>JAUCBN010000024.1:17690000-19047500 GCA_035048815.1 Abelmoschus esculentus
TGTACCAATCAACATTCTCATATTGCTTGCCTAGCTTTAGGTCCCTAAACTTTTCTGGGTCATTGAGACTTGGACCAACCGGGCAACCTTTGAGGATCAAGTACACCCCTTTGCTCACAAACCCTAGGAAACCCTCACTCTATTATGTCAACTTGGTTGCAATTAGGGTTGGTAGAAGGGTTGTTGATATCCCACCCAGTGCTCTTGCTTTCAATCCCTCCACCGGAGCCGGCACCATTATCGATTCCGGTAACATTTCCTAGTCTTATAACTTGGTTGAAATCAGATCACATCAGTTACTAAAATGTCACTTAATTTTTCTACTAATTGCTTAGGTACGGTCTTCACCCGGCTAGTTCAACCAGCCTACGTAGCTGTCCGTGACGAGTTTCGGAGACGAGTAAGAGTCGCAAACGTGACATCACTGGGCGGGTTCGACACATGTTACTCTGTCCCGATCGTGGCTCCAACAATAACATTGATGTTTTCTGGCATGAACGTGACACTGCCACAAGATAACCTGCTGATCCACAGCACGGCAGGCGGCATCACATGTCTTGCGATGGCATCGGCACCATCGCTGAATGTGATCGCCAATATGCAGCAGCAGAACCATAGGGTACTGTTCGATGTGCCCAATTCGAGGGTGGGCTTCGCCCGTGAGCAATGCTCTTAAAACGAATGGTTTTTCTACTACTAATATTAATATTAATAATAATAATGTGGAATTTTTGTAGTTTTATGTTCCTTGTATTGTGGAAGTGATTATGTTGGCTTAATTTAGGTTTTATTATCTATATATGAATTTATGGTGTTTAAATTATTTTTAATGTTGCATTTGTGTTTAATACATTAATAATTTTTGTTACATAATCTTTTATTGTGTTTTGTTTAAGTTACTCATGTATTTTACGCGTTGTTCACGGATTCTTGAAAATTGGATTTAGTTCCGGTCTCAGTTATCGAGTCTTATATTTTAGGATTTAGTATCGTTATTAGTGAGAATCTGTATCAATACCGGATAACCAATCAGTTGATTTATTATTAAAAAAATATTAGCAATAAGAGAATTTTTTTAACCTTCAAAAATATTATTAAATAATAAATTTAGAATATTGTACGTTGGAAAATTAAAGCTTTTAAAACAAGTCATAATCATAATATTCATATATAAAAAAGAAGTTTGATAAGAAAAATAAATAAAGAATATTATCTATTACAAGCAAGAAAACTAGTATTGGGTACTTGGTCTTGGTTTCAGTCCTACCGAGTATCGGGTCCAGAAAATCAAGATCTAGTCTCAACCCTAGTTATGACCAGGACCTAAATTTTAGATATAGTTTCAGTCCTATCGAAATCAATACCGAATAAAATCTAACGGGTCTAACTAGGTCCGGGACCGAGACCGATTAATCGAGCTTTTCCCACCCTATACTTAAGTATAAAAAAAATAGAGACAACAATTTCAAAAATTAAAGAGATAAAAATCTCATTTTATTATTATTTAAATTAAAATAATGTCATTAAAATAATATCAAATGTAATTATACCAAAAAAAAATTTGAACAACTCTTTTCCCCTCTCATATATAATATGACTTTGTCCCTGGTAACAACTATTTTCTATCAAAGAATTATTCTTGCAAATGACTATAGAAATTGTGCCTAAATCATGTATGAACATCCTTATTATTCTTTTTCCATTTAAACATTAGTAGGTAATAATTGTATTTCTTATGATTATCGATTATTATTTGATTTATCGAGATAAAAATATTAAATCTCATAAATAACGTTTAAGACTTAAAATTTGTTATTATTAATTAAGCTGGATTATAAAAGGATTACATTAATAGATTTTTATTGTATATGTTCGAGATTAATTAACCAATAGATTTAATATTAATGATTCTTTGCAATATTCGAGTTTCGTTCGATAAAGTTTTTAAAATTATATTTTGATTTGGTGTTTATTATTATTACATGTGAAACAGCTAGTTTTGAAAACATTTCAAACACCTCATAATTTTTATAGACTATTACAGTAAAATGAATGGAAACACTAATGAATTTTCGGATTTAATTTAGAGCGTAGAGTTTAAAATTTAAGTATAATATTATTCAGAATTTAAACATTAGATTTAAAGATTATGGTTTAGGTTTTACGGGTCATTATTCTCTCTTTAAGAGACATGTCTAATAAGATGTGCAGCGCCAATGTTTATATATTCAAAGATCTCCCTTTTCATTTCTGTGGGATTAATGATCCTTGTCTATTTTTAGGAATGACATTCTGCTTCATTTAACGAGCAAAAATCTTATGTCTCTTTATCATTTCTTATGTTGAAAATTTCTAAAAAATTAAATTTTAAACTCTAATCCTTATTTTTTATATTCTAAACTCAACCCCTAAAAATATACCTCACCCCTAATTCCATAAACTCTAACCACAACCCTTAACCTTAAACCCTAAACCAAACTCTCTGATTTAAAGGATTAAGAGCAAAGAATAAATGCTACCATGTAATCAGACCAAAATGTTAAAAAGGAAAAGTTGATCCCTTCTATTCAAAAGATCAAGAAAGTTGAGCCTGTTTGAGCAGTTTAACCCAAAACAACACCTTCCTATACCCATTGCGGCATTTAACTGGGAAGTGAAGAACAAATTTACCATTTTCTCCAAACCAAAGATGAGCGCCGCTGCAGAAACCCGCAATTGGCTTGATCTGCCGCCGGACGTTACGGCGTCGATTCTCTTTCGGCTAGGTGCGATCGAGATCCTTAGCAGTGCCCAAAACGTGTGTTCTCAGTGGCGAAACATCTGCAAAGACTCATCAATGTGGAGATCCATTGATATGCGCAACTCGGGTGATTTACCTCACATGGACTATGACCTCGAGGCGATGAGCCTCCTCGCCGTCGATCGAAGCTGCGGCAACTTGCTTGATATCAATATCGAATATTTCGGTACCGATGAACTTTTGTTTTATATCTCTGAACGGTAATTTTTTCCTTTTATTTTATAATCTATGATTCTTTCTTTCGGATTATACTAATTATCGATCATCAATTTCGTTCTTTAATGTTAATAGAGTGATTTATAGCCATATACGTTTAGTTTATTAAAGTCAAACCCTAGGAATTTCTTAGATTTAGGGTTTAGACCGTTTTATAGCTTTTGTTCTTACTTTAGTAGTGAATTTACCATCTGTATGTGTTGTTTACTCAGATATGTGTTTAAAATGCGTTTCCGGTCGCATTTATAGCGATTATCGCCGATTAACTGCAATTGATTATTGGAGAATTTCAAAATGATGTTTCAGCGTGAACATTCAATAGAAATATGGTGGTTGTTTTCATTTATAGTTTTCAATCGATGCTTGTTTTGTTATATTCCTGTATAATTTGTTCATATTTTTGTCTTTAAATGATGCTTTTCACAGGTCTGTTCATCTGAAGCGTCTTCGACTTTTTTCATGCTTTTACATTTCAGATGAAGGATTAAGCAAATCGGCTTTAAAGCTTCGGTTTCTGGAAGAGCTTGAAATTTTCATAGGTCCCATTTCGAAACAAGCTGTGGAAACTATTGGTCGTAGTTGCCCTCTCTTGAAATCATTCAAATACAATCTTCGACGATGCAAAGGCTATGTCTGCGATGATGAGGCACTAGCTATTGCACAAACTATGCCTGAATTACGCCACCTCCAACTTTTGGGGAATGGGTTGACAAATGAAGGCTTGCAGGCCATTCTCGACGGTTGTCCTCACCTTGAATATCTCGACTTGCGACAATGTTTCAGTGTACGTCTGGTGGGTAACTTGGAGAAAAGGTGTGTTGAACGTGTAAAAAGATTAAGGAACCCTTATGATCCAATCCATGATTACGAGTTCATTGCAGAAGACCTTGATACCTGGTACAACCCCTCTGATTGTGATGATTATGATGAATACGACTGATACCATGGAGTAGAGGACTCCTCCTTTAGTGTCCAGAGTAAGAAATCAGGTTATAAATTTGGATTGCTGCATTTTCTGTGTGCTTGTGTCGATTACTCCACTTGTGTAGTTCGTTCCGTTTCAGACGATTTTAGTTTGAATTTAACTAAAAGAAATTTAGTTGATCTTGCAAGCTACTTAAGTTGAAGCATTAGGATATTCGAATTAATACTTGATTCTAGTTTACCCTGTAGTTGCATTGCATATCTTTGGTTGATAGTCACACTACTTTGCATCCATTAGAAAGGATGTGGTCTAGCTTGATGATCTTCAACCTGAAAGTCATTTTCTGTAGTTGGAAAGTCTCAACTTTCTTTATTGCATATCTTTATTATTTATGAATAAAGATATTATCGTACTCATACACTATAATATTAAAATTTATCATTTTTTGTTTTCGTTCTCATTCCGTTTTTGTCCTCGTATCAATGCAACATAGTCGGAAGAGTTTCCTCCGTCTCTGATACGACCAACCTGGCTAGCTGGCTTCCCTTTATTGTCGATTTTCTGATTCTGTACCATCACTTAAATGCAGACAACTTCATCAGGGGTGAGTAGGTGAGTATTTGATCGATTCAAGTAAAAAATTTTGAGTTATTTGAGTTGACATATCATATTTCACAACTCAAACTTTATTTGAAATTTTTTCGGTTCGAGTCGAGTTTTTGAATTCCTATAAATATTTAATTATAATTATTTATCATGTTATAGTATGATTTGATTGCAATTTAAACGATTTCCTCTAATCATATAAGATATACATATATTTTTTTGATATGTAGTAATATTTTTTATATTTTTATATATCAATCTATATATCATAAAAAAATTGAGAGATTCGTCTCAATCTTAAAAATTAATCCTTTAATTACTAAAAATTTTGAGTTATTCGAATTTTCATTTTATAACTTGAATTTTATTTGAAATTTTTCAAGTCAAGGCGTGTCTATGAAATTTTGAGTTGAGTATTTTTGCCTCGAATCGAATTGAGTTATTCGGTTTTTTCGAGTTGAGTTGAGTCGAGTTTTACTCGCCCCTAACTTCATATACTCTCTCTCGATACAGTTGATTCTGTTAATCTGTTTTGTAGAAAAAATTATATCATGGGTCGGTCCCATCATATGTTCATGGGACCAACCATTAAAACTACTCACGTTATCAATTTTTTCATGTCATATTTTTCTCAACTGAATTTTTACTTACAAAATTAAAAATTGATGAGACGGATAGTTTTTAATAGTTGATTCATGGATGACGTGATGAGATTAATCTATAATATAATTTCTCGTTCCGCAGAGATCAGGTTGTTCAGCTTCTCTACTGATACCAGAGAAAACCCACCATTCTAACTATCTACCTTGGATTTGGTTGAATTATTATTGGGTTTAGAAGTTGATTTATTAAAGAAGGTTTATTATCTAAATAGGTGTTTAAACTACGTTTGTGGATCAATTTTAGTGCATAAATTATTTTTAACTTTAAATAGATATCTAAAATTTTAATTAAGTCATTTTAAGTGTTTAAATTAAATAAATGATTATAAACAAAAAAAAATAATCTTTTATCAAACAATTTATATGCATATTATTCAAAACTCTTTTAATGAATTATTTAAGAGTATTGTTTGATTATCATAAAATCAGTTATTATTTAATTTATTTTAATATAATTATTTAAGAGTAATATTTTGTCTTGATTATATATGTATTCTTTTCCTTCATTTAGGATTAAAAAGGAATTTAACACGACATATAATTTAGTTTATTTTAATTAATAAAAAATATGTTGATAAAAAAAATCAGACTTAAGATATTATCAGAGTAAAATGAGCCCAACTCAATTCAACCCGTGCTTATCCCTAATGTGCATAATCCGTGGGAAATTCATAACCATTTTTTTCCTTTTAAAATAATTTATGGGAAAATAGTCTTAAAAATTGTTGGTGGCAAGCTTAAGATATAGGTCTTCATAATTTTGACTTTATAAATTTACAATTTTATACAATTTGGGGCATTGTATCTGATTTTATTAGGTTATTTTGTTGATATTTATCGGATTCATATTTTTTCTTGAGTAATAAAAAATATACAAAATTATTTAAGAATATTATTATAGTTATAATAAATATTTTTTAAAGTTATATAATTTTTTTGAACAAGCTAATAGTGATTACAGTAATATTTATTCTAGAATATAATCTCTTCATCATTTGACATTGATCGCTCAATCACTCTGTTGACATCGTTGGTGCTTAAACCCGTGACCTCTAGGAACAACAACCGTTTCGTTAACCACTTTCGTTAGAGGGCTCGTGCAAAATTATATAATCTTTAAATCTACAATATTATACAAAATTCTTTGGTGTCCATTTTCCATAAAAGGAACTTATTTTTATCTCTATATTCTATTCCTTAAGTTGGATGATCTTGATTGTATCAAATGTGGTTTGTCTCATTCACTTTCAAAATGCTTTATAAGCTTATATACCATTTGGCTGATCATCAGAAGCAAATATGAATCCTTCGTCGATTATCTTGTTCCTTGTTTTAATATCGGTTTCGGTCGTGAACAGAGTAGTTGTACCGTTTTCACCCAAAACGTAGATATTGATCTATAACAACCTGACTTCAAGGGAGGATCTCATCGTCCATTACAAATCGAGTGATGACGATCTCGGTGTTCATAATCTTAGTTATAGCAGCTACTGTGAATTCCACTTTCGCCCGAACATTTGGGGTACTACCTTGTTTCATTGCACCTTTCAATGGAACGGGATAACGAATCGGTTCGACATCTATAATCAAGAGAGGGATGAAGGAAAGTGCACTCACTGTGTGTGGAAAGTGGACATCAATGGTCCCTGCTTTGGAGATCACTGGGTAGCTTTTTATAGATTGTTTACAGACATAGCTTTAGTTGTTTTTTTAATAATTAAAGACATGTTTTAATTTTCTATCTTATAAAATAAAATCATACTAATTGATAAAAACAAATATTTAAATACATATATATGTAATATAATTTTATTCCAATATAAAATATAAAATAATTAAAATTCAAATATAATATTAAAACTTAATTAAATCTAAAATACTTTGGATATTAAACCTTAAATAAATTTACTACTTTGTTTTTTTTATAATTTTGAGTTTTTTTTAGATTTAATTAAAACTCAAAACCTAAAATCTCAAATTTACTACTTTTAAATTTAAATTTATATCTTAAACTATAAATCAAAACCCTAAACTTTTAATTTAGATTAAACACTAAAATACCTAAATTCTAAACAAAAATAATAAAAACTCAATTGATTAGTATCAAAATTTCTTACCTTTGATTTATCGATAGCAATCTTTAAAAAGTTATTCCTTTCCAAACTGTGTTCATATTTGTTAGATAGAATGTTGATCCTATTATACTTATGGTCGATAATTTTTAGTATACTTTTGTTTTAGAATTAATTATTTTTTAATATTTTATTTGAATTTTAATTATTTTATATCTTATATTATAATAAAAATATATTCCACATGTATGTATTTGATACCTTAGATGATATGTCATTTAAAATATATTATCATATGTTTCCATCGTTAAATTTTTAACGGACTAGTCATTATGTTAGTTAAAAATGAGATATTTGTTAAAAAGACATAGGTTAAGGGCTAAATTTATCTAAAAAAGAATGAAGACCAAAATAATAAAAATTCTAAACGTTGAGGATTAAAATTATCTTTATGCCTCTACAATATTACATGAAATATTTGGTGTTACTTTCCATAAATGTTGGAACTTATTTCCATCTCTGTATTCTATTACCCAAATTGGATGATCTGGATTGAATCAAATGAGAGCTGCCTCCTTCACTTCCAAAATCCTTTATAAGCTCATATACCATTTGGCTGGTCATTAAAAGCAAACATGAATCCTTTGTCGACCATCTTGTTGCTCATTTTAATATCGGTTTCGACCGTGAGCGGAATAATAATAGGTCCCATTCCATACAGAACGCAGGTATTGGTCTATAACAACCTGACTTCTAGGGAGAATCTCATCGTCCATTGCAAATCGAAGGACGACGATCTCGGTGTCCATGATCTTAGTTATGGCAGCTACTTCGAATTCCACTTTCGCCCACATTATTTTGGTGTTACCTTGTTTCATTGCACCTTTCAATGGAACGGGATAACGAATCGGTTCGACATCTATAAGCAACGGAGGGATGAAAAAGTGTGCACTCGCTGTGTGTGGAAAGTGGACATCCAGGGTCCCTGCTTGATAGATGCTCGTGATAATAAAAAATGTTACCCTTGGAAAACCATCAATTGAAATAAACATATCCCATGATGCACTGGATAGCTTTCTATAGATTGTTTACAGACAGCTTGAGCTGTTTTTTAATAATTAAAGACGAGTTTTAATATTATGGTTCCATTGGATATATAGGTTGTTAAGAGTTTTTATTTTCATTAAAGTTTATTTTTTAATTTAGGCCAAAAACTATCGTATAAGTATAAGTATGAAAACGACACCTGTAAATGGTGATTTGAGAGAAAAAAGACAGTTGTTGTAGGTAGCGTTCTCTAACATTTTTAATGTATTTTAAAAAAATAGGTACAACGTCATCTGTTGAAATAAACATATTCCGTGTTGCACTGGTTAGCAATTTCTATAGGTCGTTTACGGACACAGCTTTTGTTGTTTCTTTTAATAATTAAAGATGTGTTTTAATTTTATGGCTCTATTTAATTTAATTTATAACCGAAAATTGAAATTAAAACAATAGTAACATAAATTTAGTAAATATTATTTATTCTATCTTTATATGTACTGTTACAAATGTATTTAATGACATAATTGATTAAAATTTAACATTTTCAAAACTGATGACTAAAATCAAACAGTACTCTGCTATAAATTGTATATAAGTTCATGCCATTTCGTAGATCTTCAGAAGTAAATATGAATCTTTTATCGATCATCTTGTTGTTCTCTGTAACGTCGCTTTCAGCTGTGAGCAGAGCCGGTATTCTGCCACATAAAGCACAGGTATTGATTTATAACGAATTGGCTCAAGGGACGGATCTCGTCGTTCATTGCAAATCGAACGACGACGATCTTGGTGTTCGACATATTGCTTTCGGCACGTACTTTGAGTTCCGTTTTCGCCCAAACTTTTTGGGGAACACCTTGTTTCATTGCAGCTTCCAATGGAATGAGACAACGCATTTGTTCGATATCTACGATCAAGTGAGGGATATAAGCCTTTGCAGTTATTGCTTGTGGAAAGTAAAGCCCGAGCGTATCTGTTTGTCCTCTGATTATCAAATTTGTTATACTTGGAAAAAATAGCATATGTAATTACTGTCGCACAATTTATTTAAATAAAGTGTGCAAGCTCTGTGAGTGGCAAGTGGACCTCCATGGTCCTGCTTGATCATCCAATTTGTTACCCTTGGAAATGATCAGCTTAACCTATTACCGGAAAACCATCAATTGAAATAAACATATCCCATGATGCATTGGGTAGCTTTCTATAGATTGTTTACAGACAGCTTGAGCTGTTTTTTTTAATAATTAAAGACGTATTTTAATTTTATGGTTTCATTGGATATGTAGGTTGTTAAGAGTTTTTATTTTCATTAAAGTTTATTTTTCAATTTAGGCCAAAAATTACCGTATAAGTATGAAAACGACACCTGTAAATGATGATTTGAGAGAAAAAAAGATAGTTATTGTAGGTAGCGTTCTCTAATTTTTTTAATATATATTTAAAAGTATGTACAACGCCATTGTACATAGCGTTCTGTAATGTGCATGGTAAAAATTAATTTAGAATTTAAATATAATAAGACGCACATTAAAATTATTTTATATGATTTTCTATCTTAGAAAATCATACGAAATGATAAAAATAAATATTTACTTAATATATAAAAATTACATCAAGATAATCCTAAAGTTGATGAAGCCAACATAAATCTGGTTAGCTAAATACCTTATGACACTTAAAACAGGACAATTGATTAATTCAAATTATATTTAAATATTGATGGAATATCATGACTCAAAAGGGGTCGATAAAAACACAAATAATTAATCACTTTTTTGGTAAATAATTTCTCCCTTTTAATGAATATTTATTTAAACAACAACCATATATTTATATAAATAAAAAATTGAATTTATAATTTAAAAAAAAAACAATAACATATGTTTCCTTAAAAAATAAAAAAAAAATCTATGTTATCATTTCTTTTTTATATAGGATTAATAATCTTGTGTTTTCTCATATATAAAATTCTCTTTCATTGAATCTTGTGATTCTCTTTTACTCAACTTTATGCCTATGGATTCATGTACCTTGATTTCTGCTATCTTCTTGTTGTAGTGATAATTGGTAATTTAAATAGTTACTTTTTAATTGCTAATTATCTTATTCTCATAAATTTATCACTTTTAATTTGAGTGTATTTCGGTTAATTTATGTGCAATAAACTGTTTATTACGATTGGTGATTAAAAAGAAGGTTTTTATATTTTTCGCGAGTGGAGACATGACCACGACGCCAGGCACGATAAAATGTTGACGTGATAGTTGTGAGAGAACTCTGGAGGCAGTTCAGTTAGTAAAATCTAAGAAGATTCTAGAGACGGTTCAGTCAGCAAAACCTGAAAAGATCTTTTGGATATCTTATTTTAAATTTTAAACTCAAAAATTATCTTTTATTTTATTTTATTTTAAATCATTTTTTTATTTTTAGAAAGTTAGAAGCATAGAAATACCCTCCATGGGTAAGGCTTTAGGATCCATCATTTTTATCTTTAAACTCTTGTCTTGTTACTTTTATTCTATAATTTTTTTTTCTTTTCTTCACTTTAAATCTTTTTTATATTTTACAAAAATATGCTAAGTGTGATAATTGATATCATGTTTAGCTGATTTTCTTTAAGCCGAGAGCTAACAATGAATCAATTCGATGCGTGAGAATTGAATAGTACTTAATTCCCTTTGCGATACATTCTTGTTTTTCTGTTTTTTTTTAGTTTGGCAATCGACCTTACTTACAAAGTTAAAACATTTTCAAACCAAAAAGAGCTATTGGTCTGGATGTTGTTTTAATGTATAGTGGGAGGAAGGATTTGCCTGTGGTGATTCGACTTTCTGTGAAAACACTTAGCGGCGATCCGCTAAGAAAAAATAAGATCGGATTTGGATCTCGACGAAATAATATAATCTGAGTCGGACCTTTCCAGTACTTAATTTGATTGTTTTAACGATAATAGTTATGGTTAATCCATTCAAGTATCATCTTTCAAAGATAGGCTTGGGAAGATCGGTTACAAGAGAGAAAGTTATAATGGTTTGGTCCTTGTAGACTGTAACCGACATGAATCCCGGAGTAAAAATCCATTTCAATGATCGACAGAATTGAAACAAAATTAGCTCGAGGCGATTTCTTTATTGTCATTTTCAACTACTATTTCTCTTTCTCAATCTTTATTTTCATTCGTTGACTTTAAGCTTTATTTTTATCACAATCTCATTAAATCCCTTTTTTTAATTAATTGTTTGCAGCATCCTGAACTGGAATCGACACAGAATTACATCAGAAATCTCAAATTTCCTATGGACCGACCCTCCTTATTATACTATCTTTTACTTATTTAATTTAAAGAGAAATATTTTTTTTGACGAGTAAAACGACACTTGTTTACTGACACGGTGTTACGCTTAAAATGCATCGCGGTAACCTTGAAAATGTTACGATGCGGCCGTTATACTGTGTTGCGGCTAAATTTTAATACTATGAATAGGATAACGAATCGGTTCGACTTCTACGTACAAGTGAGGGATCAATTTTTTTGCGATCGTTGCGTGTGGAGTGTGAGGCCCGATGGTCCCTGTTTGATGATTGTTCATCCAATTTTTTACTCTTGGGCACCATCAGCTTAACTCATTACCGGAAAACCATCTGCTGAAATAAACCTATCCCATGATGCACTGGTTAGCAATTTCTATAGACTATTTACAGACACAGCTTTTGTTGTTTCTTTTAATAATTAAAGATGTGTTTTAATTTTATGGCTCCATTTAATTTAATCTCTAACTAAAAACTTAAAATTAAAAAAAATAGTAACATAAATTTATTAAATATTATTTATTTTATCTTTATGTGTACCGTTACAATTGTATTTAATGACATAAGTGATTAAAATTTAACAATTTCAAAACTGATGACTAAAATCAAAAAGTATTGTGCCATAAATTGCTATAAGTTCATATGTCATTTCGCCGATCATCAGAAGTAAATATGAATCTTTTTTTGATCATCTTGTTATTCTCTCTAACGTCGCTTTCAGCCGTGAGCGGAATCACAGGCATCATTCCACAAAAGACGGAGGTATTGATCCATAACAACCTGGAATCTAAGGCGGAAATCATCGTCCATTGCAAATCGAAGGACGACGATCTCGGTGTCCATAATCTTAGTTATGACAGCTACTACGAAATCCATTTTCGCACGAACTTTTGGGGTAATACCTTGTTTCATTGCACCTTTCAATTTAACGGGATAACGAATCGGTTCGATATCTATGATCAAGTGAGGGATCAAAAAGATTGCACTCACTGTGTTTGGGAAGTGGGCACCGATGGTCTCTGCTTGAAGCTTGATCCTTCTCCAATTTGTTACCCTTGGAAATGATCAGCTTTAGCTTGATCCTTCTCCAATTTGATCCATGATGTACTGGGTAGCTTTCTATAGATTGTTTACAGACAGCTTTAGCTGTTTTTGTTTAATAATTAAAGTTTTTAATTTTACGGATCCATTAGACATATAAGATGTTTAGAGTTTTTATTTGAAAAAATAGGTGTTTTAAAGTTTATTTTACAATCTGGGCCAAAAACTACTATATAAGTATAAAAACAACACCCGTAAATGGTGATTTGAGAGAAAAAAGCCAGTTGTTGTAGGTAGTGTTTTCTAAATTTTTTAATATATTTTAAGAAAATAGGTACACAACCATATATGTACATGGTGTTCTGCAATATGCAAGGTAAAAATTAATTTAGAATTCAAAGTATAACTGAAAACTGATGACGGAAATCAAACAATACTCTGACATGAATTGTGTATAAGTTCATATGTCATTTCTCCGATCATCCGAGGCAAACATAAATCCTTTATTAATAATCTTTTTGATCTCTCTAAAAAACACATGTATCGATCTATAACAACCTGTCTCCGAGGAAAGATCTCATCGTCCATTGCAAACCGAAAGACGACGATATCGGCATTCAACATATTGCTTACATCAACAACATCGAGTTCCATTTTTTCCCATCCTTTTTCCGAGTAACTTTGTTTCACTGCACCTTTCAATGGAATGCAACAACATATCGGTTCGACATCTACAAACAAGTGAGAGATCAATACATTTCTACTAATTGCGTGTGGAAAATAGGGTACGATGGTCCTTGCTTGGGCGTAGACCGTAAAATTTGATATCAATTATCGAATGATGATATGAAAAAGGGATGAATGTTATGATTGTTGGTGGGAAATAAGAGAAAATGGTCCCTGACACGTTTTTTTTTTGGCATAAAGATATTTTTAACCCTTAACGTTTATAATTTTTATTGTTTATATATGTAATTTATATTATATACAGAATATATTCTATATATAGAATTTATACTATATATGGAATGATACTTGTATAGAAATATGAAATGTATACTATATACGATAATATGGAATGTATAATACTATATATAAAAAAATATATGATTTGCATATATATATATATATATATATATGTATATAAGTATGTATGTAAGTATATGTATACTTATATACTATATAGTAGGGGTGTTTAAATCCGAGTATCCGAAGTATCGGGTATCCGAAAATTCTGGTAGTTAAAAAAATGGCACATGTCCCGACTCAGATTTTTCGGGTACTCGAATACTCGGGTACCTGGTACTTCGGCTAACCGGGAACCCACATTTTAATTTTTTTTATATAAATTTTAAATTCAATCCTAAAAAAATATATACAAATGTAAAAGTTTGAATTACATAATTTAACATTCAAATATAAAATTTTAAAACCCTAGTTACATAATTTAAACATAAAATTTAAGACATAAATTACATAATCTAATTCGAATTAAAACATATGGCGTTAGAAAAAAAATTATAAATATTCTTAATTAGTTTAATTTATTTTAATGTACAAAAATGAATGATTTAAATAGTAAATAATATTTAGTTGATTTTCATCTTGGTTAATGCACATACAAAAATAACGTATATATAAACGAGTAAAGTTTGAATTTTATCAACTCGAACAAATAAATTTATTATTTTACAATAAATTTAATTTTTTTTACAATGATTCCCTAATATTTTTTGAAATTAAAGTTTGAGGGAATAAAATTTAGGAATTAAGTTGTTTGATTTAAAAATATAGTGAATATAAAGGTATTTTATTTAAATAATAAAAAAATAGGAACCGAGTACCCGAAAATTTTTAATATTGTGACATGGGCCTGACCCAAAAAATGATGGGTTGGGTACCCGACCCGAATCTAAAATAATTTTTGGGAAAATACTCGATTATTTATATTCAAGTAGTCGGGAAATCGGGTCGGATCAACCAGGTCGGTATTTTTGAACACCTATACTATATAGTATACATTAATATATGTATATAATATATATATATTGTATGTATATTTATATAAAAATATGTATGTATATGTATACTTTAATGTATGTATACTTATATATATATTAGATATATACATTAAGATATGTACTTATTACTTATATATATGTATATATACTATATATATATATATATATGAATATATGTATATAATATTGTTTAATACATATATAATATATTTATATATATATATATTATACTTTATGTATTATTGTATTACATGTAATATATAATATAATATAATATATATTTTAATGTATACATAATATATAAACTTAAATATATACTAATATATATTTAATTCGTTTATGAATCAATGTATGTATATTATTAATTCTTTAAGTCCAACACTAACCCCTTAAGTCCAAATCACTAAACTAGTTCTTAAAGACCAATTCTCCAATCACTAAACTAAATCCCTATGATCAAATTGAAATAATTTTAAAATATATAATATGATTTTAATTAAATAAGGACCAAATCGATAAAAAATAAAATTTAAAAATTAATTTTCGAGTGATCATAACCAAAATGAAATAATTGTAAAATAAGGTGTAGACGGCGCAAGATTCGATTTTTTAGGCACGACCTATATAAAAATATCCATAATTTTTTACCATCCCTAGAGTAATGTTAAATGAATATCTAAATCTAATCTCTCTTTTTATATTTTTATTTGATTATATTTAATTAAAATATATTATTTGATTATTTGTTGTAATAATAATAATAATAATCCAAAATTTACTATCTATATTAAATCCATCTAAATTTTTTTCCTTATTTTTTATATATAATAAAAAACTTATTTCTAATTCTTTCAAAAATTTTGGGTAACTTATATCCCTCTAAATATTTTACACTAAAAGTAAATTAATCTCAAACTAAAAAGATGAATGGCTTATTTCCCTCTAAAATTTTGTATTTTTCACTCTTTTTTATCAAATATTTTTCTCTTTTTTATCAATTGTTTTGGTTCAATTTAATTGATTCATAATTTATATTAATTTAATAAAAATATATATTTGATTTTAGAATTTTTTAATTATGTTTATAATTTATGTTTTTATATTTTAATTTAGCTTAATTAATCCTAAGTTCAATAAGTTAATTTAACTTAATTATATATTAATTTAAAATTATAATTTTTAATGAAATATTAATTTAAAAATATAAGTAAAATTAAATATATTAAAACTAAATAAAATAGTAAATAAATTATTTTAATTAAATATATATAATACTAAATTTAAATATTAATCCCTAAATTAATTCTCAAGTTTAATTCTATTTTTTAAGCCTAGTTATATTTACCAATATTTTAAATCCATCAAATTATAGATATACTTAATTATATATCATGTAAATATTAAGTCTTGTTAATATTAGTTTAGTTCAATAAAAGATCGGGTAAAATCAGGTCTCGGTTCGATTCAATTGGGTAATATCAGTTATCTGCCAGGTTAGACTCGGGTTCAGGTTCGTTTTAGTCGGATGCATGTTGAGTTTCGGGTCCACAATAACAAGTTGAAATCGGGTTTGGGTTATTCTCGGTCGGATACAGTTCGGATTTGGTTACTAGAGTAACAAGTCTAACTTGGGTTTAGGTCAATAACAGTCAAATACAGATCGGGATCGGGTCATTACATTCCCGGGTCAAACTAGGTTCTGACTCGAACAGGATTCAGTCGGGTTTTCAAGTCGGGTCAGCTTTTTACATCTCTAGCGGTCGTGGTGTCATGGTGTCACGGTTGCGGACGCTGCGGACGTTACGTAACGCGTAATGGCTGACGCGAACTTGATTTGTTTTTAAAAATTCATATTTTTTAAAAAATATTGTTTATATATATATATTACCACCTTGAGAACTTTATATAGGATAATATGTAATTAGTTGGTAGAAATGAGAACTTTGAGATAATTTACTAATTTCATTATATTTGTAGTTAGACTATGCAATTATGAACTTACAAATGAATCATCGAAGTGTTTTATTTATAGAGATTTATATTTCGGGTTATTTTTCGACATTTAATTGTGGTGATGCGGTGTTGCGGCTCAATATATGATATATTGCGGGGTTACGTAACGTTTTCGTACCGTAAAAGTTGTGATGCTTTTCTTTTATTACGTTACGCTTAAAATGTATCGCGATGACCTTAAAAAATGTTACGATGCGCTGTTACACTGTGTTGCGGACGCATTTTAATACTATGAACGAGATAATGAATCGATTTAACATCTATGTACAAGTGAGGGATCAATTATTTTTCTATCGTTGCGTGTGGAGTGTGAGGCCCGATGGTCCCTGCTTGATGATTGATCATCCAATTTGATACTCTTGGGAACCCAAAGCTTAACTCACCATCTGTTGAAATAAACATATCCCGTGTTGCACTGGTTAGCAATTTCTATAGGTTGTTTATGGACGCAGCTTTTGTTGTTTCTTTTAATAATTAAATATATGTTTTAATTTTATGGCTCTATTTAATTTAATCTATAACCGAAAATTTGAAATTAAAACAATAGTAACATAAATTTAGTAAATATTATTTATTCTATCTTTATATGTACTGTTACAAATGTATTTAATGACATAATTGATTAAAATTTAACATTTTCAAAACTGATGACTAAAATCAAACAGTACCCTGCCATAAATTGTATATAAGTTCATGTCATTTCGCAGATCATCGGAAGTAAATATGAATCTTTTTTTTATCATCTTGTTATTCTCTCTAACGTCGCTTTCAGCCGTGAGCAGAGCGGGTATTCTGCCACATAAAGCACGTGTATTGATTTATAACGAACTGGCTCAAGGGACGGATCTCGTCGTTCATTGCAAATCGAGGGAGGATGATCTCGGTGTTCAACATATTGCTTTCGGCATGGACTTCGAGTTCCATTTTCGCCCAACTGTTTTCGGTTTCACCTTGTTTCATTGCAGCTTCCAATGGAATGAGACAACGCATTTGTTCGATATCTACGATCAAGTGAGGGATATAAACCGTTGCAGTTATTGCTTGTGGAAAGTAAAGCCCGAACGTATCTGCTTGTCCTCTAATTATCAAATTTGTTATACTTGGAAACCAAAGGCTTAAGGAATTATTGTCGCACAATATATTTAAATAAAGTGTTAAATATTACTAATTTTCTTGGTATAGATCTGTTAAAGTACTATTTCGATAGATAACACTTTTATAGAGTTCATTAGTATCCAAACTAATTAGTTAATCTTCATCTGAATGATCAGTCTCAATTCGGGAGGAAGAACTGGTAATAGACGTAAAATCATTCATTTTGGCTCTATATTTGTTTGAATAAAATGCTTATCTAACTTCATGTATCTAACCAAAAAATCCATTCTTTTTCCAATTTTTCGATCTTCCTATTCAAGCCTTCTTCTCCTAATTCTTTACATTCTACTACTGAATAATCAATAAGATTTCGTAAATCTAGTTCGATTAATTATTCTTGAATAACGCTTGCTTTGGTATAATTTTCGTGATTTCGTAATGTATCAGAACCCTGTGCAATAAAAATAGTGGGAGATGATTATACCAAAAAAATTAATTTTTTATTAAATATATTTTATAAAAAAATGTACCACTTAAAAATGTTTTGGGCATTGGCTGAAGTAACCAATAGCAATGAAGCAATCTAAGTATGGATCTTCGAGGTGGTTGTTTGCAGGTGATTTCAATGTTAAACTGTGTTGGGTTGAAATAATCTAAAATTATTTTGTTAATTAGAATTTAAAATTGTATTATTTTATTTAAAAAATTATTCTGTTATATCTTAGTTAATTTTTTTAATAATCTAAAAGTGATTATAAAATAATATTTATTTTTATATATTTTTAATTTTTTGATACTGTATATGTATCTCGTGAAAAATTGATTTGAATTTCTATCTTATAATATAAGTACCATCCGTTTTTTTTTTCACTAGAACACGTATATTCACTAATATTACTTCTCTATAAAAGATCTTTTAATAAATTGATGTGATTGATAGTATTTATTTATAATTTTTTAATTTTTTTTTATGAGTGTACATTCGGTTAATTCGATCGGTAGTCGAATCGAATTAATCTTAACCGTTAACCGAATTACCTTTAACCGAAATAACTGAACCGAAATTATTTTGGTTAATTAGCCGAATTAATCAAATTAATCGAAATTTATTATAAATTTAGTTAAATACATAATGGGTCACTAAATTATGCTAAAATAATATTTTAGTCACTAAACATTTATTTTATACTAATTTAATAAAAATTTAGTGAATATTTTATAATATAAAAAAATTTAATGAACATTTTATAATTTTTAAAGTTAAATTACTAAATATATATAATATATAATATTTAATATATAATAATTTTAATTAATTTGACTAATTAACCATTTCGAACCGAATTAATCGATAATCAAATTTTCAAAAAAATTATTAAAAAAATTTACTAAAAATTAACCAACTGAATTAATCAAAATAATTTCAGTCGGTCAATTTGATTAAAACCGCACACCCGTATTTTTTATTAAACTCTTTTATTCATACAAAAAATGTTAATTGGCATGATTTTTTTATCGTATCTTTATTAATTTACTCATTTAATTCATAGTTTTTTGTGTTTCTTTAATTTCCTGATTTTTTACCAAAATAACAAATAAATAAAAATAATATAATATAATATATTGATCATCATATTTCTTATATTATGTAAATAAAACTTTAGTTAAAATTTAGAAAAATAAACAAAAATAAAAACACTAAGGTTGCGTTTAGTATTGTATTCTAAACTAGTTTTTGGCCCAAAAGCTGGTTTATAATGCAAAAACAGTGCTAAATAGTTAACTTTTGGGGGAAACTGCGTTTAAAAAATGTTTTTCAACCCAAACATAAAAACTAAAATTTCTAGCTTTTGCGGTTGGAAAACTACTTTTAGGAGTCAGATTACAAATTTAACCTTCATATATTATGTTTTATTATAATTTAATTTTTATAAATACATAATTATATTTAACATAAATTATTTTTTAGTTTAAAAATTATATATATTCATGTAATAATTTTAGAAGAGCACTTTTAAAAAACATTTTTCTCAAAAGCATTTCTAAAAAGTACTTCTCAAAAATAATTTATGTATTCATATATTAATATTTTTATATTTTATTATAATTTAAATTAATATTATAATATGAAAGAATTTGATTATCATTTAAATATTTTTTTTTAAAATTATAATATCATATCTAAAATAATCATTTATTTTTTCAAAAGCATTTTTTGACACAATACTAAACACATATATTTTAAATCAAAAATTCTATAAAAAATCACCAATTTTTCACTCTATATTTTTCAAAAACAATACTAAACTAACCCGAAACGGATGAAATATTCACAATTAATTTTATCCCCTATGCATTTTTTTCATTAATTTCTCAATAAATTAATGTATAATTCTATGTAACAAAATAATGTAAATGCTAATTTAATACAAAACAAGAGTACTAAAATAATCAGCTACCCCTTGATTTTTTTACTCCGCAAAGCCGCCAGCTGCCGACCACTTTCCAATGAAAGCCGCCGCGTTTGAACACCGGTAGTCATACAGTATGAGAAACCGCGTTGCCGACAGCCTCCGCCGGCGAAAACGCCAAGAACATGAGAGCCGCCATGATCCCAACCGGAAAGAACATAAGCACCAATGGAGGAGGCGGTAACGGAGGTAACATCAAAGGAAGAACCACCATCGACGCCGCCAACGCCGCCAGCAACAGTAAGCCCCCGATTCCGAATCCGAAAGATCCAGAATACTTAGCCATCGTACAATCGGTTTTTTCTTCGGATCTTGTTATCGTCGTCAATACTCTGATCATATCTCGCCAAAAAGGCGACGAAATGGATACTTTTGGCGACGAAACTCGTCTGAATATTTTTTTCGAAATTTCTGGAAAGAAGAAAGGATTCTGGGTTTGGGTTTTCTGGGAGAATGATGAAATTAATAACGATGAGATGATTCTCGAGAAAATTTTGAAGTGGGGATGGATTTGAGATGCATTCTCTGTGTATATATAATGTGATGTTGTATGATGGCTGCGTCGAATCTCAGCCATTGATAGACAGTTTGCAGTCGTCGCTTCTTTTGGACTAGAAAATCTGGACGGTCATGTATTTCAAATATTTATTATATAGAACTTATATTTAACTTATTAATCAATTATTTCATAAAAAATTAAATATTTAATGGGTTATATTAATGTATAATATAGAAAAATATATACAAATATTTTAATTTTAATTGTATTATTTAAATATTAAATTTTAAATCATAAACTAAATTATTAAATTTAAAATTAAATTTAGTGTCATCACAGAATCTATACATAATATATCATAATTCTTAAATTTTATCCTTAAATTCTCAACTTTATTATGTTTTTTATTAAGTTGAGAGATATTATATTTTTAAGCTAAATGTGAGATTTAATTTTATATAAGTTAAGATAACATAACATAAATATTCTTAGTTAATCAGTCAATTAGTGTATCTTAACTTCGTGATTATGTTAAAACTTTGATAATTCAACTTTATCAAATTTTATATTTACAAGAATTATCATTTCAACTCTATTGATTGATCTAATAAGATAACATGCACGTTAAACTCATTGAATAATATAAAATATCCGAATTCTAACATTATAAATGAATCAAATTAAGTTAAAATATTTCTCATACGATAATATTCTAAGATGCTCAATCTAGAATGATCGACCTATAATCGATTATAATACCTAAATTATACAATGAATAATATATAAAATTGTATCATTATTCAAAATTCAAATATATTATACTTTATCTTACTTATATTTTTCAAAAAAAAAATATTTAAATGAGTTGAAATATATTAAATAAAAAATTAAAAATCATTACTTTAATATCAAACACAAAGTAGGTGAATCATTTACCACTCCTACCTAAAATATTTTTCTCCTTTATACCATTATTGTGACAAAATCTAGTTTTAATAATTTATTTAATTTAATATTAACTTTAAATTTGTGAATTTAATAGGTTGGTTTAATAAAAAAGAGAATAATATTTATTCTAACTTAAAAAACTTAAATTTAAATATCTTATATTTATAAGATTAAAAAAATATAAACAGATAATACAATATTATTATATTAGTGTACTAAAATTTAAATACCAAATTTATTCAACTGTTTTTTATAATTATATTAAGTATAAAATAATATATATTTGATTTTATATTTAAATAAACACATATTTATATATTAAATTATTCGAATACATATTATCTAATGAAAACATATCATCATTTATTCTTTAGTCAACTTTATTACGTCAATAAAAGTGATTCCATTACAAGTCTAAACCCGACCAAATTTAATAGAAATCGGCCATGGCCAGGAAGGAGATAAAGCCTAAAGCAAAACAAGATTGAATTCTTATGAAAATGGAAAATCAATATTAATGGGTGACTAATTAACATACCAAATAAATTATGAGGCCTTTTAATAATAATAAAACTTAGGATAAGAGCACGGACCATTTTATTTCAGTAGTTAAGGGAATTGTTGTTGTTTTTGAAGATCACGGGTTTGAGCACTAGCATTGTAACACACAGAAACAAAGCTAGAATTCAATGTTAGGAGGGCAATAGAGGAACAAGAGTCTATTAAATCTTTAAATTTTAAAATTAGAAGGGGCAAAAACCCTTATTCAATTAACATTTAAACTAAAAAGGACTAAAATTATAATTATACCAAAAATTTGGGAACTCTATGCACAACTCTGTCACGGGTAGCATAGTGATTGAACGATAAATATCCAGTGATTGAAAGTTAATTCTTAAGTCCTACGTTCAACACCCAACAGGAACATCTCTTTCTCTAGAGTCTCCTTCTTTCTCCTCTAAATACAAATAGGTTTTGTTAAAAAAAATTAGTTTAAAATATTCAAAATATTAAAGTTTACAATGATTTTTTAAAAAATCTCAAGGTAACAAATTAGATATTTCCAAAATTTTAAAGAAATTTATTCTCTGATCCTTTAAAATTTATCGGTATCTCTTAAGTAAGATCAAATATTTAAACTTTAATATTACGAATGAGTGAATTACATTAAAAAATTATCCCATAATAAATCTTTATAATATTCACTCTAAATCATTCGATTAATAATTCAGATACGAGTAAAATCTACATACAATGTATTTATTCACCCACTTGAGAATGTTGGGTTGTTTTTGACAATTCTAGCTGCCATGGCATGGTCAAATTAACAGTCCAAAACGACTCTTACCACATCATTTAGCCACCATAATCATGTGTGGAAATTCTTTGTAATATATATTTTAATAAATATTTTAATTCCCAAAACCCATTTGTCACGTGGGGAATGGGAGACAAGATTATGACAATAAAGTTGTAAACGTGGCCGATTTAATCAAAATATTTAATTTCATATTCTATATGATATTAAAAATAAGTTATTAAGGCACGAACCATCTAGCCTCATTGATAAAAGAACAGTTGTTGTTTCTAGAAATCACGGATTCGAGCACTAATGTTATCAGCAAATTGAGCGATCAATGTTAAAAGGTTGAGAGTATATTTTAGAACAGATACTACTAACCACTTTAGCTGAATAAAAGAAATTATTAAAAATAATAAAACTATCATATAATAATATTTATTAATTTTTATATAAATATTTTTTATTTTTTTTCAAACGTGTTAGTATCCAATTATTTTGTAACACGGATTGAATTAAAAAAAAATAGCTGAATTAAGATATTAGAAATAATAAAATATGATATATATGGTCCGACAAATCAACTCGCCAAAAATACAATTATAAGACCCAAATAGGAATAAACATTTTATCTCGTCTGGTCGGATTTTGACACAAACCGGTTTAGTTTGATAAACTTTTTAATAAAAAAAATTAATGTCGGGTTAAGTCAGATTTTTATTAGGAGTGAAGTTGAATCAGGGATAAAACTTCACCCAAAATTTTTATCTCGTCAGAACGAATTTTTTTCATTTTTGTCTTTTTATTTAATTTTTTTTAAAATTTTTTTATAAATTTGTTTTCTATACTTTTAAACATTTATGTTTTGTCCCCCTCAATCCTAAACCCTAGTTTTGTCCCGAGTTAAATTTTGTTTAAAGTAAAAAATATTTGATCTAATTCAGGATTAATTATATAATTTTTTAAAATTTTCGATGTATATTTATAATAATACCTTCTTTATATATTTTTTATATAGGAATAAAGAATGAATTGATTCAATCGGAATGAAATCGTAAAATATATAATTATTATAAAAAATAAAATTTTAAAAAATAATATAATTTAATCGATTCGAATTCGAACAACGATCTGATTTGTGCAGGGGAACCTTGTGGATGTTTTAGTGTTTGATGTAGTTGAGACGACCTGGGTGTCGTGAGAAAACGATGTGTCCCGGTCCGATGAATGGAGTGTGCAGAGAGAACGAGTCAAATTCAGTAATATTATTTTTGAGCCGAATTTAAACCTAAAATTCTGAATTCGGTAAACCTTTAGCCGAGCTGAGTTTAGATATATATTTTTTTTAATCGAACCAAACTTAATCTAACTCGAACTCAACTCAGCTCGTTATCACCCATAGTTTAGACGACCTTGGTGTCGTGAGAAATCGATGTGTCCCGGTCCAATGAATGGAGTGTGTAGAGATCGAAGACAATAAAAGCAGGCGCAGCTTTCGTACACGCAGACAACGATGGAGGACAGTCAAACTTAGTTCAGCACTCAGTCAGACACGTCGGTACACGCCTACTATAGGGATGATAACAAGTGGGATCAAATCGGAACAGGTTTTTGACCGTTTCGATCAAATCGGAACTGATCTTCATATATATAGTTTTATCGATATGACTTGACCTGAAATGATAAAACTTATAAATTAACCTTAAATATTAATAGAAAACCTAGTTAAACTGATTAGGTGTAAGAAAATTTAATAAAAATATTAAATATTATATAAAAATATATCAAATCGGGTCGGACCGAAATTTCTTTACTATAAACCCAAACTTAATTTTTTAAATAAAATAACTTATACCTATCGAATCATATAACAATCCACAAAAACGGGTTAAATTATCATCCCTACACTACTACCGACTCTATTGGGTATTCTTCAACAATTAAATATGGGAAGATCACGTGGGAGTTATTTTTTTTAATAACGACAGGTTAAAAACAGTTATATCAATTTATTTATAAAAGCTATAGAAATTTATGTATCAATTTTTTGTATGTACTAAATTTTTATATTTTTATAAAAAAATTTAATATATACTAAAATTTTTAACATTTTTATAAAGAATTCGTATATACATAAAAATCAATATCAAAATTCTTATAACTTTTATAAAAAAATTTAATACAATCTCTTTTTAGCCATTTTTAATCCTATCATATTTAGAACTTCAAAAAATATTTATTTTTAAATTAAAAATATATTTTGTTAGTTTTTATAGTATAGATACTTGTTTTTTTAATAAATTTTCAGTTTGGAACAAAATATCTATACTTGTAAAAAAAATATTGCATTTTTGGATAAGAGCAAACAATAAATCTGATAAGTGACTAAATTTCAATTTTTCAAATAGTTGATGGACTGATAGCATAATTAACCATAGAAAATAAATCAACTTTCCTATAATTATTTGTAGGGAAGGCATCCGGAATAAATAATTTTGCTCTAGTGCATGTAAACTGTAATTTTCTGAAGCCACGTATTATCCAGCTCAGCTCACATGGCTTTTTTGACCACTCCACCGCTCGATCCGTTCTTAGCGCTTCCCTTCTCTCTTTCTTTTTCTTTCGTTCTTTCTTCCCAAAAACTGAAAATTTCTTGGCATTCATTACGATTTATAGTTTTTAAAAAAATCCAAGAAAATCACAACCATTGAATGATGATTTGTAGCATTCATCACCACCGTCAAAATCCAATGCCAGCAGCAATGGATGAACCGTAATCCGGTACAAACCAGAGCGTTTTCTGTGAACCCACCAAAAAAGGAGAGAAAAATACCAACCATGATCGCCTTTGTTCAAATTATAAGAATTTGAGATTTAGAAAAGAAAAAAAAACTGGGTTTTTCTTCTTCTTCTTCAGATTATCATGTCGGATTTGGTGGCCCGTACAGGTCGGCTTCAGCAAAGGTACGAGGCTGGTTTTCGCCTTGTCGCTGGGTATGTTCTCTTGTTTATGATTACTTTGTTTAATCTGTGTAATGTAGATGTGGAAAACATGTTTGCATGTGGCTTTTAGGAATTCTGAGAATCTGATTGATCGATTCTTTGGAAAATATGATTACATTACTGGGTTCGAGATATTAATTTGTTTATTTTGATTGATCAGTTAGAAAATTAAAAAAAGGGATTCGGGAGAATGGGTTTGTTTTATTTTTTATGTTTATGAATGCCAAAGCTTTGAATGGTTTATGCCAGCTCTGGGATATTGGCAAATTTGTGTATTTCTTGGCATATTGAATTATGAATGAGGGCATTTGAAGGTTGGGAATGGTATTTATTAAGAACATTTTTTATATGATTAGCATTTAGGTTCCCTTTTTCTTTTAGATTATTTGCTTGTCTATCATTTTCGGGTTTAATTCGAATGTTAGTTTTTAGATGGTTCGTTTAAGGTTTGAGGGGTTTATAACATTTTTCAGATGAATATGGGAAATGGGATTTTCCTTTTATGTTTATAGGGATTGTTCATTTGAGATTTTGATGTGTGTTTTTTCATTCTTGGCATGAAAATAGAAAATGTATATATTTTAGTTTTTCTGTGCATAGATTGATATGTTTTGTTTTTAATAAAAGGGCACAATTTTCATTTTGAAATGGTTTATTGCATTCTCAACATGAAATTTGCAAAGGGATTGTTCCCTGTTTTTGTTTTTGTTTTCTCTATTTTCTTGTTTCTATGAGAAATGTCAATAGTGTCTGCTTAATGGATAATGATTATTGCATTGGAAGTAGGGTCAGTTCATGTTAATTACGAAGTGAGAGATCGAAATTTCATGTATGATTCATGAGGTGGAACGGTTAGCGTATCATCTTAACATTGGGTGTGATTTTTGGCAGATATGACATATGACAAAAACATATAGTGAGATCTTCTAGGAAATTTCTTGTGTTGCATGGTAGTGGCTATTGGTTTGATCACTTAGTATTGATGATGATAGCTAGGTTTCTCAGTAGTGAAACAGTTATACAATCCTTTAAAGAATCTATATGGCTTCTCAAAAAAGCAAAGGGAATGAAAAAATTGAGAAAAGAAAAAGTAATGAGCGAAAGAAAAAGTGGGGAAGATTATGAATTATCTTAGAGAGGAAATTTCCCAACATATCCTTTGTTAGTGGTTGATCAAGTAGCTTAATATATAACAATGATTGACAGTTGAAGTTATGCCGACTTTAATGTAGGAGCTAAATCAAAAGAATTTGCCTCGGGGGTAGGACGTTCTTTATTTTGTTACTGGGATTCGAATGAGTGTCAGATATCCAAAGGGGCATGTTAAGTTTTTTTAAAAAGTTTTTTTGTACGTACCATGTCCAGAATATTTGTACATGGGTGACGGAATGGTTACATCGAGAAAAATGAAAAGTCAAAGTAACATAGTCCTTCAATATTGATGAGACATGATATTCAAGATGCCATTGAATCGTCGGATTCCTGTTCACTATTTTTTTGTTTGTTTCGCTTTGACAGTAATTTTGTGACTGGATTTTTATATATACCATTTTCGGAAGAATGTTAGGTCTTCTATCTTTCCTTTGTTCTTTTCCCTCTTCGCTTGCTATTTTTTATTGAGATTGAATTGTTTCATTCTGAATATTAAGAGATAGGAATTGACTTGTATGACCACTTCAATTTTGAAGTTTTGCGAAAAATTCTATTCATGATTGAGCTTTATGTGCTAAATCCGTTTCTCTTTTGACAGATGCATTCCATTTAGGTATAGATGCTCAACTGAGGCAGATGACGTAAATTTTGGAAAGGTGGTTGAGGTACTAATGATTAACTCAACTAGTGGACCAGGTCTTTTGTTTCCAAAGGTACAAACTCGTGTTTTGTTCAGGCATACATTGTAATTCTTACTTTCTTTCCCCGCGATTCTCTACCATTCCAAACCTGCTTAAGTCCATTATGCGGTAGAATACGGTTGCATTTATTTCCCCGTATATACATTACTGTTGATAGGAGTAAGCATAAAAATGTTCTGCAAAAACACATGCATCCAACCTTAGTCACGTTGCAGTATCCGGTAATATTGGATTGAATTCTGGATTACTCATTATTAGCCTTTAACTCTTGTTTCTTGCAGTTTTTTTTTATCTAATTTATCCAATGTACAACATTCAAATTTCTTATTATCATTTACAACAATATAGCCTGTTTACATGGTATTTTGATAACACCTATGTCATTCAAACTCTGGTTCAAGTGTCTGGAATAAATGTGTCCGTGTTTTCTTATTAGCTACATTCCGAAGAAAAGAGTATTTTTAGAGTAACATTTTGTTATGGATATCTTGCTCTCTGATTTTAGGGAGGTTGGGAGAATGATGAAACGGTCGAGGAGGCTGCAGTGAGGGAAGCTATTGAAGAAGCTGGAGTCCGAGGGGATTTAATGGTGAATTTTCTAACATTAGTTAATACCTTCATAGTTCTCTAATACCGATATTTATTTTGTCAACAAATATGCTGGCTCTAACTCTTCATAGTTCTTGAAATACCTCAATTTCACATCGGTTCCCAATGCATATTAGGACAAAAAGTATCAGGACGACCCTTAATACACACACGTACACTAAGAAAATAGTTAAATATACCTATGTCGTACATATACACACGTATCTGATACTCTCACCTGAGTTCAAGTAACATAGGTCGACATTGTCATCATCAACTTTTGAGTAAGATTAGCAGCATTCAGGCATACACACACAAAGAAATTAGTTAAGTATACCTATGTCGTAGATATACAAGTACCCAAATTCAAGTAGAATGTTTTTAAGTGGCATAGATCTGGTATATTTTTGACATGTCATTTTTCTTGTCATTGAACGGGTTGTATTGCTTTATCCTCTTGAATCTAGCTAGCTCTACATTTTTCACCTTGTTGCTCTCACTTTTTGTTTTCCTTCAAATACTCATGTATGATGTGTATATAGATTTGGGTACTCTGTAATCTCCTCCCTACAAGAAATTAGCCCCTTCTTTACCCCCAACAATTTCCTTTAATTCCAAAATCTCTTAACACATTAGTCAGAAAGATTTTGATTATTCGTCTGGTTGCCTTTACACCATGAGAATTGCACAAATTATTTATTTATCTATAAGATTGTTGCATTTAGCTCTTTATTCTAGGTTAAAAGCTATGAAGCATGGGTACTTTAGTCTAAAGTTGTACCACGTATCCGATACGTCCCCGTACTGGATGCATATTGTGTACGGCTTGGATACAACAAGTATTTCTTCTCCCGTATTCTTTTCTTCCATTTCCCCTTTTTCTGTGTTTTCCTTATTTCTTACTATATTTTTGTTGTCTTCGTATCCTATAATTTTAGAAATTATTGCTTCCCATCTCATATCTGTACCCGTATCAGTGCAACATAGATTAAAAATGCTCTGTTTTTTATGGGATTTAGGATTTCATAGGATTTTATCAATTCAAGAGCAAAACTCATCAAGATGAATTCAGTCCAGAAGGCTTATGTAAAGCGGCTATGTTCGCCTTGCTCGTTAAGGAGGAACTGAGTTTGTGGCCTGAGCAGAGCACTCGAACGAGGAATTGGCTTACGATCCCGAATGCGCTGCAAAGCTGCCGGCATGAATGGATGAAAGACGCATTGGAGAATGGCTTCTGTAAGTGGCTTGAACAAGAGAAATGAAAATCCCTTGAAGTTTCACTCAGAATCATAACTTCAATAAAGCAGCTGCATAAAACAAAACTTAGATATGTACACTCACTAGTGTTTACTTTGTGTTAACTTCTTTCTCTTATGAATTAGAAGACATTGGCATCTGTGGATTACATTTTTAATATGTTTTGATTTATGTTACTCGGATTCGGATATAAGTGTTGAGTTCGGATTCGGGTTTGATTACGAGTGTCGGATTCAGTTGTCTGAAACATTCTTTTCCTCCAAATATGTTGGAGGATCATATATTTTTGTTTGGATAAATGTCAGATACAAGTAAGTTTATTACCAAAGTCCAAAGGTTCTCCTATTTTTCAGAATGAAATTTTTTAAGGTATTTGTTTGGTATGAAGGATGAAAATTTTATTAATCAAATCATTTATTTAAAAGTGGTTTTGAAAAAAAAAATCAAAAATTTTAATTTTTGAAAAAAATACTTTTTAAATCAAATTAAAAAAGTGATTTTAATTGAAAAGCTACATAATTTTCGTTGTTTTTAGTCTCAAATTAACTTTTGATTTCAAAAATTAATTTAAAACAAAACCTTAATCCAATAATTAAAATTTTAAATAAGAAAGTGTTTAAAAATCTTCATCATATAATTAGTAATTTTTTATTATTATTTTCAGCTTTCATAGCTTAAACATTCATATACAATTATATCTATGTTTTTATTTCATATTTTTTTAAAAAATTTAAGTTCGAACTTTAAAAACGGTGTTCATTACTTTTAGTCTTAAATTAATATGGCGGGTTTGATAATGATAATGTGCGTAACTTTCTTAAAGAAAAAATCTAAATTCGAATCTTAGAGATAATATTATTAAGAGAAGGAATCACAAATCTCGAATATATATCATAAAATATCAAAGATAAACTATAAAATAGACATGTACTCGAAAAAAAAATCAAATAAAAAACTAATTAAACCTACACTAGCACAGTACAAAAACTAATTAAATGCTCTCGAATTTGGATTACCTAAGAAAAACATCATCTTTTATTATTGTAATCACTTAATATATCTATAATTGAAAATTAATCAGATCGAACCAAAACTTGTAATAACGTCAAACTGAGATAGATCATGAAAATGATCTGATGTAAACATTTCCAAGAAGCTTTCTTCCAACATAAGTCCATCATCAAATGGATCAAACACTGATTCATTAACGTTGGAATCAAACAAAGGTAGCTGGCCAATAACACCACCGTCGATCGGAACGATAGCTCTTGTCGTACCACAATTCGTCGGAGTTGGAGAATTCTCGAGAATGATATCGTCGTAGTTAGAGTTGTCCATGCATCGGTCAGCAACGTTGGAGTCTTTGCCGGTGAGTTCTTGGACCAAAGCTCGAAACTGCGAAGCACATGTTTTGACCTTCATGGGATTCGAGATATAAACCACTTTCAAATCTTTCTTGGAATTACTCTTTTTCGAATTCTTTGTAGTTCTTTTTGTTCGATAAACACCGAGTGCATCCATGGAAGAAAAAGAAGATTTAGGGTTTCACTTTTTTGCAAGAAATGGAAGAGGGAAAACTATGATTGAAGAAGATAAGATTTGATGAGGAAAATGTGAAATAATTTTAATTAGAGTATCAAGGTGTTTATATAGGAGAATGAAAGTAGAGTTTTGGGGGAAATATTTGATAAAACAAAAGGAAGGTTACAAGAAAGAAAGGAATGGAAAATTTTTAAAAATGAATTGTAATTTTATAAATTTATTTAATAAATAAATTTTGAGTTAAAAATAAGATTCGAATAACTCAAAATTTTTAATAATTTTAATGAACCAGTTTTTAAGTTTGAATTGTGCCTCTCAAGTATTTCTTATATATGTATATCACATATGAAAAAATAAAGAAATATATATTAGTATATCGTAAATGGTTATAGAAAATAATTTATATTAGAATCAACTTGTATCGTAACATTATAAATATTTACAATTAATTTAAACAAAAATACAAAAAAAGAAAAATTTTAAATAAAATTTAAGTTATAAAATATGATTCGTCAACTTAACTACCTTAAAATTTTTTTACTCAATTTGACCTATATTCTTCTAAAATATTAGATATCAAATCTCTTTTTGATGTCAAATTATCTTGACTCGAATTTTATTTTTATATAAATTTAAAAATTAATGCTCGAATTATATTTTGAGTTGAATTAAGTTTATTAATATGAGTTTGAAACAAATATATAAATGTATTAAAATAAATTTATAGCAATTACATGGGAATAATTAGGGTCAAAATGAATGAAAAATAGAAAATTAGGGTATAATTTAAATTAAAGATCGAAAGGGAAGTTGTTTTGGGAAAATTCTACAACGGGTGTCAAACATTGTTGACATCATTAATATTAAATATTGTTAAATATTATTATATTAATTAATAAAAATTAAAAATTTTAAGGACTCGATATGTAATTAATAAATAAGTGATAAACTCAATATATAATTAATAATTATATGTTGAATCCTTAAAATTTTTAATCTTTATCAATTAATTTAATAATATTTAGTAATATTCAATATAGACTCGTCCCGTTGTTTTGTTGTTGTTTTGGGGTACTAACTAAATAAAGTGAGAAAAAAGTGGATAAAAACACGTGCGCAGACTCCCGTGACTAAGTATTAAAATAATAGGTTAACTACTAGAATAGTCCCTTATATTTTTTCTTAATGCAAAATTAGTCACTAATTTTAGAAAATACCCAAAAAAAATATTTAATTTTTTGGATATAACTTTTATCATTTAACCATTTATTTCCGTTAAACATTAACCTTAAAAAATACCCAAAATATTTAACATAAAATTACACTAAATTATTTTAAAATTAATATCAACCACAATAATTAATAATTAAGTACTAGAAAGGAAAATGTAATAAATTCGAAAGTAATATTAATTGAGAATTTAATAAAAAGAGCATTTTTTTAAGATTGACTTTTTTATTTATTTAAAAAAATGATTAACAAAATTTCATTTATTTTCATTGTGACTAAACACAGGGAAAATAACGTGGCATCATATCAACCGTTCGATCTTGGATATAGTCATCAGAAATCTTCATGCTGACATACGCAACGACGTCGTTGGAGGTCATTTTCACGTTGAAATATAACGTTCTCGACCTTCTAGGTCAAAGGTGTAAAGTGACAAGGGGACCCTTTATTTATTTATTTTTTATAAATGAGGGCGATTATTATCTTGTATCTCGTTAAATTTAATAAAATATATATTATAATAATATTATAAATTTTTTGAGTTATAAAAAAAATTTGCATTTTTAATAATACTATACTATCTGAAATATAATTGCCCTTGTTATATACATATTTTTATACGTAATATACATATATTAAGTAGAGTTGAAGGGTTTGATCTAAATTTAAAAATTAATTTATTAATTATTAAAATTTTAAAATATTTAATTCTCATTTTATAACCTAAATTCTATTATTTTTTTTATAAAACCTATTTTTACTTCTATTTAGAGAGAAAAAAGAGACTCTAAGAGAATAAATGCTTCTAATAAGTCTTAAACCCGAGACTTGAAGAAAAGAGATAAGAACAGGTGAGGAGCTTTGACCAACTGACTATCAATACTATTAAAAATTTGATTTATTTTTTGATCGTACGTTCGACTTTCTCAAAATCAATTTCAAAGTTAAAGTTATATTTGATTTGTGTTGTTTTAAATTTATGTTATTTTAGGTTTAGGTCGGTTTAAAACTCATATTTTAGAGTTCATTTACTCAAAATTTAAATTATTTTAGAATGAAGATTATATTATATTGGCTTAAATAAATAATTAAAACATGTAAAAAAGAGATGAATGGGTTTGTTTTTTTAATGAAAGCAAGTAAGAAATATAGATAATTTATTAATTTTTTAATACGATATTTTAATTAATTATTTTATCAAAAATCATAAATATAATTATTTTGTTTAATTGTTAATTTATCGATATAATTATTATATTCGTTTAATAAAAAAATTAAAATTTTATATATACAATTATATATTATTAATTTAATTTTTAAATTTATTGGTACAATATATCGATTCTGATTTTTATTAATAGTCTCCTTAATCTTCCAAAGTCAAAAATTAATCTATTATTGCTTCATTCATTACGGAAATTAAATTCCATCGCTGAATCTTAGATTGAACACGTGGTATCACATTGACCGTTGGATCTAGGGAATAGTCGTCAGAATATGTCATGCTGACATACTCAACGACGTCGTTGAAGGTCGTTTTCACGTGGAAATCCAACGGGCACGACGTGAGTAAGCGACAACTGTGGGACCCCTGTCTTGCTTCTAAACTTTTGGTCTTAGTTTAGGCATAGAGACACAAAATGCCTAAGTTTGGTTTATTTTAATTAATTTAAGCATATAATATCATGTGATTATTATCCTAATAATTTTTTTAATTATTAATTTTATATCGAATGTTCATAAACAGTATAGTTAAGGCAGATATTTATGATAAATGTTTTTTATTATAAGGTTACGTGACAGAGAATGTCGCATATAAGAAAAGATAATGATATTAATCTCATATCAAAAAATAAAATAGAGGTTTTGAGATATATAAATAGTAACGTTTTACATTCTATTAGATATATCTTTCGGGAAAAATAATGATCTTATGAAATAAGTAAAAAATTTATATGGTAATTCAGGCATATATGGTAGTGCCATAGAAACAAATTCGTTACTTAAAATAATCTCACTTGAATTATTTTTTTTAAAATATAAAATTATTTTTCGGTTAACATTTCATTTTGTCAACTCATTTCAAGTTATTTATCGTTGGTTGATTAATAATTTTTATATGCATAAGAATCATTTTGACCTAAAATAAAATATTAAAGATTAATTAGTTAAAATATATATCAACTAAAATAAATATTTATCAATCGTTAAGTTTTTTTACATAATATTTTATTTTAATAATCAAACAAAAAATTATATCAATAAAGTCACTAATATTTTCGATATGCGATCAATTAAGTTATTGAATTATTAATATAACAATTTTTTAAATTTGTATAATAACATAATTAATTCTCATTATTTATATTTGTTCAATTAGATCCTAATTTAATATAATTCAATTATTTACGTTCAAATGGGGTCATTTACATCTCCCTAGAGGTTAGTATTTGTTAGAATTAAATTAAAAGAATTGAGTTAATTGAATTAATGAATCTTATTTTATAATTTAAATTTTATTTAAATTTTTTAATCGAGTCAAGTTGTTCGGGGTTTTGTTCAACTTTAATTGTAATATCTATAGTACTATAATACTAATTAGTTTTAATTTAAACAATTTTTTATAATCACGTATGTTATATACGTATATATATGGTTATAATTAAGTTATACGATGTAGAACTTATTTAGTTTTACACTAATTTTAGACCATTTGATGATAGTCATAAATGAGTAAAATTATTTCCTTATTTCTTTCGAGTGGTAATTTTTAATTTTTTACTATTAATGTCATTCATCCATTTCACTCGTCTAATGATCATAGATTAGTGTAAAACTCTTTATTTATCGGATAAAAATTAACTTCTTATGACATCATCTCTCTATTTATATTTTAAAATTAACTCGTTATTTATCGGATAAAAATATTTATGTCCTATCAGGTCAGATTTGAATTTTCTCTCTCTAAAATTAGTTTTTTGGTAGGACATCATAAAATATCAGGTTAGATCAAGTAGATGTGTTACCTTTATCGAGTTGAGTACAAATCGATCAAAATCCTGACCCTGCCTAACCTATGGACATCCCTAGTAGGATTTATTAGTGTTTATTTTTGAATTTATCCGTATCCAATCTTAAAAAATTGATTTTATAACTTTTAAATTCCATAAAATATAACCCGTATACGATTCAAGATTTTTTGGATATAGAATTTTAGTATACAGTATTTAATTTTTAAATTATTAATAGTGAACTTTTTTTTTATAAAAAATAGTAATGTTAAATAAACAATAAAATAATAGTAATAGTAATAGTATTAAAAATAATCATTATAAATAGAATAGAAAATAAACATATATTATAGATAATGACATATATAATAATAATAAATATAATAATTATCGAAAAATCAGTATTTTATAATAAAAATGTAATAAATATAAAATCTAATGAATAAATAATAATAAAAAAACATGTTAAGGGTTTAAAGTAGGTAAAATAAGAGCTTGAAAGGGTAAAAAGAGTAAGTAATTATATAATTTTGTACTAAAATAAAAAAAACTAAAATAATAATTAATTATAATATAACATTTTTATTTTTAAATAATTTAAAACTTAAAATATTTCAGCCTATATCTTATATAATCATTTATTTTTCCTCAAGATATCTTAATTAAATTATTTAAAAATAAATCAGATAAAATTTTCATATTAAATCATCTGATAAACAAATCAGATTAATTAAATCATATTATTTTAAACAGCCTACATAATTCAAATAATATTTGAAAAATATATTCGTTAAAATAATATTTTTAAAAAATATCACTCTCTCAGTTCATGTAAGTTAAATTTACATATATTTAATTAAGAAAAATTTTACAATAGGCGTCAAACACTGATGAACATCACTAATATTAAACATCACTAAATATTATTAAAATAATTAATAAAATTAAAAATCTCAAAGACTCGACATACAATTAATAAAAATATGATAGACTCGACATATTCAGTGGTGGTCGACTCCTATTATAAATTCATCCTTTAATTAAATACAAATTTAACCTATTTAAACCGAAAAAATATTTTATTCAAATTTTATTTGGAAAAAATATTTTTTAATTAAAAAATTAAAAGGTAATATTCATCTAAATTAGCCGCCTAATAAGATCAATAGGATGATTCAAAACCAAAGCTGGTTTCTTACATACCACAGTTCATCTCAGATTGGCTGTCCTCATTGATACTGTATCTGCAGTATCTGACATTTTTTTACAGCAAAAGTAGGGAAAAAAGAAGGTTTAAAAAATTCATGTCAAACCCCATTAAAGTTACCCTCAAAACAAACAAAAAGCAATTAAAATATCATTACTTCTTTGGAAAGTGGAGAGATTTCTCGCAGAAAAAGGTCAAGAACGAGTCTAGAGATTGGAATTTCAGTATACAAACAACTAAATATCAACAGTAACAAGCACTTGAATACATTTTTTTCATCTTTGATCAAAAAATTATTTCTCTGGGTGAGTTTTTCTGGTTCTGATCTTTCAAATTCTGCTCATCTTTGTTATGGGGTGTTTATTGTTTTGGGTTTTGGGTTATGGGGTTAGGTGTTTTTAAGCCGAGATTGTGTGATTTTTGTGGGGGTAATTCAATTTGGTTTCTGGGTATTTTTAGTGGTTTGATCTTTATAACTTCATATTTTTAGTGGTTTCTGGGTATTTTTAGTGGGTTGGTAAAATACTATTTTTGACAAGTTTGTGTGTATTTCTTTCTTCAAAGCTCTATATTTTAGGTTTTTTGTATTTTTTTCATGTGATTTAGGTTGTATGCCATTAATTTCAGGGCAAATTTATATGATGGGTATTAGGGCTTTATTGGATTTTTTGAGGAAAGGACTAAGGAGTGTTTCTAGAACTGTTGAATTTACTATTCAATGTCCTTCAAGTTTTATATTCTTTGCTTGTGCTGTCTAGATCTATTTTCACTAGGATTTTTGCTTGTTCTATTGCATTGCTGGGGACAAGCTTAGGAAGTTTGGGTTTTGTATTCTTTGCTTGCACATTGGCTTTTTGAAAGTTTTGCTTTGCCATCTTGACTCTTGAGTTGTTCTTTACTCAGAACTTTTTAGTGTGAGTTGCTCGATGAAAATGTGTCGATCTTCGATTTTATGTTTGTGTTATTATTGTTTTTATTTCTGGTGCTTTTGAGTTTTGACTATCGAATTCATGTACTATTTAAATGGTCTAGAAGTCTGGTACTAAAGTGTGCATGTTTTTTGTTGACTTGATTAGGAAACTTGTTCATAACTTTTCATACTTTCTTCTGTTACTTGTGTGGTTCTCTTTAATTTGACACAAGGAGGAAATTTTTCGAAAAATAGGTTAGTTTTCTTGTTAACAAGTAGTACTATCCTTTTTCGAGGAATGCTAGATGATCTTATCCATCTTCGTCTTGAGACTGTCTTTTTTTTGTTGATTGGTTATGTAAGTGAACCTAAATAAGATTGACATAATCTAAGAGGCTTACCTAGACATGGGAAACTGTTTTGCTTTCTCGGATGCCTGCAATTCCCGAGAGCTATATAATGTGATTGACATTGTTTTCCTAGCTTCATCTGCTGGATTATTTTGGCTCTCTGTATTCGTTTGTTAGTTTTATCCGTTTGGTACTTTTTGGCCGGCCCGGGGATTGGACAATTTTCTTACGATTACTTACATTACATCTTGCAAATCTGATTTTCAGCTCCACAGAGGGAAGCGCCATCCATCCGTTCCCTGTTTCAAATTTCAGGACATTTGACGAATCCGTTGGATTTTGCCCAGAGTTGTTAACCTGAGTGCAAGTACGCATCCTGTAATCTAATCCCTAAAAATCAGTTGCAGCCATCATTTTTTAAAAAATATTTTTGTTTTTAGGAGAAATAAGTTAGATTTCATATACCCTCGAATATTCTTATATAATGGCACATGAAATACAAAAATGCGACATGTCACATGAACAGTAGTATGCACTATGCAATGGCAAAAGTATGATTCCTTGGTCGCAGCATTGGTATCTTTCACGAGTTTCAAATCCATTTATCACCTTGTTTCAATATGCAAAACATATCATTCTTCTTCTACTGAATGATCTCCTAAGTAGCAGTAATGTTGATCTAGTTTTCCGATAAAATTTTCAAAGACAACAGTAATGAGTTGAAAGACTTTTTTGCTTGATTTCTCGATAAAAGAATTTGCCATGAAATGTGGCAATGCAGACACTTGTTTAATTCAGCAAAAGTAAGTCGCCAAGAAGTTCCATCTGCTCGTAACTTTATTGGATCTGGCAATTCGGATAAGGTGGATTCTGTTTTTCTTGTTCATGTAATTAGTTTTTTGTAGTGTAAAATAATGTGATTTTCTCCTCCTTATTGCCTGAAACAGACTCCAACTTCATTAAATATATATCCGTCCCCCAACCAAGTTGAATCTCCATGGTTGCAGTTAGAAAAAGATCAACAAAGAATTCTGGTCTCGATACCTAGTAGTAATACGGAGAACTGGGGAGAATCCAATATGGCTGATGGTAGTCCAAAGACTGATATCTCAACAGATGCAGATACCGATGAAAAAAGTCAAAGGGTATGCTTTATTTTGTATCCCTACAACTTTTATTTAATAAATCCTTTTTTGGATAGTTTAAATGGTATTGGTGGCCCTAGCTCATGTCTCATGTAGTGGGACTTGTTTTTGTTTCTGTTGTTAATTGACTTGTTGCAAATCTGACATTTAAATGCTTGCAGTTCGATAGCGGAAATTTTAGTGCTCTTGTGGTGGCTCCTGATTCTAGTGATAGATCGAAGGGTAATTTGGATCAAAAGGTCAGACAATTTCTCTTATTTGCATGGGTAGTACCTAGTAATGATTTGGTTGTATTGGTGGGCTTTTATTGATAATATATTCTACAGACTCTTCGTAGACTTGCTCAAAATCGCGAAGCTGCGAGAAAAAGTCGATTGAGAAAGAAAGTATGTCTTTCCCTTAGTTGTTTGTTATTTTATACGGATATCAAATTGAATCTCCTATTATTGAGGTACATTATCAACTTTTCTCCCACAGGCGTAGGTGCAACAGCTGGAGAGTAGTCGTTTGAAGTTGACACAACTAGAGCAGGAGCTTCAGCGGGCAAGGCAGCAGGTTTGACTTGGTCCATCACTGCACGGACTGTGTATGCAGTTGTTTATTAATATTCTTATTCAAGCACATGATACTGTAACATACAGGGTATCTTCATATCAAGCTCTGGAGATCAAAGCCATTCAATGGGTGGAAATGGTAATGGTTCGGTTTTTGAATCTAGTTCTTGGTTAACTTTTTCTTTTAGTGATTGTAGTATGAGTTTTGTTTTTTGGAGTGGTTCATTGAAGCAATGGAATGCTAGCTATCTTGCATGAAAAGAAAAGATTTGTGTACGATGAGTCCTTCGAATGGCTACTTTATCCAAAATTATAAAGGTAGGAGTCATAGAACCATGTTCATTTTCTATGACCTGACCATGTTGCTCCGGATCTTCATTTTTTCTTGAAATACCGATTCCGGACACCCATGTTCAGAACATATTTGGACATCAGCATGGGGATATATCACTTCAAAAACCCTCCAAATACAAGGAAAAACTTGGAAAATTTAAATGTTCCTATCTTGAACACATACCTGTATCGGAGATATACACTGACCAGGGTCGGAGTAGCATAGTTGATAAGTGGTATGCAGTCAATTAAATAATACAGGTTAGTTTACAAGGCTTTACGCGGGAATATATCATCACAAACTAACCAGTGCCATCTCCTATATCACAAAAATTCACATTTCACATTTGTGGAGTATGGTTGTATTGGGTATTGTACATGATTTTTTTGTTTGCATGCTAACTAGCATACGAGACTAGGATGTCCAATATAATGAATAATCATGTATTTATCGGTTGCTCTATGCGTTTTTTCCACTTATTTTCTTTGTAGGTGCCATGGCATTTGACGTTGAATATGCACGGTGGTTGGAAGAGAAAAACCGACAAATTAATGAGCTGAGAATGGCTGTAAATTCCCATGCAAGCGATGCAGAACTTCGTATAATTGTCGATGGTGTAATGGCTCACTATGATGAAATTTTCAGGTTGAAGAGCAATGCAGCTAAGGCTGATGTTTTCCATTTGTTGTCAGGCATGTGGAAAACACCGGCCGAGCGGTGTTTCTTATGGCTTGGTGGTTTCCGTTCATCTGAGCTTCTAAAGGTAGTTCATTCGAGTTTGCTGCTAAACCTCATGATAGATTTATTGCATGTTCTGATTTTATCCAAGTTTTATTTGAAAATTTCATGCTTTTCAAATTCGAGACATGTATACATGAATCCTATCCATGCATATTCTGTTTGTAATTGGTTTCTTCATATATCGTCATCATCGTTGAATTATGTTTATTTTCACAGCTTCTCATAAGCCAATTGGAGCCTTTGACGGAGCAACAGTTGGCTGGAATTGGCAACTTGCAGCAATCCTCCCAACAGGCTGAAGATGCATTATCTCAAGGGATGGAGGCGTTGCAACAGTCTCTAGCAGAGACATTGTCGACCGGATCCTTAGGCTCATCGGGATCATCTGGGAATGTGGCAAACTACATGGGTCAAATGGCCATGGCCATGGGGAAGCTGGGGACCCTCGAGGGGTTTATCCGTCAGGTAACTATTGTTTTTCGTATTCTCTCTTTTGTTCCTTTTACCTTGTGTACAGAACTTACTAGTATTGGCCGACATGGATAGATCGAACCCGAAGAATTCTTTTGAGTTGGTTACAATTTTGGATACAAACTTTAAAGGTTAATATTACTTTTTTCTAGTCACTATGGGACTGTTTTCGATTTTTGGTCCGATCTGCGGAGAATTTTGGTATATATTGCAAATTACAAAACTGGTCTTTCGTGTTCCGAAAGTCTGATATGGAAGTTTTCTGTGCCATTCATCAATCTCATAAACTAAAATCTATCTACATTGTCCTTTATTGTTTCTAACAAGTTACAACATCACCAGGCTGACAATCTACGGCAGCAAACGCTACAACAAATGCACCGGATATTGACAACCCGCCAGTCAGCCCGAGCACTGCTTGCGGTACATGATTATTTCTCGAGATTACGTGCTCTCAGTTCCCTATGGCTCGCTCGACCGCGAGAGTGAAAATGTCCCTGTCGTGTTTAACTGATACAGGTCCTGCCGGAAACTCGACAACGGCAGAATATTTTTTTTGATCCGGCACCGAACAGCAGGAACATTAGGCCTAGTTAACTCATCAGTCGTAATCCTTGTGATATGTTGTATTATCCTTTGTGAAATGGTTATCAATTATATGTTCATTCTCATCAAACTGAACTCGCAAGTTGAATTTGTCATTTTTCATATTATATTAGCGCAATCCAAATAGAATTTGTGATCCGAATTTTGTGAGAAGTTTTAGGATGAGACAGGTTAAAATGAGTTTGTATCGAAATTATTATAAAAATTATAAGAATTTCGATATCAATTTTCATTATATATCGAATTTTTAAAAAAAATTAAGTTTTTTGCTATTATTTTTCGAGTTTATGTGAAAGTATAAATAATTTATTAAATTAAATTAATTAAATTATATAAATATGTAATTAATTTAGATTAAATATATAATTATACAAATTAAAAAGTATGGTGGTTAAACTGGAAACACTCCAAAGTTCGGTGGTCAATTAAGTAGTTTACTCCTAATTTTATTTAATTTTTGGCTTATTATTCTACGGTACCGGGTTTTTTACTAAGTAGTTTACTCAATTCAACTCATTAATATTTTGAGTTGAGTTTGAGAGTAATTTTTAATGAATCTGACGGCTTGTTAAGAACTCGAGTTCGAGTTTGATTCGAACCCAATCAAATCAAATTTTAATCGAATTTTGATTAAATTAAACTCGAGTACTTCGCGATCTGCGTCTCGGTTACATCTCTATAACCAATACAGTTGAAATGCACTGAAAATGCCAAAAAGTGCCGGCCATGACAAAGATGGTGCCTGAGAGTAAGCTTCTGATCTTCAATGTATTGCTTATGTGTTTTGAGCTCCTCTCTTTTAGCTATAAATGGAGCTTTCTTCTATGATATGATTATGCCAAGGGGCAAGGGGATCATCTGTCTTAACATCATTATATACAGAGTTGTATGAATTGTATGAATCATGGAACAGATCAACAGATATGTCCAAAAATTAGCAGATTTTGATGGAAATCCAAACATCTATTGATCTTCATGTTTTAGTTGGACTAAAACAGAAATCTCAAATTTAAACATAACAGGCTTAACAGATACAGATTCATACCATCAAAAAACCTAGGATTTTGTTCAATCTTCAAAGACCTTACACTCTTCAGTCTCAGGGTTTTCCTGACAGAAAGATTCCAAAGGATCTTTCTTTTCAACTTCAAGCCTGAGTCTGAGATCAGCTTTGGCTTGACTCACCTCTTCAACTTCATCCCAAGCTACTTTGCAGTCATCAGATGTCTCATCTCCTTCAAATACTTGCTTGGCTTCTGTCACTTTCTTCTCAATCATCTCAGTCAGCTGCTTCTCCCTCATTAGAGTCCCTTTATACTTGGCTCCACCTCCTCCCATGGCGGTTACAGTCATTCTTCTTGAAACCCATCTTTTGTTGCAGGGAAAGGAAGGTGACGACAACAACAACATCCTTGGATTTGAAACAAAAGAGGGTGGTGTTGGGACCTCTTCCCTGGCTGGTGTCAGTGAATGAAGCCTGAGACTTGCCATTGCTGGTATGGTTTAGCTTGAAAAACAAGTTATTTGAGTTTGGGTTATGATTCTTATGAAAATTGATGGTTTTGATGAAGAAAATATGTCTTTTTCCAGTTTCTGAAGTTGTGATGGATGATGATAAAGAAAGTTGTTTGGATTTGGAAGGATTTGAGATAAGGTTAAGACAGGTGAGACATGGGAGTTTTGTGGATTGTCTTTTGCCATGACCAACAGATGCTGCCATACACACTTATCCGTTTCAAACACACAAACTAATGGGGTTGTTGTCATAAAGGGTGTTTAAAATTATCCAATTTAATTTATTCGACCCAATTATCTGATACAAAATAAATAAAGATTTTAAATTTTTTTTATTTTTTTGGAGTCAAGTACTCGATTCGGTATTTTTTAGGATATGAGCTGAAGTTTTTTTTATCGGGTACCCGATATGACCTAACAAATTTTAAAATATATTTTTATATTTTATTATATTTTTATTTTAAATTTATTAATATTTTATCCAAAACTAAATTTAAATCTTTAAATTCTTTCTATGTTTGCATTATATACTTTTAAATTTTAAATTTTAAGTTTAAATTTTAAAAATATTTTTATGTTTAATATAGATTTTTTATAAAAAAAATGAGTCCGATATCTGATTTTTTAAATACTCAAACTTTATGGTACCTAATAACAAGTACCCGGATGTAATAAACCAAGACATGGGTTGATAAAATAGATACTCTGATAAACCGAATACACAATAATAAAACCCCTAGCTGTCATTAGAGATGTTCAAAATTACTTGACCCGACGGCCCGATGACTCGAAACAAAATTACCGGGTAATTCCCATAAAAAATTACCCGACCCAAGAATTAATGGGCCGGACTTGGGACGGAAATTTAGAATTTCCGGGTACCCGACCCGACTAGTTTTATTATTATATATATATATTTAGTTTTAAATTATATTTTTATTTTAGATTTCTTTAATATTTATACTTAAAATTAAAATTAAATTTCTAAATTAGTTTTATGTTTGTATTATATACCTTTAGGTTTAAAAAATTTTAAATTTATTTTTATTAATTTATTAATACCGAAAGAAAAACGGGATTAATATTTTTAACGTCGTTTTAGTGATAAAATTTAATAAATATAGATGTATATATAAATTCAAATATTCTAAAATTACTTTAAATCACTCGTTTTTATGTTTGGTTATTTATTATAAATTTTTAAAACTTATATGTTTAATATGTATTTTTTTAATTTAAAAATAAAAATTATAAACCGACTATCTATTATCTAATTAACCGAATATCCAAATTTTATAGATACTCCATAATAAATACCTGATTTAAATAAACCGGGACACATGCCGATTTTTTTTTTACCCGAAATAACACCCCTAGCTGTCATGTTGATTGGGGAGGGGGGATTGTTCTAACAGTAGGTTGTGTCATATGGATTGAGTTCATTTTTTTTAATTAAGCCCGAGTCGAAAACCCCGGTCCATCAATGGACCGATCTACTGTATTAAACGCCAGCGTTTTGCCTTCGGATGCTACAGATTGATATAGCCATAGGTGCGAAGTTCATTTCCTTCTCATTCTTCCTCTCACCCACTTGACTCAGAGTTACTGCACGAGTCGAGCTTGAACTCAGATTGCCTGAATGGCGTTCACATTGAGGAGCGTGAAAGTACCACCGAACTCAGCTTGTTTGGAAGAAGCAAGGGGACGAGTCTTCGATTTCTTCAGACAAGCTTGTCGATCGATCCCGACTATTATGGATATCTATAACCTAGACGACGTCGTCACCAAATCCCAGCTCCGTTCTACCATCGCCTCTGAGATCCGTAAGAACACCCATGTTACTAACCCTAAGGTCCGCCTCCCGCTCTCTTCATTTTAGATCATTTGATTTGTTAATTTTGGGAATTTTATAAAATTTTCATATTGTAAGCATTGGGGATGATAATTATTGTTTTTTTGAGTATGGGTATCAATAATTTTTTTAGATTTATAGCAAAAATTTTAACATATTTTATATCAAATTGAATGAAGAGAAAATAATGAAAAAAAAGATAATCCAAGATTGGTGATTAACTGATTATCCTATTGAAAACTGAATTTAAGCTTAGTTTAGTTGATGTGGGATTGTGAGGGGAAAAAGTTGGTATTTTTCTATTTTTATTTGAATTGGAGATGTATGCTTAGGTTTACGATATCTTTTATGTTTAATGGGAATGCTAAATTATGCTGTAGAATCGAATTTGTTTCATGTGTTGCACTTGCTCCATTATAAATGGTAGATTGTGAAGATTTGTTAAAAAGAAAATGGATTTTGTTGAAATAAATTGTTTGGATTAATCTGGGATGTCTATGGCTTTGTGAAAATTGTTTCAGTTTTTCCTGTTTTAACATACTTGTGCTTCGTTGATGATTTCTCTGAGATGTGGTACACCGCACATCCTATGATTGACTCCTGCATGAGATGTATGCTGGTATTGATTTTTGAATGAAACAACTTAATTTTCTGAATGCCAGTTGATGTAATCTTCCCATAAAAGATGTTTTGAGTTTGATGTCCTTTGAATGGTATACAGAAAGCCAATGTTGCTCGAACTTCATTTTCATGAAGTACTCGTACCCGCACTTGTGTCGAACTTCATTTTCTTAATATGCATTGAATATGGTCTTAGACACGAGCACTTTAGAAAAAAAATGAATTGTTAGATTCTATATGTGCTATTGGAAAGTTCCCTTCTTTTATTCGAATGTTCAAGTCTTCAATATATGTTCTAGTGATGTTTACCCAGAAAATGAATCGTTTAATGTCTTATTAGCTCCCTAATGTTAAAATTTAATGGGTTCAGCATACATTAGGAACTGCAACTTATAGGAGGTACTGACTTACAAAATTGACGAAGGGACTCGTTGGTGAATCTTTGGTTTTCTGAGAAACACTCTTTACAATACTTGATGCATTCTCTCTTTTTCTGCCTTCTTGTTGGTAATTTATATCGAACTGTAGTCATTTGGCAGATCTGCTTTGTTCCTGATGATGATTCCATTACAACATGGATTTGTTTCTTCGATACATTGGTGTATGTTTTTTATATTTTTCTGCCTACGAACGAGTTTGTATAGGCACTGGAATTATGGATAGGATTCTTGAATCTTTACACTGCAATTGTTTGCTTGATCGTGTTTTCAGAACACTGTTTTCAATTGTCTTAACAGTGAGAAACCTGCAGGTAATTGATATGCTGCTGTTTAAGGGTATGGAAGAGCTGAACAACATTGTCGAACATGCAAAACAACGTCACCACATTATCGGGCAGTATGTGCTGGGTCGTGAAGGGCTTGCTCAGGATTCAGACACCAAGGACGATGACATGTCCAGTTTCCTCAAGAATTTCTATAAAAGCAACTACTTTTAAATTTTAAACACTAGATTTTCATGGACAACTCGCAGGGTTTTGCTATCGAATCTTTCACTTTATAATAAAAATTCATATCTATGCCTTTTGATTCTGTAAATTCCACCGATTTTATTCGTGATGGTCTTCATTAATTCATGGAAATGCATGCTTGAATTCTGTTCAGAGTAGTGTATTATACTCGTTGAAAATTGGCCAATCAAACTGTGTTTTCTTCTTGGAATATCTGCAATGCTCGTGGAAAATTGGCTATTCTATATTTAATAGTGAAAAGGTTATTAATATTATGTATAATGCTTGTTCCAAATCAGCTGGTTTGCCCGAGAGGTTAAGGGGGCAGACTTAAGATCTACTGCACATAAGTGCGCGTGGGTTCGACCCCCACAGCCAGCATTTTTCTCTTTGTTATTTTATTTCTTTTACTTCCACTCAATAGTTTTTCTTAATCAAAGATCAAAAATAATTTTTCATCCCAAGGAAAAGAGAGAATTATTATTGTCCTAATAGAAAACACATCATTAATTCAGTTTAAATCAATCCAATTAATGAGTAATAATTTAATTAATATCAAATTAAAAATTAAGTGATATAATTAATGAAATTTTTTAGTGATCAAAATAGAATCGATCATACAACTTAGTGACTAAATAAATAGTTTACCCTTAATTATTTTGTATCTTATATTAAAATTTATGAGTTTGGTTTGTGTCATATAGTCGACCGTTAGAATAAGTGGTTAAAAATTTTCGATTCATATATTTTTATTTTTATAAGTTATAGGTCTATGGGAATGTAAAATCTAACAAATAAAGAATGATAAACTTAATTAGTAAATTTAGAGTTTAAGGTTATAAGGTTATGGTTAGGGTTTAAAGATTTAAGGGTAAGATGTATTTTTAAGGTTTAGATTTTAGGTATTAAAGTTTAGAGTTAAAATTTATAAATTATTTTTTTATTTTTAAATACGGTAATTAGGAGTAGAATATTTTTTTCTTCGAGAAATTTGACACATAATACAAGCACCGGCGGAGCCACCCTTTCACAAGGGTGGTCAAATGACACCCAAAATTTTTTGGTCCATTTTTTTATATGATTTATATATATGATTTTTTTAAAAAATAAATAAATAACATCAATTTATAAATAATTGTTCTAGCTCCGACCCTGAATACAAGTAAAACCAAACCCTCTTCAAACATGCACTACATAAGACTGCAAATGTATTCAGATGGGACTCTTGTTCCACAGTGCCTGTCACAACACTGAAAAGGCAAACTGCAGATTCAACAAACAAACCATGGATCAGACAACAACACGGTTGTGTAGGTCCGTTACCGACCACGACATCCCCCAAGCTCAATAGATTCAGACAAACACCGAGGTTCAAGGGTTGCATGTACTCTGACCACTTGGGAGCACAACAGGGTTTAAGGAATCATTTGGTATGCAATTGGAATGATTATCAACGTTCAGAGAGCTTATAAAAGCAAACTAAACAAGTAGAGCAGTGGATGCCTAACAATGAACTAGTTAAGGTTCTTCGTATAGGAACTGTCGAAATGGGGCCCTACCGCCCAAGGCGATCGACGGGTAGTTTTGAATGTCGAAGACAAGTACATTGTAAATTGGGGACACCTATGTGAAGAAGGAACTCCCATTTCGAATGTCACTGAATATAGAAGCATAGTAAGGGCTCTTTAATATGTGATTCTTACTCGCCTTGAGATTACTTTTGCTGTCAATAAAGCTTGTCAATTCATACAAGATCCTTTAGATACTCATATACACTTAGTCAAAAGAATACTACGCTATCTTCTTGGTATGTTGGATTTCGGGTTAAAGTTTAGTCTTTCCTCTACTCTGTCTGTTGTTGCTTATGCTGATGCTAATTAGGATCCGATAGTGATGATAGAAGGTCTACAACAGGATTTTGTTTATATTTTGGTGATAATCTTGTTGCTTGGGGGTCTAGAAAACAACCGGTTGTTTCTAGGTCTACGATTGAAGCAGAATATCGAAGTATAGCTCGTGCAACTAATGAGATTATTCGGTTGGAATCTTTGTTAAGTGAACTTGGTATTGTTAGTGACAGGAAGCCAGTTTTGTGGTGTGACAACTCAAGTGCAATGGCAGTTTTTGCCAATCCTGTTATGCATTCGAAATTCAAGCATGTTGAATTGGACTTATTTTTTGTTCGAGAGAAAGTAACAGCTGGACAACTAGAAGTAAATGAAGTACAAGCTTTTCAAAGGCACAGACACAAGTTGTCTATTGTATCCATGATTCCTTAAGTTTCATATGTTTGAGTTAGTTCTGTTTCATATATTCTTTGTATACATAGATGTTGTTGTGGTGTTCTTCTGTTTTCTTTGCAGGATTGTTCAAAGTTTTTTTGAAGGAGTTTGCAAGGGGAATATTAGGATATAAGTCTAGAATATTCTTGTATTACAACTGTTATGATCAGTTACAAACGGTTAGGGAAAACTGTTAGTTTTACGGTTCTGTTAACTGATTAAAGATGATTTTCTCCCATTGTATAAATAAGTTGGTTCTCCTTTAAGAATGTTACAGCTGAATCAATAAAATAAACGAGAGTACTGCCTCTCTTTCTCCACACTTGACACATTGGTATGCCACCCTCCAAAGCTTGACTTGTTAGTTTGAGATCAAAACTCCATAACCACAACTTCCTTCAACCTATTGCTATTGCTATTGCTATTGCTATTGCTCGATGTCTCGTATATCGAATTCCCGGTTCGAAAATAGAAAGACTCACGTAAACTAAAGTATCTCGAATAGCATGCAAACTATTAATCAATTTGCAGGCAGGCAGGCTGTTTCCCATCTGCAGGTTTTTATTTGAAACTCGTTTTAACAGCTTCAGCCAAACCTTAAAACTAAATTTAGTCATCAGGGTAAATGCTAAACATCAAAACCATGGCATGGAAACTTTTAACCTCATAAAACAACCATTAAAACGAAATTTGTCTCCCTTACCCAATCAAATGCACAGCATGTACTAGTTGCATAATCTGCAACAACTCAAGGTTCTCGATGTTGCATACGAGGTTAAAGCAACCCGAGAATCATTCGAGCAAGACATAAGTGACTGATATAACAGTCTCGAACCAATGAATTCAACACCTCATGAGGAATTTAGTGTGAGATATGTGTCTCAGATGTTCATCCACTTATGTTGCATGCAGTTTGATTACAAGATCACCTAGTTTCTAGCTATGTTCCCGGCGTCAACTCTGCTCTATATTTAACAGTGAAAAACAGTAAAAATATTTATATTTTATGTTAAATTCTGTTTGCAAATGAGCTGGTTTGCTCGAGAGGTTAAGGGGGCAGACTTAAGATCTGCTGCACGTAAGTGCGCGTGGGTTCGAACCCCACAGCCAGCAGTTCCAAGTTTTATTTTATAAAGTTATTCAATATGTATTCAAATCAGATAATGTTTTTTTACTTATTTTATTTAAGATGTATAAAATATCTTGTATTATAGTATTGATTATAGTTTAAAGTAATTTATAATAGAGGTCCGAATTAATTCTTAAATTAAACTCAGTTAGAATTTTAATAAACAATATAGATATAATAGCACAATTACGGACTTTATATAAAATTTATAATCATGTATTTACATAATGTTTTTTTTTTTTATCATTTACCATATATTAGGTTATGATAATTTTACGATAAACATCAGATAAGACTAAGGGTATTTATTGTCGAATATCATATCAGATCAGATTGAATCGGATTTTTTGAATGTTCGTATTTTTAAATCAATGATGATTTATATCCAATCCGAAAGATTGATATCCGTATATTCGGGTATCAGATAGTTGGATATCCGATTATCCAAAAATATAATTTGAAAATACCAATTTTTCGAATTTGAAGGTTGTATTTATAAAAATTTTAAAATTTTAAATATAATAAACAATAAATTATTAAATACAATAAAATTCACAATTATAAAAGTTTAAATTTTTAAATATAACAAGCACTAAATTGTTAGATAAAATAATATTAATATTAATAAAATTTTAAATTTTTTGATTTTCGGATTTTTTGATAATCCAAAATTTAAAATATTGTGATCCATATCCGATCCAAAAAACTTAAAATCTGATCGAATATACGATCCAAAAATAAAAATCAAATCAAATATTTAAATTTTTAGATCAGATCAATAGATAATCGAATCAGATATTTTAAACACCCCTACATATTACTATGTATTACTAGTTCTCTATATAGTTATGTATCATTAATTTTTTTTTTAAATCATAGAAACTAAAAAGCGTTATTATGTATTTTAAAAAGTAAAAAAATAAATTATATTTATTTTAAAATTTTAATTTATTTTTTTATTTATAATATAAATATATATTATTAGAAGAAAATATGTATGAATATATATTAAAAAATCGAAAAATATAAGACAAGAACTAAAATTTGGACCAAAACAAAAGTACAAAAGCCCAATCGAACATGAACTGAAACTATAGACTGAAAAATTCAACGACTCCAGAAGTTCCATCACTGAAAATCCCAGTGTTTCTCAAGGGTTTTGAGTCATCAAATCTCACATTTTCATACCCCAATTCCCTGATATGAGCCTTTGAAGAAACAAATCAGTCTAACCCCAGAATTTCTCAGCAACTTAACCATGGCGGCCGTGGCGACCATGCCCGTATCAGATCTGTTAAAGTCCTTCAAACTCAAAACCAAGCAGCAAGAACTCTTGATCCGTGTCTCCATCCTCTGTCTCGTCTACATTTTGGCCTTTATCACCCGTCTTTTCTCAGTCCTCCGTTATGAATCCATGATCCATGAATTCGACCCGTATTTCAATTATCGTACCACTCTGTACCTGACCCAAAATGGGTTTTACGATTTCTGGAACTGGTTCGACTACGAAAGCTGGTACCCTTTAGGCCGAATCGTCGGCGGAACACTTTACCCCGGTCTCATGGTCACCGCCGCTCTCATTTATCGCATCCTCCATTTCCTTCGTTTCGCCGTCCATATCCGCGAGGTCTGCGTTTTAACAGCCCCGTTTTTCGCTTCGAATACGACCCTCGTCGCTTATTTCTTCGGGAAAGAAATCTGGGATTCCGGCGCCGGGATCGTCGCCGCCATTCTAATTGCCGTTTGTCCTGGCTACATATCGAGGTCCGTCGCTGGTTCTTATGATAATGAAGGGGTCGCCATTTTCGCTTTGCTTTTCACGTTTTACTTATTCGTGAAGGCGGTTAATACGGGATCGTTGGCTTGGAGTTTGGCTTCGGCGTTTGGTTATTTTTACATGGTTTCAGCATGGGGAGGATATGTTTTTATTATTAACTTGATCCCACTATATGTGCTGGTTCTTTTGATTACTGGGAGGTATTCGATGAGATTATATGTTGCATATAATTGTATGTATGTTCTGGGAATGTTGCTTGCAATGCAGATTCGGTTTGTCGGGTTTCAACATGTGCAATCTGGTGAACATATGGCCGCCATGGGAGTCTTCTTCTTGATGCAGGTTTGCACGTTATTTCAAGCTTTTTCTGTTTTCAAGTATAATGAATTTTTGGTGATATAGTTGTAGTTGCAGCGATTGGTGCTTGAAAAATGGGGAATATTTTTGGTGAAAATTGCATATTAATCACATTTGGACTGCTGCTGCAGGTTTTCTACTTTTTAGATTGGGTGAAGCACATGCTAAGTGACACAAAATTGTTTCAAGCTTTTTTGAGGATTACTGTGACTTGTGCAGTCGCTGTGGGCACTATTGCTTTGGGGTTAGGCATGTTATCTGGTTATATTTCACCTTGGACAGGAAGGTTTTACTCTTTGCTGGATCCAACCTATGCCAAGGATCACATCCCCATTATTGCATCTGTCTCCGAGCATCAGCCAACAGCGTGGTCATCTTTCATGTTTGATTTCCATATCCTGCTTTTCCTTTTCCCAGCTGGTCTTTATTTCTGCTTCAAGCGGTTGTCAGATGCCACCATATTTATCGTCATGTATGGTCTCACAAGCATGTATTTTGCTGGTGTTATGGTTCGGTTGATTCTTGTTGCTACACCTGCTGTTTGCCTTATTAGTGCTATTGCTGTTTCCGCCACTGTGAAGAACTTGACGGTTCTGTTGAGGTTGAAGAACAAGGGTGTCCAAACTGGTTCCACTAAGGGAAGTAGCAGCTCAAAGGCCTCTTCTAAGGTAACAATCTTCCTGCTGTTCTCTCCCACTCTCACATGTAGATGTTCTTCAGTTATACTGTCCATATAATTCCTTAGTTGTTTGCCATCATTTTGCCTGCTTTGTTCTGACTCGTCTATTTCTTGAAGTACTTGTGTCTGGCACCCGAACCGAGCCTGATACGGGCCGACTATTCCTTCAAATTTGAGCTGATGGTACTGAACTGCTAATATTTGTGGTCCTTTGCCAGTTTACCTAATAAATCACTAACTTGTAGTACAATAATTTGTATTGGTGCTTTCCTTTTTGCTAAAGGAGCTAATGCTTGTTTCAAAACCTTGTTTGGTGTTATTGTTAGTACTCTGTGTTTACCGGAAGGTATTGTACTGCATTGACGATGGCAACCAGTAGCGGTAATGAAGAAATTCCAAAATTCTGTCAGCTAGGAGTAGACATTGCCAATATTCAATAATTTTTGTTGCTAGCCATAATATATGGTTCTTTTTGGTTAGTTTGGGGGGTAAACCCAAGAAATAATGTATCCTCTTTATTTTCCAAGCAGGCTTTACTCGATCAATCCCAGCCTTTCCAGAAAAATGGGGCGATTGCACTGCTCTTTGGTGCCTTTTTCTTGCTCAGTAAGTACGCTACTCACTGTACATGGGTCACATCAGAAGCTTATTCATCTCCTTCAATTGTGTTGGCTGCGAGAGGTGCCCATGGGAATAGAGTTATTTTTGACGATTATCGTGAAGCATACTTTTGGCTTCGGCAAAATACTCCTCCAGATGCTAAGGTGATGTCTTGGTGGGATTATGGGTATCAAATCACTGCCATGGGAAACAGAACTGTTATTGTTGACAACAACACGTGGAATAATACGCATATCGCCACAGTTGGACGTGCAATGTCATCTTATGAAGACGAGGCAATTGAGATAATGAGATCCCTTGACGTGAATTATGTATTGGTCGTCTTTGGTGGCGTTACAGGTTATTCTTCCGATGACATTAACAAGTAAGACCCCAAAATTCTCTTATTTTATCCATTATTTTCGTGTCTGTATACTGTCACTTCATGCATTAGTGTAATTATCATACACTAATTATATATTATCGGCAAATAGATTTTTGTGGATGGTGAGAATCGGAGCTGGGGTATTCCCTGTAATTAAGGAACCCGATTACCTTGTTAATGGTGAATATCGTGTTGATAAAGGCGCTGCTCCTAAAATGTTGAACTGCCTCATGTAAGTTTTCAAAGTTATCAGTTCTATCTTCTACTATATAACATACGTATTCATTGTTTGGTAATCTTTGTTTATACGTATTTATCACTTTGGTTAGGTACAAGCTATGTTACTATCGGTTTGGAGAGATGTTGACGGAATATGGCAAACCTCCTGGGTAAGTGTGTCATTTTCGAAAACATGTCGACGCCTATATACATGGGTATATCTGTATATAATGTTAAAAGAATCGGACCAAAGTTCGACTTTTTGTTTTATGACCCTGTTCTAATATTGCAGCTATGATCGTGCTCGAGGCGTTGAAATCGGGAATAAAGACATTAAACTTGAGCACTTGGAAGAGGCGTTTACGACCTCGAATTGGATAGTTCGTATTTATAAAGTGAAACCACCAAATAACAGGTGGTAAGGATTGATCCTCTCTGCTTGGATCCACTTTGCAGATCTTGGACAATGCTAGTTTTTCTATGGTGCTCGAGTCTTGGAACTGTAGGTTTAGTTTTAGCAGCAAATCTTGTCTACTTGAGACCAAGTTGTTGTCACGGCTACAAGGCTGTTTAGAACCTGTGTTTTGTCAGATTTTAGAACCCCATTTTTGCAGATTTATGGAACAGTAAGTTTTAACCTGGTCTTAAAACTGTTTTTCAAGTTATCTATACATCTACTTATGGTGTGATGAATCAGTTTCGGGTTTAGAATTTATGGATTAGGATTATAATTTAATGTTTGAGGTTATAGTTTAAGGTTTATAGATTAAAACTTAAATCGATGATATATTATCTTTAAATTTAAACCTTGAATTATAACTATAACTCTTAAACTTAAATCACAGAACCTTAAATTAAAACTTTAAATCGTAAGACTAAGATAGTTATAAAAAATTATTTTTAACATCGGTACATATATGTGTGAGTATTAAATGTGTTTGTAGGTCAGGTTCGAATTCGATTTAAAAAAATCTATGTCAAACTTGACAAACCTAAATATTTTATTTATATTATAAAAATAATAAAAAATATAATTTTATATTAATGTTTTATATTTTCTAAAGTAAATAATATAAATATAAATTTTAGTCGAGTCGAATTAATCTATCAAACCGAACTGGCGGTCTGAACCAGGGACAATAATGGTAATTTTGCTATGGACCAAACTGAAAATATCTAAAATAACCCTCTGTGTCCACTAGATCACTGTCCCCACTATCCAACCACTGTCAACCACGTGTCCTTTTCCACTCTAAACCGCATGTGAAGCAGTTGTAATAAAAAGTAGCACGAGAAGAAACGTTAAGAAAAAGCTCGGCTTGCGTGGGGACCACGGGACTGAATCAGAGAGCCGCAAAGACTTCCAATTTTACACTTTTAGTCCCTGAAAAATAGAATAAACTAGAATTACGTCCTCAGCGTCTGGAATTCTTTCTTTTTTCCTCAAAATAAAACCTTGTGATTTTGATTGTAGTAGTTGTCCTCAAACAATTTGGGTAAGAAAATCAACTCATTAATTAGTAAAAAATTATTTATAAATCACATAATAATATAAAAAATACACACAAAAACACTAATTTATTAAAATTAAAACGAGCATGAAAAGATATTGTTATAAATAGGGATGGATCGAAAAAAATGGTGGAACAAATGACTTTTAAAAATTTTAATTTCTCATATATTTTAATATTTTATTTGTATTTTATATTGACGATTCTATATCTCTAAAAAAATTTAATTATCATATATTTTTTATTAAAATTGTACCCTGACATAAAATTATATATTCATCTCTGAATATAAAGAGAGTTATAAACTCCGAAAAAATAAAACGGACGTAATAAAAATATCAAATAAATCCCCATAAAATTATTTTTATGGCAATAATTAAATGAATCCTTTTAAAGTTTGAATTAGTTGGGATTTAAATAAAGGAATATTATAATCTTTTTAAATTAAAATTTAATTATATAGTTTTTTAGCTAATATTAGTTATATAGTATTTAATATAAGAATAAAATGTTAAAACTCATAGAATAAATTAAAGCTCTGATTTAATTTTTTTTTATTATCCGTTCAACTGTTTTTTTTATGTATAATAATTATTGATAAAATATTAATATTTTACAAGACGTTATTTTTATGATAATTATGATAAAATCTTTTGTGATCTTATCTTCCATGATAATTATATCACCATTTAATATTTTTAAAAATTATGTCAATCACTATTAAAGTATTTTTTAACATTGATATTTTTATTAAAAATATTTAATATTTGATTATTAATTTATATTAAATAATATATAAGTTCAAAATAAGATAATTTTTTAATCTAATTTTTTATTTATAATTTAAAATTTATATTTTATTATTAATTTAAAAATATAAAATCTTATCTCACCAAACTAACTGACAGTTAAAATAATTTTATTTTTTAAATTAAAGTAGTACAAATGGATAATATCTCAATAACTTATCAAATAAATTCGATTTTCTTAATCAAAATCTATACTTAACCTTATAATAGGCTTAATAATAAAATAAGTACTTAAATTATATATTTTTTAATATGTGTCCAAAATATTTTTATTCAAATAAATAATTAAAATTTTATTTTTGATTGAAATAGGGACTTAAATTTTTTTTGGGTTAAAATAGGTACTGAAATAGCTGCATTAGTTAACTTTAAAACAAATCAAAAATAAAATTTTAGATACATATTTTAACAAAAAATTAAGATACTTATTTCAACTAAAATAAAACTTTAAACATATATTTCAGTTAAAAATATTTTATAAAACTATTATAAAAAACATAATTTAATCACTTATTTCAACCCAAAAAAATATAATGTAACAAAAGAAAACGAAAAGATGCAGGGGCTTAATTACAAAAAGGTAAAACTATAGGGATGTGAGCATAGTTATTCCAAAAATCATATATCAAATAAATAAAATCACAAATATTAAAGATATTAAAAGAGAAAAACGACTTCTCTTCTCAATATTATATACATAACTCTCCTTTGTCATTCTCTGTAGCATCAACAGGTTGTTCTCTTCTCTTCTATGAAATTTCTCAGTTTGGTTTTTGTTCGAAAATTTTATTTTCTGGGTTATTTATTTATTTCCTATTTGTTGTTGCAGGTGAGGGAAAACAAACAAGGATCTGATGTACTTGCTGGTTGATCTTAATTATACACAAGATCATGATGGCCCTCGAAAATAAAGGTTAGATTTCTTTTTCTTATATGATTTTTCCTAGGTTTTTTGGGTTTAAAGTTTTGAACTTTGATCTGCTTTGAGTTATGGGTTTTACTTTTTAGTTTATTTGATTGAATTTTGTTTTGGGTCTTTTGATTCCTGGGGTTTTTATGATTTTTTTTGGCATTGTCTTGATGGGTTTTTTGTTTTGTTCTTGAAAATCTAGTTCTTTTTGATGCTTTGTTTGTTTAGTGTTGAGATCGCTTTGCTTTATCTTAATCTGGGCTGCTTTAGTTTTGAGTATTTTTTTATTTGAATCAAATTTAGGAGTTCCAGTAGGGTTCCTGCTGGACTGGTGTGAGATATGGTGTTTTTTAAAACTCTGGTCTGCCATTGAACATTACTAATTCCAACTGAAAGTTTATGTTATACTCAGTCATGTAAATTTCTTTTTCGGTGACTTGTACTCCCGAAAATTTGGTATTAACTTGATTTATGTTACTCTAAATTCGATTTATTGATTGAATCTGTTGTTTATGTATTGGAATGATTGGAAGAGATGTAATTATTGTTTTACATGTTTAGTTCTATGCTGTCTGTTATTCAACTGAATCTATCTTGTTTAGTCTTAAGCAAGTGGTGCTCTGTGGAGAAGATTTACATGGTTTATTGTACTATTTCTAGATAATTTGGAGCCTGTTTTTGCTTGTTAGGCTCTTTTGTGGTACCTTATTCTATTGAATAGCCTCATCGTCACTCGTCACACATCCCTCAACTTTGTTGTAATGTGCTGCCTCTAGGAATCGGATTCCCTGAAATACAACTGAAATCGTCTCAGCTCAGTTTCACTAGCAATTAGTTGTACATTTGGGCTTAAATCAATCGGCGGGTAACAATTAGCAAAAAAGATTCATGTCTTGTATGATTTGTATAGAATCATGAAAACATTCATGTATAGTACAGAAAGAACCTACATGTTAAGTACACAGTTTATATTAAATAAAGATATTAGTAAAAGGGTCTGATGTTGACTTTATTTCAGGGGAAGTTGGATGCTCATTTTTCTAAACAAGTAGAATTGGATTTATTTCTTCATTCGTCTAATCCTGACATAGTTATGTCCTCAACCACCACGGCTAAATGAGATTGGCTAGGCTTTGTAAATTAGATTGGTAGTCTAATTTCTCCTCTCTTTTTTGGTGAGAGAGATGATATTATTGCTGATGCTCTAAAATTTGAGTATTTTTAATGTGCTTAGGTTATCTCATAGCATCAGTTTTACTCATCTTTGAATTGTTTAGTGGTCCAGTCTCTAGCTATGTGTTCTACCTGCAAAAGGTCAAATGTAAGTTTTAAATATGAGCTAAATAAAAATTTGAGAATTACAATCCTTGAACCATACCTGTTGTCCTAGGCTTCGTACCTAGGAAAATCCATTGCTCCATCTAATTTTGTGGCGATGTTCAGAAAGAGTGGCACCTTCTTACCATGTCTCTCACCATTAAAATTAAATTTTTAATGGAGGAGTATTTCCAAGTTAGTTCTGGACTTTTTCTTTCTTGAACGCTATTTAGCCAACCAGTTTCTTGTGCATGGTTAAATTTACTGTTTGGGCTCTACTGCAGAATTCAAAGGTGATGGGCTATTGCCAGAGGCAGTAATGCATGCTATGCATATTATCTAATCTAATCTATGTTATTTTTGTGTGAAGTCTGCTGGTGAGACAAAATCTTTAAGATGCGCTACAAGTACCTTATTTTTTTTCCCTGTTTTTATGGTGTGTTCCATCCTTGTTACCACTGGTTTATCTGTCACTGGTTTCTACTCCTGCTGGTGTTGGTTATTGCTTGACGTTACCATTTTCGGAAGTAACCTCTTCATAGAGTTTCATTGTGCTTTATGTGTCGTCAAATCTGCAAGTGCCTTTTACTTTTTGGAAGCTACATAGCTCGGACTTGGGCATGTCAGTACAATTATATTATCGACATGAGTATTTTCAATTTATCTTTCCTCCATGCATTTGGAGGGTCCTTGGATGCTCAAGTTTGAAAATGAAGAATCGGAGTAACATAGTTGGCCTAGGATGATTTTTATGATGTCTGAAATCATAATACCGGACTTGTTCATCCCAATTAACAACCTATCTTTTTTCCCTTTGTTTTTTGGTCCTTGGGCAAGCAGTTGGCATTTGTGTTTGTTCTTTGATTCATAGGAATTACTATGGGTCGAATTGATGATGATAAATTAAATTTGATAATTATATTGATGTTTATGCTTATTTGTTTTGTGCAGAAACTATGCAGAACTGTGAGGCAACCTTAAAATGCCTCCAGACGAAGGGGTTCCCGTACAATCTGCAATGTACTGGGAATTCAGTTGAAGGCCTTCCCGAGCTTAAAGATGAAATTTCTAGTCACCCGGGTGGGGATGTTGTAGAACCAGTTTGCTCTTTGAATGGACAGTTTATGGAACTTCCAAATGAATTTTACCACAAACCTACCCTTCAGCATGAGTCTGGCTCTTGTCCGACCTTCTATCCCGACTCTCATAAGTTGCAGCCATACCCACCAAATGCTTTTGGGAACCAGTTTTACCAATTCCCTGTGAATAACCGATTTCACTATCCCCCATATAATATGGTCACTCAAGGATACCCATATGAATTTCAGTTCCAAGATTTTCAGTACTTTGTGGTCATAGACTTTGAGGCTACCTGCGACAAGGAGAGAAACCTCCATCCACAGGAGATAATTGAGTTTCCTTCTGTCATTGTGAGCAGTGTTACTGGCCAGCTGGAAGCATGTTTTCAGACATACGTCCGACCAACATGCAACCAACTCCTGAGTGATTTCTGCAAGGATCTGACTGGCATCCAGCAAATTCAGGTCAGTTCCGAATTCCTCGTGACTTTACCAAGATTGTGAAACTAGATAGCCTATTCTAAATCTGCATTTACATGTACTAGGTAGATAGAGGTGTTACTCTGAGTGAGGCTCTTCTTAGGCATGATAAATGGCTTGAGAAGAAGGGCATAAAGAACACCAACTTTGCCGTGGTGACATGGTCAAACTGGGATTGTCGGGTAATGCTGGAATCTGAGTGCCAGTTTAAGAAGATCCGGAAGCCTCCTTACTTTAACCGGTAAATGAATTTGATATGTACTTATTTGGAAATCATATTTTGGGTTACAAAAAATTTATGATGATGTTGACACCATTGACATTTATTTATTTTTATTGGTTTCCTTTTGGCAGTTGGATTAACTTAAAAGTTCCATTCCGTGAAGTTTTCGGTGGTGTGAGGTGCAATCTGAAGGAGGCAGTCGAGATGGCTGGACTGATGTGGCAGGGGCGTGCACATTGTGGTCTTGATGATGCTAAAAACACAGCTCGCTTACTTGCCCTCTTGATGCGCCAGGGTTTTAAGTTTGCTATCACAAACTCACTGATGTGGCAGGCTAGCGATGGTCCAGTGACATGGAACCTGATCCCTGAGAACACGGGCTTCTCTCCGCATCATCCCCACAAGCCTAAGGATCAACAAATGCCCCTATTCCAGTACCACCCTTACTGTTTCTGTGGAGTGAAGAGCAGCAAAGGAATGGTTAGGAAGCCCGGGCCAAAACAAGGAAGTGTCTTCTTCGGCTGCGGGAACTGGACTGTCACTAGAGGTGCTCGCTGTCACTACTTCGAGTGGGCTTCTCCCTAACTCAAAAATATGCTAAGGGCTTGTCCATCCTTCTTAATGGCATCTTGAACCGTACTTAGATGTCATGTAAGAAAATGAAAAAAAAGAAAAAAAAAGAAAAAGAAAAACCAAAAAAGTACAAAAGCAAAATGGTATTGGGTCGTCTCCTCGTTGAAGCACATATACCTTAAGTTGCATAACTGCTTGCTGAGGCTTCTTCTCCTAGGAAAACACCGTATTAGTGCCCGGAACAGATGCTTTGGACCGTGCACGAAAGTAAACATTTGGTCTTCCGATGAATCGGAGCTTCGAACATGTGTAAAGCTGACTTGTTTGACAGGAGAACAAATCGGAAATGTGAGGATTTGGCTTAGTTCGGATTGATGCATTTACATGCTTAAGAAAACATGGTTAAATTATCATATAATAATCTTATGAGATAGGGCAGCTTGATTTCCTATGCTTTTCTAATGGGACTGAACCGTGTGTGCTTGCAATTTATTTCTTTGTTCTCTTTAACTTGCAACTTGTGCTGGTTTCGGCTCGGTCTTCTTGCTTTGCACCGGGGTCGTGAGCCCCGAGCAAGGCATGCATCATATTTATCAAGTTTTGTTGATGGCAACACATACTTGCAGTAGTTGTTTTGCAGCCATTGAAGGATAATTATCTGGGTAGAACTCCAGTTCCCCTGCCATTGTTGATTTTGGTTCAAATTTAGCACAAACCATCTAAACAAATTATGCATATAGTCGAGCACAAACCATCTAAACAAATTATGCATATAGTCGTATCGTGTTCGGATTATTTTTTCTCATCACAATGTATATAATTGTTTTATCATGTCCAATTTTATGTCTAGTTTTAAGGTAAAGCATCAAGATTCAATATCAGATTTCAATGCCCAACATTGTTAAAACCAAATTATCACCAATCCCAAACATGAGGAAGACAAAGGGAAATATAACAATGACAGAAAGTATTTTAAGAACTTAGCTGAAGAAACCTTTGTGCCATGGGATGCCTGGCTTCAGATATTTCATCAGGCTTCAATACCTCAACAATTTCACCATTCGCAAGAAGGCAAACCATGTCTGCAACCCTTTGGATTTGCTTGATGCTGTGAGAAACCATTACAACTGTCATTCCCCTTTTCTTCTTCAGCTTCACTATCACATCCTCTATGTTCTGCGTTGAAATCGGATCCAAGGCACTTGTTGGTTCATCCAGCAGCAAAACCTTTCAAGATGATAGATCAGAAAAATCATGGAAAATGCAGCAAAGTTTGAATACACCACATCAGCTGAGTTCGATTGTCAATATCTAACAGAAGAAATCAAGTTACTTTGAAGCACTGAAACATGGAAATCACAGCAAACATGGTTACCTCGGGTTCGTTAGCGAGTGTCCGAGCGAGTGCAACTCTTTGAGCTTGACCAACAGATAATTCACCATCAGTTTTTCTGAGAAAGGAGGAATCAAGGTCTGCAAGTGTTAGCAACTTGGAAACTTCATCATCAGTTAACTTCTTCCCTGTCAAGTTCGGTCCATATCTAATGTTATCTGCAACAGTGCCTGAGACAAGATCCATACATCTGTACTTTTGCATTACATCGATATAAAAGTTCAAGAATCAAACAAACAAACATGGCCAGACTACTATGAAGTAAATATCAAACCCACACGGCATGGGACATAGAACTATATGCCCAAGTCCCAAGGCTTTTAATTTTAAAAATATAGTTTTTATTTATTTAACGCGTTATAGATTAATTAATAAATAAAAAACGAGAATAATATGACTTAAAATGTATTAATCACAACCACATTTTGTCTTTTAGGCTTAATCCAATTTTCTTTCCCTTAAACTATACATGTTTTTCAACTTGCCACTAAATTATTTTTGACATGTTTTACCCCCATACTTTAAGTTATTATCAAATTGCTCCTTAAACTATACTAATTTTTTCCGCTAAGATTGATTTTAGTTTAATTTCGTACAATTTAGAAAAATAAATAAATAAATATAATTTAAAAGACAAAAGCATACGTCCAGACTAAGCATTTATTGCTCCCCGCCATTCAACAATAAAAATCTTGAATTTTATCAACTCGATTAAGCTTAAGCCATTCACGTTTGAGTAATGAAATGATTAAAAAGAAAATAAAGAAATCGAGAGCAGCAACAAAATGAAAACGGCGTTGGTACCTTGAAAGAGAGCGGGGAGCTGGAAAAGCATACCAACCTTACGGCGGAGTACAAGAACATCAAGGTCAACGATATCACGGCCGTCGAGGAACACCGTATCTGACGTAGGCTCCCACAGCCGATTCAGTGCTCTGAGCAACGTCGATTTCCCACTCCCGCTCGGCCCGATGATCCCTACGATCATCCCTTTCGGGATACCCACGTTGATCCCGTTTAGTATGGGAACTCCCGCATCCGATACTTTCCTGAGATCGCGAATCTCGAATTTCATCACTCCACCACCATCACGACGATGATCAACATCATCGACGGTTAACAGCAAATGCTCAGCAGACATAGTGGTTGTTTCAGTGACTTTTGAGTACGCCATTGATTTCGCTGGTATTTAAGGTTAGCAGAGATGGGCGTGGAATCGAACGAACACGAGTACGACCTTCCCCGTATAGAAAAATGATTGTATAATTAAACCTTCACCGGTTAGAATTATGTTGGGGAATCTGGACCATTGTGAAACAGAACAAAGTCCAGATTTTTAAACATTATCGCCATTTCGTAATCGAAGGTAATGAATTATTTTATGGGTAAACTACTCCGGTGACCATTGGATTATATCTTCTTTCATATTTTGATCATCAAATTATTAAACTTATCAATTAAGCCACTAAATTTATTAAATTAACATATTTTAACTACTTCATTAAAATCCTAACATATTATAATGATTAATCATTCCTATTATAATAATAATATATAAAAATAATATCTATTCTAATTATACTAAAAACGAAATTTATATACAGATGATTGATTATCTAACTTTTATAAATAACGATTAACTATAAACAATCTTATCGAACAACCTTATTTTCTCCGCTAAAGCTATTTTCTTGCTCATGTTTGTCCCCAATTTACCAAAAAATTCCAAAATAAGTTTTAGCTTCAATATTCATTCAATTCAATTTTTAAATTCTAATTTTTTCTCTCAATATTTGTAACTACCCCTTTCAATAATGTAGCTTTGAAACTTTATTCAAATTTTCATTCTTAAATATATCGGGTATCACAATAGAAGTATTTATGAATCGAACCGAATAAAATTTATCCATTGATATGAACACTAATTTCTACCACAACAGATTATCATATCTAGATAAAAGCACATTTCAATCAAGCCTTAATTGCCCCGAGACATGGGATCTTCCCGAGCGAGGGCAACGAAATTCAATGGCATCACATTGTTAGCCCTACCAGTTTCTCTACGTTCCTTCAAGCTCGAAACAGGATGCTTACCTATCGGAGTAGAAGTCCGGCGACCATTTGGTGTTCCAACCATGGCATTGGTCTGACTCAATGGCTTCTTCGGTCTTGAACCAAAGAGAGACTCCTGTTCTGCAGCAAATTGTTCTTGCAGCCGTTTTTGCTCCTGCAAAGATAGAGCAATATCATTCAAATGAAAACTATGCCATATCCATATTCCATAGGACCATATCCATATCCCCATAGGCCATAGCAAGCTGGATAACATTTGATCTATGATAAGCTTATGTTATCGGATCTCGGAGATAAGCAACATGTACATATCTCTTCATTCAAACACGAGAACTCGAAAGGCGCAGCGACATACCCGAGATCTACGTTTCTCATCCTCTCTTGCTTGGCGCAACACAGTATCTTCCTCCAACATGTTTAAGAGTGAAGCCTGCAAATGATAAACCAGTTTTGAGATCAACAATTATGAACCAACACAAAATTTAAACAAAATACGAAACACGAGCCGATTACCTTGTCATATAGGAAAGGAATTCCTTTCTCAAGCTCCCAAGCTTTTACTTTCGCAGTCAAATTTTCAACGAGAGCTATCCAACAGAAAGAAGAACACGTATTATTATACGATGCTCATTGAACCTTAAATCATATGAACACATTAAGCAATGCAGACCTATCTTTTGGTAAAGGTCCATAAACTTTCAAAATAGTAGTCACATGACCAAGGAAATTCTGTTTTCAATGTAAATGTGACAGAAACCTACTTCAAGATGTAAGATAAGTGTAAGCTTACATGGCAATTTGCTGACCAGACTACGAGCTTTCTCTGCACGTTTTAGATTTTTGTGCACTCCTCTTCCTGCACTGTACCGGTTTTCATCCTGTACAAAAGAAAAATAATAAAAATGACTACCCAAAAATGAAATTTGTAGCTCCAAAGTTCAAACTGAACATCAGTAACTTCCACCATATCTGAGGAGTTTACAGATAGCAAATTATCTCAAGGATAATTATTAATTCTTCTAGAAAGAATAACTCTAAGCTGACAGACCAAGAAATACAAGCTTAAAAGCACCAGAAAAAAATAAATGAAGAGCCAAATATTGTCAAAGCAAATAAGCTAGAGTTACAATAATGCAAGTTGTTTTGTGCGATCATAGCCTCACAGAAAAGCATGCTTGATCAAATGCTATCTAATGCTGCTATGATTTTGGGATGTTAGCAAATTAACATCATGATTGAATTTTGTAAAGCATCTTTGGTGTAGGCAACATAGGGATCTCTAAATAGAAATCCTTTTGAAGACTGAATGCCGCAGAAAAGATTCCAATAGTTCCTCAAATAAGATTTACCTTTTCATAGTCATCAAGCCATTTTTCCTCCTCAGATGCATGTTTCCATTTATCTACCTTGTCTAAGATATCCTTCCGGCTTAAAGATTCCTGTTTGGCTTTTGCAATCTGATCATCCATGCTTGAAAGCAGATTAGACAAATCAACATTATCTGCATATGCATGTTGGATACTGATCACATAATATATTAAGAAAATATTTATAGAAATCAAATCCTCTATTACAAGGATCCCCCCCCCCCCCCCCAAAAAAAAAAAAAGAAGAAGAACATAACACCAAAGATGCCAAAAAGAAAAATACACCTCATCGATAGTTATTAAGACAAACTGTGGGTGACTAGAAATGAAGTCCAAATATGATAAGAAGATGGAATATTTATAACAATACTAACAGAAATACATTAAATAGTTTCAAAAAGATAATAGATAATATAGAAAAAGGAGATAATTTGGTAGAACCAGATTCTATGAGGTTGATAAGAATCTGCCGTGCTACATCACTGTTTACGTCGAGATGGACTCCTCTATAGATTTCCTCAAGTTCATTTTGCCTCTTAAATACCAACTCTTTCATTTTACTAGCCTTCAGCACATTCAAACCTTGAACTTCAACCTCAACCTGAATGTAATAAAAAGTTTAACATTAAGGGCAAAATACAATAATCTTTAACATTGACAGTTCTAATTAAAATAAGAATGCAAGAGGTGCTACCTGCTCAATGATATCTAGACCAAGGGATCCTTGTCTCAAGACCTTGTCAACTGATGAAGAGATTAAGGAAGTAACATGCTCAAATCGCTTTCGCTCATCAGGTGGTGTATCAAGGAGATCCCATAGCTCTATCAAAGTGCTCCCAAGACATTGAAGCTACATGTAAAACAAAAATATATAAAAAACAAAGTTTGAAGGCACATGTACAAATAAAACAAATTGTTAACGCTCAACATATAGTTCAGGCATCAGTAAAATAATTATGATACTGGAAAATAATCATCCCAACTCGGATTCTTTTGAAAAGTTTAAAATGCTATAAAATACTAGGGCCTTTTCCATTTAGAAATTCACTCTCAACAAAAGCTCCAAAAAAGTATTAGGTTAGTAAGAAACTCGGTTCCTCAAGCAGAATGGTCAGCCAACAAACATACCTACACTAGAGAAATTGTAATTTTTTTTGATTAATGAAAAAGACTTAAAATAAAAGAAATGCAAGAGAATTGTAATCAAACTTATTTTTCACCGATCACCTAATGAGAAAAGGCACTTGATCAAATGCACCTAGCTCGAAAATATCATAGGTGTTTTGTAGTGCTGAACTAATTTATGCAATACATGATAAACAAAAATTGCATCCAAATATTGGAGAAGACTTGAGTTTTACCAAAGAGCAGAAAGAAAATTCCTTTTTCATAATTATAATCCTTTAAAACCATTTGCTCATTACTATGTATGATTTCAACATTTTCAATATGATTTTCCATCTCAAAACTCCAAAGCATACCCTGATTGCAGAAATTTTGAAGTGAAGGAAAGAAAAACTAGATTAATTATTAAGCAAGACTAAGCACCAACAGGTGTATAGACATCCATATAAAGCATCTTTTGTACATCAATATGCACTAGAGCGTACAAATACATCTAGAAGGAGACATGCAATGTGCCAGTACATGAAAAAGATTGATAAAATCCCTAAGATGTCACCTTTTGTAACCTTTTTTGCTTCTCTTGCTGCAGTGAATTAACGACACCTGTCAATTTAGCAAGAGTATCATTGCTGATGCTCTTTGATTTACCGTTTGCAGGATCAATCAGACTCGCATGAATGTCACTAACTGTCTTCAAAAAATCAAAGGACATCACCACTGACAGCTCATGAATCATACTAATGTGTCTGTGAACTTTCTGTAGCCGGATAATCTAGAGATTCAGTAAAAAGAGAAATTCAGTAGAATAGACAAACCAAAACACTATAAATCCAGACAGTAGATATCAACAAACCTTTTCATTCTGAAGCTCCTGTAGATGAGACTTAAGCTCCCCAAGTTTCTTGACTGTCAAATCACGCTCATCTACTTCAGTATCAGAAGGCAACATAGACTGACCATTGCCTGCTATTTCTGCACAGATCTGTGCAATCTGTGACTGGGTTTCAGTAAATTCCTTCACTTTTTGCTTCTTCTTCGACCTCAGCTCCTCCAAAACAGGTCTTATATAAGAGATTTGCTGCTTGAGAGTGCCCTTTCCCTTCTCAGATTGCAGACATAAGCCACATCAACAGACAATACGGAGGACAAAACAGCTATAAAGCGGATATACCCTAAGGTAGTACCTAATGTATACACTCTTATAATGAATTTTATAAGTAATATAGAGCTGGTTACGCGTATCATACTATACTACCGAAAGATCATTTGAAGTTTCCATCCATTTCTCACATAATCTCACACATAAAGCACCATATTTCCAATGATATAACAATTTTTCTAAGATATTTTCTTTCCAATCCAAATAACAAAAAAGAAACTTCATATCTCGAGCTTTAAGAATAGTGGCAGAGAAACCCAAACAGGCCCTAAACCAGATGATTGCTGCTTAAGAATGCCATTTTACTATTCAAAGAGCACAATCAGAAGCTAAGGGTTGCACAGATGCAAATGAGCCAAAGCGAAACATGATGTGGACAAATTCAAAAGAGAACCATAAAGCAAATAAATGCCCTAAGGTAGTGTATATAGAAGTTGATTTTCTGTCTATACAATTTTATGCACCAGTGTGTTGTAAGAGCACGTAAAAGATAAGGACTATTGTTTAATAATTTCCATCCATGTACTATCCAATTTATGCAAAAATAAAAAGAGCAATTCTTTTCAGGTGACTCTACGGGTTTCTTACAAAAATATTTTTTTTATTTCACACCCAACATGCAACATTTTCTACTATAGGAAAAGTAGTAGCAACAAACAAACTCAATAGTTGTTGTAGCTACTTTCTTTAACTATTTGTTTTTGCTTCTTAAAGGACAGTGAAAAGAAAAATTATAAATTTAATAAAAATACATAACTAAAAGGTACCACCAAACTTAACATAACTATTTTATTTAAAAATCAAATGATGCAGTTTGTCTTAAAAAATTACTATAATTTTTAAAATAATAAGTATTATCAAGTTCTGTATTCACAGCAGCTACCAAACATAAACTTAGATGATGCAAGCTTTAGTGCCTAACATAAATGAATTTAAATTACAGTAGGAGTCTTAGTCTCTCATAGACACATTTCCTTCGTGTTTATGGCAGTTGTGCACATAATAAATGCTACTATGAATTGCTCAATTGAGATAAATATCAGCCATAATATTTAGTAACAAATTTAAGATAGCCAAAAGCGCAGAAATAGAAGCCATTCCATTAAATCCTCTGCCTTTTATGCTAAATGGAGAAAGTGATTTGTTGCAAAACAAGTATAATTACATTTCCATAACAATAACAAATTTAGAAAGAAAATGACAGAAAAATGAACAAACCCTTGAGAAGGAGAAGGAATGCTCTCCAAGGGAGGTGACGAGTTTGGCGATTTCAGATTCAAATTGTGCCAAAGTGTGATGCAAATCGGCCTTGCTCTTTCTCGTCATTTCCACTTTCCTTCTATAAATGTCCAAACATTCTTGCTCCAATTCCAGCAACATCTTGTCCCTTTCAACGTCACTTTCTCCTATTTCATTCCATATTACCTAGTATCAAAATCAGCGACGGAAACAACACTTAATTTGACACAACGATTAAGACAAACCTACACCGTGTAGACAAATTCTTCTATTGATTACAGTAGCACCTGTACTGCAACACAACGATTGATTGATTAATTTATGATAATTGAGAGTATATTTTAGGTTTAATACTAAAATAGGTGTCCAAACTATGCTTGTAGGTCATTTTTGGTGCCTAAACTATTTTAAAACTACCACGATTGTTTTCCCTAACCACTCATCGCTAGTAATCGATGATAAGTGTGTCAATTGACTTTCTAATGTCGAAAAAAACCAAAATCGAAAAAATAAGGTCATCAGTATACCTACTGCCAGTTATAAACAATGGTCGGTTAGGGAAACGATCATGGAGTTGTGACGGTGATAGTGGTGGTCGTGGTGTCTGATGAAATAGTAAACGGTGACAACGATGATAATTTGGGAGTTTGGGTTAGAAATTTAGGACTATTTTGTAAGAATTTAAAACTTATCAATTTTAAAAAAAATAATTTTATTTAAAAATAATTAAAAGAAATTAGAAATTAAAACTGTCACATTTTTATTGACAAATAGTTTTTTTATTAATGGTTAGACACTTAAAATGACCTAAATTAAAACTTTAGGCACTTATTTAAAAATAAAAATAGTTTAGGCATCAAAATTGATCCATACATATAATTTAGGAACATATTTAAATATTAAACTTATATTTTAAAATAATTATTACCGTAACCACCGCAGTTGTTTAAAAAAATTATATATCCGAATGATTATATTGTTTGTTTATTAGTAGGTTGAAGTTTCTTATATTTATATTCAAACTCGTTTGCGAGTTCTTGTATACAACTTTCTTATATTTAGTAGGGTGAAGTTTCTTATATTTATATTATATATTATATATATTTATTTTTAATCATTAAACTTTTAAAAATTATAAAATGGACATTAAACTTTATTAAATTAACACAAAATAATAATTATATTTATTAAATAAAAAATAATCATTAAATTTTTTAATATTTATCAATAATTTATAACGTACGATGAATTAATATAATAATTCAACAAGTCTAATGTTTTTTTTATAATTTTTGAAAGCTTAGTGCCTAAAATATCATTTTAACATAGTTTAGTGACCATTTGTGTAATTTATCCTTTTTTTTTTCAAAAGTTTGATTAACCATTTTTTTTCCGGTTTTATTAAAAATTTTCAAAAAACTTCGGTTAGATTAATGGTTAATACGATAAAAATAAAATAAAATTTTAAAAGTTTGGTTCAGTCAATTAATTGAAATGACCATTTGAACAATAGAAGTAAGCACCAAACTACTATTCCTATTTTCTCGTATCATTATCGTGTTTTACATGTCTGATGGTTATTAGGGATTAGGGATTGTGGATTAAATCTTTTAATTATTAAAAATTTTGAGTTATTTGAATATCTATTTTATGATTCAAATTTTACTTTATTTTTTCGAATCGAATTGAGTTTATGAAATTTTGAATAAAATCAAGACGAGTAGAGTATTTTCGTCGCGAGTCGAGTCAAATTTTACTCATCTCTACAAGAGATATTATTTTAAACTTAATGTTTCAACTTATATGGCTAGATTTAGGGTTTATGATTTATTATTATAAGCATTAAATTTCATTGAAGAAATCAGATTCTTAACTCTAATTTATTTTGGTATAAAGATAATTTTAACCCTTAATGTTTATTATTTTTATCATTTTAACCCTTATTCTTTTTTTAGATAAATTTAACCTATATCTTTTTGACAAAAAACTTATTTTTTAACTAAAATAATAATTAAAGGCTAAATTTAATGATATTGACATGTCATATATACGTGATAATATATTTTAAATAACATGGTATCTAGTCTCATTCTACAAATATACAACATGTCATTATCGTTAAAAATTTAACGATATTGACATGTCATATATACGTGATAATATATTTTAAATAAAATAGTATCTAGTCTCATTCTACAAATATATAACATGTCATTATCGTTAAACTTTTTACGATAATGATAAATATATACATGTAAAATATAATTTTATTTTAACATAAAATATAAAACAATTAAAATTTAAATAAAATATTAAAAAATAATTAAATCTAAAATAAAAGGTTACTAATCATTCTCAAATATTAAATATCATTCTACATATATATGATATATCATTATTGTTATTTTTTTTAACTATCTGATCATTATGCTAGTTAAAAATAAAATATTTGTCAAAAACATATAAATTAAAGGCTAAATTTATCGTAAAAAATAAATAAAAACCAAAATAATAAAAATTATAAACATTAAGGGTTAAAATTATTTTTATGCCATTAACTTTTGGTTAATTTTGGGAATAACAGCTTGATGCCAATTAGTGTTCTAGAAGAAATTAGGCAACATCTATGAATGTTGCTATAATTTATTTTTAACCACATTCATCCTTATCTTTAATCACAGTAAAATTAATTACTGCCTCAAATTACTATCCCATAAATTTATACTTTCCAAACTATTTTTTTCTTACTTGTGAATCACACTAATTAGTGGAACATAATTACCAATTTTAACTTAAAACTCAGGTTTTACTGCAGTTAATTTATGTAAATGGAATGGAGTAGATTTAGGGTTAATAATTAGGAACAATATTTTTTTTTCTCTTGGAGGAAATTGAAATTTAATTTAACTTATAACGTTTTTAGAGATATAATTTAATAATTATATAAAGATTGAGTGTTTGTTCGAGTCAAATAAATTTTTTAAAATTAATAAAATTTACGAGTTCTATTTTATGATTTAAATTTTTTAATTCGGTTGAGTTTATGAAATTTAAATCGGGTTTATAAATTTAATCATAATGTTATAATATAATATAATTTTAATTTAAACATTTTTTTTATATCAGTATAGTGTACAGATGTATATTTTCACATGTGATATCTATAATCGAGTATAATTGAGGAAGGTGATTCAAATTTTAAAATTATCAATAAATTACTAAAAATTTTGAGTTAGAGTTTTTATTTTATAACTTAAACTTTATTTAAATTTTTACGAGTAGAGTCAAAATGAGCCATGTTTTTTGTATCAAGTCGATTGATTCAACCTTTTCGAGTCGAATTTTATTCATCCCTAAAACTATATAAAACTTGTATCATATTTTTGAGAAGAAACTTCAAAGTTTAATTTTATTGATATCTTTTAGATTTAAGGTTAGAATCATAATATCAACAGACCTTCGATTTACGAGAAATTATATCATGAATTCTTACTACCACATCATCCGTGGTCCTAATCAATTAGATTTATTCATCTTATTTTTTCAGGATTATTCATATCCTCTTTCCTACGTATAATTAATAAGTGATAGTTATTTAAAAATAAATAGACCTGATTACTTAAACCATAAATGACGTAGTAAACAGGTCTATTATATAATTTCTCTGGATTTACCCTCAAATTATTGAGAAATTATATTATAGGTCATTTCTACCACGTCATTTATGAGATCAACCAATCAAAAGTATTCATTTAATTATTTTTTTCATCTCATCATTTTTACCAAGTGAATCTTCACTAATATTTATCGTAAATTAAGTTTAAAAACAATTTTTATCAAGTGAAGATTCACTTAATAAAAATAATAAGATAAAAAAATAATTAAACAAATACTTTTAATTGATTAGTCGTACAAATAACATGATAGAAATGACCCATAATATAATTTCTCCAAATTATAGCATATCTCTCTGTAAAACTCCGATATTTTTCAAAAAATAATGAATTTTATGTAAGTTAATGAAACCACGAATATCAAGAGAGAAATTATAAACTATATATGGTAATTTCTCTGTTACTTTCGAACCATGTTTAAATAAATATTAATTCATGATGTAAATATCTCCACGTAATCATACTTGTAATAAAATCATTTAATTTTACATATCATAATATTTTTTATTTTTGTATAAAATGGTACATTAATTAAATATAAACATCAAATTTGGTAAAATTTTCATGCATGAATGTCCACCAAATTTAATTTAATCATTTTATAGAAATTCCACCTGTTTATGCTATGAAAATAACATTAATTTAGAATAATTTTATGGTAATAATAATATTAATTTCCAAACACACCAAATCTGAACAAGGACTTACTCATGTTTCTTAATCTTGTCTTAAAATGATGCAAATAACAACTTCTCACTGAGATTTATTTCCATAATTGCATGATAATACATAAATTAAGCCCTTAACATATGCATATATATGTATATATATGCATATGAAATCAAGAAATTTATAATTCTGCAATGGTTACAATAGTTGAAGATCTTGCAGAAGTTTCAAGCATATCAGCAGATATGGAAGGATCAGTTCAGCATCAGCCGAAACCGAGTACCGAAATTGAATCGAGTCACGATGATTTGCTCGATTTGAAGCTCTCGAACCATGTCGACGATGGTGACAATAAGGCGCGGTTTGAATCGAAGATCGAACTCGATCTTTTCGCCCCGAGGAACCCTAGTTCTTCCCATGATGACAACCATGGTGATGATCAGAAAAGCAAGGGCTTCTCGTGTAATTTCTGTAAGAGAGTTTTCTCCACATCTCAAGCCTTGGGGGGACACCAAAACGCACACAAGCAAGAACGTGCATTAGCCAAGCGGCGCCACCAAGGGCTCATGGAAGTGAACCCACCGCGCAGTTTCAGCACCCCAAGCTTTGCATATCACCCATTCTCAACCTATTCTTCCAACCCTTTTCATGGATCTTTCAACAGATCATCCCTTGGGGTTCAGTTCAACTCCATGGTTCGTAAACCGATGCACCCGTGGCCGCCATCGTCTCGAACGTATCATCTTCCCCATGGAAATTGGTCAGCTAGGCAACCCTTAATGAGTTTTACACAGCCGAGTTTAAGCTTTAACAATGGAGACTTGGTTGGAATCGCAGGGCCTTCAGGTAGTGCAAATCAATGCCTCGGTCAGAATTCACAAACGAATGATGTAATAAACAGGGTTAGTGCTGCAGGTGCAAGCACATCTTTAGGGACTGATAATCAATACAAGGATGGTTCGGGCATTGATTTATCCCTTAAGCTTTAATTATGGTTTTGTTGTTTATTTCATTTTAATTGACTCAGTTTATTTTTGTAATTGGTTGTGTTTATGGTTTAAAATATATTTTAATATAAATAAATTAATGATTTATGAAATTCAAAATATTACATTATATTTTCGATACTATTATGAATGAATTTAGTTACCTATCGTAAGTTCTTTTAGTTTGAATCTCGTCTTAACTTTATTTTAAGATTGTGTCATTCTAATCCTGATAAATGAATATCATTGTTCATGAATGATAAATTATAGATCGAACTGTCGAATAAAAAATTTGGAAACTATCATATAATTTTATTTTAATTAACTTTACGAAAGAGAATTCGAATAGTTGATATCCACACACAAAGTAAACTGATATCTCTTAAGACTCATGACTGAATTAACATCTTGATTCCATGAATCATTAATCACTAAATTGATATGCTTTTTAACATACGAAGAGTAATTCAAATATAATCTTACTTATAATTGAGTAACTCAAATATAATGTTATTTATAAATGAATGACCTAAATATAACTTTTAATAATTAAGTGACTTAAGTATAATTTTATTTATAATTAAGTGATTTAAGTATAATTTTACTTATAATTAAGTGACTTATGTTGTAGTTTACCCTAAATACTATTACACTTTACCAATTACTGAAACTTTTCTCAACACGCGTTTGGTCTTCGAGAAAGTGCCTACACCTCGAGAAAATTTTTGACCCCATTCCCCTTTATTTTATTTTCCTTCGAAAAATAATTACTAAAAGAATGAAGGAAAAGAAAAAACAACAGCAAAAAGTTAAAAAGAAAACCCTAACCCTAATACACCGTCACATTTACTTAACGCGCATAGCATCTTCCTAAGGACCTAGCGTTTCACCTCACTCGGCGATCAGATCAGGCTTCTCACTGGCGATAGATCGTTTGCCTTTACTCTTAATCGCAGTCCCTTGGTTTCTTTCTTTTCCCTCTCTCTTCATCTCTTTATTTGTGTATTTGATTGATTATATGAGGTGTAAACCATTGAATGGTTTGATTTTTTTTTTTTTAGTTTTTTGGTGTTTTTTTTTGCTTTTAACTTGTTGATTTAATTTTAATGAGAGAAGAAATGGGTTTGTTTTATTTTGATACATTTTAGTAAAGAAGCTGTGGTTTGGGATAGTCTCAGTGGACTCTTCTAGAGTAATTTAGTAATCAATTAGCTGAAAATCAATGCCAAAATGTTGATTTCTAATTGCTAGAATTGTGTGAAAGTTAGGTGCTGATCTTGATTATAGTTTGCGGCTTGGCCATGCCGATTTTATTGGGGTCGAACTGGGATTGTGTGTTGAGAACTTATTTATTGGGATAAATGAACTTAGTTTCCCCCCTGAGAGATTGTGCTTCAGTCGGTTTAAACTATGTTTTCATGAATCCTTTGGTATGAGAAACTTCTTGATCTATGGTAAATTCATGATTGGTCTTCAAGCCGGTTCAAATTTTCTGCAAAACTAGTGTTGGATAACATGCATGACATTGCTTTCAAATAATGATGGCTCCTTGGTGTCAAAGTGTTCTCATGTTCCTTAATTTCTTCTATTTAGTGTTTTCTCCATCTTGATTTTTAGTAGGATCTCAACACTGTATGCTGATATTGATTGCTGGACACCATCGGAAATCGTTGGTTATCTGTGAAGTGTTTCTTGCATTGATCATGGTTTAGGGTAGTGTTCTTCCTAAACCTGTTACTGGTTGAATCGTGTTCCATTGTTGTATGTATGTCTATTTGCATCTCTATATGTATTGTTTTTATTTTACCTTCTGAGTCTTAGGAAGCATGTGCTGATTTGTAGCCTAGATGCAGTACAGTCCAAGGGTCGGGCATGTGTACTGTTTTCATGTAAATCAAGCATAATGGGTAAGCCTAAAATATTTTAACATTTTTATAGTAGTGCTTTTGATTTTCTTAGTGCATTGTGACACAAGGTACCTGAATTCTCTCAAAAAGGAAGATATCTAATCCCTTAGACCTTAGTACATGTAATTACTATAGTCTGAAAGGCGTTCTGCAGTTTTTATGAGTGGTATTGTTGATGGCATGCACTGTTTTGTTTGAGATTATTGTGTCTAGAAAGTTTTGGATCTTACCCGTGTGTATAGTTTCGGAGGTTGGGCATGGCATAGATCGGTTAGAAACTCCCTCCAGCTTGTTCTAACTCCTTCCGCCATCCACTGTGAACCTTAACCTTTTAGTCTTGCCTTTTACCACCATGAGCTTTGTAATCAAAGAGGGAGGGTTAAGCAACCTTTAAGTGAGGTAAAAGAGAGAGCATTTGGTCATAGCAAAGATCAGTGATGGTTGGCTATCTTGTAGAAAGAGAAATGTTTATGCATATGTACTAAAAGGGAAGACTTTGGTCCTTCTCCCTCTCCAATCTGTTTTTTTTTAAACGAGATATATTACAAGTGGTCAATTGATTGATTTGAGCTTTGTGAAAAGTTATGATATCAGTTTATTGAATTTGAATGGCAAAATTAAAACCACATTTTATCTCTTTTATGAAGTATGATTGTATAGGTTTTCTCTTATCTTTTTTTTGTTTTTGTTGTGTTGGTAATCTTAAGAACAAATCTGTTTAATTAAGATTACTAGATCTTAAGCAATTCCTTGTGTTCATTTTCATTTTGTTCAAATTCCTTGTGTTCATTTACTAAATGGTTAATGACAGTCTTCATATCTGTGATTAGGGACAAACCTCTAATTTTCATTTCCAGTGCTATAAGCAACCGATTTGTAAAGGATGGCATTGCTCATCTTTATCATTTGATCTGAGCCACAGTTACACTTTGCTTTCTTGTGCCTTACTGGCCTAAGTTGTGGCGTGAATTGTTTATATGTTTGCGTTTTTTCTTTTTAGTTCCTCCTTGAACTGAATTACTGTTGACTAAGATGTCAGTTTTTCCACTAGTTGCTTTTTTGGGACTTAGTAGCTATATTTACAAGTTATGTTTGCTGATATACCATCTGTTCAGGTCATTGTTTTTTCTTATTCACTTAAATGATTGTGGCATCTGTTGGTCCTTGATTTTACCTATATTTAGTTTCCGTTGAGCAATGTTTTTATATTCCACCATAACGTGATGCACGGTTCTGTTGTTTTTCTTGCATTAGGAATGGACCACTATGACATGCCGGTGCCGAGAAAGGGAGAGATGAAGCATAAAGGAAGAAATGTAGTTTGGTCGGTTGCAATGGACAAATGTCTTATTGAAGCTCTGGCCATTCAGGCTAAAAATGGCAATAAGATCGACAAATGTTTCAACGAAAATGCTTATACTGCTGCTTGTATTGCCGTGAATTCTCGTTTTGATTTAAACTTGAACAATCAAAAAGTTGTTAATCGCCTTAAGACGATTAAGAAAAGGTACAAGGTAATGAGGGATATGCTAAGTCAAGATGGATTTTGGTGGAATCCGAGTACAAAAATGATCGAATGTGACAATGAAGATCTTTGGAAAAGCTATGTGACGGTCAGTGTTCCACGATTTTTCCCATTGTTTTGCTTTTCTTGTTTATGTTCACATGCTTCTTAAAATTAGTTGACATTTGCCATCGTTGAGCAGGCACATCCTGATGCAAAAGGGTTCCGAAGAAAACCGATCGAGATGTACGATGAGCTAAAGATTGTTTGTGGAAATTACCAAGCACCCAGTCGTTGGGCGAAGATGAAGGATGGAAGTCATCCGACAAGCTATAAGAACTTTGAAGAAGATTCTGCTTCTTTTGTATCACCAAGTTCAGATGACATAAGTGATACTGATGGAACACAGTCATATACTGGGCCACCGGAGTATTTGCAAGAGGGTAGTCAAGACCCTCCTCTAATTGAGCCTCTCAGACAACTTCCAAAGCGACCACGTGGCACGGATTCTCTTCAAGAGGCAATGCTTGCCGTGGCATCCAGCATTCGACGGTTAGCTGATGCCATTGAGCAGAGTAAAACTTCAATCAATGCCTCGGAATTGCTAGATGCAGTTATGGAGATCGATGGGCTTGAAGAAGCTAAACAGATGTATGCATTTGAGTATTTGAATGCCGATCCTATCAAAGCAAGGGCCTTCATGGCATACGATGTTCGTATGAGGAGAACATATTTATTCAGACAGTTTTGGTGGTGGAAATGATCGGACCGAGATCGAACTGCAAACATTTTCGTTGTATATTCTACTATAGCGTGGGAATGTTTATGGATGTCGACACATTCAAAACCTTTTTTCAGTCATTCATGGAGGTTAAATGTACAGATTTCAGAAATTCACCGATTAAACATATATGGCGTGAAGGTTTTAGTCTCGTAGTGTAAAGAATCGAACTGGAAAGTGGAAATTGAAGGTTAGTCTAGTCTCCAACATCTCAAATTTAGGGAATTTAGTTGACCATAAACCCTACCTGTTCAAATTTAGGAAGCAGAAGCAAGCACTGCGGCTAAGTTTATTTGTCAAATGTATCTGGGTATGGTTACTGGTTTTGGTGCAAAGCAAAGGAGTGTGAACCAGTTCAAGTCCATGGCCATGGCTGCAGGCTTCTCAAGCTTTCAACTCAAGTGCCATGCTTTCTCATGGAGTTCCACAAATGATGTGTTAGTGTTTCTTTCTGAGCAGAAGAGTTGAAAGGTAACGATTGTTGGTGTAACACCTTTAACCGAATCGGTCGTAAACGGGGTCAAAGATGTTACCGACGATAATCGAACATCAATAATTCGATTTAAAACAAAACAAAAAAAAGTTTAAAACATCAAACATAAGGATAAAATTGCATTACATGGCATTCAAAATGCTTGGTAAAGAATCATTTTTGATTGATTATGTCGCAGTTGAGTGTATTCTTTTTAACCATTTAATTTTGGCTAAACCGTCAAATAGTTGTTCAAACTATACCCTTTGTTTCAGTTAGGTACCAAATCATTTTTCGGGTCAAATATGTGTCTGACGTTTTATTTCGCAACTCATTTAAGTTTGTAGCGTTAATTTTTACGGTTAAAGAACACGTATCATCTCTTAAAAATTCAAAAATTATATTAAAATAAATAAAAATATTTAATTTATAAAAATTCTCTAAAATTTTCAAACTTTACAAAACAAGCCCCAAAATTCAAAATTTCTTAACTCTCTCGAACCTAAATCCTGATTTAGGCTGATTTTGTTACTGATTGTCACGTCGTCGTCCACCACATCGCTCATCGAAACTTCACGACCATTTCCCACCATTTCATCATCAAAAATCAATCGACATCGTATGAAATATCAAAATTATCAAATGGTTTCTTCAAACGATTCACGAAGAACAACGACAAAATAAATAATGAACGACTTATGAGTTGATAGGTGCGGGAATGACACTTCATTTCATCGCTAACAACGCGACAGGAGTGATTAGATTTAGGGGTTTATGAATTTTGGAACTATTTTAAGAATATTTAAAAATTTCAGGATATGTTTTTATTTGTATTTTTATTAATTTTATTTATTTTTAGTATAATTTAAAATTTTCCGGTGATAACACGTGTCCTTTAACAGTAAGAATCACCAGAAACTTATCCTGAATAAAATTTTTCGGTGATAACATGTGTCCTTTAATAAAATTATTTGTCGAAATAAAAAATATAATAAACAGATTTATAAATAAATTTATTCTTAAATATAAACCAACATAACAAATAATATACGAATAATACTGAATTTACTCATCGCGGCGGTCTCTCGAAAGTGTGGGGACCTGGAACAACATTGCCACGTGCATGTTTTTATGTCTGATTTTTTTATACCACGTGCGTGGTTGTTGTAACAACATTACAAGACTAAATACTTCAATATTAGCTTGTGTTCCACGTGTTGAATTTACTACAATTATTTAATATGGGGTTGTTATAACAATATTGAAAGTAGAAATTTTTTAACTAGATTTACCAATTAGGTGAGATTTTCTTTTCTTTTAATAATTTATTTAATTAATCACAAAAATTAATTTTAATTAGATTAAAGAGAAGATATTCATTAAAAAAAAACATGCTCATTGATATTTTCTTTGGATGTGTTAAAGTTGCGACCTTGTTAAATTCGAACCTTATTCGATGTATATTTTTTAGTGTGAGAGTTAAATTTATTAAATTATTTATAATTAGATAAAATCGAGAGAATTTGTAAGTGTTGAAGATTAAATGTATAAATAAGAGGAACACATCGATTTTATAGACCGGGGATAAACCTAATAAATAATTTTTTAGAATTAGAACCGAATGATAAAATTCGTAAGTATTGTTGAGTAAACGAATAATTATACCAATTCACTTCTTGTAAGGGTGATTTAACGATTTTAGAGATCCTGTACAATTTATTAAAATATAATCCTTAATTTATAATCAATAAGAGATATTTTTTAAAATACATTACTTTAATACAAAAATATTATTAGATTATTTTCTTAAGCAATAAAAAATTAACTTATAAGCATCTAAAAATAAACATTTTCACTTACAAATATCATTTTTTAATTATCTTACCTTGGTGGTTAAGTGAACAATTGTTGTTTTTAGAGGTCACGGGTTTGAGTACCAGTAATGCAGTGATTGAGAGAGTGTACTCTCGAACAGATATTACTGTAGTTGAAGTTCTTTATTTTTAAATTTTTGAGACCTTTTCGATCTTGCTACCACGCTTGTCCAGAACTTCACCGACTTCTTGTCATCTTCAAGGCTGTAAAGTGGTATATATATGGGTTTCCGGTCCAACACACAGAGCACAGCACAACCAAACCAACAGCTAAAGTTGTTCCTATACATCAAATTGGAGTGATGTCTGGCAGTGTAGGAGGTACGTCGGGTCCTGTATTTTTTACAGACATCAGTATTAACAACGACACCGATGATAATCTCGGGTTGTATGAAAAAATTGATGTGTGCGGTTCTGGAGATCCTCAGCAAGTTATTCTGGCAAAATGGCCAGCAAAAATTAAGCACGACTCAAATCCTGAAACCGGAGACTCCAAAGGTGGGGTGGCATATACCATCAAAGGGAACATTAGATGGGTTCTTTTCTGGATTAGCATGAACGGTACACCAAACGAGGTACGAATACTAATTTGATATAAACAATGTTTTCTCTAAAAAACGACAAGTTTAAAAACGGCTGTACCGTTTTTTCTAAATTGTAAGAATTTCGGTATACACTTTTTGATATATACCGAAATTCTTATACTTTTGTAAGAAATTAGGTATATATACTAAAAAGTATATACCGAAATTCTTACACTTTTTTAAACAATATGGTATATATACAAAAAAGTGTATATCAGAATTCTTACAATTTTTATAAGAAAAACAGTATAACTGTTTTTTAAGGTTGTCGTTCTCTAGAATTACCGCAAAACAATTCGATTAACTCTTGTGTAAATCAAATCTCTATCAACTGCAGGTGTATACTGACATTGTTGAAACCAACACCGGAATTGATTGGTCTCAATATCCTCCGCCTCCGCCTCCTCCTCCCCCTTCTCCATCGAAATTTGGATACTCCGCGACCGCCGAGACTGAACCAAACAGCGATGCTCCACTTGTGAAGGCAGTACTCAAGAAAGCAACCCCTCCTTGAATGATTTGGCTGTCCGAGTTATAATAATAACAATGTTGCTTTGTATGCACCAGTAAAATCAAAATAAAGAAGGTGGTGTAAGAAAAGATTTATGTTCGAATCCTCGTTTAATATCGAATTCGATTTCGCATAATTTCTATCTCCACCCCCACTTCTCCTTCAATATAATTCCAGGAATGACAATGATCCTATTGAAATCTGAGTTGCTTAGCTTAGTTGAATTGAGATTGGGAGGGAAGTGGTTTGGGATATTTTTGGGTGTGCATTCGGTTAATTTGGTGGCCGAATCGAATTAATAAAAATCGAATTAATCAAAAATTTTAAAATTTTAACCATTAACCGAACCGAATTACCTTTAACCGAGTTAACCGAATCAAAATTATTTCAGTTAATGAGCCAAATTAATTGAAATTTATTATAAATTTTGGTTAAATTACATAATAGGTCACTAAATTATGCTAAAATAAATTTTTAGTCATTTTTATATTATACTAATTTAATATAAAATTTAGTGACCATTTTATAATATAAAAAATTTAGCGATCATTTTATAATATAAAAAATTAATGAATATTTTATAATTTTTTAAAAGTTAAATGACTAAAAATAAATATATATAATATTTAATATATAATAATTTCGGTTAATTCGATTAATTAACCGATTTCGAACCGAATTAACCGTTAACCGAATTTTTTAAAAAATTAACTGTTGACCAAATTTATCAAAAATTAACCAACTGAATTATTCAAAATAATTTCAGTTTGGTCGGTTAATTCGATTAAAATCGAATAATGCATACCCTTTTGTAAGACACTAATATCAATTAAGGTTTTATAATAAAATAAGTGCTTAATATATATATGTTTAAAGTTTATTTTAATTATAATAAGTGTCTAATGTGTCACTTTTTGCTTTAGGTGCTTAATTTTTATTCAACACCTAATTTATTTTAGGTATTTAATTTAAAAAATAACTTTAGACATCTATTTTAATAAAAAATTTAAAATTTTATTTTGACTAAAAATAAATATATTTAGACACCAATTTTAACCATAATATTTTTTCTCTTGATCAGACACAATATATTTTAGGCAGCCAAAATAAAATTATAATAATACTTATTTTATAATAGAATCGCAACTTAATTAAGATTAAGGGGATAATTTAATATTATTTTTTTAAAATCCTAATCCTATTTAGAGAAAAGCAGAAAAAGACTCAAAAGAAAGGAGAAGGGAGTGCTCTTTAAGGGGTGTTCAAAAATATTCGATCCAGTCGATCCGATCCAATTATTTATTAATCCGATCTGAAAATACGAATATCTGATCTGAATTTTTTTTGGACCGGATATCCAATCCGATTTTAAGTTTTCCGGATCGGATACGGATCATAATATTCCAAGTTTCGGATAATCTGAAAATACGAAAATCTAAAAATTTAATTTTTTATTAATATTAATCTTGTTATATTTAATAATTTAGTGCTTATTATTTTCAAACATTTTAAAAATTGAAACTTTTATAAATGTAATTCTTGTTGCATTTAGTAATTTATTGTTTATTATATTCGAAAGTCCAAAATTTTTATAAATACAAGCTTCAAATTCGAAAATTTATTTTAATCAAATTATATTTTTTGGATAATTGGATATTCGAATATTCGATCCGAGTATCCGATATCCGAATTTGCAGATATCCGTTTTTCAGATCGATACGGATAATTATATCATCGATCCTAAAACCCGAATATCCGAAAAAATCGAATCAGATCGGATCCGATATCCGACAATCAACACCTTGATAGGTTTAAAACTTTTGATAAAAAAAATGAGAAAACAAAGCAACTTGGCTAAGCGGCCAAAGTGCTTACTCATATTTAAAATTATTTAAAAAGTGTGATTTATGTGCGGGAGTTGTTGTCAAAAAAGTATTTTTTATAACTAAATATTTTGCTTAGACGTTTTTAAAAATATTAAATAATAATAATAAAAATAAAATAAAAAATAATTATATTTACATATACTTTTAAGAAAATCTAACAATTAAAATTTTTGAAATGAAATTTTAAATCAAATTTAAGAACATTTGTGACCTAAAAAGGCTAAAACTAGGAAAGTAAAAAATTGACCCGACCTGAAAGTTCAACTGAAATCTATTCGAGTTAGAACCTCGTTTAATCTGGAGATGTAATGGTCTGAATCCGATCTGTATCCGACTGTTGTTAACCCGAATTCGAGTTGGACCTATTACTGTAGTAACCGAACCCGAACTGTATCCGACCGAGAATGACCTAAACCCGATTTTAACCTGTTATTGTGGTCCGAAACCCGACCTGCATCCGACTGAAATAAATCCGAACCCGAGTCTAACCTGGCAGATAACCGATATTACCCGACTGAATCGACGCTAGACCTGATTTTACCCGACCTGTTTTGAACCCGACCTGTTATTGACATGAACTAATATTAACGAGATTTAATATTTACATGACATATAATTAAGATATCTATAATTTAACTAATTTAAATATTGGTAAATAAAATTAGGCTTCGAAAATAGAATTAAAGATGAGAACTAATTTAGGAATTAATATTTAAATTTAGTATTACATATTTAATTAAATTAATTTATTTACTATTTTATTTAGTTTTAATATATTTAATTTTAATTATAATTTTAAATTAATATTTCATTAAAAATTATAATATTAAATTAAATTAATTTATTGAATTTACGATTAATTAAGCTAAATTAAAATATAAAAACATAAATTATAAACATAATTAAAAGAATTCTAAAATCAAATAAAGATTTTTATTAAATTAATTTAAATTATAACTCAATTAAATTAAACGAAAACAATTGAAAAAAAGACAATTGATAAAAAAGAGTAAAAAGACAAAATTTGGAGGAAAACCAAAACAAATGATAAAGAAAAAAAAGGCAATTGATAAAAAAAAAGTGAAAAGGAAAAATTTGGTGAAAAATAAACCACTCATTTTTAAGTTGAAGATTAATTTACTTTTAGTGTAAAAATTTTGGAGGGAAATTAGAAATAAATTTTGATTATTATATAAAAAAGGAAAAACAAAATTTTGGAGGAAATTAATATATAGTAAAATTTGGATTATTATTATTACAACATATAATCAAATAATAAACTTTGATTAAATATAATCAATTGAAAATATAAAAAAATATTAAATTTAAATATTCATTTGACAATACTCTAGGTCGGGTAAATTTTTTTGCATATTTTTATATAGGTGGCACCTAAAAAATTGAATCTCTACATCTTATTTTACAATTATTTCAATTTGGTTATGATCACTCAAAAATTAAGTTTTAAATTTTATTTTTTATTCGATTTGGTCCTCATTTAATCAAAATCAGATTATATATTTTAAAGGCATAAAGATAATTTTTACCCTTAACGTTTATAATTTTTATCGTTTTAGCCCTTATTCTTTTTTTGGAATAAATTTAACCCTTAACCTATGTCTTTTTGACAAATAACTTATTTTTTAACTACCATGATAATTGGACTGTTAAAAATCTAACGATGATGACATCATATGATATGATAATATATTTTAAATAACATGACATCTAAACTATCGGATATATATATATAATATGATTTTATACCAATATAAAATATAAAATAATTAAAATTTAAATAAAATATTAAAAATTAATTAATTCTAAAATAAAAGGCTACTATACATTTTCAACCCTAACTACGATAAAACCAAAGTCATATCTTAAAAAAAATATTAACACAGTTCAAAATTAATTATTTTTTTAAGATAAGATTTTGATTCTATCGTAGTTAGGGTTGAGAATATTTTGTAGCCTTTTATTTTAGAATTAATTAAATTTTAATGGTTTTATATTTTATATTGGTATAAAATCATATTATATATATATGTATCTGATAGGTTAGATGTCATATTATTTAAAATATATTATCATGTCATATTGTTAGATTTTTAACGGTCCAAACTGGTAAGTCCATCAAGACCTTAGGTATCGGCTTAGGTAGGCCTATAGGCCTAGCTTATGTCCTTTAGGACGTAATTCATGGGGATTTCATGTCGATGTTCGAATAGAGGGTAGATAGGTTTTAAATTAAAAATAGGATAAAAAATTATTACTGGGCGAGACCATGGATGATGTGGTGAGCCACACTCGTTGAATAAATCTTCCTACATTCGATATTCTAATAGTATTAAAATATTTACAATAATGAAAAGAGGGATTTAGTTGTAACAACCACACGTTAACTGCTTAAAGAAAACTCAACAGTGGATCCCAAGCTAATGTTGAAATATAGTCTTGCAATGTTGTTATAACAACCATGCACGTGGTATAAAAAACTTTAAAATTAAAATGAAACATGCACGTGGTAATTCAATTCTGCCGTTGGAGATGTAATATATTTAATTCATTCGGTCCTTTGTCCTCATTAATATACAAAAATTGAAAAATAAAACCATTATATCTGCTTGTCATTTTATGGGCTGCAGAATAGTATATATAGGTGTACCTAGTACAGCAGTCAGAGCACAACCAAACCAAACCAAACCAACAGCTTAAGGTATTTCTACTTCTCCAATTCAGGTGATGGCTCCCGTTGTATTTAGCAGTTCGGGTCCTGCATTCTATACAGACGTGACTCTTCAGAACATTTCCAATGATAATGTCAACCTTGCTGACCAAATCGATTGGTATGGCTCTGGAAACCGCCCATTTGTTCTTCAAGCAATGTGGTCCAATAAAATTAAGCACGACGCCGATCCCCGAGCTGGAAGCTCGAAAGGCGGGGCTGTGTATGCAACCCCAGCTGGCATTAAGTGGGTTATTGCCTGGAGCAATATGAACGGTCAAAGCAACAAGGTATGCATCCATTCAATGGCATTGTAACATTCAAATGAAATAATATAATTTGATCAAGTTTCATATAAATCAAATCTGCAGGTGTATATTGACATTACGAATACTAATGTCAATTGGGCTACCGTGGAATCGCTTCTGGACACATCTTCTGCCACTCCTGCTGAGGTGAACAAACTTGGATACAAGGCAACGGCGACGATTGACCCGGACAGCCCGGCTCCAACTTTGACAACAAGTTTCCAGAAAATAGTTTGAAACATCGTTTCTTTGCAGGAACTAGTAATTTTAAAATAAGGAAGGTGGTGTAATAAAAAGACTGGCTTTATGTCTTAATTTAGTCTTGGGTTTGATCCCGGAGCAATCCCATCCCCTTCCTCTTTGATCTCTAGAAAAGGTTTAAAAGGCCTAAATGTTTGGAATCAGTTCTGCCATGTTTATGAAGTCACTATATGTGGTGAATAAAAGGTCTTTCTATATTGTTATGATTTTCATAAAGTCCACATAAAATTCATACAAATAAAAGACCCTAGACAAAGATTCTTGTAATGATATTAAATGATAAGATCGACTTCACAATATATAAAACAAGAATGTCAATTAGAAGCAATCAACACTCATTCTAAATTGGTCCCCAAACTAAAATTCTCAATCTAATATGATGCCCAAACTTTTAGATGTTCCAATTTCAGCCCTGTTTATCGTTCATGCCACAACTTATTGTTAGATTATACCATTTTAGTTTTTCCTAAAACTTAATAGTTTTTGTAATTTTTTTTTTTATTAATGTGGGTCATGTTTAGCATGTAGTGTTATTTCGAGTATGGAATTAGAATGTTCAAAAGTTTGGGGGGTAAATTAGATTGAAGCTCGTAGTATGCGAAAGAAACTGGAATGCTCAAAAGTTCGAGGACCAATTTAGAATGAGACTAATAGTTTGAAGATGAAATTGAAATGTTCAAAAGTTTGAGTTTTAATTTAGAATGCTAGTTATAGCCTGGGGACCAATTTAGACCTGCTAATTTAGTAGCTGAAACTGAATTGAAGTTGTTACTATGGACTCGAAACCTGACTTGTGCCCAACAAATACAAACTTGAACCTGAGACTAAATTGATATTATCTAGCTGAATCGACCAGATCTGGTTTTCTCTGACCTATTTTGAACTCGATTTGCTAATTGACCCAAATTGTTTTGATCCCGATTTGTTATTGAACACAACTGATATTGACCTGCCTTGATATTTACGTGGCGTGTAATTGAGGAAATCTATGATTTGATGGTGTGAGAAATTTATTTTATTATCATACGATAAATTAATTTTTCATTATTAACTTTTGTATTTTAAATATTTTTGTTAAATAATTCAATTATTGACTATTATTTTATTAAATTTTATAAGAATAAATGTATATACATATACTTTGGGTATGATTTTAAGTCTTTACAGGTAAAACTATGATCCAGATGATACCTCCAGTTATGCTCATCCCCGATCAAGCTGGTAAGTCCTTCCGGCCCTTAGGTATCGGCTTAGGCAGGCCTCTGTGCCTATAGGCCAAGTGTATGTCCTCTAGGACGTAATTCACGGGAGATTTCATATCGGGGTTCGAATAGAGGATAGATAGGTTTTAAAATAAAACTTTTGGCCGCCCTTAAAAATATTTTATGATATCATTATGTTGTACCCGAACTATATGTTTGATATGCACTTATGGGGACACATTGAGCTCCCTAGCTCCTACTCCAAAATCTTTTCCCTTTGAGATGCTTATGGAGAGGAAACCCCAGGGTTTAACACATATCGGGGGATCGACACATTCATACTCGTCTTCTTTTGTAATTTTTTATCCATCATACTGTCTTTATTTGGGTGACATTAGTCGATATCTTGATATTGTATGCTTCACTAATCTGCGCGATGTGACCTTATTTTGTAACCGAAATTTCAATATGGGTTTCGATTAAGTATCTGGTATTATATATTTTGGTAAATAATCGTTATTTGTTTTGAGACTTTAAATTGTAAATATTTTCAGTGGAATTTTTGGGTATAAGTTGTGACCTCCAGGAATTAGGTTGGTCTACGAGTGTATACAATAAACATGTTAATTGCCTAAGCGGTAACATGTTTAAACGGAATGATAACGATTCGCTTTGGAAAAAATAAGATAAAAAATTATTACTGGGCGAGACCATGGATGATGTGGTGAGCCACACTCGTTGAATAAATCTTCCTACATTCGATATTCTAATAGTATTAAAATATTTACAATAATGAAAAGAGGGATTTAGTTGTAACAACCACACGTTAACTGCTTAAAGAAAACTCAACAGTGGATCCCAAGCTAATGTTGAAATATAGTCTTGCAATGTTGTTATAACAACCATGCACGTGGTATAAAAAACTTTAAAATTAAAATGAAACATGCACGTGGTAATTCAATTCTGCCGTTGGAGATGTAATATATTTAATTCATTCGGTCCTTTGTCCTCATTAATATACAAAAATTGAAAAATAAAACCATTATATCTGCTTGTCATTTTATGGGCTGCAGAATAGTATATATAGGTGTACCTAGTACAGCAGTCAGAGCACAACCAAACCAAACCAAACCAACAGCTTAAGGTATTTCTACTTCTCCAATTCAGGTGATGGCTCCCGTTGTATTTAGCAGTTCGGGTCCTGCATTCTATACAGACGTGACTCTTCAGAACATTTCCAATGATAATGTCAACCTTGCTGACCAAATCGATTGGTATGGCTCTGGAAACCGCCCATTTGTTCTTCAAGCAATGTGGTCCAATAAAATTAAGCACGACGCCGATCCCCGAGCTGGAAGCTCGAAAGGCGGGGCTGTGTATGCAACCCCAGCTGGCATTAAGTGGGTTATTGCCTGGAGCAATATGAACGGTCAAAGCAACAAGGTATGCATCCATTCAATGGCATTGTAACATTCAAATGAAATAATATAATTTGATCAAGTTTCATATAAATCAAATCTGCAGGTGTATATTGACATTACGAATACTAATGTCAATTGGGCTACCGTGGAATCGCTTCTGGACACATCTTCTGCCACTCCTGCTGAGGTGAACAAACTTGGATACAAGGCAACGGCGACGATTGACCCGGACAGCCCGGCTCCAACTTTGACAACAAGTTTCCAGAAAATAGTTTGAAACATCGTTTCTTTGCAGGAACTAGTAATTTTAAAATAAGGAAGGTGGTGTAATAAAAAGACTGGCTTTATGTCTTAATTTAGTCTTGGGTTTGATCCCGGAGCAATCCCATCCCCTTCCTCTTTGATCTCTAGAAAAGGTTTAAAAGGCCTAAATGTTTGGAATCAGTTCTGCCATGTTTATGAAGTCACTATATGTGGTGAATAAAAGGTCTTTCTATATTGTTATGATTTTCATAAAGTCCACATAAAATTCATACAAATAAAAGACCCTAGACAAAGATTCTTGTAATGATATTAAATGATAAGATCGACTTCACAATATATAAAACAAGAATGTCAAGTAGAAGCAATCAACACTCATTCTAAATTGGTCCCCAAACTAAAATTCTCAATCTAATATGATGCCCAAACTTTTAGATGTTCCAATTTCAGCCCTGTTTATCGTTCATGCCACAACTTATTGTTAGATTATACCATTTTAGTTTTTCCTAAAACTTAATAGTTTTTGTAATTTTTTTTTATTAATGTGGGTCATGTTTAGCATGTAGTGTTATTTCGAGTATGGAATTAGAATGTATGTCCTCTAGGACGTAATTCACGGGAGATTTCATATCGGGGTTCGAATAGAGGGTAGATAGGTTTTAAAATAAAACTTTTGGCCGCCCTTAAAAATGTTTTATGATATCATTATGTTGTACCCGAACTATATGTTTGATATGCACTTATGGGGACACATTGAGCTCCCTAGCTCCTACTCCAAAATCTTTTCCCTTTGAGATGCTTATGGAGAGGAAACCCTAGGGTTTAACACATATCGGGGATGATCAGGGATGGGCCTAACTGGAGGTATCATCTGGATCATAGTTGTACAAGTAAAGACATAAAATCATACCCAGAGTACGCCGAGTAAATTATTTCAGAACATTAAATAACATTAACAGAAATCAGGTGAAAGACGTGTATTTGTTTTAGCAAAACAAAAATTAGATATCTGAATCTCATATCAATATGGACGCAAAATATGTAATCGAATGGGTTTCAGGTCGGATCCTTTATGGTCGGGTCAAATTAGATACAAATCATTTTAGGTTGATCTAATGTTTTGACGCGATTCATTTTAGGTGCAGGTCAATTTAAGGTCAGGCGTTATTTCAACTCGGGTTCATTTCGTGTTAGGTCAGTTTCAAGTCAGGAGGTTCATTTTAGGTTGGTTCAAAACGATTCAAGCCTAAATCAGTCAATTAACGGGTTAATTCAAGCTATGAGGACTTAAGGTCGAGTTGATTTCAGGACGGTTTAATTGGGGGTTGGGTAATTTCTTTTCGGTTGGGTTAATTCTGGTTTTAAAATCGTATTAAGTTTGAGTTTAGTACAATTAGTCGATAGACTTTGCGTTGTGTAATTTCGTGTAAATTATTTAACTCCTTTCGGGAACAAGAATCACATTAAAAATAAATATTATACACTAGAATGAATAAAAATATCATTATTTAAAATATTGAAGTAAATTACAAGGATTAGAAATAAATAAGTGTCAATTTTGGTGAAAAATAAAATTTTAAAAATTAATATGAATAAAAATATCATCATAATAATAATAATAATGGGCTAAATTACGACAAAATGAATAGAGAACATTTTGGACCAAAAAAATTAAATTTTAGCTACTACAATAAAAAAATATATTATTCGACAAAATTGCAAAAAATATAAATAAATATGGGGAAATTTTGACTAAAAATTTTTATACGGACTACAATAAAAAAATATTTCAAAACATTATTAAAAATAGAAAAATATGGGTCTATTTCAGCTAAAAATAATGTTTTTATGGGTTGTAATAAACAAAAATATTATCATTTTAAAATTTTGGACTAGATTAGAAAAAATAAATAAATAGAGGTTGATTCGGTTTAAACTTAGGAATTAATTTGAACAAAAATAAACCCAAATCCCTATAATAATCCTTTCCCCACCCTAAACATCAACCCTAACTCTTAATTTAATTAATGTACAATATATCTCAATAAGTTAAGAATATAATCTAATTTAATTTAATTAATTCTATCTAATCTATCTTAAGGTTTCAAGGATTACTTTCGTTTAGTTACTTTAAACATGCAGTCCATTAAATTATAAAAACATTTTAAATTAATTAAATCATCTAATCTAATCTAAACCTAAATTTAATTTAATTAAATTAAATATATACTTTATTGAGTCAAAAGCCTGTTTTAATTTAGTTAAAAGAAACAAATGTAATTATAATCTATCCTAAAATTTAATATCAAACAAAAAAATAAAATGCACAAATTAACAGAAGATGGATCAAATTGAAAAAATTACAAGATTTAAACACTGATTTTATTGAAATTAGGACCAAATTACATGATTTAAAATGCCAAAGGGACTAAAATCTTAATTAAACCAATTATCCCCCTCAATTAATGCCCTAACACATTCTCTCAATTTATAAGATATTAGAATATGACGTGATAGTTAATGTCAAAATTTCAGCTAATGAGGGAGAAAAATCACAATTGATCAATCTACGATTGTCATCTGCCAGATTTAAGCGGGAAAAGATTAAAATTAGCAAAAAAAACTCAAATTTATACTTGCAGTGTTGTTTTTTATCTGAAAAAATAATAACAATAAGTTGATCGGAAAAATTGAGGTATGACATAAATTTTTAATTGATTATATTTGTATATACATAAAAATAATTATTTAACACTTCACATTAATTTAAAAATGTATTCATTTACATTTATCAACATATTAATTTGATTGTATATGTATATACATTTGTTCTTATATAATTTAATAAAACAATAGTCAATAATTGAATTATTTAATAAAAATATTTAAAATACAAAAATTATTAATGAAAATAATGAAAAATTAATTTATCATGTGATTATAAAATGAATTTCTCACATCATCAAATCATAAATTTCCTCAATTACACGTCACGTAAATATCAAGGCGGGACAATATCAGTTTTGTTCAATAACAAATTGGGATCGAAACAAGTTTGGTTAATTAGCTAATCGAGTTCAAAATAGGTCAGATAAAATCAGACCTGGTCGATTCATCCAGATAATATTGGTTATCGATCAGTTTAGTCTCAGGTTCTAGTTTGTATTTGTTGGGTACAAGTCAGGTTTCGAGACCATAGTAACAACTTCAATTGAGTTTTAGTTACTAAATTAGCAGGTCTAAATTGGTCCCCAAGCTATAACTAGCATTCTAAATTAAAACTCAAACTTTTGAACATTTTAATTTTATTTCCAAACTATTAATCTCATTCTAAATTGGTCCTCAAACTTTTGAGCATTCCAGTTTCTTCCGCATACTACGAGCTTCAAACTAATTTACCCCCAAACTTTTGAGCATTCTAATTCCATACTCAAAACAACACTACATGCAAAAACATGACCCACATTAATAAAAAAAAATTACAAAAACTATTAAGTTTCAGGAAAAACTAAAATGTTTTAATTTTGTAAGTAAGGCCGATTACCAAACTAATAAAACAGAAAAACAAGAATGTATCACGAAGGGAATTAAGTTCTATTCAATTCTCACGCATGGAATTGATTCATTGCTAGCACTCGGCTTAAAGGAAATTAGCTAAGAATGATATCAATTATCACACTTAGTATATTTTTGCAAAATATAAAAATACTTGAATTAAAGAAAAAGAAGAAATGAATTTTATGAATAGTAAAAGGAACAAAACAAGAGTTTAAAGATAAAATGATAGATGATCTAAAGTCTTACCCATGGAGGGTATTTAGAGGCTTCTAACTACCTAAAAATAACAAAATGATTTAAAATAAAATAAAATAAAATAAAAGATAATTCATGAGTTTAAAATTTATAAACAAGATATCCTAAGGATCTTCTTAGATTGTGTTGACTAAGTTGATTCCAGAATCTTCTCGAATCTTCTAGGAACTGTCACGCCAGTATTTTATCGTGCCCGGCATCGTGTCCATGTCTCCAGTCGCGATAAGAAATGAAAAAATTGTCCTTTTAATCTCCAATTCTAGTAAACAGTTCACTGCACACAAAATAAACAAATTACACTCAAATTAGCAGTGATGGTTTCATGAAAATAAGATAATTAACAATTAAAAGTGACTATTTCAAACACCAATCAACTTATTTCAAGTCGGTTTTATTTCGTGTCAGGTCAGAAATCGGGTTCATTTTAGGTTGGTTCAAAATGGTTTCAATCTAAATCAGTCAATTGATGGGTTAATTCAAGCTCTGATGGACCTAAGGTTGAGTTTATTTCAGGTCGGTTTAATTGGGAGTTGGGAAATTTCAATTCGGTGTGATTTTAGGTTCGGTTAATTCAGGTTTTAAAATCGTATTAAGTTTGAGTTTGGTACAATTAGTCAATAGACTTTGCGTTGGGTCATTTCGCGTGAATTATTTAACTCCTTTCAAGAACAATAATCACATTAAAAATAAATATTATAGATTATAATGAATAAAAATATTATTATTATTTAAAATATTATACTAGTAAATTAAAGGATTAGAAATAAATAAGCGTCAATTTTGGTGAAAAATAAAATTTTAGAAACTAACATGAATCAAAATGTAGTTCGGGGGTTCAGTTAGGACTGAGTTTTAGTTTGGGGACCAGTTTAGAATGATTGTTGATTGTTCTAATTCGCATTCTTCTTTTATATATAGTGAGGTCGATCCAATCTTTTAATATCTTGTTTTTTTCCCCTAACTCAAGTCTTTTATTTTCTATAAGTTTTATAAGGCCTTTATAAAAATAATAACAATGCAATGACATAATAGAAAGACCTTTTATTCACTATATATAATGATTTCATAAACATGGCATACTTGATTTCAAACATTTAAGCCTTTCCTAGAGATCAAAGAGGAAGGGGTTGGGATTGCTCAGGGATTAAACCCGAGACTAAATTCACTTAAGACTTCAAGCCAGTCTTTTTATTACACCACCTTCCTTATTTTAAAATTACTAGTTCCTACAAAGAAACCATATTTCAAATTATTTTCTGGAAACTTGTTGTCAAAGCTGGAGCCGGGTGGTCCGGGTCAATCTTCGCCGTTGCCTTGTATCCAAGTTTGTTCACCTCAGCAGGAGTGGCAGAAGATGTGTCCAGAAGCGATTCCACGGTAGCCCAATTGACATTAGTATTCGTAATGTCAACATACACCTGCAGATTTGATTTATATGAAACTTGATCAAATTATATTATTTCATTTGAATGTTACAATGCCATTGAATGGATGCATACCTTGTTGCTTTGACCGTTCATATTGCTCCAGGCAATAACCCACTTAATGCCAGTTGGGGTTGAATACACAACCCCGCCTTTCGAGCTTCCAGCTCGGGGATCGGCGTCGTGCTTAATTTTATTGGACCACATTGCTTGAAGAACAAATGGGCGGTTTCCAGAGCCATACCAATCGATTTGGTCAGCAAGGTTGACATTATCATTGGAAATGTTCTGAAGAGTCACGTCGGTATAGAATGCAGGACCCGAACTGCTAAATACAACGGGAGCCATCACCTGAATTGGAGAAGTAGAAATACCTTAAGCTGTTGGTTTGGTTTGGTTTGGTTTGGTTGTGTTCTACTGCTGTACTAGATACACCTATATATACTATTCTGCAGCCCATAAAATGACAACAAGCAGATAGATTTTTTTTCTTTCAATTTTTGTATATTAATGAGGACAAAGTACTGAATAAATATATTACATCACCAACGGCAGAATTGGATTACCACGTGCATGTTTCATTTTAATTTTAAAGTTTTTATACCACGTGCATGTTAGTTATAACAACTTTATAAGACTAAATGTTTGAATACTAGCTTGTGATCCACGTGCTGAGTTTTCTTTTAAGTATTTAATATGGGGTCGTTATAACTAACTCTCTCTTTCATTTTTTTGTAAATATTTTAATAATATTAGATTGTCTCATGCTGGGGTGTTTAGAGGCTTTAAACTATACTGGACTGGTTTATTGGTACAATTGTCGGAAATCTAAGTTTAAAATTTTAATAGTTAATTACTGCAGAGGTCACATTTGTTTGCACCCAGTACAAATTTAGTCACCAATTTTGAAAATCGATCAATATAGTTACGTACGTTTTCGGGTTGTAAACTTATGGTCACTAAAACATTTATTGTCGTTAAACTTTAACGGGAGCTGATATGTTATAATAAAATATGATAAATCACTTAAATAGTCCCTAAATTATTCTTTCATTTTTGTTTTATCTTTATTTTGACCCTTAAAATTTTAACATTTTATTTTTTACCATCTTCTCAAACAATGAATTTATAAAAAATAATGAATTTACTGAACATCTTCTCAAACCAGTGTATACCTGCAAATAGATCTTCTTCCCACTTAATATTTTTATATCCCTCATCGTCATCTTTTCATACAGTACAACATAATAAGCTTTATGATACTCATACTTCCAATATAATTAAATGGAAAAAATATCAATTCTAGTAAATTAAAAACTTTTTAAACGGAAAAAATAAAAAATCGAATCAAAGACTTATAAGACATAGACCATATGAAGGAAAGAACAATAAATCATCTCATTCAACATGCCTATATGTGCTTCTTATCATCATTTTTAACTGTTGATTTTTTATCATCTTTAAAGTTTGGTTGTGTTGAAGTATCATCTGCCTTTGAGTTATTTTGCTTAACCTCTCATTGTTCCTTTGTCGGGTTCATTCTTTGCTTTATCATTTAAGGTGGTAAAACATTCAAGAATGTGTTTGCCCTTTCGATTTTGTCATCTTTCTTACTATATATCAAGATCAGAAAATGCAACTTCAACTTGTTAGGACCAAAAAATTCAATAATAGTCTAGGGACTATTTTAGAGAAAGGGGTTTGTTTGAGAAGATGATGAAAATATAAAGTTTTAAAATTTTTAAGGTAAATTAAAAATAAAACAAAGTGTAAGAAAATTTTAGGGACTATTTAAATAATTTATCATTTTTTATTATGACAGATTAACTCCCGTTAAAGTTTAACGGCAACAAACGTCTCAATAACCATAAATTTACGACCTAAAAACGTATGTGACTGTATTGGTCAATTTTTAAAATCAATGACTAAATTTGTACTACGGGTAAACAAATATGACATCTGCGATAATTAATCCAAATTTTAATGAATCTTTATCATTTTGTTTAAACATGTTACGGCCTAATAGTTAAACCTATTATAGCATGTATTTTAAATGATTTTAGAATAAATTACGAAAATTAGAGACAAAAAAATTCAAATTTAGTGAAAAATATTTAAATATTCTGAAAAAAATTTACCACGTGCATGTTTGTTATAACAACTATACAGGACTAAATATTTAAATATTAGCTTGTGGTCCACATGTAGACTTGGGCAGGGGTTGGATTTTTGTCCTACCAGCACAGACCTAAACGTTAATTTCTTTCATCTTCACCTCGCCCCGTTTTAAAATAATCCTCTTTAAATTAAATAAGTAAAAGATGTATAGTAAAAAGGGTTGGTCCACAAGAAATTTGAAATTTCTGAGGTAATTCTTTGTTGATTCCAGCTCAGGATGTCGCAAACAATTAATTAAAGGGGTTGTTGAAATTGTGATAAAATAATAAAAAACTAAATTAAACAAATTAAAAGTAAAAATAAAGATTAAGAAAAACGATGTAGTAATTGAAAATGATAATAAAGAAATCACCTCAAGCTAATTTTGTTTCAATTCTGTTGATCATTGAAATGAATTTTTTTCCGGTATTCATGTCGGTTACAGTCTATAAGACCCAACCCGTTGTAACTAGCCTTTCTCTCTTGTAATCAATCTTCCCAAGCTTATCTTTGAAAGATGATTTTTGAGTGGATTAATCACAGCTATTATCGTTAAAACAATCAGATTGAGTTAGATTTTTTGGTAGAAAAATTTGGGTTTGGGTCGGCTCAGGTTCATTTTAGGGTAGAAAAAATTTGATCAGGGATTAATAATGTACTTTTTACATATGTTTCTTATAGATATTTGCAATAATGATCCTTGTTTTTATATATTTTTTACGTTTAAGTCAAAATTGATTTTTTCTACATTTAGGTCACAAAAATTTTATGACTTTACAATTAGATTCCTAGAATTTATTTTTTACAATTAAGTCCCTAAAATTAAAAAATAATAATAGCCTGGGTCAAGTCGGGTTAGATTTTAAAACTTAAAACTCGAGTCAAATTTTTCACCCTAAACCCAGGTCGGGTCAGGTGACGATGAAAGAAATTAACGTTCAGGAATGGTGCTGGTGAGACAAATATCCAACCCCTGCCCAACTCTACATGTGGACCACAAGCTAATATTTTTCATAATATTTAAATATTTTTCACTGAAATTGATTTTTTTTTGTTTCTAATTTTTTTAATTTGTTCTAAAATCGTTTAAAATACATGCTATAATAGGTTTAACTATCGGGCGGTAAGATGTTTAAACAAAATGATAAAAATTCATTAAAATTTTAAACTTAAATTTTCGATAATTGTACCAATAAATCAGTCCATTATAGTTTAAAGCCTCTAAACACCCCAACATGAGACAATCTAATATTATTAAAATATTTACAAAAAAATGAAAGAGAGAGTTAGTTATAACGACCCATATTAAATACTTAAAAGAAAACTCAGCACGTGGATCACAAGCTAGTATTCAAACATTTAGTCTTATAAAGTTGTTATAACTAACATGCACGTGGTATAAAAACTTTAAAATTAAAATGAAACATGCACGTGGTAATTCAATTCTGCCGTTGGTGATGTAATATATTTATTCAGTACTTTGTCCTCATTAATATACAAAAATTGAAAAAAAAAATCTATCTGCTTGTTGTCATTTTATGAGCTGCAGAATAGTATATATAGGTGTATCTAGTACAGCAGTAGAGCACAACCAAACCAAACCAACAGCTTAAGGTATTTCTACTTCTCCAATTCAGGTGATGGCTCCCGTTGTATTTAGCAGCTCGGGTCCTGCATTCTATACCGACGTGACTCTTCAGAACATTTCCAATGATAATGTCAACCTTGCTGACCAAATCGATTGGTATGGCTCTGGAAACCGCCCATTTGTTCTTCAAGCAATGTGGTCCAATAAAATTAAGCACGACGCCGATCCCCGAGCTGGAAGCTCGAAAGGCGGGGTTGTGTATTCAACCCCAACTGGCATTAAGTGGGTTATTGCCTGGAGCAATATGAACGGTCAAAGCAACAAGGTATGCATCCATTCAATGGCATTGTAACATTCAAATGAAATAATATAATTTGATCAAGTTTCATATAAATCAAATCTGCAGGTGTATGTTGACATTACGAATACTAATGTCAATTGGGCTACCGTGGAATCGCTTCTGGACACATCTTCTGCCACTCCTGCTGAGGTGAACAAACTTGGATACAAGGCAACGGCGAAGATTGACCCGGACCACCCGGCTCCAGCTTTGACAACAAGTTTCCAGAAAATAATTTGAAATATGGTTTCTTTGTAGGAACTAGTAATTTTAAAATAAGGAAGGTGGTGTAATAAAAAGACTGGCTTGAAGTCTTAAGTGAATTTAGTCTCGGGTTTAATCCCTGAGCAATCCCAACCCCTTCCTCTTTGATCTCTAGGAAAGGCTTAAATGTTTGAAATCAAGTATGCCATGTTTATGAAATCATTATATATAGTGAATAAAAGGTCTTTCTATTATGTCATTGCATTGTTATTATTTTTATAAAGGCCTTATAAAACTTATAGAAAATAAAAGACTTGAGTTAGGGGAAAAAAACAAGATATTAAAAGATTGGATCGACCTCACTATATATAAAAGAAGAATGCGAATTAGAACAATCAACAATCATTCTAAACTGGTCCCCAAACTAAAACTCAGTCCTAACTGAACCCCCGAACTACATTTTGATTCATGTTAGTTTCTAAAATTTTATTTTTCACCAAAATTGACGCTTATTTATTTCTAATCCTTTAATTTACTAGTATAATATTTTAAATAATAATAATATTTTTATTCATTATAATCTATAATATTTATTTTTAATGTGATTATTGTTCTTGAAAGGAGTTAAATAATTCACGCGAAATGACCCAACGCAAAGTCTATTGACTAATTGTACCAAACTCAAACTTAATACGATTTTAAAACCTGAATTAACCGAACCTAAAATCACACCGAATTGAAATTTCCCAACTCCCAATTAAACCGACCTGAAATAAACTCAACCTTAGGTCCATCAGAGCTTGAATTAACCCATCAATTGACTGATTTAGATTGAAACCATTTTGAACCAACCTAAAATGAACCCGATTTCTGACCTGACACGAAATAAAACCGACTTGAAATAAGTTGATTGGTGTTTGAAATAGTCACTTTTAATTGTTAATTATCTTATTTTCATGAAACCATCACTGCTAATTTGAGTGTAATTTGTTTATTTTGTGTGCAGTGAACTGTTTACTAGAATTGGAGATTAAAAGGACAATTTTTTCATTTCTTATCGCGACTGGAGACATGGACACGATGCCGGGCACGATAAAATACTGGCGTGACAGTTCCTAGAAGATTCGAGAAGATTCTGGAATCAACTTAGTCAACACAATCTAAGAAGATCCTTAGGATATCTTGTTTATAAATTTTAAACTCATGAATTATCTTTTATTTTATTTTATTTTATTTTAAATCATTTTGTTATTTTTAGGTAGTTAGAAGCCTCTAAATACCCTCCATGGGTAAGACTTTAGATCATCTATCATTTTATCTTTAAACTCTTGTTTTGTTCCTTTTACTATTCATAAAATTCATTTCTTCTTTTTCTTTAATTCAAGTATTTTTATATTTTGCAAAAATATACTAAGTGTGATAATTGATATCATTCTTAGCTAATTTCCTTTAAGCCGAGTGCTAGCAATGAATCAATTCCATGCGTGAGAATTGAATAGAACTTAATTCCCTTCGTGATACATTCTTGTTTTTCTGTTTTATTAGTTTGGTAATCGGCCTTACTTACAAAATTAAAACATTTTAGTTTTTCCTGAAACTTAATAGTTTTTGTAATTTTTTTTTATTAATGTGGGTCATGTTTTTGCATGTAGTGTTGTTTTGAGTATGGAATTAGAATGCTCAAAAGTTTGGGGGTAAATTAGTTTGAAGCTCGTAGTATGCGGAAGAAACTGGAATGCTCAAAAGTTTGAGGACCAATTTAGAATGAGATTAATAGTTTGGAAATAAAATTAAAATGTTCAAAAGTTTGAGTTTTAATTTAGAATGCTAGTTATAGCTTGGGGACCAATTTAGACCTGCTAATTTAGTAACTAAAACTCAATTGAAGTTGTTACTATGGTCTCGAAACCTGACTTGTACCCAACAAATACAAACTAGAACCTGAGACTAAACTGATCGATAACCAATATTATCTGGATGAATCGACCAGGTCTGATTTTATCTGACCTATTTTGAACTCGATTAGCTAATTAACCAAACTTGTTTCGATCCCAATTTGTTATTGAACAAAACTGATATTGTCCCGCCTTGATATTTACGTGACGTGTAATTGAGGAAATTTATGATTTGATGATGTGAGAAATTCATTTTATAATCACATGATAAATTAATTTTTCATTATTTTCATTAATAATTTTTGTATTTTAAATATTTTTATTAAATAATTCAATTATTGACTATTGTTTTATTAAATTATATAAGAACAAATGTATATACATATACAATCAAATTAATATGTTGATAAATGTAAATGAATACATTTTTAAATTAATGTGAAGTGTTAAATAATTATTTTTATGTATATACAAATATAATCAATTAAAAATTTATGTCATACCTCAATTTTTCCGATCAACTTATTGTTATTATTTTTTCAGATAAAAAACAACACTGCAAGTATAAATTTGAGTTTTTTTTGCTAATTTTAATCTTTTCCCGCTTAAATCTGGCAGATGACAATCGTAGATTGATCAATTGTGATTTTTCTCCCTCATTAGCTGAAATTTTGACATTAACTATCACGTCATATTCTAATATCTTATAAATTGAGAGAATGTGTTAGGGCATTAATTGAGGGGGATAATTGGTTTAATTAAGATTTTAGTCCCTTTGGCATTTTAAATCATGTAATTTGGTCCTAATTTCAATAAAATCAGTGTTTAAATCTTGTAATTTTTTCAATTTGATCCATCTTCTGTTAATTTGTGCATTTTATTTTTTTGTTTGATATTAAATTTTAGGATAGATTATAATTACATTTGTTTCTTTTAACTAAATTAAAACAGGCTTTTGACTCAATAAAGTATATATTTAATTTAATTAAATTAAATTTAGGTTTAGATTAGATTAGATGATTTAATTAATTTAAAATGTTTTTATAATTTAATGGACTGCATGTTTAAAGTAACTAAACGAAAGTAATCCTTGAAACCTTAAGATAGATTAGATAGAATTAATTAAATTAAATTAGATTATATTCTTAACTTATTGAGATATATTGTACATTAATTAAATTAAGAGTTAGGGTTGATGTTTAGGGTGGGGAAAGGATTATTATAGGGATTTGGGTTTATTTTTGTTCAAATTAATTCCTAAGTTTAAACCGAATCAACCTCTATTTATTTATTTTTTCTAATCTAGTCCAAAATTTTAAAATGATAATATTTTTGTTTATTACAACCCATAAAAACATTATTTTTAGCTGAAATAGACCCATATTTTTCTATTTTTAATAATGTTTTGAAATATTTTTTTATTGTAGTCCGTATAAAAATTTTTAGTCAAAATTTCCCCATATTTATTTATATTTTTTGCAATTTTGTCGAATAATATATTTTTTTATTGTAGTAGCTAAAATTTAATTTTTTTGGTCCAAAATGTTCTCTATTCATTTTGTCGTAATTTAGCCCATTATTATTATTATTATGATGATATTTTTATTCATATTAATTTTTAAAATTTTATTTTTCACCAAAATTGACACTTATTTATTTCTAATCCTTGTAATTTACTTCAATATTTTAAATAATGATATTTTTATTCATTCTAGTGTATAATATTTATTTTTAATGTGATTCTTGTTCCCGAAAGGAGTTAAATAATTTACACGAAATTACACAACGCAAAGTCTATCGACTAATTGTACTAAACTCAAACTTAATACGATTTTAAAACCAGAATTAACCCAACCGAAAAGAAATTACCCAACCCCCAATTAAACCGTCCTGAAATCAACTCGACCTTAAGTCCTCATAGCTTGAATTAACCCGTTAATTGACTGATTTAGGCTTGAATCGTTTTGAACCAACCTAAAATGAACCTCCTGACTTGAAACTGACCTAACACGAAATGAACCCGAGTTGAAATAACGCCTGACCTTAAATTGACCTGCACCTAAAATGAATCGCGTCAAAACATTAGATCAACCTAAAATGATTTGTATCTAATTTGACCCGACCATAAAGGATCCGACCTGAAACCCATTCGATTACATATTTTGCGTCCATATTGATATGAGATTCAGATATCTAATTTTTGTTTTGCTAAAACAAATACACGTCTTTCACCTGATTTCTGTTAATGTTATTTAATGTTCTGAAATAATTTACTCGGCGTACTCTGGGTATGATTTTATGTCTTTACTTGTACAACTATGATCCAGATGATACCTCCAGTTAGGCCCATCCCTGATCATCCCCGATATGTGTTAAACCCTAGGGTTTCCTCTCCATAAGCATCTCAAAGGGAAAAGATTTTGGAGTAGGAGCTAGGGAGCTCAATGTGTCCCCATAAGTGCATATCAAACATATAGTTCGGGTACAACATAATGATATCATAAAACATTTTTAAGGGCGGCCAAAAGTTTTATTTTAAAACCTATCTACCCTCTATTCGAACCCCGATATGAAATCTCCCGTGAATTACGTCCTAGAGGACATACATTCTAATTCCATACTCGAAATAACACTACATGCTAAACATGACCCACATTAATAAAAAAAAATTACAAAAACTATTAAGTTTTAGGAAAAACTAAAATGGTATAATCTAACAATAAGTTGTGGCATGAACGATAAACAGGGCTGAAATTGGAACATCTAAAAGTTTGGGCATCATATTAGATTGAGAATTTTAGTTTGGGGACCAATTTAGAATGAGTGTTGATTGCTTCTACTTGACATTCTTGTTTTATATATTGTGAAGTCGATCTTATCATTTAATATCATTACAAGAATCTTTGTCTAGGGTCTTTTATTTGTATGAATTTTATGTGGACTTTATGAAAATCATAACAATATAGAAAGACCTTTTATTCACCACATATAGTGACTTCATAAACATGGCAGAACTGATTCCAAACATTTAGGCCTTTTAAACCTTTTCTAGAGATCAAAGAGGAAGGGGATGGGATTGCTCCGGGATCAAACCCAAGACTAAATTAAGACATAAAGCCAGTCTTTTTATTACACCACCTTCCTTATTTTAAAATTACTAGTTCCTGCAAAGAAACGATGTTTCAAACTATTTTCTGGAAACTTGTTGTCAAAGTTGGAGCCGGGCTGTCCGGGTCAATCGTCGCCGTTGCCTTGTATCCAAGTTTGTTCACCTCAGCAGGAGTGGCAGAAGATGTGTCCAGAAGCGATTCCACGGTAGCCCAATTGACATTAGTATTCGTAATGTCAATATACACCTGCAGATTTGATTTATATGAAACTTGATCAAATTATATTATTTCATTTGAATGTTACAATGCCATTGAATGGATGCATACCTTGTTGCTTTGACCGTTCATATTGCTCCAGGCAATAACCCACTTAATGCCAGCTGGGGTTGCATACACAGCCCCGCCTTTCGAGCTTCCAGCTCGGGGATCGGCGTCGTGCTTAATTTTATTGGACCACATTGCTTGAAGAACAAATGGGCGGTTTCCAGAGCCATACCAATCGATTTGGTCAGCAAGGTTGACATTATCATTGGAAATGTTCTGAAGAGTCACGTCTGTATAGAATGCAGGACCCGAACTGCTAAATACAACGGGAGCCATCACCTGAATTGGAGAAGTAGAAATACCTTAAGCTGTTGGTTTGGTTTGGTTGTGCTCTGACTGCTGTACTAGGTACACCTATATATACTATTCTGCAGCCCATAAAATGACAAGCAGATATAATGGTTTTATTTTTCAATTTTTGTATATTAATGAGGACAAAGGACCGAATGAATTAAATATATTACATCTCCAACGGCAGAATTGAATTACCACGTGCATGTTTCATTTTAATTTTAAAGTTTTTTATACCACGTGCATGGTTGTTATAACAACATTGCAAGACTATATTTCAACATTAGCTTGGGATCCACTGTTGAGTTTTCTTTAAGCAGTTAACGTGTGGTTGTTACAACTAAATCCCTCTTTTCATTATTGTAAATATTTTAATACTATTAGAATATCGAATGTAGGAAGATTTATTAAACGAGTGTGGCTCACCACATCATCCATGGTCTCGCCCAGTAATAATTTTTATCCTATTTTTAATTTAAAACCTATCTACCCTCTATTCGAACATCGACATGAAATCCCCATGAATTACGTCCTAAAGGACATAAGCTAGGCCTATAGGCCTACCTAAGCCGATACCTAAGGTCTTGATGGACTTACCAGTTTGGACCGTTAAAAATCTAACAATATGACATGATAATATATTTTAAATAATATGACATCTAACCTATCAGATACATATATATATAATATGATTTTATACCAATATAAAATATAAAACCATTAAAATTTAATTAATTCTAAAATAAAAGGCTACAAAATATTCTCAACCCTAACTACGATAGAATCAAAATCTTATCTTAAAAAAATAATTAATTTTGAACTGTGTTAATATTTTTTTTAAGATATGACTTTGGTTTTATCGTAGTTAGGGTTGAAAATGTATAGTAGCCTTTTATTTTAGAATTAATTAATTTTTAATATTTTATTTAAATTTTAATTATTTTATATTTTATATTGGTATAAAATCATATTATATATATATATATATCCGATAGTTTAGATGTCATGTTATTTAAAATATATTATCATATCATATGATGTCATCATCGTTAGATTTTTAACAGTCCAATTATCATGGTAGTTAAAAAATAAGTTATTTGTCAAAAAGACATAGGTTAAGGGTTAAATTTATTCCAAAAAAAGAATAAGGGCTAAAACGATAAAAATTATAAACGTTAAGGGTAAAAATTATCTTTATGCCTTTAAAATATATAATCTGATTTTGATTAAATGAGGACCAAATCAAATAAAAAATAAAATTTAAAACTTAATTTTTGAGTGATCATAACCAAATTGAAATAATTGTAAAATAAGATGTAGAGATTCAATTTTTTAGGTGCCACCTATATAAAAATATGCAAAAAAATTTACCCGACCTAGAGTATTGTCAAATGAATATTTAAATTTAATATTTTTTTTATATTTTCAATTGATTATATTTAATCAAAGTTTATTATTTGATTATATGTTGTAATAATAATAATCCAAATTTTACTATATATTAATTTCCTCCAAAATTTTGTTTTTCCTTTTTTATATAATAATCAAAATTTATTTCTAATTTCCCTCCAAAATTTTTACACTAAAAGTAAATTAATCTTCAACTTAAAAATGAGTGGTTTATTTTTCACCAAATTTTTCCTTTTCACTTTTTTTTTATCAATTGCCTTTTTTTTCTTTATCATTTGTTTTGGTTTTCCTCCAAATTTTGTCTTTTTACTCTTTTTTATCAATTGTCTTTTTTTCAATTGTTTTCGTTTAATTTAATTGAGTTATAATTTAAATTAATTTAATAAAAATCTTTATTTGATTTTAGAATTCTTTTAATTATGTTTATAATTTATGTTTTTATATTTTAATTTAGCTTAATTAATCGTAAATTCAATAAATTAATTTAATTTAATATTATAATTTTTAATGAAATATTAATTTAAAATTATAATTAAAATTAAATATATTAAAACTAAATAAAATAGTAAATAAATTAATTTAATTAAATATGTAATACTAAATTTAAATATTAATTCCTAAATTAGTTCTCATCTTTAATTCTATTTTCGAAGCCTAATTTTATTTACCAATATTTAAATTAGTTAAATTATAGATATCTTAATTATATGTCATGTAAATATTAAATCTCGTTAATATTAGTTCATGTCAATAACAGGTCGGGTTCAAAACAGGTCGGGTAAAATCAGGTCTAGCGTCGATTCAGTCGGGTAATATCGGTTATCTGCCAGGTTAGACTCGGGTTCGGATTTATTTCAGTCGGATGCAGGTCGGGTTTCGGACCACAATAACAGGTTAAAATCGGGTTTAGGTCATTCTCGGTCGGATACAGTTCGGGTTCGGTTACTACAGTAATAGGTCCAACTCGAATTCGGGTTAACAACAGTCGGATACAGATCGGATTCAGACCATTACATCTCCAGATTAAACGAGGTTCTAACTCGAATAGATTTCAGTTGAACTTTCAGGTCGGGTCAATTTTTTACTTTCCTAGTTTTAGCCTTTTTAGGTCACAAATGTTCTTAAATTTGATTTAAAATTTCATTTCAAAAATTTTAATTGTTAGATTTTCTTAAAAGTATATGTAAATATAATTATTTTTTATTTTATTTTTATTATTATTATTTAATATTTTTAAAAACGTCTAAGCAAAATATTTAGTTATAAAAAATACTTTTTTGACAACAACTCCCGCACATAAATCACACTTTTTAAATAATTTTAAATATGAGTAAGCACTTTGGCCGCTTAGCCAAGTTGCTTTGTTTTCTCATTTTTTTTATCAAAAGTTTTAAACCTATCAAGGTGTTGATTGTCGGATATCGGATCCGATCTGATTCGATTTTTTCGGATATTCGGGTTTTAGGATCGATGATATAATTATCCGTATCGATCTGAAAAACGGATATCTGCAAATTCGGATATCGGATACTCGGATCGAATATTCGAATATCCAATTATCCAAAAAATATAATTTGATTAAAATAAATTTTCGAATTTGAAGCTTGTATTTATAAAAATTTTGGACTTTCGAATATAATAAACAATAAATTACTAAATGCAACAAGAATTACATTTATAAAAGTTTCAATTTTTAAAATGTTTGAAAATAATAAGCACTAAATTATTAAATATAACAAGATTAATATTAATAAAAAATTAAATTTTTAGATTTTCGTATTTTCAGATTATCCGAAACTTGGAATATTATGATCCGTATCCGATCCGGAAAACTTAAAATCGGATTGGATATCCGGTCCAAAAAAAATTCAGATCAGATATTCGTATTTTCAGATCGGATTAATAAATAATTGGATCGGATCGACTGGATCGAATATTTTTGAACACCCCTTAAAGAGCACTCCCTTCTCCTTTCTTTTGAGTCTTTTTCTGCTTTTCTCTAAATAGGATTAGGATTTTAAAAAAATAATATTAAATTATCCCCTTAATCTTAATTAAGTTGCGATTCTATTATAAAATAAGTATTATTATAATTTTATTTTGGCTGCCTAAAATATATTGTGTCTGATCAAGAGAAAAAATATTATGGTTAAAATTGGTGTCTAAATATATTTATTTTTAGTCAAAATAAAATTTTAAATTTTTTATTAAAATAGATGTCTAAAGTTATTTTTTAAATTAAATACCTAAAATAAATTAGGTGTTGAATAAAAATTAAGCACCTAAAGCAAAAAGTGACACATTAGACACTTATTATAATTAAAATAAACTTTAAACATATATATATTAAGCACTTATTTTATTATAAAACCTTAATTGATATTAGTGTCTTACAAAAGGGTATGCATTATTCGATTTTAATCGAATTAACCGACCAAACTGAAATTATTTTGAATAATTCAGTTGGTTAATTTTTGATAAATTTGGTCAACAGTTAATTTTTTAAAAAATTCGGTTAACGGTTAATTCGGTTCGAAATCGGTTAATTAATCGAATTAACCGAAATTATTATATATTAAATATTATATATATTTATTTTTAGTCATTTAACTTTTAAAAAATTATAAAATATTCATTAATTTTTTATATTATAAAATGATCGCTAAATTTTTTATATTATAAAATGGTCACTAAATTTTATATTAAATTAGTATAATATAAAAATGACTAAAAATTTATTTTAGCATAATTTAGTGACCTATTATGTAATTTAACCAAAATTTATAATAAATTTCAATTAATTTGGCTCATTAACTGAAATAATTTTGATTCGGTTAACTCGGTTAAAGGTAATTCGGTTCGGTTAACGGTTAAAATTTTAAAATTTTTGATTAATTCGATTTTTATTAATTCGATTCGGCCACCAAATTAACCGAATGCACACCCAAAAATATCCCAAACCACTTCCCTCCCAATCTCAATTCAACTAAGCTAAGCAACTCAGATTTCAATAGGATCATTGTCATTCCTGGAATTATATTGAAGGAGAAGTGGGGGTGGAGATAGAAATTATGCGAAATCGAATTCGATATTAAACGAGGATTCGAACATAAATCTTTTCTTACACCACCTTCTTTATTTTGATTTTACTGGTGCATACAAAGCAACATTGTTATTATTATAACTCGGACAGCCAAATCATTCAAGGAGGGGTTGCTTTCTTGAGTACTGCCTTCACAAGTGGAGCATCGCTGTTTGGTTCAGTCTCGGCGGTCGCGGAGTATCCAAATTTCGATGGAGAAGGGGGAGGAGGAGGCGGAGGCGGAGGATATTGAGACCAATCAATTCCGGTGTTGGTTTCAACAATGTCAGTATACACCTGCAGTTGATAGAGATTTGATTTACACAAGAGTTAATCGAATTGTTTTGCGGTAATTCTAGAGAACGACAACCTTAAAAAACAGTTATACTGTTTTTCTTATAAAAATTGTAAGAATTCTGATATACACTTTTTTGTATATATACCATATTGTTTAAAAAAGTGTAAGAATTTCGGTATATACTTTTTAGTATATATACCTAATTTCTTACAAAAGTATAAGAATTTCGGTATATATCAAAAAGTGTATACCGAAATTCTTACAATTTAGAAAAAACGGTACAGCCGTTTTTAAACTTGTCGTTTTTTAGAGAAAACATTGTTTATATCAAATTAGTATTCGTACCTCGTTTGGTGTACCGTTCATGCTAATCCAGAAAAGAACCCATCTAATGTTCCCTTTGATGGTATATGCCACCCCACCTTTGGAGTCTCCGGTTTCAGGATTTGAGTCGTGCTTAATTTTTGCTGGCCATTTTGCCAGAATAACTTGCTGAGGATCTCCAGAACCGCACACATCAATTTTTTCATACAACCCGAGATTATCATCGGTGTCGTTGTTAATACTGATGTCTGTAAAAAATACAGGACCCGACGTACCTCCTACACTGCCAGACATCACTCCAATTTGATGTATAGGAACAACTTTAGCTGTTGGTTTGGTTGTGCTGTGCTCTGTGTGTTGGACCGGAAACCCATATATATACCACTTTACAGCCTTGAAGATGACAAGAAGTCGGTGAAGTTCTGGACAAGCGTGGTAGCAAGATCGAAAAGGTCTCAAAAATTTAAAAATAAAGAACTTCAACTACAGTAATATCTGTTCGAGAGTACACTCTCTCAATCACTGCATTACTGGTACTCAAACCCGTGACCTCTAAAAACAACAATTGTTCACTTAACCACCAAGGTAAGATAATTAAAAAATGATATTTGTAAGTGAAAATGTTTATTTTTAGATGCTTATAAGTTAATTTTTTATTGCTTAAGAAAATAATCTAATAATATTTTTGTATTAAAGTAATGTATTTTAAAAAATATCTCTTATTGATTATAAATTAAGGATTATATTTTAATAAATTGTACAGGATCTCTAAAATCGTTAAATCACCCTTACAAGAAGTGAATTGGTATAATTATTCGTTTACTCAACAATACTTACGAATTTTATCATTCGGTTCTAATTCTAAAAAATTATTTATTAGGTTTATCCCCGGTCTATAAAATCGATGTGTTCCTCTTATTTATACATTTAATCTTCAACACTTACAAATTCTCTCGATTTTATCTAATTATAAATAATTTAATAAATTTAACTCTCACACTAAAAAATATACATCGAATAAGGTTCGAATTTAACAAGGTCGCAACTTTAACACATCCAAAGAAAATATCAATGAGCATGTTTTTTTTTAATGAATATCTTCTCTTTAATCTAATTAAAATTAATTTTTGTGATTAATTAAATAAATTATTAAAAGAAAAGAAAATCTCACCTAATTGGTAAATCTAGTTAAAAAATTTCTACTTTCAATATTGTTATAACAACCCCATATTAAATAATTGTAGTAAATTCAACACGTGGAACACAAGCTAATATTGAAGTATTTAGTCTTGTAATGTTGTTACAACAACCACGCACGTGGTATAAAAAAATCAGACATAAAAACATGCACGTGGCAATGTTGTTCCAGGTCCCCACACTTTCGAGAGACCGCCGCGATGAGTAAATTCAGTATTATTCGTATATTATTTGTTATGTTGGTTTATATTTAAGAATAAATTTATTTATAAATCTGTTTATTATATTTTTTATTTCGACAAATAATTTTATTAAAGGACACATGTTATCACCGAAAAATTTTATTCAGGATAAGTTTCTGGTGATTCTTACTGTTAAAGGACACGTGTTATCACCGGAAAATTTTAAATTATACTAAAAATAAATAAAATTAATAAAAATACAAATAAAAACATATCCTGAAATTTTTAAATATTCTTAAAATAGTTCCAAAATTCATAAACCCCTAAATCTAATCACTCCTGTCGCGTTGTTAGCGATGAAATGAAGTGTCATTCCCGCACCTATCAACTCATAAGTCGTTCATTATTTATTTTGTCGTTGTTCTTCGTGAATCGTTTGAAGAAACCATTTGATAATTTTGATATTTCATACGATGTCGATTGATTTTTGATGATGAAATAGTGGGAAATGGTCGTGAAGTTTCGATGAGCGATGTGGTGGACGACGACATGACAATCAGTAACAAAATCAGCCTAAATCAGGATTTAGGTTCGAGAGAGTTAAGAAATTTTGAATTTTGGGGCTTGTTTTGTAAAGTTTGAAAATTTTAGAGAATTTTTATAAATTAAATATTTTTATTTATTTTAATATAATTTTTGAATTTTTAAGAGATGATACGTGTTCTTTAACCGTAAAAATTAACGCTACAAACTTAAATGAGTTGCGAAATAAAACGTCAGACACATATTTGACCCGAAAAATGATTTGGTACCTAACTGAAACAAAGGGTATAGTTTGAACAACTATTTGACGGTTTAGCCAAAATTAAATGGTTAAAAAGAATACACTCAACTGCGACATAATCAATCAAAAATGATTCTTTACCAAGCATTTTGAATGCCATGTAATGCAATTTTATCCTTATGTTTGATGTTTTAAACTTTTTTTTGTTTTGTTTTAAATCGAATTATTGATGTTCGATTATCGTCGGTAACATCTTTGACCCCGTTTACGACCGATTCGGTTAAAGGTGTTACACCAACAATCGTTACCTTTCAACTCTTCTGCTCAGAAAGAAACACTAACACATCATTTGTGGAACTCCATGAGAAAGCATGGCACTTGAGTTGAAAGCTTGAGAAGCCTGCAGCCATGGCCATGGACTTGAACTGGTTCACACTCCTTTGCTTTGCACCAAAACCAGTAACCATACCCAGATACATTTGACAAATAAACTTAGCCGCAGTGCTTGCTTCTGCTTCCTAAATTTGAACAGGTAGGGTTTATGGTCAACTAAATTCCCTAAATTTGAGATGTTGGAGACTAGACTAACCTTCAATTTCCACTTTCCAGTTCGATTCTTTACACTACGAGACTAAAACCTTCACGCCATATATGTTTAATCGGTGAATTTCTGAAATCTGTACATTTAACCTCCATGAATGACTGAAAAAAGGTTTTGAATGTGTCGACATCCATAAACATTCCCACGCTATAGTAGAATATACAACGAAAATGTTTGCAGTTCGATCTCGGTCCGATCATTTCCACCACCAAAACTGTCTGAATAAATATGTTCTCCTCATACGAACATCGTATGCCATGAAGGCCCTTGCTTTGATAGGATCGGCATTCAAATACTCAAATGCATACATCTGTTTAGCTTCTTCAAGCCCATCGATCTCCATAACTGCATCTAGCAATTCCGAGGCATTGATTGAAGTTTTACTCTGCTCAATGGCATCAGCTAACCGTCGAATGCTGGATGCCACGGCAAGCATTGCCTCTTGAAGAGAATCCGTGCCACGTGGTCGCTTTGGAAGTTGTCTGAGAGGCTCAATTAGAGGAGGGTCTTGACTACCCTCTTGCAAATACTCCGGTGGCCCAGTATATGACTGTGTTCCATCAGTATCACTTATGTCATCTGAACTTGGTGATACAAAAGAAGCAGAATCTTCTTCAAAGTTCTTATAGCTTGTCGGATGACTTCCATCCTTCATCTTCGCCCAACGACTGGGTGCTTGGTAATTTCCACAAACAATCTTTAGCTCATCGTACATCTCGATCGGTTTTCTTCGGAACCCTTTTGCATCAGGATGTGCCTGCTCAACGATGGCAAATGTCAACTAATTTTAAGAAGCATGTGAACATAAACAAGAAAAGCAAAACAATGGGAAAAATCGTGGAACACTGACCGTCACATAGCTTTTCCAAAGATCTTCATTGTCACATTCGATCATTTTTGTACTCGGATTCCACCAAAATCCATCTTGACTTAGCATATCCCTCATTACCTTGTACCTTTTCTTAATCGTCTTAAGGCGATTAACAACTTTTTGATTGTTCAAGTTTAAATCAAAACGAGAATTCACGGCAATACAAGCAGCAGTATAAGCATTTTCGTTGAAACATTTGTCGATCTTATTGCCATTTTTAGCCTGAATGGCCAGAGCTTCAATAAGACATTTGTCCATTGCAACCGACCAAACTACATTTCTTCCTTTATGCTTCATCTCTCCCTTTCTCGGCACCGGCATGTCATAGTGGTCCATTCCTAATGCAAGAAAAACAACAGAACCGTGCATCACGTTATGGTGGAATATAAAAACATTGCTCAACGGAAACTAAATATAGGTAAAATCAAGGACCAACAGATGCCACAATCATTTAAGTGAATAAGAAAAAACAATGACCTGAACAGATGGTATATCAGCAAACATAACTTGTAAATATAGCTACTAAGTCCCAAAAAAGCAACTAGTGGAAAAACTGACATCTTAGTCAACAGTAATTCAGTTCAAGGAGGAACTAAAAAGAAAAAACGCAAACATATAAACAATTCACGCCACAACTTAGGCCAGTAAGGCACAAGAAAGCAAAGTGTAACTGTGGCTCAGATCAAATGATAAAGATGAGCAATGCCATCCTTTACAAATCGGTTGCTTATAGCACTGGAAATGAAAATTAGAGGTTTGTCCCTAATCACAGATATGAAGACTGTCATTAACCATTTAGTAAATGAACACAAGGAATTTGAACAAAATGAAAATGAACACAAGGAATTGCTTAAGATCTAGTAATCTTAATTAAACAGATTTGTTCTTAAGATTACCAACACAACAAAAACAAAAAAAAGATAAGAGAAAACCTATACAATCATACTTCATAAAAGAGATAAAATGTGGTTTTAATTTTGCCATTCAAATTCAATAAACTGATATCATAACTTTTCACAAAGCTCAAATCAATCAATTGACCACTTGTAATATATCTCGTTTAAAAAAAAACAGATTGGAGAGGGAGAAGGACCAAAGTCTTCCCTTTTAGTACATATGCATAAACATTTCTCTTTCTACAAGATAGCCAACCATCACTGATCTTTGCTATGACCAAATGCTCTCTCTTTTACCTCACTTAAAGGTTGCTTAACCCTCCCTCTTTGATTACAAAGCTCATGGTGGTAAAAGGCAAGACTAAAAGGTTAAGGTTCACAGTGGATGGCGGAAGGAGTTAGAACAAGCTGGAGGGAGTTTCTAACCGATCTATGCCATGCCCAACCTCCGAAACTATACACACGGGTAAGATCCAAAACTTTCTAGACACAATAATCTCAAACAAAACAGTGCATGCCATCAACAATACCACTCATAAAAACTGCAGAACGCCTTTCAGACTATAGTAATTACATGTACTAAGGTCTAAGGGATTAGATATCTTCCTTTTTGAGAGAATTCAGGTACCTTGTGTCACAATGCACTAAGAAAATCGAAAGCACTACTATAAAAATGTTAAAATATTTTAGGCTTACCCATTATGCTTGATTTGTCATATGATAAATTAATTTTTCATTATTTTCATTATTAATTTTTGTATGAAATTCATTTTTATTATCATATGATAAATTAATTTTTCATTATTTTCATTATTAATTTTTGTATTTGAAATATTTTTGTTAAATAATTCATTTATCTACTATTATTTTATTAAATTATATAGGAATAAATGTATATACATATATAATCAAATTAATATGTTGATAAATGTAAATGAATACATTTTTAAATTAATGTAAGGGTTAAATAATTATTTTTAAGTATATACATATATAATCAATTAAAAATAAATGCCATACCTAAATTTTAAATTATGAAAATCGAGGTCGTGTTTTAAAACGTGTATTATTTTAATAAAAAAATAAATTGGAGTCGTCACCGGCCACTTTGGTAGGCCAGAGTACTCCAATTCAATTTTTTTTAAAATTGAATTGGAGTACTCTGGCCTACCAAAGTGGCTGGTGACGACTCCAATTCATTTTTTATTAAAATAATACACGTTTTAAAACACGACCCCGATTTTCATAATTTATAATTAAAAGCAATTAAATTCGATTTTTCAAAATCAACTCGCCAGACTATTTTCACATTTTTTTCGGTTTTAAAATGGTCGCGACAGAAACTAACATGAATAAAAATATCCGAATCTTATTAATATTTGGTTAAATTACCAAAAAAAATGAATAGAGAACATTTTGGTCTAAAAATATTAAATTTTAGCTACTAAAATATACAAAAATATTATTAGAATAAATTGCAAAAGTATAAATAAATATGGGGTAATTACCAAAAATATTCCAATAAATTACCAAAAATAGATAAATATAGGTCTAGTTCAGTTAAAAATAAAGTTTTGAATATTTCAATTTCATCCCCAAACTATTAATCTCAATCTAAATTGATCCTCAAACTTTTGAGCATTCTATTTTCTTCCGCATACTACGAGCTTCAATCTAATATACCCCCCCAAACTTTTGAACATTCTAATTCCATACTTATCTTTTAATATCTTTAAAAAATATCTATATAGGGTCTTTTATTTTCTATCGAACCCCCATGTGCCAAACCCAAGGGTTTTCTCTCCATAAGTATCTGAAAGGGAAAATATTTTGGAGTAGGAGCTAGGGAGCTCAATATGTCCCATAAGTGCATATAAAACATATAGTTCAGGTACATAATAATTATATCATGAAACATATTTAATGGCAGCCAAAGTTTTAATTTAAAACCTATTTACACTCAATTCGAACACCGATATGAAATCCCCCATGAATTACGTCCTAAAGGACATATGCTAGGTCTATCGACCGACCTAAGTCGATACCTAAGATCTTGAAGGAATTACCGGTTTGATCAGGGATGAGCCTAACTGGAGGTATCATCTGGATCATAGTTGTACAAGTAAAGACATAAAATCATACCCAGAGTACGCCGAGTAAATTATTTCAGAACATTAAATAACATTAACAGAAATCAGGTGAAAGACGTGTATTTGTTTTAGTAAAACAGAAATTAGATATCTGAATCTCATATCAATATGGATGCAAAATATGTAATCGAATGGGTTTCAGGTCGGATCCTTCGTGGTCGGGTCAAATTAGATACAAATCATTTTAGGTTGATCTGATGTTTTGACGCGATTCATTTTAGGTGCGGGTCAATTTCAGGTCAGGCGTTATTTCAACTCGGGTTCATTTCTGTTAGGTCAGTTTCAAGTCAGGAGGTTCATTTTAGGTTGGTTCAAAACGATTCAAGCCTAAATCAGTCAATTAACGGGTTAATTCAAGCTATGAGGACTTAAGGTCGAGTTGATTTCAGGACGGTTTAATTGGGGGTTGGGTAATTTCTTTTCGGTTGGGTTAATTCTGGTTTTAAAATCGCATTAAGTTTGAGTTTAGTACAATTAGTCGATAGACTTTGCGTTGTGTAATTTCGTGTAAATTATTTAACTCCTTTCGGGAACAAGAATCACATTAAAAATAAATATTATACACTAGAATGAATAAAAATATCATTATTTAAAATATTGAAGTAAATTACAAGGATTAGAAATAAATAAGTGTCAATTTTGGTGAAAAATAAAATTTTAAAAATTAATATGAATAAAAATATCATAATAATAATAATAATAATGGGCTAAATTACGACAAAATGAATAGAGAACATTTTGGACCAAAAAAATTAAATTTTAGCTACTACAATAAAAAAATATATTATTCGACAAAATTGCAAAAAATATAAATAAATATGGGGAAATTTTGACTAAAAATTTTTATACGGACTACAATAAAAAAATATTTCAAAACATTATTAAAAATAGAAAAATATGGGTCTATTTCAGCTAAAAATAATGTTTTTATGGGTTGTAATAAACAAAAATATTATCATTTTAAAATTTTGGACTAGATTAGAAAAAATAAATAAATAGAGGTTGATTCGGTTTAAACTTAGGAATTAATTTGAACAAAAATAAACCCAAATCCCTATAATAATCCTTTCCCCACCCTAAACATCAACCCTAACTCTTAATTTAATTAATGTACAATATATCTCAATAAGTTAAGAATATAATCTAATTTAATTTAATTAATTCTATCTAATCTATCTTAAGGTTTCAAGGATTACTTTCGTTTAGTTACTTTAAACATGCAGTCCATTAAATTATAAAAACATTTTAAATTAATTAAATCATCTAATCTAATCTAAACCTAAATTTAATTTAATTAAATTAAATATATACTTTATTGAGTCAAAAGCCTGTTTTAATTTAGTTAAAAGAAACAAATGTAATTATAATCTATCCTAAAATTTAATATCAAACAAAAAAATAAAATGCACAAATTAACAGAAGATGGATCAAATTGAAAAAATTACAAGATTTAAACACTGATTTTATTGAAATTAGGACCAAATTACATGATTTAAAATGCCAAAGGGACTAAAATCTTAATTAAACCAATTATCCCCCTCAATTAATGCCCTAACACATTCTCTCAATTTATAAGATATTAGAATATGACGTGATAGTTAATGTCAAAATTTCAGCTAATGAGGGAGAAAAATCACAATTGATCAATCTACGATTGTCATCTGCCAGATTTAAGCGGGAAAAGATTAAAATTAGCAAAAAAAAACTCAAATTTATACTTGCAGTGTTGTTTTTTATCTGAAAAAATAATAACAATAAGTTGATCGGAAAAATTGAGGTATGACATAAATTTTTAATTGATTATATTTGTATATACATAAAAATAATTATTTAACACTTTACATTAATTTAAAAATGTATTCATTTACATTTATCAACATATTAATTTGATTGTATATGTATATACATTTGTTCTTATATAATTTAATAAAACAATAGTCAATAATTGAATTATTTAATAAAAATATTTAAAATACAAAAATTATTAATGAAAATAATGAAAAATTAATTTATCATGTGATTATAAAATGAATTTCTCACATCATCAAATCATAAATTTCCTCAATTACACGTCACGTAAATATCAAGGCGGGACAATATCAGTTTTGTTCAATAACAAATTGGGATCGAAACAAGTTTGGTTAATTAGCTAATCGAGTTCAAAATAGGTCAGATAAAATCAGACCTGGTCGATTCATCCAGATAATATTGGTTATCGATCAGTTTAGTCTCAGGTTCTAGTTTGTATTTGTTGGGTACAAGTCAGGTTTCGAGACCATAGTAACAACTTCAATTGAGTTTTAGTTACTAAATTAGCAGGTCTAAATGGGTCCCCAAGCTATAACTATCATTCTAAATTAAAACTCAAACTTTTGAACATTTTAATTTTATTTCCAAACTATTAATCTCATTCTAAATTGGTCCTCAAACTTTTGAGCATTCCAGTTTCTTCCGCATACTACGAGCTTCAAACTAATTTACCCCCAAACTTTTGAGCATTCTAATTCCATACTCAAAACAACACTACATGCAAAAACATGACCCACATTAATAAAAAAAATTACAAAAACTATTAAGTTTCAGGAAAAACTAAAATGTTTTAATTTTGTAAGTAAGGCCGATTACCAAACTAATAAAACAGAAAAACAAGAATGTATCACGAAGGGAATTAAGTTCTATTCAATTCTCACGCATGGAATTGATTCATTGCTAGCACTCGGCTTAAAGGAAATTAGCTAAGAATGATATCAATTATCACACTTAGTATATTTTTGCAAAATATAAAAATACTTGAATTAAAGAAAAAGAAGAAATGAATTTTATGAATAGTAAAAGGAACAAAACAAGAGTTTAAAGATAAAATGATAGATGATCTAAAGCCTTACCCATGGAGGGTATTTAGAGGCTTCTAACTACCTAAAAATAACAAAATGATTTAAAATAAAATAAAATAAAATAAAAGATAATTCATGAGTTTAAAATTTATAAACAAGATATCCTAAGGATCTTCTTAGATTGTGTTGACTAAGTTGATTCCAGAATCTTCTCGAATCTTCTAGGAACTGTCACGCCAGTATTTTATCGTGCCCGGCATCGTGTCCATGTCTCCAGTCGCGATAAGAAATGAAAAAATTGTCCTTTTAATCTCCAATTCTAGTAAACAGTTCACTGCACACAAAATAAACAAATTACACTCAAATTAGCAGTGATGGTTTCATGAAAATAAGATAATTAACAATTAAAAGTGACTATTTCAAACACCAATCAACTTATTTCAAGTCGGTTTTATTTCGTGTCAGGTCAGAAATCGGGTTCATTTTAGGTTGGTTCAAAATGGTTTCAATCTAAATCAGTCAATTGATGGGTTAATTCAAGCTCTGATGGACCTAAGGTTGAGTTTATTTCAGGTCGGTTTAATTGGGAGTTGGGAAATTTCAATTCGGTGTGATTTTAGGTTGGGTTAATTCAGGTTTTAAAATCGTATTAAGTTTGAGTTTGGTACAATTAGTCAATAGACTTTGCGTTGGGTCATTTCGCGTGAATTATTTAACTCCTTTCAAGAACAATAATCACATTAAAAATAAATATTATAGATTATAATGAATAAAAATATTATTATTATTTAAAATATTATACTAGTAAATTAAAGGATTAGAAATAAATAAGCGTCAATTTTGGTGAAAAATAAAATTTTAGAAACTAACATGAATCAAAATGTAGTTCGGGGGTTCAGTTAGGACTGAGTTTTAGTTTGGGGACCAGTTTAGAATGATTGTTGATTGTTCTAATTCGCATTCTTCTTTTATATATAGTGAGGTCGATCCAATCTTTTAATATCTTGTTTTTTTCCCCTAACTCAAGTCTTTTATTTTCTATAAGTTTTATAAGGCCTTTATAAAAATAATAACAATGCAATGACATAATAGAAAGACCTTTTATTCACTATATATAATGATTTCATAAACATGGCATACTTGATTTCAAACATTTAAGCCTTTCCTAGAGATCAAAGAGGAAGGGGTTGGGATTGCTCAGGGATTAAACCCGAGACTAAATTCACTTAAGACTTCAAGCCAGTCTTTTTATTACACCACCTTCCTTATTTTAAAATTACTAGTTCCTACAAAGAAACCATATTTCAAATTATTTTCTGGAAACTTGTTGTCAAAGCTGGAGCCGGGTGGTCCGGGTCAATCTTCGCCGTTGCCTTGTATCCAAGTTTGTTCACCTCAGCAGGAGTGGCAGAAGATGTGTCCAGAAGCGATTCCACGGTAGCCCAATTGACATTAGTATTCGTAATGTCAACATACACCTGCAGATTTGATTTATATGAAACTTGATCAAATTATATTATTTCATTTGAATGTTACAATGCCATTGAATGGATGCATACCTTGTTGCTTTGACCGTTCATATTGCTCCAGGCAATAACCCACTTAATGCCAGTTGGGGTTGAATACACAACCCCACCTTTCGAGCTTCCAGCTCGGGGATCGGCGTCGTGCTTAATTTTATTGGACCACATTGCTTGAAGAACAAATGGGCGGTTTCCAGAGCCATACCAATCGATTTGGTCAGCAAGGTTGACATTATCATTGGAAATGTTCTGAAGAGTCACGTCGGTATAGAATGCAGGACCCGAACTGCTAAATACAACGGGAGCCATCACCTGAATTGGAGAAGTAGAAATACCTTAAGCTGTTGGTTTGGTTTGGAAAAGCAATTCGGGTGATGGCTCCCGTTGTATTTAGCAGTTCGGGTCCTGCATTCTATACAGACGTGACTCTTCAGAACATTTCCAATGATAATGTCAACCTTGCTGACCAAATCGATTGGTATGGCTCTGGAAACCGCCCATTTGTTCTTCAAGCAATGTGGTCCAATAAAATTAAGCACGACGCCGATCCCCGAGCTGGAAGCTCGAAAGGCGGGGCTGTGTATGCAACCCCAGCTGGCATTAAGTGGGTTATTGCCTGGAGCAATATGAACGGTCAAAGCAACAAGGTATGCATCCATTCAATGGCATTGTAACATTCAAATGAAATAATATAATTTGATCAAGTTTCATATAAATCAAATCTGCAGGTGTATATTGACATTACGAATACTAATGTCAATTGGGCTACCGTGGAATCGCTTCTGGACACATCTTCTGCCACTCCTGCTGAGGTGAACAAACTTGGATACAAGGCAACGGCGACGATTGACCCGGACAGCCCGGCTCCAACTTTGACAACAAGTTTCCAGAAAATAGTTTGAAACATCGTTTCTTTGCAGGAACTAGTAATTTTAAAATAAGGAAGGTGGTGTAATAAAAAGACTGGCTTTATGTCTTAATTTAGTCTTGGGTTTGATCCCGGAGCAATCCCATCCCCTTCCTCTTTGATCTCTAGAAAAGGTTTAAAAGGCCTAAATGTTTGGAATCAGTTCTGCCATGTTTATGAAGTCACTATATGTGGTGAATAAAAGGTCTTTCTATATTGTTATGATTTTCATAAAGTCCACATAAAATTCATACAAATAAAAGACCCTAGACAAAGATTCTTGTAATGATATTAAATGATAAGATCGACTTCACAATATATAAAACAAGAATGTCAATTAGAAGCAATCAACACTCATTCTAAATTGGTCCCCAAACTAAAATTCTCAATCTAATATGATGCCCAAACTTTTAGATGTTCCAATTTCAGCCCTGTTTATCGTTCATGCCACAACTTATTGTTAGATTATACCATTTTAGTTTTTCCTAAAACTTAATAGTTTTTGTAATTTTTTTTTTTTATTAATGTGGGTCATGTTTAGCATGTAGTGTTATTTCGAGTATGGAATTAGAATGTTCAAAAGTTTGGGGGGTAAATTAGATTGAAGCTCGTAGTATGCGAAAGAAACTGGAATGCTCAAAAGTTCGAGGACCAATTTAGAATGAGACTAATAGTTTGAAGATGAAATTGAAATGTTCAAAAGTTTGAGTTTTAATTTAGAATGCTAGTTATAGCCTGGGGACCAATTTAGACCTGCTAATTTAGTAGCTGAAACTGAATTGAAGTTGTTACTATGGACTCGAAACCTGACTTGTGCCCAACAAATACAAACTTGAACCTGAGACTAAATTGATATTATCTAGCTGAATCGACCAGATCTGGTTTTCTCTGACCTATTTTGAACTCGATTTGCTAATTGACCCAAATTGTTTTGATCCCGATTTGTTATTGAACACAACTGATATTGACCTGCCTTGATATTTACGTGGCGTGTAATTGAGGAAATCTATGATTTGATGGTGTGAGAAATTTATTTTATTATCATACGATAAATTAATTTTTCATTATTAACTTTTGTATTTTAAATATTTTTGTTAAATAATTCAATTATTGACTATTATTTTATTAAATTTTATAAGAATAAATGTATATACATATACTTTGGGTATGATTTTAAGTCTTTACAGGTAAAACTATGATCCAGATGATACCTCCAGTTATGCTCATCCCCGATCAAGCTGGTAAGTCCTTCCGGCCCTTAGGTATCGGCTTAGGCAGGCCTCTGTGCCTATAGGCCAAGTGTATGTCCTCTAGGACGTAATTCACGGGAGATTTCATATCGGGGTTCGAATAGAGGGTAGATAGGTTTTAAAATAAAACTTTTGGCCGCCCTTAAAAATATTTTATGATATCATTATGTTGTACCCGAACTATATGTTTGATATGCACTTATGGGGACACATTGAGCTCCCTAGCTCCTACTCCAAAATCTTTTCCCTTTGAGATGCTTATGGAGAGGAAACCCCAGGGTTTAACACATATCGGGGGATCGACACATTCATACTCGTCTTCTTTTGTAATTTTTTATCCATCATACTGTCTTTATTTGGGTGACATTAGTCGATATCTTGATATTGTATGCTTCACTAATCTGCGCGATGTGACCTTATTTTGTAACCGAAATTTCAATATGGGTTTCGATTAAGTATCTGGTATTATATATTTTGGTAAATAATCGTTATTTGTTTTGAGACTTTAAATTGTAAATATTTTCAGTGGAATTTTTGGGTATAAGTTGTGACCTCCAGGAATTAGGTTGGTCTACGAGTGTATACAATAAACATGTTAATTGCCTAAGCGGTAACATGTTTAAACGGAATGATAACGATTCGCTTTGGAAAAAATAAGATAAAAAATTATTACTGGGCGAGACCATGGATGATGTGGTGAGCCACACTCGTTGAATAAATCTTCCTACATTCGATATTCTAATAGTATTAAAATATTTACAATAATGAAAAGAGGGATTTAGTTGTAACAACCACACGTTAACTGCTTAAAGAAAACTCAACAGTGGATCCCAAGCTAATGTTGAAATATAGTCTTGCAATGTTGTTATAACAACCATGCACGTGGTATAAAAAACTTTAAAATTAAAATGAAACATGCACGTGGTAATTCAATTCTGCCGTTGGAGATGTAATATATTTAATTCATTCGGTCCTTTGTCCTCATTAATATACAAAAATTGAAAAATAAAACCATTATATCTGCTTGTCATTTTATGGGCTGCAGAATAGTATATATAGGTGTACCTAGTACAGCAGTCAGAGCACAACCAAACCAAACCAAACCAACAGCTTAAGGTATTTCTACTTCTCCAATTCAGGTGATGGCTCCCGTTGTATTTAGCAGTTCGGGTCCTGCATTCTATACAGACGTGACTCTTCAGAACATTTCCAATGATAATGTCAACCTTGCTGACCAAATCGATTGGTATGGCTCTGGAAACCGCCCATTTGTTCTTCAAGCAATGTGGTCCAATAAAATTAAGCACGACGCCGATCCCCGAGCTGGAAGCTCGAAAGGCGGGGCTGTGTATGCAACCCCAGCTGGCATTAAGTGGGTTATTGCCTGGAGCAATATGAACGGTCAAAGCAACAAGGTATGCATCCATTCAATGGCATTGTAACATTCAAATGAAATAATATAATTTGATCAAGTTTCATATAAATCAAATCTGCAGGTGTATATTGACATTACGAATACTAATGTCAATTGGGCTACCGTGGAATCGCTTCTGGACACATCTTCTGCCACTCCTGCTGAGGTGAACAAACTTGGATACAAGGCAACGGCGACGATTGACCCGGACAGCCCGGCTCCAACTTTGACAACAAGTTTCCAGAAAATAGTTTGAAACATCGTTTCTTTGCAGGAACTAGTAATTTTAAAATAAGGAAGGTGGTGTAATAAAAAGACTGGCTTTATGTCTTAATTTAGTCTTGGGTTTGATCCCGGAGCAATCCCATCCCCTTCCTCTTTGATCTCTAGAAAAGGTTTAAAAGGCCTAAATGTTTGGAATCAGTTCTGCCATGTTTATGAAGTCACTATATGTGGTGAATAAAAGGTCTTTCTATATTGTTATGATTTTCATAAAGTCCACATAAAATTCATACAAATAAAAGACCCTAGACAAAGATTCTTGTAATGATATTAAATGATAAGATCGACTTCACAATATATAAAACAAGAATGTCAATTAGAAGCAATCAACACTCATTCTAAATTGGTCCCCAAACTAAAATTCTCAATCTAATATGATGCCCAAACTTTTAGATGTTCCAATTTCAGCCCTGTTTATCGTTCATGCCACAACTTATTGTTAGATTATACCATTTTAGTTTTTCCTAAAACTTAATAGTTTTTGTAATTTTTTTTTTTTATTAATGTGGGTCATGTTTAGCATGTAGTGTTATTTCGAGTATGGAATTAGAATGTTCAAAAGTTTGGGGGGTAAATTAGATTGAAGCTCGTAGTATGCGAAAGAAACTGGAATGCTCAAAAGTTCGAGGACCAATTTAGAATGAGACTAATAGTTTGAAGATGAAATTGAAATGTTCAAAAGTTTGAGTTTTAATTTAGAATGCTAGTTATAGCCTGGGGACCAATTTAGACCTGCTAATTTAGTAGCTGAAACTGAATTGAAGTTGTTACTATGGACTCGAAACCTGACTTGTGCCCAACAAATACAAACTTGAACCTGAGACTAAATTGATATTATCTAGCTGAATCGACCAGATCTGGTTTTCTCTGACCTATTTTGAACTCGATTTGCTAATTGACCCAAATTGTTTTGATCCCGATTTGTTATTGAACACAACTGATATTGACCTGCCTTGATATTTACGTGGCGTGTAATTGAGGAAATCTATGATTTGATGGTGTGAGAAATTTATTTTATTATCATACGATAAATTAATTTTTCATTATTAACTTTTGTATTTTAAATATTTTTGTTAAATAATTCAATTATTGACTATTATTTTATTAAATTTTATAAGAATAAATGTATATACATATACTTTGGGTATGATTTTAAGTCTTTACAGGTAAAACTATGATCCAGATGATACCTCCAGTTATGCTCATCCCCGATCAAGCTGGTAAGTCCTTCCGGCCCTTAGGTATCGGCTTAGGCAGGCCTCTGTGCCTATAGGCCAAGTGTATGTCCTCTAGGACGTAATTCACGGGAGATTTCATATCGGGGTTCGAATAGAGGGTAGATAGGTTTTAAAATAAAACTTTTGGCCGCCCTTAAAAATATTTTATGATATCATTTATGTTGTACCCGAACTATATGTTTGATATGCACTTATGGGGACACATTGAGCTCCCTAGCTCCTACTCCAAAATCTTTTCCCTTTGAGATGCTTATGGAGAGGAAACCCCAGGGTTTAACACATATCGGGGGATCGACACATTCATACTCGTCTTCTTTTGTAATTTTTTATCCATCATACTGTCTTTATTTGGGTGACATTAGTCGATATCTTGATATTGTATGCTTCACTAATCTGCGCGATGTGACCTTATTTTGTAACCGAAATTTCAATATGGGTTTCGATTAATTATCTGGTATTATATATTTTGGTAAATAATCGTTATTTGTTTTGAGACTTTAAATTGTAAATATTTTCAGTGGAATTTTTGGGTATAAGTTGTGACCTCCAGGAATTAGGTTGGTCTACGAGTGTATACAATAAACATGTTAATTGCCTAAGCGGTAACATGTTTAAACGGAATGATAACGATTCGCTTTGGAAAAAATAAGATAAAAAATTATTACTGGGCGAGACCATGGATGATGTGGTGAGCCACACTCGTTGAATAAATCTTCCTACATTCGATATTCTAATAGTATTAAAATATTTACAATAATGAAAAGAGGGATTTAGTTGTAACAACCACACGTTAACTGCTTAAAGAAAACTCAACAGTGGATCCCAAGCTAATGTTGAAATATAGTCTTGCAATGTTGTTATAACAACCATGCACGTGGTATAAAAAACTTTAAAATTAAAATGAAACATGCACGTGGTAATTCAATTCTGCCGTTGGAGATGTAATATATTTAATTCATTCGGTCCTTTGTCCTCATTAATATACAAAAATTGAAAAATAAAACCATTATATCTGCTTGTCATTTTATGGGCTGCAGAATAGTATATATAGGTGTACCTAGTACAGCAGTCAGAGCACAACCAAACCAAACCAAACCAACAGCTTAAGGTATTTCTACTTCTCCAATTCAGGTGATGGCTCCCGTTGTATTTAGCAGTTCGGGTCCTGCATTCTATACAGACGTGACTCTTCAGAACATTTCCAATGATAATGTCAACCTTGCTGACCAAATCGATTGGTATGGCTCTGGAAACCGCCCATTTGTTCTTCAAGCAATGTGGTCCAATAAAATTAAGCACGACGCCGATCCCCGAGCTGGAAGCTCGAAAGGCGGGGCTGTGTATGCAACCCCAGCTGGCATTAAGTGGGTTATTGCCTGGAGCAATATGAACGGTCAAAGCAACAAGGTATGCATCCATTCAATGGCATTGTAACATTCAAATGAAATAATATAATTTGATCAAGTTTCATATAAATCAAATCTGCAGGTGTATATTGACATTACGAATACTAATGTCAATTGGGCTACCGTGGAATCGCTTCTGGACACATCTTCTGCCACTCCTGCTGAGGTGAACAAACTTGGATACAAGGCAACGGCGACGATTGACCCGGACAGCCCGGCTCCAACTTTGACAACAAGTTTCCAGAAAATAGTTTGAAACATCGTTTCTTTGCAGGAACTAGTAATTTTAAAATAAGGAAGGTGGTGTAATAAAAAGACTGGCTTTATGTCTTAATTTAGTCTTGGGTTTGATCCCGGAGCAATCCCATCCCCTTCCTCTTTGATCTCTAGAAAAGGTTTAAAAGGCCTAAATGTTTGGAATCAGTTCTGCCATGTTTATGAAGTCACTATATGTGGTGAATAAAAGGTCTTTCTATATTGTTATGATTTTCATAAAGTCCACATAAAATTCATACAAATAAAAGACCCTAGACAAAGATTCTTGTAATGATATTAAATGATAAGATCGACTTCACAATATATAAAACAAGAATGTCAATTAGAAGCAATCAACACTCATTCTAAATTGGTCCCCAAACTAAAATTCTCAATCTAATATGATGCCCAAACTTTTAGATGTTCCAATTTCAGCCCTGTTTATCGTTCATGCCACAACTTATTGTTAGATTATACCATTTTAGTTTTTCCTAAAACTTAATAGTTTTTGTAATTTTTTTTTTTTATTAATGTGGGTCATGTTTAGCATGTAGTGTTATTTCGAGTATGGAATTAGAATGTTCAAAAGTTTGGGGGGTAAATTAGATTGAAGCTCGTAGTATGCGAAAGAAACTGGAATGCTCAAAAGTTCGAGGACCAATTTAGAATGAGACTAATAGTTTGAAGATGAAATTGAAATGTTCAAAAGTTTGAGTTTTAATTTAGAATGCTAGTTATAGCCTGGGGACCAATTTAGACCTGCTAATTTAGTAGCTGAAACTGAATTGAAGTTGTTACTATGGACTCGAAACCTGACTTGTGCCCAACAAATACAAACTTGAACCTGAGACTAAATTGATATTATCTAGCTGAATCGACCAGATCTGGTTTTCTCTGACCTATTTTGAACTCGATTTGCTAATTGACCCAAATTGTTTTGATCCCGATTTGTTATTGAACACAACTGATATTGACCTGCCTTGATATTTACGTGGCGTGTAATTGAGGAAATCTATGATTTGATGGTGTGAGAAATTTATTTTATTATCATACGATAAATTAATTTTTCATTATTAACTTTTGTATTTTAAATATTTTTGTTAAATAATTCAATTATTGACTATTATTTTATTAAATTTTATAAGAATAAATGTATATACATATACTTTGGGTATGATTTTAAGTCTTTACAGGTAAAACTATGATCCAGATGATACCTCCAGTTATGCTCATCCCCGATCAAGCTGGTAAGTCCTTCCGGCCCTTAGGTATCGGCTTAGGCAGGCCTCTGTGCCTATAGGCCAAGTGTATGTCCTCTAGGACGTAATTCACGGGAGATTTCATATCGGGGTTCGAATAGAGGGTAGATAGGTTTTAAAATAAAACTTTTGGCCGCCCTTAAAAATATTTTATGATATCATTATGTTGTACCCGAACTATATGTTTGATATGCACTTATGGGGACACATTGAGCTCCCTAGCTCCTACTCCAAAATCTTTTCCCTTTGAGATGCTTATGGAGAGGAAACCCCAGGGTTTAACACATATCGGGGGATCGACACATTCATACTCGTCTTCTTTTGTAATTTTTTATCCATCATACTGTCTTTATTTGGGTGACATTAGTCGATATCTTGATATTGTATGCTTCACTAATCTGCGCGATGTGACCTTATTTTGTAACCGAAATTTCAATATGGGTTTCGATTAAGTATCTGGTATTATATATTTTGGTAAATAATCGTTATTTGTTTTGAGACTTTAAATTGTAAATATTTTCAGTGGAATTTTTGGGTATAAGTTGTGACCTCCAGGAATTAGGTTGGTCTACGAGTGTATACAATAAACATGTTAATTGCCTAAGCGGTAACATGTTTAAACGGAATGATAACGATTCGCTTTGGAAAAAATAAGATAAAAAATTATTACTGGGCGAGACCATGGATGATGTGGTGAGCCACACTCGTTGAATAAATCTTCCTACATTCGATATTCTAATAGTATTAAAATATTTACAATAATGAAAAGAGGGATTTAGTTGTAACAACCACACGTTAACTGCTTAAAGAAAACTCAACAGTGGATCCCAAGCTAATGTTGAAATATAGTCTTGCAATGTTGTTATAACAACCATGCACGTGGTATAAAAAACTTTAAAATTAAAATGAAACATGCACGTGGTAATTCAATTCTGCCGTTGGAGATGTAATATATTTAATTCATTCGGTCCTTTGTCCTCATTAATATACAAAAATTGAAAAATAAAACCATTATATCTGCTTGTCATTTTATGGGCTGCAGAATAGTATATATAGGTGTACCTAGTACAGCAGTCAGAGCACAACCAAACCAAACCAAACCAACAGCTTAAGGTATTTCTACTTCTCCAATTCAGGTGATGGCTCCCGTTGTATTTAGCAGTTCGGGTCCTGCATTCTATACAGACGTGACTCTTCAGAACATTTCCAATGATAATGTCAACCTTGCTGACCAAATCGATTGGTATGGCTCTGGAAACCGCCCATTTGTTCTTCAAGCAATGTGGTCCAATAAAATTAAGCACGACGCCGATCCCCGAGCTGGAAGCTCGAAAGGCGGGGCTGTGTATGCAACCCCAGCTGGCATTAAGTGGGTTATTGCCTGGAGCAATATGAACGGTCAAAGCAACAAGGTATGCATCCATTCAATGGCATTGTAACATTCAAATGAAATAATATAATTTGATCAAGTTTCATATAAATCAAATCTGCAGGTGTATATTGACATTACGAATACTAATGTCAATTGGGCTACCGTGGAATCGCTTCTGGACACATCTTCTGCCACTCCTGCTGAGGTGAACAAACTTGGATACAAGGCAACGGCGACGATTGACCCGGACAGCCCGGCTCCAACTTTGACAACAAGTTTCCAGAAAATAGTTTGAAACATCGTTTCTTTGCAGGAACTAGTAATTTTAAAATAAGGAAGGTGGTGTAATAAAAAGACTGGCTTTATGTCTTAATTTAGTCTTGGGTTTGATCCCGGAGCAATCCCATCCCCTTCCTCTTTGATCTCTAGAAAAGGTTTAAAAGGCCTAAATGTTTGGAATCAGTTCTGCCATGTTTATGAAGTCACTATATGTGGTGAATAAAAGGTCTTTCTATATTGTTATGATTTTCATAAAGTCCACATAAAATTCATACAAATAAAAGACCCTAGACAAAGATTCTTGTAATGATATTAAATGATAAGATCGACTTCACAATATATAAAACAAGAATGTCAATTAGAAGCAATCAACACTCATTCTAAATTGGTCCCCAAACTAAAATTCTCAATCTAATATGATGCCCAAACTTTTAGATGTTCCAATTTCAGCCCTGTTTATCGTTCATGCCACAACTTATTGTTAGATTATACCATTTTAGTTTTTCCTAAAACTTAATAGTTTTTGTAATTTTTTTTTTTTTATTAATGTGGGTCATGTTTAGCATGTAGTGTTATTTCGAGTATGGAATTAGAATGTTCAAAAGTTTGGGGGGTAAATTAGATTGAAGCTCGTAGTATGCGAAAGAAACTGGAATGCTCAAAAGTTCGAGGACCAATTTAGAATGAGACTAATAGTTTGAAGATGAAATTGAAATGTTCAAAAGTTTGAGTTTTAATTTAGAATGCTAGTTATAGCCTGGGGACCAATTTAGACCTGCTAATTTAGTAGCTGAAACTGAATTGAAGTTGTTACTATGGACTCGAAACCTGACTTGTGCCCAACAAATACAAACTTGAACCTGAGACTAAATTGATATTATCTAGCTGAATCGACCAGATCTGGTTTTCTCTGACCTATTTTGAACTCGATTTGCTAATTGACCCAAATTGTTTTGATCCCGATTTGTTATTGAACACAACTGATATTGACCTGCCTTGATATTTACGTGGCGTGTAATTGAGGAAATCTATGATTTGATGGTGTGAGAAATTTATTTTATTATCATACGATAAATTAATTTTTCATTATTAACTTTTGTATTTTAAATATTTTTGTTAAATAATTCAATTATTGACTATTATTTTATTAAATTTTATAAGAATAAATGTATATACATATACTTTGGGTATGATTTTAAGTCTTTACAGGTAAAACTATGATCCAGATGATACCTCCAGTTATGCTCATCCCCGATCAAGCTGGTAAGTCCTTCCGGCCCTTAGGTATCGGCTTAGGCAGGCCTCTGTGCCTATAGGCCAAGTGTATGTCCTCTAGGACGTAATTCACGGGAGATTTCATATCGGGGTTCGAATAGAGGGTAGATAGGTTTTAAAATAAAACTTTTGGCCGCCCTTAAAAATATTTTATGATATCATTATGTTGTACCCGAACTATATGTTTGATATGCACTTATGGGGACACATTGAGCTCCCTAGCTCCTACTCCAAAATCTTTTCCCTTTGAGATGCTTATGGAGAGGAAACCCCAGGGTTTAACACATATCGGGGGATCGACACATTCATACTCGTCTTCTTTTGTAATTTTTTATCCATCATACTGTCTTTATTTGGGTGACATTAGTCGATATCTTGATATTGTATGCTTCACTAATCTGCGCGATGTGACCTTATTTTGTAACCGAAATTTCAATATGGGTTTCGATTAATTATCTGGTATTATATATTTTGGTAAATAATCGTTATTTGTTTTGAGACTTTAAATTGTAAATATTTTCAGTGGAATTTTTGGGTATAAGTTGTGACCTCCAGGAATTAGGTTGGTCTACGAGTGTATACAATAAACATGTTAATTGCCTAAGCGGTAACATGTTTAAACGGAATGATAACGATTCGCTTTGGAAAAAATAAGATAAAAAATTATTACTGGGCGAGACCATGGATGATGTGGTGAGCCACACTCGTTTAATAAATCTTCCTACATTCGATATTCTAATAGTATTAAAATATTTACAATAATGAAAAGAGGGATTTAGTTGTAACAACCACACGTTAACTGCTTAAAGAAAACTCAACAGTGGATCCCAAGCTAATGTTGAAATATAGTCTTGCAATGTTGTTATAACAACCATGCACGTGGTATAAAAAACTTTAAAATTAAAATGAAACATGCACGTGGTAATTCAATTCTGCCGTTGGAGATGTAATATATTTAATTCATTCGGTCCTTTGTCCTCATTAATATACAAAAATTGAAAAATAAAACCATTATATCTGCTTGTCATTTTATGGGCTGCAGAATAGTATATATAGGTGTACCTAGTACAGCAGTCAGAGCACAACCAAACCAAACCAAACCAACAGCTTAAGGTATTTCTACTTCTCCAATTCAGGTGATGGCTCCCGTTGTATTTAGCAGTTCGGGTCCTGCATTCTATACAGACGTGACTCTTCAGAACATTTCCAATGATAATGTCAACCTTGCTGACCAAATCGATTGGTATGGCTCTGGAAACCGCCCATTTGTTCTTCAAGCAATGTGGTCCAATAAAATTAAGCACGACGCCGATCCCCGAGCTGGAAGCTCGAAAGGCGGGGCTGTGTATGCAACCCCAGCTGGCATTAAGTGGGTTATTGCCTGGAGCAATATGAACGGTCAAAGCAACAAGGTATGCATCCATTCAATGGCATTGTAACATTCAAATGAAATAATATAATTTGATCAAGTTTCATATAAATCAAATCTGCAGGTGTATATTGACATTACGAATACTAATGTCAATTGGGCTACCGTGGAATCGCTTCTGGACACATCTTCTGCCACTCCTGCTGAGGTGAACAAACTTGGATACAAGGCAACGGCGACGATTGACCCGGACAGCCCGGCTCCAACTTTGACAACAAGTTTCCAGAAAATAGTTTGAAACATCGTTTCTTTGCAGGAACTAGTAATTTTAAAATAAGGAAGGTGGTGTAATAAAAAGACTGGCTTTATGTCTTAATTTAGTCTTGGGTTTGATCCCGGAGCAATCCCATCCCCTTCCTCTTTGATCTCTAGAAAAGGTTTAAAAGGCCTAAATGTTTGGAATCAGTTCTGCCATGTTTATGAAGTCACTATATGTGGTGAATAAAAGGTCTTTCTATATTGTTATGATTTTCATAAAGTCCACATAAAATTCATACAAATAAAAGACCCTAGACAAAGATTCTTGTAATGATATTAAATGATAAGATCGACTTCACAATATATAAAACAAGAATGTCAATTAGAAGCAATCAACACTCATTCTAAATTGGTCCCCAAACTAAAATTCTCAATCTAATATGATGCCCAAACTTTTAGATGTTCCAATTTCAGCCCTGTTTATCGTTCATGCCACAACTTATTGTTAGATTATACCATTTTAGTTTTTCCTAAAACTTAATAGTTTTTGTAATTTTTTTTTTTTATTAATGTGGGTCATGTTTAGCATGTAGTGTTATTTCGAGTATGGAATTAGAATGTTCAAAAGTTTGGGGGGTAAATTAGATTGAAGCTCGTAGTATGCGAAAGAAACTGGAATGCTCAAAAGTTCGAGGACCAATTTAGAATGAGACTAATAGTTTGAAGATGAAATTGAAATGTTCAAAAGTTTGAGTTTTAATTTAGAATGCTAGTTATAGCCTGGGGACCAATTTAGACCTGCTAATTTAGTAGCTGAAACTGAATTGAAGTTGTTACTATGGACTCGAAACCTGACTTGTGCCCAACAAATACAAACTTGAACCTGAGACTAAATTGATATTATCTAGCTGAATCGACCAGATCTGGTTTTCTCTGACCTATTTTGAACTCGATTTGCTAATTGACCCAAATTGTTTTGATCCCGATTTGTTATTGAACACAACTGATATTGACCTGCCTTGATATTTACGTGGCGTGTAATTGAGGAAATCTATGATTTGATGGTGTGAGAAATTTATTTTATTATCATACGATAAATTAATTTTTCATTATTAACTTTTGTATTTTAAATATTTTTGTTAAATAATTCAATTATTGACTATTATTTTATTAAATTTTATAAGAATAAATGTATATACATATACTTTGGGTATGATTTTAAGTCTTTACAGGTAAAACTATGATCCAGATGATACCTCCAGTTATGCTCATCCCCGATCAAGCTGGTAAGTCCTTCCGGCCCTTAGGTATCGGCTTAGGCAGGCCTCTGTGCCTATAGGCCAAGTGTATGTCCTCTAGGACGTAATTCACGGGAGATTTCATATCGGGGTTCGAATAGAGGGTAGATAGGTTTTAAAATAAAACTTTTGGCCGCCCTTAAAAATATTTTATGATATCATTATGTTGTACCCGAACTATATGTTTGATATGCACTTATGGGGACACATTGAGCTCCCTAGCTCCTACTCCAAAATCTTTTCCCTTTGAGATGCTTATGGAGAGGAAACCCCAGGGTTTAACACATATCGGGGGATCGACACATTCATACTCGTCTTCTTTTGTAATTTTTTATCCATCATACTGTCTTTATTTGGGTGACATTAGTCGATATCTTGATATTGTATGCTTCACTAATCTGCGCGATGTGACCTTATTTTGTAACCGAAATTTCAATATGGGTTTCGATTAAGTATCTGGTATTATATATTTTGGTAAATAATCGTTATTTGTTTTGAGACTTTAAATTGTAAATATTTTCAGTGGAATTTTTGGGTATAAGTTGTGACCTCCAGGAATTAGGTTGGTCTACGAGTGTATACAATAAACATGTTAATTGCCTAAGCGGTAACATGTTTAAACGGAATGATAACGATTCGCTTTGGAAAAAATAAGATAAAAAATTATTACTGGGCGAGACCATGGATGATGTGGTGAGCCACACTCGTTGAATAAATCTTCCTACATTCGATATTCTAATAGTATTAAAATATTTACAATAATGAAAAGAGGGATTTAGTTGTAACAACCACACGTTAACTGCTTAAAGAAAACTCAACAGTGGATCCCAAGCTAATGTTGAAATATAGTCTTGCAATGTTGTTATAACAACCATGCACGTGGTATAAAAAACTTTAAAATTAAAATGAAACATGCACGTGGTAATTCAATTCTGCCGTTGGAGATGTAATATATTTAATTCATTCGGTCCTTTGTCCTCATTAATATACAAAAATTGAAAAATAAAACCATTATATCTGCTTGTCATTTTATGGGCTGCAGAATAGTATATATAGGTGTACCTAGTACAGCAGTCAGAGCACAACCAAACCAAACCAAACCAACAGCTTAAGGTATTTCTACTTCTCCAATTCAGGTGATGGCTCCCGTTGTATTTAGCAGTTCGGGTCCTGCATTCTATACAGACGTGACTCTTCAGAACATTTCCAATGATAATGTCAACCTTGCTGACCAAATCGATTGGTATGGCTCTGGAAACCGCCCATTTGTTCTTCAAGCAATGTGGTCCAATAAAATTAAGCACGACGCCGATCCCCGAGCTGGAAGCTCGAAAGGCGGGGCTGTGTATGCAACCCCAGCTGGCATTAAGTGGGTTATTGCCTGGAGCAATATGAACGGTCAAAGCAACAAGGTATGCATCCATTCAATGGCATTGTAACATTCAAATGAAATAATATAATTTGATCAAGTTTCATATAAATCAAATCTGCAGGTGTATATTGACATTACGAATACTAATGTCAATTGGGCTACCGTGGAATCGCTTCTGGACACATCTTCTGCCACTCCTGCTGAGGTGAACAAACTTGGATACAAGGCAACGGCGACGATTGACCCGGACAGCCCGGCTCCAACTTTGACAACAAGTTTCCAGAAAATAGTTTGAAACATCGTTTCTTTGCAGGAACTAGTAATTTTAAAATAAGGAAGGTGGTGTAATAAAAAGACTGGCTTTATGTCTTAATTTAGTCTTGGGTTTGATCCCGGAGCAATCCCATCCCCTTCCTCTTTGATCTCTAGAAAAGGTTTAAAAGGCCTAAATGTTTGGAATCAGTTCTGCCATGTTTATGAAGTCACTATATGTGGTGAATAAAAGGTCTTTCTATATTGTTATGATTTTCATAAAGTCCACATAAAATTCATACAAATAAAAGACCCTAGACAAAGATTCTTGTAATGATATTAAATGATAAGATCGACTTCACAATATATAAAACAAGAATGTCAATTAGAAGCAATCAACACTCATTCTAAATTGGTCCCCAAACTAAAATTCTCAATCTAATATGATGCCCAAACTTTTAGATGTTCCAATTTCAGCCCTGTTTATCGTTCATGCCACAACTTATTGTTAGATTATACCATTTTAGTTTTTCCTAAAACTTAATAGTTTTTGTAATTTTTTTTTTTTATTAATGTGGGTCATGTTTAGCATGTAGTGTTATTTCGAGTATGGAATTAGAATGTTCAAAAGTTTGGGGGGTAAATTAGATTGAAGCTCGTAGTATGCGAAAGAAACTGGAATGCTCAAAAGTTCGAGGACCAATTTAGAATGAGACTAATAGTTTGAAGATGAAATTGAAATGTTCAAAAGTTTGAGTTTTAATTTAGAATGCTAGTTATAGCCTGGGGACCAATTTAGACCTGCTAATTTAGTAGCTGAAACTGAATTGAAGTTGTTACTATGGACTCGAAACCTGACTTGTGCCCAACAAATACAAACTTGAACCTGAGACTAAATTGATATTATCTAGCTGAATCGACCAGATCTGTTTTTCTCTGACCTATTTTGAACTCGATTTGCTAATTGACCCAAATTGTTTTGATCCCGATTTGTTATTGAACACAACTGATATTGACCTGCCTTGATATTTACGTGGCGTGTAATTGAGGAAATCTATGATTTGATGGTGTGAGAAATTTATTTTATTATCATACGATAAATTAATTTTTCATTATTAACTTTTGTATTTTAAATATTTTTGTTAAATAATTCAATTATTGACTATTATTTTATTAAATTTTATAAGAATAAATGTATATACATATACTTTGGGTATGATTTTAAGTCTTTACAGGTAAAACTATGATCCAGATGATACCTCCAGTTATGCTCATCCCCGATCAAGCTGGTAAGTCCTTCCGGCCCTTAGGTATCGGCTTAGGCAGGCCTCTGTGCCTATAGGCCAAGTGTATGTCCTCTAGGACGTAATTCACGGGAGATTTCATATCGGGGTTCGAATAGAGGGTAGATAGGTTTTAAAATAAAACTTTTGGCCGCCCTTAAAAATATTTTATGATATCATTATGTTGTACCCGAACTATATGTTTGATATGCACTTATGGGGACACATTGAGCTCCCTAGCTCCTACTCCAAAATCTTTTCCCTTTGAGATGCTTATGGAGAGGAAACCCCAGGGTTTAACACATATCGGGGGATCGACACATTCATACTCGTCTTCTTTTGTAATTTTTTATCCATCATACTGTCTTTATTTGGGTGACATTAGTCGATATCTTGATATTGTATGCTTCACTAATCTGCGCGATGTGACCTTATTTTGTAACCGAAATTTCAATATGGGTTTCGATTAAGTATCTGGTATTATATATTTTGGTAAATAATCGTTATTTGTTTTGAGACTTTAAATTGTAAATATTTTCAGTGGAATTTTTGGGTATAAGTTGTGACCTCCAGGAATTAGGTTGGTCTACGAGTGTATACAATAAACATGTTAATTGCCTAAGCGGTAACATGTTTAAACGGAATGATAACGATTCGCTTTGGAAAAAATAAGATAAAAAATTATTACTGGGCGAGACCATGGATGATGTGGTGAGCCACACTCGTTGAATAAATCTTCCTACATTCGATATTCTAATAGTATTAAAATATTTACAATAATGAAAAGAGGGATTTAGTTGTAACAACCACACGTTAACTGCTTAAAGAAAACTCAACAGTGGATCCCAAGCTAATGTTGAAATATAGTCTTGCAATGTTGTTATAACAACCATGCACGTGGTATAAAAAACTTTAAAATTAAAATGAAACATGCACGTGGTAATTCAATTCTGCCGTTGGAGATGTAATATATTTAATTCATTCGGTCCTTTGTCCTCATTAATATACAAAAATTGAAAAATAAAACCATTATATCTGCTTGTCATTTTATGGGCTGCAGAATAGTATATATAGGTGTACCTAGTACAGCAGTCAGAGCACAACCAAACCAAACCAAACCAACAGCTTAAGGTATTTCTACTTCTCCAATTCAGGTGATGGCTCCCGTTGTATTTAGCAGTTCGGGTCCTGCATTCTATACAGACGTGACTCTTCAGAACATTTCCAATGATAATGTCAACCTTGCTGACCAAATCGATTGGTATGGCTCTGGAAACCGCCCATTTGTTCTTCAAGCAATGTGGTCCAATAAAATTAAGCACGACGCCGATCCCCGAGCTGGAAGCTCGAAAGGCGGGGCTGTGTATGCAACCCCAGCTGGCATTAAGTGGGTTATTGCCTGGAGCAATATGAACGGTCAAAGCAACAAGGTATGCATCCATTCAATGGCATTGTAACATTCAAATGAAATAATATAATTTGATCAAGTTTCATATAAATCAAATCTGCAGGTGTATATTGACATTACGAATACTAATGTCAATTGGGCTACCGTGGAATCGCTTCTGGACACATCTTCTGCCACTCCTGCTGAGGTGAACAAACTTGGATACAAGGCAACGGCGACGATTGACCCGGACAGCCCGGCTCCAACTTTGACAACAAGTTTCCAGAAAATAGTTTGAAACATCGTTTCTTTGCAGGAACTAGTAATTTTAAAATAAGGAAGGTGGTGTAATAAAAAGACTGGCTTTATGTCTTAATTTAGTCTTGGGTTTGATCCCGGAGCAATCCCATCCCCTTCCTCTTTGATCTCTAGAAAAGGTTTAAAAGGCCTAAATGTTTGGAATCAGTTCTGCCATGTTTATGAAGTCACTATATGTGGTGAATAAAAGGTCTTTCTATATTGTTATGATTTTCATAAAGTCCACATAAAATTCATACAAATAAAAGACCCTAGACAAAGATTCTTGTAATGATATTAAATGATAAGATCGACTTCACAATATATAAAACAAGAATGTCAATTAGAAGCAATCAACACTCATTCTAAATTGGTCCCCAAACTAAAATTCTCAATCTAATATGATGCCCAAACTTTTAGATGTTCCAATTTCAGCCCTGTTTATCGTTCATGCCACAACTTATTGTTAGATTATACCATTTTAGTTTTTCCTAAAACTTAATAGTTTTTGTAATTTTTTTTTTTTATTAATGTGGGTCATGTTTAGCATGTAGTGTTATTTCGAGTATGGAATTAGAATGTTCAAAAGTTTGGGGGGTAAATTAGATTGAAGCTCGTAGTATGCGAAAGAAACTGGAATGCTCAAAAGTTCGAGGACCAATTTAGAATGAGACTAATAGTTTGAAGATGAAATTGAAATGTTCAAAAGTTTGAGTTTTAATTTAGAATGCTAGTTATAGCCTGGGGACCAATTTAGACCTGCTAATTTAGTAGCTGAAACTGAATTGAAGTTGTTACTATGGACTCGAAACCTGACTTGTGCCCAACAAATACAAACTTGAACCTGAGACTAAATTGATATTATCTAGCTGAATCGACCAGATCTGTTTTTCTCTGACCTATTTTGAACTCGATTTGCTAATTGACCCAAATTGTTTTGATCCCGATTTGTTATTGAACACAACTGATATTGACCTGCCTTGATATTTACGTGGCGTGTAATTGAGGAAATCTATGATTTGATGGTGTGAGAAATTTATTTTATTATCATACGATAAATTAATTTTTCATTATTAACTTTTGTATTTTAAATATTTTTGTTAAATAATTCAATTATTGACTATTATTTTATTAAATTTTATAAGAATAAATGTATATACATATACTTTGGGTATGATTTTAAGTCTTTACAGGTAAAACTATGATCCAGATGATACCTCCAGTTATGCTCATCCCCGATCAAGCTGGTAAGTCCTTCCGGCCCTTAGGTATCGGCTTAGGCAGGCCTCTGTGCCTATAGGCCAAGTGTATGTCCTCTAGGACGTAATTCACGGGAGATTTCATATCGGGGTTCGAATAGAGGGTAGATAGGTTTTAAAATAAAACTTTTGGCCGCCCTTAAAAATATTTTATGATATCATTATGTTGTACCCGAACTATATGTTTGATATGCACTTATGGGGACACATTGAGCTCCCTAGCTCCTACTCCAAAATCTTTTCCCTTTGAGATGCTTATGGAGAGGAAACCCCAGGGTTTAACACATATCGGGGGATCGACACATTCATACTCGTCTTCTTTTGTAATTTTTTATCCATCATACTGTCTTTATTTGGGTGACATTAGTCGATATCTTGATATTGTATGCTTCACTAATCTGCGCGATGTGACCTTATTTTGTAACCGAAATTTCAATATGGGTTTCGATTAAGTATCTGGTATTATATATTTTGGTAAATAATCGTTATTTGTTTTGAGACTTTAAATTGTAAATATTTTCAGTGGAATTTTTGGGTATAAGTTGTGACCTCCAGGAATTAGGTTGGTCTACGAGTGTATACAATAAACATGTTAATTGCCTAAGCGGTAACATGTTTAAACGGAATGATAACGATTCGCTTTGGAAAAAATAAGATAAAAAATTATTACTGGGCGAGACCATGGATGATGTGGTGAGCCACACTCGTTGAATAAATCTTCCTACATTCGATATTCTAATAGTATTAAAATATTTACAATAATGAAAAGAGGGATTTAGTTGTAACAACCACACGTTAACTGCTTAAAGAAAACTCAACAGTGGATCCCAAGCTAATGTTGAAATATAGTCTTGCAATGTTGTTATAACAACCATGCACGTGGTATAAAAAACTTTAAAATTAAAATGAAACATGCACGTGGTAATTCAATTCTGCCGTTGGAGATGTAATATATTTAATTCATTCGGTCCTTTGTCCTCATTAATATACAAAAATTGAAAAATAAAACCATTATATCTGCTTGTCATTTTATGGGCTGCAGAATAGTATATATAGGTGTACCTAGTACAGCAGTCAGAGCACAACCAAACCAAACCAAACCAACAGCTTAAGGTATTTCTACTTCTCCAATTCAGGTGATGGCTCCCGTTGTATTTAGCAGTTCGGGTCCTGCATTCTATACAGACGTGACTCTTCAGAACATTTCCAATGATAATGTCAACCTTGCTGACCAAATCGATTGGTATGGCTCTGGAAACCGCCCATTTGTTCTTCAAGCAATGTGGTCCAATAAAATTAAGCACGACGCCGATCCCCGAGCTGGAAGCTCGAAAGGCGGGCTGTGTATGCAACCCCAGCTGGCATTAAGTGGGTTATTGCCTGGAGCAATATGAACGGTCAAAGCAACAAGGTATGCATCCATTCAATGGCATTGTAACATTCAAATGAAATAATATAATTTGATCAAGTTTCATATAAATCAAATCTGCAGGTGTATATTGACATTACGAATACTAATGTCAATTGGGCTACCGTGGAATCGCTTCTGGACACATCTTCTGCCACTCCTGCTGAGGTGAACAAACTTGGATACAAGGCAACGGCGACGATTGACCCGGACAGCCCGGCTCCAACTTTGACAACAAGTTTCCAGAAAATAGTTTGAAACATCGTTTCTTTGCAGGAACTAGTAATTTTAAAATAAGGAAGGTGGTGTAATAAAAAGACTGGCTTTATGTCTTAATTTAGTCTTGGGTTTGATCCCGGAGCAATCCCATCCCCTTCCTCTTTGATCTCTAGAAAAGGTTTAAAAGGCCTAAATGTTTGGAATCAGTTCTGCCATGTTTATGAAGTCACTATATGTGGTGAATAAAAGGTCTTTCTATATTGTTATGATTTTCATAAAGTCCACATAAAATTCATACAAATAAAAGACCCTAGACAAAGATTCTTGTAATGATATTAAATGATAAGATCGACTTCACAATATATAAAACAAGAATGTCAATTAGAAGCAATCAACACTCATTCTAAATTGGTCCCCAAACTAAAATTCTCAATCTAATATGATGCCCAAACTTTTAGATGTTCCAATTTCAGCCCTGTTTATCGTTCATGCCACAACTTATTGTTAGATTATACCATTTTAGTTTTTCCTAAAACTTAATAGTTTTTGTAATTTTTTTTTTTTATTAATGTGGGTCATGTTTAGCATGTAGTGTTATTTCGAGTATGGAATTAGAATGTTCAAAAGTTTGGGGGGTAAATTAGATTGAAGCTCGTAGTATGCGAAAGAAACTGGAATGCTCAAAAGTTCGAGGACCAATTTAGAATGAGACTAATAGTTTGAAGATGAAATTGAAATGTTCAAAAGTTTGAGTTTTAATTTAGAATGCTAGTTATAGCCTGGGGACCAATTTAGACCTGCTAATTTAGTAGCTGAAACTGAATTGAAGTTGTTACTATGGACTCGAAACCTGACTTGTGCCCAACAAATACAAACTTGAACCTGAGACTAAATTGATATTATCTAGCTGAATCGACCAGATCTGGTTTTCTCTGACCTATTTTGAACTCGATTTGCTAATTGACCCAAATTGTTTTGATCCCGATTTGTTATTGAACACAACTGATATTGACCTGCCTTGATATTTACGTGGCGTGTAATTGAGGAAATCTATGATTTGATGGTGTGAGAAATTTATTTTATTATCATACGATAAATTAATTTTTCATTATTAACTTTTGTATTTTAAATATTTTTGTTAAATAATTCAATTATTGACTATTATTTTATTAAATTTTATAAGAATAAATGTATATACATATACTTTGGGTATGATTTTAAGTCTTTACAGGTAAAACTATGATCCAGATGATACCTCCAGTTATGCTCATCCCCGATCAAGCTGGTAAGTCCTTCCGGCCCTTAGGTATCGGCTTAGGCAGGCCTCTGTGCCTATAGGCCAAGTGTATGTCCTCTAGGACGTAATTCACGGGAGATTTCATATCGGGGTTCGAATAGAGGGTAGATAGGTTTTAAAATAAAACTTTTGGCCGCCCTTAAAAATATTTTATGATATCATTATGTTGTACCCGAACTATATGTTTGATATGCACTTATGGGGACACATTGAGCTCCCTAGCTCCTACTCCAAAATCTTTTCCCTTTGAGATGCTTATGGAGAGGAAACCCCAGGGTTTAACACATATCGGGGGATCGACACATTCATACTCGTCTTCTTTTGTAATTTTTTATCCATCATACTGTCTTTATTTGGGTGACATTAGTCGATATCTTGATATTGTATGCTTCACTAATCTGCGCGATGTGACCTTATTTTGTAACCGAAATTTCAATATGGGTTTCGATTAAGTATCTGGTATTATATATTTTGGTAAATAATCGTTATTTGTTTTGAGACTTTAAATTGTAAATATTTTCAGTGGAATTTTTGGGTATAAGTTGTGACCTCCAGGAATTAGGTTGGTCTACGAGTGTATACAATAAACATGTTAATTGCCTAAGCGGTAACATGTTTAAACGGAATGATAACGATTCGCTTTGGAAAAAATAAGATAAAAAATTATTACTGGGCGAGACCATGGATGATGTGGTGAGCCACACTCGTTGAATAAATCTTCCTACATTCGATATTCTAATAGTATTAAAATATTTACAATAATGAAAAGAGGGATTTAGTTGTAACAACCACACGTTAACTGCTTAAAGAAAACTCAACAGTGGATCCCAAGCTAATGTTGAAATATAGTCTTGCAATGTTGTTATAACAACCATGCACGTGGTATAAAAAACTTTAAAATTAAAATGAAACATGCACGTGGTAATTCAATTCTGCCGTTGGAGATGTAATATATTTAATTCATTCGGTCCTTTGTCCTCATTAATATACAAAAATTGAAAAATAAAACCATTATATCTGCTTGTCATTTTATGGGCTGCAGAATAGTATATATAGGTGTACCTAGTACAGCAGTCAGAGCACAACCAAACCAAACCAAACCAACAGCTTAAGGTATTTCTACTTCTCCAATTCAGGTGATGGCTCCCGTTGTATTTAGCAGTTCGGGTCCTGCATTCTATACAGACGTGACTCTTCAGAACATTTCCAATGATAATGTCAACCTTGCTGACCAAATCGATTGGTATGGCTCTGGAAACCGCCCATTTGTTCTTCAAGCAATGTGGTCCAATAAAATTAAGCACGACGCCGATCCCCGAGCTGGAAGCTCGAAAGGCGGGGCTGTGTATGCAACCCCAGCTGGCATTAAGTGGGTTATTGCCTGGAGCAATATGAACGGTCAAAGCAACAAGGTATGCATCCATTCAATGGCATTGTAACATTCAAATGAAATAATATAATTTGATCAAGTTTCATATAAATCAAATCTGCAGGTGTATATTGACATTACGAATACTAATGTCAATTGGGCTACCGTGGAATCGCTTCTGGACACATCTTCTGCCACTCCTGCTGAGGTGAACAAACTTGGATACAAGGCAACGGCGACGATTGACCCGGACAGCCCGGCTCCAACTTTGACAACAAGTTTCCAGAAAATAGTTTGAAACATCGTTTCTTTGCAGGAACTAGTAATTTTAAAATAAGGAAGGTGGTGTAATAAAAAGACTGGCTTTATGTCTTAATTTAGTCTTGGGTTTGATCCCGGAGCAATCCCATCCCCTTCCTCTTTGATCTCTAGAAAAGGTTTAAAAGGCCTAAATGTTTGGAATCAGTTCTGCCATGTTTATGAAGTCACTATATGTGGTGAATAAAAGGTCTTTCTATATTGTTATGATTTTCATAAAGTCCACATAAAATTCATACAAATAAAAGACCCTAGACAAAGATTCTTGTAATGATATTAAATGATAAGATCGACTTCACAATATATAAAACAAGAATGTCAATTAGAAGCAATCAACACTCATTCTAAATTGGTCCCCAAACTAAAATTCTCAATCTAATATGATGCCCAAACTTTTAGATGTTCCAATTTCAGCCCTGTTTATCGTTCATGCCACAACTTATTGTTAGATTATACCATTTTAGTTTTTCCTAAAACTTAATAGTTTTTGTAATTTTTTTTTTTTATTAATGTGGGTCATGTTTAGCATGTAGTGTTATTTCGAGTATGGAATTAGAATGTTCAAAAGTTTGGGGGGTAAATTAGATTGAAGCTCGTAGTATGCGAAAGAAACTGGAATGCTCAAAAGTTTGGGGGGTAAATTAGATTGAAGCTCGTAGTATGCGAAAGAAACTGGAATGCTCAAAAGTTCGAGGACCAATTTAGAATGAGACTAATAGTTTGAAGATGAAATTGAAATGTTCAAAAGTTTGAGTTTTAATTTAGAATGCTAGTTATAGCCTGGGGACCAATTTAGACCTGCTAATTTAGTAGCTGAAACTGAATTGAAGTTGTTACTATGGACTCGAAACCTGACTTGTGCCCAACAAATACAAACTTGAACCTGAGACTAAATTGATATTATCTAGCTGAATCGACCAGATCTGGTTTTCTCTGACCTATTTTGAACTCGATTTGCTAATTGACCCAAATTGTTTTGATCCCGATTTGTTATTGAACACAACTGATATTGACCTGCCTTGATATTTACGTGGCGTGTAATTGAGGAAATCTATGATTTGATGGTGTGAGAAATTTATTTTATTATCATACGATAAATTAATTTTTCATTATTAACTTTTGTATTTTAAATATTTTTGTTAAATAATTCAATTATTGACTATTATTTTATTAAATTTTATAAGAATAAATGTATATACATATACTTTGGGTATGATTTTAAGTCTTTACAGGTAAAACTATGATCCAGATGATACCTCCAGTTATGCTCATCCCCGATCAAGCTGGTAAGTCCTTCCGGCCCTTAGGTATCGGCTTAGGCAGGCCTCTGTGCCTATAGGCCAAGTGTATGTCCTCTAGGACGTAATTCACGGGAGATTTCATATCGGGGTTCGAATAGAGGGTAGATAGGTTTTAAAATAAAACTTTTGGCCGCCCTTAAAAATATTTTATGATATCATTATGTTGTACCCGAACTATATGTTTGATATGCACTTATGGGGACACATTGAGCTCCCTAGCTCCTACTCCAAAATCTTTTCCCTTTGAGATGCTTATGGAGAGGAAACCCCAGGGTTTAACACATATCGGGGGATCGACACATTCATACTCGTCTTCTTTTGTAATTTTTTATCCATCATACTGTCTTTATTTGGGTGACATTAGTCGATATCTTGATATTGTATGCTTCACTAATCTGCGCGATGTGACCTTATTTTGTAACCGAAATTTCAATATGGGTTTCGATTAAGTATCTGGTATTATATATTTTGGTAAATAATCGTTATTTGTTTTGAGACTTTAAATTGTAAATATTTTCAGTGGAATTTTTGGGTATAAGTTGTGACCTCCAGGAATTAGGTTGGTCTACGAGTGTATACAATAAACATGTTAATTGCCTAAGCGGTAACATGTTTAAACGGAATGATAACGATTCGCTTTGGAAAAAATAAGATAAAAAATTATTACTGGGCGAGACCATGGATGATGTGGTGAGCCACACTCGTTGAATAAATCTTCCTACATTCGATATTCTAATAGTATTAAAATATTTACAATAATGAAAAGAGGGATTTAGTTGTAACAACCACACGTTAACTGCTTAAAGAAAACTCAACAGTGGATCCCAAGCTAATGTTGAAATATAGTCTTGCAATGTTGTTATAACAACCATGCACGTGGTATAAAAAACTTTAAAATTAAAATGAAACATGCACGTGGTAATTCAATTCTGCCGTTGGAGATGTAATATATTTAATTCATTCGGTCCTTTGTCCTCATTAATATACAAAAATTGAAAAATAAAACCATTATATCTGCTTGTCATTTTATGGGCTGCAGAATAGTATATATAGGTGTACCTAGTACAGCAGTCAGAGCACAACCAAACCAAACCAAACCAACAGCTTAAGGTATTTCTACTTCTCCAATTCAGGTGATGGCTCCCGTTGTATTTAGCAGTTCGGGTCCTGCATTCTATACAGACGTGACTCTTCAGAACATTTCCAATGATAATGTCAACCTTGCTGACCAAATCGATTGGTATGGCTCTGGAAACCGCCCATTTGTTCTTCAAGCAATGTGGTCCAATAAAATTAAGCACGACGCCGATCCCCGAGCTGGAAGCTCGAAAGGCGGGGCTGTGTATGCAACCCCAGCTGGCATTAAGTGGGTTATTGCCTGGAGCAATATGAACGGTCAAAGCAACAAGGTATGCATCCATTCAATGGCATTGTAACATTCAAATGAAATAATATAATTTGATCAAGTTTCATATAAATCAAATCTGCAGGTGTATATTGACATTACGAATACTAATGTCAATTGGGCTACCGTGGAATCGCTTCTGGACACATCTTCTGCCACTCCTGCTGAGGTGAACAAACTTGGATACAAGGCAACGGCGACGATTGACCCGGACAGCCCGGCTCCAACTTTGACAACAAGTTTCCAGAAAATAGTTTGAAACATCGTTTCTTTGCAGGAACTAGTAATTTTAAAATAAGGAAGGTGGTGTAATAAAAAGACTGGCTTTATGTCTTAATTTAGTCTTGGGTTTGATCCCGGAGCAATCCCATCCCCTTCCTCTTTGATCTCTAGAAAAGGTTTAAAAGGCCTAAATGTTTGGAATCAGTTCTGCCATGTTTATGAAGTCACTATATGTGGTGAATAAAAGGTCTTTCTATATTGTTATGATTTTCATAAAGTCCACATAAAATTCATACAAATAAAAGACCCTAGACAAAGATTCTTGTAATGATATTAAATGATAAGATCGACTTCACAATATATAAAACAAGAATGTCAATTAGAAGCAATCAACACTCATTCTAAATTGGTCCCCAAACTAAAATTCTCAATCTAATATGATGCCCAAACTTTTAGATGTTCCAATTTCAGCCCTGTTTATCGTTCATGCCACAACTTATTGTTAGATTATACCATTTTAGTTTTTCCTAAAACTTAATAGTTTTTGTAATTTTTTTTTTTTATTAATGTGGGTCATGTTTAGCATGTAGTGTTATTTCGAGTATGGAATTAGAATGTTCAAAAGTTTGGGGGGTAAATTAGATTGAAGCTCGTAGTATGCGAAAGAAACTGGAATGCTCAAAAGTTCGAGGACCAATTTAGAATGAGACTAATAGTTTGAAGATGAAATTGAAATGTTCAAAAGTTTGAGTTTTAATTTAGAATGCTAGTTATAGCCTGGGGACCAATTTAGACCTGCTAATTTAGTAGCTGAAACTGAATTGAAGTTGTTACTATGGACTCGAAACCTGACTTGTGCCCAACAAATACAAACTTGAACCTGAGACTAAATTGATATTATCTAGCTGAATCGACCAGATCTGGTTTTCTCTGACCTATTTTGAACTCGATTTGCTAATTGACCCAAATTGTTTTGATCCCGATTTGTTATTGAACACAACTGATATTGACCTGCCTTGATATTTACGTGGCGTGTAATTGAGGAAATCTATGATTTGATGGTGTGAGAAATTTATTTTATTATCATACGATAAATTAATTTTTCATTATTAACTTTTGTATTTTAAATATTTTTGTTAAATAATTCAATTATTGACTATTATTTTATTAAATTTTATAAGAATAAATGTATATACATATACTTTGGGTATGATTTTAAGTCTTTACAGGTAAAACTATGATCCAGATGATACCTCCAGTTATGCTCATCCCCGATCAAGCTGGTAAGTCCTTCCGGCCCTTAGGTATCGGCTTAGGCAGGCCTCTGTGCCTATAGGCCAAGTGTATGTCCTCTAGGACGTAATTCACGGGAGATTTCATATCGGGGTTCGAATAGAGGGTAGATAGGTTTTAAAATAAAACTTTTGGCCGCCCTTAAAAATATTTTATGATATCATTATGTTGTACCCGAACTATATGTTTGATATGCACTTATGGGGACACATTGAGCTCCCTAGCTCCTACTCCAAAATCTTTTCCCTTTGAGATGCTTATGGAGAGGAAACCCCAGGGTTTAACACATATCGGGGGATCGACACATTCATACTCGTCTTCTTTTGTAATTTTTTATCCATCATACTGTCTTTATTTGGGTGACATTAGTCGATATCTTGATATTGTATGCTTCACTAATCTGCGCGATGTGACCTTATTTTGTAACCGAAATTTCAATATGGGTTTCGATTAAGTATCTGGTATTATATATTTTGGTAAATAATCGTTATTTGTTTTGAGACTTTAAATTGTAAATATTTTCAGTGGAATTTTTGGGTATAAGTTGTGACCTCCAGGAATTAGGTTGGTCTACGAGTGTATACAATAAACATGTTAATTGCCTAAGCGGTAACATGTTTAAACGGAATGATAACGATTCGCTTTGGAAAAAATAAGATAAAAAATTATTACTGGGCGAGACCATGGATGATGTGGTGAGCCACACTCGTTGAATAAATCTTCCTACATTCGATATTCTAATAGTATTAAAATATTTACAATAATGAAAAGAGGGATTTAGTTGTAACAACCACACGTTAACTGCTTAAAGAAAACTCAACAGTGGATCCCAAGCTAATGTTGAAATATAGTCTTGCAATGTTGTTATAACAACCATGCACGTGGTATAAAAAACTTTAAAATTAAAATGAAACATGCACGTGGTAATTCAATTCTGCCGTTGGAGATGTAATATATTTAATTCATTCGGTCCTTTGTCCTCATTAATATACAAAAATTGAAAAATAAAACCATTATATCTGCTTGTCATTTTATGGGCTGCAGAATAGTATATATAGGTGTACCTAGTACAGCAGTCAGAGCACAACCAAACCAAACCAAACCAACAGCTTAAGGTATTTCTACTTCTCCAATTCAGGTGATGGCTCCCGTTGTATTTAGCAGTTCGGGTCCTGCATTCTATACAGACGTGACTCTTCAGAACATTTCCAATGATAATGTCAACCTTGCTGACCAAATCGATTGGTATGGCTCTGGAAACCGCCCATTTGTTCTTCAAGCAATGTGGTCCAATAAAATTAAGCACGACGCCGATCCCCGAGCTGGAAGCTCGAAAGGCGGGGCTGTGTATGCAACCCCAGCTGGCATTAAGTGGGTTATTGCCTGGAGCAATATGAACGGTCAAAGCAACAAGGTATGCATCCATTCAATGGCATTGTAACATTCAAATGAAATAATATAATTTGATCAAGTTTCATATAAATCAAATCTGCAGGTGTATATTGACATTACGAATACTAATGTCAATTGGGCTACCGTGGAATCGCTTCTGGACACATCTTCTGCCACTCCTGCTGAGGTGAACAAACTTGGATACAAGGCAACGGCGACGATTGACCCGGACAGCCCGGCTCCAACTTTGACAACAAGTTTCCAGAAAATAGTTTGAAACATCGTTTCTTTGCAGGAACTAGTAATTTTAAAATAAGGAAGGTGGTGTAATAAAAAGACTGGCTTTATGTCTTAATTTAGTCTTGGGTTTGATCCCGGAGCAATCCCATCCCCTTCCTCTTTGATCTCTAGAAAAGGTTTAAAAGGCCTAAATGTTTGGAATCAGTTCTGCCATGTTTATGAAGTCACTATATGTGGTGAATAAAAGGTCTTTCTATATTGTTATGATTTTCATAAAGTCCACATAAAATTCATACAAATAAAAGACCCTAGACAAAGATTCTTGTAATGATATTAAATGATAAGATCGACTTCACAATATATAAAACAAGAATGTCAATTAGAAGCAATCAACACTCATTCTAAATTGGTCCCCAAACTAAAATTCTCAATCTAATATGATGCCCAAACTTTTAGATGTTCCAATTTCAGCCCTGTTTATCGTTCATGCCACAACTTATTGTTAGATTATACCATTTTAGTTTTTCCTAAAACTTAATAGTTTTTGTAATTTTTTTTTTTTATTAATGTGGGTCATGTTTAGCATGTAGTGTTATTTCGAGTATGGAATTAGAATGTTCAAAAGTTTGGGGGGTAAATTAGATTGAAGCTCGTAGTATGCGAAAGAAACTGGAATGCTCAAAAGTTCGAGGACCAATTTAGAATGAGACTAATAGTTTGAAGATGAAATTGAAATGTTCAAAAGTTTGAGTTTTAATTTAGAATGCTAGTTATAGCCTGGGGACCAATTTAGACCTGCTAATTTAGTAGCTGAAACTGAATTGAAGTTGTTACTATGGACTCGAAACCTGACTTGTGCCCAACAAATACAAACTTGAACCTGAGACTAAATTGATATTATCTAGCTGAATCGACCAGATCTGGTTTTCTCTGACCTATTTTGAACTCGATTTGCTAATTGACCCAAATTGTTTTGATCCCGATTTGTTATTGAACACAACTGATATTGACCTGCCTTGATATTTACGTGGCGTGTAATTGAGGAAATCTATGATTTGATGGTGTGAGAAATTTATTTTATTATCATACGATAAATTAATTTTTCATTATTAACTTTTGTATTTTAAATATTTTTGTTAAATAATTCAATTATTGACTATTATTTTATTAAATTTTATAAGAATAAATGTATATACATATACTTTGGGTATGATTTTAAGTCTTTACAGGTAAAACTATGATCCAGATGATACCTCCAGTTATGCTCATCCCCGATCAAGCTGGTAAGTCCTTCCGGCCCTTAGGTATCGGCTTAGGCAGGCCTCTGTGCCTATAGGCCAAGTGTATGTCCTCTAGGACGTAATTCACGGGAGATTTCATATCGGGGTTCGAATAGAGGGTAGATAGGTTTTAAAATAAAACTTTTGGCCGCCCTTAAAAATATTTTATGATATCATTATGTTGTACCCGAACTATATGTTTGATATGCACTTATGGGGACACATTGAGCTCCCTAGCTCCTACTCCAAAATCTTTTCCCTTTGAGATGCTTATGGAGAGGAAACCCCAGGGTTTAACACATATCGGGGGATCGACACATTCATACTCGTCTTCTTTTGTAATTTTTTATCCATCATACTGTCTTTATTTGGGTGACATTAGTCGATATCTTGATATTGTATGCTTCACTAATCTGCGCGATGTGACCTTATTTTGTAACCGAAATTTCAATATGGGTTTCGATTAAGTATCTGGTATTATATATTTTGGTAAATAATCGTTATTTGTTTTGAGACTTTAAATTGTAAATATTTTCAGTGGAATTTTTGGGTATAAGTTGTGACCTCCAGGAATTAGGTTGGTCTACGAGTGTATACAATAAACATGTTAATTGCCTAAGCGGTAACATGTTTAAACGGAATGATAACGATTCGCTTTGGAAAAAATAAGATAAAAAATTATTACTGGGCGAGACCATGGATGATGTGGTGAGCCACACTCGTTGAATAAATCTTCCTACATTCGATATTCTAATAGTATTAAAATATTTACAATAATGAAAAGAGGGATTTAGTTGTAACAACCACACGTTAACTGCTTAAAGAAAACTCAACAGTGGATCCCAAGCTAATGTTGAAATATAGTCTTGCAATGTTGTTATAACAACCATGCACGTGGTATAAAAAACTTTAAAATTAAAATGAAACATGCACGTGGTAATTCAATTCTGCCGTTGGAGATGTAATATATTTAATTCATTCGGTCCTTTGTCCTCATTAATATACAAAAATTGAAAAATAAAACCATTATATCTGCTTGTCATTTTATGGGCTGCAGAATAGTATATATAGGTGTACCTAGTACAGCAGTCAGAGCACAACCAAACCAAACCAAACCAACAGCTTAAGGTATTTCTACTTCTCCAATTCAGGTGATGGCTCCCGTTGTATTTAGCAGTTCGGGTCCTGCATTCTATACAGACGTGACTCTTCAGAACATTTCCAATGATAATGTCAACCTTGCTGACCAAATCGATTGGTATGGCTCTGGAAACCGCCCATTTGTTCTTCAAGCAATGTGGTCCAATAAAATTAAGCACGACGCCGATCCCCGAGCTGGAAGCTCGAAAGGCGGGGCTGTGTATGCAACCCCAGCTGGCATTAAGTGGGTTATTGCCTGGAGCAATATGAACGGTCAAAGCAACAAGGTATGCATCCATTCAATGGCATTGTAACATTCAAATGAAATAATATAATTTGATCAAGTTTCATATAAATCAAATCTGCAGGTGTATATTGACATTACGAATACTAATGTCAATTGGGCTACCGTGGAATCGCTTCTGGACACATCTTCTGCCACTCCTGCTGAGGTGAACAAACTTGGATACAAGGCAACGGCGACGATTGACCCGGACAGCCCGGCTCCAACTTTGACAACAAGTTTCCAGAAAATAGTTTGAAACATCGTTTCTTTGCAGGAACTAGTAATTTTAAAATAAGGAAGGTGGTGTAATAAAAAGACTGGCTTTATGTCTTAATTTAGTCTTGGGTTTGATCCCGGAGCAATCCCATCCCCTTCCTCTTTGATCTCTAGAAAAGGTTTAAAAGGCCTAAATGTTTGGAATCAGTTCTGCCATGTTTATGAAGTCACTATATGTGGTGAATAAAAGGTCTTTCTATATTGTTATGATTTTCATAAAGTCCACATAAAATTCATACAAATAAAAGACCCTAGACAAAGATTCTTGTAATGATATTAAATGATAAGATCGACTTCACAATATATAAAACAAGAATGTCAATTAGAAGCAATCAACACTCATTCTAAATTGGTCCCCAAACTAAAATTCTCAATCTAATATGATGCCCAAACTTTTAGATGTTCCAATTTCAGCCCTGTTTATCGTTCATGCCACAACTTATTGTTAGATTATACCATTTTAGTTTTTCCTAAAACTTAATAGTTTTTGTAATTTTTTTTTTTTATTAATGTGGGTCATGTTTAGCATGTAGTGTTATTTCGAGTATGGAATTAGAATGTTCAAAAGTTTGGGGGGTAAATTAGATTGAAGCTCGTAGTATGCGAAAGAAACTGGAATGCTCAAAAGTTCGAGGACCAATTTAGAATGAGACTAATAGTTTGAAGATGAAATTGAAATGTTCAAAAGTTTGAGTTTTAATTTAGAATGCTAGTTATAGCCTGGGGACCAATTTAGACCTGCTAATTTAGTAGCTGAAACTGAATTGAAGTTGTTACTATGGACTCGAAACCTGACTTGTGCCCAACAAATACAAACTTGAACCTGAGACTAAATTGATATTATCTAGCTGAATCGACCAGATCTGGTTTTCTCTGACCTATTTTGAACTCGATTTGCTAATTGACCCAAATTGTTTTGATCCCGATTTGTTATTGAACACAACTGATATTGACCTGCCTTGATATTTACGTGGCGTGTAATTGAGGAAATCTATGATTTGATGGTGTGAGAAATTTATTTTATTATCATACGATAAATTAATTTTTCATTATTAACTTTTGTATTTTAAATATTTTTGTTAAATAATTCAATTATTGACTATTATTTTATTAAATTTTATAAGAATAAATGTATATACATATACTTTGGGTATGATTTTAAGTCTTTACGGGTAAAACTATGATCCAGATGATACCTCCAGTTATGCTCATCCCCGATCAAGCTGGTAAGTCCTTCCGGCCCTTAGGTATCGGCTTAGGCAGGCCTCTGTGCCTATAGGCCAAGTGTATGTCCTCTAGGACGTAATTCACGGGAGATTTCATATCGGGGTTCGAATAGAGGGTAGATAGGTTTTAAAATAAAACTTTTGGCCGCCCTTAAAAATATTTTATGATATCATTATGTTGTACCCGAACTATATGTTTGATATGCACTTATGGGGACACATTGAGCTCCCTAGCTCCTACTCCAAAATCTTTTCCCTTTGAGATGCTTATGGAGAGGAAACCCCAGGGTTTAACACATATCGGGGGATCGACACATTCATACTCGTCTTCTTTTGTAATTTTTTATCCATCATACTGTCTTTATTTGGGTGACATTAGTCGATATCTTGATATTGTATGCTTCACTAATCTGCGCGATGTGACCTTATTTTGTAACCGAAATTTCAATATGGGTTTCGATTAAGTATCTGGTATTATATATTTTGGTAAATAATCGTTATTTGTTTTGAGACTTTAAATTGTAAATATTTTCAGTGGAATTTTTGGGTATAAGTTGTGACCTCCAGGAATTAGGTTGGTCTACGAGTGTATACAATAAACATGTTAATTGCCTAAGCGGTAACATGTTTAAACGGAATGATAACGATTCGCTTTGGAAAAAATAAGATAAAAAATTATTACTGGGCGAGACCATGGATGATGTGGTGAGCCACACTCGTTGAATAAATCTTCCTACATTCGATATTCTAATAGTATTAAAATATTTACAATAATGAAAAGAGGGATTTAGTTGTAACAACCACACGTTAACTGCTTAAAGAAAACTCAACAGTGGATCCCAAGCTAATGTTGAAATATAGTCTTGCAATGTTGTTATAACAACCATGCACGTGGTATAAAAAACTTTAAAATTAAAATGAAACATGCACGTGGTAATTCAATTCTGCCGTTGGAGATGTAATATATTTAATTCATTCGGTCCTTTGTCCTCATTAATATACAAAAATTGAAAAATAAAACCATTATATCTGCTTGTCATTTTATGGGCTGCAGAATAGTATATATAGGTGTACCTAGTACAGCAGTCAGAGCACAACCAAACCAAACCAAACCAACAGCTTAAGGTATTTCTACTTCTCCAATTCAGGTGATGGCTCCCGTTGTATTTAGCAGTTCGGGTCCTGCATTCTATACAGACGTGACTCTTCAGAACATTTCCAATGATAATGTCAACCTTGCTGACCAAATCGATTGGTATGGCTCTGGAAACCGCCCATTTGTTCTTCAAGCAATGTGGTCCAATAAAATTAAGCACGACGCCGATCCCCGAGCTGGAAGCTCGAAAGGCGGGGCTGTGTATGCAACCCCAGCTGGCATTAAGTGGGTTATTGCCTGGAGCAATATGAACGGTCAAAGCAACAAGGTATGCATCCATTCAATGGCATTGTAACATTCAAATGAAATAATATAATTTGATCAAGTTTCATATAAATCAAATCTGCAGGTGTATATTGACATTACGAATACTAATGTCAATTGGGCTACCGTGGAATCGCTTCTGGACACATCTTCTGCCACTCCTGCTGAGGTGAACAAACTTGGATACAAGGCAACGGCGACGATTGACCCGGACAGCCCGGCTCCAACTTTGACAACAAGTTTCCAGAAAATAGTTTGAAACATCGTTTCTTTGCAGGAACTAGTAATTTTAAAATAAGGAAGGTGGTGTAATAAAAAGACTGGCTTTATGTCTTAATTTAGTCTTGGGTTTGATCCCGGAGCAATCCCATCCCCTTCCTCTTTGATCTCTAGAAAAGGTTTAAAAGGCCTAAATGTTTGGAATCAGTTCTGCCATGTTTATGAAGTCACTATATGTGGTGAATAAAAGGTCTTTCTATATTGTTATGATTTTCATAAAGTCCACATAAAATTCATACAAATAAAAGACCCTAGACAAAGATTCTTGTAATGATATTAAATGATAAGATCGACTTCACAATATATAAAACAAGAATGTCAATTAGAAGCAATCAACACTCATTCTAAATTGGTCCCCAAACTAAAATTCTCAATCTAATATGATGCCCAAACTTTTAGATGTTCCAATTTCAGCCCTGTTTATCGTTCATGCCACAACTTATTGTTAGATTATACCATTTTAGTTTTTCCTAAAACTTAATAGTTTTTGTAATTTTTTTTTTTTATTAATGTGGGTCATGTTTAGCATGTAGTGTTATTTCGAGTATGGAATTAGAATGTTCAAAAGTTTGGGGGGTAAATTAGATTGAAGCTCGTAGTATGCGAAAGAAACTGGAATGCTCAAAAGTTCGAGGACCAATTTAGAATGAGACTAATAGTTTGAAGATGAAATTGAAATGTTCAAAAGTTTGAGTTTTAATTTAGAATGCTAGTTATAGCCTGGGGACCAATTTAGACCTGCTAATTTAGTAGCTGAAACTGAATTGAAGTTGTTACTATGGACTCGAAACCTGACTTGTGCCCAACAAATACAAACTTGAACCTGAGACTAAATTGATATTATCTAGCTGAATCGACCAGATCTGGTTTTCTCTGACCTATTTTGAACTCGATTTGCTAATTGACCCAAATTGTTTTGATCCCGATTTGTTATTGAACACAACTGATATTGACCTGCCTTGATATTTACGTGGCGTGTAATTGAGGAAATCTATGATTTGATGGTGTGAGAAATTTATTTTATTATCATACGATAAATTAATTTTTCATTATTAACTTTTGTATTTTAAATATTTTTGTTAAATAATTCAATTATTGACTATTATTTTATTAAATTTTATAAGAATAAATGTATATACATATACTTTGGGTATGATTTTAAGTCTTTACGGGTAAAACTATGATCCAGATGATACCTCCAGTTATGCTCATCCCCGATCAAGCTGGTAAGTCCTTCCGGCCCTTAGGTATCGGCTTAGGCAGGCCTCTGTGCCTATAGGCCAAGTGTATGTCCTCTAGGACGTAATTCACGGGAGATTTCATATCGGGGTTCGAATAGAGGGTAGATAGGTTTTAAAATAAAACTTTTGGCCGCCCTTAAAAATATTTTATGATATCATTATGTTGTACCCGAACTATATGTTTGATATGCACTTATGGGGACACATTGAGCTCCCTAGCTCCTACTCCAAAATCTTTTCCCTTTGAGATGCTTATGGAGAGGAAACCCCAGGGTTTAACACATATCGGGGGATCGACACATTCATACTCGTCTTCTTTTGTAATTTTTTATCCATCATACTGTCTTTATTTGGGTGACATTAGTCGATATCTTGATATTGTATGCTTCACTAATCTGCGCGATGTGACCTTATTTTGTAACCGAAATTTCAATATGGGTTTCGATTAATTATCTGGTATTATATATTTTGGTAAATAATCGTTATTTGTTTTGAGACTTTAAATTGTAAATATTTTCAGTGGAATTTTTGGGTATAAGTTGTGACCTCCAGGAATTAGGTTGGTCTACGAGTGTATACAATAAACATGTTAATTGCCTAAGCGGTAACATGTTTAAACGGAATGATAACGATTCGCTTTGGAAAAAATAAGATAAAAAATTATTACTGGGCGAGACCATGGATGATGTGGTGAGCCACACTCGTTGAATAAATCTTCCTACATTCGATATTCTAATAGTATTAAAATATTTACAATAATGAAAAGAGGGATTTAGTTGTAACAACCACACGTTAACTGCTTAAAGAAAACTCAACAGTGGATCCCAAGCTAGTATTCAAACATTTAGTCTTATAAAGTTGTTATAACAACCATGCACGTGGTATAAAAAACTTTAAAATTAAAATGAAACATGCACGTGGTAATTCAATTCTGCCGTTGGAGATGTAATATATTTAATTCATTCGGTCCTTTGTCCTCATTAATATACAAAAATTGAAAAATAAAACCATTATATCTGCTTGTCATTTTATGGGCTGCAGAATAGTATATATAGGTGTACCTAGTACAGCAGTCAGAGCACAACCAAACCAAACCAAACCAACAGCTTAAGGTATTTCTACTTCTCCAATTCAGGTGATGGCTCCCGTTGTATTTAGCAGTTCGGGTCCTGCATTCTATACAGACGTGACTCTTCAGAACATTTCCAATGATAATGTCAACCTTGCTGACCAAATCGATTGGTATGGCTCTGGAAACCGCCCATTTGTTCTTCAAGCAATGTGGTCCAATAAAATTAAGCACGACGCCGATCCCCGAGCTGGAAGCTCGAAAGGCGGGGCTGTGTATGCAACCCCAACTGGCATTAAGTGGGTTATTGCCTGGAGCAATATGAACGGTCAAAGCAACAAGGTATGCATCCATTCAATGGCATTGTAACATTCAAATGAAATAATATAATTTGATCAAGTTTCATATAAATCAAATCTGCAGGTGTATGTTGACATTACGAATACTAATGTCAATTGGGCTACCGTGGAATCGCTTCTGGACACATCTTCTGCCACTCCTGCTGAGGTGAACAAACTTGGATACAAGGCAACGGCGAAGATTGACCCGGACCACCCGGCTCCAGCTTTGACAACAAGTTTCCAGAAAATAATTTGAAATATGGTTTCTTTGTAGGAACTAGTAATTTTAAAATAAGGAAGGTGGTGTAATAAAAAGACTGGCTTGAAGTCTTAAGTGAATTTAGTCTCGGGTTTAATCCCGGAGCAATCCCATCCCCTTCCTCTTTGATCTCTAGGAAAGGCTTAAATGTTTGAAATCAAGTATGCCATGTTTATGAAATCATTATATATAGTGAATAAAAGGTCTTTCTATTATGTCATTGCATTGTTATTATTTTTATAAAGGCCTTATAAAACTTATAGAAAATAAAAGACTTGAGTTAGGGGAAAAAAACAAGATATTAAAAGATTGGATCGACCTCACTATATATAAAAGAAGAATGCGAATTAGAACAATCAACAATCATTCTAAACTGGTCCCCAAACTAAAACTCAGTCCTAACTGAACCCCCGAACTACATTTTGATTCATGCTAGTTTCTAAAATTTTATTTTTCACCAAAATTGACGCTTATTTATTTCTAATCCTTTAATTTACTAGTATAATATTTTAAATAATAATAATATTTTTATTCATTATAATCTATAATATTTATTTTTAATGTGATTATTGTTCTTGAAAGGAGTTAAATAATTCACGCGAAATGACCCAACGCAAAGTCTATTGACTAATTGTACCAAACTCAAACTTAATACGATTTTAAAACCTGAATTAACCGAACCTAAAATCACACCGAATTGAAATTTCCCAACTCCCAATTAAACCGACCTGAAATAAACTCAACCTTAGGTCCATCAGAGCTTGAATTAACCCATCAATTGACTGATTTAGATTGAAACCATTTTGAACCAACCTAAAATGAACCCGATTTCTGACCTGACACGAAATAAAACCGACTTGAAATAAGTTGATTGGTGTTTGAAATAGTCACTTTTAATTGTTAATTATCTTATTTTCATGAAACCATCACTGCTAATTTGAGTGTAATTTGTTTATTTTGTGTGCAGTGAACTGTTTACTAGAATTGGAGATTAAAAGGACAATTTTTTCATTTCTTATCGCGACTGGAGACATGGACACGATGCCGGGCACGATAAAATACTGGCGTGACAGTTCCTAGAAGATTCGAGAAGATTCTGGAATCAACTTAGTCAACACAATCTAAGAAGATCCTTAGGATATCTTGTTTATAAATTTTAAACTCATGAATTATCTTTTATTTTATTTTATTTTATTTTAAATCATTTTGTTATTTTTAGGTAGTTAGAAGCCTCTAAATACCCTCCATGGGTAAGGCTTTAGATCATCTATCATTTTATCTTTAAACTCTTGTTTTGTTCCTTTTACTATTCATAAAATTCATTTCTTCTTTTTCTTTAATTCAAGTATTTTTATATTTTGCAAAAATATACTAAGTGTGATAATTGATATCATTCTTAGCTAATTTCCTTTAAGCCGAGTGCTAGCAATGAATCAATTCCATGCGTGAGAATTGAATAGAACTTAATTCCCTTCGTGATACATTCTTGTTTTTCTGTTTTATTAGTTTGGTAATCGGCCTTACTTACAAAATTAAAACATTTTAGTTTTTCCTGAAACTTAATAGTTTTTGTAATTTTTTTTTATTAATGTGGGTCATGTTTTTGCATGTAGTGTTGTTTTGAGTATGGAATTAGAATGCTCAAAAGTTTGGGGGTAAATTAGTTTGAAGCTCGTAGTATGCGGAAGAAACTGGAATGCTCAAAAGTTTGAGGACCAATTTAGAATGAGATTAATAGTTTGGAAATAAAATTAAAATGTTCAAAAGTTTGAGTTTTAATTTAGAATGCTAGTTATAGCTTGGGGACCAATTTAGACCTGCTAATTTAGTAACTAAAACTCAATTGAAGTTGTTACTATGGTCTCGAAACCTGACTTGTACCCAACAAATACAAACTAGAACCTGAGACTAAACTGATCGATAACCAATATTATCTGGATGAATCGACCAGGTCTGATTTTATCTGACCTATTTTGAACTCGATTAGCTAATTAACCAAACTTGTTTCGATCCCAATTTGTTATTGAACAAAACTGATATTGTCCCGCCTTGATATTTACGTGACGTGTAATTGAGGAAATTTATGATTTGATGATGTGAGAAATTCATTTTATAATCACATGATAAATTAATTTTTCATTATTTTCATTAATAATTTTTGTATTTTAAATATTTTTATTAAATAATTCAATTATTGACTATTGTTTTATTAAATTATATAAGAACAAATGTATATACATATACAATCAAATTAATATGTTGATAAATGTAAATGAATACATTTTTAAATTAATGTAAAGTGTTAAATAATTATTTTTATGTATATACAAATATAATCAATTAAAAATTTATGTCATACCTCAATTTTTCCGATCAACTTATTGTTATTATTTTTTCAGATAAAAAACAACACTGCAAGTATAAATTTGAGTTTTTTTTTGCTAATTTTAATCTTTTCCCGCTTAAATCTGGCAGATGACAATCGTAGATTGATCAATTGTGATTTTTCTCCCTCATTAGCTGAAATTTTGACATTAACTATCACGTCATATTCTAATATCTTATAAATTGAGAGAATGTGTTAGGGCATTAATTGAGGGGGATAATTGGTTTAATTAAGATTTTAGTCCCTTTGGCATTTTAAATCATGTAATTTGGTCCTAATTTCAATAAAATCAGTGTTTAAATCTTGTAATTTTTTCAATTTGATCCATCTTCTGTTAATTTGTGCATTTTATTTTTTTGTTTGATATTAAATTTTAGGATAGATTATAATTACATTTGTTTCTTTTAACTAAATTAAAACAGGCTTTTGACTCAATAAAGTATATATTTAATTTAATTAAATTAAATTTAGGTTTAGATTAGATTAGATGATTTAATTAATTTAAAATGTTTTTATAATTTAATGGACTGCATGTTTAAAGTAACTAAACGAAAGTAATCCTTGAAACCTTAAGATAGATTAGATAGAATTAATTAAATTAAATTAGATTATATTCTTAACTTATTGAGATATATTGTACATTAATTAAATTAAGAGTTAGGGTTGATGTTTAGGGTGGGGAAAGGATTATTATAGGGATTTGGGTTTATTTTTGTTCAAATTAATTCCTAAGTTTAAACCGAATCAACCTCTATTTATTTATTTTTTCTAATCTAGTCCAAAATTTTAAAATGATAATATTTTTGTTTATTACAACCCATAAAAACATTATTTTTAGCTGAAATAGACCCATATTTTTCTATTTTTAATAATGTTTTGAAATATTTTTTTATTGTAGTCCGTATAAAAATTTTTAGTCAAAATTTCCCCATATTTATTTATATTTTTTGCAATTTTGTCGAATAATATATTTTTTTATTGTAGTAGCTAAAATTTAATTTTTTTGGTCCAAAATGTTCTCTATTCATTTTGTCGTAATTTAGCCCATTATTATTATTATTATTATGATATTTTTATTCATATTAATTTTTAAAATTTTATTTTTCACCAAAATTGACACTTATTTATTTCTAATCCTTGTAATTTACTTCAATATTTTAAATAATGATATTTTTATTCATTCTAGTGTATAATATTTATTTTTAATGTGATTCTTGTTCCCGAAAGGAGTTAAATAATTTACACGAAATTACACAACGCAAAGTCTATCGACTAATTGTACTAAACTCAAACTTAATGCGATTTTAAAACCAGAATTAACCCAACCGAAAAGAAATTACCCAACCCCCAATTAAACCGTCCTGAAATCAACTCGACCTTAAGTCCTCATAGCTTGAATTAACCCGTTAATTGACTGATTTAGGCTTGAATCGTTTTGAACCAACCTAAAATGAACCTCCTGACTTGAAACTGACCTAACACGAAATGAACCCGAGTTGAAATAACGCCTGACCTGAAATTGACCCGCACCTAAAATGAATCGCGTCAAAACATCAGATCAACCTAAAATGATTTGTATCTAATTTGACCCGACCATAAAGGATCCGACCTGAAACCCATTCGATTACATATTTTGCGTCCATATTGATATGAGATTCAGATATCTAATTTTTGTTTTGCTAAAACAAATACACGTCTTTCACCTGATTTCTGTTAATGTTATTTAATGTTCTGAAATAATTTACTCGGCGTACTCTGGGTATGATTTTATGTCTTTACTTGTACAACTATGATCCAGATGATACCTCCAGTTAGGCCCATCCCTGATCATCCCCGATATGTGTTAAACCCTAGGGTTTCCTCTCCATAAGCATCTCAAAGGGAAAAGATTTTGGAGTAGGAGCTAGGGAGCTCAATGTGTCCCCATAAGTGCATATCAAACATATAGTTCGGGTACAACATAATGATATCATAAAACATTTTTAAGGGCGGCCAAAAGTTTTATTTTAAAACCTATCTACCCTCTATTCGAACCCCGATATGAAATCTCCCGTGAATTACGTCCTAGAGGACATACATTCTAATTCCATACTCGAAATAACACTACATGCTAAACATGACCCACATTAATAAAAAAAAATTACAAAAACTATTAAGTTTTAGGAAAAACTAAAATGGTATAATCTAACAATAAGTTGTGGCATGAACGATAAACAGGGCTGAAATTGGAACATCTAAAAGTTTGGGCATCATATTAGATTGAGAATTTTAGTTTGGGGACCAATTTAGAATGAGTGTTGATTGCTTCTAATTGACATTCTTGTTTTATATATTGTGAAGTCGATCTTATCATTTAATATCATTACAAGAATCTTTGTCTAGGGTCTTTTATTTGTATGAATTTTATGTGGACTTTATGAAAATCATAACAATATAGAAAGACCTTTTATTCACCACATATAGTGACTTCATAAACATGGCAGAACTGATTCCAAACATTTAGGCCTTTTAAACCTTTTCTAGAGATCAAAGAGGAAGGGGATGGGATTGCTCCGGGATCAAACCCAAGACTAAATTAAGACATAAAGCCAGTCTTTTTATTACACCACCTTCCTTATTTTAAAATTACTAGTTCCTGCAAAGAAACGATGTTTCAAACTATTTTCTGGAAACTTGTTGTCAAAGTTGGAGCCGGGCTGTCCGGGTCAATCGTCGCCGTTGCCTTGTATCCAAGTTTGTTCACCTCAGCAGGAGTGGCAGAAGATGTGTCCAGAAGCGATTCCACGGTAGCCCAATTGACATTAGTATTCGTAATGTCAATATACACCTGCAGATTTGATTTATATGAAACTTGATCAAATTATATTATTTCATTTGAATGTTACAATGCCATTGAATGGATGCATACCTTGTTGCTTTGACCGTTCATATTGCTCCAGGCAATAACCCACTTAATGCCAGCTGGGGTTGCATACACAGCCCCGCCTTTCGAGCTTCCAGCTCGGGGATCGGCGTCGTGCTTAATTTTATTGGACCACATTGCTTGAAGAACAAATGGGCGGTTTCCAGAGCCATACCAATCGATTTGGTCAGCAAGGTTGACATTATCATTGGAAATGTTCTGAAGAGTCACGTCTGTATAGAATGCAGGACCCGAACTGCTAAATACAACGGGAGCCATCACCTGAATTGGAGAAGTAGAAATACCTTAAGCTGTTGGTTTGGTTTGGTTTGGTTGTGCTCTGACTGCTGTACTAGGTACACCTATATATACTATTCTGCAGCCCATAAAATGACAAGCAGATATAATGGTTTTATTTTTCAATTTTTGTATATTAATGAGGACAAAGGACCGAATGAATTAAATATATTACATCTCCAACGGCAGAATTGAATTACCACGTGCATGTTTCATTTTAATTTTAAAGTTTTTTATACCACGTGCATGGTTGTTATAACAACATTGCAAGACTATATTTCAACATTAGCTTGGGATCCACTGTTGAGTTTTCTTTAAGCAGTTAACGTGTGGTTGTTACAACTAAATCCCTCTTTTCATTATTGTAAATATTTTAATACTATTAGAATATCGAATGTAGGAAGATTTATTAAACGAGTGTGGCTCACCACATCATCCATGGTCTCGCCCAGTAATAATTTTTATCCTATTTTTAATTTAAAACCTATCTACCCTCTATTCGAACATCGACATGAAATCCCCATGAATTACGTCCTAAAGGACATAAGCTAGGCCTATAGGCCTACCTAAGCCGATACCTAAGGTCTTGATGGACTTACCAGTTTGGACCGTTAAAAATCTAACAATATGACATGATAATATATTTTAAATAATATGACATCTAACCTATCAGATACATATATATATAATATGATTTTATACCAATATAAAATATAAAACCATTAAAATTTAATTAATTCTAAAATAAAAGGCTACAAAATATTCTCAACCCTAACTACGATAGAATCAAAATCTTATCTTAAAAAAATAATTAATTTTGAACTGTGTTAATATTTTTTTTAAGATATGACTTTGGTTTTATCGTAGTTAGGGTTGAAAATGTATAGTAGCCTTTTATTTTAGAATTAATTAATTTTTAATATTTTATTTAAATTTTAATTATTTTATATTTTATATTGGTATAAAATCATATTATATATATATATATATCCGATAGTTTAGATGTCATGTTATTTAAAATATATTATCATATCATATGATGTCATCATCGTTAGATTTTTAACAGTCCAATTATCATGGTAGTTAAAAAATAAGTTATTTGTCAAAAAGACATAGGTTAAGGGTTAAATTTATTCCAAAAAAAGAATAAGGGCTAAAACGATAAAAATTATAAACGTTAAGGGTAAAAATTATCTTTATGCCTTTAAAATATATAATCTGATTTTGATTAAATGAGGACCAAATCGAATAAAAAATAAAATTTAAAACTTAATTTTTGAGTGATCATAACCAAATTGAAATAATTGTAAAATAAGATGTAGAGATTCAATTTTTTAGGTGCCACCTATATAAAAATATGCAAAAAAATTTACCCGACCTAGAGTATTGTCAAATGAATATTTAAATTTAATATTTTTTTATATTTTCAATTGATTATATTTAATCAAAGTTTATTATTTGATTATATGTTGTAATAATAATAATCCAAATTTTACTATATATTAATTTCCTCCAAAATTTTGTTTTTCCTTTTTTATATAATAATCAAAATTTATTTCTAATTTCCCTCCAAAATTTTTACACTAAAAGTAAATTAATCTTCAACTTAAAAATGAGTGGTTTATTTTTCACCAAATTTTTCCTTTTCACTTTTTTTTTATCAATTGCCTTTTTTTTCTTTATCATTTGTTTTGGTTTTCCTCCAAATTTTGTCTTTTTACTCTTTTTTATCAATTGTCTTTTTTTCAATTGTTTTCGTTTAATTTAATTGAGTTATAATTTAAATTAATTTAATAAAAATCTTTATTTGATTTTAGAATTCTTTTAATTATGTTTATAATTTATGTTTTTATATTTTAATTTAGCTTAATTAATCGTAAATTCAATAAATTAATTTAATTTAATATTATAATTTTTAATGAAATATTAATTTAAAATTATAATTAAAATTAAATATATTAAAACTAAATAAAATAGTAAATAAATTAATTTAATTAAATATGTAATACTAAATTTAAATATTAATTCCTAAATTAGTTCTCATCTTTAATTCTATTTTCGAAGCCTAATTTTATTTACCAATATTTAAATTAGTTAAATTATAGATATCTTAATTATATGTCATGTAAATATTAAATCTCGTTAATATTAGTTCATGTCAATAACAGGTCGGGTTCAAAACAGGTCGGGTAAAATCAGGTCTAGCGTCGATTCAGTCGGGTAATATCGGTTATCTGCCAGGTTAGACTCGGGTTCGGATTTATTTCAGTCGGATGCAGGTCGGGTTTCGGACCACAATAACAGGTTAAAATCGGGTTTAGGTCATTCTCGGTCGGATACAGTTCGGGTTCGGTTACTACAGTAATAGGTCCAACTCGAATTCGGGTTAACAACAGTCGGATACAGATCGGATTCAGACCATTACATCTCCAGATTAAACGAGGTTCTAACTCGAATAGATTTCAGTTGAACTTTCAGGTCGGGTCAATTTTTTACTTTCCTAGTTTTAGCCTTTTTAGGTCACAAATGTTCTTAAATTTGATTTAAAATTTCATTTCAAAAATTTTAATTGTTAGATTTTCTTAAAAGTATATGTAAATATAATTATTTTTTATTTTATTTTTATTATTATTATTTAATATTTTTAAAAACGTCTAAGCAAAATATTTAGTTATAAAAAATACTTTTTTGACAACAACTCCCGCACATAAATCACACTTTTTAAATAATTTTAAATATGAGTAAGCACTTTGGCCGCTTAGCCAAGTTGCTTTGTTTTCTCATTTTTTTTATCAAAAGTTTTAAACCTATCAAGGTGTTGATTGTCGGATATCGGATCCGATCTGATTCGATTTTTTCGGATATTCGGGTTTTAGGATCGATGATATAATTATCCGTATCGATCTGAAAAACGGATATCTGCAAATTCGGATATCGGATACTCGGATCGAATATTCGAATATCCAATTATCCAAAAAATATAATTTGATTAAAATAAATTTTCGAATTTGAAGCTTGTATTTATAAAAATTTTGGACTTTCGAATATAATAAACAATAAATTACTAAATGCAACAAGAATTACATTTATAAAAGTTTCAATTTTTAAAATGTTTGAAAATAATAAGCACTAAATTATTAAATATAACAAGATTAATATTAATAAAAAATTAAATTTTTAGATTTTCGTATTTTCAGATTATCCGAAACTTGGAATATTATGATCCGTATCCGATCCGGAAAACTTAAAATCGGATTGGATATCCGGTCCAAAAAAAATTCAGATCAGATATTCGTATTTTCAGATCGGATTAATAAATAATTGGATCGGATCGACTGGATCGAATATTTTTGAACACCCCTTAAAGAGCACTCCCTTCTCCTTTCTTTTGAGTCTTTTTCTGCTTTTCTCTAAATAGGATTAGGATTTTAAAAAAATAATATTAAATTATCCCCTTAATCTTAATTAAGTTGCGATTCTATTATAAAATAAGTATTATTATAATTTTATTTTGGCTGCCTAAAATATATTGTGTCTGATCAAGAGAAAAAATATTATGGTTAAAATTGGTGTCTAAATATATTTATTTTTAGTCAAAATAAAATTTTAAATTTTTTATTAAAATAGATGTCTAAAGTTATTTTTTAAATTAAATACCTAAAATAAATTAGGTGTTGAATAAAAATTAAGCACCTAAAGCAAAAAGTGACACATTAGACACTTATTATAATTAAAATAAACTTTAAACATATATATATTAAGCACTTATTTTATTATAAAACCTTAATTGATATTAGTGTCTTACAAAAGGGTATGCATTATTCGATTTTAATCGAATTAACCGACCAAACTGAAATTATTTTGAATAATTCAGTTGGTTAATTTTTGATAAATTTGGTCAACAGTTAATTTTTTAAAAAATTCGGTTAACGGTTAATTCGGTTCGAAATCGGTTAATTAATCGAATTAACCAAAATTATTATATATTAAATATTATATATATTTATTTTTAGTCATTTAACTTTTAAAAAATTATAAAATATTCATTAATTTTTTATATTATAAAATGATCGCTAAATTTTTTATATTATAAAATGGTCACTAAATTTTATATTAAATTAGTATAATATAAAAATGACTAAAAATTTATTTTAGCATAATTTAGTGACCTATTATGTAATTTAACCAAAATTTATAATAAATTTCAATTAATTTGGCTCATTAACTGAAATAATTTTGATTCGGTTAACTCGGTTAAAGGTAATTCGGTTCGGTTAACGGTTAAAATTTTAAAATTTTTGATTAATTCGATTTTTATTAATTCGATTCGGCCACCAAATTAACCGAATGCACACCCAAAAATATCCCAAACCACTTCCCTCCCAATCTCAATTCAACTAAGCTAAGCAACTCAGATTTCAATAGGATCATTGTCATTCCTGGAATTATATTGAAGGAGAAGTGGGGGTGGAGATAGAAATTATGCGAAATCGAATTCGATATTAAACGAGGATTCGAACATAAATCTTTTCTTACACCACCTTCTTTATTTTGATTTTACTGGTGCATACAAAGCAACATTGTTATTATTATAACTCGGACAGCCAAATCATTCAAGGAGGGGTTGCTTTCTTGAGTACTGCCTTCACAAGTGGAGCATCGCTGTTTGGTTCAGTCTCGGCGGTCGCGGAGTATCCAAATTTCGATGGAGAAGGGGGAGGAGGAGGCGGAGGCGGAGGATATTGAGACCAATCAATTCCGGTGTTGGTTTCAACAATGTCAGTATACACCTGCAGTTGATAGAGATTTGATTTACACAAGAGTTAATCGAATTGTTTTGCGGTAATTCTAGAGAACGACAACCTTAAAAAACAGTTATACTGTTTTTCTTATAAAAATTGTAAGAATTCTGATATACACTTTTTTGTATATATACCATATTGTTTAAAAAAGTGTAAGAATTTCGGTATATACTTTTTAGTATATATACCTAATTTCTTACAAAAGTATAAGAATTTCGGTATATATCAAAAAGTGTATACCGAAATTCTTACAATTTAGAAAAAACGGTACAGCCGTTTTTAAACTTGTCGTTTTTTAGAGAAAACATTGTTTATATCAAATTAGTATTCGTACCTCGTTTGGTGTACCGTTCATGCTAATCCAGAAAAGAACCCATCTAATGTTCCCTTTGATGGTATATGCCACCCCACCTTTGGAGTCTCCGGTTTCAGGATTTGAGTCGTGCTTAATTTTTGCTGGCCATTTTGCCAGAATAACTTGCTGAGGATCTCCAGAACCGCACACATCAATTTTTTCATACAACCCGAGATTATCATCGGTGTCGTTGTTAATACTGATGTCTGTAAAAAATACAGGACCCGACGTACCTCCTACACTGCCAGACATCACTCCAATTTGATGTATAGGAACAACTTTAGCTGTTGGTTTGGTTGTGCTGTGCTCTGTGTGTTGGACCGGAAACCCATATATATACCACTTTACAGCCTTGAAGATGACAAGAAGTCGGTGAAGTTCTGGACAAGCGTGGTAGCAAGATCGAAAAGGTCTCAAAAATTTAAAAATAAAGAACTTCAACTACAGTAATATCTGTTCGAGAGTACACTCTCTCAATCACTGCATTACTGGTACTCAAACCCGTGACCTCTAAAAACAACAATTGTTCACTTAACCACCAAGGTAAGATAATTAAAAAATGATATTTGTAAGTGAAAATGTTTATTTTTAGATGCTTATAAGTTAATTTTTTATTGCTTAAGAAAATAATCTAATAATATTTTTGTATTAAAGTAATGTATTTTAAAAAATATCTCTTATTGATTATAAATTAAGGATTATATTTTAATAAATTGTACAGGATCTCTAAAATCGTTAAATCACCCTTACAAGAAGTGAATTGGTATAATTATTCGTTTACTCAACAATACTTACGAATTTTATCATTCGGTTCTAATTCTAAAAAATTATTTATTAGGTTTATCCCCGGTCTATAAAATCGATGTGTTCCTCTTATTTATACATTTAATCTTCAACACTTACAAATTCTCTCGATTTTATCTAATTATAAATAATTTAATAAATTTAACTCTCACACTAAAAAATATACATCGAATAAGGTTCGAATTTAACAAGGTCGCAACTTTAACACATCCAAAGAAAATATCAATGAGCATGTTTTTTTTTAATGAATATCTTCTCTTTAATCTAATTAAAATTAATTTTTGTGATTAATTAAATAAATTATTAAAAGAAAAGAAAATCTCACCTAATTGGTAAATCTAGTTAAAAAATTTCTACTTTCAATATTGTTATAACAACCCCATATTAAATAATTGTAGTAAATTCAACACGTGGAACACAAGCTAATATTGAAGTATTTAGTCTTGTAATGTTGTTACAACAACCACGCACGTGGTATAAAAAAATCAGACATAAAAACATGCACGTGGCAATGTTGTTCCAGGTCCCCACACTTTCGAGAGACCGCCGCGATGAGTAAATTCAGTATTATTCGTATATTATTTGTTATGTTGGTTTATATTTAAGAATAAATTTATTTATAAATCTGTTTATTATATTTTTTATTTCGACAAATAATTTTATTAAAGGACACATGTTATCACCGAAAAATTTTATTCAGGATAAGTTTCTGGTGATTCTTACTGTTAAAGGACACGTGTTATCACCGGAAAATTTTAAATTATACTAAAAATAAATAAAATTAATAAAAATACAAATAAAAACATATCCTGAAATTTTTAAATATTCTTAAAATAGTTCCAAAATTCATAAACCCCTAAATCTAATCACTCCTGTCGCGTTGTTAGCGATGAAATGAAGTGTCATTCCCGCACCTATCAACTCATAAGTCGTTCATTATTTATTTTGTCGTTGTTCTTCGTGAATCGTTTGAAGAAACCATTTGATAATTTTGATATTTCATACGATGTCGATTGATTTTTGATGATGAAATAGTGGGAAATGGTCGTGAAGTTTCGATGAGCGATGTGGTGGACGACGACATGACAATCAGTAACAAAATCAGCCTAAATCAGGATTTAGGTTCGAGAGAGTTAAGAAATTTTGAATTTTGGGGCTTGTTTTGTAAAGTTTGAAAATTTTAGAGAATTTTTATAAATTAAATATTTTTATTTATTTTAATATAATTTTTGAATTTTTAAGAGATGATACGTGTTCTTTAACCGTAAAAATTAACGCTACAAACTTAAATGAGTTGCGAAATAAAACGTCAGACACATATTTGACCCGAAAAATGATTTGGTACCTAACTGAAACAAAGGGTATAGTTTGAACAACTATTTGACGGTTTAGCCAAAATTAAATGGTTAAAAAGAATACACTCAACTGCGACATAATCAATCAAAAATGATTCTTTACCAAGCATTTTGAATGCCATGTAATGCAATTTTATCCTTATGTTTGATGTTTTAAACTTTTTTTTGTTTTGTTTTAAATCGAATTATTGATGTTCGATTATCGTCGGTAACATCTTTGACCCCGTTTACGACCGATTCGGTTAAAGGTGTTACACCAACAATCGTTACCTTTCAACTCTTCTGCTCAGAAAGAAACACTAACACATCATTTGTGGAACTCCATGAGAAAGCATGGCACTTGAGTTGAAAGCTTGAGAAGCCTGCAGCCATGGCCATGGACTTGAACTGGTTCACACTCCTTTGCTTTGCACCAAAACCAGTAACCATACCCAGATACATTTGACAAATAAACTTAGCCGCAGTGCTTGCTTCTGCTTCCTAAATTTGAACAGGTAGGGTTTATGGTCAACTAAATTCCCTAAATTTGAGATGTTGGAGACTAGACTAACCTTCAATTTCCACTTTCCAGTTCGATTCTTTACACTACGAGACTAAAACCTTCACGCCATATATGTTTAATCGGTGAATTTCTGAAATCTGTACATTTAACCTCCATGAATGACTGAAAAAAGGTTTTGAATGTGTCGACATCCATAAACATTCCCACGCTATAGTAGAATATACAACGAAAATGTTTGCAGTTCGATCTCGGTCCGATCATTTCCACCACCAAAACTGTCTGAATAAATATGTTCTCCTCATACGAACATCGTATGCCATGAAGGCCCTTGCTTTGATAGGATCGGCATTCAAATACTCAAATGCATACATCTGTTTAGCTTCTTCAAGCCCATCGATCTCCATAACTGCATCTAGCAATTCCGAGGCATTGATTGAAGTTTTACTCTGCTCAATGGCATCAGCTAACCGTCGAATGCTGGATGCCACGGCAAGCATTGCCTCTTGAAGAGAATCCGTGCCACGTGGTCGCTTTGGAAGTTGTCTGAGAGGCTCAATTAGAGGAGGGTCTTGACTACCCTCTTGCAAATACTCCGGTGGCCCAGTATATGACTGTGTTCCATCAGTATCACTTATGTCATCTGAACTTGGTGATACAAAAGAAGCAGAATCTTCTTCAAAGTTCTTATAGCTTGTCGGATGACTTCCATCCTTCATCTTCGCCCAACGACTGGGTGCTTGGTAATTTCCACAAACAATCTTTAGCTCATCGTACATCTCGATCGGTTTTCTTCGGAACCCTTTTGCATCAGGATGTGCCTGCTCAACGATGGCAAATGTCAACTAATTTTAAGAAGCATGTGAACATAAACAAGAAAAGCAAAACAATGGGAAAAATCGTGGAACACTGACCGTCACATAGCTTTTCCAAAGATCTTCATTGTCACATTCGATCATTTTTGTACTCGGATTCCACCAAAATCCATCTTGACTTAGCATATCCCTCATTACCTTGTACCTTTTCTTAATCGTCTTAAGGCGATTAACAACTTTTTGATTGTTCAAGTTTAAATCAAAACGAGAATTCACGGCAATACAAGCAGCAGTATAAGCATTTTCGTTGAAACATTTGTCGATCTTATTGCCATTTTTAGCCTGAATGGCCAGAGCTTCAATAAGACATTTGTCCATTGCAACCGACCAAACTACATTTCTTCCTTTATGCTTCATCTCTCCCTTTCTCGGCACCGGCATGTCATAGTGGTCCATTCCTAATGCAAGAAAAACAACAGAACCGTGCATCACGTTATGGTGGAATATAAAAACATTGCTCAACGGAAACTAAATATAGGTAAAATCAAGGACCAACAGATGCCACAATCATTTAAGTGAATAAGAAAAAACAATGACCTGAACAGATGGTATATCAGCAAACATAACTTGTAAATATAGCTACTAAGTCCCAAAAAAGCAACTAGTGGAAAAACTGACATCTTAGTCAACAGTAATTCAGTTCAAGGAGGAACTAAAAAGAAAAAACGCAAACATATAAACAATTCACGCCACAACTTAGGCCAGTAAGGCACAAGAAAGCAAAGTGTAACTGTGGCTCAGATCAAATGATAAAGATGAGCAATGCCATCCTTTACAAATCGGTTGCTTATAGCACTGGAAATGAAAATTAGAGGTTTGTCCCTAATCACAGATATGAAGACTGTCATTAACCATTTAGTAAATGAACACAAGGAATTTGAACAAAATGAAAATGAACACAAGGAATTGCTTAAGATCTAGTAATCTTAATTAAACAGATTTGTTCTTAAGATTACCAACACAACAAAAACAAAAAAAAGATAAGAGAAAACCTATACAATCATACTTCATAAAAGAGATAAAATGTGGTTTTAATTTTGCCATTCAAATTCAATAAACTGATATCATAACTTTTCACAAAGCTCAAATCAATCAATTGACCACTTGTAATATATCTCGTTTAAAAAAAAACAGATTGGAGAGGGAGAAGGACCAAAGTCTTCCCTTTTAGTACATATGCATAAACATTTCTCTTTCTACAAGATAGCCAACCATCACTGATCTTTGCTATGACCAAATGCTCTCTCTTTTACCTCACTTAAAGGTTGCTTAACCCTCCCTCTTTGATTACAAAGCTCATGGTGGTAAAAGGCAAGACTAAAAGGTTAAGGTTCACAGTGGATGGCGGAAGGAGTTAGAACAAGCTGGAGGGAGTTTCTAACCGATCTATGCCATGCCCAACCTCCGAAACTATACACACGGGTAAGATCCAAAACTTTCTAGACACAATAATCTCAAACAAAACAGTGCATGCCATCAACAATACCACTCATAAAAACTGCAGAACGCCTTTCAGACTATAGTAATTACATGTACTAAGGTCTAAGGGATTAGATATCTTCCTTTTTGAGAGAATTCAGGTACCTTGTGTCACAATGCACTAAGAAAATCGAAAGCACTACTATAAAAATGTTAAAATATTTTAGGCTTACCCATTATGCTTGATTTGTCATATGATAAATTAATTTTTCATTATTTTCATTATTAATTTTTGTATGAAATTCATTTTTATTATCATATGATAAATTAATTTTTCATTATTTTCATTATTAATTTTTGTATTTGAAATATTTTTGTTAAATAATTCATTTATCTACTATTATTTTATTAAATTATATAGGAATAAATGTATATACATATATAATCAAATTAATATGTTGATAAATGTAAATGAATACATTTTTAAATTAATGTAAGGGTTAAATAATTATTTTTAAGTATATACATATATAATCAATTAAAAATAAATGCCATACCTAAATTTTAAATTATGAAAATCGAGGTCGTGTTTTAAAACGTGTATTATTTTAATAAAAAAATAAATTGGAGTCGTCACCGGCCACTTTGGTAGGCCAGAGTACTCCAATTCAATTTTTTTTAAAATTGAATTGGAGTACTCTGGCCTACCAAAGTGGCTGGTGACGACTCCAATTCATTTTTTATTAAAATAATACACGTTTTAAAACACGACCCCGATTTTCATAATTTATAATTAAAAGCAATTAAATTCGATTTTTCAAAATCAACTCGCCAGACTATTTTCACATTTTTTTCGGTTTTAAAATGGTCGCGACAGAAACTAACATGAATAAAAATATCCGAATCTTATTAATATTTGGTTAAATTACCAAAAAAAATGAATAGAGAACATTTTGGTCTAAAAATATTAAATTTTAGCTACTAAAATATACAAAAATATTATTAGAATAAATTGCAAAAGTATAAATAAATATGGGGTAATTACCAAAAATATTCCAATAAATTACCAAAAATAGATAAATATAGGTCTAGTTCAGTTAAAAATAAAGTTTTGAATATTTCAATTTCATCCCCAAACTATTAATCTCAATCTAAATTGATCCTCAAACTTTTGAGCATTCTATTTTCTTCCGCATACTACGAGCTTCAATCTAATATACCCCCCCAAACTTTTGAACATTCTAATTCCATACTTATCTTTTAATATCTTTAAAAAATATCTATATAGGGTCTTTTATTTTCTATCGAACCCCCATGTGCCAAACCCAAGGGTTTTCTCTCCATAAGTATCTGAAAGGGAAAATATTTTGGAGTAGGAGCTAGGGAGCTCAATATGTCCCATAAGTGCATATAAAACATATAGTTCAGGTACATAATAATTATATCATGAAACATATTTAATGGCAGCCAAAGTTTTAATTTAAAACCTATTTACACTCAATTCGAACACCGATATGAAATCCCCCATGAATTACGTCCTAAAGGACATATGCTAGGTCTATCGACCGACCTAAGTCGATACCTAAGATCTTGAAGGAATTACCGGTTTGATCAGGGATGAGCCTAACTGGAGGTATCATCTGGATCATAGTTGTACAAGTAAAGACATAAAATCATACCCAGAGTACGCCGAGTAAATTATTTCAGAACATTAAATAACATTAACAGAAATCAGGTGAAAGACGTGTATTTGTTTTAGTAAAACAGAAATTAGATATCTGAATCTCATATCAATATGGATGCAAAATATGTAATCGAATGGGTTTCAGGTCGGATCCTTCGTGGTCGGGTCAAATTAGATACAAATCATTTTAGGTTGATCTGATGTTTTGACGCGATTCATTTTAGGTGCGGGTCAATTTCAGGTCAGGCGTTATTTCAACTCGGGTTCATTTCTGTTAGGTCAGTTTCAAGTCAGGAGGTTCATTTTAGGTTGGTTCAAAACGATTCAAGCCTAAATCAGTCAATTAACGGGTTAATTCAAGCTATGAGGACTTAAGGTCGAGTTGATTTCAGGACGGTTTAATTGGGGGTTGGGTAATTTCTTTTCGGTTGGGTTAATTCTGGTTTTAAAATCGCATTAAGTTTGAGTTTAGTACAATTAGTCGATAGACTTTGCGTTGTGTAATTTCGTGTAAATTATTTAACTCCTTTCGGGAACAAGAATCACATTAAAAATAAATATTATACACTAGAATGAATAAAAATATCATTATTTAAAATATTGAAGTAAATTACAAGGATTAGAAATAAATAAGTGTCAATTTTGGTGAAAAATAAAATTTTAAAAATTAATATGAATAAAAATATCATAATAATAATAATAATAATGGGCTAAATTACGACAAAATGAATAGAGAACATTTTGGACCAAAAAAATTAAATTTTAGCTACTACAATAAAAAAATATATTATTCGACAAAATTGCAAAAAATATAAATAAATATGGGGAAATTTTGACTAAAAATTTTTATACGGACTACAATAAAAAAATATTTCAAAACATTATTAAAAATAGAAAAATATGGGTCTATTTCAGCTAAAAATAATGTTTTTATGGGTTGTAATAAACAAAAATATTATCATTTTAAAATTTTGGACTAGATTAGAAAAAATAAATAAATAGAGGTTGATTCGGTTTAAACTTAGGAATTAATTTGAACAAAAATAAACCCAAATCCCTATAATAATCCTTTCCCCACCCTAAACATCAACCCTAACTCTTAATTTAATTAATGTACAATATATCTCAATAAGTTAAGAATATAATCTAATTTAATTTAATTAATTCTATCTAATCTATCTTAAGGTTTCAAGGATTACTTTCGTTTAGTTACTTTAAACATGCAGTCCATTAAATTATAAAAACATTTTAAATTAATTAAATCATCTAATCTAATCTAAACCTAAATTTAATTTAATTAAATTAAATATATACTTTATTGAGTCAAAAGCCTGTTTTAATTTAGTTAAAAGAAACAAATGTAATTATAATCTATCCTAAAATTTAATATCAAACAAAAAAATAAAATGCACAAATTAACAGAAGATGGATCAAATTGAAAAAATTACAAGATTTAAACACTGATTTTATTGAAATTAGGACCAAATTACATGATTTAAAATGCCAAAGGGACTAAAATCTTAATTAAACCAATTATCCCCCTCAATTAATGCCCTAACACATTCTCTCAATTTATAAGATATTAGAATATGACGTGATAGTTAATGTCAAAATTTCAGCTAATGAGGGAGAAAAATCACAATTGATCAATCTACGATTGTCATCTGCCAGGTTTAAGCGGGAAAAGATTAAAATTAGCAAAAAAAAACTCAAATTTATACTTGCAGTGTTGTTTTTTATCTGAAAAAATAATAACAATAAGTTGATCGGAAAAATTGAGGTATGACATAAATTTTTAATTGATTATATTTGTATATACATAAAAATAATTATTTAACACTTTACATTAATTTAAAAATGTATTCATTTACATTTATCAACATATTAATTTGATTGTATATGTATATACATTTGTTCTTATATAATTTAATAAAACAATAGTCAATAATTGAATTATTTAATAAAAATATTTAAAATACAAAAATTATTAATGAAAATAATGAAAAATTAATTTATCATGTGATTATAAAATGAATTTCTCACATCATCAAATCATAAATTTCCTCAATTACACGTCACGTAAATATCAAGGCGGGACAATATCAGTTTTGTTCAATAACAAATTGGGATCGAAACAAGTTTGGTTAATTAGCTAATCGAGTTCAAAATAGGTCAGATAAAATCAGACCTGGTCGATTCATCCAGATAATATTGGTTATCGATCAGTTTAGTCTCAGGTTCTAGTTTGTATTTGTTGGGTACAAGTCAGGTTTCGAGACCATAGTAACAACTTCAATTGAGTTTTAGTTACTAAATTAGCAGGTCTAAATGGGTCCCCAAGCTATAACTATCATTCTAAATTAAAACTCAAACTTTTGAACATTTTAATTTTATTTCCAAACTATTAATCTCATTCTAAATTGGTCCTCAAACTTTTGAGCATTCCAGTTTCTTCCGCATACTACGAGCTTCAAACTAATTTACCCCCAAACTTTTGAGCATTCTAATTCCATACTCAAAACAACACTACATGCAAAAACATGACCCACATTAATAAAAAAAATTACAAAAACTATTAAGTTTCAGGAAAAACTAAAATGTTTTAATTTTGTAAGTAAGGCCGATTACCAAACTAATAAAACAGAAAAACAAGAATGTATCACGAAGGGAATTAAGTTCTATTCAATTCTCACGCATGGAATTGATTCATTGCTAGCACTCGGCTTAAAGGAAATTAGCTAAGAATGATATCAATTATCACACTTAGTATATTTTTGCAAAATATAAAAATACTTGAATTAAAGAAAAAGAAGAAATGAATTTTATGAATAGTAAAAGGAACAAAACAAGAGTTTAAAGATAAAATGATAGATGATCTAAAGCCTTACCCATGGAGGGTATTTAGAGGCTTCTAACTACCTAAAAATAACAAAATGATTTAAAATAAAATAAAATAAAATAAAAGATAATTCATGAGTTTAAAATTTATAAACAAGATATCCTAAGGATCTTCTTAGATTGTGTTGACTAAGTTGATTCCAGAATCTTCTCGAATCTTCTAGGAACTGTCACGCCAGTATTTTATCGTGCCCGGCATCGTGTCCATGTCTCCAGTCGCGATAAGAAATGAAAAAATTGTCCTTTTAATCTCCAATTCTAGTAAACAGTTCACTGCACACAAAATAAACAAATTACACTCAAATTAGCAGTGATGGTTTCATGAAAATAAGATAATTAACAATTAAAAGTGACTATTTCAAACACCAATCAACTTATTTCAAGTCGGTTTTATTTCGTGTCAGGTCAGAAATCGGGTTCATTTTAGGTTGGTTCAAAATGGTTTCAATCTAAATCAGTCAATTGATGGGTTAATTCAAGCTCTGATGGACCTAAGGTTGAGTTTATTTCAGGTCGGTTTAATTGGGAGTTGGGAAATTTCAATTCGGTGTGATTTTAGGTTGGGTTAATTCAGGTTTTAAAATCGTATTAAGTTTGAGTTTGGTACAATTAGTCAATAGACTTTGCGTTGGGTCATTTCGCGTGAATTATTTAACTCCTTTCAAGAACAATAATCACATTAAAAATAAATATTATAGATTATAATGAATAAAAATATTATTATTATTTAAAATATTATACTAGTAAATTAAAGGATTAGAAATAAATAAGCGTCAATTTTGGTGAAAAATAAAATTTTAGAAACTAACATGAATCAAAATGTAGTTCGGGGGTTCAGTTAGGACTGAGTTTTAGTTTGGGGACCAGTTTAGAATGATTGTTGATTGTTCTAATTCGCATTCTTCTTTTATATATAGTGAGGTCGATCCAATCTTTTAATATCTTGTTTTTTTCCCCTAACTCAAGTCTTTTATTTTCTATAAGTTTTATAAGGCCTTTATAAAAATAATAACAATGCAATGACATAATAGAAAGACCTTTTATTCACTATATATAATGATTTCATAAACATGGCATACTTGATTTCAAACATTTAAGCCTTTCCTAGAGATCAAAGAGGAAGGGGTTGGGATTGCTCAGGGATTAAACCCGAGACTAAATTCACTTAAGACTTCAAGCCAGTCTTTTTATTACACCACCTTCCTTATTTTAAAATTACTAGTTCCTACAAAGAAACCATATTTCAAATTATTTTCTGGAAACTTGTTGTCAAAGCTGGAGCCGGGTGGTCCGGGTCAATCTTCGCCGTTGCCTTGTATCCAAGTTTGTTCACCTCAGCAGGAGTGGCAGAAGATGTGTCCAGAAGCGATTCCACGGTAGCCCAATTGACATTAGTATTCGTAATGTCAACATACACCTGCAGATTTGATTTATATGAAACTTGATCAAATTATATTATTTCATTTGAATGTTACAATGCCATTGAATGGATGCATACCTTGTTGCTTTGACCGTTCATATTGCTCCAGGCAATAACCCACTTAATGCCAGTTGGGGTTGAATACACAACCCCGCCTTTCGAGCTTCCAGCTCGGGGATCGGCGTCGTGCTTAATTTTATTGGACCACATTGCTTGAAGAACAAATGGGCGGTTTCCAGAGCCATACCAATCGATTTGGTCAGCAAGGTTGACATTATCATTGGAAATGTTCTGAAGAGTCACGTCGGTATAGAATGCAGGACCCGAGCTGCTAAATACAACGGGAGCCATCACCTGAATTGGAGAAGTAGAAATACCTTAAGCTGTTGGTTTGGTTTGGTTGTGCTCTACTGCTGTACTAGATACACCTATATATACTATTCTGCAGCTCATAAAATGACAACAAGCAGATAGATTTTTTTTTTCAATTTTTGTATATTAATGAGGACAAAGTACTGAATAAATATATTACATCACCAACGGCAGAATTGAATTACCACGTGCATGTTTCATTTTAATTTTAAAGTTTTTATACCACGTGCATGTTAGTTATAACAACTTTATAAGACTAAATGTTTGAATACTAGCTTGTGATCCACGTGCTGAGTTTTCTTTTAAGTATTTAATATGGGTCGTTATAACTAACTCTCTCTTTCATTTTTTTGTAAATATTTTAATAATATTAGATTGTCTCATGTTGGGGTGTTTAGAGGCTTTAAACTATAATGGACTGATTTATTGGTACAATTATCGGAAATTTAAGTTTAAAATTTTAATGAATTTTTATCATTTTGTTTAAACATCTTACCGCCCGATAGTTAAACCTATTATAGCATGTATTTTAAACGATTTTAGAACAAATTAAAAAAATTAGAAACAAAAAAAAATCAATTTCAGTGAAAAATATTTAAATATTATGAAAAATATTAGCTTGTGGTCCACATGTAGAGTTGGGCAGGGGTTGGATATTTGTCTCACCAGCACCATTCCTGAACGTTAATTTCTTTCATCGTCACCTGACCCGACCTGGGTTTAGGGTGAAAAATTTGACTCGAGTTTTAAGTTTTAAAATCTAACCCGACTTGACCCAGGCTATTATTATTTTTTAATTTTAGGGACTTAATTGTAAAAAATAAATTCTAGGAATCTAATTGTAAAGTCATAAAATTTTTGTGACCTAAATGTAGAAAAAATCAATTTTGACTTAAACGTAAAAAATATATAAAAACAAGGATCATTATTGCAAATATCTATAAGAAACATATGTAAAAAGTACATTATTAATCCCTGATCAAATTTTTTCTACCCTAAAATGAACCTGAGCCGACCCAAACCCAAATTTTTCTACCAAAAAATCTAACTCAATCTGATTGTTTTAACGATAATAGCTGTGATTAATCCACTCAAAAATCATCTTTCAAAGATAAGCTTGGGAAGATTGATTACAAGAGAGAAAGGCTAGTTACAACGGGTTGGGTCTTATAGACTGTAACCGACATGAATACCGGAAAAAAATTCATTTCAATGATCAACAGAATTGAAACAAAATTAGCTTGAGGTGATTTCTTTATTATCATTTTCAATTACTACATCGTTTTTCTTAATCTTTATTTTTACTTTTAATTTGTTTAATTTAGTTTTTTATTATTTTATCACAATTTCAACAACCCCTTTAATTAATTGTTTGCGACATCCTGAGCTGGAATCAACAAAGAATTACCTCAGAAATTTCAAATTTCTTGTGGACCAACCCTTTTTACTATACATCTTTTACTTATTTAATTTAAAGAGGATTATTTTAAAACGGGGCCAGGTGAAGATGAAAGAAATTAACGTTTAGGTCTGTGCTGGTAGGACAAAAATCCAACCCCTGCCCAAGTCTACATGTGGACCACAAGCTAATATTTAAATATTTAGTCCTGTATAGTTGTTATAACAAACATGCACGTGGTAAATTTTTTTCAGAATATTTAAATATTTTTCACTAAATTTGAATTTTTTTGTCTCTAATTTTCGTAATTTATTCTAAAATCATTTAAAATACATGCTATAATAGGTTTAACTATTAGGCCGTAACATGTTTAAACAAAATGATAAAGATTCATTAAAATTTGGATTAATTATCGCAGATGTCATATTTGTTTACCCGTAGTACAAATTTAGTCATTGATTTTAAAAATTGACCAATACAGTCACATACGTTTTTAGGTCGTAAATTTATGGTTATTGAGACGTTTGTTGCCGTTAAACTTTAACGGGAGTTAATCTGTCATAATAAAAAATGATAAATTATTTAAATAGTCCCTAAAATTTTCTTACACTTTGTTTTATTTTTAATTTACCTTAAAAATTTTAAAACTTTATATTTTCATCATCTTCTCAAACAAACCCCTTTCTCTAAAATAGTCCCTAGACTATTATTGAATTTTTTGGTCCTAACAAGTTGAAGTTGCATTTTCTGATCTTGATATATAGTAAGAAAGATGACAAAATCGAAAGGGCAAACACATTCTTGAATGTTTTACCACCTTAAATGATAAAGCAAAGAATGAACCCGACAAAGGAACAATGAGAGGTTAAGCAAAATAACTCAAAGGCAGATGATACTTCAACACAACCAAACTTTAAAGATGATAAAAAATCAACAGTTAAAAATGATGATAAGAAGCACATATAGGCATGTTGAATGAGATGATTTATTGTTCTTTCCTTCATATGGTCTATGTCTTATAAGTCTTTGATTCGATTTTTTATTTTTTCCGTTTAAAAAGTTTTTAATTTACTAGAATTGATATTTTTTCCATTTAATTATATTGGAAGTATGAGTATCATAAAGCTTATTATGTTGTACTGTATGAAAAGATGACGATGAGGGATATAAAAATATTAAGTGGGAAGAAGATCTATTTGCAGGTATACACTGGTTTGAGAAGATGTTCAGTAAATTCATTATTTTTTATAAATTCATTGTTTGAGAAGATGGTAAAAAATAAAATGTTAAAATTTTAAGGGTCAAAATAAAGATAAAACAAAAATGAAAGAATAATTTAGGGACTATTTAAGTGATTTATCATATTTTATTATAACATATCAGCTCCCGTTAAAGTTTAACGACAATAAATGTTTTAGTGACCATAAGTTTACAACCCGAAAACGTACGTAACTATATTGATCGATTTTCAAAATTGGTGACTAAATTTGTACTGGGTGCAAACAAATGTGACCTCTGCAGTAATTAACTATTAAAATTTTAAACTTAGATTTCCGACAATTGTACCAATAAACCAGTCCAGTATAGTTTAAAGCCTCTAAACACCCCAGCATGAGACAATCTAATATTATTAAAATATTTACAAAAAAATGAAAGAGAGAGTTAGTTATAACGACCCCATATTAAATACTTAAAAGAAAACTCAGCACGTGGATCACAAGCTAGTATTCAAACATTTAGTCTTATAAAGTTGTTATAACTAACATGCACGTGGTATAAAAACTTTAAAATTAAAATGAAACATGCACGTGGTAATCCAATTCTGCCGTTGGTGATGTAATATATTTATTCAGTACTTTGTCCTCATTAATATACAAAAATTGAAAGAAAAAAAATCTATCTGCTTGTTGTCATTTTATGGGCTGCAGAATAGTATATATAGGTGTATCTAGTACAGCAGTAGAACACAACCAAACCAAACCAAACCAAACCAACAGCTTAAGGTATTTCTACTTCTCCAATTCAGGTGATGGCTCCCGTTGTATTTAGCAGTTCGGGTCCTGCATTCTATACAGACGTGACTCTTCAGAACATTTCCAATGATAATGTCAACCTTGCTGACCAAATCGATTGGTATGGCTCTGGAAACCGCCCATTTGTTCTTCAAGCAATGTGGTCCAATAAAATTAAGCACGACGCCGATCCCCGAGCTGGAAGCTCGAAAGGCGGGGTTGTGTATTCAACCCCAACTGGCATTAAGTGGGTTATTGCCTGGAGCAATATGAACGGTCAAAGCAACAAGGTATGCATCCATTCAATGGCATTGTAACATTCAAATGAAATAATATAATTTGATCAAGTTTCATATAAATCAAATCTGCAGGTGTATGTTGACATTACGAATACTAATGTCAATTGGGCTACCGTGGAATCGCTTCTGGACACATCTTCTGCCACTCCTGCTGAGGTGAACAAACTTGGATACAAGGCAACGGCGAAGATTGACCCGGACCACCCGGCTCCAGCTTTGACAACAAGTTTCCAGAAAATAATTTGAAATATGGTTTCTTTGTAGGAACTAGTAATTTTAAAATAAGGAAGGTGGTGTAATAAAAAGACTGGCTTGAAGTCTTAAGTGAATTTAGTCTCGGGTTTAATCCCTGAGCAATCCCAACCCCTTCCTCTTTGATCTCTAGGAAAGGCTTAAATGTTTGAAATCAAGTATGCCATGTTTATGAAATCATTATATATAGTGAATAAAAGGTCTTTCTATTATGTCATTGCATTGTTATTATTTTTATAAAGGCCTTATAAAACTTATAGAAAATAAAAGACTTGAGTTAGGGGAAAAAAACAAGATATTAAAAGATTGGATCGACCTCACTATATATAAAAGAAGAATGTGAATTAGAACAATCAACAATCATTCTAAACTGGTCCCCAAACTAAAACTCAGTCCTAACTGAACCCCCGAACTACATTTTGATTCATGTTAGTTTCTAAAATTTTATTTTTCACCAAAATTGACGCTTATTTATTTCTAATCCTTTAATTTACTAGTATAATATTTTAAATAATAATAATATTTTTATTCATTATAATCTATAATATTTATTTTTAATGTGATTATTGTTCTTGAAAGGAGTTAAATAATTCACGCGAAATGACCCAACGCAAAGTCTATTGACTAATTGTACCAAACTCAAACTTAATACGATTTTAAAACCTGAATTAACCCAACCTAAAATCACACCGAATTGAAATTTCCCAACTCCCAATTAAACCGACCTGAAATAAACTCAACCTTAGGTCCATCAGAGCTTGAATTAACCCATCAATTGACTGATTTAGATTGAAACCATTTTGAACCAACCTAAAATGAACCCGATTTCTGACCTGACACGAAATAAAACCGACTTGAAATAAGTTGATTGGTGTTTGAAATAGTCACTTTTAATTGTTAATTATCTTATTTTCATGAAACCATCATTGCTAATTTGAGTGTAATTTGTTTATTTTGTGTGCAGTGAACTGTTTACTAGAATTGGAGATTAAAAGGAATTTTTTCATTTCTTATCGCGACTGGAGACATGGACACGATGCCGGGCACGATAAAATACTGGCGTGACAGTTCCTAGAAGATTCGAGAAGATTCTGGAATCAACTTAGTCAACACAATCTAAGAAGATCCTTAGGATATCTTGTTTATAAATTTTAAACTCATGAATTATCTTTTATTTTATTTTATTTTATTTTAAATCATTTTGTTATTTTTAGGTAGTTAGAAGCCTCTAAATACCCTCCATGGGTAAGACTTTAGATCATCTATCATTTTATCTTTAAACTCTTGTTTTGTTCCTTTTACTATTCATAAAATTCATTTCTTCTTTTTCTTTAATTCAAGTATTTTTATATTTTGCAAAAATATACTAAGTGTGATAATTGATATCATTCTTAGCTAATTTCCTTTAAGCCGAGTGCTAGCAATGAATCAATTCCATGCGTGAGAATTGAATAGAACTTAATTCCCTTCGTGATACATTCTTGTTTTTCTGTTTTATTAGTTTGGTAATCGGCCTTACTTACAAAATTAAAACATTTTAGTTTTTCCTGAAACTTAATAGTTTTTGTAATTTTTTTTTATTAATGTGGGTCATGTTTTTGCATGTAGTGTTGTTTTGAGTATGGAATTAGAATGCTCAAAAGTTTGGGGGTAAATTAGTTTGAAGCTCGTAGTATGCGGAAGAAACTGGAATGCTCAAAAGTTTGAGGACCAATTTAGAATGAGATTAATAGTTTGGAAATAAAATTAAAATGTTCAAAAGTTTGAGTTTTAATTTAGAATGCTAGTTATAGCTTGGGGACCAATTTAGACCTGCTAATTTAGTAACTAAAACTCAATTGAAGTTGTTACTATGGTCTCGAAACCTGACTTGTACCCAACAAATACAAACTAGAACCTGAGACTAAACTGATCGATAACCAATATTATCTGGATGAATCGACCAGGTCTGATTTTATCTGACCTATTTTGAACTCGATTAGCTAATTAACCAAACTTGTTTCGATCCCAATTTGTTATTGAACAAAACTGATATTGTCCCGCCTTGATATTTACGTGACGTGTAATTGAGGAAATTTATGATTTGATGATGTGAGAAATTCATTTTATAATCACATGATAAATTAATTTTTCATTATTTTCATTAATAATTTTTGTATTTTAAATATTTTTATTAAATAATTCAATTATTGACTATTGTTTTATTAAATTATATAAGAACAAATGTATATACATATACAATCAAATTAATATGTTGATAAATGTAAATGAATACATTTTTAAATTAATGTAAAGTGTTAAATAATTATTTTTATGTATATACAAATATAATCAATTAAAAATTTATGTCATACCTCAATTTTTCCGATCAACTTATTGTTATTATTTTTTCAGATAAAAAACAACACTGCAAGTATAAATTTGAGTTTTTTTTTGCTAATTTTAATCTTTTCCCGCTTAAACCTGGCAGATGACAATCGTAGATTGATCAATTGTGATTTTTCTCCCTCATTAGCTGAAATTTTGACATTAACTATCACGTCATATTCTAATATCTTATAAATTGAGAGAATGTGTTAGGGCATTAATTGAGGGGGATAATTGGTTTAATTAAGATTTTAGTCCCTTTGGCATTTTAAATCATGTAATTTGGTCCTAATTTCAATAAAATCAGTGTTTAAATCTTGTAATTTTTTCAATTTGATCCATCTTCTGTTAATTTGTGCATTTTATTTTTTTGTTTGATATTAAATTTTAGGATAGATTATAATTACATTTGTTTCTTTTAACTAAATTAAAACAGGCTTTTGACTCAATAAAGTATATATTTAATTTAATTAAATTAAATTTAGGTTTAGATTAGATTAGATGATTTAATTAATTTAAAATGTTTTTATAATTTAATGGACTGCATGTTTAAAGTAACTAAACGAAAGTAATCCTTGAAACCTTAAGATAGATTAGATAGAATTAATTAAATTAAATTAGATTATATTCTTAACTTATTGAGATATATTGTACATTAATTAAATTAAGAGTTAGGGTTGATGTTTAGGGTGGGGAAAGGATTATTATAGGGATTTGGGTTTATTTTTGTTCAAATTAATTCCTAAGTTTAAACCGAATCAACCTCTATTTATTTATTTTTTCTAATCTAGTCCAAAATTTTAAAATGATAATATTTTTGTTTATTACAACCCATAAAAACATTATTTTTAGCTGAAATAGACCCATATTTTTCTATTTTTAATAATGTTTTGAAATATTTTTTTATTGTAGTCCGTATAAAAATTTTTAGTCAAAATTTCCCCATATTTATTTATATTTTTTGCAATTTTGTCGAATAATATATTTTTTTATTGTAGTAGCTAAAATTTAATTTTTTTGGTCCAAAATGTTCTCTATTCATTTTGTCGTAATTTAGCCCATTATTATTATTATTATTATGATATTTTTATTCATATTAATTTTTAAAATTTTATTTTTCACCAAAATTGACACTTATTTATTTCTAATCCTTGTAATTTACTTCAATATTTTAAATAATGATATTTTTATTCATTCTAGTGTATAATATTTATTTTTAATGTGATTCTTGTTCCCGAAAGGAGTTAAATAATTTACACGAAATTACACAACGCAAAGTCTATCGACTAATTGTACTAAACTCAAACTTAATACGATTTTAAAACCAGAATTAACCCAACCGAAAAGAAATTACCCAACCCCCAATTAAACCGTCCTGAAATCAACTCGACCTTAAGTCCTCATAGCTTGAATTAACCCGTTAATTGACTGATTTAGGCTTGAATCGTTTTGAACCAACCTAAAATGAACCTCCTGACTTGAAACTGACCTAACACGAAATGAACCCGAGTTGAAATAACGCCTGACCTTAAATTGACCTGCACCTAAAATGAATCGCGTCAAAACATTAGATCAACCTAAAATGATTTGTATCTAATTTGACCCGACCATAAAGGATCCGACCTGAAACCCATTCGATTACATATTTTGCGTCCATATTGATATGAGATTCAGATATCTAATTTTTGTTTTACTAAAACAAATACACGTCTTTCACCTGATTTCTGTTAATGTTATTTAATGTTCTGAAATAATTTACTCGGCGTACTCTGGGTATGATTTTATGTCTTTACTTGTACAACTATGATCCAGATGATACCTCCAGTTAGGCCCATCCCTGATCATCCCCGATATGTGTTAAACCCTAGGGTTTCCTCTCCATAAGCATCTCAAAGGGAAAAGATTTTGGAGTAGGAGCTAGGGAGCTCAATGTGTCCCCATAAGTGCATATCAAACATATAGTTCGGGTACAACATAATGATATCATAAAACATTTTTAAGGGCGGCCAAAAGTTTTATTTTAAAACCTATCTACCCTCTATTCGAACCCCGATATGAAATCTCCCGTGAATTACGTCCTAGAGGACATACATTCTAATTCCATACTCGAAATAACACTACATGCTAAACATGACCCACATTAATAAAAAAAAATTACAAAAACTATTAAGTTTTAGGAAAAACTAAAATGGTATAATCTAACAATAAGTTGTGGCATGAACGATAAACAGGGCTGAAATTGGAACATCTAAAAGTTTGGGCATCATATTAGATTGAGAATTTTAGTTTGGGGACCAATTTAGAATGAGTGTTGATTGCTTCTAATTGACATTCTTGTTTTATATATTGTGAAGTCGATCTTATCATTTAATATCATTACAAGAATCTTTGTCTAGGGTCTTTTATTTGTATGAATTTTATGTGGACTTTATGAAAATCATAACAATATAGAAAGACCTTTTATTCACCACATATAGTGACTTCATAAACATGGCAGAACTGATTCCAAACATTTAGGCCTTTTAAACCTTTTCTAGAGATCAAAGAGGAAGGGGATGGGATTGCTCCGGGATCAAACCCAAGACTAAATTAAGACATAAAGCCAGTCTTTTTATTACACCACCTTCCTTATTTTAAAATTACTAGTTCCTGCAAAGAAACGATGTTTCAAACTATTTTCTGGAAACTTGTTGTCAAAGTTGGAGCCGGGCTGTCCGGGTCAATCGTCGCCGTTGCCTTGTATCCAAGTTTGTTCACCTCAGCAGGAGTGGCAGAAGATGTGTCCAGAAGCGATTCCACGGTAGCCCAATTGACATTAGTATTCGTAATGTCAATATACACCTGCAGATTTGATTTATATGAAACTTGATCAAATTATATTATTTCATTTGAATGTTACAATGCCATTGAATGGATGCATACCTTGTTGCTTTGACCGTTCATATTGCTCCAGGCAATAACCCACTTAATGCCAGCTGGGGTTGCATACACAGCCCCGCCTTTCGAGCTTCCAGCTCGGGGATCGGCGTCGTGCTTAATTTTATTGGACCACATTGCTTGAAGAACAAATGGGCGGTTTCCAGAGCCATACCAATCGATTTGGTCAGCAAGGTTGACATTATCATTGGAAATGTTCTGAAGAGTCACGTCTGTATAGAATGCAGGACCCGAACTGCTAAATACAACGGGAGCCATCACCTGAATTGGAGAAGTAGAAATACCTTAAGCTGTTGGTTTGGTTTGGTTTGGTTGTGCTCTGACTGCTGTACTAGGTACACCTATATATACTATTCTGCAGCCCATAAAATGACAAGCAGATATAATGGTTTTATTTTTCAATTTTTGTATATTAATGAGGACAAAGGACCGAATGAATTAAATATATTACATCTCCAACGGCAGAATTGAATTACCACGTGCATGTTTCATTTTAATTTTAAAGTTTTTTATACCACGTGCATGGTTGTTATAACAACATTGCAAGACTATATTTCAACATTAGCTTGGGATCCACTGTTGAGTTTTCTTTAAGCAGTTAACGTGTGGTTGTTACAACTAAATCCCTCTTTTCATTATTGTAAATATTTTAATACTATTAGAATATCGAATGTAGGAAGATTTATTAAACGAGTGTGGCTCACCACATCATCCATGGTCTCGCCCAGTAATAATTTTTTATCTTATTTTTTCCAAAGCGAATCGTTATCATTCCGTTTAAACATGTTACCGCTTAGGCAATTAACATGTTTATTGTATACACTCGTAGACCAACCTAATTCCTGGAGGTCACAACTTATACCCAAAAATTCCACTGAAAATATTTACAATTTAAAGTCTCAAAACAAATAACGATTATTTACCAAAATATATAATACCAGATAATTAATCGAAACCCATATTGAAATTTCGGTTACAAAATAAGGTCACATCGCGCAGATTAGTGAAGCATACAATATCAAGATATCGACTAATGTCACCCAAATAAAGACAGTATGATGGATAAAAAATTACAAAAGAAGACGAGTATGAATGTGTCGATCCCCCGATATGTGTTAAACCCTGGGGTTTCCTCTCCATAAGCATCTCAAAGGGAAAAGATTTTGGAGTAGGAGCTAGGGAGCTCAATGTGTCCCCATAAGTGCATATCAAACATATAGTTCGGGTACAACATAATGATATCATAAAATATTTTTAAGGGCGGCCAAAAGTTTTATTTTAAAACCTATCTACCCTCTATTCGAACCCCGATATGAAATCTCCCGTGAATTACGTCCTAGAGGACATACACTTGGCCTATAGGCACAGAGGCCTGCCTAAGCCGATACCTAAGGGCCGGAAGGACTTACCAGCTTGATCGGGGATGAGCATAACTGGAGGTATCATCTGGATCATAGTTTTACCTGTAAAGACTTAAAATCATACCCAAAGTATATGTATATACATTTATTCTTATAAAATTTAATAAAATAATAGTCAATAATTGAATTATTTAACAAAAATATTTAAAATACAAAAGTTAATAATGAAAAATTAATTTATCGTATGATAATAAAATAAATTTCTCACACCATCAAATCATAGATTTCCTCAATTACACGCCACGTAAATATCAAGGCAGGTCAATATCAGTTGTGTTCAATAACAAATCGGGATCAAAACAATTTGGGTCAATTAGCAAATCGAGTTCAAAATAGGTCAGAGAAAACCAGATCTGGTCGATTCAGCTAGATAATATCAATTTAGTCTCAGGTTCAAGTTTGTATTTGTTGGGCACAAGTCAGGTTTCGAGTCCATAGTAACAACTTCAATTCAGTTTCAGCTACTAAATTAGCAGGTCTAAATTGGTCCCCAGGCTATAACTAGCATTCTAAATTAAAACTCAAACTTTTGAACATTTCAATTTCATCTTCAAACTATTAGTCTCATTCTAAATTGGTCCTCGAACTTTTGAGCATTCCAGTTTCTTTCGCATACTATGAGCTTCAATCTAATTTACCCCCCAAACTTTTGAACATTCTAATTCCATACTCGAAATAACACTACATGCTAAACATGACCCACATTAATAAAAAAAAAAATTACAAAAACTATTAAGTTTTAGGAAAAACTAAAATGGTATAATCTAACAATAAGTTGTGGCATGAACGATAAACAGGGCTGAAATTGGAACATCTAAAAGTTTGGGCATCATATTAGATTGAGAATTTTAGTTTGGGGACCAATTTAGAATGAGTGTTGATTGCTTCTAATTGACATTCTTGTTTTATATATTGTGAAGTCGATCTTATCATTTAATATCATTACAAGAATCTTTGTCTAGGGTCTTTTATTTGTATGAATTTTATGTGGACTTTATGAAAATCATAACAATATAGAAAGACCTTTTATTCACCACATATAGTGACTTCATAAACATGGCAGAACTGATTCCAAACATTTAGGCCTTTTAAACCTTTTCTAGAGATCAAAGAGGAAGGGGATGGGATTGCTCCGGGATCAAACCCAAGACTAAATTAAGACATAAAGCCAGTCTTTTTATTACACCACCTTCCTTATTTTAAAATTACTAGTTCCTGCAAAGAAACGATGTTTCAAACTATTTTCTGGAAACTTGTTGTCAAAGTTGGAGCCGGGCTGTCCGGGTCAATCGTCGCCGTTGCCTTGTATCCAAGTTTGTTCACCTCAGCAGGAGTGGCAGAAGATGTGTCCAGAAGCGATTCCACGGTAGCCCAATTGACATTAGTATTCGTAATGTCAATATACACCTGCAGATTTGATTTATATGAAACTTGATCAAATTATATTATTTCATTTGAATGTTACAATGCCATTGAATGGATGCATACCTTGTTGCTTTGACCGTTCATATTGCTCCAGGCAATAACCCACTTAATGCCAGCTGGGGTTGCATACACAGCCCCGCCTTTCGAGCTTCCAGCTCGGGGATCGGCGTCGTGCTTAATTTTATTGGACCACATTGCTTGAAGAACAAATGGGCGGTTTCCAGAGCCATACCAATCGATTTGGTCAGCAAGGTTGACATTATCATTGGAAATGTTCTGAAGAGTCACGTCTGTATAGAATGCAGGACCCGAACTGCTAAATACAACGGGAGCCATCACCTGAATTGGAGAAGTAGAAATACCTTAAGCTGTTGGTTTGGTTTGGTTTGGTTGTGCTCTGACTGCTGTACTAGGTACACCTATATATACTATTCTGCAGCCCATAAAATGACAAGCAGATATAATGGTTTTATTTTTCAATTTTTGTATATTAATGAGGACAAAGGACCGAATGAATTAAATATATTACATCTCCAACGGCAGAATTGAATTACCACGTGCATGTTTCATTTTAATTTTAAAGTTTTTTATACCACGTGCATGGTTGTTATAACAACATTGCAAGACTATATTTCAACATTAGCTTGGGATCCACTGTTGAGTTTTCTTTAAGCAGTTAACGTGTGGTTGTTACAACTAAATCCCTCTTTTCATTATTGTAAATATTTTAATACTATTAGAATATCGAATGTAGGAAGATTTATTAAACGAGTGTGGCTCACCACATCATCCATGGTCTCGCTCAGTAATAATTTTTTATCTTATTTTTTCCAAAGCGAATCGTTATCATTCCGTTTAAACATGTTACCGCTTAGGCAATTAACATGTTTATTGTATAAACCCGTAGACCCACCTACGCGGTACAAATAACAATTAAATACCAAAATATATAATACCAGATAATTAATCTAAACCCATATTAAAATTTTGGTTACAAAATAATGTCACATCAGGCAAATAAGTGAAGCATACAATATCAAGATATAAGCTCATGTCACCCAAATAAAGACAGTATGATGAATAAAAACTTTACAATAGAAAACGTGTATGAATATGTCGATCTACCATGTTCCAAACCCAAGGGTTTCCATCTATAAGTACCTGAAAGGGAAAAGATTTTGGAGTAGGAGCTAAGGAGCTCAGTGTGTCCTCATTAGTGCATATAAAACATATAGTTCATGTACATAATAATTATATCATAAAACATATTTAAGGACAGACAAAGTTTTAATTTAAAACCTATCTACCCTCTTTTCGAACATCGACATGAAATCCCCATGAATTACGTCCTAAAGGACATACGCTAGGCCTATAGGCCTACCTAAGCCGACACCTAAGGTCTTGATGGACTTACCAGTTTGATCAAGGATGAGCCTAACTGGAGGTATCATTTGGATCATAGTTGTACCTGTAAAGACTTAAAATCATACCTAGAGTACGCCGAGTAAATTATTTCAGAACATTATACAATATTAACAGAAATCAAGTAACATACGTGTATTTATTTTAGTAAAGCAGAAATTAGATATCTGAATCTCATATCAATAGGGATGCAAAATATGTCATCGGATGGGTTTCAGTTCGGATCTTTTATGGTCGGGTCAAATTAATACAAATTATTTTAGGTCGATCTGATGTTTTGACGCGATTTAGTTTAGGTGCTGGTCAATTTAAGGTCAAGCTTATTTCAAGTCGGGTTCATTTCGTGTCAGGTCAATTTCAAGTCAGGAGGTTCATTTTAGGTTGGTTCAAAACGATTCAAGTCTAAATCAGTCAATTAACGGGTTAATTCAAGCTATGAGGACTTAAGTTCGAGTTGATTTCAGGACGGTTTAATTAGGAGACGAATAATTGCAATTAGGTTTGATTTTAGGTTGGTTAATTCGGGTTTTAAAATCGTTTTAAGTTTGAGTTTGGTACAATTTGTACGATAGACTTTGCGTTGGGTCATTTCGTGTGAATTATTTAACTCCTTTCAAGAACAAAAATCACATTAAAAATAAATATTATACAACATAATGAATAAAAATATCATCATTATTTAAAATATTGGAGTAAATTACAAGGATTAGAAATAAATAAGTGTCGATTTTGGTGAAAAATAAAATTTTAGAAATTAACATGAATAAAAATATCATTATAATAATAATGTGCTATATTACGACAAAATGAATAGAGAACATTTTGGACTAAAAAATTAAATTTTAGGAACTACAATAAACAAAAATAATATTCGACAAAATTGCAAAAAAATATAAATAAATATGTGGAAATTTTGACTAAAAAATTTTGTACGCACCACAATAAACAAAAAAATATTCCAATAAATTACTAAAAAATAGAAAAATATTTGTCTATTTCAGCTAAAAATAAAGATTTTATGGGTTGTAATGAACAAAAATATTATTATTTTAAAATATTGGACTGGATTAGAAAAATAAATAAATAGATGTTGATTCGACTTAAACTTAGGGTTAATTTGAAAAAAAATAAACCCAAATTCCTATACTAATCCTTCCCCCAACCCCCAAACATTCCACTTAAAATATTTATCCCTAAACCCTAAACATCAACCCTAACTTTTCCTTTAATTAAAGTAAAATATATCTCAATAAGTCAAGAATATAATTGAATTTAATTTAATTAATTCTATCTGATCTAACTTAAGGTTTCAAGGATTACTTTCGTTTAATTACTTTAAACATGCAGTCCATTAAGTCATGAAAATATTTTAAATTAATTAAATCATCTAATCTAATCTAAACCTAAATTTAATTTAATTAAATTAAATATATACTTTATTGAGTCAAAAGCCTGTTTTAGTTTAGTTAAAAGAAACAAATGTAATTATAATCTATCCTAAAATTAATATCAAACAAATAAATAAAATGCACAAATTAACAGAAGATGGATCAAATTGAAAAAATTACAAGATTTAAACACTGATTTTATTGAAATTAGGACCAAATTACTTGGTTTAAAATGCCACAGGGACTAAAGCCTGAATTAACCCAATTATCCCCCTCAATTAATGCCCTAACACATTCTCTCTTTCTATAAGATAGTAGAATATGACGTGATAGTTAATGTCAAAATTTCAAGAAATAAGGGAGAAAACTCACAATATGTGATTATTGATTTTGATCGATCTACGATTGTCATCTCACAGATTTAAGCGGGAAAATATTAAAATTAGCAAAAAAAAAGTCATATTTATATTTGTAGGGTTATTTTTTATTTGAAAAGATAGTAACAATAAGTTGATCGAAAAAATTGAGGTATGACATATATTTTATATTGATTATATTTGTATATACATAAAAATAATTATTCAACTCTTTACATTAATTTAAAAATGTATTCATTTACATTTATCAACATATTAATTTGATTATATATGTATACACATTTATTTTATACAATTTAATAAAATAATAGTCAATAACTGAATCATTTAACAAAAATATCTAAAATACAAAAATTAATAATGAAAATAATGAAAAATTAATTTAAATTGTGATAGTAAAATAAATTTCACACATCATCAAATCATAGATTTTCTCATTTACACGTCATGTAAATATCAAGACATGTCAATATCAGTTTTATTCAATAACAAATTAGGATCAAAACAAATTGGGTCAATTAGCAAATTGAGTTCAAAATATGTCTGATAAAATCAGATCTGGTCAGTTCAGTCAGATAGTATCGGTTATCTATCAGTTTAGTCTCAGGTTCAAGTTTGTATTTATTGGGTACAAATCAGGTTTCGAGATAACATATTTTTCTACTAAGTTAAATAATCAAGCTTAACGATAAAAAAAAAAAAAAATTATAATTTTTTACATGATTATCCAATAATACAAATAAAGTGAACCTAAATCTAATAATAATTAAGGGTGCATTTGGTTCATGGAAAAGATTATTACTATAGGTAATATTTTTTCTAAATTTACATTCCCATGTAGTAAAATGGATGGTTGTAGTGCCGGAGCTACGTTGGTACATAAAAGAGACAGAATAACTTAAAAAATTACTTGACTCGATGAACTCGACTCAATATAAAAAAAAAATAATAAATAAAATTTGAATCATAAAATAAGATTTGTAAATTCGAATAACTCAAAAAAATTATTTGACTCGATGAAACGCTCAATCCTACCTATACCTGCTAAAAATTGTATACCTTAGACTAATTTAAGTCTTTATCAAGGTTGTTTCGGATATTTTCAAGTCTGAAATGAAAACTTAAAAATGGACCTCTATAGAGTGAAAACATATCTCGTTATTTTGAACAATTAATTTAATATTTTATTAGTAAACCATAAAACATGATTAAACTTTATCAAACACGTATTTTCATCGTTTTGGTTAGAAAATTTGAAAAAATTGAATACGGAGAGATTTTGAACAATAAATACAAAAACTTTTAAGTATATTATATCTTTTATTTTTTATCGTTAGATTGAAAATATATAGTGAGAATTAAATTTGGAAAAAATAAATAAATTTTGATTGACCCTAGTCTTTATAAGTTTGAATACTAGATAAATTAGATATTTTTCTCTCAATTTTGAGTTTAAATACTTAATAAATAATTATATTTTTTAAATTTAATATTTCAATCCTCCTAATATTTAATCTCAGCTCCACTCATGGATGATAAAAAACTTTTTCTTACTTATAAAAATTAATTTATTTTTTATTATTAATCTTAAATATTCATTTTTCTCATGTAACACGATACAAATCAGTGAAAAAATTAAAAATATTATATTGTATCAAAGGGTCCTATCTCTCTATATATATCTATATATATGATTTATTTAATGCAGTATCCTTTTAATGTAGGGTTATTTTATTTTATTTTTAGATACGATTTCGGATAGAGATCTTAGCAGGTTATACATTAAAGGATGTTGCTGCAAGATTTATGAAAGAAATTCGTGCAACATGGTTAGTATTCGAAGGTATGTGCAGGGTGATAATGAGCCTGACTAACTCACGAGTTATTCGGGTTCGACTCGGTCAAAGCTCGGTTCAAGTGAGCTCAACTCGGGTTCGGGTTCAACTCGAGACCTTAATGAGCCGAGCCGGTTCAAGCTCAGCTCGAAAAGCTCGTGAACAGGCTCGAAATAATTATAGTATGTATATGCTACATATACATTAAAAAGTAATATTTTTAGCAAAAAAAAAAAGCAATAAAATAAAATATGAGAAATCTATTAAAATAAATTAACTAAAATAAATTAGGCATTTTTTTAATTTTGAATCGAGCCGAGACCGACGAGCTTCGAACCCGAGTCCAATAATATTATTTTCGAACCGAGTCCGAACCTAAAATTCCATCCACTACAGAAGGATTCTATGCTAAGAACTTCCGATCGGAAGGAGGATTTGGAGCCGTCTACAAGGGAGGACCAATGGGTTGAAGATTGTTGTAAAGCAACACAAGTTCAATTCAAGTATCCAAGGAGAGGAAGAACTCAAATCCGAAGTTTCAGACGGCGAAACGCGAAAATTTGGTCGAGCTGGTTGGTTCTTGCTCCGAAGGAAACCAGAGGCTACTTGTCTATGAATTCGTCTGCAACGGTTCACTGACCTTCATTTATCGAGTAACAATTCATTCGAGATACCTCGGTTTTCTTACCTCTTTTTCGCGATGAATTATCGACATCTTCAAGAAAAATGAAGAGTCCGAGCAATAATTATTGTAAGTTGTTTTTGCTTTGAACTACATAACGGATCACGAAAGTACTTGTAGCGTCAAAGATCTCACCTGCACAATCAGATTCTGTGAGCAAGGGCTCGTGTGATCCTCAACGGAAATCTCCTGATGATGAAGCTTTCAATATTCACCATAGAAACTGCCCCTGCAACTAGCCTTAGCCATCTTAACATGAGGCTTCTGCCATCACCGCCGATTTGGAGAACATCAAACCTTCCGCCTTTTTGGCAGAATCTGCATCCAGCAGTGGGGTCGATCATGAAAGACCTCCATGATGATGATCCGATAACTTTCGACGGTTCATTGAAGGTTCGGGAAGTTTGATTAGCAATGTTGCACTCATGCATAGAAAATTTCATGTTCTTACATGATGTTTGAAGGATTTATTGTTAATCACGAGCTTTTTTTTTTTTGCCATGAATTAGGAAACATGGAATCAAATATCAAATTAATCATTCTCAATGGATTTACTATGCAAAATCATCTTCATCCTACTTAGTTTCATGTCATCCATGCATAGTGAGACAGTTAGGATGGATATGTTCCAGTTTGCCTACCAAGATTTCCATGATCGTGAAAGGTTTTTGAAGATCATATCACCGTACCCAAATCCGGATGTCTCCGACATTCGAGTTGGATATGGATACTTCAAAAAAATAAAGAATTTGAGCAAGCATAGTTGTCTGGGATTCCATGCTAAAAGTGCACAGATATTATTCTAATTATAACAACAGCTTGAATACATTTGTATACCTCAAAGTTCCTGAATGGCATACAAGCATCCAACAGTTCAAGAAAAAAACACAAAAAAACAATACACCAAACATGCATGACTCACGTCATATGAGTCTCACCCCAATATCAGGTTTGCTCAACTACTCGAATCAAAAAAAAAAATTACGGAAGGAATGAAAAAAAAAAGTTCCGAAGAAGTTCATACCAGTGAACCAGAAGATCTCAAGGGAGTTCGGCCATTTCAAAAGGCATGTTATTCCATAAACATGAATCAATATCCCATTCTTGGCTTGAAATAGACGTTCCGGATTCCATATTCTTGTACTCATCGCCAAGAAGGGTTGCTATGGCATCCGTCATGATTGTTTGGTCCGCATCATAACCAGAACCTTGTTCAAGCCAATTAGAAGCAAACAATGTGTAAGAGTGACCACTATCCAACTGAATGGGAGCCGCTTTTTGGATCTTTGGCGTTAAAACATTGTCAGCTGATTCGGATTTTTTATGAGACTCTGAAAGAAATCCAAATTCAGGTTACTAAATTATAGAGAAACAATCGAAAGTAAAATTCTATGTCAATTTTGATTATAAACTTCTGGTGAAAATAAAATCAATTTTGATTATATAAAAGATGGTGCAAAATAAAAATAAAGAATGTTGATAGTGTTGTTATCCCAAGATTTCTTACAAATGCGGAGCTTTATTAAATCCCATATAAAATAATTAATTCAAATGATCAACTTTTAATAACGTTATTAATCAGAGAGATGCTCACCAGTAAAGGTTTCAGCTGATGATGGTTCATCCAACAAACTGCCACTTGCACTGATGCACTCGCTGAAAAGAGAAGATGCTGAATGACCCGTTGGAGAAAGAGTCTCAGCACATTTTCCCTGAGCTGTCTTGCAAATGTCGAAATCGGAACTTTGAGTTATATCACCAGGAGTTGATGAATTTGAACTCTTGTCAGATGCATGATTCTTCACGCCGCTTAGCGTTTTAACCTCATGAAATACAGCATTCAACAGACCACTATTAAGGGGTGAAAGACTACCCGACTCCAGTCCACTGCCTGGTGGCGGTGACTGGATAAAAGCATCAACAGACTCGAGTAAAGGTGGCGAGCAAGATAAAGTGCCCCAGTTACTGAAATCATTTTCTGGATCTTGGAATGAAGGGAGCTCAAACTTCACACCCTCCAAAGTGGGTTCTGAAGCAGAGAAATTGCCATTTGGAAGGGAATGGCTACCTTGGAATACACCAAATGACTGGGAATTCTTAGCTGCAGGATCTGGTCCAATTGGAAAGGACACCCCAAAGGATTGAGCAGGCTTGTTTGACATACCATCTTCAAATTGCTCAAACAAGGGGCATTCACTTTTAACAACACCGGTATAATCAGGGAAAGAGGCTGTTGGTCCACGGAGGCGCTTCTGGCAATAGATAGTTGGTGGCATGAAACTATAATATTGAGAGGAACCTAGGTCTTTCATTAGCATGCTTCTCGCGGATATACCAGGAAGTTCAGGGACATATGGCAAGACATTTTGATTCGCCTTCAAATTGTCAAATACGACATCAGGTATCTCATAGTTGTCATTCTGCAAGATATCATGAGGTCCTTTATCCCCTCCATTAACTGCACTGGCACTGTGGCTCTCCTGCAGTGCCTGCATGCACACTTCAGGAGGATACAGAGGTAATCCAGCACGTTGACGTCTCTTAATCCGTGTATTCCAATAATTTTTTATCTCATTATCTGTACGACCAGGCAACTGCAAAAAATAACAGAGCACAGAGAAACTTATTTTGGACACCTAAGGTTGGAATAGCTGTCATTAAGCTCTGGAAAGCATAAACTGATATTAGTCTGCATCTAGCACGAAAAGAGTACAGCATCAATCTTATATATGAAAACTCAGTACAACTCTTAAAGAAATTTTATTCCTAAAGACGCTAAAAAAATACTGTCTACATTTAATCTCCCCGAAACCGGACTAAATCAAAAGCACTTTCATTGTTATGAACAATATATGCTGCAACAGGAGTTAAGGAATGAAAAAGTAAAGTATAACTACATACAAAAGGGAAGGGCTGTTCTACACACACACACACACACACACACACACATATATATATATATATATATATATATATTAAGTGTCCTTTTTTCTTAATGTAATTCATAACTTTATATAATTTCAATAAATTGCTTTTACTAACCAGTTATGAGAATTACTAGATTCACAGTAAATGAACTGAACACTTACATGAGCAGCCATCCGAGCCCATTTATTTCCCATCTTTGCATGGAGTTCAACAATCAGTTCTTCTTCTTCTTCAGTAAATGCCCCTTTCTTCAAGTTCGGCCTCAAGTGATTTGCCCAACGCAAGCGACAACTTTTTCCGCAACGAAGTAGTCCGGAGTGCTTCTGAACAGCATTCCAGTTGCCTTCCCCATGCTTCTTCACATAGTCAATCAAAATTGCGTCTTCAGCAGAAGTCCACGGACCTTTCTTCAATGCAACCCCCCCATCTGTAGCTGTTTCAAAATCACCATCATCAATCAACGGCAATATCGTTTGATCTTCAGAGGAAATTCCATTTCCCCTGTCGGTTTTAGGGTGACCCATCTCTTTGCAATCACACACAAATGAGTAATAACAGGTAACCGTCCAGAACCTAAAACCAGAAAAAAAAAAAAGATTGAAAAGTCAAAAATTAAAATAAAATCAAACAATAAAAACAGCTCTGTTTTTCAGTACATGTTTTTTGCATCAATAAGAGCTACAAGGCAATCAACAACAACACCCCTTTATTTAGTATAAGAATTGTGAAAGCATACATAAACACATTAAACTGATAAAAGCAAAAGTCGCCGATATAATATAAGTGCAACCCTCTATCTAAATGACAGAAAGAACTCATCAGATACAGAAAGATCAAAATTGATTACTCGGAAACGAAATCACCCACAAGTAAAATCAGGCACACAGAGTCATAAACGGCGAAACCTATGCCAATTCTGTTCCAAAAAGGGCAAAAAATCATTGGATCTCAAATTAAACCCTTTTCCCTTATACGGAGATCAGAACATATCAAAAGGACCAACTTCCAGATATGATAAAATAAATAAATCCAAACTGCATTTACTGCACTATACTTCTCTCACAAAAAACTCCAATATTCCATCAGTAATAAATAACTTTTGCTGATTATTGACTTAGACTCTAAGGTTAGTTAACAACTTTATGTATACTTATAATTTATTGCAACAAACAATGGCAGTTGAATCCATTAATTTTCAATTGAATCTGATGAGCAAAAAACAATTAAAAAACTAAATTTACATTAAATTAATCCACATCTAACAATTTCATTCAAGAATCACACAAAAAAGAAATTAAAAGAAAAGGAAGAAACTCGATTACCATAGTTCCCCAAAATAAAATTCTTCCGATGAGTTCAATTATGGTTCATGATTGAAGTGAGAGCTAATACAAAAGCGGCAATGGAAAACCTGAAACTCAATCCCCAAAAAGAATCATAATTATATTAAATTCGTTGATCTAGAAATAACAATAAATAACATTTTATTTTCTAACCGTAATTCCTGAGCTACAAGAATAAGGAGCCGGAAAGAGCAAAACATTGAAAACTACCAAAAATATTCCAATAAATTACCAAAAATAGATAAATATAGGTCTAGTTCAGTTAAAAATAAAGTTTTGAATATTTCAATTTCATCCCCAAACTATTAATCTCAATCTAAATTGATCCTCAAACTTTTGAGCATTCTATTTTCTTCCGCATACTACGAGCTTCAATCTAATATACCCCCCCAAACTTTTGAACATTCTAATTCCATACTTATCTTTTAATATCTTTAAAAAATATCTATATAGGGTCTTTTATTTTCTATCGAACCCCCATGTGCCAAACCCAAGGGTTTTCTCTCCATAAGTATCTGAAAGGGAAAATATTTTGGAGTAGGAGCTAGGGAGCTCAATATGTCCCATAAGTGCATATAAAACATATAGTTCAGGTACATAATAATTATATCATGAAACATATTTAATGGCAGCCAAAGTTTTAATTTAAAACCTATTTACACTCAATTCGAACACCGATATGAAATCCCCCATGAATTACGTCCTAAAGGACATATGCTAGGTCTATCGACCGACCTAAGTCGATACCTAAGATCTTGAAGGAATTACCGGTTTGATCAGGGATGAGCCTAACTGGAGGTATCATCTGGATCATAGTTGTACAAGTAAAGACATAAAATCATACCCAGAGTACGCCGAGTAAATTATTTCAGAACATTAAATAACATTAACAGAAATCAGGTGAAAGACGTGTATTTGTTTTAGTAAAACAGAAATTAGATATCTGAATCTCATATCAATATGGATGCAAAATATGTAATCGAATGGGTTTCAGGTCGGATCCTTCGTGGTCGGGTCAAATTAGATACAAATCATTTTAGGTTGATCTGATGTTTTGACGCGATTCATTTTAGGTGCGGGTCAATTTCAGGTCAGGCGTTATTTCAACTCGGGTTCATTTCTGTTAGGTCAGTTTCAAGTCAGGAGGTTCATTTTAGGTTGGTTCAAAACGATTCAAGCCTAAATCAGTCAATTAACGGGTTAATTCAAGCTATGAGGACTTAAGGTCGAGTTGATTTCAGGACGGTTTAATTGGGGGTTGGGTAATTTCTTTTCGGTTGGGTTAATTCTGGTTTTAAAATCGCATTAAGTTTGAGTTTAGTACAATTAGTCGATAGACTTTGCGTTGTGTAATTTCGTGTAAATTATTTAACTCCTTTCGGGAACAAGAATCACATTAAAAATAAATATTATACACTAGAATGAATAAAAATATCATTATTTAAAATATTGAAGTAAATTACAAGGATTAGAAATAAATAAGTGTCAATTTTGGTGAAAAATAAAATTTTAAAAATTAATATGAATAAAAATATCATAATAATAATAATAATAATGGGCTAAATTACGACAAAATGAATAGAGAACATTTTGGACCAAAAAAATTAAATTTTAGCTACTACAATAAAAAAATATATTATTCGACAAAATTGCAAAAAATATAAATAAATATGGGGAAATTTTGACTAAAAATTTTTATACGGACTACAATAAAAAAATATTTCAAAACATTATTAAAAATAGAAAAATATGGGTCTATTTCAGCTAAAAATAATGTTTTTATGGGTTGTAATAAACAAAAATATTATCATTTTAAAATTTTGGACTAGATTAGAAAAAATAAATAAATAGAGGTTGATTCGGTTTAAACTTAGGAATTAATTTGAACAAAAATAAACCCAAATCCCTATAATAATCCTTTCCCCACCCTAAACATCAACCCTAACTCTTAATTTAATTAATGTACAATATATCTCAATAAGTTAAGAATATAATCTAATTTAATTTAATTAATTCTATCTAATCTATCTTAAGGTTTCAAGGATTACTTTCGTTTAGTTACTTTAAACATGCAGTCCATTAAATTATAAAAACATTTTAAATTAATTAAATCATCTAATCTAATCTAAACCTAAATTTAATTTAATTAAATTAAATATATACTTTATTGAGTCAAAAGCCTGTTTTAATTTAGTTAAAAGAAACAAATGTAATTATAATCTATCCTAAAATTTAATATCAAACAAAAAAATAAAATGCACAAATTAACAGAAGATGGATCAAATTGAAAAAATTACAAGATTTAAACACTGATTTTATTGAAATTAGGACCAAATTACATGATTTAAAATGCCAAAGGGACTAAAATCTTAATTAAACCAATTATCCCCCTCAATTAATGCCCTAACACATTCTCTCAATTTATAAGATATTAGAATATGACGTGATAGTTAATGTCAAAATTTCAGCTAATGAGGGAGAAAAATCACAATTGATCAATCTACGATTGTCATCTGCCAGATTTAAGCGGGAAAAGATTAAAATTAGCAAAAAAAAACTCAAATTTATACTTGCAGTGTTGTTTTTTATCTGAAAAAATAATAACAATAAGTTGATCGGAAAAATTGAGGTATGACATAAATTTTTAATTGATTATATTTGTATATACATAAAAATAATTATTTAACACTTTACATTAATTTAAAAATGTATTCATTTACATTTATCAACATATTAATTTGATTGTATATGTATATACATTTGTTCTTATATAATTTAATAAAACAATAGTCAATAATTGAATTATTTAATAAAAATATTTAAAATACAAAAATTATTAATGAAAATAATGAAAAATTAATTTATCATGTGATTATAAAATGAATTTCTCACATCATCAAATCATAAATTTCCTCAATTACACGTCACGTAAATATCAAGGCGGGACAATATCAGTTTTGTTCAATAACAAATTGGGATCGAAACAAGTTTGGTTAATTAGCTAATCGAGTTCAAAATAGGTCAGATAAAATCAGACCTGGTCGATTCATCCAGATAATATTGGTTATCGATCAGTTTAGTCTCAGGTTCTAGTTTGTATTTGTTGGGTACAAGTCAGGTTTCGAGACCATAGTAACAACTTCAATTGAGTTTTAGTTACTAAATTAGCAGGTCTAAATGGGTCCCCAAGCTATAACTATCATTCTAAATTAAAACTCAAACTTTTGAACATTTTAATTTTATTTCCAAACTATTAATCTCATTCTAAATTGGTCCTCAAACTTTTGAGCATTCCAGTTTCTTCCGCATACTACGAGCTTCAAACTAATTTACCCCCAAACTTTTGAGCATTCTAATTCCATACTCAAAACAACACTACATGCAAAAACATGACCCACATTAATAAAAAAAATTACAAAAACTATTAAGTTTCAGGAAAAACTAAAATGTTTTAATTTTGTAAGTAAGGCCGATTACCAAACTAATAAAACAGAAAAACAAGAATGTATCACGAAGGGAATTAAGTTCTATTCAATTCTCACGCATGGAATTGATTCATTGCTAGCACTCGGCTTAAAGGAAATTAGCTAAGAATGATATCAATTATCACACTTAGTATATTTTTGCAAAATATAAAAATACTTGAATTAAAGAAAAAGAAGAAATGAATTTTATGAATAGTAAAAGGAACAAAACAAGAGTTTAAAGATAAAATGATAGATGATCTAAAGCCTTACCCATGGAGGGTATTTAGAGGCTTCTAACTACCTAAAAATAACAAAATGATTTAAAATAAAATAAAATAAAATAAAAGATAATTCATGAGTTTAAAATTTATAAACAAGATATCCTAAGGATCTTCTTAGATTGTGTTGACTAAGTTGATTCCAGAATCTTCTCGAATCTTCTAGGAACTGTCACGCCAGTATTTTATCGTGCCCGGCATCGTGTCCATGTCTCCAGTCGCGATAAGAAATGAAAAAATTGTCCTTTTAATCTCCAATTCTAGTAAACAGTTCACTGCACACAAAATAAACAAATTACACTCAAATTAGCAGTGATGGTTTCATGAAAATAAGATAATTAACAATTAAAAGTGACTATTTCAAACACCAATCAACTTATTTCAAGTCGGTTTTATTTCGTGTCAGGTCAGAAATCGGGTTCATTTTAGGTTGGTTCAAAATGGTTTCAATCTAAATCAGTCAATTGATGGGTTAATTCAAGCTCTGATGGACCTAAGGTTGAGTTTATTTCAGGTCGGTTTAATTGGGAGTTGGGAAATTTCAATTCGGTGTGATTTTAGGTTGGGTTAATTCAGGTTTTAAAATCGTATTAAGTTTGAGTTTGGTACAATTAGTCAATAGACTTTGCGTTGGGTCATTTCGCGTGAATTATTTAACTCCTTTCAAGAACAATAATCACATTAAAAATAAATATTATAGATTATAATGAATAAAAATATTATTATTATTTAAAATATTATACTAGTAAATTAAAGGATTAGAAATAAATAAGCGTCAATTTTGGTGAAAAATAAAATTTTAGAAACTAACATGAATCAAAATGTAGTTCGGGGGTTCAGTTAGGACTGAGTTTTAGTTTGGGGACCAGTTTAGAATGATTGTTGATTGTTCTAATTCGCATTCTTCTTTTATATATAGTGAGGTCGATCCAATCTTTTAATATCTTGTTTTTTTCCCCTAACTCAAGTCTTTTATTTTCTATAAGTTTTATAAGGCCTTTATAAAAATAATAACAATGCAATGACATAATAGAAAGACCTTTTATTCACTATATATAATGATTTCATAAACATGGCATACTTGATTTCAAACATTTAAGCCTTTCCTAGAGATCAAAGAGGAAGGGGTTGGGATTGCTCAGGGATTAAACCCGAGACTAAATTCACTTAAGACTTCAAGCCAGTCTTTTTATTACACCACCTTCCTTATTTTAAAATTACTAGTTCCTACAAAGAAACCATATTTCAAATTATTTTCTGGAAACTTGTTGTCAAAGCTGGAGCCGGGTGGTCCGGGTCAATCTTCGCCGTTGCCTTGTATCCAAGTTTGTTCACCTCAGCAGGAGTGGCAGAAGATGTGTCCAGAAGCGATTCCACGGTAGCCCAATTGACATTAGTATTCGTAATGTCAACATACACCTGCAGATTTGATTTATATGAAACTTGATCAAATTATATTATTTCATTTGAATGTTACAATGCCATTGAATGGATGCATACCTTGTTGCTTTGACCGTTCATATTGCTCCAGGCAATAACCCACTTAATGCCAGTTGGGGTTGAATACACAACCCCGCCTTTCGAGCTTCCAGCTCGGGGATCGGCGTCGTGCTTAATTTTATTGGACCACATTGCTTGAAGAACAAATGGGCGGTTTCCAGAGCCATACCAATCGATTTGGTCAGCAAGGTTGACATTATCATTGGAAATGTTCTGAAGAGTCACGTCGGTATAGAATGCAGGACCCGAGCTGCTAAATACAACGGGAGCCATCACCTGAATTGGAGAAGTAGAAATACCTTAAGCTGTTGGTTTGGTTTGGTTGTGCTCTACTGCTGTACTAGATACACCTATATATACTATTCTGCAGCTCATAAAATGACAACAAGCAGATAGATTTTTTTTTTCAATTTTTGTATATTAATGAGGACAAAGTACTGAATAAATATATTACATCACCAACGGCAGAATTGAATTACCACGTGCATGTTTCATTTTAATTTTAAAGTTTTTATACCACGTGCATGTTAGTTATAACAACTTTATAAGACTAAATGTTTGAATACTAGCTTGTGATCCACGTGCTGAGTTTTCTTTTAAGTATTTAATATGGGTCGTTATAACTAACTCTCTCTTTCATTTTTTTGTAAATATTTTAATAATATTAGATTGTCTCATGTTGGGGTGTTTAGAGGCTTTAAACTATAATGGACTGATTTATTGGTACAATTATCGGAAATTTAAGTTTAAAATTTTAATGAATTTTTATCATTTTGTTTAAACATCTTACCGCCCGATAGTTAAACCTATTATAGCATGTATTTTAAACGATTTTAGAACAAATTAAAAAAATTAGAAACAAAAAAAAATCAATTTCAGTGAAAAATATTTAAATATTATGAAAAATATTAGCTTGTGGTCCACATGTAGAGTTGGGCAGGGGTTGGATATTTGTCTCACCAGCACCATTCCTGAACGTTAATTTCTTTCATCGTCATCTGACCCGACCTGGGTTTAGGGTGAAAAATTTGACTCGAGTTTTAAGTTTTAAAATCTAACCCGACTTGACCCAGGCTATTATTATTTTTTAATTTTAGGGACTTAATTGTAAAAAATAAATTCTAGGAATCTAATTGTAAAGTCATAAAATTTTTGTGACCTAAATGTAGAAAAAATCAATTTTGACTTAAACGTAAAAAATATATAAAAACAAGGATCATTATTGCAAATATCTATAAGAAACATATGTAAAAAGTACATTATTAATCCCTGATCAAATTTTTTCTACCCTAAAATGAACCTGAGCCGACCCAAACCCAAATTTTTCTACCAAAAAATCTAACTCAATCTGATTGTTTTAACGATAATAGCTGTGATTAATCCACTCAAAAATCATCTTTCAAAGATAAGCTTGGGAAGATTGATTACAAGAGAGAAAGGCTAGTTACAACGGGTTGGGTCTTATAGACTGTAACCGACATGAATACCGGAAAAAAATTCATTTCAATGATCAACAGAATTGAAACAAAATTAGCTTGAGGTGATTTCTTTATTATCATTTTCAATTACTACATCGTTTTTCTTAATCTTTATTTTTACTTTTAATTTGTTTAATTTAGTTTTTTATTATTTTATCACAATTTCAACAACCCCTTTAATTAATTGTTTGCGACATCCTGAGCTGGAATCAACAAAGAATTACTTCAGAAATTTCAAATTTCTTGTGGACCAACCCTTTTTACTATACATCTTTTACTTATTTAATTTAAAGAGGATTATTTTAAAACGGGGCCAGGTGAAGATGAAAGAAATTAACGTTTAGGTCTGTGCTGGTAGGACAAAAATCCAACCCCTGCCCAAGTCTACATGTGGACCACAAGCTAATATTTAAATATTTAGTCCTGTATAGTTGTTATAACAAACATGCACGTGGTAAATTTTTTTCAGAATATTTAAATATTTTTCACTAAATTTGAATTTTTTTGTCTCTAATTTTCGTAATTTATTCTAAAATCATTTAAAATACATGCTATAATAGGTTTAACTATTAGGCCGTAACATGTTTAAACAAAATGATAAAGATTCATTAAAATTTGGATTAATTATCGCAGATGTCATATTTGTTTACCCGTAGTACAAATTTAGTCATTGATTTTAAAAATTGACCAATACAGTCACATACGTTTTTAGGTCGTAAATTTATGGTTATTGAGACGTTTGTTGCCGTTAAACTTTAACGGGAGTTAATCTGTCATAATAAAAAATGATAAATTATTTAAATAGTCCCTAAAATTTTCTTACACTTTGTTTTATTTTTAATTTACCTTAAAAATTTTAAAACTTTATATTTTCATCATCTTCTCAAACAAACCCCTTTCTCTAAAATAGTCCCTAGACTATTATTGAATTTTTTGGTCCTAACAAGTTGAAGTTGCATTTTCTGATCTTGATATATAGTAAGAAAGATGACAAAATCGAAAGGGCAAACACATTCTTGAATGTTTTACCACCTTAAATGATAAAGCAAAGAATGAACCCGACAAAGGAACAATGAGAGGTTAAGCAAAATAACTCAAAGGCAGATGATACTTCAACACAACCAAACTTTAAAGATGATAAAAAATCAACAGTTAAAAATGATGATAAGAAGCACATATAGGCATGTTGAATGAGATGATTTATTGTTCTTTCCTTCATATGGTCTATGTCTTATAAGTCTTTGATTCGATTTTTTATTTTTTCCGTTTAAAAAGTTTTTAATTTACTAGAATTGATATTTTTTCCATTTAATTATATTGGAAGTATGAGTATCATAAAGCTTATTATGTTGTACTGTATGAAAAGATGACGATGAGGGATATAAAAATATTAAGTGGGAAGAAGATCTATTTGCAGGTATACACTGGTTTGAGAAGATGTTCAGTAAATTCATTATTTTTTATAAATTCATTGTTTGAGAAGATGGTAAAAAATAAAATGTTAAAATTTTAAGGGTCAAAATAAAGATAAAACAAAAATGAAAGAATAATTTAGGGACTATTTAAGTGATTTATCATATTTTATTATAACATATCAGCTCCCGTTAAAGTTTAACGACAATAAATGTTTTAGTGACCATAAGTTTACAACCCGAAAACGTACGTAACTATATTGATCGATTTTCAAAATTGGTGACTAAATTTGTACTGGGTGCAAACAAATGTGACCTCTGCAGTAATTAACTATTAAAATTTTAAACTTAGATTTCCGACAATTGTACCAATAAACCAGTCCAGTATAGTTTAAAGCCTCTAAACACCCCAGCATGAGACAATCTAATATTATTAAAATATTTACAAAAAAATGAAAGAGAGAGTTAGTTATAACGACCCCATATTAAATACTTAAAAGAAAACTCAGCACGTGGATCACAAGCTAGTATTCAAACATTTAGTCTTATAAAGTTGTTATAACTAACATGCACGTGGTATAAAAACTTTAAAATTAAAATGAAACATGCACGTGGTAATCCAATTCTGCCGTTGGTGATGTAATATATTTATTCAGTACTTTGTCCTCATTAATATACAAAAATTGAAAGAAAAAAAATCTATCTGCTTGTTGTCATTTTATGGGCTGCAGAATAGTATATATAGGTGTATCTAGTACAGCAGTAGAACACAACCAAACCAAACCAAACCAAACCAACAGCTTAAGGTATTTCTACTTCTCCAATTCAGGTGATGGCTCCCGTTGTATTTAGCAGTTCGGGTCCTGCATTCTATACCGACGTGACTCTTCAGAACATTTCCAATGATAATGTCAACCTTGCTGACCAAATCGATTGGTATGGCTCTGGAAACCGCCCATTTGTTCTTCAAGCAATGTGGTCCAATAAAATTAAGCACGACGCCGATCCCCGAGCTGGAAGCTCGAAAGGCGGGGTTGTGTATTCAACCCCAACTGGCATTAAGTGGGTTATTGCCTGGAGCAATATGAACGGTCAAAGCAACAAGGTATGCATCCATTCAATGGCATTGTAACATTCAAATGAAATAATATAATTTGATCAAGTTTCATATAAATCAAATCTGCAGGTGTATGTTGACATTACGAATACTAATGTCAATTGGGCTACCGTGGAATCGCTTCTGGACACATCTTCTGCCACTCCTGCTGAGGTGAACAAACTTGGATACAAGGCAACGGCGAAGATTGACCCGGACCACCCGGCTCCAGCTTTGACAACAAGTTTCCAGAAAATAATTTGAAATATGGTTTCTTTGTAGGAACTAGTAATTTTAAAATAAGGAAGGTGGTGTAATAAAAAGACTGGCTTGAAGTCTTAAGTGAATTTAGTCTCGGGTTTAATCCCTGAGCAATCCCAACCCCTTCCTCTTTGATCTCTAGGAAAGGCTTAAATGTTTGAAATCAAGTATGCCATGTTTATGAAATCATTATATATAGTGAATAAAAGGTCTTTCTATTATGTCATTGCATTGTTATTATTTTTATAAAGGCCTTATAAAACTTATAGAAAATAAAAGACTTGAGTTAGGGGAAAAAAACAAGATATTAAAAGATTGGATCGACCTCACTATATATAAAAGAAGAATGTGAATTAGAACAATCAACAATCATTCTAAACTGGTCCCCAAACTAAAACTCAGTCCTAACTGAACCCCCGAACTACATTTTGATTCATGTTAGTTTCTAAAATTTTATTTTTCACCAAAATTGACGCTTATTTATTTCTAATCCTTTAATTTACTAGTATAATATTTTAAATAATAATAATATTTTTATTCATTATAATCTATAATATTTATTTTTAATGTGATTATTGTTCTTGAAAGGAGTTAAATAATTCACGCGAAATGACCCAACGCAAAGTCTATTGACTAATTGTACCAAACTCAAACTTAATACGATTTTAAAACCTGAATTAACCCAACCTAAAATCACACCGAATTGAAATTTCCCAACTCCCAATTAAACCGACCTGAAATAAACTCAACCTTAGGTCCATCAGAGCTTGAATTAACCCATCAATTGACTGATTTAGATTGAAACCATTTTGAACCAACCTAAAATGAACCCGATTTCTGACCTGACACGAAATAAAACCGACTTGAAATAAGTTGATTGGTGTTTGAAATAGTCACTTTTAATTGTTAATTATCTTATTTTCATGAAACCATCATTGCTAATTTGAGTGTAATTTGTTTATTTTGTGTGCAGTGAACTGTTTACTAGAATTGGAGATTAAAAGGACAATTTTTTCATTTCTTATCGCGACTGGAGACATGGACACGATGCCGGGCACGATAAAATACTGGCGTGACAGTTCCTAGAAGATTCGAGAAGATTCTGGAATCAACTTAGTCAACACAATCTAAGAAGATCCTTAGGATATCTTGTTTATAAATTTTAAACTCATGAATTATCTTTTATTTTATTTTATTTTATTTTAAATCATTTTGTTATTTTTAGGTAGTTAGAAGCCTCTAAATACCCTCCATGGGTAAGACTTTAGATCATCTATCATTTTATCTTTAAACTCTTGTTTTGTTCCTTTTACTATTCATAAAATTCATTTCTTCTTTTTCTTTAATTCAAGTATTTTTATATTTTGCAAAAATATACTAAGTGTGATAATTGATATCATTCTTAGCTAATTTCCTTTAAGCCGAGTGCTAGCAATGAATCAATTCCATGCGTGAGAATTGAATAGAACTTAATTCCCTTCGTGATACATTCTTGTTTTTCTGTTTTATTAGTTTGGTAATCGGCCTTACTTACAAAATTAAAACATTTTAGTTTTTCCTGAAACTTAATAGTTTTTGTAATTTTTTTTTATTAATGTGGGTCATGTTTTTGCATGTAGTGTTGTTTTGAGTATGGAATTAGAATGCTCAAAAGTTTGGGGGTAAATTAGTTTGAAGCTCGTAGTATGCGGAAGAAACTGGAATGCTCAAAAGTTTGAGGACCAATTTAGAATGAGATTAATAGTTTGGAAATAAAATTAAAATGTTCAAAAGTTTGAGTTTTAATTTAGAATGCTAGTTATAGCTTGGGGACCCATTTAGACCTGCTAATTTAGTAACTAAAACTCAATTGAAGTTGTTACTATGGTCTCGAAACCTGACTTGTACCCAACAAATACAAACTAGAACCTGAGACTAAACTGATCGATAACCAATATTATCTGGATGAATCGACCAGGTCTGATTTTATCTGACCTATTTTGAACTCGATTAGCTAATTAACCAAACTTGTTTCGATCCCAATTTGTTATTGAACAAAACTGATATTGTCCCGCCTTGATATTTACGTGACGTGTAATTGAGGAAATTTATGATTTGATGATGTGAGAAATTCATTTTATAATCACATGATAAATTAATTTTTCATTATTTTCATTAATAATTTTTGTATTTTAAATATTTTTATTAAATAATTCAATTATTGACTATTGTTTTATTAAATTATATAAGAACAAATGTATATACATATACAATCAAATTAATATGTTGATAAATGTAAATGAATACATTTTTAAATTAATGTAAAGTGTTAAATAATTATTTTTATGTATATACAAATATAATCAATTAAAAATTTATGTCATACCTCAATTTTTCCGATCAACTTATTGTTATTATTTTTTCAGATAAAAAACAACACTGCAAGTATAAATTTGAGTTTTTTTTTGCTAATTTTAATCTTTTCCCGCTTAAATCTGGCAGATGACAATCGTAGATTGATCAATTGTGATTTTTCTCCCTCATTAGCTGAAATTTTGACATTAACTATCACGTCATATTCTAATATCTTATAAATTGAGAGAATGTGTTAGGGCATTAATTGAGGGGGATAATTGGTTTAATTAAGATTTTAGTCCCTTTGGCATTTTAAATCATGTAATTTGGTCCTAATTTCAATAAAATCAGTGTTTAAATCTTGTAATTTTTTCAATTTGATCCATCTTCTGTTAATTTGTGCATTTTATTTTTTTGTTTGATATTAAATTTTAGGATAGATTATAATTACATTTGTTTCTTTTAACTAAATTAAAACAGGCTTTTGACTCAATAAAGTATATATTTAATTTAATTAAATTAAATTTAGGTTTAGATTAGATTAGATGATTTAATTAATTTAAAATGTTTTTATAATTTAATGGACTGCATGTTTAAAGTAACTAAACGAAAGTAATCCTTGAAACCTTAAGATAGATTAGATAGAATTAATTAAATTAAATTAGATTATATTCTTAACTTATTGAGATATATTGTACATTAATTAAATTAAGAGTTAGGGTTGATGTTTAGGGTGGGGAAAGGATTATTATAGGGATTTGGGTTTATTTTTGTTCAAATTAATTCCTAAGTTTAAACCGAATCAACCTCTATTTATTTATTTTTTCTAATCTAGTCCAAAATTTTAAAATGATAATATTTTTGTTTATTACAACCCATAAAAACATTATTTTTAGCTGAAATAGACCCATATTTTTCTATTTTTAATAATGTTTTGAAATATTTTTTTATTGTAGTCCGTATAAAAATTTTTAGTCAAAATTTCCCCATATTTATTTATATTTTTTGCAATTTTGTCGAATAATATATTTTTTTTATTGTAGTAGCTAAAATTTAATTTTTTTGGTCCAAAATGTTCTCTATTCATTTTGTCGTAATTTAGCCCATTATTATTATTATTATTATGATATTTTTATTCATATTAATTTTTAAAATTTTATTTTTCACCAAAATTGACACTTATTTATTTCTAATCCTTGTAATTTACTTCAATATTTTAAATAATGATATTTTTATTCATTCTAGTGTATAATATTTATTTTTAATGTGATTCTTGTTCCCGAAAGGAGTTAAATAATTTACACGAAATTACACAACGCAAAGTCTATCGACTAATTGTACTAAACTCAAACTTAATACGATTTTAAAACCAGAATTAACCCAACCGAAAAGAAATTACCCAACCCCCAATTAAACCGTCCTGAAATCAACTCGACCTTAAGTCCTCATAGCTTGAATTAACCCGTTAATTGACTGATTTAGGCTTGAATCGTTTTGAACCAACCTAAAATGAACCTCCTGACTTGAAACTGACCTAACACGAAATGAACCCGAGTTGAAATAACGCCTGACCTTAAATTGACCTGCACCTAAAATGAATCGCGTCAAAACATTAGATCAACCTAAAATGATTTGTATCTAATTTGACCCGACCATAAAGGATCCGACCTGAAACCCATTCGATTACATATTTTGCGTCCATATTGATATGAGATTCAGATATCTAATTTTTGTTTTACTAAAACAAATACACGTCTTTCACCTGATTTCTGTTAATGTTATTTAATGTTCTGAAATAATTTACTCGGCGTACTCTGGGTATGATTTTATGTCTTTACTTGTACAACTATGATCCAGATGATACCTCCAGTTAGGCCCATCCCTGATCATCCCCGATATGTGTTAAACCCTAGGGTTTCCTCTCCATAAGCATCTCAAAGGGAAAAGATTTTGGAGTAGGAGCTAGGGAGCTCAATGTGTCCCCATAAGTGCATATCAAACATATAGTTCGGGTACAACATAATGATATCATAAAACATTTTTAAGGGCGGCCAAAAGTTTTATTTTAAAACCTATCTACCCTCTATTCGAACCCCGATATGAAATCTCCCGTGAATTACGTCCTAGAGGACATACATTCTAATTCCATACTCGAAATAACACTACATGCTAAACATGACCCACATTAATAAAAAAAAATTACAAAAACTATTAAGTTTTAGGAAAAACTAAAATGGTATAATCTAACAATAAGTTGTGGCATGAACGATAAACAGGGCTGAAATTGGAACATCTAAAAGTTTGGGCATCATATTAGATTGAGAATTTTAGTTTGGGGACCAATTTAGAATGAGTGTTGATTGCTTCTAATTGACATTCTTGTTTTATATATTGTGAAGTCGATCTTATCATTTAATATCATTACAAGAATCTTTGTCTAGGGTCTTTTATTTGTATGAATTTTATGTGGACTTTATGAAAATCATAACAATATAGAAAGACCTTTTATTCACCACATATAGTGACTTCATAAACATGGCAGAACTGATTCCAAACATTTAGGCCTTTTAAACCTTTTCTAGAGATCAAAGAGGAAGGGGATGGGATTGCTCCGGGATCAAACCCAAGACTAAATTAAGACATAAAGCCAGTCTTTTTATTACACCACCTTCCTTATTTTAAAATTACTAGTTCCTGCAAAGAAACGATGTTTCAAACTATTTTCTGGAAACTTGTTGTCAAAGTTGGAGCCGGGCTGTCCGGGTCAATCGTCGCCGTTGCCTTGTATCCAAGTTTGTTCACCTCAGCAGGAGTGGCAGAAGATGTGTCCAGAAGCGATTCCACGGTAGCCCAATTGACATTAGTATTCGTAATGTCAATATACACCTGCAGATTTGATTTATATGAAACTTGATCAAATTATATTATTTCATTTGAATGTTACAATGCCATTGAATGGATGCATACCTTGTTGCTTTGACCGTTCATATTGCTCCAGGCAATAACCCACTTAATGCCAGCTGGGGTTGCATACACAGCCCCGCCTTTCGAGCTTCCAGCTCGGGGATCGGCGTCGTGCTTAATTTTATTGGACCACATTGCTTGAAGAACAAATGGGCGGTTTCCAGAGCCATACCAATCGATTTGGTCAGCAAGGTTGACATTATCATTGGAAATGTTCTGAAGAGTCACGTCTGTATAGAATGCAGGACCCGAACTGCTAAATACAACGGGAGCCATCACCTGAATTGGAGAAGTAGAAATACCTTAAGCTGTTGGTTTGGTTTGGTTTGGTTGTGCTCTGACTGCTGTACTAGGTACACCTATATATACTATTCTGCAGCCCATAAAATGACAAGCAGATATAATGGTTTTATTTTTCAATTTTTGTATATTAATGAGGACAAAGGACCGAATGAATTAAATATATTACATCTCCAACGGCAGAATTGAATTACCACGTGCATGTTTCATTTTAATTTTAAAGTTTTTTATACCACGTGCATGGTTGTTATAACAACATTGCAAGACTATATTTCAACATTAGCTTGGGATCCACTGTTGAGTTTTCTTTAAGCAGTTAACGTGTGGTTGTTACAACTAAATCCCTCTTTTCATTATTGTAAATATTTTAATACTATTAGAATATCGAATGTAGGAAGATTTATTAAACGAGTGTGGCTCACCACATCATCCATGGTCTCGCCCAGTAATAATTTTTTATCTTATTTTTTCCAAAGCGAATCGTTATCATTCCGTTTAAACATGTTACCGCTTAGGCAATTAACATGTTTATTGTATACACTCGTAGACCAACCTAATTCCTGGAGGTCACAACTTATACCCAAAAATTCCACTGAAAATATTTACAATTTAAAGTCTCAAAACAAATAACGATTATTTACCAAAATATATAATACCAGATAATTAATCGAAACCCATATTGAAATTTCGGTTACAAAATAAGGTCACATCGCGCAGATTAGTGAAGCATACAATATCAAGATATCGACTAATGTCACCCAAATAAAGACAGTATGATGGATAAAAAATTACAAAAGAAGACGAGTATGAATGTGTCGATCCCCCGATATGTGTTAAACCCTGGGGTTTCCTCTCCATAAGCATCTCAAAGGGAAAAGATTTTGGAGTAGGAGCTAGGGAGCTCAATGTGTCCCCATAAGTGCATATCAAACATATAGTTCGGGTACAACATAATGATATCATAAAATATTTTTAAGGGCGGCCAAAAGTTTTATTTTAAAACCTATCTACCCTCTATTCGAACCCCGATATGAAATCTCCCGTGAATTACGTCCTAGAGGACATACACTTGGCCTATAGGCACAGAGGCCTGCCTAAGCCGATACCTAAGGGCCGGAAGGACTTACCAGCTTGATCGGGGATGAGCATAACTGGAGGTATCATCTGGATCATAGTTTTACCTGTAAAGACTTAAAATCATACCCAAAGTATATGTATATACATTTATTCTTATAAAATTTAATAAAATAATAGTCAATAATTGAATTATTTAACAAAAATATTTAAAATACAAAAGTTAATAATGAAAAATTAATTTATCGTATGATAATAAAATAAATTTCTCACACCATCAAATCATAGATTTCCTCAATTACACGCCACGTAAATATCAAGGCAGGTCAATATCAGTTGTGTTCAATAACAAATCGGGATCAAAACAATTTGGGTCAATTAGCAAATCGAGTTCAAAATAGGTCAGAGAAAACCAGATCTGGTCGATTCAGCTAGATAATATCAATTTAGTCTCAGGTTCAAGTTTGTATTTGTTGGGCACAAGTCAGGTTTCGAGTCCATAGTAACAACTTCAATTCAGTTTCAGCTACTAAATTAGCAGGTCTAAATTGGTCCCCAGGCTATAACTAGCATTCTAAATTAAAACTCAAACTTTTGAACATTTCAATTTCATCTTCAAACTATTAGTCTCATTCTAAATTGGTCCTCGAACTTTTGAGCATTCCAGTTTCTTTCGCATACTATGAGCTTCAATCTAATTTACCCCCCAAACTTTTGAACATTCTAATTCCATACTCGAAATAACACTACATGCTAAACATGACCCACATTAATAAAAAAAAAAATTACAAAAACTATTAAGTTTTAGGAAAAACTAAAATGGTATAATCTAACAATAAGTTGTGGCATGAACGATAAACAGGGCTGAAATTGGAACATCTAAAAGTTTGGGCATCATATTAGATTGAGAATTTTAGTTTGGGGACCAATTTAGAATGAGTGTTGATTGCTTCTAATTGACATTCTTGTTTTATATATTGTGAAGTCGATCTTATCATTTAATATCATTACAAGAATCTTTGTCTAGGGTCTTTTATTTGTATGAATTTTATGTGGACTTTATGAAAATCATAACAATATAGAAAGACCTTTTATTCACCACATATAGTGACTTCATAAACATGGCAGAACTGATTCCAAACATTTAGGCCTTTTAAACCTTTTCTAGAGATCAAAGAGGAAGGGGATGGGATTGCTCCGGGATCAAACCCAAGACTAAATTAAGACATAAAGCCAGTCTTTTTATTACACCACCTTCCTTATTTTAAAATTACTAGTTCCTGCAAAGAAACGATGTTTCAAACTATTTTCTGGAAACTTGTTGTCAAAGTTGGAGCCGGGCTGTCCGGGTCAATCGTCGCCGTTGCCTTGTATCCAAGTTTGTTCACCTCAGCAGGAGTGGCAGAAGATGTGTCCAGAAGCGATTCCACGGTAGCCCAATTGACATTAGTATTCGTAATGTCAATATACACCTGCAGATTTGATTTATATGAAACTTGATCAAATTATATTATTTCATTTGAATGTTACAATGCCATTGAATGGATGCATACCTTGTTGCTTTGACCGTTCATATTGCTCCAGGCAATAACCCACTTAATGCCAGCTGGGGTTGCATACACAGCCCCGCCTTTCGAGCTTCCAGCTCGGGGATCGGCGTCGTGCTTAATTTTATTGGACCACATTGCTTGAAGAACAAATGGGCGGTTTCCAGAGCCATACCAATCGATTTGGTCAGCAAGGTTGACATTATCATTGGAAATGTTCTGAAGAGTCACGTCTGTATAGAATGCAGGACCCGAACTGCTAAATACAACGGGAGCCATCACCTGAATTGGAGAAGTAGAAATACCTTAAGCTGTTGGTTTGGTTTGGTTTGGTTGTGCTCTGACTGCTGTACTAGGTACACCTATATATACTATTCTGCAGCCCATAAAATGACAAGCAGATATAATGGTTTTATTTTTCAATTTTTGTATATTAATGAGGACAAAGGACCGAATGAATTAAATATATTACATCTCCAACGGCAGAATTGAATTACCACGTGCATGTTTCATTTTAATTTTAAAGTTTTTTATACCACGTGCATGGTTGTTATAACAACATTGCAAGACTATATTTCAACATTAGCTTGGGATCCACTGTTGAGTTTTCTTTAAGCAGTTAACGTGTGGTTGTTACAACTAAATCCCTCTTTTCATTATTGTAAATATTTTAATACTATTAGAATATCGAATGTAGGAAGATTTATTAAACGAGTGTGGCTCACCACATCATCCATGGTCTCGCTCAGTAATAATTTTTTATCTTATTTTTTCCAAAGCGAATCGTTATCATTCCGTTTAAACATGTTACCGCTTAGGCAATTAACATGTTTATTGTATAAACCCGTAGACCCACCTACGCGGTACAAATAACAATTAAATACCAAAATATATAATACCAGATAATTAATCTAAACCCATATTAAAATTTTGGTTACAAAATAATGTCACATCAGGCAAATAAGTGAAGCATACAATATCAAGATATAAGCTCATGTCACCCAAATAAAGACAGTATGATGAATAAAAACTTTACAATAGAAAACGTGTATGAATATGTCGATCTACCATGTTCCAAACCCAAGGGTTTCCATCTATAAGTACCTGAAAGGGAAAAGATTTTGGAGTAGGAGCTAAGGAGCTCAGTGTGTCCTCATTAGTGCATATAAAACATATAGTTCATGTACATAATAATTATATCATAAAACATATTTAAGGACAGACAAAGTTTTAATTTAAAACCTATCTACCCTCTTTTCGAACATCGACATGAAATCCCCATGAATTACGTCCTAAAGGACATACGCTAGGCCTATAGGCCTACCTAAGCCGACACCTAAGGTCTTGATGGACTTACCAGTTTGATCAAGGATGAGCCTAACTGGAGGTATCATTTGGATCATAGTTGTACCTGTAAAGACTTAAAATCATACCTAGAGTACGCCGAGTAAATTATTTCAGAACATTATACAATATTAACAGAAATCAAGTAACATACGTGTATTTATTTTAGTAAAGCAGAAATTAGATATCTGAATCTCATATCAATAGGGATGCAAAATATGTCATCGGATGGGTTTCAGTTCGGATCTTTTATGGTCGGGTCAAATTAATACAAATTATTTTAGGTCGATCTGATGTTTTGACGCGATTTAGTTTAGGTGCTGGTCAATTTAAGGTCAAGCTTATTTCAAGTCGGGTTCATTTCGTGTCAGGTCAATTTCAAGTCAGGAGGTTCATTTTAGGTTGGTTCAAAACGATTCAAGTCTAAATCAGTCAATTAACGGGTTAATTCAAGCTATGAGGACTTAAGTTCGAGTTGATTTCAGGACGGTTTAATTAGGAGACGAATAATTGCAATTAGGTTTGATTTTAGGTTGGTTAATTCGGGTTTTAAAATCGTTTTAAGTTTGAGTTTGGTACAATTTGTACGATAGACTTTGCGTTGGGTCATTTCGTGTGAATTATTTAACTCCTTTCAAGAACAAAAATCACATTAAAAATAAATATTATACAACATAATGAATAAAAATATCATCATTATTTAAAATATTGGAGTAAATTACAAGGATTAGAAATAAATAAGTGTCGATTTTGGTGAAAAATAAAATTTTAGAAATTAACATGAATAAAAATATCATTATAATAATAATGTGCTATATTACGACAAAATGAATAGAGAACATTTTGGACTAAAAAATTAAATTTTAGGAACTACAATAAACAAAAATAATATTCGACAAAATTGCAAAAAAATATAAATAAATATGTGGAAATTTTGACTAAAAAATTTTGTACGCACCACAATAAACAAAAAAATATTCCAATAAATTACTAAAAAATAGAAAAATATTTGTCTATTTCAGCTAAAAATAAAGATTTTATGGGTTGTAATGAACAAAAATATTATTATTTTAAAATATTGGACTGGATTAGAAAAATAAATAAATAGATGTTGATTCGACTTAAACTTAGGGTTAATTTGAAAAAAAATAAACCCAAATTCCTATACTAATCCTTCCCCCAACCCCCAAACATTCCACTTAAAATATTTATCCCTAAACCCTAAACATCAACCCTAACTTTTCCTTTAATTAAAGTAAAATATATCTCAATAAGTCAAGAATATAATTGAATTTAATTTAATTAATTCTATCTGATCTAACTTAAGGTTTCAAGGATTACTTTCGTTTAATTACTTTAAACATGCAGTCCATTAAGTCATGAAAATATTTTAAATTAATTAAATCATCTAATCTAATCTAAACCTAAATTTAATTTAATTAAATTAAATATATACTTTATTGAGTCAAAAGCCTGTTTTAGTTTAGTTAAAAGAAACAAATGTAATTATAATCTATCCTAAAATTAATATCAAACAAATAAATAAAATGCACAAATTAACAGAAGATGGATCAAATTGAAAAAATTACAAGATTTAAACACTGATTTTATTGAAATTAGGACCAAATTACTTGGTTTAAAATGCCACAGGGACTAAAGCCTGAATTAACCCAATTATCCCCCTCAATTAATGCCCTAACACATTCTCTCTTTCTATAAGATAGTAGAATATGACGTGATAGTTAATGTCAAAATTTCAAGAAATAAGGGAGAAAACTCACAATATGTGATTATTGATTTTGATCGATCTACGATTGTCATCTCACAGATTTAAGCGGGAAAATATTAAAATTAGCAAAAAAAAAGTCATATTTATATTTGTAGGGTTATTTTTTATTTGAAAAGATAGTAACAATAAGTTGATCGAAAAAATTGAGGTATGACATATATTTTATATTGATTATATTTGTATATACATAAAAATAATTATTCAACTCTTTACATTAATTTAAAAATGTATTCATTTACATTTATCAACATATTAATTTGATTATATATGTATACACATTTATTTTATACAATTTAATAAAATAATAGTCAATAACTGAATCATTTAACAAAAATATCTAAAATACAAAAATTAATAATGAAAATAATGAAAAATTAATTTAAATTGTGATAGTAAAATAAATTTCACACATCATCAAATCATAGATTTTCTCATTTACACGTCATGTAAATATCAAGACATGTCAATATCAGTTTTATTCAATAACAAATTAGGATCAAAACAAATTGGGTCAATTAGCAAATTGAGTTCAAAATATGTCTGATAAAATCAGATCTGGTCAGTTCAGTCAGATAGTATCGGTTATCTATCAGTTTAGTCTCAGGTTCAAGTTTGTATTTATTGGGTACAAATCAGGTTTCGAGATAACATATTTTTCTACTAAGTTAAATAATCAAGCTTAACGATAAAAAAAAAAAAAAATTATAATTTTTTACATGATTATCCAATAATACAAATAAAGTGAACCTAAATCTAATAATAATTAAGGGTGCATTTGGTTCATGGAAAAGATTATTACTATAGGTAATATTTTTTCTAAATTTACATTCCCATGTAGTAAAATGGATGGTTGTAGTGCCGGAGCTACGTTGGTACATAAAAGAGACAGAATAACTTAAAAAATTACTTGACTCGATGAACTCGACTCAATATAAAAAAAAAATAATAAATAAAATTTGAATCATAAAATAAGATTTGTAAATTCGAATAACTCAAAAAAATTATTTGACTCGATGAAACGCTCAATCCTACCTATACCTGCTAAAAATTGTATACCTTAGACTAATTTAAGTCTTTATCAAGGTTGTTTCGGATATTTTCAAGTCTGAAATGAAAACTTAAAAATGGACCTCTATAGAGTGAAAACATATCTCGTTATTTTGAACAATTAATTTAATATTTTATTAGTAAACCATAAAACATGATTAAACTTTATCAAACACGTATTTTCATCGTTTTGGTTAGAAAATTTGAAAAAATTGAATACGGAGAGATTTTGAACAATAAATACAAAAACTTTTAAGTATATTATATCTTTTATTTTTTATCGTTAGATTGAAAATATATAGTGAGAATTAAATTTGGAAAAAATAAATAAATTTTGATTGACCCTAGTCTTTATAAGTTTGAATACTAGATAAATTAGATATTTTTCTCTCAATTTTGAGTTTAAATACTTAATAAATAATTATATTTTTTAAATTTAATATTTCAATCCTCCTAATATTTAATCTCAGCTCCACTCATGGATGATAAAAAACTTTTTCTTACTTATAAAAATTAATTTATTTTTTATTATTAATCTTAAATATTCATTTTTCTCATGTAACACGATACAAATCAGTGAAAAAATTAAAAATATTATATTGTATCAAAGGGTCCTATCTCTCTATATATATCTATATATATGATTTATTTAATGCAGTATCCTTTTAATGTAGGGTTATTTTATTTTATTTTTAGATACGATTTCGGATAGAGATCTTAGCAGGTTATACATTAAAGGATGTTGCTGCAAGATTTATGAAAGAAATTCGTGCAACATGGTTAGTATTCGAAGGTATGTGCAGGGTGATAATGAGCCTGACTAACTCACGAGTTATTCGGGTTCGACTCGGTCAAAGCTCGGTTCAAGTGAGCTCAACTCGGGTTCGGGTTCAACTCGAGACCTTAATGAGCCGAGCCGGTTCAAGCTCAGCTCGAAAAGCTCGTGAACAGGCTCGAAATAATTATAGTATGTATATGCTACATATACATTAAAAAGTAATATTTTTAGCAAAAAAAAAAAGCAATAAAATAAAATATGAGAAATCTATTAAAATAAATTAACTAAAATAAATTAGGCATTTTTTTAATTTTGAATCGAGCCGAGACCGACGAGCTTCGAACCCGAGTCCAATAATATTATTTTCGAACCGAGTCCGAACCTAAAATTCCATCCACTACAGAAGGATTCTATGCTAAGAACTTCCGATCGGAAGGAGGATTTGGAGCCGTCTACAAGGGAGGACCAATGGGTTGAAGATTGTTGTAAAGCAACACAAGTTCAATTCAAGTATCCAAGGAGAGGAAGAACTCAAATCCGAAGTTTCAGACGGCGAAACGCGAAAATTTGGTCGAGCTGGTTGGTTCTTGCTCCGAAGGAAACCAGAGGCTACTTGTCTATGAATTCGTCTGCAACGGTTCACTGACCTTCATTTATCGAGTAACAATTCATTCGAGATACCTCGGTTTTCTTACCTCTTTTTCGCGATGAATTATCGACATCTTCAAGAAAAATGAAGAGTCCGAGCAATAATTATTGTAAGTTGTTTTTGCTTTGAACTACATAACGGATCACGAAAGTACTTGTAGCGTCAAAGATCTCACCTGCACAATCAGATTCTGTGAGCAAGGGCTCGTGTGATCCTCAACGGAAATCTCCTGATGATGAAGCTTTCAATATTCACCATAGAAACTGCCCCTGCAACTAGCCTTAGCCATCTTAACATGAGGCTTCTGCCATCACCGCCGATTTGGAGAACATCAAACCTTCCGCCTTTTTGGCAGAATCTGCATCCAGCAGTGGGGTCGATCATGAAAGACCTCCATGATGATGATCCGATAACTTTCGACGGTTCATTGAAGGTTCGGGAAGTTTGATTAGCAATGTTGCACTCATGCATAGAAAATTTCATGTTCTTACATGATGTTTGAAGGATTTATTGTTAATCACGAGCTTTTTTTTTTTTGCCATGAATTAGGAAACATGGAATCAAATATCAAATTAATCATTCTCAATGGATTTACTATGCAAAATCATCTTCATCCTACTTAGTTTCATGTCATCCATGCATAGTGAGACAGTTAGGATGGATATGTTCCAGTTTGCCTACCAAGATTTCCATGATCGTGAAAGGTTTTTGAAGATCATATCACCGTACCCAAATCCGGATGTCTCCGACATTCGAGTTGGATATGGATACTTCAAAAAAATAAAGAATTTGAGCAAGCATAGTTGTCTGGGATTCCATGCTAAAAGTGCACAGATATTATTCTAATTATAACAACAGCTTGAATACATTTGTATACCTCAAAGTTCCTGAATGGCATACAAGCATCCAACAGTTCAAGAAAAAAACACAAAAAAACAATACACCAAACATGCATGACTCACGTCATATGAGTCTCACCCCAATATCAGGTTTGCTCAACTACTCGAATCAAAAAAAAAAATTACGGAAGGAATGAAAAAAAAAAGTTCCGAAGAAGTTCATACCAGTGAACCAGAAGATCTCAAGGGAGTTCGGCCATTTCAAAAGGCATGTTATTCCATAAACATGAATCAATATCCCATTCTTGGCTTGAAATAGACGTTCCGGATTCCATATTCTTGTACTCATCGCCAAGAAGGGTTGCTATGGCATCCGTCATGATTGTTTGGTCCGCATCATAACCAGAACCTTGTTCAAGCCAATTAGAAGCAAACAATGTGTAAGAGTGACCACTATCCAACTGAATGGGAGCCGCTTTTTGGATCTTTGGCGTTAAAACATTGTCAGCTGATTCGGATTTTTTATGAGACTCTGAAAGAAATCCAAATTCAGGTTACTAAATTATAGAGAAACAATCGAAAGTAAAATTCTATGTCAATTTTGATTATAAACTTCTGGTGAAAATAAAATCAATTTTGATTATATAAAAGATGGTGCAAAATAAAAATAAAGAATGTTGATAGTGTTGTTATCCCAAGATTTCTTACAAATGCGGAGCTTTATTAAATCCCATATAAAATAATTAATTCAAATGATCAACTTTTAATAACGTTATTAATCAGAGAGATGCTCACCAGTAAAGGTTTCAGCTGATGATGGTTCATCCAACAAACTGCCACTTGCACTGATGCACTCGCTGAAAAGAGAAGATGCTGAATGACCCGTTGGAGAAAGAGTCTCAGCACATTTTCCCTGAGCTGTCTTGCAAATGTCGAAATCGGAACTTTGAGTTATATCACCAGGAGTTGATGAATTTGAACTCTTGTCAGATGCATGATTCTTCACGCCGCTTAGCGTTTTAACCTCATGAAATACAGCATTCAACAGACCACTATTAAGGGGTGAAAGACTACCCGACTCCAGTCCACTGCCTGGTGGCGGTGACTGGATAAAAGCATCAACAGACTCGAGTAAAGGTGGCGAGCAAGATAAAGTGCCCCAGTTACTGAAATCATTTTCTGGATCTTGGAATGAAGGGAGCTCAAACTTCACACCCTCCAAAGTGGGTTCTGAAGCAGAGAAATTGCCATTTGGAAGGGAATGGCTACCTTGGAATACACCAAATGACTGGGAATTCTTAGCTGCAGGATCTGGTCCAATTGGAAAGGACACCCCAAAGGATTGAGCAGGCTTGTTTGACATACCATCTTCAAATTGCTCAAACAAGGGGCATTCACTTTTAACAACACCGGTATAATCAGGGAAAGAGGCTGTTGGTCCACGGAGGCGCTTCTGGCAATAGATAGTTGGTGGCATGAAACTATAATATTGAGAGGAACCTAGGTCTTTCATTAGCATGCTTCTCGCGGATATACCAGGAAGTTCAGGGACATATGGCAAGACATTTTGATTCGCCTTCAAATTGTCAAATACGACATCAGGTATCTCATAGTTGTCATTCTGCAAGATATCATGAGGTCCTTTATCCCCTCCATTAACTGCACTGGCACTGTGGCTCTCCTGCAGTGCCTGCATGCACACTTCAGGAGGATACAGAGGTAATCCAGCACGTTGACGTCTCTTAATCCGTGTATTCCAATAATTTTTTATCTCATTATCTGTACGACCAGGCAACTGCAAAAAATAACAGAGCACAGAGAAACTTATTTTGGACACCTAAGGTTGGAATAGCTGTCATTAAGCTCTGGAAAGCATAAACTGATATTAGTCTGCATCTAGCACGAAAAGAGTACAGCATCAATCTTATATATGAAAACTCAGTACAACTCTTAAAGAAATTTTATTCCTAAAGACGCTAAAAAAATACTGTCTACATTTAATCTCCCCGAAACCGGACTAAATCAAAAGCACTTTCATTGTTATGAACAATATATGCTGCAACAGGAGTTAAGGAATGAAAAAGTAAAGTATAACTACATACAAAAGGGAAGGGCTGTTCTACACACACACACACACACACACACACACATATATATATATATATATATATATATTAAGTGTCCTTTTTTCTTAATGTAATTCATAACTTTATATAATTTCAATAAATTGCTTTTACTAACCAGTTATGAGAATTACTAGATTCACAGTAAATGAACTGAACACTTACATGAGCAGCCATCCGAGCCCATTTATTTCCCATCTTTGCATGGAGTTCAACAATCAGTTCTTCTTCTTCTTCAGTAAATGCCCCTTTCTTCAAGTTCGGCCTCAAGTGATTTGCCCAACGCAAGCGACAACTTTTTCCGCAACGAAGTAGTCCGGAGTGCTTCTGAACAGCATTCCAGTTGCCTTCCCCATGCTTCTTCACATAGTCAATCAAAATTGCGTCTTCAGCAGAAGTCCACGGACCTTTCTTCAATGCAACCCCCCCATCTGTAGCTGTTTCAAAATCACCATCATCAATCAACGGCAATATCGTTTGATCTTCAGAGGAAATTCCATTTCCCCTGTCGGTTTTAGGGTGACCCATCTCTTTGCAATCACACACAAATGAGTAATAACAGGTAACCGTCCAGAACCTAAAACCAGAAAAAAAAAAAAGATTGAAAAGTCAAAAATTAAAATAAAATCAAACAATAAAAACAGCTCTGTTTTTCAGTACATGTTTTTTGCATCAATAAGAGCTACAAGGCAATCAACAACAACACCCCTTTATTTAGTATAAGAATTGTGAAAGCATACATAAACACATTAAACTGATAAAAGCAAAAGTCGCCGATATAATATAAGTGCAACCCTCTATCTAAATGACAGAAAGAACTCATCAGATACAGAAAGATCAAAATTGATTACTCGGAAACGAAATCACCCACAAGTAAAATCAGGCACACAGAGTCATAAACGGCGAAACCTATGCCAATTCTGTTCCAAAAAGGGCAAAAAATCATTGGATCTCAAATTAAACCCTTTTCCCTTATACGGAGATCAGAACATATCAAAAGGACCAACTTCCAGATATGATAAAATAAATAAATCCAAACTGCATTTACTGCACTATACTTCTCTCACAAAAAACTCCAATATTCCATCAGTAATAAATAACTTTTGCTGATTATTGACTTAGACTCTAAGGTTAGTTAACAACTTTATGTATACTTATAATTTATTGCAACAAACAATGGCAGTTGAATCCATTAATTTTCAATTGAATCTGATGAGCAAAAAACAATTAAAAAACTAAATTTACATTAAATTAATCCACATCTAACAATTTCATTCAAGAATCACACAAAAAAGAAATTAAAAGAAAAGGAAGAAACTCGATTACCATAGTTCCCCAAAATAAAATTCTTCCGATGAGTTCAATTATGGTTCATGATTGAAGTGAGAGCTAATACAAAAGCGGCAATGGAAAACCTGAAACTCAATCCCCAAAAAGAATCATAATTATATTAAATTCGTTGATCTAGAAATAACAATAAATAACATTTTATTTTCTAACCGTAATTCCTGAGCTACAAGAATAAGGAGCCGGAAAGAGCAAAACATTGAAAACTACCAAAAATATTCCAATAAATTACCAAAAATAGATAAATATAGGTCTAGTTCAGTTAAAAATAAAGTTTTGAATATTTCAATTTCATCCCCAAACTATTAATCTCAATCTAAATTGATCCTCAAACTTTTGAGCATTCTATTTTCTTCCGCATACTACGAGCTTCAATCTAATATACCCCCCCAAACTTTTGAACATTCTAATTCCATACTTATCTTTTAATATCTTTAAAAAATATCTATATAGGGTCTTTTATTTTCTATCGAACCCCCATGTGCCAAACCCAAGGGTTTTCTCTCCATAAGTATCTGAAAGGGAAAATATTTTGGAGTAGGAGCTAGGGAGCTCAATATGTCCCATAAGTGCATATAAAACATATAGTTCAGGTACATAATAATTATATCATGAAACATATTTAATGGCAGCCAAAGTTTTAATTTAAAACCTATTTACACTCAATTCGAACACCGATATGAAATCCCCCATGAATTACGTCCTAAAGGACATATGCTAGGTCTATCGACCGACCTAAGTCGATACCTAAGATCTTGAAGGAATTACCGGTTTGATCAGGGATGAGCCTAACTGGAGGTATCATCTGGATCATAGTTGTACAAGTAAAGACATAAAATCATACCCAGAGTACGCCGAGTAAATTATTTCAGAACATTAAATAACATTAACAGAAATCAGGTGAAAGACGTGTATTTGTTTTAGTAAAACAGAAATTAGATATCTGAATCTCATATCAATATGGATGCAAAATATGTAATCGAATGGGTTTCAGGTCGGATCCTTCGTGGTCGGGTCAAATTAGATACAAATCATTTTAGGTTGATCTGATGTTTTGACGCGATTCATTTTAGGTGCGGGTCAATTTCAGGTCAGGCGTTATTTCAACTCGGGTTCATTTCTGTTAGGTCAGTTTCAAGTCAGGAGGTTCATTTTAGGTTGGTTCAAAACGATTCAAGCCTAAATCAGTCAATTAACGGGTTAATTCAAGCTATGAGGACTTAAGGTCGAGTTGATTTCAGGACGGTTTAATTGGGGGTTGGGTAATTTCTTTTCGGTTGGGTTAATTCTGGTTTTAAAATCGCATTAAGTTTGAGTTTAGTACAATTAGTCGATAGACTTTGCGTTGTGTAATTTCGTGTAAATTATTTAACTCCTTTCGGGAACAAGAATCACATTAAAAATAAATATTATACACTAGAATGAATAAAAATATCATTATTTAAAATATTGAAGTAAATTACAAGGATTAGAAATAAATAAGTGTCAATTTTGGTGAAAAATAAAATTTTAAAAATTAATATGAATAAAAATATCATAATAATAATAATAATAATGGGCTAAATTACGACAAAATGAATAGAGAACATTTTGGACCAAAAAAATTAAATTTTAGCTACTACAATAAAAAAATATATTATTCGACAAAATTGCAAAAAATATAAATAAATATGGGGAAATTTTGACTAAAAATTTTTATACGGACTACAATAAAAAAATATTTCAAAACATTATTAAAAATAGAAAAATATGGGTCTATTTCAGCTAAAAATAATGTTTTTATGGGTTGTAATAAACAAAAATATTATCATTTTAAAATTTTGGACTAGATTAGAAAAAATAAATAAATAGAGGTTGATTCGGTTTAAACTTAGGAATTAATTTGAACAAAAATAAACCCAAATCCCTATAATAATCCTTTCCCCACCCTAAACATCAACCCTAACTCTTAATTTAATTAATGTACAATATATCTCAATAAGTTAAGAATATAATCTAATTTAATTTAATTAATTCTATCTAATCTATCTTAAGGTTTCAAGGATTACTTTCGTTTAGTTACTTTAAACATGCAGTCCATTAAATTATAAAAACATTTTAAATTAATTAAATCATCTAATCTAATCTAAACCTAAATTTAATTTAATTAAATTAAATATATACTTTATTGAGTCAAAAGCCTGTTTTAATTTAGTTAAAAGAAACAAATGTAATTATAATCTATCCTAAAATTTAATATCAAACAAAAAAATAAAATGCACAAATTAACAGAAGATGGATCAAATTGAAAAAATTACAAGATTTAAACACTGATTTTATTGAAATTAGGACCAAATTACATGATTTAAAATGCCAAAGGGACTAAAATCTTAATTAAACCAATTATCCCCCTCAATTAATGCCCTAACACATTCTCTCAATTTATAAGATATTAGAATATGACGTGATAGTTAATGTCAAAATTTCAGCTAATGAGGGAGAAAAATCACAATTGATCAATCTACGATTGTCATCTGCCAGATTTAAGCGGGAAAAGATTAAAATTAGCAAAAAAAAACTCAAATTTATACTTGCAGTGTTGTTTTTTATCTGAAAAAATAATAACAATAAGTTGATCGGAAAAATTGAGGTATGACATAAATTTTTAATTGATTATATTTGTATATACATAAAAATAATTATTTAACACTTTACATTAATTTAAAAATGTATTCATTTACATTTATCAACATATTAATTTGATTGTATATGTATATACATTTGTTCTTATATAATTTAATAAAACAATAGTCAATAATTGAATTATTTAATAAAAATATTTAAAATACAAAAATTATTAATGAAAATAATGAAAAATTAATTTATCATGTGATTATAAAATGAATTTCTCACATCATCAAATCATAAATTTCCTCAATTACACGTCACGTAAATATCAAGGCGGGACAATATCAGTTTTGTTCAATAACAAATTGGGATCGAAACAAGTTTGGTTAATTAGCTAATCGAGTTCAAAATAGGTCAGATAAAATCAGACCTGGTCGATTCATCCAGATAATATTGGTTATCGATCAGTTTAGTCTCAGGTTCTAGTTTGTATTTGTTGGGTACAAGTCAGGTTTCGAGACCATAGTAACAACTTCAATTGAGTTTTAGTTACTAAATTAGCAGGTCTAAATGGGTCCCCAAGCTATAACTATCATTCTAAATTAAAACTCAAACTTTTGAACATTTTAATTTTATTTCCAAACTATTAATCTCATTCTAAATTGGTCCTCAAACTTTTGAGCATTCCAGTTTCTTCCGCATACTACGAGCTTCAAACTAATTTACCCCCAAACTTTTGAGCATTCTAATTCCATACTCAAAACAACACTACATGCAAAAACATGACCCACATTAATAAAAAAAATTACAAAAACTATTAAGTTTCAGGAAAAACTAAAATGTTTTAATTTTGTAAGTAAGGCCGATTACCAAACTAATAAAACAGAAAAACAAGAATGTATCACGAAGGGAATTAAGTTCTATTCAATTCTCACGCATGGAATTGATTCATTGCTAGCACTCGGCTTAAAGGAAATTAGCTAAGAATGATATCAATTATCACACTTAGTATATTTTTGCAAAATATAAAAATACTTGAATTAAAGAAAAAGAAGAAATGAATTTTATGAATAGTAAAAGGAACAAAACAAGAGTTTAAAGATAAAATGATAGATGATCTAAAGCCTTACCCATGGAGGGTATTTAGAGGCTTCTAACTACCTAAAAATAACAAAATGATTTAAAATAAAATAAAATAAAATAAAAGATAATTCATGAGTTTAAAATTTATAAACAAGATATCCTAAGGATCTTCTTAGATTGTGTTGACTAAGTTGATTCCAGAATCTTCTCGAATCTTCTAGGAACTGTCACGCCAGTATTTTATCGTGCCCGGCATCGTGTCCATGTCTCCAGTCGCGATAAGAAATGAAAAAATTGTCCTTTTAATCTCCAATTCTAGTAAACAGTTCACTGCACACAAAATAAACAAATTACACTCAAATTAGCAGTGATGGTTTCATGAAAATAAGATAATTAACAATTAAAAGTGACTATTTCAAACACCAATCAACTTATTTCAAGTCGGTTTTATTTCGTGTCAGGTCAGAAATCGGGTTCATTTTAGGTTGGTTCAAAATGGTTTCAATCTAAATCAGTCAATTGATGGGTTAATTCAAGCTCTGATGGACCTAAGGTTGAGTTTATTTCAGGTCGGTTTAATTGGGAGTTGGGAAATTTCAATTCGGTGTGATTTTAGGTTGGGTTAATTCAGGTTTTAAAATCGTATTAAGTTTGAGTTTGGTACAATTAGTCAATAGACTTTGCGTTGGGTCATTTCGCGTGAATTATTTAACTCCTTTCAAGAACAATAATCACATTAAAAATAAATATTATAGATTATAATGAATAAAAATATTATTATTATTTAAAATATTATACTAGTAAATTAAAGGATTAGAAATAAATAAGCGTCAATTTTGGTGAAAAATAAAATTTTAGAAACTAACATGAATCAAAATGTAGTTCGGGGGTTCAGTTAGGACTGAGTTTTAGTTTGGGGACCAGTTTAGAATGATTGTTGATTGTTCTAATTCGCATTCTTCTTTTATATATAGTGAGGTCGATCCAATCTTTTAATATCTTGTTTTTTTCCCCTAACTCAAGTCTTTTATTTTCTATAAGTTTTATAAGGCCTTTATAAAAATAATAACAATGCAATGACATAATAGAAAGACCTTTTATTCACTATATATAATGATTTCATAAACATGGCATACTTGATTTCAAACATTTAAGCCTTTCCTAGAGATCAAAGAGGAAGGGGTTGGGATTGCTCAGGGATTAAACCCGAGACTAAATTCACTTAAGACTTCAAGCCAGTCTTTTTATTACACCACCTTCCTTATTTTAAAATTACTAGTTCCTACAAAGAAACCATATTTCAAATTATTTTCTGGAAACTTGTTGTCAAAGCTGGAGCCGGGTGGTCCGGGTCAATCTTCGCCGTTGCCTTGTATCCAAGTTTGTTCACCTCAGCAGGAGTGGCAGAAGATGTGTCCAGAAGCGATTCCACGGTAGCCCAATTGACATTAGTATTCGTAATGTCAACATACACCTGCAGATTTGATTTATATGAAACTTGATCAAATTATATTATTTCATTTGAATGTTACAATGCCATTGAATGGATGCATACCTTGTTGCTTTGACCGTTCATATTGCTCCAGGCAATAACCCACTTAATGCCAGTTGGGGTTGAATACACAACCCCGCCTTTCGAGCTTCCAGCTCGGGGATCGGCGTCGTGCTTAATTTTATTGGACCACATTGCTTGAAGAACAAATGGGCGGTTTCCAGAGCCATACCAATCGATTTGGTCAGCAAGGTTGACATTATCATTGGAAATGTTCTGAAGAGTCACGTCGGTATAGAATGCAGGACCCGAGCTGCTAAATACAACGGGAGCCATCACCTGAATTGGAGAAGTAGAAATACCTTAAGCTGTTGGTTTGGTTTGGTTGTGCTCTACTGCTGTACTAGATACACCTATATATACTATTCTGCAGCTCATAAAATGACAACAAGCAGATAGATTTTTTTTTTCAATTTTTGTATATTAATGAGGACAAAGTACTGAATAAATATATTACATCACCAACGGCAGAATTGAATTACCACGTGCATGTTTCATTTTAATTTTAAAGTTTTTATACCACGTGCATGTTAGTTATAACAACTTTATAAGACTAAATGTTTGAATACTAGCTTGTGATCCACGTGCTGAGTTTTCTTTTAAGTATTTAATATGGGTCGTTATAACTAACTCTCTCTTTCATTTTTTTGTAAATATTTTAATAATATTAGATTGTCTCATGTTGGGGTGTTTAGAGGCTTTAAACTATAATGGACTGATTTATTGGTACAATTATCGGAAATTTAAGTTTAAAATTTTAATGAATTTTTATCATTTTGTTTAAACATCTTACCGCCCGATAGTTAAACCTATTATAGCATGTATTTTAAACGATTTTAGAACAAATTAAAAAAATTAGAAACAAAAAAAAATCAATTTCAGTGAAAAATATTTAAATATTATGAAAAATATTAGCTTGTGGTCCACATGTAGAGTTGGGCAGGGGTTGGATATTTGTCTCACCAGCACCATTCCTGAACGTTAATTTCTTTCATCGTCACCTGACCCGACCTGGGTTTAGGGTGAAAAATTTGACTCGAGTTTTAAGTTTTAAAATCTAACCCGACTTGACCCAGGCTATTATTATTTTTTAATTTTAGGGACTTAATTGTAAAAAATAAATTCTAGGAATCTAATTGTAAAGTCATAAAATTTTTGTGACCTAAATGTAGAAAAAATCAATTTTGACTTAAACGTAAAAAATATATAAAAACAAGGATCATTATTGCAAATATCTATAAGAAACATATGTAAAAAGTACATTATTAATCCCTGATCAAATTTTTTCTACCCTAAAATGAACCTGAGCCGACCCAAACCCAAATTTTTCTACCAAAAAATCTAACTCAATCTGATTGTTTTAACGATAATAGCTGTGATTAATCCACTCAAAAATCATCTTTCAAAGATAAGCTTGGGAAGATTGATTACAAGAGAGAAAGGCTAGTTACAACGGGTTGGGTCTTATAGACTGTAACCGACATGAATACCGGAAAAAAATTCATTTCAATGATCAACAGAATTGAAACAAAATTAGCTTGAGGTGATTTCTTTATTATCATTTTCAATTACTACATCGTTTTTCTTAATCTTTATTTTTACTTTTAATTTGTTTAATTTAGTTTTTTATTATTTTATCACAATTTCAACAACCCCTTTAATTAATTGTTTGCGACATCCTGAGCTGGAATCAACAAAGAATTACCTCAGAAATTTCAAATTTCTTGTGGACCAACCCTTTTTACTATACATCTTTTACTTATTTAATTTAAAGAGGATTATTTTAAAACGGGGCCAGGTGAAGATGAAAGAAATTAACGTTTAGGTCTGTGCTGGTAGGACAAAAATCCAACCCCTGCCCAAGTCTACATGTGGACCACAAGCTAATATTTAAATATTTAGTCCTGTATAGTTGTTATAACAAACATGCACGTGGTAAATTTTTTTCAGAATATTTAAATATTTTTCACTAAATTTGAATTTTTTTGTCTCTAATTTTCGTAATTTATTCTAAAATCATTTAAAATACATGCTATAATAGGTTTAACTATTAGGCCGTAACATGTTTAAACAAAATGATAAAGATTCATTAAAATTTGGATTAATTATCGCAGATGTCATATTTGTTTACCCGTAGTACAAATTTAGTCATTGATTTTAAAAATTGACCAATACAGTCACATACGTTTTTAGGTCGTAAATTTATGGTTATTGAGACGTTTGTTGCCGTTAAACTTTAACGGGAGTTAATCTGTCATAATAAAAAATGATAAATTATTTAAATAGTCCCTAAAATTTTCTTACACTTTGTTTTATTTTTAATTTACCTTAAAAATTTTAAAACTTTATATTTTCATCATCTTCTCAAACAAACCCCTTTCTCTAAAATAGTCCCTAGACTATTATTGAATTTTTTGGTCCTAACAAGTTGAAGTTGCATTTTCTGATCTTGATATATAGTAAGAAAGATGACAAAATCGAAAGGGCAAACACATTCTTGAATGTTTTACCACCTTAAATGATAAAGCAAAGAATGAACCCGACAAAGGAACAATGAGAGGTTAAGCAAAATAACTCAAAGGCAGATGATACTTCAACACAACCAAACTTTAAAGATGATAAAAAATCAACAGTTAAAAATGATGATAAGAAGCACATATAGGCATGTTGAATGAGATGATTTATTGTTCTTTCCTTCATATGGTCTATGTCTTATAAGTCTTTGATTCGATTTTTTATTTTTTCCGTTTAAAAAGTTTTTAATTTACTAGAATTGATATTTTTTCCATTTAATTATATTGGAAGTATGAGTATCATAAAGCTTATTATGTTGTACTGTATGAAAAGATGACGATGAGGGATATAAAAATATTAAGTGGGAAGAAGATCTATTTGCAGGTATACACTGGTTTGAGAAGATGTTCAGTAAATTCATTATTTTTTATAAATTCATTGTTTGAGAAGATGGTAAAAAATAAAATGTTAAAATTTTAAGGGTCAAAATAAAGATAAAACAAAAATGAAAGAATAATTTAGGGACTATTTAAGTGATTTATCATATTTTATTATAACATATCAGCTCCCGTTAAAGTTTAACGACAATAAATGTTTTAGTGACCATAAGTTTACAACCCGAAAACGTACGTAACTATATTGATCGATTTTCAAAATTGGTGACTAAATTTGTACTGGGTGCAAACAAATGTGACCTCTGCAGTAATTAACTATTAAAATTTTAAACTTAGATTTCCGACAATTGTACCAATAAACCAGTCCAGTATAGTTTAAAGCCTCTAAACACCCCAGCATGAGACAATCTAATATTATTAAAATATTTACAAAAAAATGAAAGAGAGAGTTAGTTATAACGACCCCATATTAAATACTTAAAAGAAAACTCAGCACGTGGATCACAAGCTAGTATTCAAACATTTAGTCTTATAAAGTTGTTATAACTAACATGCACGTGGTATAAAAACTTTAAAATTAAAATGAAACATGCACGTGGTAATCCAATTCTGCCGTTGGTGATGTAATATATTTATTCAGTACTTTGTCCTCATTAATATACAAAAATTGAAAGAAAAAAAATCTATCTGCTTGTTGTCATTTTATGGGCTGCAGAATAGTATATATAGGTGTATCTAGTACAGCAGTAGAACACAACCAAACCAAACCAAACCAAACCAACAGCTTAAGGTATTTCTACTTCTCCAATTCAGGTGATGGCTCCCGTTGTATTTAGCAGTTCGGGTCCTGCATTCTATACAGACGTGACTCTTCAGAACATTTCCAATGATAATGTCAACCTTGCTGACCAAATCGATTGGTATGGCTCTGGAAACCGCCCATTTGTTCTTCAAGCAATGTGGTCCAATAAAATTAAGCACGACGCCGATCCCCGAGCTGGAAGCTCGAAAGGCGGGGTTGTGTATTCAACCCCAACTGGCATTAAGTGGGTTATTGCCTGGAGCAATATGAACGGTCAAAGCAACAAGGTATGCATCCATTCAATGGCATTGTAACATTCAAATGAAATAATATAATTTGATCAAGTTTCATATAAATCAAATCTGCAGGTGTATGTTGACATTACGAATACTAATGTCAATTGGGCTACCGTGGAATCGCTTCTGGACACATCTTCTGCCACTCCTGCTGAGGTGAACAAACTTGGATACAAGGCAACGGCGAAGATTGACCCGGACCACCCGGCTCCAGCTTTGACAACAAGTTTCCAGAAAATAATTTGAAATATGGTTTCTTTGTAGGAACTAGTAATTTTAAAATAAGGAAGGTGGTGTAATAAAAAGACTGGCTTGAAGTCTTAAGTGAATTTAGTCTCGGGTTTAATCCCTGAGCAATCCCAACCCCTTCCTCTTTGATCTCTAGGAAAGGCTTAAATGTTTGAAATCAAGTATGCCATGTTTATGAAATCATTATATATAGTGAATAAAAGGTCTTTCTATTATGTCATTGCATTGTTATTATTTTTATAAAGGCCTTATAAAACTTATAGAAAATAAAAGACTTGAGTTAGGGGAAAAAAACAAGATATTAAAAGATTGGATCGACCTCACTATATATAAAAGAAGAATGTGAATTAGAACAATCAACAATCATTCTAAACTGGTCCCCAAACTAAAACTCAGTCCTAACTGAACCCCCGAACTACATTTTGATTCATGTTAGTTTCTAAAATTTTATTTTTCACCAAAATTGACGCTTATTTATTTCTAATCCTTTAATTTACTAGTATAATATTTTAAATAATAATAATATTTTTATTCATTATAATCTATAATATTTATTTTTAATGTGATTATTGTTCTTGAAAGGAGTTAAATAATTCACGCGAAATGACCCAACGCAAAGTCTATTGACTAATTGTACCAAACTCAAACTTAATACGATTTTAAAACCTGAATTAACCCAACCTAAAATCACACCGAATTGAAATTTCCCAACTCCCAATTAAACCGACCTGAAATAAACTCAACCTTAGGTCCATCAGAGCTTGAATTAACCCATCAATTGACTGATTTAGATTGAAACCATTTTGAACCAACCTAAAATGAACCCGATTTCTGACCTGACACGAAATAAAACCGACTTGAAATAAGTTGATTGGTGTTTGAAATAGTCACTTTTAATTGTTAATTATCTTATTTTCATGAAACCATCATTGCTAATTTGAGTGTAATTTGTTTATTTTGTGTGCAGTGAACTGTTTACTAGAATTGGAGATTAAAAGGAATTTTTTCATTTCTTATCGCGACTGGAGACATGGACACGATGCCGGGCACGATAAAATACTGGCGTGACAGTTCCTAGAAGATTCGAGAAGATTCTGGAATCAACTTAGTCAACACAATCTAAGAAGATCCTTAGGATATCTTGTTTATAAATTTTAAACTCATGAATTATCTTTTATTTTATTTTATTTTATTTTAAATCATTTTGTTATTTTTAGGTAGTTAGAAGCCTCTAAATACCCTCCATGGGTAAGACTTTAGATCATCTATCATTTTATCTTTAAACTCTTGTTTTGTTCCTTTTACTATTCATAAAATTCATTTCTTCTTTTTCTTTAATTCAAGTATTTTTATATTTTGCAAAAATATACTAAGTGTGATAATTGATATCATTCTTAGCTAATTTCCTTTAAGCCGAGTGCTAGCAATGAATCAATTCCATGCGTGAGAATTGAATAGAACTTAATTCCCTTCGTGATACATTCTTGTTTTTCTGTTTTATTAGTTTGGTAATCGGCCTTACTTACAAAATTAAAACATTTTAGTTTTTCCTGAAACTTAATAGTTTTTGTAATTTTTTTTTATTAATGTGGGTCATGTTTTTGCATGTAGTGTTGTTTTGAGTATGGAATTAGAATGCTCAAAAGTTTGGGGGTAAATTAGTTTGAAGCTCGTAGTATGCGGAAGAAACTGGAATGCTCAAAAGTTTGAGGACCAATTTAGAATGAGATTAATAGTTTGGAAATAAAATTAAAATGTTCAAAAGTTTGAGTTTTAATTTAGAATGCTAGTTATAGCTTGGGGACCCATTTAGACCTGCTAATTTAGTAACTAAAACTCAATTGAAGTTGTTACTATGGTCTCGAAACCTGACTTGTACCCAACAAATACAAACTAGAACCTGAGACTAAACTGATCGATAACCAATATTATCTGGATGAATCGACCAGGTCTGATTTTATCTGACCTATTTTGAACTCGATTAGCTAATTAACCAAACTTGTTTCGATCCCAATTTGTTATTGAACAAAACTGATATTGTCCCGCCTTGATATTTACGTGACGTGTAATTGAGGAAATTTATGATTTGATGATGTGAGAAATTCATTTTATAATCACATGATAAATTAATTTTTCATTATTTTCATTAATAATTTTTGTATTTTAAATATTTTTATTAAATAATTCAATTATTGACTATTGTTTTATTAAATTATATAAGAACAAATGTATATACATATACAATCAAATTAATATGTTGATAAATGTAAATGAATACATTTTTAAATTAATGTAAAGTGTTAAATAATTATTTTTATGTATATACAAATATAATCAATTAAAAATTTATGTCATACCTCAATTTTTCCGATCAACTTATTGTTATTATTTTTTCAGATAAAAAACAACACTGCAAGTATAAATTTGAGTTTTTTTTTGCTAATTTTAATCTTTTCCCGCTTAAATCTGGCAGATGACAATCGTAGATTGATCAATTGTGATTTTTCTCCCTCATTAGCTGAAATTTTGACATTAACTATCACGTCATATTCTAATATCTTATAAATTGAGAGAATGTGTTAGGGCATTAATTGAGGGGGATAATTGGTTTAATTAAGATTTTAGTCCCTTTGGCATTTTAAATCATGTAATTTGGTCCTAATTTCAATAAAATCAGTGTTTAAATCTTGTAATTTTTTCAATTTGATCCATCTTCTGTTAATTTGTGCATTTTATTTTTTTGTTTGATATTAAATTTTAGGATAGATTATAATTACATTTGTTTCTTTTAACTAAATTAAAACAGGCTTTTGACTCAATAAAGTATATATTTAATTTAATTAAATTAAATTTAGGTTTAGATTAGATTAGATGATTTAATTAATTTAAAATGTTTTTATAATTTAATGGACTGCATGTTTAAAGTAACTAAACGAAAGTAATCCTTGAAACCTTAAGATAGATTAGATAGAATTAATTAAATTAAATTAGATTATATTCTTAACTTATTGAGATATATTGTACATTAATTAAATTAAGAGTTAGGGTTGATGTTTAGGGTGGGGAAAGGATTATTATAGGGATTTGGGTTTATTTTTGTTCAAATTAATTCCTAAGTTTAAACCGAATCAACCTCTATTTATTTATTTTTTCTAATCTAGTCCAAAATTTTAAAATGATAATATTTTTGTTTATTACAACCCATAAAAACATTATTTTTAGCTGAAATAGACCCATATTTTTCTATTTTTAATAATGTTTTGAAATATTTTTTTATTGTAGTCCGTATAAAAATTTTTAGTCAAAATTTCCCCATATTTATTTATATTTTTTGCAATTTTGTCGAATAATATATTTTTTTTATTGTAGTAGCTAAAATTTAATTTTTTTGGTCCAAAATGTTCTCTATTCATTTTGTCGTAATTTAGCCCATTATTATTATTATTATTATGATATTTTTATTCATATTAATTTTTAAAATTTTATTTTTCACCAAAATTGACACTTATTTATTTCTAATCCTTGTAATTTACTTCAATATTTTAAATAATGATATTTTTATTCATTCTAGTGTATAATATTTATTTTTAATGTGATTCTTGTTCCCGAAAGGAGTTAAATAATTTACACGAAATTACACAACGCAAAGTCTATCGACTAATTGTACTAAACTCAAACTTAATACGATTTTAAAACCAGAATTAACCCAACCGAAAAGAAATTACCCAACCCCCAATTAAACCGTCCTGAAATCAACTCGACCTTAAGTCCTCATAGCTTGAATTAACCCGTTAATTGACTGATTTAGGCTTGAATCGTTTTGAACCAACCTAAAATGAACCTCCTGACTTGAAACTGACCTAACACGAAATGAACCCGAGTTGAAATAACGCCTGACCTTAAATTGACCTGCACCTAAAATGAATCGCGTCAAAACATTAGATCAACCTAAAATGATTTGTATCTAATTTGACCCGACCATAAAGGATCCGACCTGAAACCCATTCGATTACATATTTTGCGTCCATATTGATATGAGATTCAGATATCTAATTTTTGTTTTACTAAAACAAATACACGTCTTTCACCTGATTTCTGTTAATGTTATTTAATGTTCTGAAATAATTTACTCGGCGTACTCTGGGTATGATTTTATGTCTTTACTTGTACAACTATGATCCAGATGATACCTCCAGTTAGGCCCATCCCTGATCATCCCCGATATGTGTTAAACCCTAGGGTTTCCTCTCCATAAGCATCTCAAAGGGAAAAGATTTTGGAGTAGGAGCTAGGGAGCTCAATGTGTCCCCATAAGTGCATATCAAACATATAGTTCGGGTACAACATAATGATATCATAAAACATTTTTAAGGGCGGCCAAAAGTTTTATTTTAAAACCTATCTACCCTCTATTCGAACCCCGATATGAAATCTCCCGTGAATTACGTCCTAGAGGACATACATTCTAATTCCATACTCGAAATAACACTACATGCTAAACATGACCCACATTAATAAAAAAAAATTACAAAAACTATTAAGTTTTAGGAAAAACTAAAATGGTATAATCTAACAATAAGTTGTGGCATGAACGATAAACAGGGCTGAAATTGGAACATCTAAAAGTTTGGGCATCATATTAGATTGAGAATTTTAGTTTGGGGACCAATTTAGAATGAGTGTTGATTGCTTCTAATTGACATTCTTGTTTTATATATTGTGAAGTCGATCTTATCATTTAATATCATTACAAGAATCTTTGTCTAGGGTCTTTTATTTGTATGAATTTTATGTGGACTTTATGAAAATCATAACAATATAGAAAGACCTTTTATTCACCACATATAGTGACTTCATAAACATGGCAGAACTGATTCCAAACATTTAGGCCTTTTAAACCTTTTCTAGAGATCAAAGAGGAAGGGGATGGGATTGCTCCGGGATCAAACCCAAGACTAAATTAAGACATAAAGCCAGTCTTTTTATTACACCACCTTCCTTATTTTAAAATTACTAGTTCCTGCAAAGAAACGATGTTTCAAACTATTTTCTGGAAACTTGTTGTCAAAGTTGGAGCCGGGCTGTCCGGGTCAATCGTCGCCGTTGCCTTGTATCCAAGTTTGTTCACCTCAGCAGGAGTGGCAGAAGATGTGTCCAGAAGCGATTCCACGGTAGCCCAATTGACATTAGTATTCGTAATGTCAATATACACCTGCAGATTTGATTTATATGAAACTTGATCAAATTATATTATTTCATTTGAATGTTACAATGCCATTGAATGGATGCATACCTTGTTGCTTTGACCGTTCATATTGCTCCAGGCAATAACCCACTTAATGCCAGCTGGGGTTGCATACACAGCCCCGCCTTTCGAGCTTCCAGCTCGGGGATCGGCGTCGTGCTTAATTTTATTGGACCACATTGCTTGAAGAACAAATGGGCGGTTTCCAGAGCCATACCAATCGATTTGGTCAGCAAGGTTGACATTATCATTGGAAATGTTCTGAAGAGTCACGTCTGTATAGAATGCAGGACCCGAACTGCTAAATACAACGGGAGCCATCACCTGAATTGGAGAAGTAGAAATACCTTAAGCTGTTGGTTTGGTTTGGTTTGGTTGTGCTCTGACTGCTGTACTAGGTACACCTATATATACTATTCTGCAGCCCATAAAATGACAAGCAGATATAATGGTTTTATTTTTCAATTTTTGTATATTAATGAGGACAAAGGACCGAATGAATTAAATATATTACATCTCCAACGGCAGAATTGAATTACCACGTGCATGTTTCATTTTAATTTTAAAGTTTTTTATACCACGTGCATGGTTGTTATAACAACATTGCAAGACTATATTTCAACATTAGCTTGGGATCCACTGTTGAGTTTTCTTTAAGCAGTTAACGTGTGGTTGTTACAACTAAATCCCTCTTTTCATTATTGTAAATATTTTAATACTATTAGAATATCGAATGTAGGAAGATTTATTAAACGAGTGTGGCTCACCACATCATCCATGGTCTCGCCCAGTAATAATTTTTTATCTTATTTTTTCCAAAGCGAATCGTTATCATTCCGTTTAAACATGTTACCGCTTAGGCAATTAACATGTTTATTGTATACACTCGTAGACCAACCTAATTCCTGGAGGTCACAACTTATACCCAAAAATTCCACTGAAAATATTTACAATTTAAAGTCTCAAAACAAATAACGATTATTTACCAAAATATATAATACCAGATACTTAATCGAAACCCATATTGAAATTTCGGTTACAAAATAAGGTCACATCGCGCAGATTAGTGAAGCATACAATATCAAGATATCGACTAATGTCACCCAAATAAAGACAGTATGATGGATAAAAAATTACAAAAGAAGACGAGTATGAATGTGTCGATCCCCCGATATGTGTTAAACCCTGGGGTTTCCTCTCCATAAGCATCTCAAAGGGAAAAGATTTTGGAGTAGGAGCTAGGGAGCTCAATGTGTCCCCATAAGTGCATATCAAACATATAGTTCGGGTACAACATAATGATATCATAAAATATTTTTAAGGGCGGCCAAAAGTTTTATTTTAAAACCTATCTACCCTCTATTCGAACCCCGATATGAAATCTCCCGTGAATTACGTCCTAGAGGACATACACTTGGCCTATAGGCACAGAGGCCTGCCTAAGCCGATACCTAAGGGCCGGAAGGACTTACCAGCTTGATCGGGGATGAGCATAACTGGAGGTATCATCTGGATCATAGTTTTACCTGTAAAGACTTAAAATCATACCCAAAGTATATGTATATACATTTATTCTTATAAAATTTAATAAAATAATAGTCAATAATTGAATTATTTAACAAAAATATTTAAAATACAAAAGTTAATAATGAAAAATTAATTTATCGTATGATAATAAAATAAATTTCTCACACCATCAAATCATAGATTTCCTCAATTACACGCCACGTAAATATCAAGGCAGGTCAATATCAGTTGTGTTCAATAACAAATCGGGATCAAAACAATTTGGGTCAATTAGCAAATCGAGTTCAAAATAGGTCAGAGAAAACCAGATCTGGTCGATTCAGCTAGATAATATCAATTTAGTCTCAGGTTCAAGTTTGTATTTGTTGGGCACAAGTCAGGTTTCGAGTCCATAGTAACAACTTCAATTCAGTTTCAGCTACTAAATTAGCAGGTCTAAATTGGTCCCCAGGCTATAACTAGCATTCTAAATTAAAACTCAAACTTTTGAACATTTCAATTTCATCTTCAAACTATTAGTCTCATTCTAAATTGGTCCTCGAACTTTTGAGCATTCCAGTTTCTTTCGCATACTATGAGCTTCAATCTAATTTACCCCCCAAACTTTTGAACATTCTAATTCCATACTCGAAATAACACTACATGCTAAACATGACCCACATTAATAAAAAAAAAAATTACAAAAACTATTAAGTTTTAGGAAAAACTAAAATGGTATAATCTAACAATAAGTTGTGGCATGAACGATAAACAGGGCTGAAATTGGAACATCTAAAAGTTTGGGCATCATATTAGATTGAGAATTTTAGTTTGGGGACCAATTTAGAATGAGTGTTGATTGCTTCTAATTGACATTCTTGTTTTATATATTGTGAAGTCGATCTTATCATTTAATATCATTACAAGAATCTTTGTCTAGGGTCTTTTATTTGTATGAATTTTATGTGGACTTTATGAAAATCATAACAATATAGAAAGACCTTTTATTCACCACATATAGTGACTTCATAAACATGGCAGAACTGATTCCAAACATTTAGGCCTTTTAAACCTTTTCTAGAGATCAAAGAGGAAGGGGATGGGATTGCTCCGGGATCAAACCCAAGACTAAATTAAGACATAAAGCCAGTCTTTTTATTACACCACCTTCCTTATTTTAAAATTACTAGTTCCTGCAAAGAAACGATGTTTCAAACTATTTTCTGGAAACTTGTTGTCAAAGTTGGAGCCGGGCTGTCCGGGTCAATCGTCGCCGTTGCCTTGTATCCAAGTTTGTTCACCTCAGCAGGAGTGGCAGAAGATGTGTCCAGAAGCGATTCCACGGTAGCCCAATTGACATTAGTATTCGTAATGTCAATATACACCTGCAGATTTGATTTATATGAAACTTGATCAAATTATATTATTTCATTTGAATGTTACAATGCCATTGAATGGATGCATACCTTGTTGCTTTGACCGTTCATATTGCTCCAGGCAATAACCCACTTAATGCCAGCTGGGGTTGCATACACAGCCCCGCCTTTCGAGCTTCCAGCTCGGGGATCGGCGTCGTGCTTAATTTTATTGGACCACATTGCTTGAAGAACAAATGGGCGGTTTCCAGAGCCATACCAATCGATTTGGTCAGCAAGGTTGACATTATCATTGGAAATGTTCTGAAGAGTCACGTCTGTATAGAATGCAGGACCCGAACTGCTAAATACAACGGGAGCCATCACCTGAATTGGAGAAGTAGAAATACCTTAAGCTGTTGGTTTGGTTTGGTTTGGTTGTGCTCTGACTGCTGTACTAGGTACACCTATATATACTATTCTGCAGCCCATAAAATGACAAGCAGATATAATGGTTTTATTTTTCAATTTTTGTATATTAATGAGGACAAAGGACCGAATGAATTAAATATATTACATCTCCAACGGCAGAATTGAATTACCACGTGCATGTTTCATTTTAATTTTAAAGTTTTTTATACCACGTGCATGGTTGTTATAACAACATTGCAAGACTATATTTCAACATTAGCTTGGGATCCACTGTTGAGTTTTCTTTAAGCAGTTAACGTGTGGTTGTTACAACTAAATCCCTCTTTTCATTATTGTAAATATTTTAATACTATTAGAATATCGAATGTAGGAAGATTTATTAAACGAGTGTGGCTCACCACATCATCCATGGTCTCGCTCAGTAATAATTTTTTATCTTATTTTTTCCAAAGCGAATCGTTATCATTCCGTTTAAACATGTTACCGCTTAGGCAATTAACATGTTTATTGTATAAACCCGTAGACCCACCTACGCGGTACAAATAACAATTAAATACCAAAATATATAATACCAGATAATTAATCTAAACCCATATTAAAATTTTGGTTACAAAATAATGTCACATCAGGCAAATAAGTGAAGCATACAATATCAAGATATAAGCTCATGTCACCCAAATAAAGACAGTATGATGAATAAAAACTTTACAATAGAAAACGTGTATGAATATGTCGATCTACCATGTTCCAAACCCAAGGGTTTCCATCTATAAGTACCTGAAAGGGAAAAGATTTTGGAGTAGGAGCTAAGGAGCTCAGTGTGTCCTCATTAGTGCATATAAAACATATAGTTCATGTACATAATAATTATATCATAAAACATATTTAAGGACAGACAAAGTTTTAATTTAAAACCTATCTACCCTCTTTTCGAACATCGACATGAAATCCCCATGAATTACGTCCTAAAGGACATACGCTAGGCCTATAGGCCTACCTAAGCCGACACCTAAGGTCTTGATGGACTTACCAGTTTGATCAAGGATGAGCCTAACTGGAGGTATCATTTGGATCATAGTTGTACCTGTAAAGACTTAAAATCATACCTAGAGTACGCCGAGTAAATTATTTCAGAACATTATACAATATTAACAGAAATCAAGTAACATACGTGTATTTATTTTAGTAAAGCAGAAATTAGATATCTGAATCTCATATCAATAGGGATGCAAAATATGTCATCGGATGGGTTTCAGTTCGGATCTTTTATGGTCGGGTCAAATTAATACAAATTATTTTAGGTCGATCTGATGTTTTGACGCGATTTAGTTTAGGTGCTGGTCAATTTAAGGTCAAGCTTATTTCAAGTCGGGTTCATTTCGTGTCAGGTCAATTTCAAGTCAGGAGGTTCATTTTAGGTTGGTTCAAAACGATTCAAGTCTAAATCAGTCAATTAACGGGTTAATTCAAGCTATGAGGACTTAAGTTCGAGTTGATTTCAGGACGGTTTAATTAGGAGACGAATAATTGCAATTAGGTTTGATTTTAGGTTGGTTAATTCGGGTTTTAAAATCGTTTTAAGTTTGAGTTTGGTACAATTTGTACGATAGACTTTGCGTTGGGTCATTTCGTGTGAATTATTTAACTCCTTTCAAGAACAAAAATCACATTAAAAATAAATATTATACAACATAATGAATAAAAATATCATCATTATTTAAAATATTGGAGTAAATTACAAGGATTAGAAATAAATAAGTGTCGATTTTGGTGAAAAATAAAATTTTAGAAATTAACATGAATAAAAATATCATTATAATAATAATGTGCTATATTACGACAAAATGAATAGAGAACATTTTGGACTAAAAAATTAAATTTTAGGAACTACAATAAACAAAAATAATATTCGACAAAATTGCAAAAAAATATAAATAAATATGTGGAAATTTTGACTAAAAAATTTTGTACGCACCACAATAAACAAAAAAATATTCCAATAAATTACTAAAAAATAGAAAAATATTTGTCTATTTCAGCTAAAAATAAAGATTTTATGGGTTGTAATGAACAAAAATATTATTATTTTAAAATATTGGACTGGATTAGAAAAATAAATAAATAGATGTTGATTCGACTTAAACTTAGGGTTAATTTGAAAAAAAATAAACCCAAATTCCTATACTAATCCTTCCCCCAACCCCCAAACATTCCACTTAAAATATTTATCCCTAAACCCTAAACATCAACCCTAACTTTTCCTTTAATTAAAGTAAAATATATCTCAATAAGTCAAGAATATAATTGAATTTAATTTAATTAATTCTATCTGATCTAACTTAAGGTTTCAAGGATTACTTTCGTTTAATTACTTTAAACATGCAGTCCATTAAGTCATGAAAATATTTTAAATTAATTAAATCATCTAATCTAATCTAAACCTAAATTTAATTTAATTAAATTAAATATATACTTTATTGAGTCAAAAGCCTGTTTTAGTTTAGTTAAAAGAAACAAATGTAATTATAATCTATCCTAAAATTAATATCAAACAAATAAATAAAATGCACAAATTAACAGAAGATGGATCAAATTGAAAAAATTACAAGATTTAAACACTGATTTTATTGAAATTAGGACCAAATTACTTGGTTTAAAATGCCACAGGGACTAAAGCCTGAATTAACCCAATTATCCCCCTCAATTAATGCCCTAACACATTCTCTCTTTCTATAAGATAGTAGAATATGACGTGATAGTTAATGTCAAAATTTCAAGAAATAAGGGAGAAAACTCACAATATGTGATTATTGATTTTGATCGATCTACGATTGTCATCTCACAGATTTAAGCGGGAAAATATTAAAATTAGCAAAAAAAAAGTCATATTTATATTTGTAGGGTTATTTTTTATTTGAAAAGATAGTAACAATAAGTTGATCGAAAAAATTGAGGTATGACATATATTTTATATTGATTATATTTGTATATACATAAAAATAATTATTCAACTCTTTACATTAATTTAAAAATGTATTCATTTACATTTATCAACATATTAATTTGATTATATATGTATACACATTTATTTTATACAATTTAATAAAATAATAGTCAATAACTGAATCATTTAACAAAAATATCTAAAATACAAAAATTAATAATGAAAATAATGAAAAATTAATTTAAATTGTGATAGTAAAATAAATTTCACACATCATCAAATCATAGATTTTCTCATTTACACGTCATGTAAATATCAAGACATGTCAATATCAGTTTTATTCAATAACAAATTAGGATCAAAACAAATTGGGTCAATTAGCAAATTGAGTTCAAAATATGTCTGATAAAATCAGATCTGGTCAGTTCAGTCAGATAGTATCGGTTATCTATCAGTTTAGTCTCAGGTTCAAGTTTGTATTTATTGGGTACAAATCAGGTTTCGAGATAACATATTTTTCTACTAAGTTAAATAATCAAGCTTAACGATAAAAAAAAAAAAAAATTATAATTTTTTACATGATTATCCAATAATACAAATAAAGTGAACCTAAATCTAATAATAATTAAGGGTGCATTTGGTTCATGGAAAAGATTATTACTATAGGTAATATTTTTTCTAAATTTACATTCCCATGTAGTAAAATGGATGGTTGTAGTGCCGGAGCTACGTTGGTACATAAAAGAGACAGAATAACTTAAAAAATTACTTGACTCGATGAACTCGACTCAATATAAAAAAAAAATAATAAATAAAATTTGAATCATAAAATAAGATTTGTAAATTCGAATAACTCAAAAAAATTATTTGACTCGATGAAACGCTCAATCCTACCTATACCTGCTAAAAATTGTATACCTTAGACTAATTTAAGTCTTTATCAAGGTTGTTTCGGATATTTTCAAGTCTGAAATGAAAACTTAAAAATGGACCTCTATAGAGTGAAAACATATCTCGTTATTTTGAACAATTAATTTAATATTTTATTAGTAAACCATAAAACATGATTAAACTTTATCAAACACGTATTTTCATCGTTTTGGTTAGAAAATTTGAAAAAATTGAATACGGAGAGATTTTGAACAATAAATACAAAAACTTTTAAGTATATTATATCTTTTATTTTTTATCGTTAGATTGAAAATATATAGTGAGAATTAAATTTGGAAAAAATAAATAAATTTTGATTGACCCTAGTCTTTATAAGTTTGAATACTAGATAAATTAGATATTTTTCTCTCAATTTTGAGTTTAAATACTTAATAAATAATTATATTTTTTAAATTTAATATTTCAATCCTCCTAATATTTAATCTCAGCTCCACTCATGGATGATAAAAAACTTTTTCTTACTTATAAAAATTAATTTATTTTTTATTATTAATCTTAAATATTCATTTTTCTCATGTAACACGATACAAATCAGTGAAAAAATTAAAAATATTATATTGTATCAAAGGGTCCTATCTCTCTATATATATCTATATATATGATTTATTTAATGCAGTATCCTTTTAATGTAGGGTTATTTTATTTTATTTTTAGATACGATTTCGGATAGAGATCTTAGCAGGTTATACATTAAAGGATGTTGCTGCAAGATTTATGAAAGAAATTCGTGCAACATGGTTAGTATTCGAAGGTATGTGCAGGGTGATAATGAGCCTGACTAACTCACGAGTTATTCGGGTTCGACTCGGTCAAAGCTCGGTTCAAGTGAGCTCAACTCGGGTTCGGGTTCAACTCGAGACCTTAATGAGCCGAGCCGGTTCAAGCTCAGCTCGAAAAGCTCGTGAACAGGCTCGAAATAATTATAGTATGTATATGCTACATATACATTAAAAAGTAATATTTTTAGCAAAAAAAAAAAGCAATAAAATAAAATATGAGAAATCTATTAAAATAAATTAACTAAAATAAATTAGGCATTTTTTTAATTTTGAATCGAGCCGAGACCGACGAGCTTCGAACCCGAGTCCAATAATATTATTTTCGAACCGAGTCCGAACCTAAAATTCCATCCACTACAGAAGGATTCTATGCTAAGAACTTCCGATCGGAAGGAGGATTTGGAGCCGTCTACAAGGGAGGACCAATGGGTTGAAGATTGTTGTAAAGCAACACAAGTTCAATTCAAGTATCCAAGGAGAGGAAGAACTCAAATCCGAAGTTTCAGACGGCGAAACGCGAAAATTTGGTCGAGCTGGTTGGTTCTTGCTCCGAAGGAAACCAGAGGCTACTTGTCTATGAATTCGTCTGCAACGGTTCACTGACCTTCATTTATCGAGTAACAATTCATTCGAGATACCTCGGTTTTCTTACCTCTTTTTCGCGATGAATTATCGACATCTTCAAGAAAAATGAAGAGTCCGAGCAATAATTATTGTAAGTTGTTTTTGCTTTGAACTACATAACGGATCACGAAAGTACTTGTAGCGTCAAAGATCTCACCTGCACAATCAGATTCTGTGAGCAAGGGCTCGTGTGATCCTCAACGGAAATCTCCTGATGATGAAGCTTTCAATATTCACCATAGAAACTGCCCCTGCAACTAGCCTTAGCCATCTTAACATGAGGCTTCTGCCATCACCGCCGATTTGGAGAACATCAAACCTTCCGCCTTTTTGGCAGAATCTGCATCCAGCAGTGGGGTCGATCATGAAAGACCTCCATGATGATGATCCGATAACTTTCGACGGTTCATTGAAGGTTCGGGAAGTTTGATTAGCAATGTTGCACTCATGCATAGAAAATTTCATGTTCTTACATGATGTTTGAAGGATTTATTGTTAATCACGAGCTTTTTTTTTTTTGCCATGAATTAGGAAACATGGAATCAAATATCAAATTAATCATTCTCAATGGATTTACTATGCAAAATCATCTTCATCCTACTTAGTTTCATGTCATCCATGCATAGTGAGACAGTTAGGATGGATATGTTCCAGTTTGCCTACCAAGATTTCCATGATCGTGAAAGGTTTTTGAAGATCATATCACCGTACCCAAATCCGGATGTCTCCGACATTCGAGTTGGATATGGATACTTCAAAAAAATAAAGAATTTGAGCAAGCATAGTTGTCTGGGATTCCATGCTAAAAGTGCACAGATATTATTCTAATTATAACAACAGCTTGAATACATTTGTATACCTCAAAGTTCCTGAATGGCATACAAGCATCCAACAGTTCAAGAAAAAAACACAAAAAAACAATACACCAAACATGCATGACTCACGTCATATGAGTCTCACCCCAATATCAGGTTTGCTCAACTACTCGAATCAAAAAAAAAAATTACGGAAGGAATGAAAAAAAAAAGTTCCGAAGAAGTTCATACCAGTGAACCAGAAGATCTCAAGGGAGTTCGGCCATTTCAAAAGGCATGTTATTCCATAAACATGAATCAATATCCCATTCTTGGCTTGAAATAGACGTTCCGGATTCCATATTCTTGTACTCATCGCCAAGAAGGGTTGCTATGGCATCCGTCATGATTGTTTGGTCCGCATCATAACCAGAACCTTGTTCAAGCCAATTAGAAGCAAACAATGTGTAAGAGTGACCACTATCCAACTGAATGGGAGCCGCTTTTTGGATCTTTGGCGTTAAAACATTGTCAGCTGATTCGGATTTTTTATGAGACTCTGAAAGAAATCCAAATTCAGGTTACTAAATTATAGAGAAACAATCGAAAGTAAAATTCTATGTCAATTTTGATTATAAACTTCTGGTGAAAATAAAATCAATTTTGATTATATAAAAGATGGTGCAAAATAAAAATAAAGAATGTTGATAGTGTTGTTATCCCAAGATTTCTTACAAATGCGGAGCTTTATTAAATCCCATATAAAATAATTAATTCAAATGATCAACTTTTAATAACGTTATTAATCAGAGAGATGCTCACCAGTAAAGGTTTCAGCTGATGATGGTTCATCCAACAAACTGCCACTTGCACTGATGCACTCGCTGAAAAGAGAAGATGCTGAATGACCCGTTGGAGAAAGAGTCTCAGCACATTTTCCCTGAGCTGTCTTGCAAATGTCGAAATCGGAACTTTGAGTTATATCACCAGGAGTTGATGAATTTGAACTCTTGTCAGATGCATGATTCTTCACGCCGCTTAGCGTTTTAACCTCATGAAATACAGCATTCAACAGACCACTATTAAGGGGTGAAAGACTACCCGACTCCAGTCCACTGCCTGGTGGCGGTGACTGGATAAAAGCATCAACAGACTCGAGTAAAGGTGGCGAGCAAGATAAAGTGCCCCAGTTACTGAAATCATTTTCTGGATCTTGGAATGAAGGGAGCTCAAACTTCACACCCTCCAAAGTGGGTTCTGAAGCAGAGAAATTGCCATTTGGAAGGGAATGGCTACCTTGGAATACACCAAATGACTGGGAATTCTTAGCTGCAGGATCTGGTCCAATTGGAAAGGACACCCCAAAGGATTGAGCAGGCTTGTTTGACATACCATCTTCAAATTGCTCAAACAAGGGGCATTCACTTTTAACAACACCGGTATAATCAGGGAAAGAGGCTGTTGGTCCACGGAGGCGCTTCTGGCAATAGATAGTTGGTGGCATGAAACTATAATATTGAGAGGAACCTAGGTCTTTCATTAGCATGCTTCTCGCGGATATACCAGGAAGTTCAGGGACATATGGCAAGACATTTTGATTCGCCTTCAAATTGTCAAATACGACATCAGGTATCTCATAGTTGTCATTCTGCAAGATATCATGAGGTCCTTTATCCCCTCCATTAACTGCACTGGCACTGTGGCTCTCCTGCAGTGCCTGCATGCACACTTCAGGAGGATACAGAGGTAATCCAGCACGTTGACGTCTCTTAATCCGTGTATTCCAATAATTTTTTATCTCATTATCTGTACGACCAGGCAACTGCAAAAAATAACAGAGCACAGAGAAACTTATTTTGGACACCTAAGGTTGGAATAGCTGTCATTAAGCTCTGGAAAGCATAAACTGATATTAGTCTGCATCTAGCACGAAAAGAGTACAGCATCAATCTTATATATGAAAACTCAGTACAACTCTTAAAGAAATTTTATTCCTAAAGACGCTAAAAAAATACTGTCTACATTTAATCTCCCCGAAACCGGACTAAATCAAAAGCACTTTCATTGTTATGAACAATATATGCTGCAACAGGAGTTAAGGAATGAAAAAGTAAAGTATAACTACATACAAAAGGGAAGGGCTGTTCTACACACACACACACACACACACACACACACATATATATATATATATATATATTAAGTGTCCTTTTTTCTTAATGTAATTCATAACTTTATATAATTTCAATAAATTGCTTTTACTAACCAGTTATGAGAATTACTAGATTCACAGTAAATGAACTGAACACTTACATGAGCAGCCATCCGAGCCCATTTATTTCCCATCTTTGCATGGAGTTCAACAATCAGTTCTTCTTCTTCTTCAGTAAATGCCCCTTTCTTCAAGTTCGGCCTCAAGTGATTTGCCCAACGCAAGCGACAACTTTTTCCGCAACGAAGTAGTCCGGAGTGCTTCTGAACAGCATTCCAGTTGCCTTCCCCATGCTTCTTCACATAGTCAATCAAAATTGCGTCTTCAGCAGAAGTCCACGGACCTTTCTTCAATGCAACCCCCCCATCTGTAGCTGTTTCAAAATCACCATCATCAATCAACGGCAATATCGTTTGATCTTCAGAGGAAATTCCATTTCCCCTGTCGGTTTTAGGGTGACCCATCTCTTTGCAATCACACACAAATGAGTAATAACAGGTAACCGTCCAGAACCTAAAACCAGAAAAAAAAAAAAGATTGAAAAGTCAAAAATTAAAATAAAATCAAACAATAAAAACAGCTCTGTTTTTCAGTACATGTTTTTTGCATCAATAAGAGCTACAAGGCAATCAACAACAACACCCCTTTATTTAGTATAAGAATTGTGAAAGCATACATAAACACATTAAACTGATAAAAGCAAAAGTCGCCGATATAATATAAGTGCAACCCTCTATCTAAATGACAGAAAGAACTCATCAGATACAGAAAGATCAAAATTGATTACTCGGAAACGAAATCACCCACAAGTAAAATCAGGCACACAGAGTCATAAACGGCGAAACCTATGCCAATTCTGTTCCAAAAAGGGCAAAAAATCATTGGATCTCAAATTAAACCCTTTTCCCTTATACGGAGATCAGAACATATCAAAAGGACCAACTTCCAGATATGATAAAATAAATAAATCCAAACTGCATTTACTGCACTATACTTCTCTCACAAAAAACTCCAATATTCCATCAGTAATAAATAACTTTTGCTGATTATTGACTTAGACTCTAAGGTTAGTTAACAACTTTATGTATACTTATAATTTATTGCAACAAACAATGGCAGTTAAATCCATTAATTTTCAATTGAATCTGATGAGCAAAAAACAATTAAAAAACTAAATTTACATTAAATTAATCCACATCTAACAATTTCATTCAAGAATCACACAAAAAAGAAATTAAAAGAAAAGGAAGAAACTCGATTACCATAGTTCCCCAAAATAAAATTCTTCCGATGAGTTCAATTATGGTTCATGATTGAAGTGAGAGCTAATACAAAAGCGGCAATGGAAAACCTGAAACTCAATCCCCAAAAAGAATCATAATTATATTAAATTCGTTGATCTAGAAATAACAATAAATAACATTTTATTTTCTAACCGTAATTCCTGAGCTACAAGAATAAGGAGCCGGAAAGAGCAAAACATTGAAAACTACCAAATAAGGAATTACAGAAAGGAAAGCACTTTTTTCATTCCCTGGATTTTAAGGTTTTCTGTTTGGGGAGAGAGAAAATAAAAATGTCAAAAATAGAGCAAATGAAGGAAAAGATAATCGGATTTTTTTTTTCTCTTTAGATGAGAATGAGAGATCTACCTAATTGTGTTCATAATATGGTTTATTTTATATAAATTTTGATATAAATAATTAATAATAACTTAAAAATAATTGTGAATAAGTAACTAGATTAAAAGAGTTAATTATTTTTATATTCAAAATCTAGACTGATAAATCAATAGATTTAATATGAATGATTATATTAATAATAATTTTAAATAAATCAATTTAATTTTAAAGATAGAGAAAACGAAATGTATTAATTATTCTTATAAATTAATTTAATTTTAATTTTAAATAATAATTTAATAAATTTAATTATTTAATTTAAAAATTTATTAATAAAGTGATTATATCTATAATAAACAATAATCATAACAAATACATTCCATTAATTTATCATTATTTAATAATAAAACGATTGTATAATTCAATTATATCACTAAAAATATATCTTATTTTTAATAATTTAATAAAATATTTATAATTAAATTCTAATTAACAACTCTTTTTAATATATATATATATTTATATGTTCTATTAAGAACAAATTCTTTTTTAAATAAAAAATATTAAAAAATAATATCTTTCGGTAAATGTGTGAGCTTAGGGATATATAGTTAAACTCCTATATAACTAGTCCGTGTACTACACGCGCTGCTTGTCGCGTCATTTGAACATGAGACATATTTAAGTGGTGAATTCAAAGGACTTCACGTCATCGTCATTGCATGACGTATTTTTTTAACCTTTTCAAAATTAATCATTACATGATGTCATCTAAAATTAATTTTCTTTTTCGAACTTAGAGACAGATTTTAAATTTAGATTAAATAAATGAAAAACTTAATTATTTTTTTTTAAAAAAGTATTTAATATATTTTTGGTACTCAAATTTTACGATATTAAATACTTAATTTAAACGGGCCGAGACAAAGACCAAAAAATGCAATGTTCTCAGGACTTCAAGTACCTATAATTTCTGGTACCCAAATATAGAATATCTAATAATAAATATGAATTTTTTTAAGAAGATAACGAATATGGATTAAAATTAACTTAACAGCCTGATTAACTTTTAAACAATATTTTTAAAAAATAATAATATTTTAATTGAATAATATAATTTATAATAATAATACTAATAATTTAATTGAATAATATCTTTATTAATATTTTGAAAGAAAAAATGAAAATTATTTAGTAACCTGCTCAAAGCTTTTTGAAGTTCATTTGCCTCTCCTCTCCATTTTCCCACAGAATTCAGTTATTATCTTAAACATAATTTACGTAATTCTAATGAGAATTTTGTTATTCAGATTAGGGATAATCTTATCCCTACTGCCGTTGTTCCTGATTAAGTCCGAATCAGCCGTTTCAAACATAGATCTAGGATCAGAATGGCTGAAGATCGCCGTAGTGGATCTAAAACCCGGCCAAAGTCCGATCACCATTGCCATCAACGAGATGTCCAAGCGAAAATCCCCCGCATTAGTAGCATTCCAATCGGAAACTCGCTTGCTCGCAGAAGAAGCCGCCGGAATCGTTGCTCGCTATCCCGATAAAGTGTTTTCAAATCTCCGAGACATGGTTGGGAAGTCCTGTGAAGAAGTCAAGCGGTTCGCGGATTCAATGTACCTTCCGTTTGATATAGTGGAAGATTTTAGAGGTGCCGCTATGATTCGAGTTTCGGACGATGTTAGTTACTCGGTTGAGGAGCTGTTGGGGATGATCCTGAAATATGCTGCGAATTTGGCGGAGTTTCATTCGAAAACGATTGCTAAAGATGCTGTGATATCAGTGCCGCCGTATTTTGGACAAGCGGAGAGGAAAGGGCTGATGACGGCGGCTCACTTGGCGGGTGTAAACGTGATTTCGTTGATAAATGAGCATTCAGGGGCGGCATTGCAGTATGGGATCGATAAGGATTTCTCGAATGGCTCGAGACATGTGATTTTTTATGATATGGGTTCGAGTAGTACATATGCAGCTCTTGTTTATTTTTCTGCTTATAATGCTAAGGAGTTTGGGAAAACTAAATCTGTCAACCAATTTCAGGTAAAAAATCTCTCCTTGAAATTCTTTCGAATTTTAGTAACCGTTGATAATTTACTTTTACGATTTTCTTTATTCTATTTGGCTGTATGATTTTAACATGCTACAGGGATTGAAATGGATGCATTTGCTAGTAATAGGAAATCCTTGATTTTTTTTCTTTTTTACAATGTTTATAAACTGCTCATAATTTACTTTTGCATTTCTTTATTCTGGTAAGCACCTGAATAAAAATCAATCAGCAATACAATGTTAATATGTTATAGGGACTGAAATTATGCATTTGTTAGCAATAGCAGATCCTTGCATCAGCTTTTAGCAATTTAGAACTGTTTGTAATTTATTTTTGCGATTTTATTTATTCTGTTAAGCATCCAAAACATTTGACAGTATGTTAATATGTTATTGGAATTTGAACAGATGGGTCTGTTAGCAACAGAGGGGCAATCTGTAATTAAGTCTGAAATAGTTGCTCATTGATTTCTTTATTCTGATAACCAGTGATCGTATAACTAGAAATTCCAAGAGGCTAGAAACTTGGATGCTTGTTCGCTTCAACGTTTCAACAGGTTTCTGTAGTCCATTGTTTCGTAACCTTGCTTATTGGACATTGAAAATGAATAGTTATCCTCTTCTAAATATGTAAACCTGTTACTGTAATTAAACAAATAATTTGTCTAATATTCTATCAAGCGTGTCTCTTCTTGTTTTAATAAGATTTTGAGATCTAACCACATCAACATCTTCCATGCAGCGAAGAACTTTGATCTCGTTGTGTTTAAACTTGCAAATGTTTTTATATAAGATAACAAATGACTGCTATTTTATTATTGTGATCTATCTGTTCTTTTTAATTGGCTTATGTGTCTACTTAATAGCAACCCACCACTTCTTTTGGAAACGCTTTTCAATTGACAGCTTTTCCTAATCAGAGATCGCTTCTGCATCTTCATTACGTTCAGTATAGTAATTAGTTGGCCTCTGTACTTACTTTTAGATAATCCCAACAAACTGGCTTTGCCTATTGTTCAGAATGTTATCTCAAGGGTAACCACATAAGGGCTACTGCTTCCTTGTCCATTAATATTTAGCATTTTTTTTCAGGTGAAGGATGTTAGATGGGACTCAGAACTTGGAGGACAGAATATGGAATTAAGGCTAGTCGAGTACTTTGCAGATGAGTTCAATAAACAAGTTGGAAATGGAGCTGATGTGAGGAAGTATCCCAAGGCAATGGCTAAGTTGAAGAAGCAGGTTAGGCGTACGAAAGAAATTTTAAGTGCAAATACAGCAGCTCCGATATCTGTTGAATCTCTTTATGACGATCGAGACTTCAGGTATGTAACCTTTTGAGTATCTATTCTAATTTTAATACGTGCTTCCTGTGTTTTGTGTTCCTGCTATTTTATAGTTTTCTATATTTCTGTTCTGTGAAAGATTGTTGAGGTGAAGTATGATTCTCTAATGTATTCTGGAAAGTTTTTTCTGCGAAGGCTCATTGTTTCTGATTGCTATTCCTTTTTCTTTATGATGATCTGCGAGATCTGTATTGTTACAACTTACATGTTCATTCTTTAAAATTAAATTTATGATTGAACCCAACCTTGAGGTAAATTTCTTTCTATAACTAGTCTTAGCAGGATGTAAATTTAGCTGCAGCTGCACTAACTTATATGGGACCTCACTTGCTGCTTCTTGCTTTCAGTATTCTCTTTTAACAATTTTCTTTAATATATTTTTATTTAAGGCCAGTACATCATATAACAGTCCCTGTACAATTTGATGTATTTCTGTAGAGCTTACTTACATAATTAGGAAAAATCTATTAATTCTTCTCTACAATTTAGGCCGGGGAAAAGGAATACAGTACTTGTATTTTTATATATCATCATAATCCATTAGCTGTCCAAGACACTAATGATCATGTGCTCATTTTTTACTTGTTCAGTTCTCCCTAATTGATTTGCCCTTTCATTCTTATCCTATCCATAGAAGTTGGAATTGTTTCAAAATTTTGTCAAATAAGTGATGGAAGAAACCTATGTAGCTATTTATTATGGTAGCTTTTAGATTTGAATCTTGAATAAAATGAGCAAATTGAAAGAACAAAAAAATCTAAGATAGAAAACGAATCTTTGGTACCATTTCCTAAGCCTGGCTAAATCACAGATGCAAAGCTGGAAAATTTTGGAATTTGTGGTAATATTTGGATTTAATACGTGTTCGTGTGTGTAATTTATTTTTTCCTTCCTTTTCTCTTCCTTCAGGAGCACCATAACTCGGGAGAAGTTTGAAGAACTTTGTGGGGACCTTTGGGATAAATCTATTATGCCTGTTAAAGAAGTGCTTAAGCATTCAGGTTTGCAAGCTGATGATATATATGCTGTGGAGTTGATCGGTGGTGCTATTAGAGTTCCAAAGTTGCAGGTTTGTACTACACTTTTTCCTGATGTTACATATGTGTGGAAATAAATTGTAAGAATGCAAAGAAAGAAGGAAATGTTAGACTACATCCTAATATCAATTAGCAGTAGGTAGAGAAACTCAACATGAATAGAACATCACAGGAAACCAATACTTAACAGATGTGGAGTAAACATCATTTGACATTCCTCACTTTGTAGTTCAACAAGGTCCTACACTTGGATAACCTCACATGAGGTTAGGTAGGAAGAATTGAACTCTTATACCATGTCTAGCATCCATCCTAAAACCAAATGGCTAAGGTGGATAGGCTTAACTTTAATATGAGTTGTACTTTGGTATAAATGCAATATGCATATTCGGTATAAATTTGTAGACCCTGCATCATAATAGGTTTTACTTTGGTGCAGAGTGATCCACTGGTTATCAGAAAGATGATCTTGCCATCTGCCATGTAATTTCAATAGATTGGTCATGTTTTTTCTGATGAAAGACAAACTCCCTTTTTCTTAATAGGTTAAGCTCCTAGAATTTTTTGGAAGGAAAGATCTGGACAAACATCTGGATGCTGATGAAGCTATTGTTCTTGGTGCAGCACTACATGCTGCAAATTTAAGCGATGGAATTAAATTGAACCGTAAACTGGGGATGCTTGATGGTTCCCCCTACAGTTTTTTCATGGAATTAGATGGGCCTGGTCTTTCAGAATATGGGAATAATAGGCTTTTACTAGTGCCTAGGATGAAAAAGTTTCCCAGCAAGGTAAAATAATATGTTGTTCAAGCCCATATTGTAGAGATAGGGACTTGAAAAAGACTACTCATCTTTATACTTTCACTAATGGTAATGTCGAACTTCCTGATTACAGATTTTTAAGTCCTTTAATCATAGCAAAGATTTTGAAGTGTCTCTTGCCTATGATCATGAAGATCTTTTACCTCCAGGGCTTCCATCTCCTGTATTTGCTCAGTTTGCAGTTTCTGGTTTAAGAGATGCAACCGAGAAGTAAGGATCTTACTGATCTCTGCCCTCTTTCTATGTTTGCGGTGTCAATGGTTTGGTATAGTTTCTTTCAAAGGTCATTTTTAAACCGAATGAGACTTTTGGCATGACCATATTTTTAACAAATTTAAATGAATTCGGGCCTGGACACCTTTTTGGTTTGTAATTTCCTTTGGATTTATTAGTACATATTTTTTGGATTTGTGGGCTCAAATGTAAACTTTTTTCATGTTTTCAACCTAAATTTTGACTTACTATAATCTTTGTTACAAATTCATTGAAACAGTTATTGTATTAATTTATATAAAAAGCTCAAATAAGATTTACAAATTATGCTTATGGTTTCCTCTGATCTCATATTATAAGAAAGCTCGGAACAAACCCAACTGAAGTTTTCTATGATTTTTATTTGGTCAGCTCAGCTATGTTTAATACTATTATTATTTAATTGATAGCAAACACCTACTTGATGCTTTATTACAGCTTGCTTTTACTCTTTCTGCTAGAAATAACCAAGTTCTTTTATTCATCTGTGCATTATGCAGGTACTCATCTAGGAATTTGTCTTCTCCTGTCAAAACAAATTTGCATTTCTCTCTTAGTAGAAGTGGAATTCTTTCTTTGGATAGAGCAGAGGCTGTTTTTCAAGTAACAGAATGGATAGAAGTTCCTAAAAGGAATTTGACTGCAGAGAATTCAACCAGTGCTTCTCCCAATGTATCTGCTCATCTCGATACTGAAAACACTTCTGAAAAAAGCAACAATAACTTGGAGTCAGTTGGTGGAATCAGTAATTCAACTAACAGTACTATTGAGGAACCAAATACACTGGATATTGGTACAGAAAGGAAACTGAAGACCCTGACCTTCAGAATTCCACTCAAGGTGCACGCAAGCTGACTGTTATAATTTTTCTTCGATTAGTTTCATGCCATTACTTGCCCTTGCACTTTTAGTATAATAACTAATGTTGTTCCATATTTCTTATTCTTTTCCGCATTCTCTTTTCATTGTAGATAGTGGAAAAAACAATGGGACCTGGAATACCTCTTTCAAAAGAATCTTTGTTGAATGCTAAAAGTAAATTGGAAGCATTGGACAAGAAGGATGCAGAGCGAAGAAGAACAGCAGAATTGAAAAATAACCTTGAAGAATATATATATGCTACGAAAGAGAAGGTGCAGATCTTTTGTTTGTTTGTTTATTTTGTTAAAAACATAGCTTTTAAATTATCATTCCCTTATGATGGTATTTTGTCTCGCATTTTTAAAAATTTAAAATGAAACAGACTTTCTTCATAACCAGAAATTGTAGTAGTCTGTGCACTTGTTTATTTAGTTTTCATTATGTTTGGTTGATTGTAAGAACGGCGAGCAGTCCATGGCATTCAGTCTTCCATTTAGAGAATGTTTAAGTAATTTCAGTTAATCTTATATCACATTAATTTTATATTTTGTTGCATTATCGCATATACCAGCTTGAAACATCTGAAGACTTTGAAAGAATATCTTCAAATGATGAACGCCAGTCTGTTATCAAAAAGCTTGATGAGGTTAGGTTCATGTCTTCAGAGATATTTCAGTCTGTTTATTTGCATTAAAATTGAAACATAGGACATTCTTATTGTTCAGGTTCAAGAATGGCTATATACTGATGGTGAAGATGCAACAGCCACAGAGTTTCAGGATCGCCTAAATCTGTTAAAAGCTTCCGCTGACCCAATATTTTTCCGGTATCATCTATCTCTTGGGACTATTTTTTTCCTTTTTTGTGGAAACTATATTCTAAACAATCCTTCTTCAATACAAGGGATTAAAATTTGTTTCACTGAAACAATTGATGTGACTAATTTTAGATTTAAAGAGTTGACTGCACGGCCAGAAGCAGTAAATCTTGCTCGACAATACCTGGCTGAATTGCAGCAGGTACTTCAGATTTACTTGTAACATGTTTTTTGAAAGGTTATGTAGCAACTTGGTTTGGTTTAGTCATCGTTATTCTTCCGGGGGTAAAGATCTCAGGTTCGATTTAACTAATTCCTTATTCCTCCTCGAACAGTCGAACTATTTGGAAACTACCAAGTATTGATCACCAAAGGTTATTTGAATTTTCATGGACAAGAAGATAGAGAAATAGTCAAAAAAAAATGGAAGATGCAAATAGAGGAGGCAAACTGGAAGCGTAAAAAAGAGAATGAGGGAGAAATTAAAGAGGAGGAATAGGTGGAGAGAAAACCCATTTGCATTAACTTAATATCCGAAGAATTCATGTTCCGAAGCCTGCTAAGAAATACCAACTCCAAGTATTTTAGCTTCCAACCCACAGACACTAATTTAATTGCACCCAAATATTGCCACAAATGCTTAAGAATTCTTTAAGGTAACCGTACGTCATTACCTTAGTTAATTCTGTGGTATTGCTTGGAGGGATCATTATCCTTAAATTCCAAGGGACCAAACTTAGATCCATGTAGAAGTAAATTGTCTTGAGGAAAGATTTTAGAATCAATTTAGATCAATTATATTATCTTTTTATGATGAACATAGTGCCACATGGATTAGTTATGAGTTGGCTTTATGATATAGGCTTTTTCTCATGGATTTTTTTTGTGCATTTCTATGTAGACCATTAATGGGTGGGAGAAAGACAAACCTTGGCTGCCAAAAGACAAAATAGGGGAGGTATAAATTCTCATTTTAATTTCTCTTGGTGATATTTTCTAGAGTACATGTCTGTATACGCTCGCCGCAGAAACTTACAAACAATTTTGCATTCCAGTTGTCGATTAATACGGACAAGTTCAAGACTTGGTTAGATGAAAAGGAGGCCGAGCAGAAGAAGTAAGTTGTTGCTATAGTATGATGTTAGAAGTCATTTGGATAAAACTTTTTTGTTCGTTTTCTTAAATGATAGGATGCACGGAATAAACTCTTAGTTATATTCTATATTTACTAAATGATTTTCATGTTAGTACACCCGGACCCGGCACACCTGTTTTCACATCTAAAGAAGTATACGAGAAGATAATTGGTATGCAAGAGAAGGTAAGACCACCAATTCTAGCTGATTGATACTGGAAATGAGTATACTTTTAGCAAGTAGTTTCCTGAAATGCATATTGGTGTTTGTTAGGCTGAGAGCATTAAGAAAATTCCCAAGCCAAAGCCTAAAGGGAAGCCTGTAAATAACAAAGCTAAGACCGATTCACAGAACGCGAAAACTCCGGAGAAGGGTACCTCTCAAACTGAAAAACCACCTGAAATCTTAGATAGCTCGAAGAAGGAAGAAGCTAAGGAAGAACCAGAGGTGCATGAAGAGTTGTAATCGGCTTTAACACAAGAAGCACGGGGTTTAACAAAATGATTGGCTTTCTGACTTGGTAAGTTGAGGTTGATTTAATTCCAGCATCATAGTATGGCTCTACTTCACCATTTTTGATCGTTGAATGACCGGATTTGGTCCGGTAGTTCAAAGGGCTTATAATTTTATGGTAGAAAAACAGTTTTGTCTTTCTACAGAGACAGAATAGTGTTATAAGATTTATCATAAAAGAAAAAGAAGTTAAATAAGGTTGGAGTATGAATAGGGAAGGAGTATTTTGTTGCAAAATTCAGTAGGTTTGGAGTTTGCACATTTGCCTTCATCGAATCTACAATAACTAGGTCACGTGTAATTGTGTCGACTGTCGTCGATCATCCGATGACCGATAAATCTTAAATTTTATTATAAGATTTATCTTGATCTCTTTATTCGGTTTTTCGAGTTAAATTCTTAAGAATCTCTTTTGGAACGTTCCTTATTTCAACCACCTAACCCACAGTGATAAAACAAGATATTTGTTAAAGGTACGATTAAATAGATATTTTGCTTATTATGAATCAAATTAAAATTTATCATTTTTAATGTGTCACAAATGGTTGAATAATTAAAAGGCATAATGCCAAAAAAAATACCTTCAAAATTTATTGTGTTGCTGTTGAATGCAAGATTTAGCAGATAAAAATACACCTTCGATCCACTAGTCCAGCACAAGCACGTTTTAATCCTACATTGGTCATCTTTTTCCCGAACCGAGCTCGTTAACTGATTAAACTCGAGCTCGTGTATTTTCAGAAACATGCTCCTTCATTTTAATTATGTTATCATCGAACTCGTAGTTGTCTCATATCGTTGTTCGGGCACTAATACGAGTCCGAGAATACAACCCTTCAAAAGAACCTCCGAATACATGAAAAAACTCAGGAAAAAGATGATCCTATCCATGTCAGACATCTCAATAGAAAAGCAACCGTGTTTCTCCGGTGCTACCACACAAGTACATCGGCACTATGATGTTACATCAGAAAATAAGTTCCGAACCCGAGAAGCCACACCGGGATGATTCTTGGCTACATCATGTCAACGAACGCAAATAGTAAGACCTTGTAGCTTGCAGATATCCACTGTAATACTTAAGGTCTCCAATTTTATTAAGTGAAGCAGACTGTATGTGTTAACTGCAGAATGCCAAGAATCGATAGTAACCAGGGACGGAGCTAAGAATCGAACTTTGACAATGAGTAGCTCCGTCCCTAATGGTGATCTCATTATTTAAAAGTACCATGGGAAGTTATGACAAGCAAAGTTACATGTGAAACATCTTAACCTGTAGATCATATGTTGGAAATTTTGTAAGAAACCCAACACTGATCTCCTCGAAACAATTACCAAAGAGTTCTCATAAAATCTGTAACACTGCTGTTAGAAAGAGTTGCAGCATATATATATATATACATATATATATATATATGAGCATTTAGAAGCAATATGACAGAGCTTTAAATGTAGTATGGATAGGCATAGGCATAGCTCTAACCCTAACAGCTTGATTTAGTGTAAGCAAACCAACATCACCAGAATTGAGCTTCATACAGGCATCTGAATATAGAACTACTCCGAGCTGTGAGCAAATCTATGAAGAATGATATGTTCTCTCTGATTGGTCTCGATGTCGTAGTGAGTCGAGATTTCTCACTTTCAAAATTCTGAGTAATACGAGAATATATTACAATTTGTGAAGAAACCTTATCAACGGCCTATTAGCTCAGTTGGTTAGAGCGTCGTGCTAATAACGCGAAGGTCGCAGGTTCGAGACCTGCATGGGCCATTTGGGTTTTCGTATTATTAATTTTTAAACGGCGTCGTTTCTTTGCTTCTCATGGGTCAATTGTTTATTCGGCGTCGTTTCTTTGCTTCTCATGGGTCAATTGTTTATTCGGCGTCGTTTCTTTGCTTCTCATGGATCAATTGTTTATTTTACTATCTTCCGAAACAGCGTCGTTTTTTTGCTCCCCCCCCCCCCCCCATCCATCCTTGCTTCTTCAAGTTTCAATTTTTCTTTTTGGAATGTAAAGCCGGAAACGTTTTCTCACCATACAAAAAACTTTTATCCATGTATTAAAATATAAAAAAGTTACACTTAAAATAATAATTAAAATTTATTTTTTTTTTTTACAAAATTAATATTCTAAATGATAATAACTTCTAGGAAGAAAAAATTTATTTCACTATTATTATAACTTTATAAGTGAAGGATTGTATTCTACACAATAATAAAAATTAAAAAAAATAAAAAAAAAAACTTCCTGAACGTAAAACCAATAAAATTTGATTAAGAATTTGAATTTTTAAAAAAATAATTAAAATTTATTTTCTAAATGATAATAATTTTTAGGATGAAAAAATTTTAAAGGCATAAAGATAATTTTAACTTTTTAACGTTTGTAATTTTTATCGTTTTGGCTTTTATTCTTTTTTAGATAAATTTAGCCCTTAACCTATATCTTTTTGATAAATAGCTTATTTTTTAACTATCATGATAACTGGACTATTAAAAATCTAACAATGATGACATGCCATATGCATATGATAATAATTGAACCGTTGAATTTATAAGACATGTCATCATTGTTAGATTTTTAACGATCCAGTTATCATGTTAGTTAAAAAATAAGTTATTTGTCAAAAAGATATAAGTTAAAAGCTAAATTTATCCAAAAAAAGAATAAAGGCCAAAATAATAAAAATTACAAACGTTAAGGGTTAAAATTATCTTTATGCCAATTTTAAATCACTATTATAACTTTGTAAGTGAAGGATTGTCTAGAAAAAGTAAATTAATAAAGTATAAATTAATAAAGTATATTTATAGAAAGTTCTTAGCCAAATTTTATGGGTAAAAATTATTTATCTCTTTATCATACTTTTATGTATATTTCTTATTGAAAAATTTTAAAAAATTAAATTTTAAACCTTAATTCTTATTTTCTATATCCTAAACCCTAAATCTTAAATCTTAAACCCTAAAAAATATAACTAACCCCTAATTCCCTAAACCCTAACCCCTAATTTTGAACCTTAAACCCTCTAATTTAAAGCCGAGACACAAATAAAAGCATAGAAAAAAAAAATAGACGATTTCCATCCAAATTTTATTGGTATTATGTTCAGGTCTCAAATATTGGTTTATTTTTTTAGAATACGTAAATTGTGAGAAGACAAAAATACTTTTATAAAATAATATTTATTGTTTATATTTATACTGTTTATTAAAATTTTGATTGGATTTGAAGTAACGAGTCAACTTAGGCATTAACTCAGTTTAAAATTAAAAATTAAAAAATATATTTTTAGGCATAAAGATAATTTTAACCCTTAATGTTTATAATTTTTATAAATTTGACCCTTATTCTTTTCTTGGGATAAATATAGTCCTTAACCTATATTTTTTTTACAAATAGCTTAGTTTTTAACAACTATCTATGATGATTGGACCGTTAAAAATCTAACGATGATGATATATCATATGCATATGATAATAATATTTTAAATGATATGACATCTAACTTATCAAATATATATAATATAATTTTATTTCAATATAAAATATAAAACAATTAAAATTTAAATAAAATATTAAAAAATAATTCATTCTAAAATAAAATGATGCTAAATATTCTTAATCCTAACTACGATAAAATCAAAATCTTAACTTAAAAGAATTAAAATCCAAATAAAATATTAAAAAAATAATTAATCATATTTTGTTAAGATAGGATTTTGATTCTATCGTAGTTAGGGTTAAAAACGTTTAATAACCTTTTATTTTATAATTAATTATTTTTTAATATTTTATTTAAATTTTAATTGTTTTATATTTTATATTAGAATAAGATTATATTTCATATATATATATATATATATATATATTTGATAGGTTAGATGTCATGTCATTTAAAATATATTATCATGTGCATATGATATGTCATCATCGTTAAATTTTTAACGGTCCAGTTATCATGGTAGTTAAAAAATAAGCTATTTATCAAAAAAATATAGGTTAAGGGCTAAATTTATCCCAAAAGTAAAAGCAAAAATTATAAAAATTATAAACGTTAAAGATTAAAATTATCTCTCCACAATAATGTAACAAGAAAAAAAAAATAAGAAAATATATGAACAATCTAAAACTTATTTCTTAACGATTTATGGATTTTATTTATTTTAACTTTTAAAAGCTACGAATTTTTTATTGTTGTTTTTAGAGATCACAAATTTAAACACTAGTAATACCAATAAAATAATTAAACAATCAATGTCAAATAATAAAGATTATATTTTAGAACAAATATTATTGTAATCATTGTTAGGTAATTAAAAAAAACTTTTAAAAGTTCAATTGCTTCTTTCCAAAAATATTATCAATTGTCATTAATAATTCTTTTAATAATTAGCTTGATCGAAACTAAACTTTAATTTAATATTTAATTGATTAATTTTTGGTCAGTAATAAAAATAAATTGACCATAGGATGCTTCATCCAGATGTTAACAGACACAAGGCTAAACTACAAAATACTTGCCCAAACCATTTATTTTGTAATATGTGCTAAAGGAAAATTTATTTTAGCTACAATAAGGGTTTAACTTTAACAGGGTCTAAAATTTCATTTAGAGCCTAAAATTTTATTTTTAACTTAAAGTTAAAAAAATTCATCGTCAATGTACCAAATGATAATCATATACAAATGTAGTTAAATGAAGATCTGTGAAGTAAAACGTGTTTAAAACCGGTCCAATAGATATCCAATAGTCCAATAAACTCATAATACATGTTAAAATATAAAAAAAATATTAAAATATAATAATATTGATATTAGATTTATTGGTCACTAGGTACCCATTGGACAAGTTTTAAACACCCCTAATAAAAAGTACCAGAAAATATGCAATCAAAAAGAAATGAGTTTCCCCTAGTACGACATCAGCAGATACAGAAGGAATTCATTTCAATGCCATTACCATTACGATACTGGGAAAACCATATCATCTACAGGTATCTATGTTAAAGTAAACTTGATACAATGAAATCATTCTTTTGGTGCTGCAACGAAACCGAACAAAATGAACACAATATGATGATATGCTCGGTTGACGGGACCGTCAACCGAAGGAAAATAATGTACCCGAAATACAATTTCGGATTAAGATGATAAGAAACAAATGTATGTATGCGTCAAAATGATCTCTAAGTTCAGTAGCATATGAGGAAAAAATAAGCCTACTGACCTCGAGGGATTTCCTATTTTTTTCTTTATGCTATGAACAAGTACAAACAATGTGTGGGTGTTAGTGTACAAATGCATCAATAGCTTCATAAGTAGAGTTATTTTCTATTCCTTGCCTGTTTTTTGCTTGGATCACACAAACCTGAGCCATCTTCGAAACATAAAAGCCCCGAAACAATTTTACATTATATGTTGCGAAAGAATGATGTGCTAGATGCGAAATCGACATTGCCCTACCATATCAATGTTTGATATCCTACGTGCTTATGCACTTTGGCCAAAACCCTTTGTAACATTCCGTATCGCTTACCATATAGCAAAATATACGATACCACCATAAACTTCTAACAACTTCCACCATCAACTTCGGAAAAGTGTGTTCTTTTGCCTCGGGCAAGAAAAACCAACACAATGCAGCAAAAAGATGCTTCGATTCTGACATTCACACCATCTGTTGAATATGTTTTGCAGGAAAAAAGGGTTACTTAAAAGTTTTATCTATTTGAGACGGAAGTCGTGTCTGAATACGGTTAGATTCTGGGTGAATCTGTCTCTGTTCTTTGAATCTAGGCCTCGAGTAACATCCTGCATAAGCTTGTCAAAACAAGCGGCACGCCTTTGATGTTGATCCATGGGCTGCAAAATGATGAGCGTATCAGCTGACGGACACTAAAGGAGAGAAAAAAAAGTAATTGGGATTTGGGAAGATAATGACAGAGAGATGCTGAATTTTTTAGTCTCGTGTTAAAATCATCATCAGGAAAAGAAGAAAAAAAACTATAGTTTCTCTCTATTAATTTCATTGACATGTCAAACCAGCTTTTTCCACCCAAGAAATTCCAAAAGCAACCAAAAACACTCAATCTCTAGTCCGATGGTTTGGAGACTATTAGTTTTGATCCTGCGCCAGTCCTATTTGGCAATTCTTATTACTCGAGTTTTTCAGAAATATAAAGACAACTAGAAAACAATCATATATCAAAAACTTACCTGTGAAGCCAAAATTTGAGCTTTGAGATCAGCAAATATCTGCGGAAGAAATGCAGAAAGCTTGCATGAGTTTTAAGATTCTAAAGGTGCAACCAAGTGGTCAACAACAAATTCAGTTGAGACTTCTATTGGTTCCCTAGTGTCAACAAGCACATAGCAAAAACTTGATATTGGAGTTAGATTAAAAGCATCAAACACGATTTAACAAGCTCAGAAGCAAGGAAAAAACAAAAAGAAACTTATCTCGTAAAATCAGAATGAGAGAGGTGCCACACAAGGGCAGGGTACAATGTGCTCAAAACTGCTCCCATTTGAAAGATGAGATCAACTAAAACTAACTATATTGGAAACCAATATTAATGGAAGTGGATATCCATCTTTTTAATATTTATATGTTGGACACAAGTGCCAGGCAGATATTATTATTTTGAATTTGAAAGAGGCATAAGCCAAGAAATAAGATACAGTGGGCAACTCTATAGGGAGGACCAATCACATCTCTATCAACAAGACAAAGTCAAACAGCTAATAAAAACAATGTCCATTATATATATATATTCTTTTTATTCACATTGATAATGCACATGGCCACATGTAGACAAGATCGAGGATTTAAGTCATGGAATGAGAATTCTAACATGAATTTTGATTGAATTTTCATGTTTTGTTACTGATCTCACGGTACAGTTCAGTGATAATGTTCAAAGTATACATTTGTCAGAAAAAAATAACCATCTGGTAGACCAAAATTGAAAGTGGATAGCCAGCGAAATTGAAGTAAAGAAATTGCAAATTGTCACCTGCTCACTGATAAGAATTAAGCTCAACATAGGCCTGCTAAGACTCCATTGGTTTCCACAATCCTCAAACAAAACTATCTCGAAAAGGGTCTTCAATATCTGTAATAAAGGAACAGAAAATAATTGGACTGTCAAAAAAAAAGATTGGAATAGAAACATCACGTTTGGTTCAAAACAAGAGAATGTACAAAAGGTACCTTAATCTCATATGACAAATATCAATGGTTATAATCATAAAGCAGGATTGATCCCTTATAACATGCAAGGAAGTTAAGTCTTTAGAGCTCAACTTTCAAATATTAGCTCAGGTTAATATGCGATGTCAGTAGAAGTTAAATCTTTAGAGCTCAACTTTCAAATATTAACACCGTATTTCATGACACAGACTTCAGGAACCAAAACATATATGTTACATCAAGATGATGTAGTGAATATCCCAAGATTTAACTAGTCTGAAAAAGATGAGCACTAAAAAAAGGGAAATTACACTAAAGAACCTAGGCAATCACATCTGAGAGACTGTGTAGAAGGTTGTTATGTTTTAAGTTTATATACAGTGTTATGCAATGAAGTAATAAGATGTATTAGGGTATGAGGACATAAAGTGTAGAATGGATGCCTTCTAAACACAAATGCAAATAACAGTGGAAGAAGCATAATATGTGAGGAAGTCCATTACTCACTTGTGGAAACAAACTAGGACAATCAGCAATATGCTGGGCAAGTTTGACAGCAGCAGGTGAAGTGGGTGCCTCCCCCATAGTGATGTTGTTGAAGTAGAAAGCAGCTAAATTATCAACAGCCGCTGCACACTGAAATGAAATGTTCATCATTTGAGATTTAAGTTAAAGAGAATATAGTATTTCGGCCTGAGAAAAGGAAGTGGGAAGGGATATCAGACGTGAGAATTTCCAAAGAAAAACTCACATAACTTATGCGATCGGGGAACAGCTTGAAAAATTATAATAAACAGTTTTAGCAACAAATGAACAGGTATAGCACACCAATATTACAGCACGATACAAACCTGCGATAAGATATTTATATCCAGTCCTTTAAGACCAGATTCAAGGGACCCAACAATATGCATAAAGGTGGCTGCATCTAAAGTCAATAAAAATTTGATGTGGCCGTTGAATAGAATCTCTAAGAAAGAGAAATATGCCCTCGTTAACTGCAAAAGAAAAGGTAAACATGACATCATAGTTACATACTGGTACATTTCCTACGCGAGCTAATAGTGCCTTGGGGATCTTCCCTTTTTTGGTTTGGTTGGTAAGGGTAACTATCCCACATTTAGGTCTTCAATGTTTCACATCAGATTCTTATTTTGGGTGATTGCATTTACAACAGCAACGTTTGTTCTGTACATTTTCCCCTTATTATAACTCCTGGTTATCAACTTTTTCACATTGTACTATGCTTGTATTATACCTTGAAAAGTCTATTCTTCTACCCAACTACTATTCTCACAACTGGCAACAAATCGGACGCTAAAGCTTGCAGTTAAAACAAACAATTCATTTCAAAGCTCAAATTAACTAAAATTGGAAATTAAAAAAAAAAAAAAAGCACAAAAGATAATCCACAAATCAAAAGCAATGCAAAAAGCAAAAAGAGGAAAAAAAAAACGTTACTTGATTAATCATTTTCTTCAAGTGAGCAGACAAGCAAAAAACAAAAGGAAATACAAAACCTACTAAATCTAAGTCTGCCATCAAAATTTATAACAGATAGAGAAGAGAAGATGTAATAAAAGGAACAAATAGCAATGTTGAATTGTTGATAACTGACAAATTTGCTGCTTTTTACAAATTTTATTGAGAAGATTAAGCCAAAAATATAGTAAATATCAAATCTAAATTGTTTTTAAGATGGATAGTAGATAGGATTTGGATACAAAACAGAAGATTAAAAAAAACATATGTTATGAAAAATTAGACAGGCACAAAATTTATTAGACAGGCGCAAATCTTTTTCGTTGAGATCCTTAATGACAGACTTTTCAGGTAACAAACGCACAAAACTCAAGCTATTTAGATGAAGAATTCAGAACAGATTAGACAGGTACTTTCAACACTAAATATTTTAAAATATTCCATAAGGTTAAGAATTGCAATCAAAATCATGCATACCTTTCGAAATGCCAATATATCAGTCAAAGGAATTGACAATATCATCTTTAGAGCAATGTCAAGTGCATCAGACAGTGCCCTATCACCATAGAGTTCAAAAACACCAAAGTTTACATAGTTTCCAGCAAGACCTGCCATTTGTTGGTCGGAAGTTAATTTGTGATTTCAGGAAATCTTCAATAAAACACAATATACAACAAATAAAATTTACACGAAGACTCCAATTCTAATGTCCAACCATGGTACCAAAATGCTTCAGTCCCTGATTTTTCTTACAAGTAGCCTGGTCAAACATTGGCTGGGATACTAGTAATAGTGGGTTGCTCAGCCCATGGACAGATGCTTAGGAATATTTAATTACTACAATACTTCCTACAATGCTTAGGAATATTTACCACCATGGGTTCAATTTGGTGCTTAACAAACATAAAAATATAAAATAATCGGCTCATATTCTAACCTCTTGACAGAATAGTTAGTGAAATCCATATTCCCTTGTATTTGAAGGCATATATATCAGCAGGATTAGGAAGAGATAAAATCCTTGTCCCATATGCTACAATTAGCTTACTGACTTCTCGGAAAAGAAGAATCCCATTAGGAGAAGATGAGTCAAATGTTAAACGTTGTGCTTTGTTCAAGACAAACTCAGCCATGAACTTCAACAAAGGAGTGGTAACCTGCAGTGTTAAATCAAACAATTACCTATCCAGGATTAGAGTTTATTGACTGGAACTAATGCAATAAATGCACTGCATCTAATGTTTAAATGGATAGCAGAAAAATTGACTACAAAGGACAATCCAAAATAACAAGTAGCTTATTAAAAAAATATAAAAGTAAAGCATGAGGTGAGATAATGGCAGCAAATGTAACAACTAATGACAAGAAATAAGCAAAATAAAGATTTCCTGCGTATTACAGAAAGACCTTGTACACCTAACATAACCATGCTTTCGATCTTAAGTAATGCACATAAAGGATCGCAAAAATATTTCTGATGGCCACAGCTAAAATCGGCTTAATATTTTGAATTCTCGGAGAAAAAAGAGAAAAGCAAGATAATCATACCATATAGATATATAAGATGAAACAGAAAAAAAAAATCCATGACAGCAGCAACTGAAAGAAACTGAGTTGTGAATGTACCTCTTGTGTGTCAGTCCAGTGAGTAATTCCTTTCAATATAAGTGGCATGTGTGCTGGGTATAGCCAATCAAATAGAAGACCATATGTTCTACGACTGAAGGAGTTCAAGAAATGAAAAAATACATTATTGAGAAATTGTCTATATATAAAAGAATTCAAATGATTAAATATATGTGAACCTGTTTGTTGCCATTGCAATTCCTCTAAGATCCCTCATTAATCCGATTAACGCATACTTGACTGCATCAGTACGAAATATTGCATCGGGTGTCGACTCCAGGCTGAGAAAGACCTAAAGCACCACAAAACATTAATGAGGTCAAATTGAAATGACCAATAATGAACAGCAGAACAATGTTTGGGTGAAAATCATCAAACAGATAATTCATGAATGTAAGAAAAAGGTTATGATATCGATTTACACACATGCATGTGTGTGTGCGTGTGTGTGTGTGTGTGTGTGTGTGTGTGAGAGAGAGAGAGAGAGAGAGAGAGAGAGAGAAGAGTACTTGCAAAAGTGGTTCCATTGAAGACTTGAATTTGACAGGGCTATCCTCCATAAATATCAACCACCCAATGGTGTAATAGAAAGTTGTCCTGCTACGAGAACATCTATATTCTTCTAAGAACGGAAAATGCTCTCTCTGAAATAAAATTCAAGAAATAATGTCATTGTCCAAAAGCATGAATTCAGGGAAACAAATGGAAGTTACTAGATAAAAGAAACTTGTTGTGAGTGGAATTACAGTATGATTTGCAATTATAAATTTAACAGTGTCCAGCTTCAGAAGCAACTTTCCAGTCATGTATCTGTCGAAATTATGCATTGGTCAAACAAGCAAATAACTTGAAGTGTACAACTTTTATCACACAGAAAACAAATAGCTTAAATTCAATTAACTAAAACAACAAGAAAAGCTTACCCAGATGCCAATTCCAAGAATAAACTTAGAGTGTGATCAATAACTTCCTCACTCTGAAATAAACACCAATTAAGCAAAAGTATATACCAGCACATTACATAACCAATATAAGCCAGATCAAAACAGTCACCTCTGTGTAGCACTTCAGGTTTGTAGCTATCTTCCCAACAATCACATTTAATAGTAGCAGGTGATCATGGAGTCCAAGCAACTCGGATAAACGGGCATATAACTGCTGTAACAGAGAGTGAAAGGCTCAACTTATATACAGCCGTTAAATTTTGTAAAAAAAAAAAGAAATTGGTTTTACCTTAGATGAATGCATTGCTTGATCACCAACATAGGACTTGCGAAAATTCTGGAAGAAAGTGAAAATTGCTCGATCAAGTCGTTGTTCACTGACCTCACCATACCTCTGCCAAATGCAAATTTGAATAATCAATTACAAATAAGTTTGTAAATTTCATGAAACATTGATTAACAAGAATGTTTCGACACATAAAAATGAAGGCCAAAACTACTTCAATATGTATCAAGGATCTTACGGTCAGTTGGGTTTCGGTGATCGTGAACATGATTAATGGACTATCAAGAGAATAAATAAGCAAATGCATGATAGAGTAGTATGGAAGAAATGACATTGCATTTCGTGCAAGAAAAATAGAAAAGATAGATCAAATAAGGCAGGTGGTATCATCCTATCCTTTGTTGGTGTGTGAAAGATCAAGAGTAGGCTAGAATGATTTCTGTTAGTGGTCAAAACTATCCCTATACCTATTATCCTATCCCAGAGAAATAAATAACCTCCCCCTTTCCATGGGATTGAGTCATTCTGAGACACCGCAAGGTAACATGGTATGACTACTACATCAGAAAATAACCAGCCCTCCACCTTCCAGCATATACTTTTGAATTAAAAAAATCATGATATTAACCAACAATGGTGACACAGACAAAACTCTAACACGATAAATGGACAAAGAAAACAACTCTGGCTGCCATTAGAAAGCATTGAATCTAAAACAAACCACCAAGAGGTTTAGAGGTACAAGTTGAATCCAAGGCCACAATGAACAGTAGTGATAACACCATTAAACACATTTACTCTTGACAAATGTTAAATATGCGACATACAACAATCAAACGCAACTTTCATTTCAAAATTTTAGGTAGACATACTTTATGGATTAGAGATCAAATCCTGCACTTAACATTCATAAAGATCTTCCACTCCTTAGCATGGTTAGTAATCACTTCTTAGATCAGATTTAGAGAACAACATATAATTGGAAACTAACTGAATTTGTTTCTTAAACACAAAACCAATATTTGATGTAACCACTCATCCTCCTTGAGCTATTTCCCATAGGAGCAAGATTAGACAACCTTATTTCTTCTCCCCTCTAACATTAGAACACTCGAGCACTCCAGCTCCTACTCATTGGTTTTCATCTTTGTTACAGCAGAGAGAGACAAGTCTTGGGTTTTCAGTTTTCACTATCTCACACATAGATCCTAACTCCTCTTGTTGACAAAGGTGATCAATTTTTGACAAGTCCAAGCAACAGTTGTACAATTATAAAGCCACGACAAAAATATTTCAACATTAAAATCATACTACATAAATATTAAAAAGTAAATATATCACCAATACCAAGCTAACGTATACCTGACTGTGTAGTCCACTATCAGTGACATTTATTAACTGCAAAACACGAGCTGAGAGTTCTGCATCAAAAACTTCTTGCGACTCCAAGCTGCATGAAAGAAATGTAAAACGTATAATTGGCATCCATGAAGAACTCAAAGTAAAACCATAATATATAATTTTGAGGCAAATTCAAGACTCCTGCTGACAATGGAATTGTTTGGTAAACAAGTTGGAAGAAATCAAATTCAACTCTTGTTTCTTTTATTTCTCCATGAAATGACCATCAGGAGTATCTCAAATTTCACTTATAGATATTTTGGTGGAATCAATTTTAAAATCAGGCATCTTTCGGTGAACTAAACAAAATTGCTATTTGATTTCACTAAAGTGAAAGTAAATAACATTTCAGTTATTATTACCGAACCTTTCATATTCGATCAAATTTTATTTAGTTGTCACCTGGCAGAAAATACTCACATTACAAAGTCACATATAATGCCTGTTCTAAAAGAAGTGATCATTATTTCTTGAAAGTGCAGTCACTTGGCTGCTAAAAATAATTTAGACCATTTTAGTTATTGGTTCAATTTCAAGGATTAATGTAATATTAAAGTTAAGAAAACAAAAATAAAAGAGAAACGGTTTCTTACCTGCAGCCAGTACATTGTTTTATCTTAAGAATAGCAGCAATAATATGAACAATCCAAGTAAGTTTAGCTTCAATAATAGAGAGCTCATTTTTATCACATGTCTGCAATCGAGCTTTTTCCTGCAAAAAATCAATCAAACTAATTAGAATAATCGTATGAAAATATCTATCAATATCAAAATTCCAAAAACATGGCCTCATTGATAAATGACCATACCGTGTATGACTGCAGAACTGGCTCCATCATGTTTATTATATACAAGCCACTGCTTTCGTACTGCATTCGAGGAAATAAAGGAATCATGAAGCAACAAAAAAATCATGTTTATGGCACATAAAAGCTCATTTCAAAATCTCAGGCACTGAAAATATATGTCCCTCTGATTTTACATATCAGAGTTGACCAGCATGAGCTTTCTATGATGCAATAATGCCTTTCGACTAGTTTTATTTTTCTTGTTTCGGAATTCTGGAAGAAAAAAAAAAACTTCCCAATAAAAGAAGCTTAATGGTTTTTAAAAAGTTAAAAAGAAAGCTGGTAGAGAAAAGAGAAGGCATAAACACCGAAATATGGTATTAATTAGGAGACATCTGGAAAAGGAAAGACGTGCAGAACAGAGAAAAGGAAGTCAAAGAAAGGCTTAAAAAATATGGAAACATCTTCAATAAAAATGAAAGTACATGAAGAAATAGCAATTAAACCTGGAATCTGCAGAGGTAAGGAAAGCAATCCAGCTGATCCTGAAGCAGTTCAACATTATCTAGTGGATTTTCAGAAAGATCATCTGGAAATCCAGCCTACGGAAGAAAAAGAAAATTATATACCATACCCTCTAGTAAAAATAATCAATCTCAAAGGGAAATCAAGTTACATGATACCTGCACAGAGTTGAATCTCGAAGTGAGAAAACTCTCGGTGATCTTAGGAATGAATTCATCCAACAAACTAGGCGCATCACCCTTCAAATAGGGAACAGACGAAACCAATCTGGACCATAGCCCCAATAGGTAGTATACACTAGTACTTGCCCACTGGTACGAAAGCATAAATCCAACCAAGGTTATGTTGCACAGGTATTGAGAATAAATAAACGGTTCTAGGTTCTCCAACAAATAGCTCACAAGTAATGGCTTGAGGTCATAGAAAAATAGTTTACAGGCAGCTGGATCCCCAATTAGGAAAATATAAGATCATATGGTATTATCCTGATTTCTGAATACATAAAATTTTAAATATCAATCAACCTGCCAGGATTGCAAAGACTTCAAAGTGAATTCAGCCACCAAGCGTATCCAATCACTGTAGCCTTGCACATTCACTAACTCTGACAACTGTGAATTTAAAATTTTGTAAACATTAGCAGTAATTCTTGTAACAGCAAAGCCATGAATAAAATTCATTACAAGCACCAAGCCACCAACAAAAATACATGAGTATCTCAGAAAGTGATAAAATCAGTGAACCCTTCAATTGGTCAAATCCAGATAAAAGAACAACACAAAAATATAAACAAGGAAAAATGGAAAACGATTGCATGTATCAAAATCGCAACCCATTAAAAGAAGGAAAATTGCAATGCATCAAGAATGTTCACAAAAATTTATGCGACTGTGTGCCTCAGTACCCAACAACATGCACCACACGGAGACATACATTGACTTGCACAAAATCAGGCAAGAAAATGAACATAAGTTACATGAATTTGTGAGATTTCTCTGGATGGTGATACTCAGTGACACAGTTAGAAGAAAATGCATATAAGTTATACGAACTAAAAAGTTAGAACTTTAGAGACCAATAGACCACAGGCAAAGATACAGCTCAACAAACACAGGCAGCAATATGATGACCGCGTGAAAGATAAAATTTCACCATACATAAAAAGCAACGTGATTACTTCCAGTTGTCACACATAGAACCTATAAATTTACCTGATAATTCACCCTAAAACGTCCAAGAAGTCGACAGTATTCATGGTAATTATCATGATCAGCAAGACCTGATATCCAGCAGACATTATTTGCAAATACTGAAGGGAACAAATCTGAACTTTACAGAATACAAATCACGCAAGAACCCAGTTTTGTTTCACAGAACAGTGTTGCTCGGGAGTTAAACTATAGGAACACACTTCTCAAAAATGAACATATCAAGTAACTATTATTAATTGATTTTCCATTAATATGTTACAAGCAAGCAACATAACATGATTACTAACAAATTTCAACACAAATAAACAACTAACAATAGAGGGCTTAGAAAAGTTATTTTAGTATAGAGGTGTTATCCAGATCCATAAGTAGATAAATCAAACCTCATTCGAGTATTTTTCCCAAAGTCATACCCTACAACTAGCGTCAGGGTCTATAATCTAAGCCCATGGAATAACATTTTATAAATCAATGTTGAAACATACGAGCAAAAATTGAAAACTTTCTTTTAAGAGACATTAAGGAAAAAGGCAGCTCAAACAGCTTTATGAGCTTATCTTTGAAAGCAATGCCTAAGGAAGTACTTCCACTTATATTGACCTCAATAACCACAATAGAATCATGGAAAACAGATGAACTCGTACGATTTCCTACATTTTAGAAACATCATAACTTGATGAAAGCACATATATATTTTACAAGTCCAGGAATAAATAAAAAGAAGAAAACTATTAAATTACCCAGTACGGTAAACAACCACATCAAATGTAATACAAAGGATTCAAATAAAAGACAAAAAGACATGTTTTATATGACAGTCAATACTACCAAGTAATTAAAACTTTAACAGTAGAAACCTACAAAAGTGAGTACCATTACAACCACTAAGTAATAAAAAATCTAATAGTGATAGCATACAGGGCCATGATACCTTGTCCTGATTGGAGAATTTCTTTTGTTCCAGTCATTAAATGAGCCAAAAACTTGGATCGGGCAACATCATTTACAAATAAAGAGCGTCTAATGGAAGCTAGTCTTACCAAGCATTCCAGAGCCTGAAAAAAATATAAATTCAGAGCATGGGAAATCCCTGAATAATCTGAATAGTGAACAAGGAAAAATGAAAATGAGGAAGACATAATTAGTTGAATTTACAACTTTTAATAGGAAAATATTTTTTATCACAACAAAGCATTAACACCAAGTATGGATTGTGAGAACTTCTACAAGAAAAATGAAGTACAGTACGCATATATGAATTCTCATGCATAACTTCTAAAAAACTCTAATTTCAAATTTTAATTTAGCTACCAGATTCTGGTTTACAAAGGATTGTGAGACTAAATTCACACAGACAAGCTAAAAGAATTTCAAAACAGAACGGAAGATATGATTCAAACAATTGGGGGAGGTTAAAAAGAAGCGAAAATATTAAACCAGAATAAACTAACCTCCTTTGAAAGAGGAGGTTTAGTAATTGAATAGTAATCAAAAAATATCTGAAGTGTTGAAGAATCCTCCAATAATGGCCTCCAAGATGATGGAATCTGTAAAGTTACCGCCATATGCTTGGTTAATTACAAAAAAGTACCCCAAAGAGAGACTTCCAAACAAAAAAAAAGTCCATTGTAGAGAAGATGTTCCATCCATACCTGAACAGTACCAAACTCTTCAGAACTTTCGTCAATTGATGTCCCGACAAAATCAAAGGACAAACATTTATGTGCAAGAGAAAGTGCCAGCTCTTGCAATCGACTTGCAACTACATAGGTCATATCAAACAAGAATAAGAAACAAAAATTCACAAGAAAATTATGGAAAAGGCGATAATAGAGCTAATCAAGGAAAAGGAAAGGAATCCAAAAAACATGAGCAAATATAGAATGTTACCATCATTTTGCAGGTGGCGCAATGATGTTAAAGACATTTGAAATATTTGAAAAAGTGACTGGTCCCGGAATGAACAAGCAACCCTTCGGTGATGTGTGGATGGCAACCCCGGATTAGGCTGACAATTTAGTCAAAAGATGCAAAACTCATAAAAATCCAATGCAAGCACGTGAATAAATTATTATAGATAAAGGAGGAAAACAACAGAACTAAAAAATAATTAAGAAAATGTACCCAGTTCTGGATCATAGGTGAAGTTAAATAATCTATGTATAACTTAATCGAAATCCAACCAAGAAAAGGCATTTCTATTTTTTGGGTGAGGTGGGGGTAATACTGGATAAGCTTTTCTAAAGTTTAGTTTTAAGAGGCGCTAGACATTCCGAAGCGTTAGTTGACTTTGGAGCCAAGGTACTAGGCAAAGACGCTTGCCTTCCGTAAGTAAAGCGCCCTTTATGTTAAATAGTATACTATTATTTATATTAATTTAAATATAAGTATACAAATAAAAAAATTTATATTCTTCATTAAGGAATAAAAATAATTTATAAGTATAAATTTTATTTACAATAATTAAATTATAAAATAAATAAAATGAAAAATAAAAAATAATTTTATAAAATTAATATAAATAAAACTTTAAATAATTAAAAAGTAATTTAATTATAATATATTTTGGAGAAATTTGTGATTTAGGTAAAGTTTAGAGTCTTTTAGAATTTCTTATAATTTTGGGTCAAATAAAAAATAAATTCACTATTATTTGTTACTCGGTCAACTTAACCAACTTGTTTGTATTGGGATTATAAGTTAAACAGTCTTTTATTTTTTAAACCGTATATAATGGGTTAAAACCTATTAAAACCTAAGTTGTTGACTCAGTCAACTTAAGCAACATGCTTGCATTGGAATATAAATTAAACAGACTTGTTTTTATTAAAATATAAAATATTCTCATAAAATAATAAAACATTAAATAATAAATAATATTCACAAATAACAAATACATATTTATAAATACTTATAATTAAATAAAACAATAAACACATGTTCATGAATAAAAGGTAACTAATAATTAAATAAAGAAATAAAGGGAAATTAATAATTAAATAAAAAAATTATTGGGTCCCACCACAAAGTAATAAAGACAACTAATAATTTAAAAATAAAATAAAAAATCACGTGCTTTTAGGATTTCACACCATCTTCTTCTTCATCGAATTTCTTTTATGTTTTCTTCAAGTTTTTTTCTAGTTTACTTCATCAAGCTTCTCCTCCGCCGGTGCGTATTCGTTTATTCGCCGTTCGAAACCCAAAGACGCAAAAAGCGTCTCGCCCAACACCTTTCGAAAAGAGGGTGGTGGAGGTGTTTTTCTCCACGCCTCCCTTCGCCTGGCACCTTAAGCAAGCCCGGGCACACTTTTTTTAAACTAAACTACTAAAGTCTAAAGGTTTTTTCCTAATGTCATTTCCTATTGAAGGAACTAGAGGCTGTGGCATACAACAGATCATTGACCTTTCCCTAAGTACTCAGAAATATTATATAATACTATATTCTTGAAGTGGGTCAAAAAAAAACACAGACAACTACAAGTGCTTTCTACAACGTAAGAATGCTTCAGGTAAAAATTCCTTGTTCAATGTTCACTATTTGATGTTTGATTCCAGTTTAGTAACTGTTTGTGAACTTCTAATGCAAACCTAAAAAGCACCCAGAAAAAATATCTTTGAAAAAAGAAAATCCTTAAATTTCCAATTCAAGGACTACTTCATGTGGACGTGCAGGAGAAATCAAAAGACAAATAAGTAACAAATGCAACCTTGCTCAGGGTTTCTAGCTATCAACAACACAGCTAGATAAAAACTTATGGCTGATCATAAAATAGTGAACAAGGACAAGCAGCACATTCTATCCATAAATTAAGATAAGTCAACATTATATATCATCATATGAATCCTTTGGTGTAACATATTGGCATGACAATTTTCATGTCATGCCATCTGACAATAGTTAGGAACTATGAGGAAAAAAAAAACAACTAAAAATCATGAAGATGACTTACCTGGTTCATCTCAGAGACGAGCTGATTCAGTATCTTCAAACCAATGGTATAATGTTCTGAAGTTCCCTGATAAAACAAAGCACCAATAAGAAAGAAATGTCAGCAAACATTACAAACTAACAATGAGGAAAGCAAGTCATGCTAAAAAAGGTACAAAACAACATTTATATGAGATATTAACGAAGTTGAATGATTCAGGAAGCTAATCAGAACAAGCAAAAATGATAGGGAATAACAAAAAAGATTTTAAAAAAACAAGTACATTGACTCCAATGAGCATACTGCAGTAAGCAAATCAAGCCGAGACAATTCAGCCATGCACAACGAAGATACATAGCAGGTTCAACATTGAAATTCAAATTTCTGGAGCAAGAAGTAAGAGCTAAGAAGGCTAAAACCAACTAAGCCTGAGACCTCTCAATCACACTTATCACATACAGCGTGTATCAATGTGCCAGCACAACCCACAGCATTAAAGCAAACAACCAAATTAAAGCTTAAACAAATATGCTATGATGTACTCATGTGCATGCCATAATGTACATGATTGTTACTTTTAACACATTACTCTTTGCTTCCGAAATAACTTAAATATTTATAATAAAATGCATGATTTTCCTCCTGCAATATAAAACAATTTAATCAACAATGTATTTGACCGTTCTTTCAATACATTACTCTTTCCTTCCATAATAGCTTAAATGTTTATAACAAAATGCATGATTTTCTACTTGCAATATAAAAAAAAAAAAAAAAAAAAATCATCAACAATGAAGTAAATTATAATCACTTATCATAATTTTGATTTCTCCCTTTTGTTTTCAACTTATAGCAATATTTTTTGAAAAAGTAAAACTAAAAGGAGACCCCTAAAACACAGAAAAACCACCTGGCTCAAGAAATTAGTTGACTCCTTAACCACGTCGCGGAATCTTTCATCATCGAACCATCCAAATTTCGTCACTCGGCATAACAATTGAATCAAAGACGAAGTGACAAACGGCTGCAGTTTCGGTCCTCTAGTCGCCAAATAGTTGAAAATATAACTCCCTTCAAAATTGAAACAAACAAAAATAAATCAAATCTCGATTTTGAAAAGGAAAAAAAAAAACTGCAAGAAAGGAAAGTGAAAGTGAAAATAACACTCAACATACAGATATCTAGGCGGAGATTCAAAGCCAAGCTATGATCAGTGACTTGTTTCAAAAGACTAGAGCTAGCGAGCATCAAAGCATAAGGAGTCAAAGAATTCTCAAGAATGAATTGACATTGCGAAATGTAATCAGTGTTAACCGAGAAGCATTTCAAAGAGTTCTCCGCGTGAGCTCTCTCCGCTGAGTCCTGCGAATTGTACAGCCTCTCGCATAATGCTTCCAACTGCGCCAAGTTCTCCATTACCTCGATTACCTGAAGCATAACCGAAAACAAACATTCAGAAAAGAAAAATCAAATCAATTTGATCATTTCAAACAAAAAAAAAATGACGACAGAGAGATGACATTGATCGTATCTTACCTTGTTTGGATCGCGAGAGAAAGATCTAGAAAGCGGCGATTTAGTGGAATGAAGAAGAAAACGGAACTATTATACTCAGAAGATATCGAAGAAGGAAAAGGAGGGTTTGGTTTTTCTATGATGCTGCGAAGGAATCAGCAATGTACTAATTAGTGAATATTGTTTTTTTAAAGAAAATGGGATCTCGGTAATTATTTTTAGGGATTAATTTAAGTATTATAAATTTAAATATATATATATATATATTGATTAGGTATTCATTCAATCGAATGCTATCTACGTCTATTTTATTAGATTCGTGTTCGTATTTATGTTAATAAAATTAAAAATATATAATTTTTAGATTTTTTTTTATAAATTTAGAAAAAATAATGCTTGAATTAGATTTTTTTGTTGACCTTTCTAATTTTAGTCAATTTACATTATGTACGTAATTTTAGTAGGTGAATTTTTTAATTTAAATTTTTATATATACACCACTTCAAACCTGAAACCTAGTTAATATTAAATTATTTACTAATTAGAACAATAGATGTAAATGAGACGAGTCTAACTCGAGTCGAGCCTGATCAAATCAAGTATTGAGCGATCTTTGATCGTGTCAGACTCTAGTAGCTTGGCATCTGTCATGTATCATTTAAAGTTTTATCATGAAAAAATTTGATACACAAATTGTGTAAAATCAAATTTATTAATTTTAAGATATAAGGTGTTAGTTTAAGATTTAGATGTATAGTGTGTTGAGATTAGAATTTAGGGTTTGTTTTTAACTTATGTTTAGGGTTTATATTTTAAGATTTATAGTTTAAGAATTTAGATTTTAAATTATAAAAATTAAAAAATAATATCGGTTCAGGATCATGGGATCCTTTTTCTATCAGATAGGAAGGGCTGTTGTACAAAATGTACTTCTAAGTAATTGCCCCTTAGATCCTATATCTATCTATATGAAGAAGAAATCATGTAACGAAGGGAATTCTTATTTGTACAAATGGTACTTCAAGCTTGTAACGAGCATGAAGAAATTAACGAGACTTCTTTATCTTTTGAGTTGTTCTGCCGGATCGGTCGCTCAAGACCTTTGGTCTCTACCCGGACCCGATGAAAAAAATGGGATCACTTCATATTATATTTTTAAGTATCTCACGAGCTTTTTGAGTCGGATATCAAATAGCTTGGCTCGGCTTGTTAAGAACTCGAGTCAAATTTGAACTCGAGTCGAGTCCAATCAAATTTTGATCAAATCAAACTTGAATAACTCGTGATCTATCCCGTCTTATTTATAATACTACTCGGAGTAACCCGTCAATTGAATTAGTTATTTTGTGACTAATTTGTTAGATAATATACTATTTTTTGATCATTTGTTTCCCAACAAATAATTGCTGCTAGCTTCCATTCTTTGTGATTTCCCCTATAATCTTTATTTCGTGGCTTCATCTTCAGAGATTATGGTACTTCTTTCCATTGTTTTACTTGTCCTCTAATGTTGGGTTTGCGATATTTTTAAATAAAAAACACATTAATGTATTTAATTGTGTCTTTGGTTATAAATAAATTATTTTAAAAATTACAAACAAATTGAAACAGTAGTTTTAATAGAAAAAAAATCATTTTAAAAGACTCAATTTTAAATAATTTTATATATAAAATGCACGCGTAATCAAAATATTAAAAATATGAATAATTATTATCTTATAACGTTTAATATTATCTAATATAATAATAATATTAATTTACCTTCGATACGTTTAATTAATTTGGTATTAATTCAAAATAGTTTAATAAATCTAAATAACCATGTTAAGATATACTGAATAACTTGACTCGACTCGAGAAAAAAATACTCGATTCGTTTTAATTCGATTCGAAATTTTATAGATTTGACTCAATTCGAAAAAATTACAAATAAAATTTAGGTTATAAAATAAAAACTTGAATAACCCAAATAACTTAAAATTTTTAATAATTAAGACGAATCTTTCAATTTTTATAATATATATATATTGATATATAAAAATAATATTATTATATTTGAATATATACATATTTTATATAATTAAAAAAACTCGTTTAAATTAGAATCAAATCATAATAATAATTATAATTAAATATCTATAAAAACTCAAAAATTCAAGTCGAATTTCTTAAACTCAACTCGAACCGAAAAATTTCAAATAAAATTTGAGTTATAAAATATAACTCGTTAACTCAAATAATTTAAAATTTTTAAAGTCGTACTCAATCGAATACTCACCCAAAAATGAGAGGCTTTAACAATTCATTAAAATATATGTATATCATTTTAGTAAAAAAAACAGCCCAACAATCACGTAAATTTTTCTAAAAATAATTGAAATATGTTACCCTTTTTCCATTATATCCACAAGTTAATTTGCATTTGAGAATTTTTTTCATATAATATATCATTTTTAGAATAAAAATTATGGAAAATTGGCAAAGTAAGGACCCAGGTTTATTTAGCAAGAAAAAAAAATCTAAACCCCCCAATTAGCAACGTAAAATACCACACTTCTTCCTTTCCTTGAAAATTTTGTTCAAAATTGTTGCATAGTCTTTATGAATGTTCCCTCAATTAATCAACAACCAAAAGGCATGCAGCATTCTACTTTAAACACAATCACCCTTGATACAATGGAGATCAAATACCTTGTTCACTGCCAGTTCTAACATTTGTGCTTGCTTTAATAACCGTAACCTGTCGATACCGAAAACATGTTATGTTAGTACTCGATCGATATCGAGTGCGTACAACTAAAAAGAATAAGGAATTCAGAAGTGCAAACCTGAATTATCCATAGGGTTGCCCATAGGCACAGGCTCGGGTTCCTTTATTTCAACAACCACACAATCGGACATCAAGAATGTCTTGGCAACAGAAGCTGCATGCTCTAAGCAACACCTAACAACCTATATATTAAGAAAGATGACACCATTTTCAGATTTATGTATCACAACGGAAGCTGGGAATGAATCTTTACAGACCCGATTCTTACGAACCTTGGTTGGATCGATAATTCCTGCAGTCATAAGATCCTCGTAGTTTCCGGTGGCAGCATTGAACCCATACCTAGGGTTGTCGTTGGAGAGCACCTACAAATAATTAAATAACAGAAAGGAAATCTACCAATTAGCAAACTATATAAAATGGGAGAGTGCTGCTCAATGCTAATGGAAACTTCGTAACATTACATCCCGTACCTTCTCGCTCACAACACTTCCGTTAACACCAGCATTCTTAGCTATCAATTTTAGAGGGTAACTCAATGCTCTTTTAACGATATCGGCTCCAACCTATAACAAATCAAGAAATTTAGCAAACATTCTGAAATCTCTCATGAACAGCAGAATTGTTGGTTAAATTGGTGGGACGGGTCTTACCTTCTCTTCATCATTAGCAAGTGAATCCTTAATAGCATCAACCTTAGAAGCAAGTCGTAGCAAAGTACATCCACCACCGACAACAATACCTTCCTCAACTGCCGCCTGAAAATCAATAACAATCTTGCAGTTTCATATGGTATTGAAGAACAATTAAACACAATCACCATGACTAGCTACGAGATTTATTACCTTGGTTGCATTTAGAGCATCTTCTACTCTCAACTTCTTTTCTTTAAGTTCTGTTTCAGTTTGAGCTCCGACCTTCAGAATTTCAAAAGAATATTAGACAACAAATTAGATATAAATAACATATTTCTCGAATCAAATTTCATTCAGATATACTACATAGAATGTTTCTTCAATTCGGTTACCTGTATAACTGCAACACCGCCAGATAATTTGGCAATCCTCTCATTAAGTTTTTCCTTCTCATAGTCCTGTTCTGCAGCCTGCATTGAAGAGGTAATGCCTTAGACATTGCAAGAACAAGAATCCCGCATGAAATACTCATAACCACAATTAAAAAATTCAAGATTCTAGTTTTTAAATTACAACCTCAATGAGATTTCTAATCTGTGCAACTTTTTTGTTCACCGCTTCCTGGGTGCTTCCATCACCAACAATGGTGGTTGTATCCTTGGTAAGGACCACTTTAGAAGCATGACCCAAGACTTCTTTGCCAGCTTTGTCCAAGGAAATCCCAATCTCATCTCTGATGACAGTGCCTGTACACAAACAGTAGATATAAATCAATAATTAGAGCATAAATGGTGCGTGTTAGTCCATGTGCATGCTCATGCTCATGCACATGCACGCATACACATTAGAGAGTTGTAGGGAAATAAGCAAATAAAAAGGAGCTCTACAAACCTCCAGTAAGAATAGCAATGTCATCAAGGTACTGGCTCTTGCGTTCTCCGAAACCAGGAGCTTTGAGAGCAGCAATCTTCAAAGAGCCTCTAAGTTTGTTCACAACCAGAGTTGCTAAGGCTTCTTGTTCAATGTCCTCAGCAATTATCAAAATTGGGTACCCACTTCTAATAGCCTCTTCCAGGATGCCAATAAGATCTCTTGCATTTGTTATCTTTTTATCAACCAACAGGAGCTGCAACCAAAATGCACAGGCAATTGTCAAAATTTCGATACAGGAAAGGCTTATGTTTGTTGGAATAAAAACTTCAACCTCATGATTACAATGCATACCTTGCAGTTCTCATATTCTACTGCCATTTTCTCACTGTCTGTGACAAAATAAGGTGAGATATAACCACGATCAAATTGCATCCCTTCAACAACATAGAGGCTATTTTCAGCACTTTTCCCCTCCTCTAGGGTAACTACACCCTTCCGACCAACTTTACTCAAGGCCTCAGCAATCATATTTCCCACTTCATAGTTGTTTCCAGCACTAACAGCAGCCACATCTGCAAGTTCACTGTCTTCAACCTAAATCCCACGGCACACTTATTATTTCCCCTCCAAACATAAATTACAAAAAAACAAGAAAGTGTGCGGGGATTAAGAATACCTCCTTTGACATGGCCTTAAGCTCAGATACCAAAGCCTTTGTCGTCTTCTCTATTCCCCTAGTGATCAAGACGGGATTTGCACCAGCTGCAACCACCTGTAACAATTGCACTTAGTCATTAACCACAAATAACCGGAAAATGACCAACACTAAACCGGTCTCCTATACCTAAACATAATGACTTGAAGATAGATAAACAAACCTTGACACCTTCAGCAATCAGACCTTGCGCAAGAACAACTGATGTTGTGGTTCCATCACCAGCCAAGTCATTTGTCTTGGCAGCTGCCTGCCTTACTAACTTGGCCCCAATATTCTCAACAGGGTCCTCCAACTCGACCTTGAAATTGATACGGTTACAACATTCATTCAGTCATTGATAAGCCATAGGTGAAACATACAGCATAAAAATGCTTAAAACTCATCAATTCTAGTTTCAAAATCAATGACCGGTAAGAGCAAGGGCATACCTCCTTAGCTACTGTCACACCATCATTAACAATTTTCGGGGAACCATATTTGCTCTCAAGAACAACATTCCTGCCTTTAGGCCCAAGAGTGACACCAACCAAATCTGCAAGCTTGTTTACACCAGTCTACAACAAAAGAACATAAAGTAGATTGAGCACTATGAACTTCAGTAAACTCTTAAACACTATCCAGTTAGACACTCATTAGCATTTGAAACAGAAACCCACTTGCAATTTCTTTATAGCTGACCCATCTTTGTTGAAATGCAGCTCTTTTGCTGCACAAATCTTGGGCAGACGAGACCTTCTTAGAACAACATTTCGTCTACCAACAAAAGAGGACGAAGAAATGGAAGCGAAAGATGACAATCTGTTGGAAGAAGATGGAAGCTTTTTATCCATGACCAGACCATTAGGTGCAATGAATGATCCAACTGAAGACATGGATGTGAAAGTGGATGCCATCTTAAACCACTATTATCCTGAAAAAAAAAAATCAAAAGCAAATGACTTGCATTTCCAGGAGAAATAAGCAGGATTGTTTCTTGCATTTCCAATTTCTACAACTCAAAATCGTAATTGAAAAAACAAAGCTAAATACCACTGTAAAACAAATAAAGATATAGCAAATTCAAACCGCTAGTAAACATGAAAGGAAATAGATTTCCAACCGTTTATCTCCGAATAAAAAAACTTGTTAAAAATAACTAAAGCTATAAAATCACCATTAAAATAAATAAAAAATTAGAATGAAAGCAAATTTATGGAAAATAAAAAATAGTACAAAAAATGAATAAAAATAAACAGAGAAATATAAAACGAGAGAGGGGGGCAATTGAAAGGAACGCCGAGCAGCAAAGGCAGAAAGAAATAGCAACGGCGACGAAGGAAACGAGAGGGGAAAGACAAAGAAAGAGAAGAAAACGCAGTGTATAAGAGAGAATAACGTGAAAGGGGAGGCGATTGATGGTGACCGGAGGTACGGATGAGCCAACGTTAGGATAAATGAGTGAGTGAGTGACATCTTGCAAAGTCCGGCAAAGGAGGCTGTGAGTGGTTCGCCGGATGAGTGGTTGGCCACCGTCGAGATGAAGGGATTGCGGCGTCTGATAGGGAAATGGAGTAAAGGAGAAGACGGAGATTCAGTACACTTTACCTTTTAGGTTTTTGAGGAGGTTTTGCTCTACTGAAAATGATATTGGCATTTCGGATTATAAATTCTGGAAAGTACTGGTGAAACCTTAAAGTTCAGTTAATCTGGACCGTCCGATTTTTCCTTCTGTAATCATATCTTTTTGTCCCGTTTTGCGCCTTGTTACTGTGGAACAATCTAGAATCTTATTATTTGCGACAATTCTAGAAAAGGGTCACGAAACATTATTTTTCATAAAATTGTATTTAGAAAAGAAAGAAAATAGTGAAAAAAATATTTTTAATAAATTCACAATTAAAAATAAATAATTTAATTAATTGATAAATATATTTATTTAAATTCAATTTATTTATTATAAACATCTTCACCGATGGTTGTGTGATTTTAATCACTAAATTATACAAAGAAATATTAAAATATCAAATTATTTTTGTTATTAAACCGTTAAATTAATAATATTCGGATGATATAATAGATTTTATTCGTGCGACATCTTTTATTATTTTTTTTCTTAACATATTCTTCATAGAAAAGTTCAATCGTATTAAAAAATTATTTTTTAATTTATTTTAAGGTTAATAAATGACTATTAAATTATTTAAATAGATATATTTTAATCACTGAATTATAAAATTTATCAATCAAATCATTAAATTATTTATTTTAATTATAATCATTAAAAATTAAAGAAAGGACGATAAAAAAATAACATATAATATATCAGTTAACAAAATTTTATAAAATTTTATATTTAGACTTCAATTTTTATTTAAAAATATTCATTCCGTAGAAAGTGTAATAATTTTAGAATTAAATTGGATGCAATATTTAAATAAAAGTTCCATGACCAAACACAATTCTAGTTTTTCTCAAATAGCTTGTGAGCAACGATATCTTATTTATGATCTAATGTTACCCATTACTCTTTACACAATTATTGTTCATATTTGAATTGAGATTTTTCATGACAAAATAATGAGAATAGATATAAAATACTTGATTAGTTGCTGGGTATTACGATACTCGACGTTTCGACTCGACAACGATCGAGCAAAAGTCGAGTGTCTCAATATCGATCTAATATCACTCTTGAGGAAATGTTGTTGTCCAGGCAATAGGTTAGTGATGAATGTTAAGCAGCACATGGGGCGAATCACTAAATATTTTGTGTAGACAAAGCTCACAACACTCATCATCTAGCACTCTACAGTCTTGAACTTACATGAATGGCAGCGAAATAGTTTTAAAAGCATGTACCTGAACTTCAATGCTTATAAGATGTTCTATCACGAGCTCTACGAGACCCTGCAACGCCGCTGCCTGAGGTATCGGACTTTGACCTTCGATAAAACAGGACATATGCAGCAGCCGACTTTACGTCTTCTTCGTTTATAGGTGATATATGGCTGTCGTCAAAGTTGTACCACTTATTCTCGTCTAGAAGCTGCAAACAACAAAATCAGCAGAAAATAGTGTGATGAGATACATATTTTATGCATCATCAACGCAAGCCATTTGGGTAACTATCGTTCCGACTTTTCAATTTTTTCTTTAGTTACGTGTTAAACCCTCATGTTCGATGCCATATCCGGATATGACCCCTAAGGATACTCCAGATAAATGAAAAACTAGAAAAAATTGAACACCCCTAAAGTGGACTGGTATCCTATCTGACACACCCATGTCCGCATAACATAAAATCTGTTCCCTAATAGAAATCTAAGCTCTAATTAAGAGGATTCAAACGTGATGAAGACGAGAGCCAGAAGAGAAGAAAAATAAACGGTCTTGACTGAAATGTCATAAATGTTTCGGCATCCCTGTCCAAGTACCCAACCCTCGAAAAGAAATACACAAAATATGCACATGAACCAATTTATTCCATTTCAGTAGGAGATGCTTCTTACCTTGATGTGCGCGGTGTAGTGGCCACTGCTCATGCCACCATAATGATTGGTTAAGGCATAGAGTTCGTAGAGCTGAGAGTGGGAACTTCTCTTGTCAGCTACATAATTTGTTACGTCAAAATCGTGAATGGGAAAGTTGACAAAAGTTTCTACTTTATGCTTCATTGACCGGCTGTACGAGAATCTTTTTAGATGAATGACTAAAACTTCAGGAAGTCTCCACAAATCAAGCTTTTTACTTGCTTGTCGCTGTTCCTTGCATTGTGGGCAATACCTACGTCAAGGAAAAACGTATATTCCAAAATATTGCACGAATGAAACACTCCCCCACCACCACTACCACCACAATACAAGTTTATCACAGAAAACTGTTAAAACTGCCCCCCAAAAAACAGTAAAGTATTTTCTCAAGTCAATTTAACTATGGCGTAACAGCAAATATGAATCTAGTAACCTGAAACATTCCAAGCTTTCAGATTCAAGAGCAAAATGTGCTAAAATGGAGGCATTGCATTTTGGAGCCTCTTGAAATTTAATAATTAAATTTAGGACTTTAGTCCCTTTAAGGGAATCATGCATATTGACTAATAAAAAATTGCATGTTTTTAGACAAACTTGCCCACACATTGGAGTTTATTATCAGCCTTAAGTTGTAAACACACGACGCGTGCATTAACTCACGCATTTACACATTTACACGATCATTATAAGGGTTCTAGCACCTAGAGTGACCTTGACCCCTTGACAAAACTAGATGGACAAAATGTTGCGTTGTGTGTGTTTTGGACAGTACAAAATGTAGTGTGTGTGTGTGTGTGTGTGTTTTGGACAGCATAAAATGCCTAGTGGCGCTAGGTCAATGCCTAGAGATCGCCTTACAAAGAAAAGAAAAAGGTAGGTCTAGTGCCTAGATGCACCAAACATGGGCTCGATCAAATGGGCCTTACCTAGAAGGGTGTGATGCACCTTTTATGTCAAGTGCAAAGGCACAAGACACAGTTGCACCTAGGCTCAGCCCTTTACGACACAACAAAGGCTTTACTAAAATGGTAGTTAAATAGTCTTTAACTAGTACTTATAGCCACTTATGAACCCATAATTGAACAAACTGATAAGGATAAACACAGCACACCGATGGTAGACATTATTTATTGTAGGCAGGAATACCACCTACCAAAGGATCATGGAAAAAGCACAAGTCCAAATTATTTGTACACAAATTATTCACGATTAAAAACAAACAATGAGACGAACAATTCACTATGGGAAAGAGAAAAACTAACCACATATCTTCTGGCACCAATGGCTCCTCTCGTAAAAAAGCCTCCAGGCAGGAATACAATGAAAGAGGTTCAGTACGAGCTTTCTTGGTAATAGACCCATATTTAAACACTTCAGGCAAGTTTTCCAGATAATTTATATTATACTTCTCCAAAAGCTTTGATGACCAATCAAGATACACTACTATAGGTGACGCGGATGACACATTAATAGCTTTCTCATTTCCGACAGACAGGTCAATACATGTCTTACTTTCATCAATCAGCTGAAGTGGTAGTTTCGGTAAGACCTTATTTGTAGAAGTTGATGCACAGTTAGTATCGATTTCACTAGAACCATGATGAGATGGATCCGTTCCCATCCCTGATGTGTTTGGATCTGAATCATCAGAATGCTCTATACCCTCTGTCATTAATGGAATAAGCATTGTCTGAACAATTGTCTGGATATCACCACTTCTAATCGCATCATCACATGAAAGAGATGAAACAAGAGGAGTTCCAAAAGGTTTCCATCTTTGAGCATCACTAGTTTCTCTATACAACAATAAAATGTATCATCAATTTAGAATCAATTAAATACAAAGGAACTCTTTAAGATTCACAAAAAATTAATTTTAAAGCAGCGGCACAGAAATTATCATGTAATTAGTAGAGAGAGAGAGAGAGAGAGAGAGAGAGAGAGAGAGAGAACTGTTGAATAACAAATGCAATCAGGCATGACAAAACTATTTAAATAGGAAAAGAAGCTACAACCTTGATAGCATTGAAGTTACCTGCCACAGGCCCACAGCTATCAATCTAGCAGTGAAATAACAAACTAAAAGAACTTCAAGTTCAAGTGGCAGCCAAGGGTAAACCTTTTGGTGCCATGTTTACATTTAACCATTATCATGTAAAGATTAGTATGGGGCTAGACAAATAGTACATACTGTTCTTGACGGCGATGTATCAACTGAATCAAAACATTGCTCTTTGCTGACTTTTGAATTTTGTATGCAGCAAGATGATCATCATCTTTGATTGAGGACAATGATATAAAAGAATCATCTAAAAACCTATGAATCAAATGATTCCGTATCTGCAGGAAATCATTTCAAACAGCTTAGAAAAGTTTGAACACAGGTGTATAAATCCATGGCATAAAATCAAAATGTTTAACAGCACGTGCCTCCACAAGCTTAATCTCTTCAGTCTGTTTCAAGGAGCAAGCACTGCTAACTGCTTGGATCAGGTCCCTGTAACTCCCCTGCTTTGGAACAGTTACAGTGCATGTTGATGGTGGAGCACTTCCATTACAGGCATAAATTGTTATTGTCATAGACCGAGTGGTGGTGAATTGCAATGGCAAGGAGAGGTACATGAAGGGATCAAATGTTACAGAAACTTTACTGCACACTGGACAAACAAGTGTTGATTTGTATTGACCCTACACAATGGAGTAGACAATTGATTAGATGCATGATATTGACAATAACGGTGAATACCACAATACATTTTATAGATGTTCTGCTTAGTCTTTTTAAAGATGATATCCATAGACTAGAAATTTTACTAAGTGGAATTAGGAAAGAATTCACATGGCTTTTATGATATTCATCCATTCTTGCTAACCATTAATGTAAAATCAGTAACAAAGCAATAACAGATGGAACAACAGTTATGATTGATTAAATGTCACTCTATCAGAAAAGAGAAGACCTCCCCAAAAGATTTTATAGGAGATAAATGTGCATCCACGTGTATAAAATTGGAGTTTTATCTACTAAAGTCCATATCGGACTATAATCATCAGGGGTCTATGCATCGATGCAATATTTCTATTGTGAGGCAATTAATTGAGGATTTCCAGCACTGGGGTTCGTGTAATGGTACGAATCAATAAACTTTCAGTGTAAATTGTAAGGAACCATGAAGTATGCAGCCTAGAATCTCTTTCCTTCTGTTTATCCAATTTTTCAGCAACTTTACTTAGATCTGAAATCATAACTACAACCCAAGGCTGTTTCCATGTAAAATCATTTGGTATAATAACATCCACGGCATTTTAAAATTAAGCAACACAAAATTCAGCATTAAATCACAGTTGTGCAAAATAATTTTTAATATGCTTCTTTTTCCTATCTTGTGGTCTTGTACCTGTTTTTTTTTTTTTTCTGAAGCAAGCAGACAAATAAAAAAATCTGGTTCAAGCAGTTTTCTACCCAATTTTAGGTTCACAGTGAAATTTCTTAAAAAATCAGGTCAGATATTGCAGTTGAACTGTTGAACCCACCAGTTTGCAGTTGAACTGGTCCAGTTCTGCAACATTGCACATCATACATACACCAAATCATTCTCTCCCACTCCCATGACATCTGTTTCTCTAGCCTCCTGCCCTCCACACATTAGCTTTAGCTTTAGTTAATCACCCAAGTTATGAGATTTACTATTAGCATGCAAGACACCACTACAACTGTCGGGCAGCTCAACATTAAAATGTACAAGGCATGTTTCGTACCTGGCACACATCAACAATTATCGAATCATTACGAGCTATATGATTTGCCCAATACTCATCAGCAACTTCTTCATCTGGACGGCCATCTGCATCTCTAGAGTTTATATAAGGTTTATATTTGACACGGTTCAGATCTTCATGAAGACCATCAAGCAGAAATGCTAAAAGCTCCTGCGGAAAAATAATAGTAAACTGATAAGCTTGAGGTACTATAGGCAAAGCATGGACTAATAAGATCATAAAGTCAAATACAAACCTGGGAGTCATGTTGATTGTATCCACTAAATTGTGGTGCAAAACGGGCAAGCTTTGCTTTAAAAGGACGAGGGGCAACTGGTGTTCTCCCAGGTGCCCACAGTTTCCTCAGCAACTCTCCAAAAGCTAAAGCAAGCTCACCCTATACAAGAAGATATCAGCTTAACATAATAGTTATACAACAAATTATTCGATTAGAATGTTCTCGTCTCATTCATACAAGTACTGAACAAGGATGAACAAAATTTAGTGTTTTACAAGTGTTCACCACACCATTGTTTGACATGTTTTTACATTAGATGTCAGCGGTGTGTTTGAAAGTGCAAATCTGCAATATATAATAGCAACACTAGAACAAATAATACACAAAATTTTATCAAAGGGGGGAAAACACTGCATTATACTATTCACACACTAGAACTTCTCCATGGAGTCATAACGATGAAAGGATTACAGATTACTCATGCCACATCTATTTTTGAGGGTTAGAAACTTACAACCATGCCCAAAGGGTTTTGCCAGTTTATTTCTTGATGATAGTCTTCCCGGAAATATCTAGAGAACTCTGGTGTATGAACGAGGCACTGTATAGCACTATTCATGAAGCAAGTATTCCCAAGATTCAGCAGTCCAGTTAAACCACCAAAAGTCCCCCTAGTAATAACACCACTGTTCCCAAGATTGTTATCCGATTCTTTACTAGGATAACCTAAGGTTTGATTTTGCGATTGCTCTGCACTATAACCTTTGGATGCAATCTTATTCGCAGACAGACCACCTGCAATTGATAAACCTGATTTAGATGGCTCTAAAAGAGCAGAAGTGGCTTCCTTATCTGGAAATCCATTGTCTGGACAACTTGCCCCACCACTTAATGCAGAATCATTAACATTGTTAAGGACCTCCACCAAAATCTGTTTAAATTCAAGACAACAAAATAATAGGTTAAGACCAAAAGAGAGTAATAATGCTAAAACAAGAACCATCCTCAAACGCACATCCATTTCTGTACTCTATCCAATATGTATCTGCATATTCATGTGTTAAAGAATGAGCATACATATTATTTCTGCATGGATAGAGAGAAGAAAATGTTTTAAGGTCAAGTCAAAAGACACTTTCTTATAGTAAATACACATAATTAAGTGATTCTATGTCATTGAGACAGATATTGCTAAAAAGACTAGATGATAACCAAAAGAGAAGAAAGTGGATACGCCTGATATATCTGAAGTAGATAATAATTAGCATATGGTGGTCACCAAGAAAACATATCAAGGAGGCTATCCACCTTTGGATGTAGATAAACACCACAGCAGCAAGGGTCACAGACAGGAAACCGTTGATATTAAAGGTACAATGATAAAGATTGAACATTTCTAAGCAATCTAAACGCCTAAAGTTCACATAAAGAAAAATATGATTAAAGTTTCTAAAGAAAAATGTAGCAAGTGGCAACAGATGGCAAAAGACTTGTCATATAGATTCAGAAATAATACTGTGCCACTAAAGGGTGGTAATCTGAAGGATAATCACTGATTTTGAAACGATTTCTTCTTGCTTTTAGCATAGTTGACAGAAACCTTAACGAAGTAACACATTAATAAATGCATGGAACTCTTTCTCTCTCAAAATTCTATCCATTTTATAATTTTACAATGGGTAGAAGCATCAAACACAGGATCCAATTTCAGATGCTTAACTGGTTTCTTTATAACAGACACATTAATCGTAAAATGATAAATAAATGGTGCAGCAAAAAGGACCCACATCCTGATCCATCTGTATGTTGGCATCATCAAGAGTTTTATCCATGTCATTCATCAAAGCATGCTTCCAATGACCATAGTAATCCCAAATACAAACCTGAAAATATAAGGAAACAAAAACATTAAATGACTTGAAAATGAAAAACGGAATTTGAAGAAAACAGAAACAGAGAAGGAAATAATCTAGCATCTGAAATTACTTGTTCCAAGTTTAGATGAAAAATCTCACATGCTCGCCGGTGAAGCTCACCTATGGTTTCCTGTCCAAGATAATTCAATCTTCAGAAACCAGTTATTCTAAACAATCACAAATTCACAATGAGAGCAGCACAGCTGAAATAAAAGATGTCTTATAACAAAGTTTCAAATTTTACCTTCTTACTTATTCTTATAGATGAGTTATCACCTTTTGGCGTCACAAGAAGTTGCAAATGCAGTGGATAAACCTCCACAGCAAACTCGGTCTGAGAAAGACCAGAATTAATTACTTTTCGCGACAATGCTGGACCCCCACCATACCTGAATGCAAAAGTGTTTAATTGATTCCTCAATATATCAGAAAATTTACAGTACAGCCCTAGAATTTAGAGCAACCCCCCCCCCCCCCATTAGGACAAAAAGGATTATTAGACCTTTTATGATGAAGGACTGCCAAATACAGCATAAATTAGATTTATTTCTACAATTATGGTCTCTATATGTGAGATATGCAATGCATATATACAGTAATAGCATATACAATCAAAATGTTCTGAAGAGACATAAATTTTGTGATATCAAGTTATCAGTATCCAAAAGAATGGAAAGAAAGATGGTTGAGATGCTTTTCGTGTATTTTATGAATCATCTTAATTAATCTTGTATCAAATAACTGACCTATTCACATAAACAGGCAGACCTAAAACATACAATTAATCAGTGGGTTCAGGAAAAGTTTCTGCTCAGTTGACATCAAGGTCAATCGTATGCTTAGATTCTCTAAAAACATGTATGCAGCACGGAGAATCACATTAATAAAATGTACAAATATAACACTACAAAAATAAGAGTAAACGTGATGTACAAAATTCTGTTGGGCCATAGGTTCAAAACTTCCGATATATAGGCATACAAGCAATTTCTCTATTACGAAAAACACATTGGAACTCCATAAACAGCATACACTTCAAAAAATTTCTTATCAGTATGTAACTTGTGATAAAATCAGTTACTCCTCAAAGAAAAACTTTTAAGCTGGCATTTGTAGCTATAACAACAAACTATGGGCAAAACCAGTGCATAAATGAACATTCTTTGGTTAAATGAAGCTTCATCTAAGACGTTAAAGCTAGGGCATCCATCATAGAGAAATTTGCTTAGCTTAATGCTGATATGAATCCATAAAATGATCATTGTCTTGTATAGCAGTTCAACATAAGAAATCCAAAGACAGGTTCATATACTTAACACGATCCCAATAAATCTACCTAGCTTAGTGTTGATTTCTATTAGCAAAAATTTTATCTTCTACACCTACAATTCAGTCTAAAAACTCCGCACGCCTGTCTAATGACTAAATGCTTTGCAAATGAACATTTAATAGTTAACAAGGATTTCAATATCGGGTTACTTCATTGTTTAACTCGAAACAAGCTACCTACACAAAATTACTGATAATATTTTACATGCAAATAATTCTTAACAGAACCCAAAAATATTTCAAAGAAATCATATTTGTCTAACCATGAATAAAGTTGGTTCCAAACTTGTTGAGGGAGCAAAACATAGTCACGGCCTTCTAATAAAGTATCATGAATCTCAACACTATCTTCGGAGCTTGCATCCTCCGCTGGCCCATCGGATATCAAATCAGAATTATCAATTCCCAAAGGCCTTTTTGAGATACCCGAACCATTTGAATCCAAATTCCCAATCAAAGAAGAGCTTCCTTCGTTGTTGTTGTTGTTGTTGTTATTAGGCTGCTGATCCTGATTCACATAATCAATCCAGTTCTGCCACCATCTATTTTTCAAAAAGAAGTTAAGAAAATAGTAGAAATAGCTTAAAAACGAAGCCACAAAACGGAAATTGAGGGGAAAAGACAAATGGATATTAACTTTTGAGTGATGAGAAAGAAGGAATCGCCTTCTTTGGTGTTAGCTTCGGCGGTGAGGGCAATGTCTCTAATTAAAACCCTCTCTTCTTCGGGACTCAACTCCTTAGCCGAAAACAAAGTCGCCGTAGCTGCCACCGCCGTCGCCACCTCCGTCATCACTGTCTTGTTTCTATCTATCTCCACAGCAGATCTCCAATTATTCAGCGAAATTTTTCAAATTTTAGACTGTTGGACGAACCTGTGACTGTGTTTTTCTCTAAGCTGGAGAGGTGGTGTTTTCCCCCAAGCTCAAGAACTGCCTGATGGTTAAAAAAAATTATGAACCGGGTTTTTCCCTTAAAGATGTTCTTTATTCATTTGTGACAAATATCTGGACCGGTCCAACTAAACCTGTTGAGAAACCTGAAGTGCTTCAGGCCCAAATTAAGTTGTTTTGTTTTTTAAGGATTAACTACATAGGTGGCCACCAAAGTATTTAAAGATGCATATTTTGATCATTGAATTATAAAATTTATATATTCGGTCACTAAATTTATTAAATTGAATTATTTTAATCATTATCATTAAAATCCTAGTGAGGGGTGGTATGACAGATAGTAGAAATTTATAAAATTATATATTTAATTCTTTTTATTTATCTATAATATCAATTTGATCTTAATTTTAATTTTTAATTTATTTTATTTAATATTTAATATATTTATTTTTTTTAATCAAAAGGTCACACATGTCACTATCAAGAGATGACATGTGTCACCGGTGAAAAGAAAATAAAGAAGGTTGTAGTACAATATGAGGAATTAAACCTAAGCAATATGTACCAACCTGCTCTTAGTGATATAGAATGTACCATTTTATATACATATCTTATAATATAATAAATATTAGAAAAAATTTCAAATAATTAAAAGACGAATCAAACCTAAATCACTTTAGACATATATAATTATACAAATGATTAAATCAAATTAAATCAAGTAATTCGATTCAAAATAAAATAAATTTAATTTAAAATATTTGAACTAAAGTTTTTGATTTAAAGGAAAAGAAATTCGATTTAAAATATTTAAATATTTTAAATTTAATTTCTTTTATTTTAAATTAAATTACTTGATTTGTCGGTGATTTGTTTGATTTTACACATTTAAAATAATTTAGGTTTGATTTGTTTTTCAACTATTTTTACCCATTTTTTAACATTATTCTATTATAAGATATGTATAAAACTATAATGAATATAGGTAATATGACTATTTTAGTATTATTTAAAATTTTTGAAAAGTTTGACTTTTTCGGACGTATTAATTTTTATTTATTTTAAATATAATTTTAAAATTTTAAAAAATTTATACGTGATAGTTAACGGAAGTTAATAATAAAAAAACGAATAATAATGATGAGACATCTATTTAAAAAATATTAAAAACATTAGGCATTAAAGTAGAAAAAAAATATTATACGTCAAATTAAAAATATGTAATATACCTTTTTAATCATTAAGTCTTAAAATATAATTATTGTTTAAAAAATTTAATATTTTTTTAATAATTATTAAAATGGTTTTACATAAATTAGATTTAGAATATATAATATTTCATTTTAATTTAAATGAAATTATAATTGCATTTTATACAAAATAATGATATAAAATAACAATTTTTGACTAAAACGAAACATATATTTACGTATGATATTATAAGATTACGAATTTGATGTTTTCTTGGGATTATCTATATTCGGTTCATTTTTCAATTAATCTAGATATTAAATTATAAAGTTTAATTTTTTTTATTTATAACGTTTAAGATTCAAATTTTTAATCTTATTTAAAAAATATATAATATTTTTATCAGCTACGTTAACGGATAAAAATCCTTTTGCCATTTTTAGTGTATTTTTATGTAACGGGGCTGAAAAATACTGAAAATTAAAATTCAATCGTTAATTTTAAACTCTAAATCATAAACTCTAAACCATAAAAATTATATTTCAAGCTTTTTAAAACCTTACTAAACTTAATTTTAGTGTAAAAATATATTTTTATGTACAAAAAATATTAAAATTTCATATAATATTTTCAAAAGATAACCATTTTTTTAACTGAAATACAATTTAAACAATTTTATAAATTCTACACAATAAGAACAAAACATAAACTATTTATTTTACCAATTTATCATATGATATTCCCAAGTTAAAGCACAATTGAGAGTTTATCAAAATGTATTTGATAAACAAAGTTAAGGCATAAGGAAACAACAAAAACCAAAGATAGTTTGAACCCTTGGCATCCATCCACCATTCACCCACAACAGATTTTCAAATTATCCGAAACTCTTAACCCGAAACTCAAATAACTAACCAGAGCAGTTACAAGTAACTGAGGTCGTCGACGAAAACGGAGAATCCAAATCGGAAGACGGAGACGAGAATGTCTCTTTCCCGTTACCATCTTTCATGTTGATCGAGGCACCAACATCAATTGCATCATCCGATATATGTTTCCGATTAGCCTCTTCCTTGTTAGGGAACCCTACATCGAATATCAAGTCGAAGTTATCCTCGAACCCTATATCGTGATCAAACAAGTTTGGGAGTTCATCGTTTCCGTCGAGAGGGATGTCCGGGACCAAAAACGATGTCAACCCTGAATCCATACAGAAACTCCATGCTAGCTCGTTGATGTTGGTCGGCTCGATACCCGGCATTGCCGTGGGCGGACAGTCGATGCACATAGGAAGCTGCATTTGCATGTACTGAAAATGTAGAGATTTTTCAGATTCTTCAAGCATCAGTTCTTGTTCTTGCTGCGGAGGCGGCTGAAGTTGTTCCTTTCCTACGGATTCCGCTCGCTGAACTTCATCGGAGTCCGGAATCCGTTTCTGCCGTTGATCGACGATGAAAATACCTTTCTGCTTCAACCGGTCGATGTAACGGCTAACGTCGAAATTGGTCACAGCATTGGTCCCCCTATGCTCCAATGCTGCCATATCATATGCTGCTGCAGCTTCCTCTTGTGTGTCTTAAAAAAATAAAAATAAAACATAATTAACGACAATTTAATAACTTAAATCCGACCATTTAATAATAAATTGTAAAAATATTTTAAAAATAAATTATAAATTCTAATCATAATTTAAAATCTTAAACTCTACGTTACAAAATAATTTTATTTTTAATATCTTAATTATAAATTTATTTTTTAATATAAAATATAAAAATATATTTAAAGATAGATAATTTATATTCGAATTAAAATAGTCATTTAGATTAGCTAATGCAAAATCTAGTGTGCTCCCCAAGGCACGTGATCTCTGCCGCCTCTCACTCAGCAAATATTATCTACATTTATTTAAAAGGCGACAGAATCTCTTAATGGGAGGGTAATAGTCACGTGCCCTCCTGCCACCATTTTCATGACAATTAAAAATAAAATGTTGTTAACCAAGGAAGATACGTGCAGCTTAATTACATAAATGCCATTTCTAATTAAAAAAATGAAGGGAAAATCGAAGCTGTTGATAGTTACTATACATGCATACGTAGGCAGTAAAAATTAATAATTTAGGTATTTAAATTTAAAAATTATAATTTAAATTAAAAAATTATAAATTAAAATATAAAATTTTAATATATTACGCTAAATCTTAAATTTCTGTTAACACTCTATTTTTTTTATTTTTTATATAATTTATATAAAAAATACTAAAAATATATAAATAAATAAAATCTCTTAAATATAATTTAAAAAGAATATTTCTTAAATAAAAATATTGATTCTCTATTGATTATAACATCAATGTCACTCCATTAATATTTGTAACCAATATTGGACCCTACTATTCACTTACTTCTAATATTAAAATGGGTCATGGAGGCTTTCAAATTAATTAATGACAAATATTGGACCCCACTATATTAACACCATTGGGACTATATATTAAGTGCTAAAATCTCTCCCTTATTTTTTATTTAAATTTAGACTTTCAAAGTTTAAAAAATATAATTTTATAAAATTTATTTTATGTATTTAAATAAATATAATTATAAGATTTATGAGTTTATAGTTTAAAATTTTATAATTTAAATATTAAAGAATTTATATTTATAAAATATTTTTTAAAATTTTAATATTTTTATAGTAAAGTATAGGAAGTGGAGAGAACTTACCAAAGGTTCCTAAATAGAGATATTTGTTCCCATAAACTCGACCAATTCGAGCTTCCCACCTCCCATTGTGGTGATGCCTGAAAAAATATATATATATTCTAATAAAAATATTCGATCCATTAATCAATTAAATTAAATCAAATATTATAAAAAATTATTATATAAATATTTTTTTATTTTATTTATAATATTAATATATTTAATGTTATTTAAAAATTCTAACAATTTTTCTCAATAAATAAATTAAAAGTCCAAAATAATATATATATTTTTTGAGAATATTAAAAAACTAATTTTAGATAAAACTTTAATTAATTGCCTCTCGAACTCCTAAACCCTACTTGTATTGAATAAGTACATAAAACAAGATTATAGAAGATGGTACACTGAAATTGATTGATTTTATAACTACCACGTGCAAAATTGTTTTCGAAAAATATTATTATTTAAATATATATCCGAATCCAATAAATAATTTTAATAAAAATATAAATGATGTTTATCTTAAAAAAAATTCGAATTTAAAATATATATTATCAAAGACTATAAATATCTTATATATTTTATTTTTTAAAAAATAAAATTAATTAAATATTTAAGTTTACTTAAAGTCCACAATCCCAATAAATAAATATAAACTGCACAAAAAAATAAAACACGTGCAAAATATATCATTTTTTTAAAAAAATCCAATAAATTTTAATATTTATTTTTCGGTTCGAACCGGCCGAACCGATTTTTATGACTCGAATGTAATATATAGTTAAATAATTAAAGGTAAGTACCTAGCTACCCCACGGTACTTAGAGACTCCTCTGGAAAATCCACTGCTACGACGTCGTAGAGAAGCCAAGTACTCTTCCTTTGTCACATTCTTCATTTCTTCCATCTCTTTCTCGTATCTTTCTTTCTGCATTAACATTTTTTCATAAATCCATCATTTTTAAAATTAATTTCCATTTTAATTAAATAATTAATAATAAATTACTAATAATATTAATTAAATACCGGAAAATTTAAAATCGTTTCGGATCCCCAGTACTTGAGGGCAGCAAGATCATAGGTTCGAGCAGCGGCCTCCTCACTATCATACGCCCCTGCGATTCACATACAACGTTTAAGATCGTAAATTCGAATATATTTAAATATGATTAATTTATATAATAAGTGATTATAAATAATTTAGATATTTTATAAAAATATTTAAAAATAATTCACTTAAATTAAATAAAATTAAATAAAGTTGAAGAAAATTGAAGGACTTACCTAAATAAACTATGGAGACGGCAACAAAAAGCGGAAATAACGTGGGGAGATTGACCAGATATAAAAAATAATGAATACAAACAAAATGTCAGTACACAAAAATAAGGGTAAAATACACAATTAGTCACTAAATCATGAAGAAATGATAGTTTAATCACTAAATTTTTAGAAGTTATAAAATGGTCACTATATTTATCAAAATATTGTAAATTGACTATTAAGTTAATCATATTGTTTCATTATTTTATAATTTATGAAGGATCAGTGACCAAAATGACATTCTTTCATATCTGAGTGGCTATTAGTGTATTTTACCCAAAATATAGCTTGAGAGAAAATAATAAACAAAGATGACACAGATCTCCTTGAATTTTTTTTAATTTTATTTAAATTATTCCATTTTTTTAATTAAATGAACCTTGTCTTCCTTTCTTGCTCTGAATATTGTTCCAAGAACTCTTGTCCCAGAGGTGAGCCTCAAACCTCCCAGTCCACCTATGCCTGTGTTTTGAATGCCAAAACCAGTACAATTTTAGTCATACATGCACTGCAAATGGACCCAGATGAGCATTTCACTTTAATTTCTGGAATTATAAGAGAAAATTAAGAAAAGAAAACCTGGTGACTCCTCTGTAAATGGAGCTTCTTCTGCCATTGTTGGTATTGGCATTGCTTTTCTGATCAGATTTCTGTTGTTTTCTAGCCATTTTAGCCTTGGGGTTTTCTGGTGCAATAAGAACAGTCTCAGCTGAAGAAGAGGAAGAAGATGGTGATGGTGATGAAGATGTAAGGCAAGAATTGGATGAAGAAAAGCTTGGGGATCTCTTCATTTTTAAGCTCCTTTTTTTCTACTTAGAAAAGTGATGTATACATGGTGTGAAAATGGTGGGTTTGGGGGTGGCTAGAGGTTGAAGAAGAAGAAGGGGAACTGCAGAGAAACCCATTGAAGGTGGGGGGTTAAAAGGGTGTTTGGTGTGTTGGGTTAAACTTTAACTGCTTGAGTTAAGTGAGAAAAGAAGAATGGCCTAAACCCCTAACACTTGGCTTGGGTGTGCAGCCATGCTGCCAATGGGAGTTGTTTACCTAGGCTGGCAATGGTTAGTGTGTTTTCAAAGAATCTCCTTTATTTAATTGAGCATATGATCGGGTCGAGTTAAAATATTTTGAATTAAGTAAATCGGTAAATTTTATTTTAAGATATTTTAATTGAAATTATAAAATTTGTGTTTTTATTCAAATTTTAGTTTTAAATATTTATAATATTATGATACTAATTGATTTAAATTTAAATGTCTTTTATAATTATATACGATATAGACACACACATATATATATATATATTCATGTTTTTTATATGCAATGCATATCGAACAGGGTTGAGGGTCTTGTCTTGAACTTAAAAATTGATCCAACAATTACTATAAGTTTTGAATTACATTTATAGTATTCAATCGAGTCGAGTTAGAATATTTTGAATTAAGTAAGTTGACAAGTGTTGCTTTATAACTCAGATTCTATTCAAAAGATTTAATCGAATTTATAAAATTCGAATTTATGTTCATATTTAATGGTAAATATTTATAATGTTATGGTACTAATTGATTTAGATTTAAATAGCTTTTTATAATTATATATATATATAATATCTTCACATTTTTATATACAATACACATATATCGTACAACTTTGAAGGTTTTGTCTCAAACTTAAATTAATCCATCAATTACTAAAATATTCGAGTTATATAAATTTTATTTTGTGACTCAAATTTTATTATACGACATCACTTTAAAGTTTAGGGATTAAAATCTTACTATGATATCCCTTCTCGTTTGTAAACTTATAATGGTAAAAAATATAATCTTACGTTTAAACTTTTTGATTTGAATCGAATTAATCGTAAATTTTATTACTTCTGATTTAAAGTTTGAATCGATTAAATTTCAGTTTTAACATTTAAGTTCGAGGTTCAAGTGTTTAAGTTTTGTGTGTAATGTTTCGTATTTCATTAATAATTTCTCGTATCTCTTTAATCGACATCTAAATTTTAAAAAATACAAATTTTAATATTATAAATAAAATAAAATAATTTTAAATTTTTTATAATAAAATTTTATTACATTCGAATTAATTAAATATTTTTTTACTAAATCCCACAACAATTACTCCAAAATTAATTGAATTTCAATTATTCTAAAAAATAATTAGTAGCATAAGTAATAAAACATAAGTATTAACTGAGTACTGAATTTGCAGATTTCAGGTGGGTTAAAAGTAGGGGTGGGTAAACCCGGTCCCAGATCCGATAAGATTCGATGGATTTTTATTTGATATTTGTTTTGGTGGGACCGGGATTAGATTTAAAAATTAGGTCCCGGTCACAACTGGGACCGAGACTAGATCTTGATTTTTTGGACCTGGTACTTGGTGGGTATCCAGTAGTACCGGGACCAATACCAAATATCGGGTATTGATTTTCTTTTGTTTATTTTTCTTATTAAATTTTTTTCTTTATGTACGAATATTATGAGTATGACTAGTTTTAAAACTTTAATTTTAAATCTACAATGTTCTAATTTTATTATTTAATATTATTATTGGTGGTTGAATTTTTTTTTCTCAAATTGTTCAATTTTTTTAAGAAAAATTAATTGACCGGATACCCGGTATTAGAACCGGTACCCACCAGTAACGGGATCAGTTCTTAAAATTTAAGACCTGATATGACCGAGATCAAGACTGATTTTAATTTTTAAAAACCGATAATTATCGAACCGAAACTAATACTATTTAGATTAACCGGGTACCCGGTATTGCTCACCCCAGTCAAAAGTACTGAACTGTTCTACCCACACTCCAGCTCGTGCATGCACCTCAGTCACTTCTATGTTTTTTTATATTTTTTATAATTATTTGTGTTACGTTTTTGTTATTTTTTATATTTTCTTATAATTATTTGGGTTATTTTTTTATTTATAATTATTTGTATCACTTCAATAAGTTTGATATTATCTTTAATGAATTGTTTCTAAGAAATTTTTTGTATTTATAGAATTAAATACTTGATCACTAAAAAAATTTAGTTTATTACAAATTTTAAAAAATAAATTTATCATTGGGGACGGATGTTTTAAGAGATCGATGAAAATTACGACGCTTTAAAATTTTAAAAAACTTAAATTTTATCTTTAATTTTTTGAAAATTTTAGTTTAACCCCTTCAAGTTTTTTAAAAAAATCATATTAAGCCTCAAAATTTTTAATATTTTTAATTAAATCTTCTCCCAATTTTTTTATGTATTTTTGTTAAATCTATCAAAATTATTAAAAATTCTAGTTAAACCCTATTTTTTTGAAAATATTTGTTCATTCCTCTAAAAGTTTAAAATAATTAAGTTATACCCCTCAAACTTTTACTCTAAACAACACAAAAACATAAATCCACGAGCTCCTGAGGATAGAGTGATGGGTGGAAATCATCTATCTCTTTCCCATGCATCCTTTCATGCCTTCGTTTCAAATTAGAGGTTCAAGATTAGGGGTTGTGGTTACGGTTTATAAAACTAGGGATAGGATGTATTTTTAAGGTTTAGAGTTTAGGGTTAAGGATATAAAAAAGGTTAGGATCTAAAATTGATTTTTTTAAAAAAAAATTAAAAGAGACATAAAAAGAGTCAGATGATTTTTACCCTAGAGTGATACTCGATCACATTCACATTAGCCCTATTTGTATTATACCAAAAATCCAACCTAATTACTAACCGAGCTAATTGTATCACACATCCTCAAATTATAACCTAAATTCAAAATTATTTTTTAAAAAATTTTATCAATTTATTTTTTAATATAAAATTTTACGTCTGTCCTTAACAGATAAACCATTTTGAGTAATAACGGTTTTTATACTAAATAGTTTGTATTACATTAGAGTGTGTAGGTAGCTTTCCTTGGACCAATGGTGAGCGAAGAGCTCCAACCGATAGCCTACCGAGTTTCATTGAAAACCCGACCTGTAACGGAAACGCATGCAAGGGGAGAGCCGAGAGGGGATTGACTTTTGTTGCTCATATTTCATGAAACCGTCAGATGATTAAATAAATAAAATTAAATGTTTGTTGAAAAGATTTTTAAATTAGATGTAAAAATAATTTGAGGATTAAATTTTTAAAATTAAGATTTTATTTTTAATTTATTTTTTTAAAAAATTGATTTTAAAAAATATTAGAGTCGTCAACGATCATTTTAGTAGATTGAACACTATAAAAATAATTAGATATTCATTTTTATTTAAAATTTGAATCTGAGAACCGATTATTCGTGAAGAAGGATTAACATCTCATGAGTGTCGATATTAATCGAGTTTAATTTTATGTGATATTTTGACATTTTAAAATGACGATTTAAGGTTTAATTTAGTCTGATTATTAATTGAGTTTATACTTCGAATAGAAACATTCTTTTTACATATAAAATATACTTTTTATTCGAATATAAAATTAAAAATATCCTTATACACTCAGGGACCTCTATTTATATTTCAAAAGTACATCTCCCGCGTAAAAAGTTTATATGTATGATTAATTATTGTCTTGTTTACTTTAAGTTCTAATCTATAAAAATTCTAATTAAAATAATATTATTAAATTTATAAGTCTTATTTAATTCCAAAGCTCATATACTCAGTTGCCTTAAGATATCATTCATATTAAACCCCAAAATTATGATAATACTCCGTATTAATTACTTACTCTAATTATTCAAAGTTTTAGTTCCAATTAAGACTTTAATTATTTAATTTAATTTTCTAATAAAATAATTGAAAACCACTAATCTATTAATCAAATACATGTTAAATAAAATTATATATAATTTCTTTACTATCTGCTTTTCGGCCTGAAAATATATGAACACTGAAAACCCACAAAAAATGTTCATCGGCCCAAGGGAATGGGATAGCTCGCATCGTTAACTGATAGCAAAAAGGGGGAAAATAAATTAGAAACTTATCAGAGCCAAGTTTCGATCCTGGGACCTGTGGGTTATGGGCCTACCACGCTTCCGCTGCGCCACTCTGATACATTGATATGAGTTATAAGAACGGAGTTTATTATTTATAATTTAATGTAACAGCAAAGAAGCTCCACACCTGTTCTAAGGTCGTATCCCCTCTTGCTAGTCAAAACGATTCAGAAGTATGAATAGAGCTCAATAAAATTTATAAAGACATATTTTTTTTTAATAGAGATCCATTAATTTTATTAAACGAGAATATATCTAAAATTATAAAATTATCAGACATATACTAACAAAACTAGTGATCATTAGATCGTAAGAGAATCAAAATTAAAAAAAAAAAATAAGAACAAGGACCATAATAAGAAAAAGATATGAACTTAATCCATATACTCGAAATAGAAGGATACAAACATCATTAACATCAACAACGATAGATAAAACCATCAACAAACAATATAAAAATACATATTACAACGAAGGTACAACAAGGACATTACCACCATTCAATCACGAAAAAACGGTAGATATAATCACATGTCCAAATCTAAATCGAGAGTCCGAGATAAAAAGATCAACATCATAATGGAAGGATCATCATCTTGATCAGTCGTGGCAATGTAGCAAGATGAATATTATTTAAGTTGATTTCAGTGAACTGCCTGTACATGGACTGTCTGCACTTGTACTGTGCACATTGCACATTCTTCTATTATTTTTAATTTATTGTTTATAATTGAATTCTTTTGAATACGATTTTAAAATCATTATAAAAATATCAATAAAATAAAAAATAATTTTGAAAAATTAATATATCATTTTTTTTTCTATCAATATTTCTGTTTAATTTCCCGAGCTTGGCTAATGTTCAAGCAAAACAGAAGCATAAACAAACAAGAAACTTATAATTTTGGATGTAGGTAATGAAGGGTTGCCAATGAAGGTGAGGATTGGATTGGATTGGATAGGGTAGAAGTTATTTGTTTGTTTTCAATATTTTTGTTTAATAATAATAAAGCAGTATTGTTTTTATTTTAAATTATTTTTATATTTAATAATAATAAAATATAATGGAAATATTAGTAAAATAATATAGAATGATTAATAATAGCGACAAAAATAATTAAATGATAATATATATTTTATTTTTTATATCTAAAGTAAGATGTGTCTGATAAGAGGTGGTACTTACCTGTTGTGTTGGTCTCACAAAAATTAATATCAACGATCATGATTGTTTGGGATCATAGATGACGCGGTAAACATGGTTCACCTAATAATTTTTCGTTAAGGGATTTGATTTTTGAATGATTCATAATGAAGTAAAAAATGAAGTTTTTGATTTAATTTAATTTAATCTAATCTGACACGATGTTTCATGAGATGCTATATGGTTTAAAATTTAGGATAAAATATTTTGATCCAATTCGACATAATTTTATTCAGTACAATAAAAATTTAAATTATAATAGAGTTTTAAAATAATTTAAATTATATTGATTTGAATTAATTAATTAATTAGTGGGATAATAGTGGTTATAAAAAAGCCCCGTCTGGTTTTGAAAAATGTGGATTATTGTCCGTTCGATAAGAAACGTAGAGGGTATAAAATATACAGTGCGATATCAATTAAAATATTTTAAAATATAGAATTTAAAATATTATTTATTAATTTAAAATATTATATTTTTATGTTATTTTAAATAGATGGTCAAGTATGGAAATTTAACTTAAAATATTAATACTTATTTTTTTATAACATTTTAATTTGTACTGTTGAAAATTAACAGAAAAACTAATATGATAATTAAAAAATATACAATTACACAATTAATTTTTGTTATTTATATAATCTATCGATTCAACCCTAATTATAGATATTATTTTATTAATGAAAAAACTATAAAAATTAATTTAGGGTTAAGATTAAAATAAAAATAAAAATCATATGTTGTTTTTCAGAATAAAATTTAAAATTAAACCTTAAACTTTATTTTTTTTTTCACTGAAAATGGGTAGGATTTATATAGATAGAAAAATATAAGTGGTGGGCGAAAAAAACTTCGTCTTGAGTCATCTTCTTCTTGTGGGAGCTCATGCTTCCACGTTCTTAGCTTCTCCATGGACTACTATAACACAAGTTGTTCACAACTTTATCAATAAATAAATTTATAAAATTATATTCGAGACGAAGTTATTAAAAGGTGTAGAGGATTTTTACTGGAAAATTATATTTTTTATTTTTTATATAAATTATTTAAATTTTAAATGTTTTGAATTTATCCTCTACCTTCAAATATATATGTTTTTCTCTTATGCTTAAATCCTAACTTCATTCTTAACCACTAGGGGTGTTTAAAAAATATTTTAATTCGGTCGATCCGATCCGATAATATCTGATCTAATTTTTATTTTTGGATATGATACCGATCTGATTTAAGTTTTTCAGATCAGATACGGATCACAATATTTCAAGTTTTGGTTTATCCAAAAATACAAAAAATAAAATTTTTATTAATATTAATCTTGTTTTATTTAATAATTTAGTGCTTGTTATATTTAAAAATTTTAAAAATTAAAACTTTTATAATTGTGAATGTTATTGTATTTAGTAATTTGTTGTTTATTATATCAAAAATTCTAAAATTTTTATAAATACAACCTTTAAATTCAAAAAATTAATATAATTAAATTATATTTTTGGATAATTAAATATCTGACTATCCAATATCTGAATATGTGAATATCTATTTTTCTAGATCGGATATGAATCATTATAACATTAGATAATAAACATTGATCCGAATTCGTCACCTCTAAAAATAACTCAAAATATTCGGAGGATTTTTTTCCCTGTAAAAGCTACCGTCCAAAGTTGTTTGGCTACTCTCAAACTGCTTTTAAAAGTAGGAGAGCCTTATCCATCTTCTCCGCCACCCAATCCCAACAAGACGACAACTCTTATCATTTCCATCAAGCTCTAGCCATGGAAATAGAACTCTTATGCTCATTCCAGTCGCTACTTCTCCTCTCTCTCATCATTCTCTACTGTTACTACTACTTCGGTTTACATCAGAAACAGAATGTGAATAATCATGGCTTCAAAACCTACCCCGTGCTCGGTTCCTTGCCTGATTTCCTCAGAAACAGGCATCGGTTCCTCGATTGGACGACCGAGATTCTACGCCGGTGTCCGAAAAACACCTCTGTGTTTCACCGTCCCGGTAAGATCCATGGGGTCATCACGGCGAACCCTTTGAACGTGGAGTATGCTTTGAAGGCCAAGTTCGAGAACTACCCGAAAGGGGAGCGGTTCATTTGGATGCTGAATGACTTTCTCGGCCGAGGAATCTTCAACTCCGACGGCGATCTTTGGAAGATTCAGAGGAAAACGGCGAGCTACGAGTTCAATACCAGATCGCTTCGCAATTTCATCATGGATTGCGTTCGGATCGAGATTTCGACGCGGTTGATTCCGGTCCTGAACCGGGCTTCGGAAACGAACCAGGTATGGTTTGGTTACCTGTTAAATTACCAATTTATATACCTACTATTTCACCATAAAGTATATAAATAATCATTAAACTATAATAAAAATAATTGTTTGTTCACTAAATATTAAAAATTATAAAAAATCATTAAATTTATTAAATCATTATAAAATTATTGCTGCTTATTATAAAATAGTGACAAATTTTAATAAATTTAAAGATTATTTTATAATAATTCGATCATTTTATAATAATTTAATAAAATTCAATAATAATTTTATAACAATTCTATACATTTAATTATTATTTTGTAATATATAAAAATTTAATGTTTAAAAAATATTTGTTTTCTTAACTTAAAAGCCATTTGTATACTTCACATTTTTATTGACTTTAAAAATATAAATTCAATGATTTTAAAAGTGATTTAAAAAAATTAATTATAAAATTTTAGTATTTGATATTATTATAAAAAAATACTTTTATAAAAATAAAATATTCACTTTAAACATAATATTATGAATTAAAAATGAATATCCTTTAGAAAACAACATAAATTATATTTAAATTTATTATCAAAATAATATAAAATAAATCAACATAAATAATAAAAATATAAAAATGATCACAATTCATTATTAATTTTTTATATTTAAAATATAAATTTTGACTACTTTTAAATAATTAATATAAAAATTTGAATTAAATATAAAAAATTAGTGTCTAAATTATATACTTTTATATTACCGTAACATAATTAAATATTAATTCGATATATTAATAATTATTATATTTAATAATATTTTATAATATTAAACAGGTGTTGGATTTTCAAGATATTTTGGAGCAATTCGCCTTTGATAATATATGCAAATTGGCTTTCAATGTCGACCCAGCTTGTCTAGGAGGAAAGGGAAAAGGATCACAATTCATGCAGGCATTCGAACAGGCTGCAACGCTTAGTTCCGGTAGATTCATGTATGCTTTCCCGTTCCTATGGAAGTTAGGCAAGATTCTCAACATTGGACCGGAGAAAAACTTGAAGAGATCGATCGGAATTGTTCACGAATTCGCCGATAACATCATACAAACACGATTACGATCGAAAGACGGAACCGAAGATGAAGACTTGCTCTCGAGGTTCATCCGAAACGACGACAGTTCACCTCAATTTCTACGGGATATCATCATAAGCTTCATCTTAGCAGGACGAGACACAACATCTTCAGCTCTCAGTTGGTTCTTTTGGCTACTCTCACGAAACCCGAACGTCGAACGGAACATACTAACCGAACTCGAAACGATCCGAACACGGAACGGGAAGGCCATCGGTGACGCCTACACATTCGACGAACTACGTGACATGCACTATCTTCATGCATCAATCTCTGAGAGAATGCGATTGTACCCTCCGGTCCCCGTTGACACGAAAGCCTGTCTAACCGACGACATACTCCCTGACGGCACGTTCATCGGGAAAGGTTGGTTTCTCACTTACCATGCGTATGCAATGGGGAGGATGGAGGCCATATGGGGCAAGAATTGCGACGAATATTTCCCCTGTAGGTGGCTTGACGAGACTGGGAAGTACAAGGCAGAGAATCCCTTTCGGTTCCCCATATTCCATGGTGGACCAAGGATGTGTTTAGGGAAAGACATGGCTTATATTCAGATGAAATCGATTGTTGCAGCTGTGTTGGATAGGTTTGTTGTAGAGGTTGAAGGGGAAGAAGACAAGACTCCTCAACACTTGTTGTCTCTAACCCTTAGGATGAAGGGTGGGTTACCAGTTAGGGTAAGGGGAAGATGAGCCTGTAATGGACTGGGTTTTCTTTTCAATCCTTATTTTATATGTTTGTAACAGTATGTTGCAATGAATTATTAAGATGTTAAGTTTTATATAAATGTATAATATTTAAATATGAGTAGAGTTGGGAAGTCATCTTATAATAGGTTTATGTATTATCTATTGAAGTAATCAGTTAAAAAATTGTATATCTATTATTTTTTTAAGTAAATATGATAAACACGAAGGCCTTTATTAATTTTGAAAAAAATAATACTTAATATTATATTTTTTAAAATTTTGGTACCTGTGCCATTAAAAACTAACTAATATAACGACTATAATTATAGTTTTAGTCCAAAACATTTATATATGATTAATTTAGATCAAAAATCTATTAATTTGACTGGAAAAAGGAAATCGAAAAATTTACAATTATAATCCAAAAATTAAAATAGTGTTTAAATTGATATATTATACATAAGTTTTTGGAGTAAAATTGGAATTAACTCAATCCACATCACTATTTTCATTAGTTTTTAATAGTCGGAGTACTAAAATAGAATAAAATACTTACAATTAAATTTCTAAAGAAAAAGTTTTGAACCAAATAACATCAAGTGACGTAATATCTAAAGAAAAAATTTCGAAGATTTAATGATTCAATTTGGTAAAAAAAACTTATGTAAAACTCAAATACTTTTATACTTTTATCTTTCATCTAACACTTCAAACATAATATAAAAAGGTTCCCTAATTAAAATATAACAGTATTATAACAAGAAAAGAAAAGCAAACACAATGCAAAACAAAATAGAAAACATGGAACTTTATATCCTCCATTCAGTTTAAACAAGCAACAGTTGATGAAGAGAAAGGGTGAGGAAACTAACTTGTTCAATGATTTACATCCCAACAAGTATATCTATATATGTATATAGGTAGATGATATAAAGTCTTGCACAAAACACCAATACTATGAACTTTCCTTGGTAGATGTTAAATCATTCGTTTTATAGAAGAGATGAAATCTTTCATCCTTGTCCATTCAGCCATGACAGTCTTCTCTTCCTGCTCGGCAACCTCGGCTTTGGCTTCATACTCTGACCATTCCTTCCCCAAGGCTTCCAACTCCTCTTTCATTTTAATGGAACTTCTGAATATTCCCTTTCGTTCTTCCAACATATTCTCCCTTTTCTTATGTGCTTCTTCAACTTGGTCATGAAGGGCATCAAGCTTTTGCTTGATCTGTTTCACCTCTGATTCGACCGCCTTATATCGGAGTACATTACGATCCAAATTATGAGTAAGCATCAGCTTGATAGATTCCTTCTTAGTAAGATTATCCTTGTCCCGATTTGCTTTCACTGCTCGGTCACCTAGTTCTTGCAAGCTTTCCTCCATGGCTGACAGCACATCCTTTTGCTTAATTGTAAGAGTGGTAGAGGAACAATAGAAAATAGCTAGGATCCTGAATGCCTTGATATAAACTGCAGAATTCTTCAAGCAATGGTAATAATAAGTTGGGGGCATATTCAAGGCTTCCTCCACTTTAGCAAGTGCTTCCTTTGCTTCTTCTCCAGAAAAAACAGTTTTAGAGCCTGAAACCTCAGACTCTAAGCTAGTGAAAAACGACTTCATATCTTCATCAGTAGGCTCTTCGGGTTTAACGGCCTAAAATGGCGTAAAAGAAAACGATAATAGAAGTAATAAGTGCATTAATATAACAAGTAACTTCGATTACTTACCTCAACCTGGCAAGTAGGCTGAGTTGGTGGAGGAGTTTTTAACTCCTCTGGTTTGGTTACCGTAGTTTTCTGGTTGTCTATGGTTTCCTTAGCACAAATAGCTTCCCCAGTCTTAAGTTTATCCGAATCAGTTTCGACTATTAATTCATGTGAAATCAAAGCTTTAGTCCTATCAGAGGAAAAATAGGCTTCAACCAAGCATGCATCATTGATGAGATAGCCTCTTTTCGGGTCATATAATTCATTAAGAGGTAAGAATGACGAGAAGCCCCAACTTTCATCCTTCGTATGGAACTCCCGCGTAGCAACTGCCAAAAGCAGGAGTATGTATCATCAGCCAGCTACATGAGTAAACAAGCTAATAACAGATTCTAATACGAAAAATATGGCACAGATAACATATTAGGCTTCTGGTCTTTGACTGTTTAGACCATACCAAAGCCTCAAACAAGCTGATATATTGGGGGGAATGGGAGATTAGATTTCAGTGAGTCGTATTCTTTTTCTCAACCCGCGACCAATATGAACTCGAAACTTCTTAGTGTCTCTGTTCCATGCCTCATTCATAATGCATTTGATTCCAGGACCCAGGGGAACATACAAAATAAACACTCAGCCCTCAAAGAAGATGATGCAAAATAGCCAAAACAAGGAATTTAAAGAGATTACACGATCGAATTACAAGTAACTTCGCTTTCATAAAGTATCAACGGATGTGAAGAAATGACCGAGTAGATAACAGCTAACATTTAGCAAATGACACCAATATCAACTACCCTTCCCCTGTTATACCATGACCATCTTTGTATGAAAATAAATAAAACAAGTTCACAAAGGGAAAAAGAAGAAGCAAAAAACATGTTTCCACATAAATATATACAATTCTTTAGAATCAAAGAACTCTATCTATTCATATCACCCATATCAAATAACTATAGCAGCTCATCACTAAGGTCATTTTTCAATATCTAATATTCAACAAGAAGTTACAAGAGGAAGTGGGTGCACTCATTTTCCACTCGTCGTCCTCTTCGAGAGCCAATTGGTTTGAACAAATGTTTCCACATAAACTTATCCAGTTCTTTAGAATCAAAGAACTATCTCCATATCAACCATATCAAATAACTATAGCAACTCATAACTTAGGTTCTTTAGCAATATCTAGTATTCAACAAGAAGTGACAAGTGGAAGTGGGTGCACTCGTTTTCCACTCTTCGAGCCGATTGGTTCGAACAAATGTTTCAACATAAATATATCCAATTCTTTAGAATCAATGAACTATATCCATATCACCCATATCAAATAACTATAACAGCTCATCACTTAGGTTCTTTTGCAATATCTAGTATTCAACAAGAAGTGACAAGCGGAAGTAAGTGCACTCGTTTTCCACTCGTCATCCTCTTCGAGAGCCGATTGGTTCGAACAAATGTGTGTCTTGTAAAATGCAGTGAAAAGAACAACCATCATATTCTGTTTGTTTTATAGAATTGTTGTTAGTGTTACTACAACGAAATACCTTGTGTAACAGAAGTTCTCCGATCAATTTGATCGATGACTGCGAATCCGAATTGGACATATCCACTCCACCTAGAAGGCAAAGTTGCTGAAGCTGCAACACCTAAAAAAATTGACAAATAATCCCCAGCATCTCCCTTGGGGTAAATGTGAATTCGCCTGCCAAATAAGTTTCCATGCAAATCATAAGTGATGGGAGATGAAATGCAAATCAAAACATGAGCAACAACAAGAATATCAAATTTATACCATTTGTTGCCATCAACAGTGAAATCTTCAGAGTAGAGATCATAGTCTACAATAGTGGAGAAATTCTCAATCTTCCATGTGAACTTCCTTATCTTTTCATTAATATCCATATACTGAAACTTACTATGAACTGCACTCAAAATTTTAAACATACGAACAAAGAAAAGAAAAGAAAAACAGGGTTTTAGAGCGTTATTTGCAGTGTTTGGAAATTGAGAAAGGAAAAGAAAACGGCAGGGAAAGGTTTTACATGTTTACGAATACCTTTTCCTTCCATGATCAAGTAATGTGGTGCTCCAAGATGTCAACTGCAAGAACGTGGAATGGGAGACGAGGGTTCCAATTTTGACGGCTCAAGTCTTCTGTTTTTCATAAAAAAATTCTAAATTTTGAGAATGTTGGGAGTATAAATAGGGTTTTGGATTCGAATCGCGATATAAATGGATTAAATGTTTTTTTTTACATTGCACGAGCCCTTTAGCCCACCTAAATTGTTAAAGGAATAATTGTTCTTCTTAGAGGTCCCAGTTTTGTTGTTTGAACACCAGTAATGCTAGCAGATAAATTAAACGATCAATGTTAAATGATGAAAATTATATTTTAAAACATATACTACTGTAATCATATTGGCTAATTCAAAATTAATGAATTAATCAAAAAGTTTGAGACAATTCTTTAGAGTTTATAATTAGCTCGAAATCAAAAAATGTTTGAATCTGATACAATTGAGATAAATAACATTCTTAAACGCAGCTATCATATTCTTGTTGAGACTTTACGTGTTATTAATTTTGTTGAGATGTAAATTTCTTATTTGAGTAACTAGATTTTTTAACGAATAATAAAAATTATCATATGATGGAATTTGAAAGGTTAATGTTGATGGTGCTCGAAATTTTTCTGATGATAAGATACCTTGTGGAGGTGTAATTAAAGACTCAATGGTATATGAATTGTTGGATTTTGAAAGTATATTGGGCGTTGTTTTGTGATTGAAGTTGAACTTTGAACGATTTTTGAATGATTATGTTAATGTGTTTTGCGTACGAATGCGAGAAATATTGTGATTGAGTCTAACAATTCAAATATTATCAGTATGTTACGAAATAACGAATGCAGTTTACTTTTTTCTCTTATTCGTTTCATTAGAAATATTATGCAAGAACATGGACATGTCGCCCTACAACAAGTGTTTCGCAAAAGTAATATGATAGCAGATGTGATGGTTAAATTATCCTCTTAAAATAGCTTTGAGTTGCGCCTTTTATTGCAACTTTTGGATAACGTCTAAGTTATATTGCATGCTGATATTGATTAATATTGTTTTATTTTATAATTAATTTTCTTGTCGGATATAACTCGTGCATATCTTTTATAATATTATAAATAAGTATTCTTTTCTTTTGATTTATGTTAGAGAAGTTTTAATGAGACATATAATAGTATCTTTTTACTATTTATAAAAATATGTGTATTTTAATGTACGGGTACTTGATCTAAATCTTACTAAAATCGATCTATGAATATATATTTTTATCTTTTAAGTTGTTATTTTTTTGTTTAATATTCGCGGGAAATAAAAAATTATTTTTTATATATTATTTATATGTTAACATTAAAAAGTCATAATTTTATATTTTAAATCTTAAAAAATATTTTTTTAAAGAATATTCACATGGAGATAAAGTTCCATTCACCTTCTTCCCCATGACCAAGGGCACATTTGCCTCTCATATCAACTGATATAAGCTTAGAAGAAGAAGATAAATTGTAAAGAATTTCACCATTGATGGAGTTGTTAATGAAGCTTAGTGTGTCCATACAATCTTCTTAGGCAACTTATTTCTTGAGGATTTTTTTAATAGTAAATTTGGGTTCAACCTTCTTGCCAGAGTATGGTATAGCAGCTCTTTTCCACCATTGAACCTGAAGAGCCTAGTGAAGAAGATATGGACACATTCTTCTCTAGATTAGAGCATGAGCTTTCGAGCTCCGACATTGTATATTCTCGAGAAGAAGCAAAGCAAGCACTGGCTAAACTTGATGAAACCTTGAGTTGTTGGCCATGGAGGGCAGCTTGAAAGAACCAGCTGACCGAGAAAACAAAGCAGTGCATGACAAGGTTGAGTTAGAGGTGAAAACATGCTGAACGAAAGGGGATATTCAGAAGTTCCAAGGAAATGGAAAGGAATGTGCAAAGTATGAGGCTAATGCCGATGCTCGGATCCTTCTCCTGGAAGTAACTCATTTGTGCTTTGTTACTGAATTAAAAATTCATATTGGGGTGAGAGAGGCTCGAACTCTCGACCTCAGGATTACTCAATGTAGCTATGAGACCTACGCGCTAGCCAACTGCGCCACCACCCCTTTGGCATGCAACTTTCCACAGTTTTATTTATATACATATATTATAAATCTCATAAGTTCTCTTTCCATCCTAAACAATGTTTAATTGTGTTTTTACCGTAAATCTGAACCTAAACTGACCTCACCTTTAATATAAAAAAAACGATTCAAAACTATTATTTTATAAAAAAAATTGATCCGATCAGACGGGACTATGAGGTTATAACTTGATCTGGTCGGATAAAATATTTATCCTTAAATATTCATCTTAATAGATATTCTAGTATATTTATATATAAAATATGTGGTTTGTTTAAAGAATTTTAAAAAATGCACATTAAAAATGTGATACGTATCTGATGGTGTTTCCAAAACTGACCCTCCACCCTCCCCATTACCACTTGTCCGGTCACATTTTTGAAAAGGTAAAGCTTGAACGCAGAACAACCCCTAAGGCTGAAGCAATCTCCAAATCCTAAGCGAGAACCTTCTCCCAACCAATACACTAGTCTAGGAAAAGGGCAGGAAGCAGAAGCCTGAAGGAACCGGAAACCTTTGGAAAAACAAAACAACTTGATGGCTACGACCCCACGTGTTACCCTGTCATCAGCTATTAGTACCGGATCCACTTGAAATATATGGTGGGTTTAAGTTCATCCTGTACTTTTTAAAATTTATATATTTTTTAATTTTTTTTAATTTAATGAATTAATTTTTATTTTTTCTTTACAAAATTATAAATTATATTTACCCTTAAAAATTTAAAATTTCATATGTATCTATCTTAAAATATTTTTCTAAATCCAGGGGATATTTTAACCAACCAACACTTTCTCCAGGGAGAATACATTCATACGTATTAAACTATGAAAACTTAATTGTTTTGATCATTAAAATTTTAAAAATTATAAGATCATCATTAAATTTATTAAATCATTGTAAAGTAATCATTAAATATTATAAAATAATATAATAACTTGATTTAATTTAATAATTATTTTATAATAAATAAAATTTAATAATAACCTTTTAATACACATTAAAAAATACACTAACTTGCATATTTACTCTCAAATTTTTAAGAAAAAAAAAGTTGAGCCCTTAAATTTTTTTATTTAATCAATACCTTTAAACTAATAAATTAAATCAATTAAATATTCTAATTAATTTTAATCATCATATTTTGATTTTTTTAGATATTACTGTTATATAATACTGTAGTTTTGTCATGTGACATTTACAAGAATTTTAAAAAAATAATAATTTTTATAAATTTTATGAGTTTTTAGAATTTTTAAAACTTTTAATAACAATTAAAATATAAAATATAAAAAATTTGATGGATAATATTCTTACATTACCCATTACACCAATTGATCCAAAAATCGTTAAATTTAATAATTAATATTGATCAATATGATAAAATTATAAAATTTTAATAAATCATAAATTTTAATCATATACCTTAAAAATTAAAATTTTAAATTATAAACCCTAAATTAAATATATAACTCTTAAAAGAAAAAAATAAAAAAATAACACGTGTATTGAATAATTTTTTAAAATTTAAGATCACTTTGTAATTGACAAATTTAAAGATAATTTTATTAAATAAAATAAAATCAAGACTAAAATAACTATTTTTTCATAGGTTCGGGTGCTTATCGAGTGAGTCAACCGCGAGTTGGATATTGCTTGACTTGTGCTCGTTAAAAATTTATTACTCGATTTGTACTCGTTAAAATATTTTATTGTTCAACTCAACTCGACTTGTTGCTCGTTAAGCTACTAAAAACTTACCTTATTTTTAATTAAAATTTAATAATACTATATAAAGCTTAATATTAACATAAATTAATAAAGTTAACCGAAAATATCAAAAGAGTGTATAAAATATTTTTAGAGTCTAAATTCGAAAGTAACAATCCATAAAATACACCAAACTAGTATATTAAAATTAAAATAATAATTCATAAATTAATAATTATTATTTAGATTTATTTTTTGAATAAAATAATTCTAAAATAATTATTAAAAATATTATAAAATTAACGAGTTGGTTGCGAATATATCGAGTTAAGCTAAACTTTGCTCGATTCAACTCGTTAAGATACCAAGTTGAATTCAAATAAAATTAATCTAAATTGAGTTTTGACCAAATTAAATTCGAATAACTCACAAATTACTTAACTCGTTAAATACGATTACTCTTTACCCATATTTTTGTCTTTTTTTCATTCTCTTCCCATAATAACCATTTCCGTCAATAAAATAAACCCACCAAACGCTGCGATAGAGAAAGCAAAACTACAAGCTGAGATCGACGCTTTGAAACTTTTGCCATTTGGATTCACTCTTGGGTGTTGATTACGTCTAAAATTTCAAAACACATGAAAATGGAGGTATAATTATTGTATTAACAAAATTATTTTTTTTTAAAAATAAATAATATTATAACTTAATAATAAATAAATAATATTTAATATTTGTGTATTATTTTATTAAGAATTTTTTAAAAAATTTTCAATAAATAAATAATATATAATATTCGTGTATTATTTAAACCTTCATCAATCACCGACAATATCTATTCTACGATTATATCTTTATAATTTTAAGGACAAGAATTTAACTTCTTCCTATTTTCTTTCGCTAAAAGGAAATATCCGGTTACTATATTTTTTAAGACAAAATTAAAATTTAAAGTTAAAAATAAGAAGATAAATTTATAAATAAAATATTAAAAAAATAAAAAGATCTTCAAATACGAGGGTAATTGTTTCTTTTCGTTATTAGTTCGGTCACTGTTTTTTTTCTTATTTATCATGTATTTTTTTATATTTTTTTAATTTTTTTTAAATTTAAATTTTAAACTTTAACCCTTATTTTTTATATTTAAAACCATACACCCTAAAAGATACATCCTAACTCTAATTCCCTAAACCCTAATTACAATCTTTAATCTTAAACCCTAAACTCTAATTCATATAATTCAAAATAAAAACACAAATAAAACCGTAAATAAAAAGTAGATAATTTACTATCATCCTAAATCACCATCCTTAATCACTATTGTTGCATATAATATCAATAATTGTAGTAAAATAATATATCTCATAACCTTGTCTAGTTACGAATTGTTTTTACCTTAAATTTATGGACCATTATTTTTACTTTTGTTGTAGTTGTATTTCTTTAAAATTGGAGTTTATTTTGTCAATCAATATAATTATTATCGTAATACTTAAGAGACGTAAATTTAGGTATATATTATTTTTAATTTTAAATAAAAAATTAAATAATCTATATATTATATTAAAAATATTATTTATTAATAATTAATTGTTCTAAAAGAAGCACGGCTCAACGATCCTGCTTATATTGGATGGAGCACCCAGGTTAAAAAATAATAATTAAAAATTATTATTATTATTGAGTATTAAATAATATATTATTTTATTCAAAATAACACTATGAACATAAATTACAAAAATATAATTAAATATAATTATAAGATTAGTTAATACTAGTTATTAATGAGGGGTGAAAAGAAATTAAAACTATAAAATGTCGTACAACATTTTATTTCAACGACTCTTTAAATCGGCCTTGAGAGAGAAAAAAGAAGAAACAGTTCTCTCTTTCTTGCCATCAACAATGGCTGCCAAGTTCCTCACTTTCCTTCTTCTTCTTCAAGTCTCGTGTTCAACGCTCTCATCGGCACTACAAGAGGCCTCAACGGCGACGAATCATACGGGTCAGATCAATTCCAACTCGGTCCTGGTGGCTTTGTTGGACTCACATTACACTGAGCTTGCCGAGTTGGTGGAGAAGGCTTTGTTGTTGCAGACGCTTGAAGAAGCTGTTGGCAAACACAATATCACCATTTTCGCTCCCAAAAATGAAGCTCTGGAGCGGGATCTCGACCCTGAGTTCAAGCGGTTCTTGCTCGAGCCTGGTAATCTCAAATCCCTTCAAACTCTCTTGCTTTATCACATTGTGCCCGCCAGGATCGATCCTCATTCTTGGCCGAAATCGGTTTCGGATTTAACCCATCACCGTACTTTATCGAACGACCGAGTTGAACTCACCGGCGACGATTCGTCCGGTGCTAGATTCATCGGCACGGCCAAAGTTATTTCCCCCAACGCCGTCAACCGTCCCGACGGTGTCATCCACGGAATCGAACAGCTGTTAGTGCCCCGATCCGTGCAACAAGATTTCAACAACCGTAGAAGCCTCCGCTCAATCTCTGCCATTAAACCAGAAGGAGCCCCGGAAGTTGACCCAAGAACCCACCGCTTGAAAAAACCAGCTCCTCCCGTCCTCCCCGGCGCGCCGCCCGTCCTCCCAATCTACGATGCCATGGCCCCGGGCCCATCTCTAGCTCCGGCCCCGGCTCCTGGACCCGGAGGACCCCACCACCATTTCAACGGGATGAGGCAGGTCAAAGATTTCATAGAGACCCTGTTACAGTACGGCGGGTACAACGAAATGGCGGACATTCTAGTGAACTTAACATCATTGGCCACCGAAATGGGTCGGCTGGTCTCCGAGGGCTACGTTTTGACCGTTTTAGCACCCAACGACGAGGCAATGGCGAAGCTAACGACGGACCAGCTGAGCGAACCGGGAGCGCCCGAGCAAATCATATATTACCATATAATCCCCGAGTACCAGACCGAGGAAAGTATGTACAATGCGGTGAGGAGATTCGGGAAAGTGGCGTATGATACATTGAGGTTGCCGCATAAAGTTTTGGCTCAGGAAGCTGATGGGTCGGTTAGATTCGGCCATACCGATGGATCTGCGTATTTGTTCGATCCCGACATTTACACCGACGGAAGGATCTCCGTTCAGGGTATCGACAACGTTCTTTTACCGCCGGAGGAGAAATCTAAGGAAGAAAAGAAAACCATCAAAGTTGCCACCGTTAAACCCAGAAGAGGTAAATTTCATTATCACCATTATCAATTTTTTGTATTAAATTGACTGTTAACATTGATTTGGGGGTTAGGGAATGGTCACGGCGGCGGGCGGCGACGCTGGTTGCCGGGGAATATTTGGTGGGAAAATAGGAAAGTGTCGGTGCGTTAGAATCATTTTAGAGGGTAGAATTGTCTACTTTTTTGTTTGCTTTTCATTGTCTTCATTACCATTTTTCAACAAACAAATCTTGACCTTAGAGAACTAAGAGAAGGAAAGCTTATAGTTTAGATTAACTTATAGTTTAGTGGTTAGAGTTTAAGGCCGTCGAAAGGGATACATGATAACTTTAGAATCTCGCTTGTGAGAAAAAACCGCTTACGGAGGGACACTATTATTGGATCAAATAATTATCCGATGAAATAGCTTAACGAATAATTATTCGATACACCGGTGAAATGGTGTTAAGAGTTTTCTCCCCATAATCTACTTTTAATCTACAATCAAATATACTTAGAGCATGCTTGTGGATTAAAAACGCATGCGGAAAGACACTATCAGTGGATCAAATAATTATCCGATGAAATATATAAAGTCGAGGTTGTGCCTTGGACAAAAAGTTTAGGGTATTGTAGCTTTTTCGAACTCGGTAAACATGGCAGGTAAAGAATTGAGAATGGAACTCATGTCTTTTAACTTCATCAAGAATTCACTCACAAGTTTGGTGGATTGATTAATGTCTTAGAAGGATGAACTGTAGTTTTCTTTGAAGTAATTTCATCCGACTGTAACTTGGAAGTTGTTTTCTAGCTTTACACCAACCTGGTTGTTGGGAGGGGAATTTATAGTTGTTGCAAAATCAAGTTATATATTCGAACGACTCGACTCTTCACCACCTTTCTCCATACCCTTGTTTTAATTAACTCTAAATGGCTAGATAATGGTTTTAGAAATAAGAATATGATAGTCTCTATAGTTAATACTTATCAAACATAAGAACAAGACGAGTTTTATTTGAAAGAAAAAAAAAACAAGTAATCACCGGCTCTTAGTTCGGTTGACACTATTGTTGTTGTAACATTCAAGAATTGAGAGCCGTGAATTCGAGTTTTAGTCATTACATCAAAATTTTATACAATTATGAGAATTTGTAGCTGTCATTAAGGGTTTGATGAGTCAAGTACTGCCAAATCAAAACATGCTAAAAGTTTTAGTTGAAATTTAAGTATAGGTAAGAGAATATACATAATATATATATATATATATATATTATACCTTTGCTGTTGGTGCTTTGGAGTTAGTTGGCTTGTCTAAGGGTAGCAAATTTAAAGATGAAAGTTGCAGCATAACAACAATATAATTTGGTTTTGACTTTAGAGGAATCTTGACCGTCCATTGTTTTCCTTGTATAAAATAAATTCCACCAGCATGTCTCTTTACTAACATTTTTGTTTGCTTCCTATAAAATAATCATTGCAACATATTTGTTTATTCAACATTACCTGCCATGTTATTAATCTAATGGTTGAGATTCATTACAGCATTAGCTAATAACATTGGATACGTGTATCAAATACCTGCGTACGTCCGATGTAAATATTCTCGATTTTTTTTCCTCTAAAAAATCTTATATTTGAATGATTATACATGTATTACAACCATATTGCAATATGTATTAGATATGTCATGTTGGTGAATGAAGTTTCTTTGATCTTTCTAATTGACTAGTTTATGCTATCATATTTTATTAAGTTCTTTTGCCAATCATTTTTTGTATCAATTATTAGTTTAACAATTATTTTAGATGGGAAGTTGTTTTCATGAAGTTAACATGTAGCTTTCAATGGATCTTCCTCATTTAAAATGGAAAATATGGTTGGTGCCTAATATTGTATAAGCCTAAATGTTTTCGGCAGGGCGGTTGCTTGAAGTTGCATGCCGAATGCTCGGGGCAATCGGACAAGATTCTCGTTTCACCACATGCCGCATATGAACACAACAACGATCACTTCCCTACACGATGTACAAAACTTCAAACAACGAAAAGGTAAATTCCTCGTTTTTACATGGTATAGAATGCAACCATATCCAAATCCAGTCGAGTGATTTATTCGACCGGATTACATTAGTTTTCACAAGTCTTGTTCATTTGTTCATCTGCCTATGAATCTGCTCCATTAGTACTTGTATAATGGCAAACACTTACAGCTCAATCCAGTTACCTACACACCCTGGTGAAATATGAAATTATTTAATACATTTCTGCCTTATCATATGATTTTTAAATTAAAGGTCAACAACAGAGTTGGTCCATATTTATTTATTTCTTTTTGTCCAAGTCAAGCATCGTATTCCAAGGAAGAGAGAAATGAAAGTAAAAGCTTACCATACTTACTGATTCATTGAATTACTAATCCAAAATGCAGGTGAAGCAGCATAGTATAAAGTGTCCTTGAATGAGATGTGATGATGATTTGCTGTCTCTGCATTAGGATGTTAGTTTTCTTTTCTTTTCTTTTCTTTTTGTTCTATATTATATGGTTCAAAAGGCAGAAAAAACTCAAGTCTACCAAATTTTTGTATTCTGTTGATTTATGTGTGTAATAATACGGTGACGGTGGTGGCGGCAGCGTTGGTGGAGGAGGAGGAGGAGGAGGAGGATGGGAGGTGGATGCTGTTGTTTGGTGAGGGAAGAGGAATGGGTGAAGGGTTTAATTGTGTGTGAAGAAGACCACCATGTAGGTTATCCTAAATAATGTGAAAAGGAAAATACTATATATTATATGTGGGAATAATATATAAATGTATTCCTTTTCTCTTCGGCCATTTAAGAAAAATGAAATTGTAAGTACTAATTTTCTTTTGTGAGTACTCTTTGGTCAACCGTAAATCGTCTGAAGTTCGAAGTTTAATTTTTATTTAAAATTTTTAAATTAAAAATAAATAAATATTCAAATTCCTAAAACTAAAAACATTTTTTTATAAAATAAAAATTCAGAAGCTATAAATAATTAATTATTAATTATCAAAACATTTATAAAATATAAAAAATAACATTTTCATCTAAAAGAGTCTTCTATTGTCTTTCTCTGTCTTATTCTATTATTATTTTTTTATTATATTATCAATAGGATCTGATTTGCATTAAAGTAATAATAACTTTTGAGAGGGGGGGGGGTATGTCATGTTTGATAATTTGTGAATTATATAATTGTATGATTAATTATATAGTTAATATATTAGAAGATTATATTAGTCGATTGTATAAAAGTATTTGATAAAATTAATTGATAATATATAAGTTTGATTATTTAAATAAGTAATACAATATATAAGAAGACGATTATATTTGATAGTTGTTTGAATAATTTATTAATCGTCAATATTTTTATATTAATTAGATTATGAAAAATGATTTTTTAAAATATAGTATTACCTAGAATGTTTACATGGTTTATATATTAATTTATTATTTATATAATTATTTTAATATAATTTAATTAATATATAAATATAAATGTATTGTAATAAAAAATATTAATTTACATATGTCATAATATAAAAACGTACGAATGAAAAATTAAAATAAAAATATATTAAATTTAGGTTATTTGGAGAATTTTATTACTTGTTAAGGGTAAAAAAAATTATAATTTTTAAGTCAAAACTTCTAATTTCAAAAAGTTTTTTTTTTAACTTTTTTTTAATAAAATTGAAGGTTTCACTTCAATCCGTTATTCTAATTCACTAATTTAAAAAAAAATTGTTAAAAATACACAAAATTATTTTTTTTCTTATCAATTTACTTAATACTAAACTCATATTTTATATAAAAAAAGTTTAAACTTGTATCCTGTAAAAAAAACGAGTTCATCTTACGTAAAACTTTTAAGGTTATTTTCTCAAATAATCTAAAAAAATGTGAATTATTTTTCTAATTAAATAATAAAAATATTATTATATAATCATACTAAAATAATGAAAAAATAGAATTTTAAAACTAATATATAGATATATTGGTATGGCAACTTTTTCCACCTAATATTTATAAAAGGAATGTATTCTTTCCTAATTTTTATCCTTTTAATAGTTGTCCAAAACAATACGCAATTGGAAAGGCATTTTACTTGTTTATCCAGGATTAGAAAGAGGCCCAACTCTCTGGCTTTTCTTTTTACTAAAATAATAAATTCTTTTAATTATTTATTAATTAAAGTTTAAACATAAAATAAATGTTTAAAATATTTTTTTTTTTAAAATTTATGTGATTATTTTTTTTGGCTAAAATAATTTCTTTTAGCAAATAAGTGTTTAATTAAAAAAAAACAGCTTCCAGTCATTAACTAATACGAGGTAAAAAAAACTCATATTTACAAAATAATAAAAATAATAAGACACTTATTTTGACAGAATTTTAAACTTTTAGCCACTAATCTATTAGAAAAATAATATATATATTTAAATTAAAATATTTTTTAAAAGAATACTTTAAACATCTTATAATTTGAAAATAATATCTCACTGAAAGTATTTTTTTTATAAATAAACATTCAATTATTATTATTACTTATTAATATCTAATTTATCCATCTTTGTATAAATAATATTATAATATTTTTAAGAATAATAAAAATATAACAAGTTCTCGTGACCCATTGCCGTGGGCCAACACAAAATCTCCTGACGGCTGACGGGGACAGGAGACCCAGGAAAGTGTAGGACCCTCACGAAATCTCCCAAAAATGATATTTTATTTTTTATTCTTTTGGGTAAATTTACATTTTGGTACCTAAACTTTGATTCAAGATATAATTTGGTACTAAATTTTTTATAGTATAATGACATAGAGATAAACATTTGATCGAGTCGAGTATAAAAATTAAGTTAGTTGAATTAATGAATCTTATCTATAACTCAATTTATTTAGTTTTTTTCATGTCGAATTTAGTTGTTTGAGTTTATGTTCAAATTAACAGTAAACATTCATAATGTTATGATACTAATCTATGACCATTAGATAAGTGAAATGGATGGATGAGATTAATAATAGAAAATTTGAAGATTATCACTTTGAAAAAAATAAAGAAATAATCTTAGTCATTTATTGTCATCATACAACGGTCCAAAATTAATATAAAACTAAATGAGTTTTAGACCACGTAAATTAAGGGACTCGACATAAACTTGAAAATCGATCTATAAACTACTAAAAACTTTGAGTTATTCGAAATTTCATTTAATAATTCAAATTTTATTTGAACTTTTTTTAGTCAAGTTTATGAAATCACAATTCGAGTTATGTCAAATTACAAAGAATAATTTTTTAATCAAGTTTTACTCGTCCTCTCTCTTATAATTATATGACTTGACTATTTTTTCAAATTAATACTCAAACATCAACTTTTATCCAAATTGGTACTTATAATAAATGAATTTTTAAACTAATTTGAACCATAAAACTAAATTTAGACACCAATTAAAAAAATCAACCTAAATTTAAGCACCAAATTGCAAATTAAAATAAAGTTCATGTACTAAAATATATATTTACCTTTATTATTTTCTCAAATGGAAAAGTTTGTCAGTTTCCTTTTGAATTTAATTTATTTTATTGTCACTTTTTCATTTCATTTTCGTATAATAAAAACAAAAATTCCCAGAATCAGCAACATATGTCAGCTGTTTCAACGTCTGATTTTGATCCGTCATCGGTTTTCTAGTTCTCCCGACGCTTGCTTTCTTTGGGGTACTTCGTTTTCGTCGCTCAAACCGCCATGAAAGAGTTTCAGTCCAGCAGAGATCTCCGGATGGAGGAGTCGAAGAAGACGATTCCGCCTTACATGAAAGCCATTTCCGGTTCTCTCGGCGGCACCGTCGAGGCCTTTTGTTTGCAACCCATCGACGTGATCAAAACGCGGTTGCAGCTGGATAGGACGGGGAATTACAGGGGGATCGTCCACTGCGGCACCGCCGTGTCGAACACTGAAGGGGTGCGGGCGCTTTGGAAAGGGCTGACGCCGTTTGCGACTCACTTGACGCTGAAGTACGCGCTGCGGATGGGGTCGAACGCTATGTTGCAGAGCGCGTTTAAAGACTCGGAAACCGGGGCGTTGAGTAACAAAGGGAGGGTTTTGGCTGGATTCGGTGCCGGAGTCCTTGAAGCTCTTGTTATCGTTACACCCTTTGAGGTTAGCCTCTTTTGCTTGTTCATCTAGGTTTCTCTCTATTTTTCCTCTTTTGTACACTTCTAAACATGCGAATACATACTCAAATCGAATTAAAAAATTATTAGATGAAATTTGTTCAACATCTCATTTATAATCCATTCAATGATAATTTTCTTAGAAATTTATCTCTTTCTTACATGTTACTAAAGAGTAGGTAATCATTTGAAAATTACTTAAAATTAATGAATCTTATTGGATGAGCGAGAAATTATATCATGGATCCGACTGATGACGTTATCCGTAATCTCTGACCAATAAAAACCTCTTATTTCACCATTGATCATTCATGTCATTAGTCTAATTTTCAAAAATGTATTTTTTAAATAACATAATAAAATAAGTGAAGATTCGTTGGTTCAGAAAAAATGACTTGAAAGTTAATGGTGAAATAGATGGTTATAATTGGATGGGACCATGACTGATGTGGTAAGTCAAACCCATGATATAGTTTATCTTGAATGAACTATCACGTGGTAGGATCCATCTAATAATTTATTACTCGAATCTGATATTTATATTCGAATATCTAGGGATAGACCCATAACTTTGATTCTCATTTGAATTTTTAGTTTTTGGATTCAGTTTGCTTTGTTTTATTGTCACAAGAGAAGGTTACAAGGTGATTATTTGGAACTTAAGTTCAAATTAATGAATTTCATTAGTTGAATTATAAATGACCTAATAAATAAGGTTTATCTAATATTTCTCATTCGAATATGATATTTATATCCGAATATCTAGGGATAGACCTATAACCTTAATTCTCATTTGTGTTTTTAGTTTTTTGATTCCGTTTGCTTTGTTTTCTTGTCTCAAGAGGAAGTTACGAGATAATTATATTCTTCTAAAAGACATGTTTGATAGGACATATAACGTCATAGTTTTTATATCTTCAATTTTCTCTAAGACGCTACAATATGTCGAGGTTACGGTGATGATGATGATGCTCTTTTATCGTTATATACTCGTATGGTTCGATGTTGATTCTGCAGGTGGTGAAGATTAGACTTCAGCAACAGAGAGGACTGAGTCGAGAGCTTCTAAGGTACAAAGGTCCTGTGCATTGTGCTCACACGATCATTCGCGAGGAGGGTCTTTTGGGGCTGTGGGCAGGAGCTGCCCCGACCGTGATGCGTAACGGTACGAACCAAGCTGCAATGTTTACAGCAAAAAATGCTTATGATGTGATATTATGGAAGAAACATGAAGGTGATGGGAATGTCCTCCAGCCATGGCAGTCCATGGTATCAGGCTTCCTTGCAGGAACAGCCGGTCCAATATGTACCGGTCCCTTCGATGTTGTCAAGACAAGGTTGATGGCTCAGAGTCGAGATGTAGGCGAGGTGAAGTACAAGGGCATGTTCCATGCTATTCAAACGATATATGCTGAGGAAGGACTTTGTGCTTTGTGGAAAGGACTGCTTCCTCGGCTCATGAGAATACCACCCGGCCAAGCCATAATGTGGGCTGTTGCTGACCATATAACCGGCCTTTATGAGAGGAGATACCTTCATCCTGCACCTATATAGACTCGTCTTTCTCCGCTCGTCCGGGTTTCGAATACGGTAACAAAGCTTTGATCTCGAAAAAAAAACTCTGATATCCCTTCTTGAAATCTTAAGACAGCATGAAGATGATCTTGTAGTACTTTCTTTAACCATTTTTTCCGGTGGTCGGACTCGCTGTGTCATGCCCTGTGGGTTACTATAACATTGGCCAGAAGTAAAATTAGTTCATCACTTTTCTATATCTTAGTAATCTCGTTTGGTAATATTATTATGTCTTGCTATGTCTCTAGAATTGTATGGGTGGGTTTTGGTAAAAACAATGTGAGGGGACCTACTTAGAAAATTTTGAAAGTTAGAAGTCTAAACTTAATTTTTAAAATTTTGGTCTAACTAAGACTTTTAAATATACAAAAGGGAAGTTAATTAAAATATTTTTAGAAATAGAAAGTTATATGAATTTTTAATTTTTTTTGATTTTGTGGGGCTGACCATTTGGCACTCATCGTTTTAAAAAAACAAAAATAACATCAACATTGTTATTTCGTATAAATTCATGGATGAAATCAAGATTAAATTACGAAGGACAGACTAATTAATTTTAAAATAATAATCTTAAAAAATAATTAAATTTTTTTTAAAAAATAGACTTAATTCTACAAATTTTAAAATTAAAATATCTCCAACATTAATTAAACCCAAAAAATAATAATCGAAGTTTAATTTTATTAATTTAGATTATAAGATCTTAAAAATAATAAATCATAAAAGTTTTGGAAGGATAAGAAAGGAAAAGGGTTTAATTACAATGATTTTGAAACTATAAGGGTCTAAAATATAGTAAACCCATAATTTTAAAGAACTAAACAATCCAAATAGAGAGACTAAAAATATATATAAAAACGAAACAAATTAAATCAAGATTACTAGTGTCTAAACGTATACAACATGAAGAAATGGCCACAAGCTCACTGCAGAGAGACATGGCTGCTCTTTGCAAAGAACAATGCTTACTCCTTACTATACAAAGCTCAGTTCCCTCAAAAACTTGAAGAAAAGAAGAGAGAGGAACCAGTTGAAATGCTTACACTTTTAATGCTTCTCTAAATTTGATGCTAAAGTTATTTTGTACGCTTTTCTTGCCGGCACCGGCGATATTCCCTCCCTGCATCATTGCTACAAACTCGTTGTAGTCGATGCGTCCGTCCTGCACATGAACGGTAGAACACAAGATCAGTGGATCGTGTTATTGCCGATGGATGCATTGAGGGTCTCATTATGAGAATTGGATAACTTTACGATGAATTCGGAACTGATTCCATTTGAGGTTAGGGATATGGCACCTTAAAATCCTTCCCTTTCTTCCTTTTGGTCAACTATATGATGAAATAATCGAGCTAAAATCGGAAATAAAACAAACCACTTACATTATCTTGATCAACTTCTCGGATCATTTCTTCGAGGCGAACATCCTCTATGCCAAACTCCTCGCAAGCTTGTTGGAGCTCATCCGGAGTAATATAACCACTACCATCCTTATCGAAGTAGGAAAATGCGGCAAATAGATGATCTTCTCTCTCGATTTTGTTTAGGTGAAGTGTAGCAGCTACAAATTCCCCGTAGTCGATTGTGCCGCTATTATCAACATCAGCCTGTAGTTGAAGATGACATTTGCATTAGAGACAACTTGTCATTGCTTATTCCGAATTAGTTTTGTATTCGATATAGAACAAAGACAATTAGTACAAAAAGAAAAGTTGTATGTCCAATCCAAATACTCGAGCAAATGCGCGCAAATTTAGGACAACATAGATATTTCGTTGCATTTAAACCCCGAAAATCCAAAAATAGGAAACCGAACCAATATATTCCAATAAATTCACAAACTATATTTTCCTTCGGAGCCGCATAACCAGCCGTGAGCTGCCTTAAATAAGTGTAAATCGGGTCTTATACTTACTGCTTGCATAAGATCATAGATTTCAGACTCTTTAAGATTAGCGCCAACTCTTTTCAATCCTGCTTTAAGTTCTTCAAAGGTGATCTGACCGCTGTTGTCGGTGTCTATCATCTTGAACATTTCTTTCAGGCCAGCTATTTCTTCTTCAGATAGGCTCTCTGCGATTACCTGCAAAGGAAAAGAGAGAAATTTTAGTTCATCGTAACCGGAAAATCCTAGAGAGCAAAATTTTAAACAGACATTATATCGAAAAGGTTTCTTAGCTTGGGTATCGACTCAAGTGTCTAGAGACTTACTCTAAGGGCCATTTTCTTGAGCTTATTCATTGCAGAAAATTGTTTCATACGACTTAAAACAGCAGAATCGAGAGGCTTGTCGGGAGCAACACCATCAATCTGTATCCAAGGGTGACCTGTGCAGGTTTTGAGCAATATTAGCAATGAAAAAAAATGCTTTTTGCTATAATACAAAATTATATAGTCTTACACAAAACTTCATGTGCGGTTAACCGTCTCCTAGGGTCTCGAATTAGCATTCGTCTCACCAAATCTTTTGCACTTTCAGAGATGCTAGGCCAAGGATCAGAATCAAAATCAAGGTCACCATGCAAGACCTCTTCAAATATACCTTGCTCGTTTTCTACGTCATGAACGTGAAGATCAAAACTTAATCATGACAAAGTACGCAAATGGGCAGCTAAAATATTGCACTTGCACAAATTATAATCGAGATGATCTCGTGAATCAGAATATTCCTTACCTGCCCAAAAGGGAGGAACTCCACTTAGGAGAATGTAAAGAATTACTCCTGCACTCCATACATCTGCTTCTGGACCATAACGCTTTCGTAAGACTTCAGGCGCAACATAGTATGGGCTTCCAACCACATCTGTAAATCTTTCACCTACACAGAAATGATGGCCAAGAAAAAGAGTACATCTCTTAATTCCGCTACTGATGATGATAAATCACAAGCAGGGTCGAACATTTTAGGTGTTTTGGCTATATTGACAATGCAAACTGAAAATCAAAGCATAAATAAAACCTCTATAAATAAATATTTTACAAGCAAACCAATGGAAAGCGAGTAAATTTCATGCCGATGATAACCAAAAGACAATCTCTCTTAAATCGTGCTTTTCCCCCCAGAAAGAATGTCCTACTTCACTTCAAGATTGGGGCCAAAAGGTGATGTCTAATGGATGGCTTGTAGTAGAATATTATCACAGATCTACGCAGTATATAATGACACCCCAAGTGTCAGAAACCATTTGAAATGTAATGTCTAAGCCTGTTAGAATATCTTTGTTTGTAATTTTACAAGGCATTGTAATGCAATAACACATTTCTGATCTGTCCGTAGCGAAGGATTTCTAAATTTTGAACCATGCAGTTTTAACCGGAAAATGAAGATCAAATTGAAATAACTTAGTTAGCCTATACATATATGAGGGTCATACCAGTTAAGTAACTCGGCATTTTATCCTCCATTTGTTTTCTTTCCTATTATTTTTGGGTAACCGAAAGAGAATGAGATCAAACAGCTTATACCTGGCTTAAAGAATACCGATAATCCAAAATCAATAGCCTTGAGAAGTGAATCCTCCTGCTTACTGACAAAAAGAAAATTCTCAGGTTTGAGGTCTCTATGCATAACCCCCAAAGAATGGCAGGCTTCCACAACCCCAACTATAGTCCTCGTAAGTGCAGCTGCCTTTCTTTCTGTATAATGTCCGCGCTGAATAATTCTATCGAAAAGCTCTCCACCGGCACATATCTCCATGACAACATGAACTGCCATGGCATCCTCATAGGCTCCTTTTATAGAAATAACATTTGGATGGCCAGCCAAGTGGTGCATTATCTGAATCTCTCTCCTCACATCCTCTACATCCTCGTCAGTTAACAACTTCCTCTTTGCGATCGATTTGCAAGCATACTCTTTTCCAGTCGACTTCTCCACACAAAGGAAAGTCGTCCCGAATTGCCCTTGTCCTAGTTTTCTCCCCAGGCTGTAATGTTCCTTGAAAATACCAGTCCTTGTTTGTAACACTGATTCCCTCAGCCCTGCACTAGGCACCCTCTGCACATGAGGCAACTTGAGCTTGATCGGCTTTTCAGGTTTATTTTCCGATTTAATCTCCGGTTTATCTTCTTGTTTGGTCTCCGGTTTTGGCATTGTCACTTGCTCCGGAGGTTTGTTTAAGACCGGTAACGGTGATTCAGGTTCTCTAGCTGCCACCTCTCTCCCTGATTCCCCATTAGAATGAGAAACCGAGTCATCAGGTAATCGAGACCGCCACATTGCTGCGGAAACCGACTGGAAGAACCCATTCTTGGAAATGCTAGGTCCAACACAAGTATTCCCCATCGACTCTCACAAGTAAATTCCCTTCTTCAAAATAGAATCCACCAATTTTATCATTAAAATCTACAACCAAACAGATGGAACCAATCTAATACATAAAAATCTGATCTTTCATGTAAAATCAAACTAGAACAGCAGCTACCAAAAGAACAGAAAATTGATCCCAAAATACCACTTATTACTTACCTCCAAACTTCAAAAACTATCCATAAAAAAGAAACTAATGATTGAAGAAGCTAAGATTAAACACCTGAGTTGCCAAATCAAGAAAAGAAGAAAGTCAACACAGTCATATATCACCAACAAAACAAGAAAAACACATACAAATTCTCTGATCTCAAATTCATTAAACTGAAACCTTGGCACCATAAAAGAAAAGAAACCCAAGAAAGATCAAAAAGAAAAACTAAACCCCAGAAGAGTAAAGCTGATAAAAAGGAATAAGGGTTATGGTTTACCAGGTCTTGGTTTTTGGCCAAATGGTTGAAAAAGGTAGAAGAACAAGTTAAGTTAGCCGTCTAATAAAATAAAATACAAGAGGAAGACAATGAGAAAGAGGCTTGAACGTGAGTTTGGAGTTTGGACATGATTGAAGGAAAACGCGTCTGGACGGATTTTGGGTTGTCTTCCATGCCGGGGGTCTCAGTTGATTGTAGTATTTAATTCAAAGTTCTTTTATTGTGTTTGGTCCCCTTCCTTTCTATTTTTTTTGTATTTGGTTTATTTCAATAATAAAAGTCTTATCCAATAGAGACTTTATTTTTTTCTTAAATAAAATTTAAATTAATTTAAAAAATCAAACTCTCAGTACGACAATAATTCATTTTTAAAAAATGTTTTTTATATAAAGTAAAAAAATTAAAAAGAAAAATTAAAAAATATCATATGAATATATTGGATAATAGAAAATTTTGAACATCTATAAAAAAAAAAAAAACTTGATCTGAATTACATATTGAAACAATAGACATCAAAATAGCCCCCCCAAAAATTAAACACCAAACCCAAAAAATATATAAAATATATAGGTTATATACTTTTTTAGTGAGTTTGAAAATATTGATCCAATTGTAGGTTGTCCATTTCTTAGGTTGGAAAATCTCAATCCAAGTGCAAGTTGTACTTTGCGTTTGGCATTACATTTGATGGCATGATGCTTCGTTGACTCGAGCTGACCGAACTAGTCGATAGGCTCGAAACAGGTCCTTCGACGAAGTCGGTTAAAAATCGAGCAAATCCGTCGACCAAAACCCGGACACTGACCAGAGCATAGTTTCAAGATTCAGTACGGATGTCACATGTAAACCCATTTGAGTTCATTGTCTTGCGTTCTTATCAATCTAACTAGCTATTTCTTGTGCAATATCTAAACAGCTAAACGATGTGCCATTGAAATATATGTGTGATTTACCTAGTTGGAATGCTGCGGTCTCGAAGTGTAATTGGCAACCATAAGCTTCACCTTTCTCAAACTGTAATTAGCTCTTTCGTTCACCGATGCAGACCAGCCTTAAGATCGGTTGACGGCGTCCCTCCACCCCGTTCACCCTCCCTTTCATTTCTTCTTCTCCCTCTCTTCTCGGGTTTTGTTTTTGACCCAATGATGCATCTTGTGCCTGCAACACGAACATTTTTTTTCTATGGAGCAGTGGACATATCATGAGATTTCCTAGCAAGATGCCATTGCAGAGCTTCCTAGAATGATGAGAGTAGATATAATGTTCTTGACAATCATCATTTGCAACTCCTTTTCCTCCAACTCTTTCGGTTTTAACTTCCCCATTTTAAAGCCATGACCTTAAATTCTTCGCGAACTGAGACAAATCTCAGAAAGTTTTTTTGCAATGGGAACAAAAAGCATGGATCATGCAATGCAATCTCCCACCTTTAACATTGGTAGCTCAACTAGTTCCCAATCAGACATAAAACATTAATGACCAAATCATCTACATGCAACTCTGGATCGTGTCAACCAGAGAATTAATGAATATTCTCATTAAAACAACTTTTAACACTTCAGATGCAATGCAATCTCCCACCTATATTGCATGCAGTGACACATAGTAGCAGATCAACAATCTAACTACGGAGAGAGGCTCCAGGAGCGGTAGGCAAACCAAGTTCATCCTCCCCCTGCTGAGCATCATAGTTAAATTAAATGAGGATAAAAAAGATAGATGCAAAATAAATCTCAAGTTACTGATATTTCAGCAGCTATTATAAGAAATTGTAACTACTATAAATCATAGGAGAAAAAGCAGCTAAATGGAAATGCAGAAAACATAGACTGACAACAAAGATGATGAGTTCAGATGCACACCAAATCATAATATCATTTCAAAACATAATATTTTAGCATATTGTTAAAGATCGGGAAAGTAGCAGCTAGGTGGACCCTAAAACGAAAAAAATAATGACAAGTTTGAACCTAATGTGTATATCCAACATTGAGAATAAAGAAAGAATGGGACAGCAGCATGAGAATCCCAATTTTATAAGCACATGGGAGACATAAAAGCCTACGTAAACAGTAAAATTCACATGGTAGATGCTATAAAACTGCAGGGCAACAGGTTTACCTGGGAAGCTGTTGTATGTCCTGATGGTGCTGAAGGCAAATTGAGCTCTGTATCGAATTCTGGTTCCTCCTTATCAAGCTGAAGATAAGAGAGAACACCATCAGCTTCACTTCCCATGTCAGCTTCTAGGGCATCAAGTTCTGCAACCCAACACGGATCAGCATAAAAATTAGAGGGTATGCAAACAATTAAGTAACATGCCAAACAGTCCCTAAATTTGTTTCAAGCGCCAAATTTTAAGCACAGGCCCTTAAGAGTCAAAGTTTTGCCACTGATTATACAAGGCTGTATAAGTTACAATTTTGCAAATCAAATAACAGTATTAACAATTAATATAACAACAACAATTTCTATCAGTCTCACTCCATCCTCATGGGTAAAACAAAATCCACAATACTTATCTTAAATCAAACAAAAGTAACATGCAAATAAAATTTAGGTAAGATTACCGCCCATGAGTTCTTCCTCATCAATATCAACAGGAACATTATAGCTTCTACCCAAGGTTTCTTGGATCTCGTTACTCGCATCCATCAGGTACATCATCTCATCTTGTAAGTTCTATAGATAAAAGAATCAAATGTCGCTAGAAAATAAATTCTTTATAGTGGAAAGTGGAAACCAGAGGTTACAAAGAGTACAGACATCTATATCCTGAATCTTAACAGTCTTCATCATTCCTTTCAGTTCCTTGTTGGCAGATTTTAGGGCTGACACCTGGCAAAGACACGAAACATGATTAAAAAATTCATAAGGAGAAGTGATTAACAAACAGGTTATGCAAGAATGTTTAAAGGCATCCATATCCTACTGGCTTGATGGTGCCACAATGAGTAGAAAGAATTCGTGATATACATTAATCATTAAGCACATATTCAATGAAGAAACCTCTCCCCAGAAACAAATGGTATATCTCCTACCTCTCATGAGGTAGGCAGCCGATTCCAATAAGGGAACTGAAAAAGCTCCAACTGGATTGTCCTGAATTTTGCTCCTTTGGGTGCTACCAAGAAACACAAACATTTTACCATAAATATACCATAGCCCCAATAAATCCACCATAGCATGGAATAAACATGCACCTTGAAAAAACATATAGAGCAATTATTGATCAAAGAGCATATAGCAATGTCATGTTTAAAGAAAAGTACTAGTTTACCACTTACAACAAGATTGCGATCAGAAATACAGATTGTGTTCAGAAATATAGAACATAATTTATAACAAGAAAAATGGCATACTGTTTGTTGAGCATCTTTAAGACCCTCGGCAGCAAAAGAAACTTGATCGAGGTTGAACGTTTGACTGTAAAGCATATTACGTTGCCCTTCATACCTATCAGAATCCACAAGTATCAGATACAATGAAATAGAAATACAATATCAATTTGTAATTTTTTAAACTTTAAGAAAATTAAAAATTAATTACATAGTGTTTAGAAATGACACAAATACTCACAGGGAGCAAACCCAAACTGTCTCCCCCACCAAAAATGTGGGAAATTTATTCTATAGTCCCCATAAAAATTAAAAATAAATTAAATTAGTCCAGAGAAATTACCCACCCACCCCACACACACCATACAATCCTGGATTCTCCCCTGAATACACACAACCTTAAGCTACAAATTTCAATCAAGTAACAGAACAAAAGAAGCTTAGAACAATTCATAACACATCAATATTCCATAATATCATATATAATGTCAAGCGAAAGAATTTTCAAACTACATTTATAGAAACTATACATAAAGTTAGCAATAATATTGTACAAATTAAGAAAAAAAATCCGGGTAGAAAAGAAGCAATTACATTCGTTTTTGCTTGAGAATCCTCATGGCTCGAGCTTTAATTGCCTCTTGAGCAGGTCCAGGCCTAGTTTTCTTTATCTGTTCTTTATACCTACTCAGCTCAGCATCCAACTTCTTCAACTTCTCGTCTACATTGTCCCCTCTCTTATTTATCTGATCACCAAATTTACATCTCATCGGTATTATTTAACAGATTACGAAAGTTTTCAAAATTAAACTGAATAATCAAGCATATAAACACTGATACTATGATAGAAATCAACGGATCGAACGAAAACTTAAAGAAAAAACAAAGCGAAGAGTAAGAGAGAAACCCTATCGGAGGCATCTTGAATAGACGGCGGGGGTTCCTTGTCTTTCTTAGCGCCGAAGACTCTCTTCATCTTCTTTACTTATCAAAAAGAGAAGGGAAATTAGGGTTGAAATCGATTTGAAAAAACAAATTGGAGAATTTGCAGAGATGACCAAGAGCAAGAGCTGCTTTCAACAGAGATTCTTTTTCCTTCTCTCTCACAAACAGTACGGGGGTGATTCTAGCGAGCGCCCCTAAAAAAAAGCCTAAAAGAGGCCTTACCGGATTACTCGGTCAATTTACTACGTAGTAAGTTTGAAATTTGGATACACAATTTCTTACAGAAACTGTAAACAAAATGGTATATACATGAATTCTTACAAATAATGTAAGTAAAATGGTATATACATAAATTCTAACAAATATTGTAAGAAAAACGGTATAAACCTAAAATGTTACACCTTAAGGATTTATGTACATACACAATTGCCTACGATTATACACAAATTGTTACAAATATTTTAAGTATTTTTGTATATACATAAATCCCTACAAAGTATACACAAATACTTACAAAACCCATAAGAAAAAAAGGTATAAACATAAATCCTTACCACTTCCAAACAATGAGCTAAAGGAGGCTTCCAAGGGTAAGGATTTGTGTACATACACAATTTCCTACAAGAGTACACAATATGACACCAAAAAGGTAAGGAATTGTGTTTGTACACAAATCCTTACAAGGTATACACAAAGGCTTACAAAAACCGTAAGAAAAGCGGTATGTACACAAATCCTTACCACTTCAAAACCAAAAGATAAAAGAGGCATCCAAGGGTAAGGATTTGTGTACATACACAATTTCTTACAAGAATACACAATATGGCACCGAAAGGGTAAGGATTTGTGTTTGTACAAAATTCCTTACAAGCTATACACAACGGCTTACGAAAACCGTAAGAGAAACGATATGTACACAAATCCTTACCACTTCCAAACCAAAAGATAAAGGAGGCTTTCAAGGGTAAGGATTTGTGTACATACACAATTTCCTACAAGAATACACAATATGGCACCAAAAGGGTAAGGATTTGTGTTTGTACACAATTCCTTAAAAGTTATACACAACGGCTTACGAAAACCGTAAGAAAAATGGTATGTACACAAATCCTTACGACATCAAAACCAAAAGATAAAGGAGGCTCGCAAGGGTAAGTATTTGTGTACATACACAATTTTCTACAAGAATACACAATATGGCACCAAAAGGGTAAGGATTTGTGTTTGTACACAATTTCTTACAAGATATACACAACGGCTTACGAAAACCGTAAGAAAAATGGTATGTACACAAATCCTTACAACTTCAAAACCAAAAGATAAAGGAGGCTTGCAAGGGTAAGGATTTGTGTACATACACAATTTCCTACAAGAATACACAATATGACACCAAAAGGGTAAGGATTTGTGTTTGTACACAATTTCTTACAAGTTATACACAACGGCTTACGAAAACCGTAAGAAAAATGGTATGTACACAAATCCTTACGACTTCAAAACCAAAAGATAAAGGAGGCTTCCAAGGATAAGGATTTGTGTACATACATAATTTCCTACAAGAATACACAATATGCCACCCAAACGGTAAGAATTTGTGTTTGTACAAAATTCCTTATAAGCTATACACAACGGCTTACAAAAACCGTAAGAGAAACGGTATGTACACAAATCCTTACCACTTCCAAAGCAAAAGATAAAGGAGGCTTTCAAGGGTAAGGATTTGTGTACATACACAATTTCCTACAAGAATACACAATATGGCACCAAAAGGGTAAGGATTTGTGTTTGTACACAATTCCTTACAAGGTATACACAACGGCTTACGAGAACCGTAAGAAAAATGGTATGTACACAAATCATTACCACTTCAAAACCAAAAGATAAAGGAGGCTTGCAAGGGTAAGGATTTGTGTACATACACAATTTTCTACAAGAATACACAATATGGCACCAAAAGGGTAAGGATTTATGTTTGTACACAATTCCTTACAAGTTATACACAACGGCTTACGAAAACCGTAAGAAAAATGGTATGTACACAAATCCTTACGACTTCAAAACCAAAAGATAAATGAGGCTTCCAAGGGTAAGGATTTGTGTACATACACAATTTCCTACAAGAATACACAATATGCCACCCAAACGGTAAGGATTTGTGTTTGTACACAAATCTTTACAAAGCATACACAACGGCTTACGAAAACCGTAAGAAAAATGGTATGTACACAAATCCTTACGACTTCAAAACCAAAAGATAAAGGAGGCATCCAAGGGTAAGAATTTGTATACATACATAATTTCCTACAAGAATACACAATATGGAACCAAAAAGGTAAGGATCTATGTTTGTACACAATTCATTACAAAGTATACACAACGGCCTACGAAAACTGTAAGAAAAATGGTATGTACACAAATTCTTACGACTTCAAAACCAATAGATAAAGGAGGCATCCAAGGGTAAGGATTTGTGTACATACATAATTTCCTACAAGAATACACAATATGACAGCAAAAGGGTAAGGATTTGTGTTTGTACACAATTTCTTACAAGGTATACACAACGGCTTACAAAAATCGTAAGAGTAGCGGTATGTACAAAAATCCTTACGACTTGTAAACCAAAAGATAAAGGAGGCATCCAAAGGTAAGGATTTGTGTACATACACAATTTCCTACAAGAATACACTATATGGCACCAAAAGGGTAAAGATTTGTGTTTGTACAAAATGCCTTACAAGCTATACACAACGACTTACGAAAACCGTAAGAAAAAACGTATGTACACAAATCCTTACCAATTCCAAACCAAAAGAGAAAGGAGGCTTGCAAGGGTAAGGATTTGTGTACATACACAATTTCCTACAAGAATACACAATATGGCAACAAAAGGGTAAGGATTTGTGTTTGTACACAAATCCTTACAAAGTATACACAACGGATTACGAAAACCGTAAAAAAAACGGTATGTACACAATTCCTTACCACTTCAAAACCAAAAGATAAAGAAGGCTTGCAAGGGTAAGGATTTGTGTAACCATCGAAAATTGTTGAAGCCTTAGTCGTGCTTAAGGATTTGTCTCGCGGGTTACTTTTTTTACTTACCAAAATTTGTCGAGTCTTCAATAATTTATTTTGCTTTTTTACTTACAAAAATTTGTCGATTCTTCAATAAATAATTTTGCTTTTATTTAAAAATTATATAAAAAATCTTAGTTTAACACTGCGTAAATCATTATAACGATATATACAGAGCATTACCCCAAGTGTTGTATGGTAAACATTCGATCTCTTAAGCAAGATCATAGCAAAGTCAATTTGAATAACTTTCTAATGAGAAGCATAATCCATATCATTAAAGATGATATTACTATCCCAATACAAAATAAAGAAAAGTACTTAAACCTGAAATGAGTATCCAACTAGAATGTAAAGAAAGTACTTATATATACAAAGTGGAGTAAGTTTTGCAACCATAACATGATATTGTAGTAACCCCATCAGATGACATAGCTACTCGTCCGCCCCGTCGTCGTCATCATCATCATCAGCAGCAACATTTGGAGCTGTCGAACGGCGCCAATCATCATGAAATGCTCCAATGGACATAGAAGACGCATTGCAGCTACTAAGGGATGGAATATACCAATATCTGACAGCCTTACATCTCGAACAGCAAGTTGTTGCTGGACCAAAACACCTAGCACACACATGCAATCCCTTCTTCGGAATAGGAACACCTGGAATAACAGTGGCAGAAGCCATTGATTCTGCTCGAAAAGCTTCTTCAGCAGCAAGATGAGCAAGCAGACTTATCTTTTCTCGTTTCTTTGAAACCTCGCTCCATTTCCCAAGCAAGAAATAAGCAACCAGAGGAAGCACCACCAAGACCAGAAACAATGCGGGTATATCAGCTTCTCTTGGCTCAAGCATGTTCCAACAAGCATTCTCATGACCAATTTGAGCACCAATTTACCATCCAGAAGATATTCTTCAAAAGCTAAATAAGCCCATTGAAATCCACTTCCACCTCAATAACAAATGAATACTGAATATAATACTCTGACACTTAACCCTGTCGATAGTTCTTTCACACATAAGATTGATATATAAATGCTCTATCATACATGGACACAAATATAAAGAGAATCGCTGATTGATATATAAATGCTCTATCATACATGGACACAAATATAAAGAGAACCGCTGAGCCTTCTACTTTGTATATTTGCATCAAAACCAAAAGTGGATTAATTGTTTCCCGACTTTCCATGTACGATACAAGAAATAGTGTAGTCAAACCTTCACAATGTATTTAAAATGGAGATGCTTCAATTCATATGAGTTGCATTGAAAAATTTAAATCAAGTCCATGCATAAACTTAGATATCATATAAGCAAAACAATCAAACCCAGCTATATTACGGGGAAAGAGGGGACTGAGGGCAAAGGTTTGATGTTAGAGGATGACTCAAGTTGGGGGGAAACTTCACTAAATTTATACCTATACCTTCCAAATCAAAGACAATAAAATTTAAAGTCTTCAATATATATATATATATATATATGCACACACGCACACGCACACAACAAAAATGGCAAAAAGAATGTGACAAAGATTTCTAGTTTTAGCCATCAACAAACATGAATATAAGTCTTGCTTCACTGGTTTGAGTCTACAACCATATGGAGATAAGTCATTCCCGTCACCCTTCTTTCTAATTTTATTTCTCTAATGATTTGTAAACTTATATATATGTTGTTTCGGTTGTAAGGCAATTTGTTAATACACTGAAGCATCTAAACACATTAAATAAGGTTGAGTTCGGAAAACGCTCAATCATATTAGATTTTTACGGAGGATTCACTGTGACAAACAGTTCTGCTAGACAAATGACATGAGCTGATAAGATCTCCACACTTTGCTTCCATAGAAAGCAACAAAATGGAAGGAAATTGAGCAATATAGAAGAAAGGGCAACCTTTCTACTAGCCTGTAAGAACTATGAATGGCATGTGAAACCATTTTCCACTCACAAAAACAGCTAAATAAATCATCCTACTTCGACAATGCACCGAATATTAGAACTATAGTTTCAGGCACAACAAGCCTAGTCATTGAAAAACAAAAATCAACTTGTTCTCCCCTCAAAGCACCAGTATTTTAGCTAGAGATACTTGAATCAAGCACACTAGATTAAATATTATTTAAAAGAACAAATCCAAGAGAATGTTACTCAAATCTTTCCCATTTGAAAAGAAATAGCATAACCAAAATTAATCAATTTCTAAGAACTGACTCCATTTTCAGGTCTTTATCTACACTTATACCCAAAATGGCAAAAACAACACAAAGCAAATCCAGCATTTTCTAGGACAAAGTAGTAGAATAAGTACAGCTTAACACATTATTCTTCTGCCTAAATAAAACAACTTTATTTTCAAAACAGCAAATTGATTGAAACCTAGCATTTCAGCAATCTCAGATTCAAAACCCCCAAAAGCTAAAACAAGCAGTAAAGCAAGTACAAGTTAAAGAAACCATGGGCAAAGTTTGGTAAAGCTTGAATCTTTCTTACCTCTCATGCAAGTAGAAGAACAAATCTAAACCCAAAAAAATGAATCTATTTACAAGATTTGAAAAAAAAAAGCTGATACATACCTGAAATTAGGTCGACCTTTCACTGTAGAGAGTGCTCTTACACCAAGAAATAACAATGGAGGTTTCTTCAGTTGGGTTGATTGTGGGGAGAAAAAGAAAAAACGAGAATGAGGGGGGTTAGGGTTTGGGAGAAAATCCACGAAAAAGATGGGGGGTTTCGACTATTAGTATATTGGGTAACCGGTTAATCCATATTGGAACCGGTTACCAAGTGTTTTCTACTTTTAATCGGACAGCTATAAGAGAAGGGGGTTGATCCAACGATCTAAGCATAAAAGGCTTTTTTTAGGCTTTTTTTAACTTGAGCTTTTTGTAGAACTACCCCCCATACTCAGATCCCGTGATTTTCTAGGAATAAAGAAAAAGAGTAAATTACATTGGAGGTCCCTTAATTATCAATAAGGTTACATTTCGATAGCTCATATATTAAAAGTTATGATTGAACCTTCAATTAAAGTTTTAATTATGATCTGAATAAACGAATTAATTTTATTTAAAAAAATTATCGATTAGTACAAAGTTTTAATACGTCAAACGTCAAAAATAATACTTGATTTTTATTTCAATTGTTTCATTGGGTTAAATTTCATTTATATTATATAAAATATAATTATTTATAGATTTTTTAGATTGTTAAATGATGGTAAATAGACGGATGAAATTAACGGTAAAAATTTAAAGATTTAGGAATGAATATAAATCGAGTAAGGTTAATTTTTTTTACAGACACGAACAATTATTACTTTAAACCTAAACCTAATCCAATTTAAAAATTATATGATTCAATCCAAACTCGATCTATTAAAAAATTAATTTTATGAATTTAATTATAAAATATAATTATTGGGAATTAATCATAAATGATTATTTTAAAGATTTAATTATAAAAAATTATAACAAAGTATATTCATTGTAAATATTTCTAAAAATGTATGAGAATATTATATTATTAATTTTTTATCAAATCAAATATTTTTACCATAAACTTAAACCAAGCCTCAAATTTAATAAAACTTCGACCCAAAACTATTTTTTAACAAAAAAAATCGATATAATCTGTTCAGATGAAATACACATCCCTAATTCGAGGTGTATATTTTATTAAAATATTTAAAATTTAACCAATAATGATTGATCATGGTGGTAACCGGTAAACAGTTTAATATTGTTTAAGTATATCTCGAGTTTAAGGCCTTATTAGGGGTGCTTATCGACGAGTCGGTCGCGAGTTTGACATTGCTCGACTCGTACTCGTTAAAAATTTTTGTTGTTTGACTCAACTCGTTGCTCGTTAAGCTCATTAAAAAGCTTACCTTGTTTTTAACTAAAAGTAAAATTTTATAGGCTTAATATTAAATTAAATTAACAAATTTAACCAAAAATATCAAAAAGTGTATAAAACATTTTTAAAGTCTAAATTCAAAAGTAACATTCCATAAATACACCAAGACTTATTAAAATTAAAGTAACAATTCATACATTAATAATTATTATTTAAATTTATTTTTTGAATGAAATTATTTTAAAGTAATTATTAAGAAATATTTTAGAAAATTAACAAGTTACTCGTGAACTTATCTAGTCAAGTTAGACTTTACTCGATTCAACTCGTTAAAGTATCGAGTCGAGTTCGAGTTAAACTAATCCGAATCGAGTATTTATCGAGTTTTAACATAGTCGAGTTAGAATAACTCACAAGCTGCTCAACTCGTTAAGCACACCTAAACCTTTTGTATGTAAAATTTTCCGTTAATTAACTCATATAATAAAATTAAATGTATAATACAAATCAATTTAAATTAATAAAAATAAGATTTTAATAATCGAAAAGATAAAAAATATATAAATTATTATTTTTTAATTTTTTAAAAATATTAAAATTTATTTTCTAAATATCCATACTTTTCTATACTTGCATAATAATATCAAAACTTATAAAAAAAACATTAAAAAACAATTTAAAATATTATTAAAAAATTTAATATTTTTTATTCTCACTTTAAAACCACAAATAATTGATAAACCCTGAGCCTGTGGCTGACAATCTGTCCCGCCACCACCAACCAGCCCACTTACTGTTTATTTTAATAATGTTTGTCCCTTTCGCTCATTCCTCCTTTTCTTCTACCTCACTCCTCTGAAACTCCAACCATTTTTCTTACTTCAAAATCATGGATTTTCAGTAACTAATCATACTTTCTTGTTGTGTATAAAAAACCCACAAAAATTCTACTTCAAGTCGCTTCATTTGACTTGAAAAGCAAACCAAAACGATGTTCCCATCTCCGTCGTCGTCGTCGTCTTCTCCGATTCTTTACTCTTTGGCCCTTTTCGTTTCCCTATTCTTTATACTCCTATTCGCTCCTCAAATCATTCCTCCCAGAAATGGCCACCACCGCCAGCCGCTAATCTCAGCAAAAGATGAACTGGACGATCTCCGTCTCTTCAGTGAAGCAATATCTAAGGCGAAGGCCGCAACCACCTCTCGCGGTGGTTCTTTGAAGTTTTCCCATCTGGGTACGATTAACCCCAAACCCAAAATCGCTTTCCTTTTTCTCACCAACTCAGATCTCGTATTTTCCCCTTTGTGGCAACGGTTCTTTGGATCTTCAAACGGTGATCTCTTCAATGTTTACGTCCATGCCGATCCGTATACTAAGATCTCGACCCCGGAATGGTTGATAAAAGCCAATTTTATCCCGGCTAAAACCACCGCACGCGCCTCCCCGACGCTAATCTCCGCCGCCCGTAGACTCATGGCTAACGCCATCATCGACGACCCGTTCAATCTCTACTTCGCACTGGTATCCCAACACTGTATCCCTCTCCATTCCTTTAAATTTGTTTACGCTTATCTTTTCGGGAACCCTTCGTCGGCGCCGAGAGCGTTTTTAACCCAACGTTCTCACAAAAGCTACATCGAGATCTTATCGGAGGCGCCGTATTTGCACAACCGGTACGTCGCTCGGGGCGACGGCTCGTTGCTCCCGGAAATACCGTTCGATAAGTTCCGGGTCGGATCCCAGTTCTTCGTGATGGCTAAGCGGCACGCTTTGCTTGTGTTGAAGGAAAGGAAATTGTGGAGGAAATTTAAGCAGCCTTGTTTGGATTTAGATTCTTGTTACCCTGAAGAACATTATTTCCCTACGGTGTTATCAATGGCGGATCCCGAAGGGAGCAGCCTTTACACATTGACTAGAGTTAATTGGACTGACAGTATCGACGGTCACCCGCATACGTATCTTTCGCCGGAGATCTCGCCGGAGCTTATGCATACGTTAAGGAAATCAAATTCGAGTTTTTCCTACTTTTTTGCTCGGAAATTCTCCCCCGAGTGCTTGCATCCCTTGATGGAGATCGCTAAAGATGTCATTTTCAGAGATTGAACTGCATTTGGTAAGCTCCTTAATCACCTGCAAAGATATTTCTTTATTTTACTGAGTTAACTCGCTTGAGCGGTTAAAATTTAGAGACTGAGTTTAGTGATCTGCTTTGGTTGGTGAGTTGAACAAGTCCTCATGATTTCAGGGTATAATTGCAAATTGGGTGTTAGGAAAGTCCAATTAAGTAAGGGTACACACATTTTATGTATGGCATCACATGATAATGCTTCTGATTTTGTTAGGTATTTAGACATGGATTGCTTACCTATCTTTAAATTGTGTTTGACTAGGTATTAGTGGTCATATAATTTATCGATTATCGTTCGTCTAATGGGATGAATCGTTAAATCTTTAAATAAGATCATAGTTTTTATATTCTTACATTGTAAATGAAATAAACTAGGATGGGAGGGTTGTCCCACAATGAGATTTAGTAGTACTAATATCTGATTTAGATTCGTCGGCCAATGAGTCGAACTGATAACTTGGATGTGAGGGTTGTCCTGCAATGAGATTTAGTAGTACTAATATCTGGTTTGGATTAGTCGTTCAATGAGTCGGGTACAATAATTAACCTATAATTTGATCAAATTTGTTTGATACATTAAGAAACGACCAACTCAAAACCTTTGAGTTTAGATTTTAGATTTCACATTAGTTGTGTTTTATTTTGATTTTTAGTTATGGTTTTCGTCACTCTATCATGCTTAAATTTAAGATTTAATCACTCTTTTGGTCCTCTACTTATATAAAGATATTAGTAGGTCCAAATTAATAAAACCAACCTATAGTTCGATCTCACAATCTATCGATTGTAAATTTACAGACTCGGTAGGAGCAAATATTTTCCCTTCTCCCTTCCCTTGATAGAAATTGTTCCAAAATTTAGTATAAATTTACACTACAACATAATGTTCCGTTTAGAAACATGAATTTACTTGTTTAGCATCATTACTTCTCTTCACATTACTTTAAATTTCCTTTGAATTAGGAACCAAGTAAGGACCCTTTTTTAACAATTCAGCCTTTATATTTTGGCGAGTGTAATGGTCAATCTAAGTAGATACAACACAGAGACAATTTCAAAGGTATAACTTTGTCTTCAACCCTACAAACAGAGTTTACAATGTTTTCTCTTGGATGAAGTGTTGCAATAAACTATAGTTTAATCTTGTGGTGCACATTGTATTCTGAGATTGAGGGTTTGTATTTTACATGATGTCAACATTGTTTATTAATATAGTTTAATGAAAACAAGGATGTTCACTTGAATCAGAGTCCAAATCAACAGCTAATGTAAGTGGTCTATGTTATTACACAGATTGTGTAGTGTTGGGGGGACATTATGGAAATAATAATAAAATAAGGTATTGATGTCATGTGATTTGTTTCAGGAGAGGTTGAAGAACATGGAAGGCTTTTGACATTGAGAAACAATGGTGCTGGCCTTTTGTCTTGTTTTGTACATAGATTTTGCGGGCAAACAGTGGAGAGAAGCATAGGATAAGGTTTAAGCATGCAGTATTATAAGTATAGGGTTTGAATATTTTTTTCCCTTTCAGTTTTCTTAAGGCGTCATGACTAATCCGGACCGACCTGTAGCATACATGGTTTTGGTGGGCAAGTGTCTTGGCAGGGATTTTCTGCATATACAAGGTCTCAAATTTGAGACCTGCTTTAGCGATATTGAACTGCATACTACTTGGACTGGACTATGCCAGTTGGTTTAGGGTCTTTGATACTTTGCTTTTGCTTCATGATTTTGAATGTGGGTGTAGTTATGGTTGTGACTTGTGAGGTTCTCCCATTTGCTCCCACCCTAGGCAATGCCTTGTCTTCAATTGTAAATTGTGTATTGTCTCATCCATGTTTGGGAGTTCTCAATGAAATCTCCCTTTCCTCGAATGTTGACTCGAACCGAAATCAATTGAATTGCTTGAAAGTTGTTAATGAAATCTCCCGGTTTTTGTTTGCATATTTAAGTAAAAACTAAACATCAAGATAAGAAGAATTCAGGTATCGAATTGAACATTAAAATCAGACTCATGGATCAGATTGTATATTAACCCTTGAAAAACTATTTGAAGGCTCTGTTCAAAGTTCAACTACATGGGCAAAGACCCTGTCATCATTTGATACTTTCTTGGATTTAATGAATTCTTCACATCGGTCCTTTTATCATTTTTTTATTAATTTAAACCCCCAACTTCCAATTCATTAACACTTTAGTCTCTAAACAGTTTCCTTTCTAAAAGATGATGTTGACTAATTAGGTTGGGACATTGTGTACAAAGAAAATTAAAGAAATATTTGTTACTATCATGTACCAAGATAGAAATATTTTAATTTATATGACATCCATAATCCACATAACATAAAATTTAACAATCAGATTTTTAAAATATCAGAGAAAAATTTATAAAATTAAATAGTATCTTGTAAAAAAAAAGTTGAATTCAAAATGAAAATAACTGATGTTGCTGAAAATTTGAAAACGATTATCTATATTTAAGAACAAAATTTGGTTAACTGAACCTACCTCGCAACTGAGCAGCAGAGGAGGGACAACCACAGTGGCAATGATTTCATGGATTCGTTCATCATACGACCAGCATAAAGTCCCGAGCTGAACTTTTAAAGATCAAATTTAGTCCGTCGGGGTCGATAATCATTTGCCAAATGAGTCTCAGCCTTCGGTGTGCCTGCACATCTTTTTCTTTAGTTTGTCCTGCTCCCGGTATCGCTCTTGTCGTTCTTCTCTTCGGCGTTTTCTTAACACCTGTTCATCCTTTGCTCTTTGTGCCTCGACTTCTTTCCTTTTCTGTTCTTCCTTCAGCTTTCGCTTCTTCATCTGCAAATTTTAAGCGACATAAAAATCAGCAAATGGCTTATTTGCAATTCAAGGGATGCGGGAAGCAGTATCTAGAATCACACACCTTGTCATTTCTAATCAATTGAAGGTGTTGAACGAGAGCATGGACTTTTCGTTCGTGAGGCTCCATCACAACGGCTCTTCTATCTTCAAGAAGTGGTCGTTTCCGATGAGGTATGTCCTTGGGCTTCGATTCAAACGGAAGACCTGCCTGTAATGCCTTGGGGATCACCAGGGGATTGAACTTCCTTGGCTTCCTCTCAATTGGCTGTAAAGTGTAAACGCAACAAATACAAGTATACACGATAAAAACAGTAAACATAACATAAATATTAGAGCTCGTATTAAAACAGAAACGGTTGAGATAAATCCAAATAAACAAGAAAAACCTTGTATAGGGAATCCTTGTTAACAGGAACAGGAAGATTGTGTTCTCTCCTCAATTCTGCAACAGTTTTCATTCCTTGCCAAGTCTTTTCACGAGGTTGTAACGAGGTAGTTAAAGGATTGTAAAACTGAGGAACTTCAACTTGCGTCCATGCTCGCAGAAAGACAATGTCACTCATCAAAATCCGATCCTCGAAGGTGCACCTTGCAATTCCTTCCCTAGGTTGCCCTCCCTTCTTTTTGGGTCGATTACCAATCTCTTCCTTCGCTGCCTGAGAATATAAAAATGCCATCACTTTCTACCGACGTTTCTTTAACCGGCAGATGGATTAATTTGAATTTTGTGAAAACAACAGAAAATGCTTTGATTATGGTCACGCCAAACCAAGATCCTTTGCAGGATTCTTAATAATTCTCCGAAAAGTTCAGCTAAAGGGCATCCAGCTACTCTAAAGTAAATGGAATCAGCAAAATCTAAGATGACAGAAATACAAAGAGTCGTACGAATTTCAAAATTCTCAGTGTCTATGAGCATTACCTTTTTCACTTGCCCACGGATCCCACTGACTGTTTGAATTGCTGCACCCTCAAACCGAGCTACTTCAAGATCTGAGGTAAACATATCCTTAATGAGGGCAGTTTTCTTGAATATTTTACAAGGGTGACCGACTAGCTTGATTTTTTTCACTATCCGTGCCGCATGGTTAAACTCAAGTATGTATGCCGTTGCAATGATGCGAAATGATGCCTGGCATGCCAAATAATAGCTGTTTGATGAGTAGGTAGCTATGATACTTAAGGAACAACACAAAAGGAAAACAGAAGAAAGCAACAAGTGTTTGGGGTCTTTACAGCAACTCCGAGGGTTCAAATCCAGAAAAAGAGAAGATAGTGTCAGGTATCCAATTTTTTAGCATTCATTGTCATCCCTAGATTAATTATTGATTGCCATATGACAGTACCAATTAAAGATTCATACTATTTTCATATCAGAAAGGATGTTTGTTGGGAAGACTATACATGTACAATTCCCACACAATTCACTGAGTACCAAATTATAGAAGGAAGACAGTACAGGAGGATTGGAATAGTGTAGAAATATATTGGTGATGCAATACCCAAATATTTTATCTACGATTTACTTATGAAGAGAAAGCAGCAAATTCGAAGTTAAGTACGTTGGTTAAATAATTTCTCATTTTTTATATCATAGAGGATGTTTCGAGGATATGGGGCTGCAATTGAAGCTATGATATGGCTAGGGTTGTTCAATAATAAGATTAAAAACTGGTTAAAGGCTCCAAAGGGATTTTCTTGGGCTTCATGCGTAAATACGAAAGACAATATTTAGCTATCTGTACAACAATGATCCACCAGAACCAATTAATACATAAATAAATGGTGACTTAGGCTTTAGTATAGAAAGGCTATGAAATCATAAGGACCATAGAAGAAAAAAGAAGTCTATTAAGATCCATATTATCATGGATATAAATATTTAAGAAGTCTTTGAACTATACTGTCTAAAGCAATTTAGTATCTCTAAAAATATAGCTAACTTAATCCTCATAATTTTAATACTTAAGCAGAAAGGTAAATTACAGAGTTAACATGAGCTACTGGAAATTGATGATGTGTTGGTCAAATGCAAACATGATTTTTAAAAATGATGTGTGATAACTTTATTACGGTCACCATTTGACCAACACATCAGCATATTTTAAAAGTATCAACCCAGTTACATATTTATCCTTTTGCTTAAGTTCAATTGGCCAGTTTTTCTGTCGTGGACTTAATTGCCTCAGATGGAATAGTAACAAGATTTCCCAGCTCCCAGATATTTCAATTGTACTATCATTCATCACCGCCCTAACTTGTTCCATATTTTAACAGGATCTTAGCATGAAAAGTACATAAAATAGAGGAAAGTGACCTGATTGTTAGACAAATTCTGGACAGCCAGCACTCCAGTCTTGGGCGGGGCAAGAGGGCCCCAAAACATTGCAAGGCAATGCATATGTTCTGGAGTATACTTGAGCATGCGATGTCTTCCATTTTGGTCCTCAATGGCATAAACAGGGGTGGTCTGGTAACGCCTCCATCCAATCGAAACAATTATTGGATCTCTAGTCTTCAGCACTTTCTTGTGCCATCTGTGTCGTTTCAGTCTTGTCTGGAAGAAAAGAAAAATTCTTAGTTTGTTCTACAACAAGATAGAATACTAAAACCATCAGAATTAAAATAGACACTACTAATGAGAATGCAGTGTAGATCTTGCTACCAAATTCTTTTTTTATATAACTAGGAATTTATCAACTAAATATACAGGCTAAATCTTGTCAAATTATATGATTTCACAACAATATTTAACCTCAAATCTATGTTTTCCTTATTGAATAATGTGTAATTCTAAATTTACAACCGAAATGACAGAACATAGAACTGCCACAAGCTCAAGACAACCAATAAGGGTTAACACCGCTTAAACATTGTAAATTTATCCAAGTAAAGAAGTTGAGTTGTAAGTAAATTCTGGTTAAGTAATTGTATTTAGAGTCTACTACTTAAGAGATTAGAGTTAGAAGTTTAATGTATCTAGGACTCCTAATGTAACTAAAAGTCCTACTCTTAGAAGTCTATAAAAGAGTCTGTAAACTCAGTTTTAAATGAAGAGAAATAAACTGATTACAGTTTACACAAAATATTTATTCACAAACATTAGAACTCCCATTCATATATAAACCCAGTATAAACAAGCAAGAGACATGAATCTAATACATGGAAAATAAAAAAGGGTTACAAACAAATAAAGCTCAACATTTTCCTTCCATATGGACAGGAAAGCAGACTACTATTCACCAGAGCAACATCAGAATATTAATAATCTTAAGCATGTTCTAACCTGCATGTATCCAACATTGTCCTCGCCAAGACCAATTCCTCCAACCAAAATGGGATGGCAAGGATCAAAATACTCTATCATCTCAAAAGGAACATCATGAACCTCCAATCTTAGATACATCCCAGTTCGGAATCCCTCAATTTCCAATCGGGTAGCCTCATCAAGATCCTCGAGTTCTGCTATATTAATTTGTTTCTGGAGTTCAATCTCTTCTTTCAACTGGAAGAAGCAAGAAAGATTTATGGCTTAAACCTAATATTAGATTGTATTTCTGATTAAAATAAAAGCTAAGTCTACCTTGTCATAATAACCACTGTCATTTTCTTGACTGCGGTGAAACTTTCCCCCGTGTTGTTTATCAGTTTCCTCTTCTGGTGCATCAGATCCATCATAGGTAATAAATGTTAAGGTTACAAAACCAACACGGTTTTCATGGATATATACCATGAAACCAACATGGTTTTCATGGATACATACCATGCAAACAGAAATCAGAATTGAACTGTTCAATGAAAAGAATAAAAACAATGCATCCAAAGAAATGCACAGATAGAAGCAACAACCCTGAGCATGGAGGAGAAAATACAGACAGCTATAGCAGGAGAATGCACCACATTCAACCCCCTGCCATTTTATCAGGATAAACAGGAAGAGATGATCCCAGCAGTCAGAAAAAAGAATATAAAGTGCAAAACCCAAAGTAGTTTAACAAAAGGATATTGAGCATCAAATTTTGCACGGAGAGCTAGCTTTTTTAACCTCCGCTCCTCCAATGCATCATCATCTTCCTTTTGGATTCCACCATTACTAGAATCATCTTCCTTGTGACTTCCAAATTTCTCACCAACTTCTAAATCTTCAAAGTCACCAACCATATCATCTTCTTCAGTTCTAGCTTCTGGCATTTGATCTCTGAGGGCACCCTTAGACCAATCACCAGTGGTGAAACGATCACGAACACTCTCATATACTTCTTCCTCTTTCCAGTTCTTAAGTTCTGAAAAATTAGTGAATTTGGAACAGTCTTCGGTGTTGATGTTCCCTCCATCTAATCCTTCTTTCAAATTCTACAGTAGTAAAAATAAAATATGATGATCAATGAGATGGCTCACTCAAATCGCAACACTTCAAAATCATAAATCAGTTGTGACACATAATACATTGAGGACACACCTTTTCCCTTTGTCCTTTTGGCTTAAAAAATTCATCATCACTTTCTTCATTCTCAGAATCATCATGCACTTCATTAGCAGAAGCATTTGATGCTGATGCAGATTTCCCATATACAAGCTGCATTAGGTTTATATTTTGTCTCTTAGATGACCTTTCTACCAATGATGCTCTCCACTTTGATATGTTTCCCATGCCATCTTCTAGAAGGACATTATAAAATTGCATTTAGAAAGTAAAATAAGAACACGGATATAATGATTAACCACATTAGAAATTAAACAACTGAAAGGGACTATCTAGAGAAGTCCAGGGGATGTTCCCTATCAATCTGACATTCAAAAAGCTGTGTGAGCAGGAAAGCAAGTTTTTTATTTATATTTTTATATTTTTGAATCAAAATTAAGCAAGTTCGTTATTTGCCGGAAACAATTTCAGGCTCAGCAAGGCTACGAAGTACGACATAATTCATCATATAGAACATTACTGTCCCTGGGTGGAAGGCCTACCCTTGGACAGCTAAGCTGTTATGTAGTCAAAATACGTTATACTACCTCATGTAGAACATAATTCCTACAAGTGTAGCTTATAGTATAACTTCTATTGGTGATGGATGTGCATACAATCAATATATATAACTATGAACAGTACCATCAGACTTCGGATCCTCATTGTCACTGTCAGAAAACTCTGAACCTGAAGATGACTCGGTACCAGCATTGCTTCTGTTGTCTTCATCTTTGTCATCATCACCATCATCTTCGTCATCTTCAAGCTCATCATCTGTACCCTGCAATAAAGTTAGTTAAAGATTTTTTCCACCAGTACCAGCTTAATAACACATTGAGGAGACCAAGAGAAGGGAAAGGATACAATTTCATCTATTCCACCTACCTGCTGTAAAAACAAAACAAAACACTAGAGTTCTTTAAAAATAAGCAAAAAGAATCATCGATAAATACCTTGAGATTACTATGATCAACGCCATCACCAAAGATTGCTTTTCTCCTTTTCCTACCACCATGAAACTCGACCTGTTCCAGGACTCGACCCAATCGCTCTGATGCATCAGCATTTCCTTCATCAAAATTACTACCTTCACTTTTCTGCATTGCATCTTCTTGCACACCTTCATCTTGGTCTGAAGACTTTGAATCATCCAGATCACTATCCGCACTTTCTTCATCAAACTCACTATCATCTTCTTCTCCATCAGACTGGTGTTGCTCCAAAGGCTCTATATCACGAATTAGCTTTGGATTCTGACTAAAAAGGGAAATTTTACTCTTTTCCAACTTCTCATCAATTGGGTTCTTTATATTCTGAAGTGATTTCACTAAGGCCTCACCAACATCCCATTTATTTCCTGACAACAGAATGAAACCAGTGAGATATTATACGATTCCTTCAACAGCAAGGGGAAAATTTAACATGAAAAACATTAAAAACCTTTATGTGTTGTCCCCTCCATTTCATCCACTTTAGAATACTGAACAAAATGGTCATTAATGTTTATGTAGACGGCATCTTTGTCATACAAGAGATCCCCAAGCCCAGACATGGGGGCATAAAAAAGTTTTTCTTTGTCACGCAGTCCCTTCTTTTTGGCAGCTGACGGTAGAGGGCAAGGATCAGATAGGCCTGTAACACCAGCTAAGCTAAAGTCGCCAACACCGGCAATATGGACCTGACCAAAAAAAAATTATATGAAACTTAAGTACAGTAAAGCTTGTCATTTCTTGGATAGGATAACACTACATTATTTTAAGACAAAAAAAAGAAATAAAAAACATAAGGCATCTGTTATCCATGTTGACAGCTAAGTGCAATCTTAACAAGATTTATGTATATCTATATTTCCAAGTACAAAGCTAACATCGAATTTAACAACGATAATATAGAGACACTGATACTAAATGGAGCAAATATATGAAAACATGTAAAACAGCTAGAATACAATCCATGCAGAATGTTTACCAGTAAAAAGTTTAAACAAAAATCAAATTCATCCTAAGAGTTTCACCATGGTGTCTGTGAAGGAGGATTTTTCAGAACAATCAGTTGACACCTAACCGACAAAATAGAACAAAGAAATGAAGAAAAGAACAGCAAATTAGTGAACACTACTAAACAAGAGAACATTAGAATCTCAAACTCATTATTGACGAAAGAAATGTGTTTATAACAAATTATCCAAAAGAAATGAAATGGTTTGACCAGTCATTATCAACATAGGGATATCCCTAGTGAACCAATCTCAGGAGTAAAGCATGATGCAATTTTTAAACATCAAGTTTAACTATGGTGATGCTGCTTCTGTTCATGGGAATCTAGATACTGATATGAGGCTACCACAACCAAGTTAGCGAGGATCCAAGGTTATTCTAGCAACATGCTATATATTTACAGGATCCATACACAAGCAGAAGAATGAGCAACTCAAGTTTTAGGACATAATGGCAATGGAAAAGACCTTCACAATTTTTAAGTCTTTAAAATCATCCAATAATTTAGCATGCAGCATAGCGATGACTATTAGAAAAGATTCAGAGGGCATACCTTAGTTCCCTTTTTCATATTACAGCCTCGCAAATAACCATAAAGTGTAACATTTCTATCACATTTATTATTCATTTGCACTCTCTCAGGAGGAGTAACATCTTCTAAACGATCAACCAAGATACACGGATGAGAGGTTCTCCATGATAAAGGAGGGAACTTCATAACAGATATAAATCTGGCAAGGTTGTGAATTTCTCGCTTTGGATACCTGTTAGAAAAGTCAGAGAAGCAACAATAAATCTCACAGTTGAACTTTTAGGTAAGCTTCCATGGAATTTCACCAGTGAGTGTAGTTAAAAATAGAGTCTTAGTTAGGATGCTTACTTCCCATGAATGAGACCAGATAAATAAAACAATTTAGCTCCATCATATATTTCTGTCCAGAAACGATGTTTGAGACGCTGTTTCGTTTTTTTTAGTTTCTTTACGTCCTTAAACTTATCGAGGTGGGTAAGAACCCCCATCACTTTTGGAAAACCATGAACTTGCAATATGTTAAGGAACTCAAATGTTTCCTACAATATACCAAAAAGTTGTTGAAATATATTAGAATATCTCAATGATTGAAACTGAGATTCAATGAATATAATTTACAAAGAAGTAGCTTGTCATCTTCTAAAAGTTCAAGTTAAGGAAAGCATATCAAACATCTTCGATGTCTCACCATTTCAAAGCCGTAACTTCCATCAATAAGAAGCAAAGCTAGATCAGCAAACTTTGCAGCATCAATCATGCCATTGATATCATTTGGACACTCAACAAACTGCAGACGCCGTTGTTTGCCTAACAAGTTAAACAAATTCCTTATCAGACAAGGAGCAACTCCACTACCTTTCTAACCCAGATGAAAAATAAATGAATATAAGTATATAAAACTACTAAATTTTAGGGAAACATCAACCTGACACTATTGTTATCGGTCCTCGAACCTCAGGTAAATTATGCTTTGTGTAATGCTTTACAAGAGTCTTAATTAAAAGAGACTTTCCAACCTGTGACAAGTAAAACTTTCAACAATTATTAACCTTATAATCATAAGAAAAGACATCCAGGCGGTACTGTGTAGTGTTGATGGTACACATCCGCACAGACAAAATTACTAAGTTCCCAAACATCTGAAAGTAGGCATCAAATAGCATGTGGGACAAAGAATTTCCAAGATTTTCTAGGCTGCAGTTCTATACCCATGATTCCTACACAATAACCTTAAAGATCAATAATTTCAAGTTCAGCATTTTAAATCTAATCTATTATATTATTTCCTGTAAATTCCATCAAAATTAATAGAAAAATATTCCTGATTACCACCAACTCTTTCTCTTTACAAAGTTTCTTCAGTCATTATGAAACATATTCTAAGGGGGAAATACGCTATCCTTATTTTAAAGTTCCTTACAAAACAATGAAATAAAGTCAAATACACATAAAAATCCTTTCAAACCAAAAGCTACACTGGGAAATTAGGACATCCTCAAATTTTAGTTTTCACTAAAAATCAGGTTAAACATCTATACAGCAACAGTTCTCATTAACATATAGATATATCATTGGTCCAGGAAGTTAGCCAAACACTTTATTCATCCTTAAAATTTTCATTCACACTCTATGTAAACAGGCAGCTGAGCTCTCGTAGAAATGGAAACACATCTTCTTTAACCCAATTCTTATAAGGAGAAACCAATTTATATATCCTAAAATAACAATTAAATTATAAAATTGCTATGTTCAAAACAACTCAATGTCAATTACTTTTCCTTTGATTCCAGAAAATAATGACAAAAAATAAAGAACGATCGTGGCAACAAGACATTACCTGAGGGGGGCCCTGTACCACGACCACAAACGGAGGCGGTTCGCCATAGGAACGATCCATAACAGGAAGATGAAGCCTACGCTGTTCTTTCTCAACAGTGCGTGATTGCAATCGCTTTGCTTTTGCATTGGAACGAAAAGCGAACGCCTGATATAAAAAATCAATTTTATAAAAATAGTCTTGAATTATTAGCTCAAACAAAAGAACAAACTCATATCAATTTTAAAGAAAGAGCTGAACCTTAGGATTTTGCTGCTTCTGGTCGGAGTTTTGATTCTTATTTTTGTCTTTGGCTTTCTTTTTTGCAGAGGCGCCCGAGTGGCGAGAGCGGTGAGCCCGGTGTGACTGCTCTCCGGCGCCGCTATCAATGGCCATGGCGGATCTTTGACGAATAGAAAAGGGTCTGGCAGTGATTTTTGGGAGGAAAGACGAGTAAAGCAACTCCGGCTCTTACTAGGGTTTTAGCTAGGTTTCCACACTTTTTATTACGGTTTTTACTACAGCACGCTAATATATTACCGTTAAATGTCACCATACGTGTGTATATATATATATATTTATAGATTAAAAGTTATGTTATTTAAAATATATTATCATTAATTAAATAATTATAAATATTAAGGGTTAAATGTATTATCATTAGTTAAATAATTATAAACATTAAGAGTTAAAAGTATTTTTATACGTTATTTTATTTCTTGAATACAATATAATTATAATTTTTTTTTATAAATTTAATAAAAAATTAATAATATTTATAAATATATGCATATCATATGCATATGGCATATCAAATAATTATAAACATTAAGGGTTAAAAGTATCTTTATGTCTTATTTTATTTCTTGAATACAATATAATTATATTTTTTTATAAATTTAATAAAAAACAATAATATTATAAAAATATATATATTCTTTTTTATAGGAGATGCATTTATCAAAGTTTCGATAAAAAAATATAAGATTCATTAATTTATCAAATAATTATAAATATTCATTTTATTATATTTTATATAAATTCAAATTTGGATATAAAATTTAATATTTCTTTATTTAATAATTATAATAAATATGGTATTTTTATAAGATAATAATTATTTCAAGTAATATTTTATATATCGTGATAAACAATCCATTTTATCGCTAAAATTAAAATATATTTTTCATGTCATATATTTTCTTTTTTTCATGCCTTTTGTTTGTTTAGCTAGTTTTTCATTTTCGTATAAAAGCAGTTGATGTTTTTTATTTTTATGGTGCGTTTTATTGTAAAAACAACACTAGTATTCGAACTTATAAATTCTAAAAACAATAATAATTTCTTTAACCATTTGGACTAAATGGCGCGTGCTACAAAAAATTATTATTATATATATTTTATATTCATGTTTAATCTATAAAAGCCAAAAACCATAAAAATAGACATGAATTCAATAAAATAAATAGTTAAAAGGCCTCATGTTTAATCTTTTGGTCACTTAAATATTTTTTTTATTTTTTATATAAATAATCTTTTATTATTTTATTTTTTTAAAATTTCACAATTGTTAAATAAAGATATCTGATCAACAATGATTAATACCTAAAATTGACGTGATATGTGTGTATGATACATCTTCTGGTGTTAATCGTCAGTTGATTGTTTTTTTTTTCATCAAACAAGAGTGAATTTCAAATAAAATGAAACGTTAAAAATTAATCTAAAAAAATAAATAAAGACTAAAATAGTTTAAAAGATCAAATATTAAAATTTATTTTTGACTTTATGCTTAAAATAAAACCTATAAAATTCGGATACCGACTAATCGGATAACAGGTATCCGGTTCATATATAAAATTTATTTTTTATTTTAAAATTAAAAAATTACATATTAAACGTGTAAATTTAAATTTTTATAATACACGGTCAAACATAAAAGTTAGTGGTTTAAAAATAATTTAAAATATATATACGTATATATATATTAATGTTTACCAATAAAATGATATTAAAAATATTAATATCGTTTTTATTTAAAATATTAATGTTTATCACTAAAATGATATTAAAAATATTGATATATTTTTCGGTATTAATGGATTAATAAGAATATATTTAAAAATTAGAAGTATATAATAAAAATATAAAATAAATTTAAATCTTTAAATTAATTTTTTACAAATATTAAAAAACCATAATTAAAAATATATATATTAAAATTAGTTAGGTCGAGTCTGGTATCAAATAACTAGAAAAAATCGGCTTAAATCCAACCCAATTATTCTTAAGTTGAGTACCTGATACGGTCTGATAATTTTTTAAAAATTATCTGATATTTTTATTTTAGATAACCAAATAATTGAGTCAGGCCAAATGAATTATGTAATTTTAAACGCTCCCTAACGACTATACAAATTATCATTTTATTAAAAAAAATTAAAATCTACCCAAAAAAAATATTTTTATTAATTAATTTGTCAAATTTATTGCTATCCTGCAAAACCTATAATAATATAAAATATATTTTTTAATATCTTTTCTGATTTTTTTTTTATATTTTATATACATTGAATTTATCACTTTATAAGTTCTGAGGGAGTATTTTATAAATAAATCCTTATTAACTTTTTTGAAAAAAAGAGTATATTCGAACCTAATCCTTGAATTATGGAAGACTTGCTGGTTTTTTTATCGTTGATCGTTTGAATTTTGGTAGGCGGAGGCTAAAATACTTAAGGGGCCACATGAGGATCTAGAAGGTTATCTTGGGGCAATTGATCATCTAAGGAGCAACATTCGTTTTTTTAGCAGCAACAAGAACTTTAGGAATAGTGATGGGGTGATTAATGAGGCTAACACTTTACTTGCTAAAGCTATTTCAAAGCTAGAGGATGAGTTTAAGCAGCGGTTAAATTCTTACAGGTTTGTATTTCTGACTTATCATCAGCTTCTGACCTTTTTTCCTCCATCTGAGTTGTACATTTTAGTGAATTCTTGCCTTGCAAAAGATCTAGGTCCCATTATCAGATGGTGAGTTCTTGGCTTGTATTGAAGTTATCTGTCATCAGATCAGATCTTTTACATTTGTGCATACTGCATATTATACAAACCTTGGAAGGGGTACCACTACATATTTGATCTTCCTTTCCTACAACTGAAATCCTTATTTTCTTTGTTATTAATTTACGTGTTTGATCTGTGTGAATGTGTGCATGTATGTGTCTTTTGAGCATCATTTCCATCAGGTTTCATTTTTCAGAATGTACGTAGAGAAAAATACCATAGTCTTATTTGTTAATCTGATTGAAAATGTGTTTAACAGCTATATGGTTGAGATCCAAATGGTCTAGTTGCTAAATTGTGAATCAATAGTGTTAATGTTGCCTGCCGCTAGGTTCCTCATAATTTGGTACTGGTTCTCCCTGTATTTTAGTCTAGTAATAAATCCAAACATTAACTGGGAAAGAACCAAATTTCTTCATTTTAAATTGAGTTTTACTTTTTCAGGGAGTTTAATGATAACCTCCTGTTGGGGTGTTTTCTCAATAAGATTTTAGGATAGGATATTTCAATTTTTAAGGATCTAGTTTTTTGTAGTTTACTTAATCTTGCAGTTGTTATTAATTATTATGTTTTAATCTCTCCATTTATTACTTTGGCCTTTTAATTGAATTTCAGCAAACCTATTGAGCCTGATCGTTTGTTTGATGGCCTTCCAAATGCACTACGTCCATCATCAGGATCACCTGGAAATCAAGGAGATGCTGGTGGCAAGGCCACATCCCATAGCCATTCTGAGCATCAAAATATTGATTTGGAAACTGCTGTGTATACTCCTCCCACTCTTATACCTCCTCGAATTATGCCATTGCTGCATGATCTAGCCAAGCAAATGGTCCGAGCTGGTCACCAGCAGCAACTACTCGGGATTTATAAGTAAGATTTTCACTTTTCTTTTTGTTATTTAAGTTTACATTCTTTTACTTGTTTGATTGTTTAGACTTAAAGCCTTTATAATATTTTTTGAACAATTAAATTGTGATATGGTTGTCATTTCATTGATAAGTGTTTTGTTGGGGTTCTAACTAAATAGAAGTGGCGAGCACCGGGCTGGGAAATGGACTGGGGCAGAAAGTCATGTTGGCAACATTAGGGAGTTAACATAGATAAAGTTTTAAAAATGACTCCCTAGTCCCCTTCCAAATCAATAACATGTTAAACTGTATCTTGTTATTGCATGTGAGATTTATATACACACACTGTTCATTGTGATTGGTTTCAACTGTTGCCTACACTAGACATATATGCTGTTAGCTTCCTTATATAAGTAATTCATATCTAGAACACGTGTGGCTGAATTATTATTTTGCTGGAACTGATCTTACATTGTTGTTCTTTCCCAGAGAAACTCGTTCATTGGTACTGGAAGAAAGTCTCCAGAAATTGGGAGTTGAAAAACTTAGCAAAGATGATGTCCAGAAGATGCAATGGGAAGTTTTGGAGGCAAAGATCGGAAATTGGATTCACTTTATGCGTATTGCTGTAAGTAAAATAGTGACATTCTGGGATATGGAGAAATTTCAATCAACATCCTTTCATAAACTTATCATGTTTGAACAGGTCAAACTACTATTTGCCGGAGAACGAAAAGTATGTGATCAAATGTTTGAAGGCTTTGATTCTCTTAGTGATCAATCTTTTGCCGAAGTTACTGCAAGTAGTGTCTCGGTTCTACTCAGTTTTGGTGAGGCGATAGCGAGAAGCAAGAGATCGCCAGAAAAGCTATTTGTACTTCTAGACATGTATGAGATAATGAGAGAGCTTCACTCTGAGGTACACTTAATATTACAAAACTAACGAGGTCAATGCATTGAGAGAATGCCACTTAGGGAGTGGATAAAATAAATCTGCTCATTTTATATAGTTCACTTAATTAGGAAGATCTGGAATTCTCTAGGTTTCCATCTTGGCTAAATTACTATTAATATGTGGGTCAAATGTAACAACTTATATTTTATATATTTTTGGTCAAACATGCACCCTATACTATTGCACTGAATAGAGTAGTTCTAGAATCAAAGCAAAGGGATCCACTTTGTTTCCTTTTTCTTCTTTATTTGTCTTTTATTGATGTTAATGCACATTTTTCATAATTGAAATTTGTGAGATTATATATATAGTATTGATAGGAATTTGAGTTAGGATCTATTACTTAGAGATAATTTTAGTAGAATTAAAAGTCTTAAGTTAATAGGATTAAAAGCCTGAAGTAATTAGGACTTCTAATCCTATTCAAAGTCTTATTCTAAAGCCTATAAAAAGGCATTAGCTTGTGTAAACAAAATCATTCATTCAACAACAGAAAAACAATTATGTTTCTTCTTCCGTTTCACAAAAAGCTTAAATTTTCTTTTTTCTTTTTCAACATTATTTTTCCACAAAGTTGGAAGTTGATTTTCTACATGGTATCAGTCTAATATCGATCCTAGTCTGAATTCTTAATGGGATTCCTTTCGACAACCTCTGAGATGTTACTCACAACAAAACAAACGGTTGAATTAGAGTTTTTTCAAGCAATTCCAGGTTCGATAGTAACCTGTGAAACAAATTTAGCTCTCGTGGAGGATAAAGATATACAAAATATTTGTTCTCCTACTGCACTCTTTTCTTCTAAAGGTACATCAACATGGATCATCGACTCTGGAGCATCTGATCACATGACTGGTAACAGAGAATTATTCCTTAATTTTTTAGATTCCTCTTCTAAAAGTTCTATTAAAACAACCGATGGCTCTTTTTCTCCTATCAAAGGAAGTGGCTCCGTCCTTATTAATGATAACTTGTTGCTTGAAAATGTTCTGTTTGTGCCTAATCTTGCCTGCAATCTTATCTCTGTTAGTAAACTCTCCAAGAATTTGAAGTGTTCATTACAGTTTACTGAATCTGGTTGTTTTTTACAGGCAATGAATTCGAGGAAAATGATTGGCAATGCTAGCTTACAAAATGGTCTTTATGTCCTTCTCGGTAATCAACCAACTGTCATACCAAATACTTCTTGTTCCTTTACTTCTTTAGGACAAATTGATAATATAATGTTATGGCATTTTAGGTTAGGACATCCTAATTTCCATTATCTTGCTAAATTATTCCCTAAATTGTTTGTTAATAAAAATCCAAGTTCTTTGAAGTCGATAAAAGGTGATCAGAAAGTTTGTAGACTTAATAAATCCATCTATGGTTTGAAACAGTCGCCTAGAGCCTGGTTTGACAGATTTACCAAGGTAATTCTGAAAGCTGGATATAAACAATCCTTAGCAGATCACACACTCTTCATTAAGATAACCTCTAACAATAAAAGGGTTATTTTAATAGTGTATGTGGACGACATAATTCTGACAGGTGATGATGAGGAAGAGATAAGTCACCTGAAAAGGTTATTAAATACAGAGTTTGAAACAAAAGACCTAGGAAAACTCAGATACTTTCTAGGCATGGAGGTTGCTAGGTCGAGCAAAGGTTTAGTAATAAATCAAAGAAAGTATGTTCTTGATTTACTTAATGAAACTGGGATGCTAGGATGCAAACCGGTTGATACTTCCATGGAAGCAGGATTAAAATTTAGTAAAGATGACTCAAGTCATAAAGTTGATAAGGGTAAATTTCAAAGGTTAGTGGGAAAGTTAATTTATTTATCATTAACCAGACTAGATATTGCCTTTCCAGTTAATGTTATCAGTCAACACATGACTGATCCAAGGGAGGATCACATGGAAGCTGCAATTAGAATTTTGAGATACTTGAAAGGGACACCAGGGCATGGACTGCTATTTAAAAAGACTCAAGAAAGTTCTATTCAAATTTTTTCAGATTCAAGCTGGGCAGGTGAACTGACAGAAAGAAGATCAACTAGTGGCTATTGTTCCTTTGTTTGGGGAAATCTAGTGACTTGGAGAAGTAAGAAACAAACAGTTGTATCTAGAAGCAGCGCTGAAGCAGAATATAGGGCTTTAACATTGGGAATGTGTGAAGGAATTTGGTTATTAAAGCTACTGAAAGAGTTAGATGTGAACCAAGAGGAAAAGTTCGAGATTTTTTGTTATAATCAGTCTGCCATACAAATTGCTCGAAATCCAGTTCATCATGATAGGACGAAACATGTAGAGATTGATAGATATTTTATCTCGGAAAAGATTACTAATGGGACAGCTTCTTTATCCTATGTTCCTACAGAAGAACAAGTGGCAGACGTGTTTACAAAAGCATTACCAAAAGCTTCATTCGACAAGTTTCTATTCAAGTTGGGAATATATAATATATATTCTCCAACTTGAGGGGGTGTGTGAGATTATATATATAGAATTGATAGGAATTTGAGTTAAGATCTATTACTTAGAGATAATTTTAGTAGAATTAAAAGTCTTAAGTTAATAGGATTAAAAGCCTAAAGTAATTAGGACTTCTAATCCTATTCAAAGTCTTATTCTAAAGCCTATAAAAAGGCATTAGCTTGTGTAAACAAAATCATTCATTCAACAACAGAAAAACAATTATGTTTCTTCTTCCGTTTCACAAAAAGCTTAAATTTTCTTTTTTCTTTTTCAACATTATTTTTCCACAAAGTTGGAAGTTGATTTTCTACAAAATTACAACAACAAATGGTTTTCACTGTAAGATTGACTTTTTATTAGATCTCCCATTTCCTTATCAGGTTATCCTTTTATTTGTATTTACCAATTATTTCATCATATGAAGCCCAATACTTCCAGTTGAAGTTAATTAAACTGAAACTGATGTCCAAATTGACGTGAATCTTTTGAATTTTGCTTTTTACCGATGTTAGAATTTATCAAAATCGTGTACAGAATGTGTACCTTTCAAGTCGTAGTTCTGTCTTTTGTTCTTTTGAGATTAGATATTAAGGTTTTAAAGTATTTTTTTTCATAACTCTGGTATGGTCTTTTTATAATTTCTTATATTGCATGGATTGGGCAATTAAATTAAGGTTTGCAACAATGCTAGGTAATATCCTCAAAATCTATGACATATTCCACCTCGGTTGACAATCTAGTGGCCAAAAAATGATCAAGTTTGTGTAGCAATCACTTTCCTGCTGTAAAGATGGGGGCATACTCAAATGGTGCTAGGTACTTTCCATTAACTTAAGTACTTAACAGATGATTTCTTTTGCAGATTGAAACCATTTTCAAAGGTAAAGCATGCACTGAGATTAGAGAATCTGCATTGGGCTTAACAAAGAGACTTGCCCAGACCGCTCAGGATACCTTTGGTGATTTTGAAGAAGCAGTTGAAAAAGATGCAACAAAAACTTCTGTTTTGGATGGAACTGTCCATCCTTTAACCAGCTATGTGATTAATTATGTAAAGTTTTTATTCGAGTAAGTTCTGCTTTCTGTAATTTGGAGTTTATTGCTCTATCTCTTTGGGCCGTGGTTAATGCATGCTAATTGCATGTTTCTTTTACAGTGAAATATTATGCTTGACCTGTGATCTTTAGGACTCATTTACACTTAGTTTCGTTTTAGCAAATGGAGAATTGGGGATATGTCAATTGTCAGCAGGATTAAACATCCTACAGTTTTCATAATCAAATCATGATATGATCTATGATATTTTCTCTTGTCTTGATCTTGAAGCCAATTTACCTGTACGATTTTAAGAAGCTCTGGTTGCAGGATATTTATTTATTTTTGCTGCATGATGCCATAGGCTATTGATATATTCATGCTGGTGAACTGACAATCATGTGTTAAATTCCTGCAGCTACCAATCAACATTGAAGCAACTTTTCCAGGAATTTGTAACTGGTGATGATACGGGATCTCAGTTGGCTTCTGTAACAATGAGAATTATGCAGGCTCTTCAAACAAATTTGGATGGAAAATCCAAGCAGTATAAAGATCCCTCTTTGACTCATTTATTTCTCATGAATAATATTCACTATATGGTGAGATCTGTGCGCAGGTATGTCATAAATCTGAATTCTCCTGTAAAGTTTGCTTTCGTCTTACATGTAACGATATTTTCTAATTTCTTGTTTAGGTCCGAAGCCAAAGACCTGTTAGGGGATGACTGGGTCCAAAGACACAGGAGGATTGTGCAGCAGCATGCAAACCAATACAAAAGGAATGCTTGGCAAAAGGTATTTTTTGATGACCTAACTGACATAAGGCAGAGCAAGACAAGTTTGACATTGTTCTTCTCTTTGTGTTTCTTTCTATGATATTCGAAAAATAAATCACTCATTTATGCAATAGACTTTGATGATAAGCTTCTAGTTTTGAAATGTTGTGTATGAAAAGACATTTACAATTTAACTGCATTTAGTGCATTGACTTGTCCCTGAACTGGTTCTTGAGGAAATTTGTCTGCATTCAGTATCCTTGCACCGGAGTGAAAATATCACCTGTTAGGCCGTTGTTTGAAAAGTATTCTCCCGTCATCTTGTCTTCTGCTCATGATGTCCCTGTGGAAAATGGAGGTTCTTATTGCTTGCTCATGCATCAAATAGTTTATAACTAAGCTAAAATTATTATAATAATACCTGATGGGACTAATTTCTCAACCCTCTTAAAGTACAAGGACCAAGTTCTGTCAAATCAAAGTAGAGGGACTAGTTTCTTAGTTTTTGTAAAGTAGGTGGACGATATTCATAAATTTCCATGGGTACATTAGTCGTGGGTAGAAAAAACTTTGGTAATAGCTCCAAAGAGATGATTTTCTCCATTTGGAAATAGCTTACAGTTGTACAATGCCTTTCAGATGTTAAAAAAGTTAACCATCCTTTTCTCCATATCTTTTCTACTGTAGATCCTTCAGTGCCTATCTGTACAAGGGCTGACCTCGTCCGGAGGTGGTTCAGTAGGCGACGGAGGCAATAGCAGCGGAGTTTCCAGAGCATTGATTAAAGACAGGTCAATTGTAACTGGCCTGTTGAGAATCCATCTAGTTTACCTTTACTATACCTCTGATCTTGATGTGTGAGTTATTTGGACCAGGTTCAAGATTTTCAATATGCAATTTGAGGAGCTTCATCAAAGACAATCTCAATGGACAGTTCCCGACACAGAATTAAGGGAGTCCCTGAGGCTTGCAGTAGCGGAAGTGTTGTTGCCTGCCTATAGATCATTCCTAAAACGCTTTGGGTACGTTTTTTGCATTACTCGTAAACCTATTACTGATTTTAAGTAGGACAAAAATACTAAAGAGGCTCTGAACTTTCTTATTTTAACCTCCCTCCCCCCGGTTTTACCGTATCGAATAAGTAGATGTTTTTACTTTGTTCTCGAGAAAACGTACCGTCCTCTATTTGAAAATGTCCTTATGTCCTGAGTTTTCTATTTCCTGCAGACCTCTGGTTGAGAGTGGGAAGAATCCTCAGAAGTACGTGAAGTATACAGCGGAGGACCTCGAACGAATGTTGGGAGAATTCTTCGAGGGCAAGAATTTAAGCGAACCTAAACGATAGTCTGATCCCGCTGCTTTCGAGAATTCTTCGACTAGATTGTTTTTCAGGTACGTAGCGTATCACATTACGCATATTATTGCTTGAATGTGTGTGGTGGTGGTGTTTATGTTTCTGAAGAGATTTGGTTCATCTTTACATGGCTATAAGATTTGTTACTTGCGAGGAAAGTAAAAACAAAGAAAGAAGAGTATGATGCTAAAGTGAGATTAAGAGACCCAAAATATGTATTTGTAAATGATTAACTCAAAACTCAAATGAGATCCTAATAATTTTTTTAAATATTTTATTTTTTTTAATTCTTTTGAGCATGTTTTGTTAATTTTTAAATTTGTATAACTTTACATGTTACCTAATGTGTAAGGTAAATTATATTCGATTCATTTTGGTTAATGTACTTTTAAAATATTTGAAAGTCACTCAATTTCTAGTTTGAATGTAATATAAACAACCCGACTTTGACCTGACCTGAATGATCAGATTGTCACCTTTAGATAATTCATTTAATACAGTTAAATTTTATTAAATTTAATTAAAATTTTAAAATAATAAAATAAAATTTGTCAAATCAAACTAACATAAATTTTAATATATCCTATAGAGAACTCTATTGAGACGATTTGGTTTAGGAACTGCTGGCTTTTGGTTGCTTTTGGGTCCCATTAATTTTTTCCAGAAATCTTCACATAATCTTTATAAAAAAATCGTATGATCAATAATTAATATATATCAGCGTTTAACATCTTGATTTAAGCTTATTGAAATTAATCGAATTAAATGATTAATATTAAATCTTATAGATTGAGGGTGATCTAATTTTTTTGGCAAAAATTATTTTATAATATTAATTTTAAATATATTTTTTTATTCAATGATCATAAATTAATGTAAAATTATTTGTTATCATCATATCTTATCTCTCTATCCATGAGTTCATATTTAGTATACCAACAATGAAAATATAATTAATTTTAAAAATAATATTTAAATATTATTGTTCATTAAAAATCTTTTATTCTAAATTTTAAAACTTTACCTATAATGGAGGTCACTTAATTAATGGTATAATTATATTTGGTCACTCATTTATGGGTAAAGTTATATTTGGATTACTCTTTATATTTAAAAAATTATATCAATTTGGTCATTTTTTTCTTTTAAATCACTTGATTAACTTGTTAATATTAGAGTACTTCATTTGAAATCATTGATTAATCTAATACACAAATTGATATTTTTTTTTCAAATATGAAGAGTGACAGTGAGTGACACGAATATAACCTTACATATAATTGAGTGATTTAAATATAACCTTTAATAATTGGATGACCAAAATGTAACCTTATTCATAAACGAGGGACCTAAATATAACTTTAAATAATTAAATAACTTAAATATAACTATATTATTGTCACGGGGTCAGAGTTCTCGCGCAGGGACATCTACCCGTGCGGCACCTCGGGACACTCGCATGCCCGAGGATCAGCCTGAACGATCTCCGATGCTTACTGGTTTCGCCCTCCCATGGGCTCATCAGGGAAGCGGGGACAGCTCCCGACCAGTGTGGTGCACGATCAGCGCGCCCATCCCAGATGGGACGGCTGCTCGGCACGTACTACACTCTTAATGCTATCCCGCTCCCAAGCTTTACGCACCACCAGAAAGCATCTCGCTCGGTCCCGCGTAGTCACGACTCATGGTCCGTGACATTCTCCTCCACCCAATTCATGCACGCCCTCGTGCATGGGAGGAAACTCTTGACCTTCTCGAAAACGTGCCAGGAACTAGTGTGCAATTCTCCCAAACTTGCCCACTAACTGGGGCCGCCCTCCAATGTCGGGCACAGGTCTACTTGCAACCACCTCATGGCACTCGCCACTTCAACAAGGTGTCCCATTGCCGATCTCAACCACCTCATGGCCCGCCACTTATAACCAGGTGTTCTCATTGAACCACCTCATGGCCCTCGCCACTATACCAGGTGTTCCCATTGAAGATCGCAACCACCTCATGGCCCGCCACTATAACCAGGTGTTCCCATTGAACCACCTCATGGCCCTTGCCACTATAATCAGGTGTTCTCATTGCAGCTCGACCATCCGGAGAACTTTCGCTGTGGCTTCCTGCCTACCCGTCCTCGTCTCTAGAGAACCCACTCGCGAACACCCGCTTCTCTTTGGGGTGCGAGCTAACACGCTCGTCCTCATGACTCGCTCCGCAGCACATGAGGCGCTTGGTCAGCCCAACAGCTAGCACACAGTCTCGCTCTGATACCACTTGTCACGGGGTCAGAGTTCTCGCGCAGGGACATCTACCCGTGCGGCACCTCGGGACACTCGCATGCCCGAGGATCAGCCTGAACGATCTCCGATGCTTACTGGTTTTACCCTCCCATGGGCTCATCAGGGAAGCGGGGATAGCTCCCGACCAGTGTGGTGCACGATCAGCGCGCCCATCCCAGATGGGACGGCTGCTCGGCACGTACTACACTCTTAATGTTATCCCGCTCCCAAGCTTTACGCACCACCAGAAAGCATCTCGCTCGGTCCCGCGTAGTCACGACTCACGGTCCGTGACATTCTCCTCCACCCAATTCATGCACGCCCTCGTGCATGGGAGGAAACTCTTGACCTTCTCGAAAACGTGCCAGGAACTAGTGTGCAATTCTCCCAAACTCGCCCACTAACTGGGGCCGCCCTCCAATGTCGGGCACAGGTCTACTTGCAACCACCTCATGGCACTCGCCACTTCAACAAGGTGTCCCATTGCCGATCTCAACCACCTCATGGCCCGCCACTTATAACCAGGTGTTCTCATTGAACCACCTCATGGCCCTCGCCACTATACCAGGTGTTCCCATTGAAGATCGCAACCACCTCATGGCCCGCCACTATAACCAGGTGTTCCCATTGAACCACCTCATGGCCCTTGCCACTATAATCAGGTGTTCTCATTGCAGCTCGACCATCCGAAGAACTTTCGCTGTGGCTTCCTGCCTACCCGTCCTCGTCTCTAGAGAACCCACTCGCGAACACCCGCTTCTCTTTGGGGTGCGAGCTAACACGCTCGTCCTCATGACTCGCTCCGCAGCACATGGGGCGCTTGGTCAGCCCAACAGCTAGCACACAGTCTCGCTCTGATACCACTTGTCACGGGGTCAGAGTTCTCGCGCAGGGATATCTACCCGTGCGGCACCTCGGGACACTCGCATGCCCGAGGATCAGCCTGAACGATCTCCGATGCTTACTGGTTTCACCCTCTCATGGGCTCATCAGGGAAGCGGGGATAGCTCCCGACCAGTGTGGTGCACGATCAGCGCGCCCATCCCAGATGGGACGGCTGCTCGGCACGTACTACACTCTTAATGCTATCCCGCTCCCAAGCTTTACGCACCACCAGAAAGCATCTCGCTCGGTCCCGCGTAGTCACGACTCACGGTCCGTGACATTCTCTCTTGTCACGGGGTCAGAGTTCTCGCGCAGGGACATTTACCCGTGCGGCACCTCGGGACACTCGCATGCCCGAGGATCAGCCTAAACGATCTCCGATGCTTACTGGTTTCGCCCTCCCATGGGCTCATCAGGGAAGCGGGGACAGCTCCCGACCAGTGTGGTGCACGATCAGCGCGCCCATCCCAGATGGGATGGCTGCTCGGCACGTACTACACTCTTAATGCTATCCCGCTCCCAAGCTTTACGCACCACCAGAAAGCATCTCGCTCGGTCCCGCATAGTCACGACTCACGGTCCGTGACATTCTCCTCCACCCAATTCATGCACGCCCTCGTGCATGGGAGGAAACTCTTGACCTTCTCGAAAACGTGCCAAGAATTAGTGTGCAATTCTCCCAAACTCGCCCACTAACTGGGGCCGCCCTCCAATGTCGGGCACAGGTCTACTTGCAACCACCTCATGGCCCTTGCCACTATAACCAGGTGTTCCCATTGAACCACCTCATGGCCCTTGCCACTATAACCAGGTGTTCTCATTGCAGCTCGACCATCCGGAGAACTTTCGCTGTGGCTTCCTGCCTACCCGTCCTCGTCTCTAGAGAACCCACTCGCGAACACCCGCTTCTCTTTGGGGTGCGAGCTAACACGCTCGTCCTTATGACTCGCTCCGCAGCACATGAGGCGCTTGGTCAGCCCAACAGCTAGCACACAGCCTCGCTCTGATACCACTTGTCACGAGGTCAGAGTTCTCGCGCAGGGATATCTACCCGTGCGGCACCTCGGGACACTCGCATGCCCGAGGATCAGCCTGAACGATCTCCGATGCTTACTGGTTTCGCCCTCCCATGGGCTCATCAGGGAAGCGGGGACAGCTCCCGACCAGTGTGGTGCACGATCAGCGCGCCCATCCCAGAAAGCAGTAAGCATCGGAGATCGTGCACCACACTGGTCGGGAGCTGTCCCCGCTTCCCTGATGAGCCCATGGGAGGGCGAAACCAGTAAGCATCGGAGATCGTTCAGGCTGATCCTCGGGCATGCGAGTGTCTCGAGGTGCCGCACGGGTAGATGTCCCTGCGCGAAAACTCTGACCCCGTGACAAGTGGTATCAGGGCGAGACTGTGTGCTAGCTGTTGGGCTGACCAAGCGCCCCATGTGCTGCAGAGCGAGTCATGAGGACGAGCGTGTTAGCTCGCACCCCAAAGAGAAGCGGGTGTTCGCGAGTGGGTTCTCTAGAGACGAGGACGGGTAGGCAGGAAGCCACAGCGAAAGTTCTCCGGATGGTCGAGCTGCAATGAGAACACCTATTTATAGTGGCAAGGGCCATGAGGTGGTTCAATGGGAACACCTGGTTATAGTGGCGGGCCATGAGGTGGTTGCGATCTTCAATGGGAACACCTGGTATAGTGGCGAGGGCCATGAGGTGGTTCAATGAGAACACCTGGTTATAAGTGGCAGGCCATGAGGTGGTTGAGATCGACAATGGGACACCTTGTTGAAGTGGCGAGTGCCATGAGGTGGTTGCAAGTAGACCTGTGCCCGATATTGGAGGGCGGCCCCAGTTAGTGGGCGAGTTTGGGAGAATTGCACACTAGTTCCTGGCACGTTTTCGAGAAGGTCAAGAGCTTCCTCCCATGCACGAGGGCGTGCATGAATTGGGTGGAGGAGAATGTCACGGACCGTGAGTCGTGACTACGCGGGACCGAGCGAGATGCTTTCTGGTGGTGCGTAAAGCTTGGGAGCGGGATAGCATTAAGAGTGTAGTACGTGCCGAGCAGCCGTCCCATCTGGGATGGGCGCGCTGATCGTGCACCACACTGGTCGGGAGCTGTCCCCGCTTCCCTGATGAGCCCATGGGAGGGCGAAACCAGTAAGCATCGGAGATCGTTCAGGCTGATCCTCGGGCATGCGAGTGTCCCGAGGTGCCGCACGGATAGATGTCCCTGCGCGAGAACTCTGACCCCGTGACATTATTAACTAGTGACCTCCTTGCACTTTATCCAATATTAAATTGTAAATCATAATAGTCAAAAGAGACCGAGAGAGTGAGAGACGGATGAGGCATTGTGAGGTGCAAATCGTCTACCCCTTCTTCACGCTTTCATTTATGCCTTCATTTCAAATTAGAGTATTTAGGATTTAGGGTTTTAGTTTAGGGGTTTTGGTTAGGTTTTAGAGAATTAAGAGTAGAGTGTATTTTTTGAGTATAGAGTTTAGGGTTTAAGAAAAAAAAATAAGGGTTAGAGTTTAAAATTTAATTTTTTAATAAATTTTTAAAAAAAAAACTAAAAAGAAACACAAAAAAGAACAAAAGATTTTTGCTCGACATTACCTCAATAATTAAACTATAACAAATTTATGTTAAAATAATTATAAAATTATATTTTATTCTGCTAAAGATATATACTTTATAAATTTAATATTTTAAATAATTTTTAACAATAATATTAAAATTTTATAAAACAGTATAGACATCATATATATATATATATATTTTTTTTTTTCACTCGCGAACTGACAATTAAAATTATGAAGAACTAGTAAATAATTAAATAATATTCTATATGTGTGTTGGGACACTTTTTGATTTCTAGAATTAGAAAAAGAATAAGGCTGACAATACAGAGAATCGAAGTAGTACTAGTAGTGAAATAAAGCCAACCAATTCCATTAGAATCATCTCCAATTCTCCATTTTCTGGGGTCCAAATGCAAAAAATCAACTAAAACTTACATCCATTATCTCATAATCTGATTCTCTCATACATTACAAACCTCCCTCTCTCTTTCCAACAATGAAACAGTCGCCAAGCCTCCAACTCTTTCACTGCTTGTCTCACTGAGAAAACCATTGCCACTCGAGCTAAAGGCTTCGTTTTCATGTTTAAACAGTGGAAAATGAAAATGGGTTACCTTAGAATTGCTTCCGTTTTGTTCATACTGGTTGTAGTAAGCATGGGAGTTTGATTTTTTTTTTCTGGGTTTGTAAGATAAGGATTTGGGATATATAAAAAAAATGAAATCGGGTGGGGTAAATTTGGTGATGACGGTGATAGGGTTCACAATGAGTATTATGTTCATTGTTTTTGTTTGTACTCGTTTGATTTGTGCTCGGATTCAGCTCATTGCTTCTCGGAGATCCTTCCCTGTTGCTTCAAGATCTGATCTTAGTATGGTAAGTTTTCTTTTTTGTTTTTAATCCTTAAAATTTCCAGAACTGGATGCTATCCTGTTTGTGTGGTAGTGTAATTTTTGGTTTTATTAGCAAATCTGGTTTTGTAGGGTTCAGCATTACTGATGGAAGATAATTTCAATATAAAAATACATTTTTTTTTCTAAATTCTTTTTTCATAATAAGCATATTTATTTATTTATTTTTGTAATTGGGAATAAATTTTCAGAATCTAATTCTTACTGGGTTTTCAGCATCAGTAATGAAAGGTTGAATTTTGTGTGTATTGAAGATAAGTTTATAAGGTTCTTATAGTAGAAACTATAAGTTGTTTCTTGGTTCATATACTGTTAGGATCTAGCTGTTTTCAAGATTATTCATGTTTTCTTCTTTGTTGATATGTTATCTAAACTTAGGAGATGAAAAAGAGATAGGAAAAATGGGTTTGTTGTTTTAGTCATTTTGGTGGGTATCAATTAGGGTGCTTATCGAGCCAGTCGATAGTAGTACTCGACTCGTGTTCGTCAAAAATTATGTTGCTTGTTAACTCGTTAAGCATTCCTAGTATCAACTACATTAAAACCAACCACACAAAGTAAATTGAAAGTTTGCAGTAAATTTGAGTCATCTCATGTGTTCCCTTTCCCTCCATTAGTGGTATTCATCCTTTTCATGGGGTGGTGCAGCTCGAACGGGGTTTACATGGCCTTGAGCCTGTTGTTGTTGCCAAATTTCCCACCAAGAAATACAGTGATGCGTGCTTCTCGGCTTCGGAAGATGCTCAGTATGTTTTCAGAACCTTTGCTTAATTCCAGAAATCTCTGCCTGCTTTTTTAGCCAATGACACTTTACCATATATCGCATAGACGAATTTTCTTTAATTTACTTTTTGGAGGAGTGCTAGATGCCTACCATCTATGGTAATTCAACTGGAGTATGAGTTTCATAAAATGATGTGTCCGAGACGGGTATGCTCAAATTTCTTTTAAAGTTTTCCCTTGTATTTGGAGGATCCTTTGTGGCTTACTTCCCCATCCAATGGGAATACAAGTGTCTACATGAATACTTCAAGAAAAACAGTGTAGCCTAGGATTTGTTAGTGAGTAATCACTTTTACGCGTATAATTTATTCAATACGTAGTTAATATGTAAGCATTGGCCATAAGAAGCACTATTTACAGTATTTGGTTCGATTTGTGAGCTTAAATTACTGATGAGTGTAATGCCTAATGAAGTAATATGATTTAAGGTCATGAAGCATACATCAAGTCACAAACGTGATATAGGAAGGTTGTCGCTATTTCCCTGAGGGCGCAAACAATAATGTGTTTTTCTTTTCCTCTTATTCCTGGTATTTTTCCATGCATGTTTTTGGATGAGAATTAAATACTGTAAATTCCTCATTTTTGCTCTAATATTTGATGATGAATCGATGAAAAGGGCTGTGAAATGTTGAGCTAGTTACAATCTTGACTTCGTCTACTCAAGTAATATGAATATCTGCGAACTTGCCAAGTGCCAACATTCTCTATAATTAATGCTATATTCATGACATTTTATCTTCATATTCATTGCACTGTGTAGAAAATAGATGTAACCTCAAATAGCCTGAGATATTCAGAAGTTTCAGTTTCAGCCGATTCTTCGGTCTAACAAGCTCACTACCCTGAGCTTAACCTAGGAGTAGGACATTCTTCATTTTGAATGAATGGTTATGGAAATGGCAAGTAGGTAGGCTCAGGCTGGTCTTTCTTCAGGTTCTAGTTATTTTGAGTTTGGTTCATTTCGTGTTCAGATTTTTTGTTTCAGTCATTTTGGATTCGTCGATCTGTTTCAGGTTCTGGTCCTCAATATGGTAGATACTGGGGTTGGTCATCCTTGGGTTAATCGTAGTTCAATCTTTTCGACTTATAAAACGGAGTTTACTATATCGCATCATCTCTAGTTTGGATTATTGCTAGCTTGAGTTACTTAGTAAGAAACTGCCTAACATGAAAGATACCTTATGATCGGAGATTCAAATAGTGGTCCGCAATGACTGCAGATATCAAATATTGTCTGTAACCACGATAAAACACTGCGACCGTACCCTCTATTTAAATCCCTGCTTATGATTTAAGAACCATTTTGCTTCATGAATCTTATTTTGATAGCCTAACATGATGGTTTTTCACTACTGAATATATTTCTAAAATTTTTGAATTTGAAGTCCATTTTCTATCTGCAAATTTTACTATTTGTGGCAGGTGCATAGTTTGCCTTTCCGAATATCATGCCAACGACATCTTGCGTATCCTGCCCTATTGTGGCCACTTCTTCCATGTAACATGCATAGATACATGGCTACAACAGCATTCCACATGTCCCGTTTGCCGGCTATCGCTGCATGAATCTTCCGAGAAGAAGCGTTCGATGCAACCATTGTTCAGTTCAGCCATTCGATATCATTTCGGCACACGATGACATGGGTTTCCATCGAGAAATGAAAGGCGTGGGATGGACCTGAGTCTGGAAAATTCTTGGAGCAATGGATCGGAATCCGGGGAAAACATATCCCAACAACTGAAGAGGATGAGCCAGGCATTAAACAAGCATGTAGAAAGCACTCCAATCCCTTGAATTATCTGATTTTTCAGCAATCTCTTAGTTTTGGTTGAGTTTAATGCATATAGACCTTATATTGCTCAGACTCTTTATGTAGAGCATATAAATGTATATATTGACCAATCTAGTTCGGGTTTACAGAAGTTTAATATAGGGTAACTCTTTTAATTTTTTTTATTTATCACGTCATGATTTAAATCTCTAATGTTATTTAAGAGATCTAATATCTTATTTTATTAGACCAATCGGTAATTAGTATTTATATACATATATATATTTCGTGAGTCTTAGGGAATTTTTATAATATTTTTTGAATTAGTTACGATGATTACAGTAGTATCTGTTCTAGTGAATACTTTCAACCATTTGATATTGATCGCTCAATTACTATGCTGACATTATTGGTGCTCAAACCCAGTGGTGGATCCAGAAATTCATTTGAGGGTGGGCACATATAAAATTTCAAAATCTCAGGGTAGGCACAAAGCTTAAATATTATAAAAACTTAAGGACCAATTCATAAAAATTAAGAAAACTGAGGGTACATATATGAACTTTAAAAAGTTTAGGGTGGGCATAGGTCCACCCTATTTAAAGGGTGCATCCTCCAGAGCTCGAATTCATGACCTCTAAAAATAACAATTGTTCTTTTAATCACTGAGGCTAAATAGTTCGCGCAAAACTTTTATACTTAGGATGAATTTTATTAAACATAAATGAAGGTATAGTTTTGGTTACAATTATTTTAATGAGCTGAAAAAGGTTGATGATGGAACATGGATTCTATCATCAAAGTGATTTACAACCAAATCTTGTTAATTGGTAGGTGAGATTAGTGACTAAGAAGTAATAAACCCCCTATCATATTCCACTTACATGGATTCTTTGGCATTACAATTATAATCACTTGTAAATAAGAGTAAATATTGGATCGGATTAAAATATTTTAAATTAAGTGTGTTAATAAATTTTATTAAATAATTTTAATTTTATTTAAAAAAATTTAGAATTAGTTTATATAAATTGAAGTGACTTAAATGGAATTAGTTTATATAATATTGATTTATTTAAATTTAAATGATTTTTTATAACTAATGTTAAGCATAAAATAACAAGATATATATTTTTAATTTTTAAAATAATATCGTTAAAAAGACAATAATAAACCCGAATATAAATCATTTATGATTTTTTTATTTTATTAAAAAACCATGAAGAATTAACAACTCCTAAACTAAGAGAGAGAATTAGAGCTTCCAAGACATGAAAATCATTAGCCAAACATAATGTTAAATTACCCTAAATATAAATAATTAAAATCGTAATTATTATTAATTCGATTGAAAGGAGCAAATATTCTCTTTTCCCCTCGGCTTAATCGTTGCTTTCAAGGGGTTCTTCAACACAACGGTAAACTCCAATTTCCCTCCAAAATCCACTTTTCCGTTGATCGGAGAAGCTCTCCATTCAAATTCCTGAACCATTTTAGCCAACATCAGGTGAACATGCACCGTCGCCATACCCAAACCAGGACAAATCCTTCTCCCGACGCCGAACGGCATCATTCGGATCATCCCTTTCATCCCCGTTATATCGGCATCCTCCTTCCCTAAGTAGAATCTATCCGGGTCGAACTTCTCTGGGTCGGTCCAAATACTCGGATCGCCGCTGATTCCCGGCAGGTATATCTCCAGGTTCGCATCCGTTGGTATGTCGTATCCCCCCAGCGTCGCCGCTTCCTCAACGGCTGCGTGCGTGAGTGATAAGTACGTCGGTGGGTGTTTCCGTAGCAGTTCTTTGACCACCGCTTGTAAGTATGGGAGTCTTTCGATATCGGATTCGTTTACTTTTCGATCCCCGACGGTGGACTGAATTTCGTCGAACAGTTTGGACTGGATTTCTGGGTTTTCGATCAGCTGAGCGATTCCCCATTCGATGGCGGTTGCAGTGGTGTCGGTTCCGCCGTTGAGGAACTCGGAGCAAAGGGTGACGAGCTCTGAATTAGACGGTGCTGATTTTCTTCCTTCAACTTTGAGATCGAAGAGGGTGTCGAGGTACGAAAACGACATGGCGGAGGATCGTTCCGGAGCTGGTTTTAAAAGAGTTTCACGGCGGTTCTCGATGAACGGGACGACGTAGTCTATCTGCTCTTTACGAACTTGCAGCGCTCGCCGGCGTTGCTTGTAGAAAAACGGCGTTAAAACGGGAAGATAATCGTCGATTCTTGGAGTAACTGTGATCAGAACAGTTTTCATTATTTCATCCATTTTCTCAACAGTTTCTTCATCCATTTCGACGCCGAAACACATGGCTAAAAGTATACAAAACACCGCGAAACGAGCGTTTTTCAGCACCGAGACGACGCCGTCGTTCCCGTCGGCCTCCGCTTTGAGACGGTCGATGAGTTTATCCATTGCATGCTCTCTAACGCTACGAAACTCTTTGAGTTTACTCGAGCTTAGCATGTTTTGAACCATGTTCCGCCTTAGAGACCGCCACACAGGGCCGTAAACGGCGGCGTTGACGGTGAACTTGTTGCAGCTAAAGATGTTCCGAGTTGGGTTTTCCCTTGGCCGGCTGGCGAAGACTGCACTCTTCTCGACAAACGCTTCATGGCAGAGTTTAGCGTCGCTGAGTACAATCAGAGTCCGAGTCCCCATCCTGAGAGTGAAAATCGGTCCGTACTCCCGACGAAGATCTTCAAGGAATTCAAAGAATTGTTTCCCGGAGAGATAAGCCTGAAAAAGATTTCCGACAACAGGCCAACCGGGGGGACCCGGAGGCAGCTTAAGACGGCGTTTCCCTCTTGTTTTGCATGAAAAAAACACAACCAGACATGAAACTACGAATCCAAGAAGATAGTAAAACGAAGCAGCCATTTTTGTTGTGTGGGGAAAAGCTTAGCTGAGAGATGGATTTAAGAAGGAGATGCGCCTGAAATTGCAGGTGGTTCGCCATTAAAGCTTCACAGTGAAGTTTTCCATTAATGCCTATGAAAAACCATGTGCTGTGCAACAAAGAAACCGCCCAAAAGCAAAATCCATTCAAAGAGAAGACATTTTTGTAAACGCAATTATTACCTGCAACTACTCTGGTTCCAAACCCAACCCAAAGTTGTTAACATGTCAAATGAACAGTTCTTCGATGTCTACGCTGATTTGACCTTCATTTATTTGAGTCGTTGAAGTCTTCGTTGCTTTAACTGGCTCACACGGGTTTCCCTTCTGGAACTGTCGGTTTCAGCTTCCTATGGTGCAGTATTGATTGAGCTCGGTGAAAACTGAGTTACATAGCAGATCTTTTTCATATGGTCAACTCTTGGATGGTAAACAAGGGAAGCAAGCGGGTTTGGAATAGCTCGACTAGAAAGGCACAAATCGTTGCCTCTTCCTCCTCATTTTCATTTTAAATTAGAAAATTTATTAGATAGGGTTTAGGGTTAGAGGTTAGAGGTTTTGATTAGGGTTTAGAAAATTAGAGAGAGTGTATTTTTTAGAGTGTAGAGTATAGGGTTTAGAATATAAAAAATAAAAATAAAAATTTAAAATTCACTTTTTTAGAAATTTTTAGCAGGATGCATAAATGGAGGCATATAAAGAGGTAGATGATTTTTACTCGACTATAAATTTTATACTCTTTAATTATGAGTGCAAATCGTCTACCTCTTTCCTATATCTTTATTTGTGTCTCCGCTTCAAATTAGAAGGTTTAGGGTTTTAGATTAGAAGTTGCGGTTAAAGCTTAAGAATAAGGTGTATTTTTTAGAGTTTATGGTTTAGGATATAGAAAATAAGGGTTAAGGTTTAAAATTTAATTTTTTAGAAATTTTCAACAGGAGGCATGGATGAAGGCATGATAAAGAGATAAAGATTTTTACCCTTTAATTATATATTCTTTGTTAGAAAATTTTAATTTAATTTTTTATCTTAAATTTTACATTTTAAAAATATATCATACACTTAATTTCTTAAACTTTAATTATAATCCTTAACTTTGAACTCTAAATCATAAATTTATTAATTTAAAGTAATGACACCAATAAAGTAACGATTAAGAGGCAAACAATTTGTAATTGTGTAATTTACCCTTATAAAAAATAGACATAAAGATAATTTTAACCATTAATGTTTATGATTTTTATTATTTTGGCCCTTATCTTTTTCTAGGATAAATTTAGCTCTTAACCTATATCTTTTTAACAAATATCTAATTTTTTTTTAACTTAATTAGATAGTTAAAAAATTAACGATAATGATACGTCATATATATGTAAAATGATATTTAAGATTTGAGAATGCTTAGTAGTCTTTTATTTTAGATTTAATTATTTTGTTAATATTTTATATAAATTTTAATTGTTTTATATTTTATGTTAGAATAAAATTATAATAGTATTTGTTTTAGAGTATATACTCTCAACCATTGGACATTGATCGCTCAATCATTGTGCTGATAGTACTGGTGCTCAAACCTATGACCTCTAAGAACAACTGTTCTTTCAACCGATGAGGCTATATGGTTCGTACACGATAATGAAATGTTATATATGTAGAATGAGGTTAGATGTTATGTTATTTAAAATATATTATCACATATATATGACATGTCAATGTCTAATCATTATGTTAGTTAAAAAATAAGTTATTTGTCAAAAAGACATAGGTTAAGGTTAAATTTATCCAAAAAAATGAGGAGCAAAATGATAAAAATTATAAACGTTAATGGTTAAAGTTATCTTTATGTCTAAAAATATCTATTATCTTTGAATTTGTTTTTAATAAAAATATTTACCTTGGACTTTAAATTTATTTATTTTTAATACAATGATATAAACTTAAAATAAGGTACAAATTATTTTAATTCTTAAAATATTGTATTCTGAACAATAACATTGAAATAAACTCATTAGAATTCGATTATGAACAATGATCAAATAAAAAAATAAAAACATTGTTCAAAGTCGAAATCTTTTGTCATTGACTTTAGTATTTTTTAGATTTTTTTGCTATTTAAAATTAAACCTCCTACTCCCGACTTTAAATTTTTAATCTGAAAAAATAAATTATTATTCAAAATCGAATTCTAACGAGTCCGATTTTAATATCAGTACTCAAAGTATAATATTTTAGGAACTAAAATGACTTGTGTTATATTTAAAGTTTTTTTTAACAATAATATTTAAGTATCTTTTCCTAAATAAAGACAACAAAAAATACCTTGTTAATATGTACAACACACATAATATATACAAATTGCTCTAACTCAAATCATTTAAAAAACAACAATATACTCGATTATGCTCAATGATTTCAATGATAAAAAATACCTTGTTATTTTAAGGTGATTCATGTTCGAACAATTTTATAACACACTCGATCTAATGTCACATTGGACCTCCGACCCAAAACTCGTATTTTAAAATTTTATTTCAAAAGCCTAGAAGCAAGTTTAAGTCCAAATCCATAAATAGTCCATCACATTGCAAACCATAATAAGTTGATGAATTCAAAAGTAAAGAGCTCCAAAATTACAATCTTTAAAAATATTCGATTCAACTTAAAATAAAACAGAGTTACAATTACACATTTAGGGTCCTACAAATACATAGCTCACTACATCTAGTAAAAGTACTCTGACAACAATGTTGATACTGAAACCAACCATGATGATGCTCTTTAATCCAAAGCTTCCCTTAACCTACGCACAAAAACACATTTCGAAACCCGAGACCTAAACATCGAAACCTGACACATCGAGTTAACCCAACACTCGGATCTGAATCCGGATCGTGATAAATTTACTTAGGTATTACTTCTTTTACAGCACTGTTTTATACAAAATTGGCATAGATTAAGGAACAACCAAGATCCTAAGACCGTAAGAGAATACAACAGCAAGTGTGGAACATTAGTTCCCATAAATACAACAATAATGAATAAACAATATCCTATAACCAACATGGTTCCTTCCCAGAATTCACCATGCATGAAAAGAAACAACCAGCACCCTTGAAGTATAAACCCTAGAAAAATAAAATGGATATTTTCCATACTAACAAAAAACAAAACTGCAGGAGACAGACAACATCCTAAGATTGTTACACCAAGTTTAGACATTCTGTAAGCAGTAAACATGAATATCATCAAAACCCAAAACAGTATCGAAAATATCATGACGAGTTTGAATGTTAAATGCAGTGGGGCTATCGAACATATCGATTGGATGAAGCCGATTGCAAGAAATGCAAGCAGTACTTGCAGTGCTGTCCTGAAACTATGGGGAAGAGGTTTGAGGAGGGCTAATGTTAGGAAAAACGCTACAAGGAATACGATATAGGTTGGGATGAAGAACAGAAGAAAGGTGGCTTGTTGCATGACTGATGTCTCTATTTTCCCTACGACATGATCTCCATCCGTATCGATGGATGTTGAGTAACTTCTAACCAGTAGAACACCACTAGGCGGGCTAAGAGTGGCTTGGTAGGTTGCAGTTAGAAGCAGTCCTAGAATTACTAGTAAGGCATTGCGGTCATCGCCTGATATGTTGTCTGTATCATAGGAAAATAGTGACGATGCCGTGGTCGCGTGGTCAATGATTTGTTTCTTCAACTTGTATTTGATGTCTGAAACTCTTGGACAGAAGCAACTACGAATAATCTTAATGCTTTCTATGTTATCATGTTGAGTTGCCAGATCTAAAGCTGTCAAACCATCTTGATTAATCACATGCTTATCAGCCTTGCTTTCTAATAGAAGTTTGAGAATCTGGTTAGACACAAAAACAGAACCAATATCAGTTAACCACTAAATAGAACCAATATCTATTATATAGAGAGTGGATGGAGCCTGGAGGAACCTGGGGTTGGTTATTGCTCGCAGCTATGTGTAGTGCAGTGTTTCCATCTTCGTCTTTCTGGTTCAGTACTTCTTGGTAATAGTCTTTCTTCCTAAGCATTCGGATTAGGACATGGAAAATGTCCAATCTCTTGTTCTTCACTGCGATGTGCAAAGGAGTACAATTCTGAGTGGTAACATCTCGGATGCAATCAGGACATGCTTCTAGTAATCTATCAAGCAACCCGTCAGGGTTGCCAACTTTACTGATGTAATGCAAAGGAGTCTCATCCTTCTTTCCTCTCACACGAACAAGATCTTTATCGATTTCTAAGAACCGTAGCACCAGCTCTTTATGCCCATTTTTAACAGCAAGGTGAATGGGGCTCAGACCTTGTTGGTTTAGCTTTCTAGCGAATGAGGGCTTTAAATTCATAATCTCCATGGCAAAAGCGATGCACCCTTCTTTTGCTGCTATGTGCAGTGGAGTGTCGACAAACTCCACCTCATTGAATCGCCTCAAAATATTCCCATCTCTTTGAATTAATCTATACAGTTCATGAACATTTCCTGTTCTAGCAGATGCTCTCAAACTTTCATCCATTTGAGGAGCAAGGACGGGCAACAGTCTGAAATTTAGAGACTTCAGAAGGTCTTGAAGCCAACAAGAAATAAAAAGAAAGAAATTGATACACTTTGAGCAGTCAATTGAAATCCAACAAGCGATAAAAAGACAGAAATCCAAATGGACACAAAGTATATCCGTCCGTTCTTGTCTTTTGAGGTTTATATTCCTAGGTTGAGACTTGCTTTGCTCCACTGATATTGAAGCATGTCTTCGATATGTTCATAGACAAAAGTTTAAACAAATGGCTGCCTGTGATGAACAAGAACATACTATTTCATGTTGTCTTATATGCTGAGAGTTGAGTCCCCCACTGCCGGCAAAATTGGAGTCTTGTAAAGCTTCTCGGGTGCCTAGGTGCATCAAGTACATTTCCAAGGACCAAGATTATATTTGTGGAGCATTATATTCTATAGGCATAAAGTAAAAAAAAAAACTCCTAATCTTTGTATAAACCAGTGCTGTAAACAAAGTAATACCTAATTACTTAAATATTTTACGTTTACCATGAACTTTTCGGACCGAACTAATTTATATGAAATTTCATATTGTTGTCTAATGTGAGGTCTTATTACAACCCTTCTATAGGTCTGATTACCACTGTCTAAAGAGCTGCTCTCGTATATGTAATACGATGTACGACACCCTTTGATAACCCCGACCCTGTAGCGATCGTATCGCATCCAAACAATCCATCTCTATCAAGATCTTATTAATCCCAATCTCCCAAGCATATGATAGCGTGATATAAGCAGCTGTAGCTCGGCATCTAGGACTGCTAGATCACTGGAATGAGCATATAAGCATACAAGGACCGAGCATATTCCAATATATTTGAAGAGACCCATAGTCCAATTACCCATTGGATTGCGGAAAACACCACATAAGTTGCTTTTCCATTAGTTATCCTTCGACCATCATCAGTACTGGTTCTGTATCATCACTCTGAAAGTTGCAGCCTATGCATCGGCTATTGATGAGCTTGGCAGAACGCCGTCAATTTGTGGTCCTGCGCTCTTATTGTGGCTTGAATGGAAGTGGCGTCGCATTCTCTCAACATTCGTCATGAGTTTATTCGAACAGGCCAACTGTAAGAACATTTTCACTTTTGAAGTCTTCTGTATTTATGAATGTGTCCATAACAAGTTTTTATTTTCGACTGTGTTAGCCATTGACAGCTGTGTGCTGGTAAATGGATTAGGGTTCCAGAAGATTAGTTAGTTAGTGGTTAAAGTTTCTGTTAGTTAGACTCTTAGTTAGTTATTCAGCTTTGAGCTTTCTCAAGAATGGTTAGTACATGTATATATACCTTGTAAAGTCTCCTGAGAATAATGAGAAATATACTCCATTTCTTTTACTTCCTTTCTTTATCTTTCATGGTATCAGAGGTTGTGTATTCTTCTTGAACCGATGGCAGAAAACTCGAAGCCCTTCACTAACAAGATCATTTCTCTACGGTTTGATGATACAAACTACCTACTATGGAAGCAACAGGTTCTTTTTGTGATTGAGAGCCTGTCCTTGCTTGATCACGTTGACGGCACTGTTGCAGTACCTCCTCGACAGATTCTTGGTGAAGGTAATGTCAAGATCCCTAATCCTGATTTTCTCGTTTATAGACAACAAGATACTGCGTTGTGTTCTTGGCTTCTTTCATCGATGAGTGCATCTGTTCTTCCTTCTTTGGTGAGTTACAAGACTGCTGTTGAAATTTGGAAAAAGGTATGTCAATTGTTTTCTGTTTCTTCCACCACCAAAGTCATGCATTTGCATTGCTCCTTAAAGACTCTTCGAAAGCGAGATCAGTCGATGCGGGAATATTTGGCTCAAATCCAAACGGTTTGCGACAGTCTTGCAGCTTGTGGGAATCCTTTAACGGAGACCATGCACATTTCTTCCATTCTTTCTGGTTTGCCACCAGAATATGAACCTGTAGTTGCTGTTATTACCTCGAGTCAGCAGCCATACAAACTTGATGGTGTGTGCAATGTTCTTCTTGACACAGAAGCCAGACAACAAGAGTTTGTTTCTCAGTCTTTTTCTGTGAATATGGCCCAAGGACCTGGTCAGGTCCATCAAGGTGGGTCTTTTCAGTCTCGAGGAGGAGGTCAGTTTCAATACTATGGTGTGCCATCACGTCCTTCATATCGACCTACTAGTCCAGGGTTCTCTAATTCCAGTCGTGGTTCGTCTCAAGCCAGTATTCCGTCCTACTCCAGCAATTTTTTTTCTTTTAGAGGTGCTCGTGGAGGTAGAAACTTTGGGGGACGCTCTCGTCCCCAGTGTCAGATCTGTGGAAAGGTTGGCCACTTAGCAAACAGATGCTATTTTCGGTATGATCAGTCATATGGAAAAAGTATCAATCTGTGCTCCTATGATGAGGAGTCTCCAGAAGAACTATCTGTTCAGTCTGGTGAGGAAGGGAGTCTTGTAGCCAATAATGTTGGCCTGGTCGATGAGATTAGTGTTTCTGGTTATAATGCTGCTGCTTGGTATCCTGATTCAGGTGCCACCACTCATATTACTCCAGACACAGGTATGATTTCTAATCCTAAGGTTTATACTGGCACTGGAAGTGTGTCTGTTGCAAATGGCATGGCCACTTTCATTTCCAATGTTGGAAGTGCTTCTCTTCCTTCGACTTCTAAACCTTTATTGTTAAATAACTTGTTACATGTACCTGCCATTAAGAAAAACCTACTTTCTGTTTCTAAATTTACTCAAGACAATAACGTTTCTTTGGAGTTTTTTCCTAACTCTTGTGTTGTGAAGGACTTGACAACTCAGGAGGTGATCTTACAAGGACTGGAAAGTGATGGACTCTACAAGTTTGCTTCTGTTTTTCCTGCACCTCCTGATTCTACTATTTTGTCTGATTCTAATGACAGCATTGTCTATAATACTTGTTTAGACTCTAAGCATATGCTTGAGGTGTGGCATAGGAGGTTAGGCCACCCAGGCAATGATGTACTTGAAAGTCTTGTTAAATCCTGTAACCTAGTCCCTTCTGGTAGCAATAAAATGATTTTTTGTGAAGCTTGCCAGCTTGGCAAGAGTCACAAACTTCCTTTTCACAAGTCTGATGTTCAGTATGATAATCCTTTGCAACTTGTTCAAGTGGATTTGTGGGGTCCTGCCCCTTTAATCTTCAATAATTCATGTTATTATATCAGTTTTGTAGATGCTTATTCCAGGTATACCTGGATTTATTTTCTTTCTCGCAAGTCTGATGCTTATAAGACTATAGTTGAGTTTCATACTATGGCTGAAAGTCAGCTAAACTGCAAACTAAAAGCCTTACAAACTGACTGTGGTTCTGAGTTTAAGTCACTGCATGCTTACTTTAAACAGCATGGAATTGTTCTTCAGCATACATGCCCTTACACTTCTGAGCAAAATGGCCTGGTTGAGAGAAAACACAGGCATGTGGTTGAGCTTGGTCTCACCTTAATGGCTCAAGCCTCAGTTCCTTTTAAATACTGGTCAGATGCCTTTTACACTTCAGTTTATCTCATTAACAGGCTTCCTACTAAAGTGTTACAAGGTATGTCTCCACATGAAAAGCTGTTTAAAAAGAAGCCTGATTATAGTTTTCTGAGAGTCTTTGGTGTACAGTGTTACCCTCTTATGAGACCCTATAACCAGCACAAGATGCAGTATAGGTCTAAGCCATGTGTCTTTTTAGGGTACTGTTCTCAGCAACATGAATATAAGTGTCTAAGTGAAGAGGGTTGTTTGTATATATCCAGACATGTTAAATTTAATGAAGCTTGTTTCCCCTTTAAGGAATCTAAGTCTGCTTCTGTTTCTAAAGACACTAGTCCAGTAAGGTTTGTTTTACCTAAGTGTTCAAAGAGACTTGCAGGTTGTACTTCTAGTTCCATTCAAGGAACTTCTGTTTCTTATCCTTCATCTCGAGATGTCCAAGTTTCCAGCTCCACTAACACTCATCCTGTGTCTTCAGCTGGTCAGTGTTCTCGAGCCCCAACAACTGGGACTGATGATCAGCTATCTGGTGACTCCATCACCAGTCAACATGCCACTTCCAGAACCAATTCTGAAGGACTTCCTGAGTCACGAGGGGTGAGCATTCCTCAGACAAGGGGTCGTGTGTCCTCCAAGCAACCTGCTTCAGCTGCTGGTAGTCATCCAATGGTGACAAGGGCCAAGGCTGGCATTTTCAAGCCTAAGGCGCTTACAGCAGAGTTTTGTTCTCCCTTATCTGAGCCTAAGGACATTCATCAAGCTATGCAGGTTAATGAGTGGAGAGAAGCTGTTCATAATGAGTTGCAAGCTCTTGTCAGCAAAGGGACTTGGGAGTTAGTCTCCTTGCCTCCAAATCGAGTTCCAGTGGGGTGTAAATGGCTTTTTAAAGTCAAGAAGAATCCAGATGGCAGTGTTGCACGCTATAAGGCAAGATTAGTTGCCAAAGGGTATTCTCAGCAAGCCGGTTTGGATTACAATGAGACATATAGTCCAGTTGTCAAGCCAATAACAGTTCGAATAATTCTAAGTCTTGCTCTAAGTAAGGGTTGGTCACTGAGACAGATAGATGTTGACAATGCTTTTCTGAATGGTGAACTTCAAGAGGAAGTGTTTATGGATCAGCCACCTGGCTTTGAGCAAGTTGGTCCTGATGGAAAGTTACTTGTGTGCAAGCTCAGAAAGTCATTGTATGGTCTGAAGCAGGCACCAAGGGCCTGGTTTGATAAGTTTAAGTCTTTTATTGTGACTGAACTAGGGTTTACTTCTTCTTTGGCTGATGCTTCTCTTTATATTCGAGATAAAGATGGGAGTAAAACTTATGTCATGGTCTATGTTGATGACATTGTCATCACAGGAGAGAATTCACAAGATACTAATGGTGTTGTTTCATACATTAACACTGTTTTTTCCTTGAAGGATCTTGGTCAACTTAGTTTCTTTCTTGGGATGACAGTTCAGCAGGTAAAACAAGGCATTATTCGAGTCAGAAAAAACACATTTATGATCTTCTAGAGAAGACTTCCATGCTTGAAGCTTCACCTGCCTCTACCCTAATGGTTACATCTCCCTTACTAACACCTTCTTCACAAGGGGAGGCATTGTTTCATGACGCTACGTTGTACAGACAAGTTGTTGATAGTCTTCAACACATATGTGTTACTCGACCTGACATTCAGTTTGCTGTAAATAAAGTCTCTCAATTCATGCAGCTGCCCTTAGTTTTGCATTGGACTGCAGTAAAGAGATTGCTTCGATACCTCAAGGGTACCATAGATCATGGTCTATTTTTTGATAAGTCACCTACAGTTACTGCTTTGATTGGATACTCAGACTCAGACTGGGGCACAAAGTCTGAGGATAGAAGGTCCACTGCTGGTCATTGCCTGTATTTAGGTAACAATTTGGTTGCATGGAGTTCTAAAAAGTAGAATGTGGTCGCAAGATCGTCCACAGAAGCTGAGTTTCGAAGCATTGCCAATGCTATGTGTGAAGGGATGTGGATCAAGTCTCTTCTTACTGAGCTTGGTGTATCGTTGGAAGCAGTTCCTGTGATCTGGTGTGATAATACCTCAGCTATTGCTCATTCTACCAATCCAGTTCATCATGCGAAACTCAAACATGTTGAGTTAGATCTTAGTTTTGTACGTGAAAAAGTTGTGGGAGGACAATTCCAGGTCAATCATGTGCCTGCTGCTAATCAAGTAGCTGACGTGCTTACTAAGCCACTGTCGGCAGCGTTTTTTGTTCGATTTCGAGAACAGCTGAAGGTGTTTTCCAGAGATGAGTTGCGACTTCAAGAAGTCAGCCTTGTTGTGTATGAAGAATAGGTTTGTGTTATACAAAACAACAGGGAAGAGAAAATGGGAAGTATGTTAGCCATTGACAGCTGTGTGCTGGTAAATGGATTAGGGTTCCAGAAGATTAGTTAGTTAGTGGTTAAAGTTTCTGTTAGTTAGACTGTTAGTTAGTTATTCAGCTTTGAGCTTTCTCAAGAATGGTTAGTACGTGTATATATACCTTGTAAAGTCTCCTGAGAATAATGAGAAATATACTCCATTTCTTTTACTTCCTTTCTTTATCTTTCAGACTGTTGGACCACTCCTTAAACCATACACGGATTTTATGGAGAATTGAAGGTCCATTTTTCCTTTCCAGCCAATAACATCTTCCGGTAAACCTGGTACTGGTCCTCGAGTAGCTGCAATGCACAGTAAGCAATCCACAAGAAGCAAGTCTTGGAATTCAGCCAACCTCCATTCACCTGAACCATCTCAGCAACGGTTGTATGACCTAAGTTTGACACCAAAGCAGTAGGGACATAGGATATAAGGGGATCAATGCCTTCAATACAACTATCACGCCAAAAAAGCGTGGTCCGACCATTCCCAGATCATTCCCAATACATCTACACACATTATCTCGGACATAATCTGATTCATCCCACGCTATCGACAGTCCTTTTTAAAGGCGGAAGCCTAAAGCGCTGTAAATTTTATCGGGAATATTTTCCCAGAAAACTAGATGAACACCCTTTCCATCCTGTGAAATACCCCAGATAAAACGCCTAACGAGCCATTCTAAGTCCAAGCATGTTTTTCTTGGTAAAAACGTCGTCTGCATGGTATAGAATAAAATTGCTGCTAGTACAGCTTTGGTCAGGGTAATTCGACCTGCCAACAACAGGGATTTAGCTGCTCATCCATCCTGATAAGATACTCATAGGAAGACGTAGTAACTCGATTATGAAGCAACTAAATCCTCAGGTACTTTCTTAGATCCATAACCTCAGAGAACCCAAAAGTATCATTCAACTGGGTCCTCAACGAATCTGCAACATTCTTTGAAAAGAATATGGTGAGTTTTGTAAGGCTATCTTTATGATCAGAAACCTCGCAAAATTGATCTAAAACTCTACGGAGCATTATAGTTTGATCTAGTGATGCTTCGGTAAAAAGAATTATATCATCAGCAATAAAATAAATGAGAAATACTTAGGCTTTGCTTGGATGTCCGAAACAGTTTTCACTGACCCTAGTCAATCTCAAACTGGATGGACTGGGCAAGCTGTTCCATACAGATAACAATTAAGTAAGGGCATATTTTTTTAATATTTGCATGTATTTAAAAATTCATTATCAAACCTAAGTGTGAGCTTCACAAACCCAATGAATGCTAAAGAAACACTCCAATATAAATACAATACACAGTTTTTTTTCCGAAAGGTAACGGCACCTCGTTAACCCCCCCTCCCCCTTCTAGGCAAAAGTTACACCGAGATATAACACCTTACCCCCCTTTATCATGCATCATTAACTATGTTCATCATCATATTTGACCCAAGTATACATATGAAAAAGTTTCATGGAATGAACTAATCTGGATCCCAATGCACAATCCCAAAGCATGCTAGTTTCTAGTAATGGTGATGTACCAAATTTCGGTAGTCCTGAAAAATTGTTATCGATGCTGAAAAGGGGCATTTGCTTCAACTTTCATTTCTTTCAGGTCAGACTGTCGTTCTTGGACGACCTTTGCTGAAGTTGTGTGGTTTAGTCTTGGCAACATCAACAACTATCATCCACCCATTTATGATCTGCAAAAGCAAACAAGAAAGCATTCAACCTCTATCGAGCTTGATTTATATTTTCCGGTCATAAGCTATATATGGTGGTGTGAAAGTAAACGAATAAAAACGGCTGATCTAAATCATATATACCTTGCCATTCATCTCCTTAAGTGCAGCACTTGCAGCCTCCTCTGTGGTGTATTCCACAAATGCATACCCTTTCGATCTTTTAGAGATCTTGTCCATTATGATTTTAACTGTTGAGAATAGAAGCATTATTAGCAAGTAAATTTACATTTTGTTTGCATGAAACTTTATCCATGAAACATGCAAAGATACCTTCGACAAGCTCACCAAAACCTTCGAAATGTGAACGTAATGTTTTCTCAGACGTATAAAATGATAGGCCTGTTCGAGATGTACAACAAATCACAAAGGCTGTGAATTAGCAAAAATGAAACGGTACAAAACAAATCCAAAGCGCCTCAAAGTTTAGGATCCCATGAAAGACTATGCAAAGACTAGGGTAGGCAATGATGCAACAAACAGATGGTGCATCAAAACCTTTCCTTTTTATATGATCCAAGATAGCATATCAAGAGTAAAAAAACTACCTAGAAAAGAAACAAAGACCATGTTCGTATAAGTGAAAGATAATAAAATTAGATTTGCCGCAGCAATTACCTGTTATGAAAAGTTTCTTAGTTCTTATGGAGGCTGCTTCACTAGCTTCTGAAGCCCCTGGCAGACTCACAGAACTTTGTGAACTATTACCTGGAAATTGTGAATTTTTACTCCATATTGCAAGGAAAAAAGGATAAAAGAAACAGATAGTTTGATAACCATATATGTTGGATCAAATAAGAATAAAATGTTGAATGCTAATAACGAGGGGGGGGGGGGATCCTAAGCTAACAGAAACTAAGAGTGAAAAGAAATACAAATCAAATTTTAAATTGTAATGATGAAGATTGATTATCTCATTTACAGGGAAAACATTATATGAAATTATATATCATCATCTGATATATGAAGTTAGGAACTCCTTCAAACTAAAAGACCATTTATCAAACTAGTCACCAACACAAATTTTATCTACATCAAACTAATCCTTAAAATGACTACATTTCCTGCTTTGTAACCTTTGAATTCCTTAAAATGACTACATCAAACAGATTCTAAATGAGAGAAAGTTATGTGAGACAAGCAGGAAACCTCCATAGTCTTTGTTCTCCGACTCGAAATTCCTATCTAGCTCAACAGATAAAACTCCAGGCACACCTGTGATAAAAGTAAGAAGCATATTTCAGTCCAAAACTGCAAATACATTTTAACCTTACAAACACATATTAGAACAGCATATTCGACCAGCTAGTTCGTTTGCACATTCTTCATCAAGCTCACAACAGAAACCAAACTGGGATTGCCAAGATACATGGTATATGCATATTTGAGCATCCTTCTCACTGCAACAATCATTTCACTCCAGAAAATGAATAAACTTTATGATGAAAAAAAACAAAGTTCTTTGTGTATAATGACAAAATACTTACTTTCCCAAAACTTTGGTAAGTATTTGAGTATAATAATCAACCATTTGTGCTTTAGTGACAACCCCAATTCCAGGCTTATCCATTCGAACAAGCCAGTGTTTGGTATTCCCAGCAGGAAACAACTGTAAATCCCCTATGTTAGCAATGAATCCAATGTTTGAACCAGTGTAATCCTTTTGCTTAGAATTGTAATCTGGGTCTGGCTTAACTGATAAAACCTCAGGTAAACCTACAAACAAAGAGATGCAAAATCAGGGAACACCCGAGATAAAGAAAAACAAGGTGAAAAATGAAGAAGAAAACACTGACGAGCAAGTTCACGGGAGGCTTGTTCATCTATATGGCAGCAAAAACCAAAGTGAGTATCACAAGAAGCATCGTATATACACATTTGAGCATCTTTTTCAGACCCCAAAACTGTTTCCAGAGTGTTGACGTAGTAATCTATGATCTGGGGTTTGGAATTGACACCTTCTGGAGGCTTAGCCATTAGCACCATCCAGTGGCTGTCGTTAATTCTTGTTTCTGTTGTTGTTGAAGAAGAAGAAACAAGGGAAGCTGAAGTTGTGATTTGTGTTTTGGATGAAGAAATACAAGAATTGGATAAGGAAATGTTGAAGTGGTTCTGCAGGCCAATGGGAAATCTGGTTTTAGCGATTTGGCTCAGTGATTTGTTAGATTTGCCGAGTCCAAGAGAAATGGTGGGGAGTGCCAGTGCAGGACAAAGAGCTTCCATAGCCATAGCTCTGCCTGCTGAATATTGCTTATGCTTGGCGCTTATCAACTTCTGAACATACTCAGGTTTTCATGGGCTGGGCCACGTTTGACATTCTCAGTCCATGTAAGAGAGAATAAATATCAACTCATTGTTCTAATTTTGGTTTTTATTGTACTAATTGGTACATGGACTTTGTTTTATCTCAAATTGGTACCTAAATTTGGACATGATTCTCAAATTGGTACTAGAATTAATAATCAATCAAGTTATAATACATGGCACTTAGTGATATTATCCTTTTTATCTTTCAATAGCAGGTCAACAACTTGATTGGTTATTGAGATGTCAAGTCAATATATGGACCAATTTGAAAACTTTTCCAAGTTCATGTAGTAATTTGAAATAAAAAAATGTATCAATTTGAGAAAATCACCAAATTTAAGTACCATTTTTGTATAATAAGCATTTAATGGTATTTCAAAATCAAGTATAATTGCAATGGTTTATAAGGATAATATTAAGAAAAAGAAATCTAAAGCAAGCCTCAACGTACACCATCCTACCCTTCCATTTTCCATTACTCAGACCAAGGCTGCGTTCAGCACAGCTTCTCCGACGGATATTGGAGCGCCAAACGTAAAAGTAGCGTCGAACAAGGTATGATTGGCTGGCGAATGAGCGTTGCCCCCGTTTTTTCACCTGATTTTGCACCCCAAACAGGCGTTCCTTGGCAGCCGGTTTTCCAACTTATCTGGAAATGACCGATTGGCAGGGATTTTGCATTTGAAAATCCTAGTTGAACGAGCCCCAAGTCTTAATGCAGTAGAGAACATCAGAAAGCAGTATTAGACTATACCAATCATCAGGATTCTGGAATGCCTTTGCAGTGATGCTTCTAAAACAATTAAGATCCTCTGCTGCTACTGCTACTCGGCTCCGCAGTCCACAGTCTTTGAAAGAAGGGGAACTTCAATTCTGAACATACAAGGGATGCTGCTCAAAACCATGCTTCTTCCTCAAAAAAATACAAGCTTTTGCAATTGCATGACAATATCTAAAACCGATAAGAGAGAGGTCAAGCTTATAAACCCTTCCTTCCATTGAAGAAACATAAACACGGTATGTATTAATCGGTTTCATGTTTCAACACTAGTAAATGAAGGACACACCGAGCTCATGCGATTAGAAGATCTAAGACAGTGTCAAACGGTTAGCTTTTTAATGTAGAGGTAACCTTAATGTTTATTGGAGTTCCAACTTTGCCAGTGTAGCAGATAAATGACATACAAATTTGAGATACTGTGAGATAATATAACAAAACTGATTTTCTGTATCACTTACCTGTTATACGGCTGTCTATAGTTTAATTTTACCAATAGTCTCCACAGGAGCAAGAACCACCTATGAAATGATGGAATCTGTTATTATCCCTAACAATTATCTCTCTTCCTGTAATCCTTGAGATAAGCTTTATGGCTTCATGACAATCACCACATACACGAAGGTTTTTAACAACTCGAATCACATCTGATGGGGCAGTACTGATTAACCCGAATGCAATAGCCAGCTTCTCGCTGTGGCAACCAAGGAAATGCTCTTTTTCTTCCTCTTCTATGTCGAACAACACATAATCCGTTGTTGGAACATAGCCAGCCGCTTTAAGCTCCTTGGCCAATTCACCAAGTTTTTTATAAATCATTTCAGACAAGGGGTGAGACTTGTCACCCACAAGGAATTCATTAACAACGCCATTTACTTCAATCCAACTGTACCCTGGTACTTTTTGTATTCCCCTCTCATTCATGACTGACCTAATTTTTGCAGCAGCATCCCACTTACGACTTGCTGAATATATATTTGATAAGAGGACATAATTTCCTGAATTCCACGGTTCTAATTCAATGAGTTTCTTTAGTACATATTCTGCTAAATGGGTGTCCTTGTGCAGCCGACATCCGCCCAACAGGGCCCCCCAAACAATAGAATTGGCCTCCATTGGCATATTCTTAATCAATTGATGAGCTTCATCTAATAAACCTGCACGGGATAGAAGATCCACCATGCATCCATAATGCTCAATAGTAGGAGTCAAAGAAAAGACATGGTTCATGCTGTGAAAATACTTGCGACCATCATCAACCAGACCAACATGTGTACATCCACAAAGCAAGCCCATGAAAGTGTTTGCATTAGGAAGAATACCCAATTTTTCCATTTGGCCGAAAAGACCAAATGCGGGTTTAACATGTCCATTCATCGCGAGCCCGGATATTGCAGCGTTCCAAACTACTACATCTTTCTCTTTCATTCTCTTAAAGATTTCCCAAGCTTGAGTCATACTCCCACATTTTGCATACATGTCAATCAATGCTGTACCTAATACAGGGTTAGACAAAAACTCCTCTATGTCCATTAACTTACTAGCCCAGTCCCCTAGCTCTAGAGCTCCTAATCTGGCACAAGCGGAAAGAACACCAACCATAGCATAACAATCGGGTGCCAATTTCTCTTTCTGCATTTCGAAGAAGAGGTCTAGTGCTTCTTTTGGGTGTCCATTAGATGCGTAGCCTTGAATCATAGTGCTCCAAGTGACTATGTCCTTCTCAGGCATCCGATCGAAAGCATTGCGCGCTTTCTCCATGTTTCCGCACTTAGCATACATATCAACTAAAGCAGTTGCCACAAACACATTTCTGCTCAATCCAAACTGTGTTATGCACCTGTCAATCCACTCTCCACTATTCAAATCCCCTAGGTGAGCACAAGCTGACAGAACTCTAACAATGCTGAAACTATCAGGCCTCAAACCCATATCTATTAACTTACTAAACAAATCAACCGCTTCTCTATACCGCTCAACATCAATGTACCCACTGATCATGGCTGTCCAAGAAATAACATTTTTATCAGGAATATCATCAAACACGTTACGTGCATAATCCAGATACCCGCATTTGGCATACAAATACAACAAACTCGTCTTAACAAAGACATCACGATCAAATCCTAGTTTTACAACGAGGGGATGGATTCTTATCCCTAACGGGAAATCCAAAAGCCTGGAACAAGCCTTTAGAACGAAAGGGAAAGTGAAATTGTTGGGCAGGAAGCCTTGGGTGCGCATGGAAGCGTAGAACCGGGTAGCATCGAGGAAACAATCTGTGGAAACGAGACCCTGGATCATTGTGTTGCAGAGAAAAACATTGGGTTTTTTGGTTTGATCGAAGATAAGTCGAGTGTAGTTGGTTTGACCGAAATTGAATGAAGCTTTCAATATGAGGTTCAGAAGATAGCTGTCCTGGTGAAGGTCGGAACGGAAAAGCGCCGCGTGAACTTGCTTGAGGTGTTTGATGGAGCTAAAGCCTTGGAGGATGCATTTCTTGATTTCTGTAAATTTTGCAGACGATGAAGTTGCTGCTGCTGGGTTGAGGTTCGTAAACATGGCCATTGCCATGAACGTCCACGCGTTGTCACTGTAGAAGGTAATTACAATCATTTAAAGTAGGCATAAATATAATTTTAATCTTTTAACCCTTAATTTATATTTTTTGACATATCATAAACATATCATCATTGTTAGATTTTTAACTGTTCAATTATCATGTAGTTAAAAATAAATTATTTATCAAAAAAATATAAGTTAAGGGTTAAATTTTTTAAAAAAAAAATAAAGGCCAAAATAATAAAAATTATAAACGTTAAGGGTTAAAATTATTTTTATGTCTTTAAAGTATGTTAAAGCAAGTTGTTTAATTAAAAGTGTATTTGGACGATTTTATAAAATGTGTAAACTATTAAAAATCATATTAAAAATATAAGGTATAAAATTACGAGAATTTAAAGGCGTAAAATTAAATTATCAATAGAAAATATAAAGAAAATATATAAAATAGGAAGAATTTAAAATATTTAGGGGTGCAATTGCACCTAATATCGCTAAGTCCATCCATGCTTACACATAGCGACGATAACAAAAAAAAAAAACTAAGCTCGAGTTTGGTCAGGTTTTTCTCTACTTGAAAATAATTTTATTGAATTCAATTTAGGTTTGAGACTTAATGAGTTCAAAATTTTAGAAACGAGTTTGGGTTGAAAGTAATATTATAAGATTCGATTTGAACTTGAAGCTCGTTGAACTCGATTCAGATTTGTCGGACTCGACTCAATTCAAATGAACAATTTTACTATATATATATATTTTTTTATAAAAGATGAAACCTCGTTAAAAATCTTTTTGTAACTAAAATCGAAATAAAATTTAATATCAAAAAACTGAAAAAAGAGTTTCTAAAAAATAGATTAATCCAAATAATCAAGAAATATTTTTATAATACAAATATTTTTAAATTAATTTATTTTTAGTGAATTCTATCTAATTTATTTTTAATTTATTCACAAACTTTTCGAACTGAACGTGAATCAATTCAATTTAACTTATTAAAATCTTGAATCAAACTTAAATCTGAATCAAATTCGTTCAAATCAAACTTTAATCGAACAAATAACTCGTAATCCGGTCAGGTTCAGATGAACTTAGTAAAGCCGGGTAAAAATCATCTGCCTCTTTATCATGCCTCTATCAATGCCTCCCGTTGAAAATTCCTAAAAAATAAATTTTAAACCTTAACTCTTATTTTTTATATCCCGAATTTTACACCCTATCCTTATTTTTCTAAACCTAACTACAACTCTAATATTAAATCATAAATCCTAAACTATAATATTTTTAATTTAAAATAAAAACACGAATATAAGTACGAGAAAGATAACGATTTTCATCCAATAAAGCTTATCCCTTCGTTCACTTTTATTATTATTATTATTCTCCACCATAATAATACAGAATTATAAATTATTATTATTATTTATATAAATAGTAGTAGTAATTATTGGATAAATGGATCTTTTCCGACCTTCTCCCCCACTCTCCTCAGTCCCCAAACCCTAACCCTATCCCTATCCCCATCCCCGTCAACCCACGATTCCACATGAAATCTACACACCTTACTTCCCCTCTCTCCTCCATAGTTTCTTCTCTCCACGAACCTTAGCGTCGATTCTCATCTCCCTTCCGATTGGTGGTATAGAGCTCTCGAAAAGGAAGCTTCCGTCATTCTTTCCACCATGGAAGGCTCTGTGGTGGAGGATCTTGGGGCGCCGGAATCGTGGGAGGTTGCCGATTTGGACGCTACCATGAGCCGATTGATGCTCTCTTCGAACAAGGAACCCAAACTCGAATTCCCTGATTCTACTTCTTCAGCTTCGGCTTCTGGTTCGTCCGATGAGAAGGTAGTTTCGGAGGATGCCATTAACCAGGTTGATCAGTTCCTCCGCGAGGCGATCCAAAACCCCCGGGAGCGCCTTTCCAGTAAGCATCTCTTATTTTTTCTGCTTTGCAGATAATTCTTTAGGGTTTTTGGATTTAGGGATTATTCATTGCATGTTCGTTGTTATTCTCTTTCCCTATGTCTGAGCCAGTGTGTTGCTTCACTAAACATTATCCTAGTAGTTGTCTAAACGCATTTGATTAAGAAACGAAAAAGGGAAGGAAATAATTGTATTTTTTCTTGGTAACTAATCATGTTTTTGGTGCATGCTTATATGGTGTTTAATAATTAATATCCTGAATTGGAATATTCTGGTCCAGCTTTACTTTTAATGTGCCATTACTATGGAGTACTCAACTTTGCAATGGTGCATTTGATATGCCAACATTGCAGGTGATCTTTTCATAATCTTTTGTTCCCTTGACTAGAATGAAGTTGGTGAACTTAGTAAGGATTTGCCAAGAAATTTTTAGCAGATGTCATAAAGGGAATATCGAGATTCTCGTCTTTTTATAATAGAATAAATAGATTAGCTGACCTTTAAAAGCTGGCCATTTAAGAATTTTTTGGAAGGGGTAAATAAAGTATGCATTGATTAAAAAGTTAAAAGTAGATCCTACTTGAAATTGACTCATCATATTTAGGCATTTATTAATTTGACTACTATTGTATCTTCATAGAATGAGTGTTCTGCATCTTTCAATATTTGATCAAGAATGTTTGTTTATACTCGTAAACTTAAATTTCTTAATTTCGTTTGTTCAGTCCTGAGGATGGAACAGGATGTTGAAAAATTTATCCGTGACCCGACACAGCAGCAATTTGAGTTCCAACAGCTGCCTACATCTTATTTAAGGTTGGCTGCACATCGTATTGCACAACATTACTCATTGCAGTCTATGGTGTTATTAGACAATAGTTTACCTGATGGTTCTGGCTCAAGAATCATTGTCTGCAAGACTTCTGAATGTAGGGTTCCTCGGATCCGCCTAGCAGACATACCTGTAAATCTACCATCAGAAGACTCTGGCGTTGTTAAGGTGGCAATTAAACAGAGGCCACATAAAAGGTCTCAGCTTGTGAACAATTCAAATTCAAATTCTACGAGGTCAAATAGCTCCAAAAGTGTGGAAGAAAGAAAAGAGGAGTATAACCGAGCTCGAGCAAGGATATTTAACTCTAATAGTTCTAGCAGTGGTTCTAGTGGAAAACCAGCAAGTGAACCAAGGTTGCAGGATTTTTCCTACCATGGTTCATCAGGGATGCCAACTAAGGAAGAGAAATCTGTTTCAATTGTTTCTGATGTAAATTCTGGTAGTGGTTTGATTGATTACTCTTCAAGTAGTAGTAGGTCAGCTAGAAGTAGGACAGAGAAAGAGCCAACTGGTAGGAGCAAACCCCATAATAGGGTGGCCATTTTTCGGGATCGTGAGACTGACCGCAAGGACCCTGATTATGACAGGAACTACGATAGGTATATCCTTTATTGCAGGGTATTATATTTTCTTATTTATTGTAGGGCTTTCAAACATAGCAGGATTCATTGAATTTAATATTTTAACTTGAAAGGGAGTATCTGTTTTACTCTCGTAGAACAAGGTTTAGAACCATTTTCATTTTTGAAAAAGGAATGAGTCTTGATTGCTGACTCTCATTCTTATATGAATAAATGGGTCTTGAATGATGGGAACTACAATAGATAAATCCCTGTGTTTGTAATATTTTGTTTCCTGCAGGGTATTATATTTTCTGATTTATTGCCAGGTGTTTCAAACATAGCTGATTCATTGAAGTTGATACTGAATGAGTCTTGATTGCTGAATCTCATTCTTTTCGTGTATAGATGCCCATTCATATGTTTTATCATTGCTGCTCTACATTGTCATCGTCAGTCTTTATACTTCAAATATCTTTTTCTTCCCTTAATCATTCCAAAAAATCTCTTTCGTTTGTTCAATTTAATACAAATTTGATTCATTATTCAATATAAGTATTGCAAGTCTGTTCTGGTATACCCATTTTCTTTGAAAAGGAATGAAAAGAGTAATTTACTTTTTGAATACAAATTGTACACTACATCTATTAATTAGAAAATTTAGGGTTAATAGGTGGAAGGAAAATGGAAACCTTCATAATGGTGTAAGAGGAAAGGATTGATAGAACCACTGGATTTTTAACTTTTAAACTTCTTATAACAATAAAAAGATCTGCAGTTTTTGTTTTTTTGTTGTCTTACATGGTACAGAATATTTTGTTTGATCATAAATTGAGGGGAAGATTTATTTACATAAAAGTCTTAACAATGTCAAATGTATTTTCAATTCCACATCTGCTAAGATCGATGCTGGATTGAACTATTTCGTTTATATTTCTATTTTTTGTTTCATGTTTATAGGCTACTTAGTTATCGCAGCGCCAATTTTCTCTTCATGAGGCAAAAGTTCATATGGTGATTGTTTTCCTTCAGGTACATGCAAAGATTTGATCCTGGGTTTGGGTTCAATAGTGGACCATACACCATGCAGCCTATGTACACCCCTGCAATTAACTACAACACTGAATTTCCACAACTTGGATCTACTCATCGGCCTCATTTATCTACTGAGCATCAACCTCGTCCTCACCCACAACATATACCTGTGCCCTGGGTGGCTCCACCAACCACTACAGGAATCAGTTATGGTCATCCTGAAACAATGATGCCACCTTTCAGTCCAAATCATGTTGGCGCACGCCCCACATCTACTCTATATTCACATTCTTACCAGTATCCTCTTCAGCGTCCTGGAATGCCATTAATTCACCCTCATGAGCATGTTCACCAGACTTTTTCACAGGTATAGCAACTTCACGACTTCCCTTCCTAATGTCAGTAACTGCATCCCTTTTTGGTTCTTTTTATGATACATGCTTTTACACACATTATTTTAGTTTATAATCATTTTAAGGGGTTCAAACAACATCTCTGTTTTTCATCTTCACTCGCAGCATTTGCTGTGAACAACCCCCGCTATGTTTTAAATTGAATCTTGAAAATTTTAATCTATATAGAATTTTTGTAATTATGTTTGTGTATGATAGTACACTTTAGTTTACAGTGCTGATTTTGGTCTTTGAAACATTGAATTTATACAGCCTCATCAACAACAGCCTGATGCTAGTTTTGGATTAGCACGGCCCCAGTGAGGGTCTTGGGCCGTGCCTGCACCCTGCCAGTAAAACAATAATCTGAAACAGTTGAACCAATGTTATCACAAATCATCTAAACGGGCAGGAGTGCAGGCAGAGAACCGGGGTGAGGTGGACATGATTTTGAAGACTGATCCCTCACACTCTGTTTATCTGGGAGTTCCTGTATCTTTGGCCAAAGGTTGGAGAAGCTCATTTGGTTTCGGCATAGTCACTGCCATTAATGATGAAGAAAAGTAGGTGCGGCTTATTGTTGCCAGGAATGTAATCACTCATCAATGAAGAAGGTATTGCGCATCCCATTCATGCCTATATTTCAAACCGCATTAATGTTCTTGTGGCTGTTTTAGGTTATCATCCTTATAAATGTCTCTGTTATCTCACAGCTGTACGATAAGCCAAACGGAATCACGGAATCGGCTAGATTCTTTGGAAGTGCAGCAACTCCTGTTGGCAGCAGACTGCATTATGTATCATTTAACACTATCCAGGCACATTTTGAACCTTCTGATTACTTCTATCAGCTAGTATCTGTAGTGTTGATTTACTTTCGTACACTTGTTTGTTTTTCCTGTTATTTTTTGAGTGGAAGCATAGGAAAAACTAGTGTTTTCTACTGGCGACTTTGCACATCCATGCCATTGTATGTATGATAAAATGCCATATGGCCCTCTTTGAGAGCTCGATTGATGGCCAGCTCCTCGTGAAATGTCACGGTTTTGTTTCCCCCTTCAAAAGAAATGTCACCTATAAAATGCCATATGGCCCTCTTTGATAGCTCCAACATGACATTGCTAATATTACACGAGTTGTGCAGTACAACAGTTGTGCACTGAACATATCTTTATAGGCAAGACTGATCGAGTCGATTTAAGATTATGAAATGCCAGATCTGAGGTCGTCAACATACTCGAGCTCTGCCATGTAACCTGTAATGCCAATAGAAGCATATAGATCAAATGAACAGTTGGATGCAAAAAAATGGGTAGGGATTATATTGAATGGTTGAAACAAACCATGCTTCTGCCTGACCAATAATTTCTCTTCAGTTTTCTCTTGACAAATATTTTGCAAATTTTTTGTTGGTATGACTTCAGGTGTTACAATAATACACAATGTACAATAGAAAATTAAATAGACCTATACATTATTACACCAACTCGTCCCCCATGGGGGCATAAAAAACAGCTATGATGCTGTGCTGTGCGAATCCCACCCCTACTAGCTGACTACCGGCACCTCCTCGAACAAAAAGTGGCTGATTATATCTTCAGAGGATTCTGTAAGACTAACAGCTTCGGCAATTCGGAGTGCCATCATGGCTTTGTATGTAGCCATATCGGCGTTTTGCATCAGCAGCTGCGCCTGTTGGCGTCTGAGGATAGCTGATTCGATAGATCTGATTGCTGCTGCTCTAGCTTCTTCAACTTTATCCATTGCATTCTCTTCTTCCAAAGTATCATGTTCAGCTGCCATGGCTGCATGTATTACAAATAATACAGTCTCAGCAACAAATCTGAAATGAAGTCCTATTAAATATAGGCACAGGTTGATGACATGAAAAAACATATTGATGCATCAAAATCAGGACCAAAACTTGTAAAGTAGAGCATGACTGCTATAGTCGGAGTATAATTTACCTTGCAAGAAACTTGGATGCTTGCCTCTTCCGTGGCTGGCTTGTCGCTTAAATGACCTCCTTTTCCGTAGGAAAGGCTGCGGAACTACTGGAGCCTTCTTGACCTGATGACCCTGTTAGAATCGAACATTCATTCTGGTCATATATCTACAGGAGTAGGGTATATACAGTGTTTATTGTTCTACATGCACATAAAGACACCAGAAAGAAGAGCTGGGACATGATCAGTTGATCACTACTTCATTTTCGATCTCATGAAACCAACGACATTTTCCCCATCACAGCAGAAAAGATGGAGATTCTCAAAACAAAAGGAAGTTCAGAGCAAGAACAGATCAGAGAATTTTGTAAACCAATTTGCAATATGTATGATCATCATTCAAGGTCTAAAATTAGTTCAACATCAATTTGGAAAAAAAATCACAAGTTCACAAATCTGCCACACAATCTGTCAATGTCCACCGGATGTGTAATTTATAGCAAGGAACATGATGCAACCGTTACAACAAAAGATCATTTTACCTATGAAATGCAATTCTATGGATTCATTGCATGACACATCATAGGAATCGAAACAAGAAATAGGCCCATAAACGCTTTCAAAGCAGTATAGTTCTCCATGATAAACTTCTCCAAAGATTTCAACTAACAAATACACTTCGAACACAAGTTAGAATTTTTTCATTCACAAAAGATGGTATACAGTACAATGATAATACAATACGTCAAAACGGATGTACTTTCCCAAATAAATCTACAGTGATATATATCTACTTTCATAAAGAATATTTCCACAAAGTGTACCTGGAAAACTCTGAGGAGCGGTGATCGCCTTTGCTGCCTTTTTTGCAACCAGTAAGCATGAACAGCTTCAACCACTCCCATAATACCTAGATCAGCAGCTGCGGCAGTCACATTTGATTCATCATCAGGACTACAAAATAATGCCTTCTCAAAAGTATCAATCATCAACTCGAAACAATCCTCCGTAAGATGCTCGCAACACCCATTTCCACTAAAAAAATCAGCATTGAACTTCTTTAACCATTCCTCATCTTCTGAATCCATGTCATAGTTAGCAGTCCTCTTTGCCAAGGCTCTGGATACCTCATCACCAGCCACAGCTATGTACGAAACCGGTCTTTGAAATGCCACATTGGGTTTACCATCATACCCTGATACTTCACAGACCCCGGGCACAGGGATCACTCTACAAGTTGAAGCAGGCACATTGCGCTCACAACATTCCTTGTAAAGATCTTTGAAAATAATCCAATCTTGACGATTAGGAAACTCAAGCTTCCAAGTATCATCTCCTGTCCAAATCATAGCTCGAGTGAAGCGGTTAAATGAAGGTGGACTCATAAATTTACCTGCCTTCTTTGCATACTTAGTCTTATTATCCTTTTTCACTACAAGAAGCCATTCTTTCGATGCAGAGAGCTCCAATGCGACAATCACTCCTTCTTCCCTGTAACATCTATCAGGTTCAATGATCAATATATTGGCAGAGCATTCCAATGATTCCGACTCCAACTCTAGCTTTGGCATGAAATCTGATATTGAGCTCTCATTGCTGAAGTTCGATGCCGAACCATTGCGGTTCGAACACCTAAGCTTATTTTTAGAAACTATGGAGGAAAAAGGAATCCCATTTCTCCTACTACTAATCAAGTCAGACATTAGAGCTCCACTGGAAGCAGGGTTTCTAGATCTCATTCTCCTCAGTGAACTCCTCCTCTTCTGAACACTGCTTCGAACTATTAGTTTGGAAGCTCTACGGAGTTTATCGCTTTCGAACAAGGTAGAACCAACCGGAGTCTTCGGCTCGGAATTTTCCAAAAGATTACACTTTTGAACCCCATTTCTCTTCCTTTTTCTAGTATAAACAATCCCGAACATCTTATCTACAGTGCCGCCATTGTTTGTAGATTCGGCTTTCACTTTCCTGGACCGTTTCTTTGGATTCTCTTTGTGGCCCAGTCTTTTGGGCTTCTCATTTACATCAGCCGGAGACTTATCTACCTCACTCTTTATAGTCTTTTTCACCGGGTTGTTGAATTCAACACCGTCGTTGCCGCGCCTCTTGTGCTTTACTTCGCCGGAATCAGGCCGGAGCTGCCGCCCAGAACGAAGAACCCGGGCATCCGAGCTCTTCATCCTGCAAACCCTTGTACTCCGTTTCATCCCCACGGAAGGCATCGTCGCCAGGTCCCTGTAGGTAAACTCCTGCAACGCTCTTCCCTACCCCAACTAACGAGTTGACTCAGTAACCAACTCGACTGAAATGAGTCAAAAAGGGAGAAAAACACAACCCGAAACGCCCCCACTCAACCACCCACCTCGTGAAACACGGCAGAACGTTAACAAATAGAGATGACCCTCCATTTGAGAAGCAGATCCAGACCCATGAGTGAACCAGTTCACACAAAAACCCAAATCCACAACTCGGAAAAATTCAGCGTTTTGACTCGTCTACAATTATATATAAAAATAATACAACATCCCCTAACAAAGATCGTTCCAACTCAAAGCTAAAACTAAAATCAGACCCAGAAATTACAAACAAAAGAGATCTTAGTTCTCTACAAAGCTAAAGAGAAAAGGAAAGATCTTTGGAGAAAAGAGTGTCTCTCTCTAGAAATTTGTAGAGAGAGAAGATAGAGTTATGGCGTTTCACGTAAATCTTGTTTATTTGGGTGGAGATAGAGAGATGGAGGCTAGGGTTTATGATACTGAAGAGGGAAATCTGGAGAGTGAAGGGGAGGGGAAGATAATTGGGAAAACAGAAATCAATCTGCCGAGTGATGGGAACCGTTGATCTTAGAGATATGTACGGTCCAGATTACCGGGTCACTCCAATGACTGGGCCGTTTTAGCCCTCTAGATTTTAGAGGGAGGATGAGGGGATATTTTTCTATTGGGTTGAGTTATGGGGAAATTACTAAAATAGCCTTTGATAATTATGGTAATGGGGAATTTTGAATAATTTTAATATAATTATAAAATAGATCTGTTTATATATATTTCTAATAAAATATATATTTTATAGATAAAATAATTATATTTGAATATTTTATAATAAATACGATTTAATTTTAATTAAAGTCATTTATTGAGTTATATAGTATTAGAATTTGGATGTGTGATATTACTGTGAACAGAGTAAATTAGGTGAGAAATGTATTATTAAATGAATTATTAAATTTTAAGGTAAAATATTTAAATTTTAACATCGTAATGAATCAAACAGGTTATAAGATATACCCTTAATAAATATACGTAATATCTTATCTAGATTAATCGATTAATCTTTAAAATGTATCAATTTTTACTTAATTCAAATTTAGAAACTCGATTCAAAAAATTAAATAAAGATTAAATTATAAAAATAATACTCAAAAAATTAATATCTTAACAGTATTATTTTTTTTTTTAATTTGGCTTCTCATCTTTATATTTTATTCAATTTATTCATCTTACTATAATTCTTTACAATTTTTTCTTCACTCATTTATATTTTTATTAGTATTTTTCTTCGATTTTTTTTAAAAACAGTATCAAAATTATATAATATTTAACTATTTAAATCTTTGTAATTATGAAATTTTTTAAATTTAAAAAACATAGAGACAAAAATTGACCAAATTAAAATATATGGATTAAATCCATTACTTATGGATAACATAAGGACCATTGAGAAATTTTGACCAAATTACATAACCAAGAAATATCATAAGAAAATCATCTTCCATTTCAGTACCATCACAAGCACTCAAGAACCTTATTGTATACATACAATTCATATGTTAGTTTTAAAATGTTACATACACATCATTCAATTAAGAAACCATGGGACATTTTATGCCGCGGCAACAGCTTCGGTCGATTTTGTCTCGGCTTCGGTCGGAGCATCCCAAAAGGCAGTCTTCTTTCCGGTCTTTGACACAGTCTGCAGAACCGCATCAGGCTGGACGTTGCCCTTCACGGTCACTTTCTGCTCCTTCAAATCTACTTCATATGATTCCACACCTGAATAGGAGATTTATGACAAAAATATATGAATATTCGATATCACGATTCTTCCTCATCAAATGTATAGAAATGATTGTCTCACAATGCTTCACAAATGTTCGAAAGAAACGGGAATCCGAATTCTATAACTATTGTTCTGAAAAAACTGATATTTTGTATTGTTTGTATGGTTCTATATAAGTTGCTCGGTTATTTTCACACAAATCTGCGTTGGCGTAAAAAGGGTCACGGATTAGTCTCTAGCTTCAATTCTTAGGAATCGATCCCTATACGTAAGAGATCGAGTCTTTTCTGCTTTGCTTCAAGAACAGATTGGTAAGATCAATCTTTTTTCTTTGGTTTGCATTTCAGAAAATGCCGGAAAATGGGTTAATTGTTTGTTGACCGAATTATTTTTTTCCGACGAAGAACATCGGAGTCATTTTTTCTACAAAACAATTGGACTTAAACGAGTCTGCTTCTCTAATCCAACAGATGTAATATGCTTGCCTAGAAAGTAATTCTCACGGACACTAGCCTAAGACTATGGCCGAAGCCCGAAACATCTGTTTACCTTAATTTTCGACAATTTTGAACACGGAAAGATGATCATCATAAAAGAACAAAGTGTCAACAAAAAGCAAGCGTTACATACAACACACCTTGCATTTTCCCCAGAACTCTCTTCACGGCTCCGACGCAGCCTTCACATGACATACCAACCTTGAGAACAACAGTCTGCAATTCAACCGAATCGAACACAGTTTATAACATTATCAAAGGAAACCTTACAGAAGCAGTGATCGAAAACCATGAATCACGGCAAAACTAGGCAAAAAATAGGCTTAAATGCTTTTAAAATTCGAAACAGATTAAGGGAACCCATTCTTAAGATCTAGGTGATCCACCAACACAGGTTGAAACAATGCCATAATTCAATGAGACAAAACAACAGATACTCCAGATTACCAAAATTTAGGGATTTCTGCAAAGTCTACCGTGTTCAACAAGTAAACCAATCTTGTTTAAATTTGATTCCAACAACACAAAAATCAGTCAATTTCTCCCATTATCCTTGAAACCCAGAATATCAAATCAATCAGAAATTGATATAATGATCTGAACTTGAATTAAGGTGCCATTTTAACCTTTTTCAACCCTAAAACTAAACAGATAACGAACGACGCAGATCCCCAAAACCATGAAATAAAGCTTACCCATAGAATTTTCCCAATATATAGAAACAACAAAAGCAAATTCGGATAAACTTGAGCCAAAAGAGATGTAAAGGAATCGTAATATGATTGGAATTGGAAAAGCAAAAGCAAAAGAGAAAGCAAAAGTTACCTGCGACATGGCTTTAGATTTTGAAATTCAACGAGAGGAAGAGAAATCAGAAGATATTGCTGAGCCTGGGGATGATCGAAAGGGCGGATTTTATAGAAGAACCATTGGTGGGCGGCGGTGGCTTGGACCATTTCTTCCATCTTCGAACGTGATGTGACGGCCAAATCAGGACATGTTCAAAGCATTCTCTACCTTTCGCTTTTGCTTTTATAGGTCCTTAAATTTAAAAGGAAAATTTCATGTGGCCATCAAACTATGAGAGAATATCTATTTTAATCATTTAACTAAAAACTTTATCAATAAATCACTAAAATTTTAAATTAATTTTATTTTAACTACTATCATCAGAAAAATTAATGGAAAATGATATGACAATTAATTAAAATTTATATAATTACATATATGGTTTATATTATTTATTTATTAGATTAGATTACTTTTAAATTAATTTAATAAAATTAATTAATCGATCATACGATGATACATGTCTTCACCTAGACGACTAAAAATTTGAATAAATGAGAAGGTTAAGAATCAAATCTTTGATTGTTTTGAATATAATAATTTTTTAATTCAATGATATATTATTCGAGTTGTGGGTTTTTTGTTCAATCTTTTATAATTCTTTTGATTTTTTTGACAAATGCTATTGAATTTTTATTAAATTTATAAAAATTATAATTACATCGTAATCAAGAAGTAAAATAATTGCATTAAAAAAATCTTAAAATTCTTACAACCAGAAAATAAAGAAAAATAAAATTCTTATGAAAATAAGCATACCAATAAAATTTAAAAGCTTCCTGAATCTCCTTGTTTCTATCCAAACGAGAAGCATAGTGAAGGAAGAAAGAGTTGTAGGCAATCCAAACTGTCGTGCAAAAAGTACCGAACCCAGCATTGATTTTATCGGCAAACAACTATCAAACGAGTGGGGATAAGTCTTTTCAAGTGACCACCGACAAAAACAATAAATCAAAAACTAGCATCGATTGAATATCTGTACGAACAACAATCGATCGCTAAGGTATACTGCAATATGCCATAAAGACAGACGAATCAAACCCCAAAACAAAAATAAAAACATGTCACAATGACAAAAAAAAGCGTGTCACAAAGACAGAAAAATAGAGATACTTATTAAAATAAAACAACAAAAATAATAGATCCGGTGGTCGATAACCAATACTAAAATTGATTGTTGACCACCGATAAAAGAAAATGATCAAAATAAAAAACAAAAGAAGATAAAATTTTGAGAGAGAGAAAGCGACGGCTAGGATTTTTTATCAAATAAATATTTTAAATGCCTAAATATTTTAAAATCTATCTTAACTAATTTGCTTGTTGTTCATCTTTATCATCTCACGAATTTGTCTCATGTATGCCTTCTTAAATTTGATGTTAGAGACGAAAACTAGAAGAAATCAAAATTTGATGTTAGAATAAATTTTAAAGTTTAAAAATTTAGGTAAATTTATAAATAAATATTTTTTAAAAAATAATAAATAAAAAATTTTAAAAATAAAAGACGATTATCCTTCTCTATCTCACTTAACTTTGTCTTGATAATAAATTTAATGAACGATTGTGTCCGTTAAAAATCTCTCGAATATTTCTCTAAAATTTAAGTATATTTTCTTGAGAAAAAAATAGGGAAAGGTGGCTAAAGACTTTTTCCCCAAAAATTCCATTTTTCATTTTTTTATGTTTTCTTACATATAAATGAACAAAATAACTTGCTCGAGTCTTGATACGGAATTATGGGGAGTGTATCATGGATTGCGATATGCTTGAGATTTAAGATATCGTAATATCATTCTTGAGTTGGATTAGGGGTGTGCATTCGGTTCGGTTAATTCGGTTAACCGACCGAACCAAAATCATTTCAGTTAATTCGATCGGTTAATTGTTTGCTAAATTCGGTTAACGATTAAATCTTTTTGATAATTCGATTTAAAATCAATTAATTAACCGAATTAACCGAAATTTTATATATTAAATTGTATATATATTATATATTTATTTTTAACCATTTAACTTTCAAAATATTATAAAATGTTCATTAAATTTTTTTATATTATAAAATGGTTACTAAATTTTGTATTAAATTAGTAAAAAATAAAAGTTTAGTGACTAAAAAATTATTTTAGCTTAATTTAGTGACCTATTATATAATTTAACCAAAATTTATAATAAATATCGGTTAATAATCAAAATAATTTCGGTTCTGTTAATTTGGTTAAAGAAAATTCGATTCAGTTAACGATTAAAAATTTAAAATTTTTGATTAATTCGATTTTGATTAATTCGATTCAATCACCGATCGAATTAACCGAGTGTTCCCCCCTAAGTTGAATAGCTTAGAATATAACTTGCACGTGTAATTAGTTTGCTAAGAATTGGTTCGTATCGTTGGACCGGGTTGTTAGCCCGTTAAGGTTGTTGGGTCAAGTACAACAGCAAAAATAAAAGGAAATAGAGAATATCAATTATAAAAAATATTTTTTTAAAGTTTCTTTTAAATCGAATATCAATTACAATAGTTCAATAAATGATTTAATGGAATATATGTAATTAAATAATAACCCTTAAAAGTATATATATATATTTAAATTTCGTTCGGTTTGGGAAAAATTATCAATTTAATTTAATTTCGCATTTTTGTTTATTCTCTTAACCCTAATATATCGCCAAAATAATTTTAAAAACCCATCTTTATCCATTAAATTTTTTACGATCTAGTGAGATGAGATATTAAAATATTTAAATAATTTTTAAAATTTAATTGAACGTTATAATTAAAATAAATTAAAATATAATATTTTTTATAATAAAATTTTACAGTATCTAAATTAAATTAATTAATCGAATAAATATATATTAATAATTAAAAAACCTATATAAATTTTTGATAGGTTTCTTCAAAAAAGACCTTTTGCAGGTAGAATCGTGAAAGCATGAAAGTTGGGCAAAAAGCAAGGAGTTTTACACGAAATGATAAGCTTAAAACCAACAAAACACACACAAAAATCTCTATTATAAAAGGGTGAACTACAACAGGGGTCCCTCAATTATTAAAAATTATGTTTGAATCACTCAATTATAATTTAGATTATATCTGGGTCACCTTATTAATAAAAGTTACATTTGGATCACTTAATTATATGTGAGATTACATTCGAGTCGCCCTTCGTATTTTAAAAAAAGTTTATCAATTTGTGTATTAGATTAATTAATGATTTCAAATGAAGTACTCTAATGTTAACGAATAGGTAGATAAGTGATCTGGAAGAAAAAATGACTAAATTGATATTTTTTAAATATGAAGGGTAATTCAATTATAAATTTACTCATAATTGAATGACCCAAATATAATTTTTAATAATTTGATGACCCAAATATGATTATACTCATAAATAAGTAATCTCTTTATAATTTATCCTTAAAAAATTAAATTAACCCTTCATAAAAAATACCTTTAAATAGATTTTTGTACATTAAAACACATTAAATAAAATTTTGAACTAATTAAATCATTTTTTAATTATTACGGTATTAATATGATCGTTAAATTTACTGACGTGGCATTTAAAAAATATCCATACCACACCGCATAACACTTAAATCCCTTAACTTCCATTTGCAGGTGACTATTTTGCAATCACAAGTAAAGTATATGCCAATTTTGTGAAAACATTAATTTGAAAATGACTTTTGATGGAGTTTTTTTATTTTTGTAGTAGTCTATTTCTTTATGAGTTCGTGTTCCACTTTTCCACCAACTAATCCAAACGAGTTGTAAATGTCAGCCCACGTGGCACACTTGACACCCATTTTTTCAAATTGATAAAACTGATATTTTATATTTTATTATTATTTTTTTAAGTTTTAATATTTTTTTCTAATTGAACCAGATTAATACGTATCGTATATTTAATTTTGATGGGTGAATCTTTCAATAGAAATTTTTTTATGTATATAATATTTTAAACCCGAAATTCGTCAAACAAAACCAAATCGCTTACCACTTAAACTAATCCGTATATTGGTTAAACTCGTTTATAGCCAAACACGAATTCTAAAGATAAAAAATAATTAATTAATTTTTTACTACACAAAATTCGTATTTGCTCAAATACAAATTTAATTTATGTGAATTAAAAAATATTTTTAAATATTATTCAAATTTCTAATTAAGTTCTTAAAATAGAATATTTAACCATTTTTACTAATTTATTGCGCAATAATTTAAGAATAAATAACTACTTTTTACCTACCACAAAATGTTCAATTATAAAATACTAGAAAAGGAAATAAAGTTTTAAATCGCCAGACCTAATATTTTAAACAAAACCCAGCTTCACCTAACTACCGTTTTTTTTAGGGGGCGTATAACTTAACTTTAACGGATAAGGGTATCTTTGTATTCGTTTATTTATTTTTGAATGTATTCAAACTATATTTGTGTTCGTTTAAATTTTTAATAGTATGTTCAAGTTTGGTTCGTTTATTTTTTGTCGTGTTTGGGCTCGGTTCGTTTAATATTCACGAACGTATTCGTTTAACGTTCACGAACGTATTCGTTTATATATTCGATAATTTGTTCGTTTAACGTTCGTGAACATGTTCGTTAAGCGTTTGCGAACGAGTTCATTTGTATATATTCATCAACTTGTCTATTTAACGTTCACGAACATATTCGCTTAATATTCATGAACATGTTTGTTTAACGTTTGTATATAAAAGAACATAAACAAACCTATAAACGAGCTTATAAATGAGTATATAAACGAGCTTATAAACGACATAAACGAATTTATTCGTGAACATAAACAAGCCGAATGCACTTATGTATATATAAATTTAACCGTAATTGAAACTACTTGATAAGTTTTAATATGAGATTTTAAGGAGAGAGTATATAATTTTTCATAAACAATACTAAAATTTAATTCTCTTTTTCCAATCGGTTACAGTGGTTATAATAATATCTCTTCTAGAATATACTCTTAACTATTGGACATTAATTGCTCAATCACTGTACTGACATTACTGGTGCTCAAACCGTAACCTCCAAGAACAACAACCGTTCTTTTAACCACTGAGACAAAATGGTTCATGCAGAATTTATTATAATTTCGCGTAGTTCATTATCTATTACGACCCTATTATGTAAAATTTTTAACTCTGTTACAGTTTTCAAGTTCTAATCAAATCCTTCAGCTTTACTAGATATATCTATCACATATAAAAAATAAATTTATCAATAAAATACCGTTTAATAACATAATATTTTAAATATTTATAATTAAAATTAAATAAAAATTAGAATAATTTAATTAAATTTTTTAAAATATGATTTAAATTATAAAATTAATAATTTTTTAATTCAATTCAACTCCTTCTAACGCTCCAACTAATTCCACCGATGCTATACAAGAGCTTCCCTTATTGTATACTTCCAAATTAAAATTGTGAGATTTCTCGCACTTTCCGGCGTGTGTGGTGACGGGAGCCTACCTGCACGTGTATTTGTTCTCTGGAATTTACTTTATTGGCCTTACCTAAAGGCATAATACCTAAAATACGCTTCTTAACGTTTTATTGAATTATTATTTAAATTTATATATTTTTAAATAATTTAATTTTAATATTTTGTTTTAAATCAAAATATTTTTTATGGATTAAAATTATTAGTAAACCGATGATAAATAATTTAAAATGATATGATAAATATGTATAATAATATATATCAAGATATTAATATTATTTTATTAAATAATTTTAAATTATTTATCATCAACTGATCTATAAAAAAATAATTTAACTTGAAATAAAATATTAAAATAACCAAAATTAAAATTTTAAACACATATTTAAAGCTAAAATTAGTTTAGGCACAAAAAATATACACAAGCATAATTTGGCACTTATTTGGATATTAAGATTTTTTAAAAAAATATAAACCAGTATGATAATTTAATGGCTAAACTGCAATGTAGTTACATTTGGGTCACATAATTATTAAAAGTTACGTTTGAGTCACTCATTTATGTGTAAGATTACATTTAGGTCATTCAATTTAATAAATGTTATATTTAGATCACTCAATTATAGGTAATATTACATTTGGATCACTCTTCATATTTAAAAAAAGTTTTATCAATTCGTGTATTAGATTAATTAATGATTTCAAATAAAGTATTCTAGTGTTAACAAGGGCATATAAGTGATTTAGAAGAAAAAAACGACTAAATTGATATACTTTTTCAAATATGAAGGGTAATCCAAATGTAACCTTACTTATAATTGAGTGACCTAAATATAACCTTTAATAATTGGGTGGTCGAAATATAACCTTACTTATAATCGAATAATCTAAATATAACCTTTAATAATTGAGTGACCGAAATATAATCTTACCTATAAATGAATAACTTAAATATAATTTTTAATAATTAAGTGACCAAATATAACTATACCCATAATTAAGTGATGTTGTAATTTACCCTAATTTTTTCATTATGTCTTACCTAGATCACATGAATAAGGTCATATTTGGTATTTAACATTTTAAGAAAAAACCAAAACAAATAATAAATATTTTACCAAATTCTGGTGGATCCCACCAGCCTTCTCCCCTTCATTTCTCGCCGTCAAAGAAAAAAGGAAAAATTTTGGGAGAATTTGATCTCCTATATATATACATACAGATAGGCAGAGAGAGCTGAAATTCATGTTAATGGTAGTTTAAGACTGTGTATCTCTGTAGGCGTTTCGGTGATGCTTGGTTTATTGTGCGCACGAACTCCCAAGCCTTGGATCCTAAACACCCTTTCGCTTATCTCCCACGGCGGCGGCGGCGGCGGCTCTGCGGGTTACCACCACAAAAATCGTTTGTTGAATTGGTCCATGCAATCCGTGGGCTTATCGGCCAATAGTCGGCACCATTCCACAGCGTGTCGAATCGGTGGCTCAAACGGAGCTGCGGCTTCTATATGGCACGCAATCCTGCCATGTGGTGGTGGAGGAGGGAAGAGTAGAGGGGATGTGTGGAGGAATGTGGAGAGGAAAGGAGAAGGCTCCTGGAATGTGGCGTGGGATGCCAGACCGGCTCGTTGGCTTCATCGACCTGACTCTGCTTGGCTTCTCTTTGGAGTTTGCGCCTGTCTCGCGCCAACGGTTGAATTCATCGATGTCAATCTCGACGGTGATGGAAATACCGATGGTGCCGACCTAAATTCAATCTCCACCGACGAGAAGAATCTTTCTTCAGTGCCTGCCGCCGATGATTACAAAGTTACAGGTTTGTTGTAACAGATTAACCGTAATTGTTACTGAAAAGTGAAAAACGGTTTCAAATTTTCAATAGTAATTAGTAAAATCCAAAATTGAATTTATATTTGATTAGCTGACGTTAATTACAAAGTTACGTGTTGTTTATAACTGATAAACAAATTACAGAACATAATTGTTTTCAATATTAAAAAACTGATTTTGATTGTATATTTGATTGGAAATTGCAGGGGTTTTGGCAGATGGGCGATGCCTTTTCAGGGCCATAGCTCATGTAGCTCACTTGAGGTCTGGGGAAGAAGCACCAGATGAGACTCGCCAGAGAGAACTTGCTGATGAATTGAGAGCTCAGGTAATTTGGGTGAAATTAAAATGCATAGATGCTTCAATTCTAAATAGAAATTACTCACTAAAACTCCACTTATACATATATAATAGATTGTATCGTTTAAATCACCCAATAGCTTGTTATTTTCGACGAAAAATGAGTTAACAACAACTCACTGAAATTAGTTTTGACAGGATAAATTTCTTTTCTGGTATCTACAAATGGTTCATATACTGTTTTTCCCTTCAAATGTTTAATTATGTAGGTTGTGAATGAGCTTTTGAAGAGGCGCGAAGAAGCTGAATGGTAAAGCTTTAGTTTTGTTATATCCGAAAGTCCTTAACCTTTTCTTCCTGCTTAAATGTAGTTTTTATTAAGCATAAAGTTTTATTTGATAACTGCAGGTTTATTGAGGGTGATTTTGATTCTTATATAAAGGAAATTCAGCAGCCTTATGTGTGGGGTGGAGAACCCGAATTATTGATGGCTTCCCATGTTTTAATGTGAGTTTTTTGCTATTTCTTACTATGATTTGTTTTTTGGTGGCATCATATAATCTTGCAATTATCCAATCAAAATGAACAATAATTCAAGGGTCCATCACTTGTGAGTTCCATATATTACTTTGATCCATCCTGCATGACGTTAAATCTCGATTAGTTAATTGTACTGCAATTACTGCAACTCGTATTTTTTTGTCTTTTGTAAACAAATGAAAAGGTTAAGAGAAGTTTTAAGACACTAATTAATAATAGTGACTCAAGTTGTCGTAGACGGGATAATTAGAATAGTGACACTAATTAACTTTGTTTAAGTCACTGTTTGATAATTACTGCTTGAGCTATTTGGTCTGTATAACCAAAAAACCTAAAGTTGGAATTCAATTTCTATGTTCAATATTCCTCTTTATGTTTCTTATATTTTGCTTGACTATTGTATTTGACACTCTATTTCTGTTCACTCTTCCCAGGACTCCAATTTCAGTCTACATGGTTCATAGAACCTCTGGTAATTTGACAAACATAGCAAACTATGGAGAAGAATACCAGGACAAGGAGAATCCTATTAACGTGCTTTTTCACGGGTATGGTCACTATGACATATTGGAGTCGTTGCCGAAAATAATTTCCACCAAATAAAAACGTAAGAGTTTTGGTCTTGTTTATCTTTTTGCATAAAAAATAAGCTTGAACTTATTTTAAATGGAGGGATTCCATTGAACCAAGAAGTAGCCTGAGGTTGATAAACTAGCTTGCACCTACCTCCGCTATTGCAATAAAGGTCACAAAATTTTGTAGTTTCTGAGAGTGTTTCATGATTTTTAGAACTCGATTGGTGAAGCATTATAGTTTGTTTAGTTCTTTTCCTTTGTAAACTCAGTGATGATTGTTTCTTCTTTTCGGACATCTTTTCGAAATCGAACTATTTATTCTTCTTTTCCAACTTTTCTCTTTTCGAATATATTGTATAGATGTTTATTTTCCTCTAGTTAGGAGGATCAACTCTCTTAAACTCTCTGGCCTAAGAGAGAACATCATGAGGGAGTTGCTGAAGCCATTGTTAAGCATCCACATACTGTCCAAAAATATGTACTTGAATCCTTGTTCACTTCTGCATCTGCAAAACCTACAGGGGAATATTCATTTGCTTGTGTAAATTCCCCTTGTTGCTGAGTTTTAAGTCCAGTTGTTTTCTTGTCATATGTTTACTATTCAGAAAATTGAGTTCTTTGGCTATTCATCTTAAGTAGGTTGCTCGGACTCGGTTCAAGTGTGAGTGTCGGATACGGGTATGTTTTTAGCATGATTAAGGTTATGTTTATAAAGTTTTTAATGTGCTTGGAAGATCATTATATCCATGTATCCGACACGAGTACTTAAATCAAGAGTCCGAGCAACGAGCTTCTTAACTCTGAGGATTTGTGGTATTTGTTCTCGTTCTATAACGGAATGATTTTTAATCACATCAGTATATTAAAAAAAATTTCGCCTCTATAAGTTTTGGTGTTAAGTAATCACACTAGTATATCATAAAATGTTGATTCGGGTCGAAAATATCTTAGAGAGGTGTTATTTTTTTTGGATCGGGTACAAACCGATCGAAAATTTGACCCGACTTGGTCCAACTTATAACCATCCTACTTATACTCAGTCGTTGAATACAATTTTATAAATATATTATTATATAAATATTCTTTTAATCACAATATAAGTGTGACAATTTAATTTAAATTGCTTAAGTATAACAGGTGCGTCCATTTTTAATGATTAAGCAATGAGACTGCTGGAGTTAGGACTTCTTCATTATGATTGAAAAATATTTTATGGAAGTGAAAGCACTTTTAGCACTAAAATCAAACGAAGATTTTGAAATAAAAATATTTTTTAAAGTTAAAGGATAATGATTTTTGTGTTTTAAAAATTATTTTTGGATATAAAAATATCAAACTTTTCTAATTTATTCTTAATTTTTACTATTTATTTAATCTTTTACGTGTTTAAAATGAACATTTTAACTCTTTACAAATATTGTTTAATAATAATACTAAATATTTTGGGGGTGGAGCCTTAAAATTTTATTTTTACTTTCCCCCCTTTACATAATATTTTAAAAATCACTTTATTTTTAATATTTATATTTTATCTTTTAATCCTGAATTTTATTTTTTTCTTTCTGTATGCTCGAATGGGTTGTGATGATATTTGAATGATTTTTTAATAGTTTTAAGATGATTATACGTAATTTTTTAAGCTATTTAAAAACGAACACGTAAAACTAATCGAATTTAGGTCTCTTAGAATGAGTATCGTGGGGCTTAGATTCCAAATATAGTTTTTTTTTAAAAAAATTCATCATATATCAAATATTTATGTGTAATTCATACTAGAATCACATGATGGTTTTATGAATTGAAATTTTCCCGGGAAACCTGGAGAAGAAATAGGCGGAGCCAGGCTAAGCTTTTCACATGGACAAACAAGTCCTACACAGAAACAATGCTTTGACTTTCTTTTCTAAATTGATGGCTGAGCTGTTTGGGAAGATGGAAAATCTCATCATTATCATTATTTGTTGCTTCTTAACTAATTCATATGACTATTTGCACATTAGATATTATATATATTAGCATCATATAATTTCCCAATTTAAAAAATCAACTAAATGTGTCATCCACCTGAATAACAAAATATAAAATATTCTGCCTGCTAAGCCATTGTTGTTGAACATAAAATATGATGAAACCATCATTGGAAATCAGAGAGAACAGAGTTGGATGCCATGGAATTGGCGTCTGTGCTTTTCAGGATCGTGTCCGCGATGTTGTTAGTAGGATCGGTTCGTGTGATCGTGAGCCTGTATAGTTCGCTTGTGTCGACGCCCGAAAGGCAACGTTCGAAGCTGATGAAGCAAGGGATTCGAGGTCCTCCGCCGTCGATGTTGGTCGGTAATCTGCTGCAGATGGGGAATACGGAGTCCGATGATTCAAACACGGTGCGAGACGGAAAACAAGCGATCACCCACGGCTGTTGTTCTAAGGTTTTACCTTTTCTCAATAAGTGGAGACAACAATATGGTATGTAACATGTTCATGTTTTGACTTTCGAGTACTCGTACTCGTTGAATTTTCGGGTTTTGAGACGTTTACGGTGAACTTTCAGGTCCGACATTCGTGTTCTCAATGGGGAACATACAGGTTCTTCATATGAGCCATCCGGATGTCGTGAAAGAGATGTCGGCGTACACTTCGTTCGACATGGGGAGGCCACTCTATCAGAAGCAAGGGCTTCATCCTCTGTACGGTGAAGGAATTCTGCATGCAAATGGTGCAGTATGGGCACATCAAAGGAAAGTAATGGCTCCTGAATTCTACATGGACAAAGTCAAGGTATGGTTTAAAGTATTGGCAATCTTGTATTGAATATGGCATCAAGTAGTCCATCATGTGTAGGGTATGATGAAATTAATGTCGGAGTCTGCGGTTTCGGTGATAAACGAGTGGGATCGTGTGATCGGGTCCGCCGGAGGAGTCGCCGACATAAAGATCGATGAGTATTTGAGGAACTTTTCAGGTGAAGTAATCTCAAAAGCATGTTTTGGAAGAAATTGTAAAGAGATAATCTCAAAGCTCAGAGCACTTCAAGAAATAGTATGTAAGAAAGTTGCTTTGCAAGGGATTCCTGGGCTAAGGTGAGACCCCTTCTCTTTATTTTCTCATAGCTGTTGAGTAATTGCATTTAATGTCATGAGATTATGCTTTTAATTCAAAATTGCTCTCCAAATTTAGAAGCATTTCATTTTAGTCCCTAAATATAAAAAATTTAATTACAACTTAGATTTGATAGGTAGAAAGAAAAAGAAATATGACAGTTATTAAAATATTGATATTTTAAGAACTCGATTAGGATAATTTTGAAACTTAAATTTAATTTAAAATGAAACTAACCAATATTAAAGAAGTCTAGGAAAAATGGACAAATATGGCTGACCTGTTATATTTAAGATAAATTATTCTGGTGGTCACTCAATTAATTAAGTATATATATTTTGGTCATAAAACTTATCAATCAAGTGATTAAACTTACTAAATTAACTTATTTTAGTTACTCTTGTTAAAATTCCAACAGAGGATGATGTAAGGATGACACGTAATTTATCCTTATATTTTATAATAAATATAATAAATGAATAATAGGATTTAATGTATAATTTTATAAAATTTTGTTAACTGTCATGTCATCTTTGTGTCACCCCTCGTTAGATTTTAATGACAATGATCAAAGTAGATCAATTTAATAAATTTGTTGATTTGATTAACGAGTTTAATATCTCGATAATCAAAATAGATATACCTAATTAACTGTATGATCACTTGAGTAATTTATCTTTATATTTATTAGCAGTGGTGGAGCCACAAATATCATCCTGAATTTTTAAAGTTTATATATTTTATTCCAGTCCTGATTTATTTTATAAATTAATCTTTAAATTTTATAATTTGTATATATCCTAAAGTTTAGAGATTTTTATTATTGGTCCCCGTCTTAAAAAATATTTTATCTCGTATCCACCTTCAAAAATTATTTTGAATCCGTCCTTGTTTATAGATCACTTCCAACCAAAAGCAACAGAGAAATGTGGAGATTAGAGAAAGAAATGCACACATTAATCTTGAAGGAAATTAAAAGAGAAGGAGCTGAATCAGTTGCAGAGAAGAACATTTTGCAAATGATCATTGAGGGAGCAAATAACAGTGATTTAAGCCAAGATGAAAAAGACAACTTTGTTGTTGACAACTGCAAGAACATATGCTTTCCGGCCTACGAAAACGGCGCGGTGCCGGCAATCTGGACCTTGATGTTACTAGCCCTGTATCCGGAGTGGCAAGACAAAGTCCGTGCGGAGGTTACCGAAATCTGCGACGGCCAATTGCCTAGCTTCACCATGCTTAGCAAGATGAAAACGGTAAGTGTTACACATATCTTTCGTATTCGTTCGACACTTTTTATGATCACCGAAAAACTATGGCAGCTCACGATGGTGATTCACGAGTCGTTGCGGCTTTACCCTCTCGGTTGCATGCTTACTCGTGAGGCGGTTCGGGACACGAAGTTCGGAGCCATCGATGTGCCGGAAGGAGTTAGTGTTTGGGTGATGTTGATGGCATTGTACGAAGACCCTGATATTTGGGGTCCTGATGTCCATAAATTCAACCCTGGAAGGTTTGCCAATGGAATCAATGGTGCTTGTAAGTTTCCCCATGTGTACGTACCGTTCGGCACCGGACCTCGTTCATGTTTCGGGCAGCATTTTGCCATGTCTGAACTCAAGATACTTCTTAGTCTTGTAGTGTCAAACTTTACGTTCTCCCTCTCACCAAACTATCGGCATTCTCCGGTCATGAATTTGATTATCGAACCAGAATTTGGTGTAGATCTCCTTGTTCGGAAGGTTTAAGGAAGTTATTTGGATTGTGATTCCTTGTTATGATGATTTGCTTGGTTATATAGAAGTTTTATTTTTATTTGGCTTAATACACTTTTCCCTTATAAATGGAAAATTCTTGTAGATATTGTGGATGGGAAAATTATTTCTCTGAAAATTATTTTCTAAAATATTGTGAAACTCAAAGACGGGTCCAAGAGACACCATCTTTGAACAGTGTTTTCGAGAAAATACACATTGTACACTGTCTTACCTCGTCTGTCACGGTCCACTACGCGCCTGTACAAAGTTGGATAAAGGTGAAGTCGGAACCTAAAGATTTCGTATTTCATCTAAGAATTCAAAACACTGTTTAAAGACGGTGTCTCTTGAACCCGTCTTTGAATTCACTGTTCATTTCACAATATTTTAAAAAATAATTCCCCGCATCAATATTCAGAGAAATAATTTTTCCATCCACAATATCCACAAGAATTTCCCCTTATAAATCATATATATATTTTTTCAACTTGTCGTTAAATTAATTTGACTTATTTTGCCCCTTATACTTTATATTATTATTAAATTACCCTCTAAATTATATTATTTTTTAAAATAGTCTCATAAATACGGGTGATTTTGGTCTAATTTTGTAAAGTTTAGAGGACGCAAGTTAAAAAAAAGTTCAGACAAATTAAAAAAAAAATGTATAGTTTTAGGTGGCAAAAAGTGTATTAAGCCTTTTCATTTTCACAGTATCATGGACTATCGAGTATATATATCTTTGAAACATAGTTAAAAGCCTATAATAATGCTTAATACACTTTCTCCCCTAAACTATACATATTTTCTTAATTTATTTTTTAAATTATTTTTTTTGATATGTTTTGTCTCTATACTTTATGTTGTTACTAAATTATCCCCTAAATTATAATGATTTTTCTCAAATTACCTCTTAAATAAGGATAATTTTAATTTAATTATTTATATTATTGTTTGTCTTTTTATGTGCCAATGTTATACTAGGGATGCTTATCGAGCGAGTCGATCGCGAGTTGAGCATTGCTCGACTTGTGTTCATTAAAAAATTTTGTTGCTTGACTCAACTCGTTGCTTGTTAAGCTCGTTAAAATTGTGCTCGACTCGTGATCGTTAAAATATTTTATTGCTCAACTTGACTCATCACTTGTTAAGATCAAGTTGTTGCTCGTTAAGCTCATTAAAAAACTTACCTTATTTTTAACTAAAAGTAACATTTAATAATACCATATGATGCTTAATATTAACTTAAATTAATAAATTAAACAAAAAATATCAAAAAGAGTGTATAAAATATTTTTAAAATCTAAATTCAAAACTAATGTTCTATAAATACATCAAACTAGCATATTAAAATTAAAGTAACAATTCACACAATAATAATTATTATTTGAATTTATTTTTGAATGAAATTATTTTAAAGTAATAATTAAAAAAATTTAAAAAATTAACAAGCTGCTCGTGAAATTATCGAGTCGAGTTAGACTTTACTCGATTCAACTCGTTAAAGTATTGAGTCAAATTTTAGTTCGAATCGAGATAATCCAGTATTTATCGAATTTTATTCGAGTCAAGTTCGAGCAACTCACGAGCTGCTCTTGTCGTTAAACACTCCTATGTTGTGCTAGTAAAGTGATGCAACAAAGAAAACCAAACATGAAAAAGCTAGAACAAATTAAACTTATTAAGGGTAAACTTCAATGAGAGATCTTAAACCTAGTATATGAAATATCTTAGTACTAAACTTCAGCCTACTAAGGATAAACCTCAATGAGAGATCTCAAACCTAATATAGGAGTAATCTTATAGTGACTGAAACCTGCAGCAAAGAAGAGCTTAGCCCAGTCTTCTTCCTGCCTCTCCCTACCTGTCTGCATTACCATCATCAACATATCGAAGAACAGCTGTGTTTCCATAAAGTTCATGGTTTCATCTGTCACTTGCTCCTTATCCATAACTACCATGTCTACTATAATCACCTTCTTTTTTATCAGCAACCCTTTTTCTTGATTCGAAATCGCCTCTTTACATCGCTTCAGAATCTTCAAGCATTCATCGTCGTTCCAATCGTGCATTATCCACTGTCGAATCAGCTCGAATGCATTCATCAAATGCATTAGTGTGAATTTAAAACGATTAAAAAGGGTTAGAAAGAGATGATTGGTGAAGAAAAATGAGTACAAACCTTTAGAAAAACTGCATCTGCAACTGGAACATACTCAAACATGTTGCCTCCAACATACTTCAGATTTCCGCTGTCTTGTTGGCCGGAAACAACATGAGGAAGATCAAAGACAGTGCAGTCCAAGTGTGGAAATGCATCAGCAATGGCCTTGGCCACTGTTCCTGTTCTCCCTCCAACGTCCACCAGAGAATCCAATCCCTCAAATGATCCCTTGCACTTGTCAATCAAAACGCTACTAACCAATCGAGCATCGCTAGCCATGCCTTCATTAAAAAAGTTACTAACCTTTGGATGATGACCAGCATAGTCCCAAAGTGTCTTCCCGTGAGCTGTTTCAAATGGTGTAGAATCATTGTTTTGGAACCAGATGCCTAGAAAATCCCAAGGCTTTGTTAAAATAGGATCCAGCATAGCTTTCAGAAAAGGTGTTACGCTTAAGGGATTATCCTTGAGCAAGAGACGAGAATTGTTGGTAAGAACGTAACCATCTTGGACGCCATGGCTAAGCTTTTTTTGAGCAAAAAAGCCCGAGTGAACTAAAATACGCATGAGCCGGTGGATGTTGCGTGCCTTGGTAGGGTTGAGCGTCGGTAGTGCAGCAACCAGCTCGGTAACAGTCATGGGGTTGCCATGGTTGTGAATGATATCAGGAATGCCTAAATCAACAGCACATTTTAAGGACATGGAATTTATGAAACTGAAAATATGGTTCCAAACGTGAGTTTGAGCTTCAAGTAGGTCATTCATGGTGTGTGGTTGCCAATATCTGTTTCTTTTGCTAGTTTTGGAAGCTTATTTGTAGCTGACTAAAATCGTCCAACTCAGCCATTGGAGTTGAGTCTCTCTACAATCTTGTCAAGATCTGGTTAGTTCTTATCTATTGCTGCAGCATTTTGGAGCTTGTGGTTAAGAAGTTTTAACTCAACTAAAAAATAGTATTATTGGGACTCTCCAGATCCAAAAATTGCTTTTCCAAAAATCTATTAGCAAACTGCTTAGCCACATGAATCCTCTTATCCTCTGCAAACCGGAAGAGGCTTGTTTGGGTATAAAGGCGAATTTAGTATTATTTTTAAAAAGTGTAATAGAAAAGTGTGATGAGAAAGTGTACGAGAAAAGTTATTTTAGAATTTTTAGTTTGAAAAATATGTGTTTAGTATTGCTGTCAAAAAGTGCTTTTGAAAAAATAAATGATTATTTTAGACATGATGTTATAAGTTAAAAATATATATTTAAATAATAATAAAATTATTTTATATTATAATATTAACTTAAATTATGATAAAATATAAAAATATTAATAAATGAATATATAAATTATTTTTGAAAATTGCTTTTGAGAAAATATATAATTTTTATATGAATATATATAATTTTTAAATTAAAAAAAATTATGTTAAAGATAATTATGTATTTATAAAAATTAAATTATAATAAAATATAATAAATAAATGTTAAAATTGTAGTATGACTCTTAAAAGCACTTTCTAAGCGCAAAAACTAAAAATTTTAGCTTTTGTGTTTGAGTTAGAAATCATTTTTCAAACGTAATTTTTTTTCTAAAAGCTAACGGTTAGAAATCAATCCTAAACAGGCCTAAATCGCTCCCTCAAAGTTAGTATTTATCAAGCCGGTGAAAATCGTATATCTTTTTTATGTTTTTATTTGTGTCTCTGTTTTAAATTAGAAGGTTTAGAGTTTAAGATTAGGGGTTGTGGTTAGGGTTTAAAAATTAGAGGTATGAGGTATTTTATAGGATGTAGAGTTTAGGATATAGAAAATAAGGGTCAGAGTTTAAAATTTAATTTTTAGAATATTTTCAAAGGAGGCAGATGATTTTTACTCTATCTGGTTCATGTGCCGTAGAGTATAAATCATTTACCTCTTTCTCATGCCTCCGCTTCAAATTAGAAGGTTTAGGGTTTAGGGTTGTGGTTAAGGTTAAGGTTTAAGGATAGGGGTATAGTGTATTTTTTAGGTGTAGAGTCTAGAGTTTAGGATATAAAAAACAAAGGTTAGTGTTTAAAATTCAATTTTTTAAAAATTTTCAATAAAAAACATAATTAGAAGTACAATAAAGAGACAAAATATTTTACCCGTGTCATGAAGCTCCTTAATCAAAATATATGATATATTACAATGTCTTTCATAAAATTAAATGACTAATTATATTAATCGTGTCATAAATATTAAAATGTCATGAAATAAAAGTATAAATACCATAAATATTCATTGAGGAACAAAGTTGTAAAAATTTAATGATTTATTTATTAAATCAATTATATAAAAAGGTAGCGGTCTTTAAGAAATAGGTCAACTTGTATATATATCGTTCTCTGTTAGAGAAAAAAATTATATAACGGGTTATTCTCACCATATCATTTATGGATCAACCAATTAAATACATCAATTTAATTATTTTTTTTCATATTTTTTTAGCAAGTGAATGTTCATTAATGTTTTCGGTGAATTAAATTCAAAAATAAATTTTTAAAATATTAAATGGATGTATTTGATTAATTGATCACATATATGACATGACGAGAATGAATGACGTAGTGGATGGGTAGTTATTAGGTGGTTATTTAAAGATCAACGGTCCTGATTGCTTGGACCATGAATGACGTAGTGAACAGGGTTCACCGTATAATCTCTCTCCGCCCACCCCAAACATGTTCAGGATCCATCTAAGATGTTCGGTGCAGCCGCACTTTTTAAAAATTTATATATTTTTTAATATTTTATATATTTTTATTTTTTTATTAATAATTTAATTTTATATCTTTAAACTCGTATAATTTTATATCTTTTATATTTTTAATATACATACTTATAACTTGTATCTCTTATAGAAAATTTTGAATCAGTTTTAGAATATCGCAGGTTACAAGACAGTCAGGAATAAAACTAAAAAGGGATGAGAAAGATAATCGCACTTACCGAAATATTTTTTTATTTAATTTTTTAAAAATTATTTTTTATAAATTTATCTTTTATTTTTAAATATTTATATTTTGTCCCTTTAATTTAAAATTTTGACTCCGTGTTTTACGCCGGTAGTTAAAATTTCCCTTTCTAGGTTGGTCCATTTGTTTGACTAGTTGATCTCGGAGTCCCCATGGTTGCTGGCATCGCTTTAATTTCTTGTTTCTCTCGTAAGTAAAGACAGACAAGTTTGAAGTATGTGCAATCTTGTCTCATATAGTAATTTTGTTTAATTGATTTTCTGTTCGCATAAATTCTTTTTTTTTATCATAAAATTTTGAAATTATTTTTCTATTTCTAAACTCCATTCATTCACTCCGGCCCAAGAATCTCTTATTTTTAAGGTGTACAAGATTAGATACTCGGTTATTTCAAATAATATTGACTTTTAGGGGTAATTATTAGTTCTTAAAAATTGGAATCAATCTCGGTCATGGTCATACTTGGTCCTAAATTTTAAGAACGGTCCTGTTATTGGTGGGTATCGGTTTAATACCGGGTACTCGATCAATTAATTTATTCTCAAAAAAGTTTAAGTAATTGAAGGAAAAAAATTCAACCATCAATAATAAAATTAAAAATTGTAGATTCTAAATTAAAGTTTTAAAACTAGTCATACTCATAATATTCATACATAAAGAGAAAGTTTGATAAGAAAAATAAACAAAAGAAAACCAATACCCAATATTTGGTATTGGTCCCGTTACTATTAAATACCTATTGAGTATTGAGTCCAAAAAATTAAGATCCAATTTAGGTCCCGATTATGACCGAGACATAAATTTTAGATCCAACCCCAATTCCATCAGAACTAATACCAGATAAAAATCCATCAAACCTTATCAAAATCAAGACCAAATAATTGAATTTTTTGTCCGTCCTACATATTCTTATTCTTTATTACAAAAGGATCCAGCCAAAGAATCCCCTAAATTGTATGTCTAAGCCTAATAAAATCTGGGTTAACCATGAATTTTTATTTTCTTTGGAAAATATTTTATTTGTGTTATATTATAACAAGGAAAATAAGAAAACATGAAATGAAGACCGGAGATTTAGGACCTTAGAAAAAAAATCTCTGACACTGCTCCTTCAATAAAGTTTTTCGTCATGTATCATTAATAGAGTTTGAAAATACGATGTCATTATTAAGGGAACAAAATTTGATTAAAAAAAATCAAATAACTTCACTCGAAGTAAAAATATTCGACTCGTTTTAACTTCATTCAAAATTTTATAGATTTGATTCAATTTGAAAAAATTTTAAATAAAGTTCGAGTTATAAAATAGAAATTTGAATAACTCAAAATTTTTAGTAATTAAACTATTTATTTTTAAGTTTGAGATGTGTCTCTCAACTTTTCATGATATATATATATATATATATTGATATATAAAAATATAAAAAAAAATATTATTATATTATCTATACATACATATCTTATATGATTAGAGAAAGTCGTTTAAATTGGAATCAAGTCGTACTATAACATTATTATAATAAATAATTATAATTAAATATTTATAGGAACTCGAAAACTTAGCTCAATTCAAATCGATTTAAATTTCTTAAACTCGATTCGATCGAAAAAATTCAAATAAAATTTGAGTTATAAAATATGACTCATTAATTCAAATAACTTGAAATTTTTTAATTTGATTCGATTGAGTACCCACCTCTGACCATTATGCCCGGTCTACTCCTAGTTTGCCTCATTTTGATTTGGACGGATCTCCGAGGATTGTGTGATCCATAATTAGTAGAAAATACGGGTGACAATCAATAGAAAATAACAAAAATTATAGAGATCTAAATTAACAGATATAAGAAATAATTAAAATCTTCACTTCCGAGATGGAGACGAGAGAAATTTTACGATCGAAGCTTTAATGAAAGTGTAGAGGAAGATTATTATATTCAAACCATGAAAATAATTGAATTGTATCCGTATTTTCTTTTAAAACAGATGAATGATGATTTCAAATCATAGATTATTAGTTATATATTTTCTTTTAAAGATAGTGTAGACTAACATGTTTTAATACTTAATAATTTACTCGTGTTTTATAATTTTGGAATGATTTATTTATTCTTGACAAAATCAAATTTATAATTTATGTTTATAATTTTAAAAATTTAATGTTAAAATTTGTTTTACTGTATTAAATTATTTTTATTTTTGATTAACGAATAGAGATCCATAAGAGACATGTTTAGAGGATAAAAATTTTCTAAAACATTTAATGCGGATTCCCAAAATTATACCTACAAGTGTTGAGAATAGAATAAAAAATATAAAATCGTTCTCGCTCCATCTATCACCCTTTACCTTGAACAATATATGTAAAAAGTGATATATTATTGAGTAAAATAAAAAAATATGAGTGTAAATTGTCTATCTCATAATCATGTCTTTACTTTAAATTAGTGAATTTAGAACTTATGGTTTAGTGTTCAAGATTAGGTGTTATGATTAGGGTTTAAGGAATCAAGGATATGGTGTATTTTAAGGTGTAAGGTTTAGGGTACGAGATTAGGTGTTATGATTAGGGTTTAGGGAATCAAGGGTAGGATGTATTTTAAGGTGTATGGTTTAGGGTACGAGATTAGGTGTTATGATTAGGGTTTAGGGAATCAAGGGTAAGATGTATTTTAAGGTGTATGGTTTAAGATACGAGATTAGGTGTTATGATTAAGGTTAAAAAAATTAAGGATTTAAAAAATCAGGGTAGGATGTATTTTAAGGTGTAAGGTTTAGAGTTTAGACATAGAAAATTAAAATTTTAAAATTTTTAAACAGAAAACATAAAACGAGCACGATTAAGTAAAAAATTTCTACTCTAATACGGTCACTAAATTAGTAAAAAAAATCTTTCGATTTTTCCAACACCTTTCCTATGTTAGTGATTTTTTTATATTTTTATCTGGTGCAAGTGGTAAGATATTTATGGATCTGAACCTGACAACAAATATTAGTTTACCATTAGAGGTATCCTCGTACATGTCTGAGTATCTGTTGTTTGATTTATGATCTTGAAAATGGAGGTCTTGGACGTTGCCAAAGTTTCAGGAAATCCACTGTTTCTATCCCTGATTCTCCTTTTCTCCCTTGTAATTTGGCTTAAACTATCTAAAAGGAAACATTTGAATCTGCCTCCGCCGCCACCAAAGCTAACGATCATCGGAAACATCCATCAAGTCGGCAAAGTCCCCCACCGCTCTCTCCGAGACCTCTCAAGGAAATATGGTCCTCTCTTGCTTCTACACTTGGGGTACAATCCAACGGTTCTGGTTTCATCGCCAGACATGGTTAAAGAAATTGTCATTCAAACATTAATATTTTTTATTTTTTGTCGAGAATTATCAAATCAAAAAAAATTAAAAAAATAGGATGAATATTAAAAATTAGATGAAGGAAAAATGTTATTGCCGTTAGTTTCTTAAAAAGGTTTTCTCCTTCCTCATATAAAAAAATAGTCATTGTATTTAATATACCATAAAAATTACATTTTCTCATTAATATAGTTTCTTTCATTATTCCATAAATCAGATATTACAGAAGTATGATGGGTTAATATATATACAGGAGCGAGCGTATTAAAAGAAATTATACGTTGTAAACGTGACTTAAATGAAACAAAAATTTTATATCTATTTCATTTGTCTCTTATCAAGTCTCTTTTGATTTTTATAAAAAATCAATTTTTAATTTTAAATCTTTATTTTTTATATTTTAAATCTTAAATTTTATACCCTAAAAAATATATCATACTCTTAATTCTTTAAATCTTAACTTAAACTTTTAATCTAGATTCTAAACTTTAAACTTTTTAAAGTAGAAGTATAAATAAAGATACGAAAAAAAGGTAAATAATTTGCCCCCGTTTGAACGTGGTTAAAATTGTGACAAGCAAGGGGGCAGGTGAATTATTTATTGCTTGGCGTGTAGGCTTTTCTTTTAGATAATATATCTTATTGCTTGATCCAATTTGTTTTAAATTAGCTTATATGTTAAATCAAACTAGATTCACTAAATCTTATCCTTTTAGGAATATATATTTATTATTATTTTGATTTTTTAGGTATTTGATTAATTTAGATTAACTCGTACCACATATTCAAGAATGAACCTAAGAATGTTGAAGGTTGCAGTCGTATTCCTAAAAGTTTTAAGTTTCTCTACATTTTTTATTGATAATCTAATCTTGTACCCCTAAACTTTTGTAATTTTACACCCCTGCATTTCTAATATACTTTCTTGATAGTTCTGGTCTGTCCTTGCATACATCTAATTTTATTAGGTAAGTCTCTCAATATAAATCTTTTGCATACATAATGTCTTGAATTCTAAATATATTTAAACAAAATTAAACTATTTACCACTTGGATTAACCCTTATTAAAAAGTATATTAAATATTAATATATTACTGTATTTATGATCAAATTATGGTCATCAGGTTATATATTATTTGAACTAAAGGTTGAAGTGATCAGGGACATAAAGATGTAAGGTGGAGAAGGACAATTATTCTTTATCTAAGAACTTTTTTATATTTATTTCTCTATTTAAAAGTTTTAAAAATTTAATTTATTTTAAATTTATTCGTTAACTTTAATCATTTATATTTTATCTTAAATTCTAAATAGAAACTCCTTTCCCGAGAGTGATCACTTTTTTATTAATATAAAATTGTTGCGATTGTGATTTCAGTTTCGTTTTATATAAATATATAGATTTAAAATAAAAGTTAAAATTATATGATTACTTTTTTTAATATTTTTTGTCAAGTATTTTTGTAAACTTGAAATAATAATAATAATAATAATGTATAAAGATAAATATATAATTAATTATTAATAATTATTGACGTAAAGATGTCAAGATCGATACTAAACATGTGTAAAGAATAACATATTAAACTAATCTGTGATGAGTATATATTTTGAACCGTTTCAAAGTTTAATATTTATAATATTCTGTATGGAGTAATTTTTTTTTCCTTTTTATTGTATATTCTTTTACGTTTTTTTTTGAATTTTTTTTAAAAAATTAAATTTAAATCTTAATCCTTATTTTTATATCCTAAACCCTAAACCTAAAAGATAAACCTATCCCTAATTCTCTAAATCCTAACTATAATCCTGACCGAACCCTAAACCCTAAACCCTAATCTATTTAATTTAAAACAAAAGCATAAAAGAATGTATAAGAAAGAGATAGACGATTTGTACCTTTCGTACTTTTTTATTTTAAGTTCCTCATTTTAAGGTGAGATTATTAGGTGAACCCTGTTCACCATGTCATCTATAGTCCAAGCAATCAATATCGTTGATCTTTAAATAATCACCTGATAATTACCCACCCACTAAGTAAATATAAAAAAAAATGATGATTCACTTGAGAAAAATTAAAATCAATAATTCTAATTAATTAGGACCATAGATGATATGATAAACATGATTCACCTAATAATTTCTCCATTTCAAGGATTTCGGTCCTTCACCCTTCAGCCTAGTTTCCTTTTAAATTAGTTACCCCACTTTATTTGTTATTAATCATTTTAAAATATTATTTGAATAAAAAAATTAATATATATATATATAATTAATTTTACACGTAGATATACACCGTTAACTATTTTTAATAATTATTGGGTTTAATACATTTTCCCCTAAATTATTTTTAATAATTTTATCCATTGTTGGTAAAAGAACACTATTGAGTAGTAAATATTGTGAAAGCAAACAACTTTTATTTGATAAACGATGGTAGAAAATAGAAAGAAAGAAAAATAAGCATGAAAGAGAAGCAATATTTTACTAGGGATAAACCTCAATGACAGATCTCATGCCTAGAATTGGAGTCATTTTGTAGTCACTAAAACCTGCAGATGAAAACAGCTTAGCCCATTCTTCCTCCTCCCTCTGTTTCCCGTTCAACGCCACCATTGCCGACATGTCAAACAGGAGCTGTGGCTCAAGCAAGTTTAAGCCTTCGGTACTCACTTTATCAGTCTTCAAAACTATGTCGACTATAATCAACTTCCCACCATCCTTTCCACTGGAAATAGCCATTTTGCATTGCTTCAAAATCTTCGAGCAATCATGGTCGTTCCAATCATGCAATACCCACTGTTTAAACAACACGAAGGCATTAATGAGCACAAAAATATACGAAAATAGCGACGCATGCAAGATTTTATGTTAGACGGTGCGAAGTAGTGCGAACTGCTAGGAAGTTATATTAGAAATTTAGAACCTTTAGTAAAACTGCATCGGCAGCTGGAACATGTTCAAACATGTTGCCTCCTACATATTTCAAGTTCCCACTATCTTGTAGGCCAGCAACAATTTCAGGACGATCAAACACAGTGCAGTCCAAGTGTGGAAATGCATCAGCAATGGCCTTGCCTACTGTTCCTGTGTTACCTCCAACATCCACCAGGGAATTCAATCCCTCAAACGTCTCCTTGTATCTGTCAATCAAAACAGAAACAACCAACCGAGAATCGCTAGCCATGCCTTTATTAAGCGGATCGACGAGCTTCGGGTCACAGAAATCACGGTCCCAGAATGGCTTCCCATGTGCGGTAATAAATGGTGTAGGATCATTGTTTTCAAACCAGACGCCTAGAGAATCCCAAGGCTTTGTTAACGTAGGATCCAGCAGGACTTCCACAAGTGGTGCTAAGCTGAAGGGATCATCCTTTAGTAGGAATCGAGAAGCGTTGGTAAGAACATAGCCATCTTCTCGGACATCATCGCTTAGCTTTTCTTGGGTAAAGAAGCCCGAATGAACTAAAAGACGCATGAGCCGGTAGATGTTGCGTGCCTTGGTAGGGTTGAGCGTCGGTAGTGCAGCAACCAGCTCGGTAACAGGCATGGGCTTGCCATGATTGTGAATGATATCAGGAATGCCTAAATCAACAGCACATTTTAGGGACATGGAATTTATGAAGCTGAAGATGTGATTCCAGACATGAGCTTGAGCTTGAAGTAGCTCATTGACATTGACGTTATCCATCTTAGACAAGTTCTTTCTGTTTTGCTATGAAACCAGCATGCCTATGAAACATGTTATTTATAGACTGAAATAGATACATGGACGGAGAAGGTTACTATATACAGGTGCTAACGTTCTAAAATATTTTTTTCCCATGAATCATGTGGTTGAGTTCATTAATATTTTTGATGCACATTTTGCAGTCCAATGCACCTTCAATAATACAATTTTTTTCTTCGCGTATCGATATTAAAGGTAATCCAACTGATCCAAATCGTCTACCTCCTTGTGCCTGTGCTTTAAATTAGGGGTTTAGGATATAGGGTTTAGGGTTTAAAGTTAGGGATTGTAGTTAGGATTTAGGGAATTAGGATTAAGGTGTATTTTTTGGGTGTAGAGTTTAGGGTTTAGGATATAAAAAATAAGGGTTAAAGTTTAAAATTCAATTTTTTAGAAATTTTGAATAGGAGACATTGGTTGGAGGCAAGATAGAGAGGTAGATGATTTTTACCCTAATCCAACACCATATTAATAAGTTGGTCCAAGTGATAAATAATTTGAAATTGTTTAAGTAGGATTGACTTTAAGGTCTTATATGTATGAATAAAATCTTTAAACTTCTAACTATGCCTCATGTCCCAAGTAAAAATTTCTAAAAAATAAATTTTACTATAACCCTAATTTTCATGTCCTAAACCCTAACCTTAAAAATACACTATGTCCATAATTCTATAAACCTTAACCACAACCTCTAACCTTAAACTCTAAACCCTGAACTCATTGTTTTAAAGCGAGGCATCAACAGAAGCACAATAAAGGGGCAAACGATTTATGTCTCTTATATATACAGAAAAATTTCGTGAGATCACCCATCAAAACAAGATATATAATATCGGTTTAAATTAATCCGATAAAACTTTAGAAAATCGGAGTGACTACAACAAAATCCAACACGAAATTCACATTTTTGTCCAGTTCTTCAAAAATAATTTCTTATACTTTTAGTGGACTTCAGAGTGGGAGTGGTTGAATGATTTCCATTTCTTTCTTTCTTTTTCCAATCTTTTTCTATGTAATTTCCTGTACTCCTATTGGAATTGAAACTGGTACTAGTTGAGTGGTTGAGTGATCCCTATTGTCACGTGAAACATTATCATCCTACACCATTTATAACAAATTATACCAGATTCATTACCCAGTAAAATTTCCACATACTGCAACTTATAATTCTATTGCGTGTCAAACTGTTGTAGTAATTGTTGATGTCTGGACGTAGGATAGTGGTTCTTGGTGGTTCGTAATGTTAATTTGTAGTTACTATGTTTTGAGTTTGTTGAACAGTTGTATATTGAGGTTGTCTGGTATGGCAAAAGCTAGACACCTGTGGCTGGGGATTCAGATGTTATGGGTAGTGGGGTTGATGATGAACAAAGAGATGTTGTCTTGGAAGAAGAGATGTCGGTTATGGAACTGAAAGGGGAGGGTCTTAGCTGGGTTGAAGTGGCTGCCAACTGCCAAATTCATGTTGTTGGCCCGGCTGTGGACAAGTTTTCTGGTGGAGATCACCTTCAGATTCTCTGGAAAAATTATAAGGAGAACCCTGTTCACCACGTTATCTATGGTCTCAAGTAATCAAAATCGTTAATCTTAATTTTTTTTTCAAGTGAATCATCACCTCTTTCCTATATAGACTTAGTGGGTGGATAGTTATTAGGTGGTTATTTAAAGATCAACGATTCTGATTGTTTGAACCATGGATGACGTGGTGAACAAGGTTCACCTAATAATCTCTCGATTCCGTGTGAGGAAGTGGATTTAGGGTCTTACAGGGACTTGGAAGAAAATAGGTGTTAAACAAGGATTTAAAAAACGGTTCGTTATCGTTATAATGGCCAATATTTAACGGTAACGTCGTTATCTGAAACCATTATTCGTAGAAATAACGGTAAGATTTAAATTCGCACCAATAACAGTCAATAACGACAGTTCTAATTTAACAGATAATGATCGATAATGGTCTGTTATTTATTATTATTGTACCGTTATTTTAAAAAACTTTTATAATAAATTATATACAAATTTTAAAAAAATCACGATCTCGACCCTTATTGTATACAAAATGTCGCAGATTCTTATTGTATACAAAATGCAGTGACGCTTACTTTTATTCTTTCGGTTTTTACAACTACAATAATGCGATCAATATAAAATAAATTTTACAACAAGATTAAAAATAATAATTATTTATTTATTTGTTATATATTAAAAATTTATTAAACAAATATATTTATCCAATTAATTAAACTAATATGTAATTTTTTAACATCTCTTTTCCTTTCCTTCCTTTTTCTGCTCCCCTTTTTAAATAAAATTAATACTAAAAATAAAATTTATCAAAAAATATTAAATTATATGACGTTAATTCAATTATAAACAATCTTATAATCTAATATTCTGACTCAACCCTCTACCAAAACAATTAAATAATCATTTATCATGCCTAATATATATAGGCTTTATTATTAAAGACAAAATCAGTTAACACAGATTTATTATTTTTATTTATTAAAAAATATTTTTTATGCAAAACGATAGATGACATCTTAATTATACGAGTTGAAGTAAAGATGTATTAAAATAATAGAGATTATTCTTAATTAAAATAGAGATAATTAAAATAGGAAGGTAAATTCCACGAAATTTATTATTATATTTATATTATGTTAATTGTATTTTAAAGATAATGAATGGAGCTGCTTTTTTAGAAGAAAAAATAATAATAATTGGTCGGTCCAGTAGGTGGATAAAATGACTTTAATATTATATTTTTTTTATAAAATACAATGTCAGTTCGATTATTTTTTAAAAATATTATTTTAAAGTAAAAATAAAGTTGAATTAATTATATTTTAACTTTAAACAGTAAAATTAATTTTATAATTAAAAAATTAAAGTCGGATGGATTATATTTTAACTTTTAATAGTAGAAAATTGAAATGGGTTTATATGTTATCTTCAAATAATGCCCACTATACCATACTAGTATGACGAGTTCTATAGGATTTTATTAGCGAGTTATATGAATTATTTTAATAAAATTTTTCGTAACAGCGTGATATTAAAAATAATGATGTATTAGAGTTTAAGTTTAGAGTTTAAAAAATTTAAAATAATATTTTTTAAGGTTTAAATTAAGGAAGGTAGATTCGGAAATAATTTTGTTCAGAGTGTTAAGAAACATAAATATGATATTAAAGATAATGATGTATTAGAGTTTAAGTTTAGAGTTTAAAATTTTAAAATATAATATATTTTTTTAAGGTTTAAATTAAGGTATGATTATATTTTAATGTTAAGATTTAAAATTTAATATTTTAGTACGAGGGTAACCTAACAAAAAAAAAAAGATTTTTATCTTAGAGAGGATAATAAAATACTTTGAGCAATTTACTCTAGTCCTTGTCCTATCTATTGTTCTTTCTCCATTTGTTTTTGTTGTTTCTTGAGTAGTTAAGATAACCACCTTTTTTTGTTTAAATTTCTCCATCCTTGAAGGTTTGTTCAAGTCGATGTCAAAGTAAGAGTTCTAGTAAGACTAGTTGAAGGTTTATTTAGTTACAGATTCAATCGATTAATGTCACGAAACGTTTAAGGTCATATGTCTCGGAATTTTGCAAATGGAGGCGCTGCTGGATGCATCTAATCTTTCCATCAATACATTGTTGTTTTCTCTGATTCTCATTCTCTCCTTTTTCATTTGGCTGAAACTGGCAAAGGGCAGGAATCTGAAGCTGCCACCATCACCCCCAAAGCTACCAATCATCGGCAACATCCATCAACTAGGCAAACTTCCCCATCGTTCTCTCAGAGACCTCTCAGACAAGTATGGCTCTCTCCTGCTGCTGCAGTTAGGGTATTACCCTACTTTACTGGTTTCATCAGTCGACATGGCAAGAGAAATTTCGAAAAAACATGACATTATTTTCTCCAACAGAGCAAGAACCACGGCTGTAGATCACTTGTTCTACGAATCCAAGGGTATGTCCTTTGCACCCTACGGTGACTACTGGAGACAAGTTAGGAAGATGAGTATTATTGAGCTTTTCAGCCACCAGAGAGTGCAGTCATTTCAGTTCATACGAGACGAAGAAATTGAAGCTCTCATCAACAAAATCCGTTCTACTTGTCTGAAAGGACAGTCTGTTAATCTAACAAAGATGCTTATGTTTGTTTCAAGTAACATAGTTTCTCGATGTATTCTTAGTCATAAAAGTGAGGAAGAAGATGGGTGCACGAAGATTGGGGAGCTGGTGAGAAGGCTAGTGATTCTGTTCACCGGTTTCTGTACCGGCGACATGTTTCCTTACTTGGGTTGGGTTGATTCAGGAGAACTGGACGTGTTTCTTAATCAGGTCATTCAGGAACAAAGAGCTCTTGAAAGACATGCAGAAGTTACATATAAAAAGGACTTCGTTTCAATCATCATGCACCTACAGAAAGATGGCATGTTTGAGAATCTCACACAAGACAACATAAAAGCAATCTTAATGGTTATTTCAACACTCCTGTCCCTTTGATTTCTGTGTCTTGATCTGATCATGTCTTTAACTTTGGTACTCTCGGGACATGTTTGTTGCAGGTACTGATACCAGTACAACAGTACCAGAATGGATGATGGCTGAACTCCTAAGACATCCAGATGCAATGAGAAAAGTCCAGCACGAGGTCAGAAATGTGGTGGGGAACAAGTCCAAGGTGGATCCGGAGGACATACATGAAATGAAATACTTGACCTGTGTAATAAAAGAAACTTTAAGACTGCACCCACCTTCTGTTTTTCTTCCCCGGAAAACATCAGCAAGTGTTAAACTAGGTGGATACGACATCCCTTCGAATGTTCCTGTCTTAATCAATGTCTGGTCCATTCACAGAGATCCCAAATGGTGGGACAAACCAGACGAGTTCATCCCGGAGAGGTTTGAGACCATGTCCATTGATTTTAAAGGTCAAGATTTTCATTACATCCCATTTGGTTTTGGAAGGAGGGGATGTCCTGGGATATCTTTTGGGGTTGCTTCGGTTGAGAACGTGATGGCTAACTTGCTGTATTGGTTTGACTGGAAGTTGCCTGCCGGGGAAGCTGGTGAGAAACTGGACATGACTGAACTCTACGGCCTCGCAACCTCCATGAAAACTCCTCTTCAAGCTTTGGCTTTCCCTCGTTCATCTTTGTAGATGAACCACATGTTATGTTAAAAATTTAAAATAACATATTAGGTTGGTAATGATCATTGTGAAATATAGTAGGTGAAATTAGGGATGTTATTTTGTATTTGAAGTTGAACAATCAAATAGCCGGGGACTAGTAGAGATTTAAATAGCGTTTTTGGTCATGCTACGTGTATCGCGGTTATCGACATGACGGTTGCTAAAGCGGTCGTTACAGGAGTCGTGATCGTGATTTTTTTTTTAAACTTGTATAGTAGTTTTTGAAATAACCGTCAAATAACGGTATAATAACGTGTCGTTATTACCGTTATCGATTGTTATCCATTAAATACGGCCGTTATTAACCGTTATTGGTGTGAATTTAAATCTCACTGTTATTTTTACGAATAACGATTTCAAATAGCGTTGTTACTGTTAAATAACAACCGTTATAGCGATAATGGCCCGTTTTTTGAATCCCTCTCTGATAAACCAATCGTTATCCGTACGTCTCTCGATCCTAATACTCCTTCTAACTCGATTTTTTTGGTTCGTATTATCTCTTTGTTACATAATCAAAATTGATCTCTCAATTTTCTTTAAATACCGAGAAAACAAAAAATTAATGATATTTTTAACCGAGATATATGATATTATTTTTTAAAATTCAAAATAATAGCCAGGGACTCTTTCGTCCATTAATGACTGGCTGGTAGTTTTCGTCCATTTAGGGATGGCAGCGGGTCGAGTCGGGTCGGTTTTTTGATCGTCTCAATCCCGATCTGAAATTTAAGTCTCCCGATCTTAATATTTTTTATCCCGATATGATATTATAAAAATCATAATCCAATCCCGACTTGACGTCGATATTTTAATAAAATATCGAATAAACCCGAATCGATCCAAAAAAAATTAATAAAAATAGTAAAATTATATATAAAGATATAAAATATATATAAATATACCAGATCGGATCGAATAAAAAAAATTCACCCTAAACTCGATCCTGACCCGAGTTTATTTTTTAATCTCCCCACCTGACCCAAACCCGATTCTTTAAATAAAAAACCCGTTCTAAATGGGTCAAATCAAATCAAAACCCAACAAAAACGAATCAAATTACAATCCCTACGTCCATTGAAATTTTCAGCATCGACAAAAAAATCAAAATAATTGTAGGGAAAAACGACATTTTGAAACCAATCCAATGGAGGAAGATTCAAATATAAATAAATGAGGTGAAAAAGGACATTCTGCAGTTAAACTATTAATATATTTAATAATAGTCTAATATTTAAAGAGTATCATATAAGAGTAAAAAAAATTGCCTCGTAATTGATTTTTTACTCTTTTTATTTAAAAAAATTATAAATTAAATTATAAATTTTAACTCTGATTTTTTACATTTTAAATCTTAAACCTTAAAAAAATATATCTTACTCGTAATTATTTAAACCTTAATCATAATTTTTAATTTTAAATCTTAAATTGACTAATTTAAAATAACGATACCAATAAAAATATGATTAAAAGATAAACGATTTATATTTATAGGTTCTCGAGAATAAAGTTTCTTAGAGATCTACTAAGTGAGCAGAAATTTGAGTGGTTGAGAATAAAAATATAATAATTATCCTCTATAATAGAGAGATAAAGTGACATAAGCCGAGATTTTTTTGTTTTCGTGCACGTTTATGATGAGTTATTATTTGCGAGATATTTTTATGAATTTATCTTTGAGTAATGGTGAATATATTTTATATCAGAGTAGGTACAAATTAAAATATTTTTAAGGGAATGCATAAATTAAAAAAATTAAAATTTTAAGGCGGACAAAAATCATAAAATTTTAAAAAAATTAAGACCAATTCATAAAAATTTTAAAAATTAAAGTTAAACGTGTCAACTTTAAAAATTTTGGGATGTGTTTAGGTGGAGCCCGCCCAAACTTACCTTTGCATCCGTCACTGGATGTGAAGTTGCCTCTCCCAACAATATCGTCTTTAAAGTTTAAACTGATCACATCCTCTTTTTAAGAGTGTAATGTACCTTATCAATATACCCACCACTTATTGATGAAATAAATAATATTTTTTAAAACTTAAATATTTTTTATCTTTATTATATTTTTTATTATTCCAAATTTTCTAAATTATTTATTTTATTCATTTGTAAATTTATTAACATCTAATTTAAAATTTTAGCTTAAAACAGCTTCTTGAAAGAACTTGTGGGAATCAAATTGTGACTTGCTTCATGTTCACGCTTTTTGAAAGTCAAGATGGTCAAAGGTAAACAGTTATGAAATTTTGTTAGATAATTTCAATAATTGATATTTTTATACTAATAAGGCATTTCGTAGGGACTAGCTTGAATATTTTAAAAAATATATTTTAATAATATTATTGTAAAAAATTAAATTATATATTTAGATATTTTAAAACATGAGACGATGATATTAAAGTTAAAATTTAAATTTTTTATTAAATAAAAATATTTATATTTTTAAGATAAATTTTAAAACTCGGACATATCAAATATTTTATTTGTGGTAATAACTTTGATTTATTACTCATTTATTACTCTTTTAATTTTGCAACTACAAGGACGAGTTAAGATTTGAGGTTGAGAGAGGTAAAACGTAAATATTTAGAAGTAAAGGAAAAATTCATAAAAAATAATTTTAAAAAAATTAGATAAAGAGATAAAAGTAAAAAATATACATATATCGGAGGTGGGGGACGATTGCCTCACTCCACCCCATGTAATTTCGTCCCTTAACAGAATAATTGATTTCAGAAAATCATTTAAAATAAACTTTGTGACTTGATTAAAAATGTTAAAATATTTAATATAGGTTCAATTGTAAACAATTTTATTATGAATTAATATTTTGTATCACAGGGTTATTATTCTTTTCAAAAAAAATATGTCGAATAGTATGTACAACGTCACTATTTATATATTTAGGATTTTTTTTATATGAAAGTAATATATTTATTTTTTTCAGACACAGTTGTTCACTCTGTCTATCTTACTCATAGGCATTCAGCGTGAAATCGAGTAGTTAAAGCAGTGGCAAATCCACCCTTGTTGTAGGGTGGGTACGGGCTCACCTTGAATTTTTTAAAGTTTACGTATTTATTTTTTTTATTTTTTATGAATTAATCCTTGATATTTTTTAATATTTAAGGTTTCTGTTCATTCTGAGATTTCAAAAATTTATATGTGCCCACTCTCAAATAAATTTTTAAATCTATCACTGAATCAAAGAACGATTTGATATCACTTATCAGGAGGCCATTATCCTCTTCTCAAAATACACCGTACCCTAATTCCCTAAATCCTAGCCACAACAATCCATAAATACGTCAAACTAGCGTATTAAAATTAAAGTAATAATTCACAAATTAAATAATTTAGATTTATTTCTTAAATGAAATAATTTTACAATAATTACTAAAAATATTTAAAAAAATAACGAGTTGCTCGCAAACTTATCATGTCGAGTTAGACTTTGCTCGATTCAACTCGTTAAGGTATCAAGTCGAGTTCGAGTTCGAGTTGAGTCAATCCGAATCGAATATTTATTGAGTTTTGACAGAGTCGAGTTCGAGCAGCTCAACTCGTTAAGCCCCCTAGCCACAACTCCTAACTTTGAATCCTAAAATTTAAATCCACTATTTTAAAATAAGGAAAAAAACACAATAAAAAGATATACGATTTACACGCATGAATACGATACAAATAGTTAAAAAAATAATAATGAATGGAGCTTTTTTAGAAGAAAAAAATTACAATAATTGAGATGCCCTAGAGAGGCTATAAACAAGGTGAAGGAGTGAAGAATTTCATTCAGATTGTGCAAATGGAGCTGCTGAATCTATCTATTCTGTCCGTCAATCCATTGTTACTTTCTTTGATTCTCCTTCTTCCTCTTTTCATTTGGCTGAAACTGGCAAAGGGCAGGAATCTGAAGCTGCCACCATCACCCCCAAAGCTACCAATCATCGGCAACATCCATCAACTAGGCAAACTTCCCCATCGTTCTCTCAGAGACCTCTCAGACAAGTATGGCTCTCTCCTGCTGCTGCAGTTAGGGTATTACCCTACTTTACTGGTTTCATCAGTCGACATGGCAAGAGAAATTTCGAAAAAACATGACATTATTTTCTCCAACAGAGCAAGAACCACGGCTGTAGATCACTTGTTCTACGAATCCAAGGGTATGTCCTTTGCACCCTACGGTGACTACTGGAGACAAGTTAGGAAGATGAGTATTATTGAGCTTTTCAGCCACCAGAGAGTGCAGTCATTTCAGTTCATACGAGACGAAGAAATTGAAGCTCTCATCAACAAAATCCATGGTGCTGCTCTTAAAGAAGAACCTGTGAATCTAACAAACATGCTGACGTTTGTTTCAAGTAACATAGTTTCTCGAGCCATTTTTAGTCACAAAATTGAAGAAGAAGAAGATGGATGCAGCAAGTTTGGGGAGCTGGCGAAAAGGCTAATGATTCTGTTCACTGGTTTCTGTGTCGGAGACATGTTTCCTTACCTGAGGTGGGTCGATTTTCTTACAGGATACATCTCAAGCATGAAAGCATTATCTGCAGAATTAGATGCTTTCCTTGACCAGGTGATTAAGGAGCATAGAGCTGTTGAAAACCGAGCAGAAAGCAACAAAAAGGACTTCGTTTCAATCATCGTGCAACTACAGAAAGATGGCATGTTTGGGAACCTGTCACACGACAGCATAAAAGCAATCTTACTGGTAATTGACTAATTTCTAACACAATCCCATGTTTGGTTTTTTCCCCACCATTTTTGTACAGTGTCTTAACTCTTAATCTCTGGTTCTTTTCTAACTTTGATTCTCTCAGGACATGTTCCTTGGAGGAACTGATACCAGTATAAAAACAACAGAATGGATGATGTCTGAACTCCTAAAGCATCCAGATATCATGGGAAGAGTCCAACAAGAGGTGAGAACTGTTGTAGGGACCAAATCTAAGGTGGCTCCGGAGGATATAAGTAGAATGGGATACTTAAAGTGTGTAGTTAAAGAAACTTTAAGACTACATCCCCCTGTTGTTTTTCTTCCCCGGAAAACATCAGCAGATGTTCAACTAGGAGGATACGACATCCCTTCGAATGTTCCGGTCTTGGTCAATGTCTGGGCCATTCACAGAGATCCCAAATGTTGGGAAAAACCAGACGAGTTCATCCCTGAGAGGTTTGAGAACAAGTCCATTGAATTTCAAGGCCAAGATTTGAACTACATCCCATTTGGTTTTGGAAGGAGGGGATGTCCTGGGATGTCGTTTGGAGTTGCTTCCGTTGAGTATGTCATGGCTAATCTGCTTTACTGGTTTGACTGGAAGTTACCGGCGGGTGAAACTGCTGAGAAACTGGACATGGCTGAACTCTACGGCCTTACAGTCTCTAAGAAAACTCCTCTTCAAGCTTTGGCTTTCCCTCGCTCATCTGTCTAGATGAAGCGCATGTACAAAGCCAATAGTGTGTGTATGATAAGGAATAATATTATGTATTAGAGCTAGCAGGTTTTTTCCGACACTAAAAAATAAAATTTTAAATATTAAATTTAGAGTTAAAATTTATAATTTAATTTTAATTGTGTTAATATTAAAATGTATGAAGAGATTAAATATAAGTATAGACGAGATCGGATACCCGATTAATTTTTTTTAAAATTAGTTTTGATCCTGGTAATCATTAGTTCTTAAAAATTAGAATTAGTTTCGGTCTCGATCAGATATTAGTAGGAACCCTAAATTTTAAGAATTGGTCCCGATATTAGTAGGAACCAGTACCAGTATCGGTTACCCGATTAATTAGTTTATTATTAAAAAAATTTAAACAATAAAAGAAAAAATTCTGACCACCAATAATAAATAACAAAGTTAGAATATTAGAGACTTAATGGTTTAAGCCTTAAAACCAGTTATACTCGTAATATTTATACATAAAAAGAAAGAACAAACTAAAGAACTCAAGATATTGGTACCCACCGGATACTAAATCTAAAAAATTAAGATCTAATCACGACTCAGATTATAATCGAGACTTAAATTTTAAATTTGATTCGGGTCCCCCAAAATCAATTTCAAATGAGTATTCATCGATCTAACTGGAATTAAAATCGAGACCGGTTAATCGGATTTTTAACCCACCCTAATTAGAAATACCAAAAATGCAGATCTTTCTTTAAATCTGTCCGGCACCCCCAACAACCAGCATCTGCCTTCTGTGTCGGTAGCCAAATGGAGGCCTTCACATGTAGGGACATTTATCCCTGCACTGTGTATAATGGTTTAAAGTTGAACCAGCACGGTTCAAGGGTGAACCGGTCATGGCGATCGAAAATCGTCAAACACAACCTAAATCGATCGAAAAATAATCCAAAATATAGAAGATGAAGAGTTACCCTGATTTTATCAGATATCAACTTACCACGGTCTTAAAAAATAAAGAATAAATGAAAAGAGAATCGAGAGTTTACTGATAGTTTCAATAATCTTTAAACGATGTCGAAAAGACGAATGATTAAATATTATTTATTTCAATTTTTAAACACATTAATGAACTTAATTTCACGTCACGACGCTGAACATTGATAAAAAAACGAGAAAAAAAAAATAGACAATGAGCAGAAAAATAAAGTTGGATTTAAAGTACTACGATAAATATATTTACAAAGACAATAGTAACTCTAAACCCTCTAGTTAGAAGTGAAGGCATAAATGAAGACATGAAAAAAAGGATAAATGATTTACACTGGTAATCGCACCAAAACTATATTAATAATGACTTGAACGGATGATTCAATAGATAAAAGATCAAAAAAATGCTTTAAAATATTTTATATTTTTTTATTGTTATTTTTTCTTTTCAGCCTCATCTAATTATTGAATAAATTTTATGGTGTCACATTTTCTTTTAATAGGGTTTAATTTTTAATTTTGTTCGAATTTTAAAAATATTTAAAATAATTTTAATAAAGATATAAATTATTATTAAATTAAATAATTTAAATATATATTTTTTCAATTCTAATTGATTAAATATTTAATAAATTAAATCATATTTTAATTTAAATACTTATTTTACGGAACTTAAAATACTATTAAACAAATATTTATTTAATTTATAAAATTTTATGAATTTTATTAATCGTACAACTTATTTAAAGCATTTTAAAAATATTAAATTTTAAATTATAACTCTAAATTTATTTCATAAAATAAAGTATATATTATATTTAATTTCTTAAATATTAATTTTATTTCATAACATAAAGTATATATTATATTTAATTTCTTAAATATTAATTCAAAATTTAATTATCTTTTTATCAAATTAAACTTTAATTAATCTTTTATTAAATTAAATTTTAATTATAATATAAATTTATTTATTTTAATATAGGGCAAGTGAACCAAAAAGGTGGAGGATTAAAACCATTTAGCAATCGTTAAAAGAAATGAAATCTGTGGGTTGGGTTTGTAAGTCACAGCAGATCGAGCGAAAGAGATGAGTAACGAGACGCTCGTAGAAGCGGCGCTTCGTGTTCTAAACACAGCGGACCCAGTGGAGAAGGCTAGGCTCGGCGACTCAGTTGCAACCGAATGGCTCCAAGGAACCATCACCCGCCCCTACGACCCATCGCTGGACCTTCCCGTTCCCGATCGTCCTGCTAGACTCGCCAACGTACGTAGCAGCTGCCCTCGATTTCCCCATGTGTTGACTGTTTTTTTATAAGATTTTGGGTTAAGAAATAATGGGTTTTTCGATTTTTGTTTAAAGGTTAAGCTGGTGTCTCCAAGTTTGATGCCAAAGCTCGGGAAAGCAGGTAGCTTGCAGAGCAGGCAAGCCATTGTGCATAGTCTCGTGCATACCGAGAGTTGGGCTATTGACTTGTCTTGGGTACCTTTTTGCTTTTGCCCTTGTTTTTTATTTGGTTGTTTTGGATATGATTATGGTTGATTTCATTGTTTTAAGGCAATTAAGGTTGAAGAATTTAAACCCTTTTGATAATTAGTGTTTTCATTGATTCTAACTATGCGTACTTTCGGATAATTAGAGTTTGAATATGGGATTCATACCATTAAAAGCCTCAAGTTAAATTGTTTCTTATGTCTTTTGTTAATTGTTGGGAACTAGGGTTTCTAGTTTTAAAGCTTGCTTGTATATATATCAAGTCTTATGAGTTGAGTTAGTGCAACTCTTCTGTATTGAGGAGTTTATGATTTAGGAAGTGGTATTTTTGTTTGTGTATCTGTTGTTTTTAATTTAGATATTTGATATAGGATATAATTGCTCGTTTTGGTAAGAAAGAAGCAATGCCGAGAGAGTTCTTCACAGATTTTGTGAAGGTAGCTCAAGATGAAGGTCGGCACTTCAGCCTGCTTGCAGCTCAACTTGAGGAACTTGGTTCTTCTTATGGTGCGTTACCGGCTCATGATGGGCTTTGGGACTCTGCTATTGCTACATCCAAGGATTTGTTGGCACGCTTGGCAATCGAGCACTGCGTCCATGAGGTGCATGATTTTCTTGTACTCGTCTTTTATATTGGAAGCATTGCTCTAAGGCCTTGATACTGTTAAGCTGGGGATAACATAGTATTGATGGAAATTATAATCACTTGATATCCATATTAATTTATGAAATCGATGTAAAGTCCTGCTTGTCGATGGCCTTGCAAAACTTTCTCCATTTAAATTCCTCAAGTGTACTTGATATGTGATGGAACGTTAAGGACTTGGTCCTTTTAGGAGATAGATTACCGGTGCATAAAGAATGTGCAAAATAATGCATATGAAGTGCCAGGACTTGAGTACAGATGGAATGACTTTTTTTAATGTGATTATCTTGAGATCCTTATAATGAAACGAAAGAGGGGTGCATCATAATGCACCGTGCATTTAATACATCTAAATATGCAATTCATGCTCCAATTCATAAAATGCTCACGATAATGAAGCATCTGAAAATATGATGCAGGCTAGGGGACTTGATGTTCTGCCAACAACCATCTCTAGGTTCCGTAATGGAGGCGACGATGTCACAGCTGATTTATTGGAGAGAGTAGTTTACCCAGAAGAGATTACACATTGTGCTGCTGGAGTAAAGTGGTTTAAGTATCTTTGCCTGAGATCCCAAAATCCGGCTCTGTATCAGGACAGCCTGGCATCACAAGAAAGTGAAGGCGAAGTAGGTGAGACCCCAACGGAGGAGGAAAGTGAAGAAGTGATTCAAAAATTTCATGTTATAGTAAGGACACACTTTAGGGGACCATTGAAGCCACCCTTTAATGAGAAAGCAAGGAAAGCTGCCGGCTTCGGCCCTCGATGGTATGAACCCCTTGCCGTGAAACAATTCTAACCAGTAGAAATACAAATTCTGTAAGAAGTTCCAATCAGATTTGTATTGCTTGTGAGCACCTATAGGGCTGAGTATTGTTTTCTGTTTTACTTATATGAAATGTTTCAAATTTTGATAACTGGTAATTTCATGTTTTTTCCATTGTTACAACATTCCAGTATTCTTGGGATCAGGCATGGTTTCATGCAGTGAATGGTGTTATGACCTATTTGCAATTAGTAGTGTGAATTACATCAGTCATTGTGACCTTTAGAAATAATGTTTACCAGATTTGGATGATATATGGAAAATGTTAAATGTACTTTAGAGGTAACTCACTCGACACTCGATACGAAAAAGGAACTGTATACATGAGAATGCCAATGGTAATTTCAGTATTTTCATTTCTCTATCATACAGCATCTTTATTTATCAGATGTAAACATGAAATTGCAGGAGCAGGCCTGAACAAGCCTAAAAATCTGATGAAAATACCAAGCAAAACTTTACATCGGTAACGATTTGGTTCTCGTGAAGAAGTCGAATGACTTGAAAAAAATGTCGGTAACCATTTCGGTAACCAGGACTGCACTACATTTTTTATGTTGCGATGGAAATTTCCGGATCAAATAACAATGATCAGTTCGAAGAATTATTAACGAGCTTTAAGAAAGACACCCTTCCACCATAGCTGAATCTCTTGGAGTTTCAACACACTGTTATCACAGAAGCAGCCTCTGAATATCATTGAAATTTGCTTTTAATACTGAAACAAAAGCACCTGCAACAAATATAGCAGAAATCTCATGCATCATACTGAGGTATTTTTAGGTTTTAGATTTGGAGATATCTATAGCCTGTCGGAATATCTGTATTTAGAGCAGTGATTTATACCTCCAACTTTGCCGTCAAAAACACGATGATCAGCGGATAACGTTAAGTTCATTTTTGTCACAACTGCAGGCCTCTCAATCCCTGCGCAGGAATACAAAAAATGAGATGCAAAACATTTTTGAAGCATAAAGTATAAAGAAGAATACTGAACAAGGGTAACTTACCATCACTTCCGACCACTGGTTCGACAAATTTGTTTCCTCTACCAACGGCAAGGATACCAGCCTGCCAATATAAAGCACAAAGATTTATAGAACCTTACAATGTCCTGATCACTTTATAGCAGTATCTACTGCAGCGGTTAGATAATCAAAATATTGCCTCTAGGAAAAAGACCGGAAAAGAAAAACGATATTAGTAATTCTCCATTGTACAAATGGAAAAGATGGAGCTATGCTTTTCAAAATCTAATGCTTTTGTAGAAGAAAATGTCATTAGACCAGCTACATTTTGCCTTTTGAGGACTGAATGCAACATTATTCATGGATGGGATAAAGCTGAAGCTATCGCATATGACGTTGTGATAAACGATCTTGGTGGGTGCATGTATGAGCAAGCATGTAGGTTGCATCACATTCTCATCGTATATACGTGAAAACATGTGCATGCACACACGAGCATGTGTGTGTGAGAGAGAGAGTGTACCTGTGGGGGATTTATAATTGCACAAAAATGGTCAACAGGAAACATTCCCAGATTTGAAATGCTGCAGAAAATTACAATTTCTCAATATTTCTTTCAACTATTAAAAAGGTAGAGTGGTAAACTAATATCCCATATGCATATATTAAAATTCATACCTGAATGTTCCTCCCTGAAATTCATTTGGTAAAAGCTTCCCAGACCGTGCCTTTTCAGCTAATTGCTTTACCTGAAGGCCAAGTTAAAGAAGATGAGCATGATAAAACCAAAACCAGGATGAAAGTCTATGATTACAAAAATATTTACTGAAAAGAAACAAGTCAAAAGAAGAAAAAACTGCGCTAAATTCTGACCTTGTCGACCATCATCTAGTACATTGCTGATTGTTTTAAACACCTAGTTTAACCTAAGCTACATCTATATGGAGTTTTTTATTTGTCTACATATTTAAAGAGAGACTGTCACAACTTCACAAGAACATCATAAGATGAGTTGTGTACCAAGATCTAAACAAGCTCAAGATTGAGAAAACAAAGTTTTTAAACTAAAAAGCAGGTTGAGGTTGAAGATGAAAGTACCTCTGAGGAGATTGATGAAATGGATTTCTGATCGGCATTCCTTACAATTGGGGTCATTAAACCCTGCAACCAAATAACTAGTAAGTCGGTTGGTCCATAGAACCTGAGAGTCTGAAACCAGCATGTTATCGGAAGCATACCTTCTCGGTAGCAACTGCAATTGATATGTCGACAGAATCACACAAAATTATTTCCCCTTTCTCAACATCCCAATAAGCTGCAGTCATTGACATAGCAACATTTTTAGTTAGAAATAAGCCAAAAAGGCTATAAATTTTGTAGAAAACTGAATTGTCACTGAAGAAAAACGAATTATGCACGTATAGTCCACTATAAAATTCACTTATTATTGATAATCTGATGCTGGTATTTCTTATAAATAAGTACACTCAACACACATTTGACCAATTAATAACCTTAGTGCCCTTCCAGTGTGAAATTTCTTCAAACAAATTAGTACTCTAAGTACCCTTCCTGTTTGAAACTTATTCAATGCAACTGTACACTATTGACACAACAAAACTTTTCCTCATTTGGATGTTAGAGAAGGCTCATCATACACCCACCTAGTATTAATGTAAAAACTTAACTTCAGGTTATATCGAAGTGAAGAAAAATTTTATACAAAATTAAAACAGTTCCCAGAAATATCTTTTCGCTCTAAGCTGAAAAACATTTATAGACCAGCAACTACAAACTAGTTGTTGAACTACTTACTGATATGTAACAAACAAAAGGACCACACAGTCTAAGGGCATTTCCTTCATTAAGGAATGTTTAAGTTCTGGTTTGTGTGTGAAAAAGCAAGCAGCTCTGGGAACGGAATGATAGTGAATTACACACACACAAACTAATAATTCAGACACAAATCAACAATAAAAATATGCATAAAGGTAGAAAAGTAAAAACAAAATATTCTTTTATCCAAAAGCACTGAGAAATACATTTTTGGACATGCATCAGTTTAAAAATGTGTCACTCCCAATGTTTACATCCGTAAAACAGGTTGGAATCTAGTCTAAGAGAGAAATATCACCCGACATCTCTAGGAATATTTACATCTTACAATAGATCATGCTCTTATTAGTTGCCTTGTCTTGGATACTCATGTTTATTCAGAAATCTAAGAGGATCAACTTTAATGAAATTATGTCTTACCATTAGCTTCAGGTACATTTTTCAGAGCAATTGCAACTGCTTTTATGACAATGTCATTGACTGAAACTTTAATATCATGCTTCTCTGCAAATAAAGAAAGCACAGAACAATCAACTGTAAGGCAAGCTACCTACAAGAAAAATCAAACAGATGATACAGGGATTTATTTGATACCTTTAAGTTCCTTCCTAAAAGAAAGAAGAGGATCTAGTATGACATCTGATGAACACAATAAAACCATTAAGTTCGAAAATCAAATGATACTAGAACTTTTAGATGTATATTTTATATTCCTACCTGAAGATAAATACAAATGTGGTGTTGTCTGTTTAGATTCCAATAACCTCCTTGCAATAACCTGCAGAATGAACAAAAATGCAGTAAAAAGAAAGAACCAAAGTTTGCCATTAAATCAACTTTCCATCTTTAATTCATTAAACCATATAATAGAACATATCTAGGCTTAATTCTTCAGTGTTGCTAGGTTGAAAAGTGCTTTAAAAAGCGTTGTGAAAAAGTGTGATTTGCTAACTTAATTGTTTGGCTTTGTCGTAAAAATTTGTGAGAAATAAAAAATGACCGATTTTAAACAAATTTTGGAAAGAATAATTAATTACAAAAGATGAAGAATAAAAAAGGGTGTTCTGATAATTTATCGCCAAAAGCCTTAGTTTTTAGCTTTTGTGTTTGGGATTTAAAGCAGGTTTGAAAAGCACTCTTTATCTCAAAATCTCCTTGTTCTTCATTGCTTATGGAAAAGTGCTTTTGACTCCAAAAGCAGTGAAGACCTAGGCCTTAGTGATAGAAACCAATCAGAAAAATGTTTGAATATAGTAAATAAAAATATATGAGAATAAATCCAAGAATACCAAACAAATAGATCAATTGGAATATGTTTTAATAACAACATTTGACAGTATAACAATTGAAAAGGTTGTCAACTCTCAACAGAACTATTAGCAGTACAGATACATTTTTTCTCCAAACTACTTACATTTCACAAGAAAGAATCAATAATAGGACTTTCCTGAGCTAAGATTACTATATTATCTGAACAGATATATTAACTACAAATATTTATACAAAGCCATCAGACATTTACATACATGAACTTGAAGGCATGCCTGAAATTAACTACTGCAATTATAGTTTCAGAATACTTTTAATTATATGGACATTCCATATCCATTCGACTCAAACAAAATCTTGAAGGCATGCCTGAAAATGGAACACAGAAAGAAAGAAAAAAACAGCATGCTCCCCTCTATCTCTTAAATATCTTGATTTGTTCACATAGATATTTCAAAACATACTGAGGTTCATATTCTATAGATTCTTCATTTCATTTCAAAGTAGAGCAGAAAAAGAACAAAATAAAATACGAAAACCCTCAGTCAAATATCTCATTATCCTATTCAATCGATAATCTATAAATTTATTTTGGAATAACCATAAAGGCCTGGATCCTTTAGGTGAACTCATATCAAAATAATTTACTTTTCAATGCAACTGAGCGATTAAGCAATTACATGCAGACTCCGCAAATCAAGTCTTTTGATTGTGGTTCCCCTTAACTTACATAAAATGTATTCATGTAAAACTCCCAATTTTGGCAAAGTACCTTGAAGCATTTTAATTCCAAAGTATTCACACTTCAGTCTACCATCTGCCTTTAACATCAGTTAGTAGCATATACATTTTAGCTTTCTTATGTTACCAATGCCAAAGTCTTAAATTTTAGTTCCATTATAATTAGTCAATGAAACATACCTTGCGAATTTGAGTATTGGGCAGGTCTTCAAAAGAAACTGACTGCTGTGGATGAGTCTTTGACTCAGGCCTCGCTGAAGGTGATTTCTGAGTGCTGGTTTGAGGTGATGGTTTCTTTTCAGATGTTGAAATTTTGGAACATCCTTTTCCAGACTTAATTGCAGCCAAAACATCCCCTTTAAGCAAAGTACCATGAGGACCTGATGCCTTCAGTGATGAAGCATCTAATCCATATTCCGAAATAAGCAACTTGGCTGATGGACTGATCTTTGTAAAACCAGACTTCTGCTCTTTAACTTCAGTTTTGGATTCTTGATGCTTTGGTTCTTTCTTTTTGCCAGCTGAATCACCCGCAAAAGAAGTCTTCACAGCTTCAATATCAGCTGGATCTTCAACCTTGAAAAGTAACACTCATTAGTCCCCATATGCTTGACGTCATTATCATTGACTTGACTTTGGAAAATTCCATGACTAAACATAAAGAGGTCAATTTACAACAATACAAAATAGTCAACTTAAAGGCACATATGACAACTTACTGTTACTGCAATAGGTTGTCCGACAGCCACATCCTTTGAACCTTCAGGAGCCAGTATCTTCGCAAGGTAGCTGCACCTCACAATTGTAAGTTTATCATTAACAGAAATGAAAACTATGTCAATCTCACATCTAAGAAAACCTTTCCTTTGCTATTAGGATTTGACTCATCTAAACACATAAATACGGTTAAGTTTTTTTTTCCAAAACAGTGTGTTCTCAGTTTAGCATCTTATGAGTATTTTTACCCTTTTAGTCTTATTAGATATGATATCTACATGTGATCTATGGCAAACTCATGCTCTTGCATCACATGATGTTTATACCCCAAATCTTGGGGTATAGAAATAACTGCCTAGGTTTAGCTGGAGGACAAGTGTAATAAGCATATAAGAGCATGGTCATATTCCTTGAAAACAAGTATGAAAATATTAATAGTTAATGCCCAAAGGTGCTTATCATCATAACTCATACTCATATCAAGTATTCCATAAGAACCATTTTGGATGATTTCGGCTTGATACTTCACTATTTTTCATCCTTTTGGATTGAGAAAATAACAAATGATCAATTCTAGAAATTATGCTATTGTGGCATCTACACTATTTATGGGTGTCACTTTAGTGCTTACCCCTCAGGCTTTCTACCAGCAATAAACTCTAAAGCAAATAAAGAATATTACCCCTCTTCAAGGCTCTCAAATTCAAGGGTTGCTTTGTCAGTCTCAATCTCACATATGATATCCCCCACTTCTATCTGTTCAGAGTTAGGCATATTGATGAGAACAAGGTCACGATTCATTCAAATAGAAATAAAGTAATCTAATAAGGTGTGCTTATAAAACCAACCTTGTCCCCTTCTTTTTTCGTCCACTTGAAAATGTTACCTTGATTCTGTATATGAAAAGATGAAAGGGCAAACATAAGTTTTGCAGTGAAAAATGTCAGAAGAGTAGGTTCATGTTTAAACTAAATTATCTTACCATTGTAGGAGAGAGTGCTGGCATTCCAATAACAATATGTGGAGGAAGATCTGATGAATTGAAATTAGTAGAACTTGGTTTGTCTTCCTCTTTGGAGCTTTCGATATCCTTAGGAGCTGTTTTCTCCTTAACAACTGATTCACCCCCAAGTGTAGAAGGGATCTTCTCAATATTTTGTTCATCCTCAACCTTGTCAACCCATCCAAATGAGTTTTAACAAAGTGTTTATTGCATAGTTGGTACTTAACAAAAATTATTAATTAAAAGCATAAAAATGGAAAAGAAAAAAAAAAAGATATAAAAGGCTATTCACTGAAGAATAGGATCAAAATTTATTGATAATCAGAATGTACATTTCCAAAGATTTTGACACTTTTTACCAATCTTATGAACAGAAGTCCTATTTATATTGTTGTTATTGTTATTCCTTAACCATCATCAAACCCTAAGGAGCATAAAAAGAAGTGTTGAACTCGCAAAAATGGGTACAAAGTGCAGATGTTCGTTAGATCAGAAAGAGGTGTAGAAGAGCATGATACTGAAGATAAAAAAAATTCCCCAAGCACCAAGCTTTTTTTTTCTTCTAGAAAAAACCAAACTGAATCAGATTTATAAATTTATTTATGGTATGCCACTAAAGGATTGACGAAAGAATAAATACCATTACTGCAATGGGTTGCCCCACAGGCACATCTTTTGAACCATCAGGTACTAATATCTTGGCAAGAAACCTGCAGATAAGCACTCCAACCATTAGCAAACGGAAAAGAAATTAAGAACAGTTATGAAATTCAATAATTCAGGTGTACCCTTCGGTCAATATATACAAGATGAAACACCACAAGAAAATTGTATAAGAGGTTCACATGAAGCAATAGAAAGTTGTAAAAGGAAACTCAAAATCCCATAGGCAGAGAAAATTTAGTGGAATTGCAAACATGCCACTCTAAGGAATAAACTAGGCCATAAATCAGACACTGGGAAGTTGAAATTTTTAAAGCAGTAAGAAGAAAGGATATAGTTTACCCTTCTTCGAGACATTCAAACTCAAGTGTGGCTTTATCTGTCTCAATTTCACACAGTACATCACCCGGTTCAATCTGTTAGACAAGCATGAATGGTGAAAAAATTAAATCCATTAATTCTCTGTGGTTTGCACCTCACAATGAAAGATTTATAGTATCCTTTTTAACCATCTTTAATTTACAATTATGATATAAAGACCATAGTCCATACAACTTACACATTCCAGTAATTACTTCTATAACTCACCTTATCTCCTTCTTTCTTCTTCCATTTTGCAATGTTTCCTTGGGTCTGCATAGAAGAAACAAGTATCACAAGCATGACCATTGGAATAACGAGAGAAAGTCTAACCCTAGAAAATTTATGATGTTTAGCATCCCAAAATATATTACCATTGTTGGAGACAAAGCAGGCATCCCCAGCACTGTATGCTCAGGAAGGCCTGTAATAAACATAATGAATACAGATAATTGGCAGATATCACGATGGAAGGGCACACAAACCTGGTTACCAAAAAATAGAGAGAAAATATGTACCATTTTGATAAGTAGACATGAACATAGAACCTACTCTAACCTGTCTGACTGTCTCCATAATTTTAAAGCCAGGCTAAGGCCCAACAGCCCATCAATGCATTATGAAACCAGAAAATGTATTTAACTTAGCCAAAAGTGATAGAATCCAATTTGAAATATCGAGATAATTTACATGTAAGCTGAAGAATACAAGTAAAAGATTTCAAACAGATCTTGCACAAAGACAATTTACTGATTCAGCATTTGTCCTTAGACAGCAGAGATGCAAACATGACATCCAACCAATAACCTGAGAGTATAACAACTAATTCTTCGGCCACATAGTACATATATCACTCAGGTTAGGAAGTTAGCCAAGAAGATTTATAACTACTGAGAAATCTAAAATAATGAACCATAGTATCATACATAATCCTTGTATCATTAATACCAAATGATCTAGTTAAATTAACTTTTAGAATTTCCACCACTCATCATGCACAATTGTTTCTGATTGATAAAATAGAGATGATTCTTACTTCAACATATGCAAAAATTTTATGAAAGTTTACTGCTAGTAAATAGCTCTTTGTGTAGATGCATATCCATGAATAGCATTAAGACATAAAACCAGTGCCCAGCATTTTCCAAGTGCTAGGTTATAACTCTACTACAAGAAATTAATGCAACAGCCAATAAGTTCTACAAGTAGACCAAGCCAATAAGTACATTTTGCAATTGAGAGAGAGAGAGAGAGATTAAACAGTCAAGCTATTATAGTTGGAAAATTTTTAAGACACGGATACAAATCATAAGACCGCATCTACTTTCTTTTCTTTTTTTTTTTTTTTTTTGGAACAGACCGCATCTACTTTAAGTTATTTGAAATTGGGGAAAATGCATAGTAAACCAGAGGAACTCTATTAAGACTTTGAAAACTGAAATCTGTAACTCCAATCTGCAGAAGAGAAATGTTTAAATAAAGATGTCGTATACCTGTAGAAGAGAAATGCCTAAGTCCAATCTGCAACTGCAAAACATATTGCATCAGAAAACAATCTTACTGTAGAACAATGCAAGTAAAAATTAAATACCAACCTTGAGCTTTGATGAATCACTGCATACTCCAACCATGCTGGACAAAGCATTGGGCCTGCCATGAAAGGAAAAGGCAGAAAGATTCAGAAAGTATGCGACACAGCTACATATATCCAAAATAAAGGCATAATAAATCAAATTCAGTTGGTTTTGTGTAGGAAAATCAAGAAGGGAAAACATAGGCTAACTCAAACCCAGTTAAAACCTAAAAGTTATTCCCTAAATTTTGTTTGGCTTAAAATTGTGTTATGCAAGCAAAAAGGTTATCATAACAAATACAGTTGCAACATAGTAAAACCTAAAAGTTATTCCCTAAGTCTTAAGGTAGTTACATGAATGAAGACAAAAGTAAAACCAGTGCATGAGTAAGTAAAAAAAACATGTAAACCCATAGTAACAACATTTAATATTGACGATAGGAAGTAAATAGATGCAAACCTGAAGCAAGATCCATTCCAGTCCTTGAAAGGCCTTTCCACATTTGAAGTGCTGCAGCAGCAAATTAATAAGGACATAAGCAAAAGAACTGAAACTCATGTGAAGGTGTTACAACACTTAACACGAAGTAACGGACTTATCATATGATATAAGTGACAAAGAAAAGTCCTAATTAAGAATCAGATTCCTACCTCGTAATCATAAGAGTGAATTTAAAATGCCAAACTGTTATTTTCCACTTGGAACGGAAGGATATATATTGGATATATAAATGAAACCATTGCTTAGACAACAAGAACATTATGCATACACACACACACACACATATATACAGAGAGAAAGGAACATTTTACACCATGACCATAGTTGTATATCCATTGTAAAGTTTCAAATTACATAGTTTTATTTCAAACACCATTGCAAGAAAATTCTCTATCTAATTTCAAAACAGAAACTCTCACAAACCCAACTCTCAAAACCACTACTTTCTCCAATTAACAATGGAAGAACATTAAAATGCATCTTTTCCATTCGATTTCAAAAACTAAAAATCCCACAGAAAAAAAAAAAAGAAGAAAACAAAATCTTCAACATTATTACTTCCCATCCAAAAAGATTCCAATCAGATGCATAAGACAATTATCGTTGCAAGTACCCAAAACCATTCATAAATATAAAGGCAGATGAAAATACCGAGAAAGTGATCTGGGTGAAGCGTAGGAAGACAGAAAACGTGCTCTAAAGAGAGATGAGACTGCTCTCGAGAGAACTGGGTTCCTAAGCCGTGAAATTGCCATTGAAAAATTGCTTTTAGGATCAAAGTTTGAGAATTACAAGCTTGGGTTCTTATTAAAATTACAGCTTCAAGGGACAAAGATGAAGAAAGTTGGTTGTTTTCTTCTTTAGATCGAAAATGGCTGCGCCAAAACGCATACGGTACGACTTTACTATTTATTATTAAGGATTAATTCACGAATTAGCCCTCCAAGTATAATTATTTTCCCACTTTGTATCATTTGTTTTCATTTTAACCCTTAAAGTATATCCATTTTTTATTTTGCACCCTAAAATAATTTTGATCAATCAACTCGTGTCACCTGATATCTAAATTTCAATTTTATCCTTATTATTTATCGTATAATATATTTTTATTTAGAGGTACATAAAATTCGATTCGATTTAAAAAAATAAATCTTTTAACTTGATTTAATGTAAAAAATCAAATAAAGCTTGATTTGTACTGAATAACTTAAAATTTTTAGTAATTAGTGGATTAATTTTTAATTTTTGAGTCGAGACCCTCTATTCTACCTAATATATACGGGATATGATTCAATTACAAGTGTAAGAGTTTTTAACTTTTATATATTTTTTTGGATCGTTGCAGAAATGAAATAAATTACTGAGATTAACGGTGGTTTATGTGAAGATTATCACTCGAAAAAATAAGTTAAATTCAGACACCAATTTTACTCATCCAATGATCAGACAAATGTATAAAACTATGAGTTTTATATTATGTGTAAGTATATTCTCTCACTATATATATAAAGAGAGATATTTTATATGAAAAAATATTTAAAAAATACATATATGTGTATTATATATGAATATAAAAAATTGTTTAAATTAAAATCAATATATATTAATATTATAAAAATTACAATTAAATTTGTACAAGAACTTAAAAAAAAACTCGATTTGACTCTATACAACTCGAATTTCATAAACTCAATCTGTATAGTTTCTATTACACAATTTGGTACTCACATCAAACGGTGTCAACATGTAAATGTGGACCGATCAATGTTTTTACACATGAGCTCGAATAAAAATAATATAGTCACTTAAATGAAAAAAAGTTATAGGCACCGAATAGTAAATTATTACTTTTAAAAACTTTTGTTATAAAAATAATAAAAAAAAAGTAAAGTATTCAACGAGAAAATAAGAGTCTCTTTTATTTTAACTGATAATTAAGGATTCAATCTTCGTTTTAGGCGTAAAACAACTTTACAAACCACTAATCACGAAATTTGCTCTAATAAATACATTGAAAATCTAAAATTTTTTAATTTTTAAAAGACATTCACACCATCTAATTTTCATAAAGTTCTTTGAAAATATTATCAACTAAACTTAAACTGTTGAATAAAAAAGCATAAGGACTAAATCCTTATAATAAAAAGTAAAGAGATTAAATTGTAAATGTGCAAAGAATAGAGGGATTAAGAGAGTATATTTAGAACTAAACACTTTTACTTTAGTTGGCATCTTATGTCGGACTCGGAGCTACGCGGCCTAAATAAATTACCCAACAAAACCAAACACAGGCACATTCAATACACATGGACTGAAAAAAATTAATAGAATTGATCCGTTTAAATAAAATATTTAAATCAATTATTAATAAATTTAGTATTTTGAATTAAAATATTAAATTTTTAGATGTACAAGGATTAAAATATTTTTTAAAACAAAAGGATATGTCATCCCAACTTGTTCGGTACACCGTGCGGCACTTGAAAAAAAATGCATTCTAGACAAGTTAACCTTAAACACATCATTCATCGAGAATTTATTATGGAAGCGTTATATCATTTACTATCAGGCAACTAACCAGTCTAATATAGAATCCCGCAGGACCTAGCGAAGGCTAGATGCTAACCCTGGGTTCCAACACGAGCGCGATTAGGAGTACTTAGGCCCCAATCCGTCCTTAAGAACACAACCTAGAGAGATGTTGTATCATGTTAAACCATCCATTTGGATCCAACGCTCATACGCCTAGGCCCCTTATAAGCCTAGGAGAATGCCACTTATACTATAATAGCTCCATTGCTAGCCTATGGCTATAAAACATTTCGAATTACATAAAATATTCTTTTTTTTTTATTCAAATACCACACGAATACTTTCACAATGTAGGGAAATATATTTTATTTTAAATATTTAATTTGATATGATTCTTATATTATTTAGATATTTTTTATCATAAATCAAAAAATTAAACGATTAAATATATTTAAATTTACATTAAGGATCGTATTACGATCAGTTTTCTTCTACATGGCTTCCCCGACGGCGAGATTCTCGGGTTCCTCCAATTGAAGGGCTCCATCGATCAAACCCGAAGATTTCCATGTCGTTCAAGTGCCCCCTTTTGTTTGATTGGGATCAAGGAAGGTCACAAATTGCGTAGGAACTGTTTGGTTGGTTAGAATTTATGGAAATAGACTAGTCGAAAACAATATTAATATTTTTAGATCGAGTTTATCAGGTTCAATTCAACTAAAAATATATAATTTTATTATACTTTTTTAGTAAAAGATAAAATCTCGTTAAAAGCCATTTTTATAATAACATTGAAATATTTCAATGTCAAAAAAGTGAAAGAAAGCCAAAAAATTAGATTAATCTAATTATTTCGAGCATGTTTGTTTAAACTCAGGTAAATCATACTTTGATCGAATCGAATCTAGTAGCTTGCAAGCCAACCAAACTCATCATCTTATATATTTTTGATCATGTTATTTCTAGACCCATCTCTTAAGGGAGTTTAGGGGATTCATGATGTTTAGGGTTATATTTCAGAAAATAGGTGAGTTTAAGATATTTTTGGGGAATAGACCAAAATAAACAGTGTGTCTTGGACCTCACCATCTGTAGATGACGAGGTCCATGTTGACAGTTGAACTAAACTGAAATTAACGGTGTACATAAACCTCACCACTAAGAGGTTTATATCAGAAGTGCAGGCTTTTAAGTTGTTAAAAATGTAGGAGATACGAAATTATAAGATTATAGATAAAAAAAATATCAGATTATATGATAGTTTGAAAATTTTAGGAGCACGACTCCCCTCCCCTCCCCTCGGTCGATCCCTAAGTCAATAGATCGAGTGGGATACCACAGTTCCTAGAAACACTAGGTTTCTTCAAGTCCATGTCCATATTTCTGCATGGAACTCTGGTATCAAAAGATGAGTAAATAGAAGAGACCCTGTGTGCAGTATCATTGGCCATGCTGCCACATTCATTCTCGCAAACATTTTTTTCGTTCGATTTGGGCACTTTGTTTCCCAGAAACTACCAAAAGCGAAGGAAATTTCTCAAAAGATAGAAAAATGGAAGTGCAAAAACCGGCATCACCTAGACGCCACAGATGAGTCCATCACCTGTTGTGCTCAACAATCGTATATCGAACTGATATTCAGAGAAACAAACCTGCTATGTCCAGCATTTGACATTCCCCTGACGAAAATGCAAGCGCACCACGGTCGTCAAAACATCCACAAAAGTACATTACATCCTTTGCCTCCTTGTAATGTTACTTCAAAAACTTTTCCAGCTTTTGAGGGAATATGAACCCTGTTTAAAGAAAAAGGAGCCTGAAGTTGATACATCATGCTTGAAGAGACCATAACCATGGCAAAAATGTTCATTTCTCGTTTAGACACTAACAATTTTCAGAGAGATTTGAACGTAAAACAGAGCAAGCAGATGGAAAGCTGAGAGTATAAAAGAGTTTCTTAATTTGTTTCAATGCAAAAGAAACTCTCCACACATCAAATCACAAATCTCCAACACAAAACTTTGTTAAAAGGATGAAGTAAACCAGCTACTCCCTTTCACGGACACGGTACACTGTTATTCTCCCCCATGCCTTCCATCACAAAACATATAGGAAATTTCAATCCAAGAAATTGGGTCCTAAAACTCCATCTAATATTCAAACATTAAACAACATATCATATATCAACATAAGGATTACCTTCTTACCAGTGTTATGCTGTGCATGATTGAAAACCAACCCAAGGTTTATTCTAATGTCAGTCATTGCATTCAACAACTGTTTCTTTCACCACATCTCCCCCCTCTCGTAAAATCAGCCTCGTGAATGCATTACCGATCAGGTACTTGCTCAAAAAACTCACCTAGTAGCTTCCTCCACTAAAGTACCTGCTTTTAAAAATCATGTAAAGGTAGACTATACATCTAGAAAACCGGCTTACATGTCTCATATGGCATTTCACAGACTCATATATATATATATATGCAGTTATGCACCGGAATACACTTTGAATGATGCATTGTACAAGCAAGATTACAGAATATGGAAATTATTTACTAGTAGCTCGTTTGTTTCAAGTGAATATAAACATTAGCTATGGAAGATCCCTGCTAGTTCCTACTTGATGTAGAACAGGTTAAATGATCTTAAAACAAACATTCAAAAACAATGGAAATCTCAGTCGAAGCCATTCAATTATCAAAATCCCAATAGTCTAAATCTTAATATTTCTCAAACTGTCAAAAGCAATTATTTTTACCAAAACAACAATGGCATTCAAAGATAAGTCTACAAAATCATAACATTAGAACACCAAATGTAGTTCTAATACCCCAAATACTTAGAACACCACCAAGCTCTTGTTTTTGTGTTCGATACGGTCGATGGTGAATCCATCATCGGTTATTCTTCTGCCAAATCTTGCTCCGAATCGACGATACGGAAGAAAAGCAATGTAACCCGCCATGGCTACCGAATAACCTCCTCTTACTTTATCAAGATAAAAGCCTTTTACCCTTGAATTGTTTCTCCAGCGCCTATTCAATTCAAGCCAAACTAGGGTTTGCCTGAACCTCCGTGGATTAAGAAGAGTCGGTTCGCCGGCGACTACATCAAGAGCCCTCGATCCAAGCAAATCGTTAAACCTAACGGCGGCTCGCTCTTTGATCAATGAATCACCGCTAACTAAATCAACAAAGGATCTCTCCAGAATCCGTTTCCTAACCAGGGATTCACCACCGCCCGCTCCACTGTCGAGGAATCCCACCTTGTCCTCGAATCGATTGACTCCCTTTCCGGTTACAGAGGTCTCGTCCTGAGTACAAATTCTAGGGCTCCCGATTCCTGCATCCACCAGCAATGTTTGTTCCCTTAAGTGTAGAACATCAGCTTTGATGGCTTGTCCACTGCATAAGAAAATGCTGGAATTCGATCTCGGAAACAATCGACTCATATACGTGCTCATCCTTAGGGTTCTTCTTTTCCCGAGTTTTGCAGGATTTGATCCGTTTCGCTAGGGTTACACTGTGAACCTGAACAGAGATATTGGATTAATATCTAATTAGATTAATTCCATTAGACATCCCCGTTTATGATTTTGATTCTAAATTAAACCTTAAAGTTTAAAAAATTTTAATATAATAAAAAATACTTTAAATTTTTTTGAACAAGCTTATAGAGTATTTGTTATAAAATATAATCTCTCTCTACTAATTGACATTGACTGTTCAAATCACTTTGCTAGCATCGCTGGTGCTTGAACCCTTAACCTCTAGGAAGAATAACCGTTATTTTAATCACTTAGACTAGAGGGCTCGTGCAATTTTTAAATTTTTGATTTGTCTATTATTTTAGCTCTTAAAATTTGGGTTTTTCCGGCTTGAGGTGCTTAAAATGAGGCTACACCGAAATTCTTATAAAAATAGTAAGAATTCTGATATTATTTTTTCTGTACATTTCAAAATGCTTACATAAATAGTAACAATTTTGGTATATATACAAATATTTATCGATTTTGTAAAATTTTTGGTATATATAAAAAAATCGATACTAAAATTTTTATCACTTTCATAAAAAATTTAATATAGACTTATTTTAACCTTATTTTAAGTTGACTCACCCTAAAATTTCTCCGAAATTTGATTTTTTAAAACTTTGATTTTTCAACTTTTATAAAACCTTAGTTTTATCCTAAACCTTGAATTTTTTTTTTTTGATAAATGGTATTTTTATTATCCAAGAACTTTAAATTTACATCGCCACTGTATAATCATTTAACTAATAAACAAACCATTACGTATTTCATTCAGAAATTAAGCTAGTAACTAAAGTAGGGGATATGAACATGTTCCCAAGCAATTCTCGAACATCATGTTTTATTTATGAGTAAATTTCAATAGGAAGTTTAATCCTTTTAATATGCATGTGATTATTACACTCTTACCAATATATAATAATTTAAACAATTTCAAATAATGACGGATTCAGAAATATATTTGAGGGTGGGTACACATAGAATCTTAAGTTTTCAGGGTAGGCACAAGTAATAAATATTAAAAAAATTAAAGATTAATTCATAAAAATTAAAAAAATTAAAGATAAATATATAAACTTTGAAAAATTCAGGGTGAGCACTGACCCTCCCTATATCTGTCATTGATTCCAAACAATACAAATTACATTAGCCGACAAAATTTACTTTTACTAAAGGTCTACACTTATAATTGTCACTCAATCTAATTGTCGAAATGCACGATAATATAACATGCATTTAAAACTATACTCAAAACTGTCAATTAATATTTTGATGCCAATTTTAAGAACTTTATTCTTCATCAACATTTCTTTTAAGGATAATGTAAAAAATTGGTGACCATAATGAAAGTAACCTAAAAGTTAGATGTCTAAATACATAATATAGGAATACTTTATACGATCGATCTGATTAATTCGGACCGATTTAAGTCGTCCATTTAATTTTAGTGGGTGAATTTTTTAACAAAAATTTTAGTGGGTGATTAATTCGGATCGATTTAAGTCGTCCACTTGATCAACTCCCGTTAGTAATAAAATTATTTTTAATAATCTATCTCAAAAAGCGTTGAATAAATAGTCTATCAATTATTATTTTTAAAATTCAATAATTTTATATAACCTTTAATAATTTACATCTTTTAATATTAAAGCATGCATCTATCTCTAATAATAATAATGGTAAAATTATAATTTTTTGATTAACATAAAAATAAGCGAAAGAAGAAAACTTATGCTCAAATTTTAAAATTAATATTTTATTAAATAATCATAAACCTCCAATATAAATCATAATGTAAAAGATAAAAAAAAAAAATAAGTATTTCATTAAAAAATTTGATTGGAACATAGACAGAATCATTGTACTCCGTGACCCTAGCAAGTACACCAATATACGTTAAAATGATCCCTCAATTATTAGTGTTTAAGTTTATTTTTAAATATATTATTAATTTTAAAGGATGAGTTTGTTATGTGTATTGAAAATTGTTAAACATTATTAGTGTTAAATATCGTTAAATATTATTAAATTATTAATTAAAATTAAAAAATTTAAAACTCGACATACAATTAATAATTATGTTAAGTTTATTATTTTTTTATTAATTGTATGTTAAGTCTTTAAATTTTTTTAATTTTTATTAATTAATTTAATAGTATTCAACGTTGTTCAGAGTATAGAATTTAAAGTTTAAGTAATAGTTTTGAATTTAAAGGATATTGCTAGAATTTTTTATTTACAGTTAAAATTTAGGGTTCATAAATTAAAACCCAAATCTCTAACTATATTACTCTAAACCCTAAACATAAACCCTAAAATCTACTCATAAGATCTAAACCCTGAATCAAAACCCTAAATAGAGATATTTATGAAAAAAAATTATCGTCGTATATATGAAAAAAATACTTTGTAACAATATTTATTTATTCTTTTAAAAATAATTTTTCAAAATCTTAAATTAAATTGGTATTCAAATAATATCAACTAGATAACAAAATTAGTAACAAAATAACTTTTAATTTATGAAGTTTACAACATTTATCAACTTTGCTCTAAACTTTTTCATATTAATCCCTAAATTTAATTATTTTTTTATTTTAATCATTTTATGACATGAAACTCTGATGTTAATTCATATAGCATAATATAAAATGTTAATAAAACAATAAAAAATATACAAATTGAAAAATAATGTGATAAAAAAATAAATAATAAATAGCTATTTTTTAATTTTAAGATTAAAATTAAATTTACCTCAATTTTTTCTCTAATAAGTTTGTTGACCCATCACAATTTTTTGAATTCTATTAAAATCAAGATGGAAGGTGGGCTCTCTATTTTTTACTACCTAATCATAACATATTTGAAAGAGAATAGAGGAATATGACCATAAATACACATCAAGAATGTCAAGATGTTGTCTAAAATAGAATTTTTAATTAATAAATTAATTTTAAATTTAATAAAAATAATATATTAAATTATAATCTTAAAAAATCTTAATAAACAGCTAGGGGTAAATGAATAAGGTGTTCGACGAGCTGCTCGTGAACCGTTTGTATAATGTTCGTCTATGTTCTTCTATTAAGTTCAATAAACGAGTATGAACAGATATTTTATGTTCGATTAATAAACGAATGAACACGAACATAAGTGTGTCCGGCTCGTTTATGTTCACGAACAAACTCGTTTATGTTCGTTTATAAGTTCGTTGATATACTCATTTATAAGGTCGTTTATATACTCGTTTATTAAATTATAATCTTATGATTTATTATCTTCTAGGACTTTGTAATCTAAAATTAATAAAATTAAACTTTGACCATTTTTTTTTATTTAATTACTTTTTAAGACCTTTTGATTTAAAAATCTATAAAATTAAGTTTAATATTCTTTAATTTTTATGATTTAATTATTTTTTAAGACTATATTATTTTAAAATTAATCAATCTGTCCCCTCGTAATTTAATCACGACTTCTTCCTTGATGGCATGTATATATTATTAAAAGAATTATAAAAAATTAAACAAATATTAACTTATAATCACGTTAACGTATTAAATAATATTATACGAAATTTTTTTGACAAATGCATATTATATGAAAAATTAAATTATATTAATACTCTAGTAACGTCTAAAATTAAATTATATTTTATATTTTTATATATAAACGCTTAGATCTGATTTACTCCCTAATTAGGCAAACCATTATTCTAACCTGGTATAAATATTTCAAAGCATTGTTTAGTATGTCATAATAAATGAAGAAAATAATTAGACAAAAAAAGAAAAGAAAAGTGAGCAGTCGGACAAACTACAAAATGACAAATGGAAGACAAGAGAAGGGTAGGAAAATGAAGGCTAAAATTAAAATATTGGGGAGAGTTTAGATTCGACAGGTTTTTAGTTGTCTCGATTTTAATTAAAATTTTAATTATAATTTGATTTTAATATATATGTTTTATCGATCTGATATAATAAAAATCATAAATTGATTCAATATTTTAATGAAAAAATAAATTAAATTCAATTTGATCTGAAAAAATTAATAAAATATTATATATAAAAATATATAATATATATAAATATGTCGGCCTGAGAAATTTTCATCTTAAATTAGACCCGACTTAATTTATTTTTAATAATCCAAACATGTTTTCTTAATAAAAGTTGTTATTCTTATCAAATTGGGTCAAATCTAATAATGTCAGATCAAATTATCATCGTACTTGATAAATAAAACATAGATTTTTTTTCTAAAACCAAATGAATAAAATTAAATATTTTAAATAAGATTTAAAATTTAAATTTAAATTTAAATTTGTATAAATAAAGTAAGTTATCTTAAAAAATAAATTTAATAGATATATTAGTATTATTCAATATAAATTAATAAATTAATATATATATATGTCAATTATCTTTTGATACAAAATTCACGACCAGCGCTTTTGGCCCCACTCAGCGTCTAAGGCCATGTGAAAACTGAAGCTGTTTTCTTTTCCTGCTTCTTCTTCTTCAAATTTCCTATTTTTTTGCTAAATTTTCTTCAACGCCAAGCAAAATTTGTCCATAAGTAAACTGGGAAACCTGAAAGAGGTAATAAATCTGAGCAAAAAAGAACAAAAATATGTTCAGATTACACAAGCAAAAGTCTGATAAATCTGGTGAGAGATTCGATTTTAAGTTCTCTAGCTTACAAGCTCTTCAGGTATCTTTTTTTAAAAAAATTTATTCAGTTTCTGAATCATTACTTCATTGTAATGTTAGATTTGAATCCTATGTTACATCGGCAAAACTTAACTTCAATCATTTTTCGTTTCTTTTCGCCTTCAATTTCCTTTTTCAATTTGCGTTTTCACTGCCATGTCGATGCAGATTTATGTTTCCTTTTGCATGGAGATGCTTTTTTTACTTGTATTATCTCGTTTCTGAGTTAGATTGTGGAAAGTTACTAATTATAGACTTTTTTATGCAATTTAATTCTAATTTCCATATGTGAAGATCTGCGGTAGGCGGTAAGAACGGCTGCATTTTTAGTTTAGATTTTCCTTTAGTCAGATCTGTTGACGCTTCTTTTTTGACTTCTATAGTGTTTTGCATTTTGTGTATTAACTTTATTTCTAGTTGCGCTGTAAAATTGATCCTGTAAAATACTAAATAATTATGAACCGGAAATTGTAGTTGAAATCGTTGTACAAATTGTCGTGGAATTTTTGGATTTAATTTGAGGATTTTTCTTAGATTTTTTTCATGGTAGATTGTGATTTAATGACTATTATTTGATTCCTAATAAAAAGATAAAATGTGAGAACAAAACTTCGATTTTATTATATTAGGCTCTGTTTGGGCATTATTTATGCTAATTGTAAATAACAAAATTTCATCTACACACTATGTTATTCGGACTCGGGTGTTAGTCTCGATCATATTCAACATTTTTTAAAATTTATTATCTATGTTTTTTCGATTTTGCTGTTCATGTCTGATAAATTTTAAGGAACCTATAAGCAAGAGTATAAAAGCAAGTAGCAAAGGTAACATTTCAATTGAATTTGGGTTTCCCTTTTTAACATGTTCAAATTCCTTTTTCAGGCCAAATGTTTAGATGCTTGATTTATTTTGAAAATTTTAGATGCTTGTTGTCTAGTTAAGTTGCTAGTCTACTTAGGTGTTTCTTGATACAATTTTGGATCATTGAATTCTTGAAGGTTCCAAAAGGATGGGACAAGCTTTTTGTATCTATTATTTCTGTGGATACTGGCAAAACTGTAAACAAGTCGGGCAAAGCATCAGTGCGGAATGGAAATTGCCGATGGACAGAGAGCTTCTCCGAGTCTATTTGGATTGCACGAGGTGATACTTCGAAAGTGATTGATGAATGCTTATTTAAGCTTGTTGTTGCCATGGTATGGTACTTTGCCTTAAATCTTTTGTGAAGATTTCACTATTGTTGTGGACTTGACTTATGTGAGGGTTATAAATAATCAAGTTAAACTGATGTTATTGCAGGGATCATCTAGATCCGGCTTCCTTGGAGAGGCAACAATTAATCTTGCAAGCTACATAAGTTCAAAGAGTTCAATTCCTCTTTCATTACCATTAAAGAAATGTAACCATGGAACAGTACTACAGGTGAGATCTTGAGTTGATTTTTGTTTCAAGTGCCTAACAGTTGTATTTTCCCCCTTCTTTGCTGATGTATAAAAGTAAAAAAAACACCTCTTTCCTAATTTATAGAAGAATTCTCTTTTAAATCGATGGAACAAGATAATCTAGTTTGTGAGTCTGAATTCCTTGCTGCCAATGTGTGTTGTTTTTGTTGCCAAATTGTAATCTTATTGCTTAAAGATTAGACATGTTACCCTTCCATATTAAAAGTAGCGGATGGTAGAAGTTAGCAGTGCTTCTTAAAGTGAATCCGTGGAGAGTAAATTAGTTATTGCTTAAAGTTAAGTTTCTTTTGAGGATTTATTATGTAGAAATTGATTCGATATTACTTAAGCTTATTCAGATAATTTCATTGACAGTTTTGGAAATTTCATATCCAAACCGTGGTTTCTGGTCAAGGAACTCATCGTCCTCAAATTTATTTTCTGTTTCAATCACATGTTCTCGTTTAGGAACATAAGCTCAATTACTCTCCTTTCTCTGATGCTATTGTTAAAATTTGACTCTTCATGATTTTCTGCACTCTGCAGGTTAAAATTCAGTGCTTAACACCAAGAGAAAAACGCAGGTTTGCCATTTTGCTTGAAACCTTGCACTTTGTGAGATTCAGTTTATATGTGATTGTGAAAAATGTTACCATATCTTTGAAAGGGATGAGCAACGGAAAGATACAGATTCGTCATATTTGGAGGATGCTTCTCTGGAATATGATGACCTGGAAACCAAATCCGATGCTTCTGATGGTACATTTACCAGGAGTGTTGGATCTTCTTCTAGTAATCATTTAGAGGGTACCCTTCATCCTGGAGAACTGTCTAGCAGGGTATGATCCCTTGATATGATTTCTTGTTGTTTAGAGGACATGTTAAGACTTTCATTTCTTCAATTGTGTTTCTTTTAACTAATTCTGTAATTTTCAATCCATTACTGACATAGATATAGATCAAGTATATTTTCAATTCATTACTTATAGATGATTTGAGATACCATGACACTTGGTCCATCTAAAGACCGGGCTTCTTCTGTTTATGTTTCAACAAAATTGTTTGTTCATTGTTTAAGAACTTTACTTTCTACACGTTTTTCTAGATTCTTGCATTTTTACCTGAGGCTTCATGGTTAGTACGATATCAATACTGCAAATTAAGGTGTAGGCTTGTAGAGCACGTGCTATGAAAGTACCAGTGAAGTTAGTCTAAACATTTTACACAACCTGTCAACTCAAACTTATGAAAAAGAAGTCAATATAGCTGAGAGTACAGGAATTATAGAAACACTAGTAGTAACCTTCGTGTTTGCAAAGAATGCAACAAAATATCTTGAACTTTTCCTCTTAGTCATATGGCAAGCATTTTCAATTAATTTCCTGTGCACTGTCCTTTTCGAGGCTAATCAAACCTTCTCGTTTCTATTCAGGAACCAAGTTTGTCAGCATCAGACTCGCGCAATAGCTTTGACTCCTTGGATGGTTCCTATAGAGAAAATTTATCCCCTCATAATGGGGTTATGAGCAATCTAATTGGAAGACAAGATTCAACTGGTTCTCAAACTAGTTCTCCTGGTGGATCTTATTCTTTTAACGACTCTTCCAGGTCAAACCACTCCTCTGGTGCACCGAAAGTCTCTAGTTCTGGAAGTCATCCTCATAACCATAGAGAAGATTTGAATCGGTCTTCTCGTCTTGTTCCATCTTCTCCACTACGTAATGCTGGTTCATCTAAAGATCTCTTGGAAGCTGCAGAAATTACAATTGGGGAGCTTCGAGCAGAAGCTAGGATGTGGGAACAAAATGCTCGAAGGTTGATGATTGATTTGGAAAATTCGCAGAAGGAATTTATTGACCTTTCCAACCACCAAAAAAGTCTTGAGGCGGCACTTTCAACATCCCAGGCAGAATGTGATTGCTTGAAGCAGGAGGTTAAACAAGTAAAGATCTTATTGGAGGAGTCACAGAAGAAACATGCTGCTGCGGACAATTTGAAATTTCAGACCAAAAATACTGGTTCTGTTCAAAAGGAGTTGGAAGATGAGATACGGTTTCAGAGAGAAGAGAATGCTGATTTGGCCTCACAGTTGAAAAAAACCCAAGAATCAAATATTGAGCTTGTTTCCATTCTTCAGGAGCTGGAAGAAACAATAGAGAAGCAGAAAGTAGAAATTGATAACCTTTCTGCTGCAAAATCTGAAGGTGAAGAGTCACGAAAGAATGACTTTGGTGAAAGTGATATTGTAGAACAAAGGCGAGACTTGCATGCAGAGAACAGAAATCTAGAGGTCCAATTTCAGCTGCTACAGGAATCACATGGGAAATTGGAAAGCACTATTCAGGTTCTGGAGAAAACTCTGGAAGAAAAGAACCGTGATATGGATATTGAACAAGCTTCAAGGATTCAATCGCTTACGGATTGTGAAGCTGAATGGAAAGGAAAATTAGCTGAAAAAGAGCAAAAAATCATCAATTTGGAAATGAAATTGTCTGAAGCTCTTGATGTCCAAGGTTTAAAGGAAACGGGTTCTGAAAAAGAAGGTAATTCTGATCTAATCAAAGAAATTGAAGATCTAAAACTGAAGGTGCAGGAACTCGAGAGAGATTGCAATGAGCTTACTGATGAAAATCTGGAACTTCATTTTAAGCTCAAAGAATCGAGCAAAGATCATAATGCCATCTCGAGTTCTCTTGTAGCTGATCATCCAGGAAAGAACTCTCTTTCTAGACATGAACCAGAAGTACCTTCTGCCAATCATTTACAGATTGAATCTGTATTTCTTGGAAATCGATGTGCTGACCTAGAGCTGCAATTGGAAGCTTTCAAGGACAAAGCTTCTCATCTTGATGGTAAACTCTCCAAATATCGTGCCAGAGCAGAAGAACAGGAGATTGAAATTGACAAACTGCAACAGCAATTACAGCATTACCAGCAGACAGAAATTGAGAGAAAGGAGGAACCTACTACTCTTTCCTTTCAAGAAGCCAGTATTTCTGAATCACCTGATGCCATTGAAGTATCTACATTGCTTGCTGAGTTACATGAACAGATTCAACTCTCTTTAGCCGACTTAAAGCGGCAGTATGCTTTTGATTCACATGCAAATCCCGAGGGAGCTGTTTCTGATGACTCAGAGATTTTAAAAAGTAAAGATTTGATTAGTCAAAAACAACAAGTTGAGATTATCTTGAATAATTTTGTCCAGCTAAAACAATTCTTCAGAGGAAGTTCCGTTGGTGAATATGGTAAAGAGGTGAGCTATCTAGGAAATGAATTTTCAGACAAGATATCTGAGATGGAGAAACTTAAATCCGAAAATTTGCTAAAGGAAGATGAGCTTCAGGCTTTAAGACATCATCAAAAAGAGTTAGAAGCTCAGGTTTCTTCTGTTCTGAAGGAGAAAAGCCAGCTGGAGGAAAACATAGAAACCATGCTTAAAGAAGCTGCTGTTACAGAAAAATGCTTGGAAGATTTACGTAGCCAAATGATGGTCTTTAATAGCAATATGGATTCCCAGATTTCAGCCAACCAGGTTCTTGTAAAGAAATCAACTGAGCTTGAAAGTGGTAAACAGGAACTGGAAGTTCATTTGTCTGAACTAGAAGAAGAAAATCTACAGTTATCAGAACGGATCTCAGGTTTGGAAGCACAATTAAGGTATCTGACCGAGGAGAGAGAGTCTCATCGTCTGGAACTACAAAATTCAGAATATCAAGCAATGGAATTTAAGGAAGAGATAAAAAGGCTGGAAAATGAAATGGAGGCACAAAAGGTTGATACAAGACAAAAGATGGAAGAGATGCAAAAGCGGTGGTTAGAAGTTCAAGAAGAGTGTGAGTATCTAAAAGTAGCTAATCCCAAACTACAAGCTACTACAGAAAGTCTTATTGAAGAATGTAGTATGCTTCAGAAAGCAAATGGAGAGTTACGGAAGCAAAGGGCGGAGTTAAATGAGCATTGTTCAGTCTTGGAAGCAGAACTGAAGGAATCTGAAAAAGTTTTTTCCAACATGGCTAGCGAAGTTGAAGCTTTGGAAGAAAAGTATTCCTCGATGCTTGAAGAAATAGCCTCAAAAGAGAAAGCCCTTAACTTCGAGCTAGAAGCACTTCTTCAAGAGAACAAGAGGCAGAAAGAAAAACTTGTTCTTGAAGAGAGCCTGTTAAATCAAAAGTACTTGGAGAAGACAATGGAAGTTGACAACCTCCAAAGAGAGGTTACTCACCTCACCGAACAGATATCTGCTACCCAGGATGAAAAGGAGAAAACAGCATCCGAAGCTGTGCTTGAAGTTACTCATTTACGTGCCGATAAAGTCATGCTTGAAGCTTCTCTACAAGATTTACAAGGAAAGCTTAAATTATCTGAGAGCAAACTCAATGCCTTACTGGTGGAATCTGAAACCGAGACACAGGGACTTAAGGAAGAGCTAGCTGCTGCAAAACAAAAACAGGAAATTTTGATGGTTGACCATGAAAAAATATTAGATTTGTTGGAAGAAGTCAAATCCAATGAAGACAAACTGAAAGGTACTGTTAGAGGGCTTGAACTGAAACTCAAAGCCTCCGAGTATGAGAATCAACAGTTAGCAGAAGAAATTTCCAGCCTTAAGGACCAATTGCAGAGAACAGTGCTCCTTCAGGATGAAATTGTAGCTCTTAAAAAAACAATCAGTGAAGCCAAATTTGAAAATGAAAGGCTCGAATCTTCTTTCCAAATGCTATCCAGTGACTATGAAGAACTTAAAGTCGAAAAAACCCTTTTAGTCCAGAAAGCCTCCAACAGTCAGCAAGCTGTTTCCGAATTAGATGCTTTGAAACGTAAGAAAGTTGCCCTTGAAGAAAAGGTCCTCCGGCTTCAGGGTGATTTAACTGCGAGAGAAGCCTTGGGAACTCAGGAAGCTGCACTGAAAAACGAGCTGGCTCAAATTAGAAGAGAAAACAGCCAACTCCAGAGGAAGATAAAGTACCTCGAGGAGGAGAAAGAAGAGTGCCTGAAGAAAGCTCAAGGTCTTGAAGAGGAACTAAAGCACATAAAACAGGATGAAAGCAAGTTCAAGAATGTGAGTCTCTTCCTTACCATAATTCCGAGCCTAGTAGTTTATTATCAATATAACTATTTGAACCCCTCTCATACATTTCTTATATGGAATTCTCTCCCTTGTATGTACTTGATTTCATTTCGAATAAGCTCAAAAAGGTTTATGTGGATTTCCCCCCTCTTGATTTAGAATAACATAGAAGAGAACAATAACCCACTATCAAGTGAGAAGCTGTCAACTGAAACAGACCAACTACAACATATGGATGAAAATCCCACACAGGTTATTCTTTCTACAGTTTTTAAATTCATGTTAGTTAATTCTAATCTAATGTTTCTCTCTTTCTCCCCCTCTTTTCTTTTCAGGTTGATAATAATCAAAACTGCAACAATGAGACTCAAATTTCGGGAGGAGTCGACCTTTTGTCTAAAATTCAGAATCTTGAAAATGAACTTGCAGAAGCTCAAGAAGCAAATGACATGTATAAGGCCCAGCTTAAGAGGTAGGCTTTCTAAAATATGTCTGATATATGGTATCTGCATTTTTTTTACATTTTAGTAAACAAGGAATTCCGATTACATATTTTCCGTGTCCAATCTTTTTCTGTTTCGTGTCGTGCAATCACCTCGGTTTTGCAGCCATATACTTCTTCAATTAGTCGTTATTTTGGGTCTATGAATTTGAATCGTGATGAAAGGATGTTTTATAACTCAAGATTTGCAGATTCTTTGCTCTATATTATATGATTTTGATAAGAGAGCTGGATAAAAGAGTATCGAAACCTCGTGTTAGGCCTCGAACTGGAATACCTCTGATTGGCTTAAATATGATCATTGAAATTTTACAACCTCAAACCTTCCTTCGAATTTCAACCTCCAGATTTACCATGTATTCATGCATCGAATCAGGAAAGGGTTATGCCAATGCTAATGAATATTTTCCATAACTGTATTCTACACGTACGTATGAAATAATTCCACCGGTCTTTACGTATTTTCCTTGCCTGCAGTTTGTTATCCAAAGAAGTAAGCTTCAATCCAGCTGCTTCGGAGAATTCGATGTGTGAAGGAGCTGCAACAAAAGACGGATGCCATTGCCAGACATCAGCACTCGAGGCAGAGCTGAAAGAACTAAGTGAACGGTACCTGCACATGAGCCTTAAATATGCAGAGGTAGAAGATCAGCGGGAGCAACTCGTGATGCAGCTTAGAGCTGCTAGCGGTCGAAAGCGCTGGTTTTGACGACAATAAGATATGTTTCGTCGTCTTCTTTCTCCGGCTCCGGCCTTGTACACGAAACTTCACATTCTCATCTTCCACCATTTAATTTTTTGGATGGTGTTATGTAGATCATTCACTAAGAAAAATAATGCGACAAATTTATTGGTCCTACATCAGGGGCCTGCCTGGCCGAGAGGGATTTATTTTTTGGGGGGGTTATTGAAGGCTAATTGTAATATACAGAGATACTTATAAAAATACTTACACAAACAATATCATCTATTTTTATTCTTGGAGGTATGTAGAAAAACGAGAAGTATAGGGCTACAATCGTTGAAAAAAAATTGGAGTATTATTATTCAAATTTAAATTAATTAAACTATCTATAAGTTACTCGAATCCGTCAAGTATCGAAATATTTATTTGTATCCTCAATAATAAATTTAGATAATTAAAACACGAGGGATACGTCAAGTATCAAAATATTTATTTGTATCCTCAATAATAAATATCAAAATATTTATTTGTATCCTCAATAATAAATTTAGATAATTAAAACACGAGGGATACAAATAATTAAGTGATCTAACGAGACAGAAAACAAAAATCTTCTATTTTTTTAGTATAAGACATAAATAAATACATCAAAAGGTATAAGATGTATAAGATTTTTATTATGAGATTAGACACTAAAGTTTTGTTTGCCTATACTTATTCAATGGGTGTTGGAACACTGAATAGAGAAACAATGATAAATATATCAAGGTATAAATATAATGCTCAACGGGCGTTGCCCCCTTGATTTTATGTCACAAACGGTCATTTACCCGCAACTAAAAAATCTAGCTTTTGTACGAGATCCGTAGCCCAAGTGGTTAAAGGAAGATTATATTTTAAAACAGGTACTACTGTAATCACTATAATTAGTTCAAAAATATATATATAGATTGGATGTGTTGTACCACAAAACTTGAAAGATCTCTCTAGTTTAGTAGCTCAGTACTTGTACTGTTTGTGACCAGCAAAGTAGCAATCTCCAATTCTCATAATTTAGGTTGTTTTTTAATGGCAAAACTACATAGTGATTTTCTTAATATATATTTAAGTTATTATTAATATTACATATAATAATTCACAATGGAGAGGAGAAAAACAGGAGGAACAAAGAATTAATTATGACGGGCATTTTATTTAAGCATGAATGAATCCATGATATCAATTGTTATTTAAAATTATAAACTTGCATAGCATTCTACATATAATATAATCAGCAGCAAAACACAGGCTCTCTGCATGTTGGAGCTTTTTTCTTAAACTATATATGTCATTCTGTTGAATTTTTATTATGTTCTTTCATCTCTTTACAGTATTGAGTATGCACGGATTACCTCCACGATAGGTGCTCGACACAACGGGCATTTTCCACCGCCACGAACCAACTCGTTCGCGCATTTTGAACAAGTGCACATGTGTCCACATCTGTATAACCAATGTTTTTAATGTGCAAAGAAAAAAACACAATGGTGATATATAATCAGCAGGATCGAAATAGTTTACATCACGCTTTCGCATATGGAAACGACAATGAGAAGATTTGGGAAGTAAGAATGTAAACCTGTACAACAGTGAATCGATATGGCTATCACAACAAACACAACATGTCCCTTTCTTCACGTGACCCCAATTGGACCCATCCTCTGATGCTTCAGCACTCAAAACTGTAATGGAAGTGAAAAATAGAAACAGAAACAAGCTAAACCGCCTGATAAATAATAGAATTCAATGTTTTGCGGTAACGAAAAGGTTGGGAGGATGTAAAACCTTTTTCACCAGCCGAACGATTCAGAGCAGCAGAGACTTCCTGCCGGACAGATCTCTGTAACTCCAGCTGCATATCCATGCAGGCTTCCAGCATCCTTTGCATGTTGCTCATGCCCTGCTGGAGTCTTGCCATATCAGCTCTAAGATCATTAATCATCTCCCATTCCTGCTGGAAATAAGAAGCCCCGTGAGAAACTTAAAGATGCAGAATAATGTACAGGGGCTCAAAAATAAGGATCTAGGCCCCATTGGGGAAGAATATTCAGCATCTATTGAACTACCCAAGACACAACTAAAAATGAAAAAATGAAGCATCATCATCATAAAATCCAAGGCAAAGAAAGATGGCTTACAATTTCTGATCTATGCATGTTGTGCCTGGACCATCTAGTGTGATGTAAATCATGAAGCCATAGTGGCTGCGGAGGTGGCACCGGAGGAGGTCTGTTAATATCATCGTTCTGATTATCATTTGTTTCAGCCCTCGGCTGCTCTTGATCAGGCTCTGGGGAGGCTGGAGTTGGCAAGTTTCTATGCAGATCCCAATCAATGGGAGAATGACCTTGTCTTTCCACATAAGACTGTATTAGCTGGTCTAGACTTTCCCGGAAACCACTTCGAAGAAGATTAGAGACACTCCTCCTACAAATTAAATTAAATCAACCATCAAAGAAATCAATTTAAAGTTAAAGATTAAAAAACATAATATGTGATCAAATACCTGCTCAGAAGCTCTCTAAGTTCCATACCATACACATTGTCATCTTCAGGTGGGTGAAATCTATTTAACCTTCTAACTGGGATTGTGCGGCGTGATCTTGGAGGATAAGAAGGGCCTTCTGACCAAGTATCAAGAGCTTCTTGAGATCGATTCACACGCCAATTCCTCTGGGCTTCCTCTTGATTACCTACTTCTCTATTTTCATTTCCAGGATTGTCTTGGCGATGCTCACCAACTGAACCTTCTTGCCAATTTGTATCCATCATTTCTGCATCACCCTCTCTCCATTGATTGAATTGAGCATATGCAGGTTGTTGCAAGTTTCCTCTCTCATCATTGGCAGCCGGTTCCTGCCAATTCCCACCTTGGTTAGCATTTTCCTGCCAACTTATGCTCTCAACAGCTATGTTGCTAACCGTATCTCCTGTTTGATTTGGCAATTCCATGATGCCACTTTCCGAACTCCTATGTTGTGTATGCTCATGGTTTTCACCTTGCACATCAGGTGATATGTTTGTTTGGGGGAGTTCATTTCTAGAATCATTGATGACATTGCTAAATGTGGTTTCAGAATTACCGTCCGCTTGGTGGCGAACAATTGGTTCTACTATGTTATGAAGTCCGTCCCTGAATGGTAAAATAATTGGTAGTTGTGGAAATGAAAGAATAAGTACAAGAGTTTTGTGCTTGAATAAGCTGAAAAGAGCATTGCACAGAATTGGTCGAGCCATAAACTAGAGGCAGATAGACGAACTGCAATAAAAAAAAAAAAAACATACACACCACATCTCTCATCGTTTACAGTCAATATCTACTTTTATGCTTCTCAAACTAAGGTATTCCAATTTCCAAGAATAGGAAGATTTTATCGATCAATATGCATGAGGTCGAGCAACATAGTACATCAACAGAAACATAACAAGATCGTCAATCTCAACACCATAATCCCAGTATCATTCAAGTAAAGCATCTTGTTGTATACAGTATATATCATATGCAAAGTTCATCAGCATGTACCATTATAGCCACACAAAGTACCTTTAGAAAACTATTATATCATTCTTATTAACAGTGAAAACTTCTTCAAAAGCTTCTTTGTTTGTGAGCACAAATGGAAAATATTCATACCTCAAGCCAGACACGGTGTTTCGTTGTCTTAACTGAACTAGTTCACTTGATTCATTTGAAGATGATCTTTCCGGTTCAACAGGTCTTTCACTTCGTAAAAATCTACCTCTGAGTAGTGTCTGCCAAGTTAAAAGCATGGTAAGTAAGCCTAGTTGTATATGCAAAGAAAAATACAGATAGAAAGGCCCTTAACTAGACAAAATGAAAGCACAAAATAATATTAACATCATGACAAGATGTGAGATTATGTAGTCAACCTATTTTTCATAGATATTTACAAGAAAAAAATGATGTTACTTTCACTCTTAACCCTGATATAATAATTTTTACCAGGTCTAGCAAGAAGAAATACACATCCCCTTGGATGTTTGAAAATGTTTGAAAAAAAATATCCACAGCTTATCTGAATATAGTTCCTTGAAAGAAAGAAAGAAACAAAATGTATTGTAGTATGTACAAATAAGTGGGGGCTAGTACCATCTTAGAGAACCACAAACTTCATGAGAGCCAACTCACCTGAATGCGGTTGCGATGAGCAAAATCAGATACAGCACGGTGCTCCAACAAACCCTGAAGTTCCCTCTGTCTTTCTCTTTCAATCCTCACAAGCAAGTCGATTACAGCTTGTCTTCCACGCAATCTCCTCAAGTCCCTCCGAACATGCTCTGGTTGGCCTTCATCATGCTCAGAAACTGAGCCTTCTCCAACAGGATCGACTTGAACACTAATTGTTGCTGGCTGATTTTCCCTCCGTCCCCCACGAACACCTCGCTGTTGTTGAGTTGTCATTTGCACCCACTCCCGGACAATTCTAACTCTTTCACGCTCAGTTTCGCCAAGCCATTCAGCTCTAGGATTGCTGGCCCTTTGGGTAACATTGGAAGAATGATCAGTAATCCCACTCTCCATCCATCCCCGAACAATCTGCCTCACCCTTTCTCTCTCTACTTCCCCGAGATCAGGTGATTGCTCCCTACTAGACCCATTATTATCCCTGCCATCATTCTGCGACACACCCTGATCATGCGACCATGTTCCGTACTCATACTCATTCTCACTCTCACTCACCTCTCCAACACTCACATGATTCTCACTCCCACGACTCTCAGACAAGGTTGTACTAGACACTGTTGTATTATTATCAGCACTGCTTTGCCTCCTCAACCTTTCCCTCACCCTCTCCTGTGCCCTATTCAACACATGCTCATCCTCCAACTCCCTCCACATTCGCAAAATCGAAGAAGCCCGAGTACTAGGCCTCTCAACATTCCCCCCTTGTCTCCTAGATGAAGGTGACTGCGACTCTCTCAAGAACGAAGAGTCTAGCATCGAAACAGTATGTAACCCAGCTAAAGCCATCAATTCAGACTCCCTGTTCCTCCTCTCCATCGTCGTTATCATTTCCTGCGCCTGCCTGGCAGCCCATCTACTCAAAATGCGAGAATCCCGCCTTCTAGCGGCGGATGACTCAGCTAAATCATCACCTTCAAGATCAGACCTCCTCCTCCTAACAAGCTGATCACCCTCCTCATCCTCATCATCAGGGTTTCTATTAGAACTGCAGGATGCAAATGACATACAATCATCTAAATGCCCTCTCATCAATTCCTCCAACCCCCTTTCCAATTCAGCTCTGACATCATTAGCAGACTCTGGCTTCTGTTGTAAAGCTTGAAAATCCGTCATTTCCCCCTTACACCTAATCCTTTCCCCTAATACAAACAACCCATTTGCTTCATTTGCCTCCAAAATCAAAACTACATAAAAACATCTATACCAAAAAACTAGAAAACCATAACCTAATTTGGGTTTCAAGGCACACACTCAAAAATTGGTATGCCCTAAATTCTGAAAAGAACAGAACTCCAACTCATTTCTTCACCTGATACCATCCCAACAAATGAAATGAAAATGAGAAAAAATGATTGAAAATACAAGCAAACTTGAGGCGAAAGAGACGTACGTACCTGCTATATAATTTCCAATGAAAAAGGCAAACTTTGCCATTGTTTTTCGCGTTACCGTGAATTGAAATGTGTGATTTTTATCCTTCAAAATCAGAATTAGGAAACCCAAACACCGAACAGAGAGAAAAATGGAGGTAGAGATGGATCAAAGCCGAGAAGGATGCGAGAAACTTACTTATAAATTATAAAGATAGAGGGAATTTTGGTTGTTTAGTTTGATTTTTTTTGTTTTTGGTGGGTTTTCAAGTAATTTTGATTTAATCTTTTTAATTACTAAATTTACTTAAGAACACAAATAATAAGTAAAAATTTATTTGGTAAAAATATTATTTTTTACTGATTAATTTCATAAATAATGTGATAATAATAATTATAATATAAATCATTTTAATATAAAAGATGTCGATTTATAAAAAAGTGGCACGTCATAAAATATTTTATTTTTAATAAATATATCAAAATTTTATTCTTTAATATTTTTAAAGTGTTTCAGGGTTAAAAGTAATTGGATAAACTACAATAAAAATTATTTAATTATGAGTATAATTATTGAAAATTATATTTAAGTCAGTTATTTATGGGTAAAATTATATTTGGGTCACTCAAATATTAAAAGTTACATTTGAGTCATTCAATTATAAACAATGTTACATTTGGGTCACTCTTCATATTTAAAAAAGTACATCAATTTGGTCGTTTTTTCTTCTAAATCACTTGTATACCCTTGTTAACATTACAATTCTTCATTTGAAATCATTAATTAATCTAATACACAAATTGATAAACTTTTTTTTCAAATATGAAGAGTGACCCAAATATAATATTACAGTAATCTAAATATAACATTTAATAATTGGATGGCCAAAATATAACCTTACCCATAAATAAATGACCAAAATATAATTTTTAATAATTAAGTAACACAAATATAATTCTATCCATAATTAAATGACCTCTATTGCAGTTTACCCAAAATAATTTTAAGATAAAAACAACACAGAACCTACAATTTTAGGTAAAAAAGTTTTCTTAATTTAGTTTTAAAAAATATTTTTCAAAACCTAAACTTTTAGTTTTAATTTTTTTTCAAAAGTAATTTTTTAAAATAAAAATATTTATTTATTTTTATTTATATCATAGATTTTTTATATTTAAAAAATATATTTAAAATGAATATTTTGTTTACTTAAAATCATTTTTATAATAATGCTAAAAATTTATATTAAAATCAAATAATTTAAAATTATTTTCTCTTCACACTTTTTAAAAATCATATAACCCAGAATATTAAATCATATAAAATATTTTTTAATTTTAAACTATAATTTCAAAAAACTTTAAATTTAATAATTAAAATAGATTTAAATTAATTTTAATTCAGAATTAAAATAAAATTAATTTTACACTATTAAATATTTCTATGTAAAGCTTCAATAATGCACTTATATTTTATCAAATTGAAATAAAAAATTAAAAGTTTATTCATCTCGTCACTTAAACGCGGATTATTTAAAATTAATCATTCAAATTATCGTTTAAATTTAAATTTTGTTCATATTTTAATTAATCAAATTCCAAGTTTATATAAAATAAAATTTCTATTAATTTTTAAAGTATACACTTTATACCGAGTTGGCTCTTAAAAAATTTTAAACGTGTTACTTTAAATTAGAACGCGTGGCTCAAATGATCCTTTCATTAATCTCCGTTAGAAAACAAATTCGTTGACCTATTAAAAAATGCCATGTCACCACATAATTTAGTCTTACGTTAAAATAATTCGATAAATTTAATTCTTCATAATTAAAAATATATCAATTTAGTTATCCAAAAATATAAAATTACTAAAAAATTATATAATAATACGGAACCTTAACTTTTTTGTATAATTCAATAATTTAAATATTAATATTTTAAAAAATATCAATTTAGTGATATTTAAAACCGTTGGTTATTGTTATCACGGAATTTTCTTAAAAAATTTAAGTTTTCGCACTATTATATATTTTTAGTAATTTTATATTTTAAAATAATTAAATTAATATATTTTAAATATGAAAAATTAAAATTTTGAGTTATAATTAAATTGATAAAATATATAAATTTTAAGGATTAATATTATATCAAATCTTGTTTAGATAGCTGTTTGTATTTTAGCCTTTAGTGTAACTAAAACTTTAATTGAGTGACTCAATCGTAATATTTAATAATTGATTAACTTAATCATAAATTTAAAAATAATTGGGTGACCTTCGATATAATTTTTTCCTTAAATTAAAATAAAATAAACTCGAACGAGCCTGACTCAGTCAGTGAACCATATAACGAAAAACAAACAGAAATCTTCAACTCAAAAGCCTCAGACCGAAGAAGAAAACGCTACGAACTGAAAAGTAGAAATCTGAAACCAAATTTTGGACAAGAAGGTATTAATCTCATCGTTTGTTTATATTTTTTGTTGATTGTTTGTTTCACATTAGATTAATTATATTTTTTTATTAATTTTCATAAGCTCAGTGTTTATTGTTTTTTTGGTATATTTATTTGATTTATGCAGTGTTATCGATTTATTGTTTTGATTTTGGTTTAGGTCTAGGTCTACAAGAGGAGAGAAGTGAGAATGGAGTCGACGGAGTCGTCTTACGTGTCATCACCGGAAGAGGCGAGGAAGAGATCTTCGACGCCGCCTAGATCGCTGACTTCTGGTAATTCCTGATCTGATCTGATCTTCCATTTTCTCCGCCGAAGCTTTTCATTCTTGTGTTTTTGCTTTTCTGTTTGTTCTCTCTTTTGACTTAATGACGTTAATCTTAATTTCCTTCCTGTTTAGAATGTAATGATTAATGTGTAAAATTGATTGAGTTCTGAATATTTTATGTTTCTAATCTAATGATTAATGTGTGAGATTGGTATAATTGTTGAACTTTTCATGTCTGCTTCCGAAATTCCTTATCGACAACGAAATCAAGATCTTAGAGCTAAGTGATTAATTATTTTCTCGTTCTTCTTATGTCAGAAAATGGGGAGAAGCCTACATATATGAGATTTCTCGTCTCCAATGCCGCGGCTGGTTCTGTAATCGGAAAGGGTGGCTCAACAATTACTGATTTCCAGTCAAAATCGGGAGCTCGAATTCAGTTGTCCCGCAATCATGAATTTTTCCCTGGAACATCGGATAGGATCATTATGGTCTCTGGAACAGTTGATGAAATACTCAAAGTTATGGAACTTATCCTTGCAAAATTATTGAATGAGGTGATCTTTATGATGAATTTTAACTCTATAATTTTTTTCTTTTAAACTGTTACTTATGTATGTTTTTCCTTTGTCAGCTCAATCTTGAAGATAATGATGATGTTGAACCAAGAACAAAGGTGAGGTTAATTGTTCCCAATAGCTCTTGTGGCAGCATAATTGGGAAAGGAGGGGCTACCATAAAGTAAGAAGTCTACATGGATACTTTGATTTCTTATTCCTATGATTTGAAATTCACCAATGAAAACTATCTTTCTTAATATCCTTGCTGTCTTGAAAGAAAACTATCATTCTTAACATGCTGTTTTGTGCAAATGCATCAGAGGAAATGTGAATATAATACCCACATATATAAAATGATTGTTTTATGCGGTGTGCATGTTACTTCCGAAGTATTATTGGTACCTTGTTCGAGTATTGGATACTTAAATAGATATTGCATTTCCTTATTGTTATTTATGACTTTCTTTAGGTCATTTATTGAAGATTCCCAAGCTGGCATCAAAATATCTCCGCAGGATAACAATTTTTACGGCTTGAATGATAGGCTAGTGACATTGATTGGCACTTTAGATGAGCAGATGCGTGCAATTGAATTGATCCTGTCCAAGCTTAGTGATGACCCTCACTACTCACAAGCTATGATGCATGCTCCATTTTCATATGCAGGTGTGTTTTCTTTTTATTTGGTCACCAGTCTAAAGAGACTTCTACAATGCATTGCTTGTCTCTGCTTCACGAACACAACTATTAGAAATTGTAATACCGATATGCAAACAGTTTATTTACATTTCGTGTTTGGCAAAGATATCACTTTAGCTGTTGTATGATGTTAAACATTAAATGCTTGACCTTTTTTCTGGTGGGTGGGGCTCATCCTTAATAATAATTGTTAGCTGATATCTGTTCCAAAGCCCAACCCTGCCAGAAGTCTTCTATGTCATTAAAGCATGCTAGTTGTGCTATGAACTATGAAAAGTTAAATATAAAAACATATCTGTCAACAAAACGTATCTGTTTCTTTTTTTCTTTTCCTCCCCCCCCCCCCCCGAGAAACACATTTTCTTTAATCCTTAATTAACTTTTTTTACACTGTCCCACCAATTGCTAAATCCAATATTGTCTGTTCTTGGGCATAACCAGATGAAGACAGCAAATGGAACGGTGCTGTGACAATGTTTGGAAGTAAGCAGTCTTTATGAAAATGAAACCAAATGAGAATGAAGCCTCTTTTAAGCTGTGAAAATGAAATATTTTGGAACTTCCATACATTTGTTACGAGATTTTCAGTTCTTGTAAAGTAGTCAGATTTTTGATGATCATGTTTTCTTTGTTAACTGTCCTTAACGTGCAATTGGTATATTTCCTTTACATAATCATTATCATATACTACAGAAAATTTTCTTGAACTTGAAATTTTAGGTGTTTTGTTCTCTGGTTTTCATGGTATTCCATATGCGTATGTGCTTCCTTCTGCTGCAACAGCAACTTACAATTCAATGAGCTATCCACCAAATGGGACTGGAGGGAAGTTTCCAAGTCAAAAGGTTCATCTCTTTCTATTGCGCTTTATCTGTAAATGTATGGTGACTTACACTATTTACTCTGTTTACTGCTGAGAGAAAGTACATTAATTTGTTTCATTTTGACTTCTATACGGTTATATAAGACGGTCCTATGCTCATTTTCTTTGCTGTTTGCAGACACATTTGAGCTAGAAATTATATCACGTTTCTTCTAGAATCATTTTATTGCAGTATTTATGGTGTTGTACCCATTTTGATATCTTCCTAAATCCTTGTTCTTTCTGAATTTAAGTCTTTCATATGTCCGTCCAGGAGGATCGTAGCAACTCGATCACTATTGGTGTTTCAGATGACCATATCGGTCTGGTTCTTGGTCGTGGTGGAAGGAATATCATGGAAATTAGTCAGGTTTATAAGTGATAAAACAGATACCATTTGGTTCATTTATTTTACTTATATTCTAAACTTGAGCGCTTCATCATTGCAGGTCAGTGGAGCCAGGATAAAGATATCGGATAGAGGCGATTTCATGTCCGGAACAACAGATAGGTATAGCAATCCAGCCTTATCGTTCTGCTACCTAAGCAATAAGTTAATGAGGTGATTTTTCTTCATTTCTTTTCTTAAAAGCCATATCCACTTTTTACCCTTGGCAGGAAAGTAACAATCACCGGATCACAGAGAGCAGTCCATCAAGCCGAGTCCATGATACTGCAGAAAGTAGCCAATGCCACTCAGAGGGAGATGACTTAATTTTCCGGTTATCTGAACCATTCTTGTCGAGCCTGTCGATAGAACCGCTTACAACTTCCCATTTAGTTTTGACTAGAAACATATCCTCATTCATCGGCACGGTATGAGTTGACAAAGCCAACAACATGACTCTAGCAGCAAGAACTGGAAGTTTTCATGAAGCAGAGCTCTTAATTAGGTACTCTTCGGAACACACAGACTAAATTTATTGATTTTTTTTCCTGTTAAACGAAAAGAGATGTCGGAATAGGTTGCCGTTGCTCGACCGAAAATTCAAATCAGCATTATGTCATTTGGTTATATAATTGTTACAGCCGTCTGTTGTTACCTTCTGGTATATTATCCTGTATGTTGCTTATGCTTTCACTAAAACATCTGAATAATTATAGTTATGAGAGGAAACCCTTTTCTGACTTTGAATTTATCCAACTTTGAGTTTGTTGTCAAGGATGATGGTGATGTTGACACGAAAAAGCTCGAAAAAAAAAACTCGATTCAAAAAAGTTATATAACAATATATATAATTAAACATAATGCTGCGAAACCAGATAGAAGACTTGTTTCTTAACTTATGACAGCATCACATTAAACATCAGTAAGTAGGGACACCCCCATTAATTTAGATAGAAGACTTGAAGCAAAACCCAGATATTGAAAAACTAAACATAGCTATCGATCAATGACTTCCTCATCTCGTCGACGATGGCAGTAGGCTGCGCTTCTCTCAGCTTGAAGACACTCTCGATCACGGAAAGCTCTGTTGCAGTGGTGTCTGACCCGCAAAAGGCGGTCCAGTCGTTGACGGTCATCCCGGCAGCTATCACTTCGCTCCCACGGTTGATAGTACCAGCCACCAATGGAACTTGAAGAAGTGTAGAAAGCTCATCTAAGTCTTCAATGGATGTATGAGGATGGACCTTGCACCGTTCATCAACCAAAATCAGAATACATGTATATAAAGGAAAAAATACGAGGTAATTATCGTTGCTAAACGAAGAGATTCGATCTTACCAAGCCACCTCTGTTAGAAAAGGCACAGTAGCTCCCTACAAGAATATTACCGGCAATCGTCTGCCTGAAAACTTCAACACCTAGAACATCCGCGATGATCTCCTCGGTTTCCTGACTCAAATTGCAGACAAACAGAGCATTATAAAACATATTGTAATATCATGAGATGATGCAAGTTCAACCATGTTCTTACAATGGCATATAGATGGACCAAATATCTTAATCAATTATTATAATGGCATATAGATGTCTACCTTGTCTAGATCAGTGTGTGTCAAAGCAACATGGTCATTGCAAGCAATACAATTCCCAAGAGCAGATAGTTTCTCGTCTATGCGTTGAACAACAACTTGATCCGGTAGACTATTCCGCAAGTGTTGAAGTTCTTCGATAAGAAAGAACAATCCAACATTAATGTCAGAAAAGGTACGGCAAGAGAATTGTAAGTTCAGATCCGAATCAGTAATAATAACAATAGAAGAAAGTCATCATTCTTCCTTCTTCAAGATAACTCGTAAATTACCTTGATCTGTGGTAGTGTGGGGAACAAGTAGCCCATTCTTATTTCCTGTCGAACAAAGAAAGCTCGGATAAACAAAATCAGACGCATCTGACAGATAACATAAGATCAAGAAAGCCTTAAAATTTCTCACCAGCACATAGCCGTCCTATTATTCTAGTGCCAGAAATAGAGGTCTTAACGACCGGAATAACATCTGCCAGCTCCGACTCAAAAGCACTACAAATTGCCAATGTAACCTTAATATATCGAGAATACGAAAAAGTAACTGTAGAAGACATGCTCACCTATAGAAGTTTTCTGACCCTCCAATTGCAACCAAGCAATAAGCATTGGTCAGCTTCGAAAAGACTCCAATTTCACATGAATTTTCAAACTGAAGCCCTGCATAAATAGAATATGAGACTCGCGATTGTACGCATATTTACTCCAAAATGACGCAGAACTACTGAACATTGAACAATAAGAGATAGAAGCCATAGCAATATTACAACAATCTTAGCATATCAAGATACGATTAAATATAAATACATATACATACTTAAAGATGAAATGAAACTTACTAGTTGCCATTATCAAGCAGAAACAAGTGATCAAAGATGACAACCGAAAAGAAGCTCTGCATTAAAAAAAGCCGGGATTAAATCAACCAGAACCCCCCCAACCCTTAAAACGCTGAAACTAAATAAGAAAATTACACCCATCCTACTGTCATGTATGATATCAAATAACAATAACACACATTTTTTTGAAAACCTTAATGTAAATCTCCTCCAAGATCCAATATAACATACACAGGGAAACCAATCAAAATAATTTTCATTCATACAACTAGAATGATGTTTCAACAAAAATCTAAACTTCGATCGTCCGCATAAAACCGAATCCCTTATGCATATTGAAGGGCTCTAAAACCTGCTATGATATACATGAGCCTATCATTGGTCTAAATGCTTAGCTGAAACTATATCATCTAAATCAACTCCATAGAAATATTCTATTTGATAATACATCCAAACCGATAACATTCGATTCCAAACTGATCCTTAAACATCCCAAAAACATTAAATATCAACACAAAATAGGAACAAAAATTATGATTGATTAACTGAAAGGTATATATTTTAACAGTCTAGTTTTATCTGTGTTCGAAGACATGAATTAAAATACATAGATACATACGAAAACTGAAGTCTAGAAAAACTTATATCTTGTTGAACAGAAGAAACCCAAATTAACAAACACTAAACAAAAGTCCCAAGAAAGGAGGGATTTATTCATAAAGTAATATCATTTAGGACAAAGTAAAATGCTAAATTCCCAGAAAGTGAGGGCCTCAATAGCGGTGGCAAGCCACCCGCCACCGCTAAAGACCTTGATAGCGGTGGTAACTCACCGCTAGCACCACTAAACCAATAAACATAGAGAGTATACGAGATAAGACAGGATAACAAGCAGTGAGATGAAGAAAAACAATCAAATAATAGCAGAGTGATGACACAACTGAACATCCCATGACTCAATAGGGGGGAGAAATCTTCAAGTAAAGATTAGGGTTTTTCAAAGATTACCCCTTTTTTGTGAATTTCTGATTTGCTGTTGGAAGCCAAGAGTGAATGTCGGCGGGGGAAACGTGAATATAGAAGGGATTTTTAAAGCAAAATAATTTGTAAATATAAATATAATAGTTAAATTATTTGTAATGGTTACTCATGTTTAAAGTTTATATAATTTTAATTATTAAGTTTTAAATTTAATCATTATGATTATTTATGTTTTTAATCTATAAATTTATGATAATTAAGATGTTTATTATAAATAAATGTTAATGAAAGATTATCTGATATAAAAAAATAAAAAATAAATTATTTATATTATTTCCCTTAGCCCAAAAGACAAGTATCCTCTTGTCATCTTCCCTTATCCTCTTGACATATTAAGGCTCTGTTCTTGATATATATGCTTAGTTTGGGTTAAATTTAAAAATGTATTCAACTTAGCAGGAAAAGTTACAACATCAACAACAACAAACAAGCAAACCAAATTCTAATGTCATCACTGTTTTTCCATCACACCGGTGAACGATTATTCATACGTTGAATACGAAAATCCGAGAACAATACAGGCTACACATATCGGTTGTTCCGCTTCAGGTTCTCGTTCTCCTTGCTAAGGTGATCTATTCTAGATTGGAGGATGTTTATCATAGCTTGAGCACTCATCATTTCCAGCTTCAACGTCTCCCTCCCGACGGAGATCTCATGGATCTTGTTCTGCAATTCGTTGATGAGTTTCATGCAGCCAGGAGGCACTACAGAATCAAGATTAGCAGTGTCGAATATCGGTGGAGGAACACGGGGCCTGTTCTGTTTGGGTTCTAGAGGTTGCATTAATGAGAATTCCAAGAGGGCAGAAATTGCCGTTGTTGTAGCGGATGACATTGTTACTGTTGCTGCTGTTGTCGTTGTCGATGAGCAACGATCCTGAGTTGTTCGAGTTAAATTCTCAGAAGCATTTGTATGGTTGGGAGCCGAATCATTATGCCGTCTTCTCTTGTACTGGAGCAGAGGTAAGGATGCTTCTCTATTAAGAACGCATACCGGAGGGCAATCATCGGCTCTCTCGACCTTGCATGGGGGCAATGCAATACAGTCATCTGTTCTCTCATTTGATGATTCTCTAGGAACCCCATCATCAGGCGGAGCATCACCACCAGCATATTGAGTCCCCTACAACCATTTTTAAAGAAACTTTAGAAGCAACCGAGAGTCGGAGACTTAAGAAGACAGGCGAACGACTTTTCAATAACACATATATTGTCCAACTTACATATAAACAGGGAAGAAAGAAGTAAAATAAAAACAAGTGCAGCGATAAATAACAGATAAAATTGAAATCGGAAGCAGTCATCATTTATTATTTAAACCAAAAAGGGAAATGTAAAAGGACAGATGTACGAGTGCCTCATGGCACACAATTACGTTCCGTAAAATGCAGGAAAAAGGCATCGGAATGAAACTGAACGTTGAGACTTAAATCGCTTAACTAAAACAATTATATAGCAGCTCCCAGCTCTAAATAATCTGAAGTTTGTCACACCATATCAACCTTATATCTATCAGAAACGAAAGGTTTCTCGAACATAGGAGTGCAGATGGATGCTCATTCAAATTCTAGAGAAGGAAGTTGCTAATTCAACCGCACAAAGGTTACAGTACCTAGTATTATATCCCATCCTAACTAGTCATGAGGATCGCTCGGGATGTGGGAAGAGGCAACTCTAATATCTCTAGGAAGGCACCAAGAGAAAGAGCAATCTCGGCAACTCCTACCTCAAACTTTAATGAAAGTTCATACCAGTTCAGGCTAAACAATAAACCACAATTATAAAACTATGAAACTTACTTTTATAGTTATCACTGTAATTGGGAGCTCAATAGGCTAACTCAAAATCATTATAGAGGCTATAAGTTGATGAAATCTCTACATGACACTTTAAAATGTGCAAGTCATCAATGCACCAAACTACATAAAAGTTCGATTCTGTGAATGGGATAAGCACGTATAATAAACTCCAATATTATAGGAATGCAGTGGCAGAGAAACTAAAGCACAAACCTGCTCAACACCTATCATTTGAACAGCATGACTTTCATTCACTTCCTTCTCAGCAGTTGCCACTTCATTGCCAGCAATTACACCATTTCCAGCTACACCATCATCCCCAGCATCTAGTCCCGGAACCAAAGTTGCTGAAGCATCATCCCATTCCGCCTCAACAAAGGGTGCATATCGGTTTCCATTGGGTGGTCCTATATTGTTCTTATGAAATACTCTACATAGCACATACCCCTTCTCCACTCAAAAGATAGAGAGAGGGAAAAAATGAAAACGAGAAGAAACAATACTGATTAGTTTCCAAAATTGTAAATAAATAATAGGACGTCGAGAACATTTTAGGACTTCGAAACATAAGGTTTCAAGCCTCATGCATATATATTATCCAACATAAGTATTTCAAATACATACACACATTTCATACTCGTATTTGTTTTCATCTAATTCCATATTTTATATTTTCCCCAAACAGAAAAACGTGTCCAATATGTCAGTTCTTCAGTAGAATCAGACCAACACGGCCTCATCCATCACCTAAGGCATAATGTACTAAGTATTTCATGTTAAAATTCGATAACTCTCATCATCTAAAATCTATCTTCAATGTGCTGCAATCTCTTAACATGCATAAAAATGTAGTCCATAACATCAAATAAAACTCAACCAAAGATAACAAACCATTATCAATATGAATATTAGTTTGTATCATCTCTAACCTGCAATGCCCCAATTCTGTCTAATTCTCCTTCAACAAGCCGATGCTCATGCATAACCCAATTGGTCCGCACCCCGCCTGGAGCTCTCCCAATATGAAAAACGAGTGTCTTTTTCATCCCAATAAGCTCTTCCTTGTGGCGAACTTCTCGATCCTTCCCCGTGGCCTTCCAGTACCCTTCGTTCGTAGACCTGTTCATTCTCGCCCCATTGACATACTTTCTGTCCAATAAACTGAAAAAGTACCACTCTTGGTCTCGGGTTTTCAACCTTGACTTGTCTGAAAAACAATCACCAACAAAAACATCAGCACCATAGCTCAAAATGAACTAAAAACCTACACAGTAAACCATTGCAAAACAGCATAAGAGTGATAGCAAAGTTCTCATAGAAAACCCCAAAACATGAAAAAATAAGACCAAAATAAGTGAAATAGAAATCAACATAAACTCTATTTAGCTGAAAACAAGAGCTAATATTAAAAAAAACAGCTAAAAATAAACTAACATCAAGCAACAGTGAACAATTATAAACAAAACCCTCAATTATTTCCATGAATTCCATAAAATTTTGAACAGATTATGGTTCTAAAGTCTTTAAATGAAAAAAGAATTTAACAAAATACCATTTGCCCATGTTGAGAAAACAAATAAAAAGAAATATACCTGAAAGTTCCCAAGGTTCATGCTTATAAATATCGACCTCAGCAATGGCGTCGAACCTAACAGGCTTATCGGAAACCTTTCTTTTCAAGTAATAGCTAACCAACTCTTCATCTGTCGGATGGAATCGAAACCCAGGAGCTAAAGCCGTCGCTGGAACTCCAGTCTTCGCCGCCGCCGACCCCGAAGACGGTACCCGAGCCAAAGCTAAAGAAGTTTCCCGACCCATGGTTTGGAACCCAAAAAAAGGGTTTTTTCCGTAGGCGAAGGAAGCGTTGAATGAAAGAAGAAAGGAGGAATTATGGATTGAAGGAGAAGAAACAAAGGGTGCCTTCAATTGCAAGAAATTTCGACCCTTTTATGTTGGGTTTAGCAGAAATGAAATGAATATAAATAAATAATTACTTACTATTGTCCTTTGTACTCTATTGCCATTGGTGAACTGTTAACCACTGGTTAAATATTCGATTCATTATAAAATAAGTGTTTAAATTATATCATTTTTTTAATTTTAAATATTTAAAGTTTATTTTGTTCGATGTCTAAAATTACTTTTAGGTCAAAATAAGTGTTTATTGTTCTTTCGGGGACATCTGATAAAATTGAAACGATACAGAGAAGATTAGTATGGTCCCGACACAAGGATGACACGCACAAATCGAGAAATGATCTAAATTTTAACATCTTACATAGTTATTGTATGAAGGTTTATTGGATGAATAAAATTTAATTTATCCAAAAAATAAGTGTTTATAAGTTATTTTGATCAAAATAAATGTCTAAAATAAGCGACATGTTAAATAATAATCGAGTGCTCGGGTTTTTTAATTGTATGCACCTAAACCAGGAACATAGCTAGAATCTTATATCGGGGGCAAAATATAAATAATTAAAAGTGAAGGATAAATTTATAAATAAACTAAATTTTTAAAAATAGAGACAAAAATAAAAAATTCTTCGAGGTGAGGATGATTTAGCTTTATCCCTGATCTAAAGCAAAAAAAAAATTAAAACATTACACTAATTTTGATTAAAATAAACTTTAAACACAAAAAAAATTATAATTTAAAGACTTATTTTATAATAAAACCTTATATAGTAAAATATTTAATTTAATTATTAAAAAATCCACTACATTCTGAAAATAGATTTTGTAATTATTAATGTATTAATATAATTTTCAAAAATAGAAAATAATATTTTTTCCAAAATAATAAATTGTAAATTAACTATTTGGGAAAATGATAATATGGTATGAAAATAATCAATCATGGTAAAAGATAAGGATTAATTATTTTAAAAAAATAAAAGTAGTCCATTTACTTTAATTTATAAGAAATTAGTTCTCTTTTCCCAAATAATTAATTTACCCTTTATTATTTTGGAAAATAACTTATTATTTTTCTATTTTGGAAATTATACTATTTTATGGATAATTACAAAATCCATTTTCAAAATAGAGTGGATATTTTAAAATTTTTAAATAAATATTTTACCATATATTTAACCAGCAATTAGCAGTACACAAATGACAATGAAGGATTAATTGTAAAACTCATCCCTCGACTTTATAAAAGTTAAAAAGTTAGTCCATTTACTTTAATTTATAAGAATTTAGTTCTCCGATATTATGAAAATAATGAACTAGTCCAATTAGGTTCATGGTTTTCAACAACAATAATGGAAATTAAAATAGAATAATTATTTTTTTTTTATTTTTTGAAGACCAAATTCCGAGAAAAAATAATATATATATATTTATAAAATAAAAAAAATGTATATTTAAACTTTATAATATAAAATCTAAATTCATAACTTCAAACTCAAAATTTCGAACCATAAATATTAAATTTTAATAACACTAAATTTAAAATTTAAAATTATGAACTAAATATATAAACTCAAACCCTAAATCTAATACAATGACTGCCGTAGCATTAGAAAAAAACATGAAATTAGAGCAATATAAAATACAATAAATAAATAAATTTACGAAATATCATTTATACAACGATGTATAAATACAAAGAGGATCAAAATACGAATCGTATATAAAGGCCTTGAATAAACAACATAAACTATATTTTTTTAAAATCGTACAACGCTCTTATTTGATTTTATCTACACATTCATCATAAGATTCACGTCATATATCGTTATCGTTATTCTTAATTGACTTGTATGGTGTAAAATTCATTTAATTTTATACTAATTTTAGTACGTTGGATGATGATAAAATAATATAATAATATTTAGGTCAGGTTGAATCGGGTGATTAGTACCTTAATTTTAAATCACCTAAATTTAACTAGTCTTTTTTAAAGCCCGTTTTATCTTATTTCGAACTCAATTATTTAAAAAAATTACTTCTACTAGATCACATTTAAACCGCCAAATTCGAATTATTTTATTATCTCGATACATGTTATCTCGAATTCAAATTATTTAATTTTTTAATAAAAACAATAAAAAAAATATACGAATTAAGATTTCGAGAACCGACAAGACCACACTAAACAAAAAGTGAACTATTATTTATTCATATTTCACAATAACGCGAAGGAATAAAAAGAAATTTAAAACTTAAAATATAAAAAAAAAATTGTAGAGATTAAATTCTTAATTAAAAATTAAAAGAAAAGGTATATATATACATAGAAATTTAGAATTTTTGCAATTACTTGTAATTTGAAAATAGCAGTAGAGAGCTTTATAGATAAATTCTTGTAATTTAAATGGTCGAATAATAGAAAAATATTTATATACTTTTTTTAATATAGAATATAAAACTCAATATTTATAATAAGAATATAAATATTATTCTATTGTAAAAAAATCTTAAATAAAGGATATGTTTAAAAGATCAAATATTAATTAAATTTTTATAGTATATATACCAATATATAAAATATAAAGAAAATATTGTTATATATATAAAAATATAAATATATATATATATACATATCTTATATGATTAATAAAACTCATTTAAATTATAATTAAATCGTACTACATAATAAATAATTAAAATTAAATTTTTATAAAAATTCAAAAACTCAATTGGACTAGACTCAGATTTTTTCAAATCTACTCGACTTGAAAATTTTTTAGATAAAAGTTCGAACGATAAAATTAAATTTTTTAACTTAAATAACTCAAATTTTTTAACTCAACTAAATTCGATCGAACGTTCACCAGTAACTAAAGTCATAAAACCATTTCCCATCGATTCCAAGACGAGAAAAGAAGTAAGAATCTTTTCTGGCCTAGATTTTAGTTAGTTATATAGGCCCATTGGGCCTGGACTTTTATTGGGTAATTTTTATTGGGTAATGTTTTTTTACACTGAAATTTAATTTGTTTGAAAATTTTCCAATATTTCAGTAATTATACAATAATATTTATTTTTTATTGTTTAACTTTTTAAATATATATATTGTATAAATAAATTGGTTAAACACCCGTCGAATTAAAGTCGTCTCCCTTTTTTTTTCTTCTTCTTCTTCTAATAATAATAATAATATTTTTTAAATTTATTAAAAAATTATTTTAATCATAATATTAAAATTAAAGGTCTATAATAAAATGATTATTATAATATAATTTAATTTATTTATAATATTAAAATTTAAATATTTATTTATTTAATGAAATTATTGGATATTATTGATAAGGCTGTAAACGAACCGAACAAACACGAATGAGGGCGTGTTCATATTTGTTCGTTTAATTTTAACCGAACAAATGAACGAACACGAACATAAACGAACACAAATTTCCTTGTTCGTGTTCTTTCGTTAAGGCTTGTTCATGTTCGTTTATGTTTGTTCGTTTAAATGATAAACAAATGTAAATGAACAAACATAAATGAATGTAAACGAACGAACATAAATGAACTTAAACGAACATAAAAGAACGTAAATGAACGAACATAAATAACATATATATACTAAATATTTAATATTTTGGATTAATTCGATTAATTCTAGTTAATTAACTGATTTCAAACCGAATTAATCGATAATTAAAAATAAAAAACTCTTAATTATTAGATAAAACCTAAAATTTAACCAATTAACCAATTTTATTTTGATTTGATCCATTAACTCACTTACAACAATCAATACCCCTAGCCTATAACAAGTATGTTTTTAACGAGTCATAAAATAAGACTTTTTAACTCGAATAACTCAAATTTTTTTGACTCGACTTAATTGAATTAATGCTCACCCTTAAATATACGTGAATAAATATAAACAAACATAAATGAACGAACAAATTACCGAATGTTCACGAACATAAATGAACAAATGAATTATTTGTTTATATCCGTTCATTTAATAAATAAACGAACATAAACAAACTTTTCTCCGAACAGTTTACTAAATATTCGTCTCGTTTACTTGATAAATAAATTTAAATTATAATACATATGAATTCATACACAAAATTTTTCAAAAGATTACAAATATCTCGATCCTTCACGATACACGTGTAGGAAATCTTGAAGAAAATGAAACAAATGGGAAGAGATAAAGTAAAGGGTAAAATACTCTTTTGACCACTCATCTTTGTTTGTATTTCTGTTTTAAGTCATTAAACTTTTATGTTTTCAATTTCATCACTAATCTTTCCCATTTTGCCTATTGTGTCACTCGATTATCAAGTCTTTTAGCACCATCTAATTTTTTGGGTAGGTTTATTCAATCTCCTCAAAAACTCTCCTTCCAAACCCAATTTTGGGGCTCCGTTCGATTCAATGATATTAGATTTTTTTTTTTAATTCGAACAATGAAGAGGTCAAGAGAGAAGAGAAAAACAATATATCAATTTTATACTCAAAAACAAAACCTAAAATTTTAAGAAATTTCAGAAATAAAATGCCCCATAACACAACATTTGAATGCTGACATTAGACACTTAAGAATTAAGTGAATAAATTCAAGAATTTAGTGGTAGAATTAAAAAAATTCAAAGTTTAGTGAATGAAAGAAAAAATGATAGATTTGAGTGACTAAAAATGTAGTTTAAAATAAGTGAGTCAAACTGTTCAACCGTTGAGCAAGAAGAGATCAGACTGGTCAAAGGGATGGCGCAGCAGCTGAGGCGAGCAGAGGTGACTTGGCGTGTCGTACGGTACGTGTTGACTGTTGAGAGCGTAGGCGTTTGCCCACGGCGACGTGTCTTTGTTCCAACAAAATGATGAAAGATAAATGATGATGAGGCCGTTCAGCTAACTACGAAACGATCCCTTTGATTGCGACGTTGCCTCTCGCTGACATCTTCAATATCATCGGTAAGTCCCCAAATTTGCATAAATACATTAATTTGTTGCATCTAGTTTCTTGCACACCAAGTGTTTGTGTTTTGGCGTAGGTGAATTCTCTATTGAATTAGAATTTAGTTCTATTGTTTTTTTGGGTTGTTCCACAATGATTTAATTAATTCTTTGTAGATACACATGTATATAAATATTTTTTATATAAAAAGTAAGAATTAGAGAAAAATCATTACACCTTAAAAACACTTAGCGTATCAGATTAAGAAAATATCTTTGGGATTTCCCTTAATTAACTGAAGTGCAGACTGCAAACAAACTATTAAATGCCAAAAATCCGGCCTCAGATTTATTTATTTATTTATTCTAGGGATTTTTTATATATTTTTATTGTTGATATTTGCTATGCAATCTATATTTTGGGCCCTGCTGTGAGTAGAACGTGGAACAATCAAAACCCAGAAAATCATTATTTACAAACACTACCCGCCAACCCCATCATTGTCTCTATCTAGTGTCTACTACCACCTGAGAAATTTCCTTATTTTCATCCATTTTTTTCCTGGTTGTTGTTTGATGAACAGAGAAGAACAAAAGAAAGAACCCATCTTTGCAAAAAAGAAAAAAAAAAGATATATTTTTTATTTGTTGTACTTTAACAAATATGTTGGGTTCTTCTTCTTCTTCAAAGGGGGGAGGGAGCAACAACTATGATTATTCATTTAAGATATTGTTGGTTGGTGATTCTGGTGTTGGAAAAAGTAGTTTACTTGTTACTTTCATCTCCAACTTTGTTCATGATCTTTCTCCCACCATTGGTAACTCCTTTACTCTCTCTCTTTTCAACCCCTTTTCTTGGCCAACTTTTTTATTCTTGCACGTTGATTTTGGCTTTGGGATTAAATTACTAAGAAAAAGAATGGAATTAGGGGTGGAGTTGAGATGCTACTTCACCAACAAAATTTATTCATTGTGTTAGTGTAATTTCCTTTCATTTAAGCTAGAATTTCTTCCAAGTAGTTATGTGAATTTTTAGCCTTGTAATTTTCAGGAGTTAGGCTCAATGATTCAGATTGCTATACTTTAATTAGCTTTGATGAAACAGTGAACAGTTTAGGCACTTGTAAATTTGTAACTGAGTAGATGACTGTAAAATTTAGGCATGGAAAATAATTCAATTGCCCTTGAAGCAATTTTTCACTTTGGTCTGGATTTTGGAGCCCCTTACTTGTAGGTGGTAGGCAGGGGGATGGAAAACTGTGCTTTTTCTCTGTATTCTGTGTACATCTTCTTGTCCTATGTGTGAGCAATGTCTCATTCTTTATGTTCGATTTTATGCCATATGTTTATTGAGCTGTGCTTCTTGTTATGAATATTTCAAGGGGTTGATTTCAAAATCAAGATGGTCACAATTGGTGGGAAAAGATTGAAACTTACAATCTGGGACACAGGTAATTGGTGTATATAACCAACACTTTGCAACTAGTTCTTACTTAAACCTATATTTTCCGGTGTTTCCCCTTTGTATCTTGTTCGTTGCACGGCTATTTAGAGAGGCTTGTAGTTGATGTTACTGGTGTTCTGCTATACTTATGTGGAGTCTTGGTTGGGAAAAGAAAAATGGGGTTTGAAATTGTTTCATCCTTGTTAGAAACAGCAGGAAGGTTGAAGAACGTGTTTGAGTGTTAACTCTGTTCGTTTAAATGATATTTCAATCATTCCAGAGTTCTAGTACTTAATTAGTAGCAACTAGCAAACTGTATAACTTGTCTAGATTTCAACATTTTTATGAATGGATAAAGTTTCGAGAATCTCGTAGATGTGTTGGTTTGATCTTTTAATCAAAATGATAAGGAGAAGAGTAGTTTAGCAATCTACCACTAGTTTTAAGGAGATAGAATGGTTCTAGGGGCTTTCGAGAAGTAGAAAAACCCAAAATGAAATTTGATATGCTACTTGTTTAGAATCCTTATTTTTTGGGCTAAGCTTAGAATCTGGTTTTAGTTGAATGCCTGATGGACCAAATATATAGAACCTAGTAGTAAGTGCTAGTAAAAAGGTTTGAAATGTCCCAATGACTTTGCAATGATTATCTGCATAGCAAATGTGCTCTAAAGAGAGAAAAATTAATGACTGCTTCTCTACGGTGTGATGTGAAGGTGTTGGATATCTTGATTGATCGTAGGTAGCCAAATAAGCTTATCTATTAAGTTGCAAGAAAAAGGACATCCTGCCTAAACTTTGAGATCAATGCACTGATTGGTTGGCCTATAATCTTGATTCAAGTACTGCCGAAGCATAGTGGTCTGATCTTCTACCCAGAGGAGTGAAGATAGCATTGATGAGTATTCTCCGCCTTCTATTGGATATGCTTATATGTTTATGGAACCCAAGGGAGTGGGTTGGTAGCTGTAAAAGTAAATATTGGCCAAAAAGTACCGGAAAGCATGCTGGTGAAAAGAGCATGCCGGTGAAAACTAGAAACACATATCTGGAAGTTCAGTAGCGTATCACACAACTGAGTACCTTTCTAGTGTGTTCTCAGAATTTTCTTATTGAATCCCTGTATGTTAATAGGGATTGGTGCTAGAGTTAGACCAACTATTCCGACATATCTTCTAGTCATTGCAGTAAAAGAGCACCTAAGGTTTGTTTATGATGTACAAAAGTTGCATGCGCTGTTCTACCTCACTTAACTTCCCTTACTATGGAATTTGAAACCGGAACTTACATGTGCATAGTTCTTGTTTTGATGGTATTTTTACCTATTGCAGCTGGCCAAGAGAGATTTGGTACATTAACTAGCTCTTACTACAGGGGTGCACACGGGATTATCCTTGGTATGTCCTCTCAAATCTGAAATATTTTAGCCTTGGATGTTTGTTGATAATTTTATTTACCTGAATTTGTATTTTACTCCTCATAACTTGTATTTTTTATATGATAATTTTTTTGAACAAGTATTTGACGTATTTAGACTTGTTGATACTTGATACTTTGTAGTTTAAGATACCACTGCTGCTTGCATAGCTAAATCATGGGGATTTAAACCCTTATTTTTATGTTATTTTGAAGTATACGACGTTACACGGCGTGAAACCTTCACCAACTTGTCTGAAGTTTGGGCGAAGGAAGTCGAGCTCTACTCCACTAATCCCGAGTGTATCAAAATTCTGGTTGGCAATAAAGTTGACAGGGTAAGCCCTACGAACTTCTCATCGTCTCATTTCTCCCAGTGTACATATCATCAGATATAAACTTCAATGCTTACGATGAACAAGCCAGTGCTCGGTTATTGCTTAATCAAATACGATGTGTAGAATGGATTCACCCAACCTGACCTTTTAACCTTAACTTCACATCTTTTGAGACATCTTGTTCTTATGAGAAAGAAATGTGCCATTTTCAGGACAGCGAAAGGGCTGTAACTCGAGAAGAGGGTATGGCTCTCGCACAGCAACATAAATGTTCTTTTCTTGAATGCAGTGCTAAAACCAGAACAAATGTGCATCAATGCTTTAAAGATCTCATTTTAAAGGTAGTTTTCTTGGAGTGGAATCTCTCGAACAATTTAACGCTCATATTATAACGTATTCGAATGTTTTATAATGTCCTTTACTGGACCCCTTTGCACTTGTTTTACTATCCGATAAATAACATCTATATACGATTTCATCGAGTAATTTCAGGTCCATGCTATTCTAACAAATTCTGTTACTTCACAGATTCTTGAGGTACCTTCCTTATCGGAGAAAGGCTCGGCGACGGTTAAGAAACAAATTTTGCAGCAGAAACAAGCACGCAAAGCACCCGAAAACAATGGCTGCTGCTTTCAATGAAAATTCGACCCTGTTCGACGTATTACAGTACACGATAATGCTACACTACACATAGGAAGTTCCACAATAGATGTTAATAGTCCCCAAAGTTATCCCGCGACACATCGACAGGTAAGATGGTTCATATCTTATAGATACAAGATAGTAGTAAGCCATTGACATTTCTTTGCAACTGATTTTCAGACATATCTGGAGACAATTCATCATCTTAGGTTCATGCAGATTTTGTTTTCCATATGTGTTCTGGTCTCATGTTTTAAGCATATGTAGGGCATTTAACATCAATCTTTTGAATATCCGAATATAAATTCGGATATTTTACGTCGTATTTGTTTATTTTCATCTCTCTTTTTATTTATTGGAAATCTATTTTATTTTTATATTATTTTTTTTCATTTTTTTTATTTATTGGAAATATTGACTTGGTAAGAATTTTTTAGTCTAATTTGTATATTTGAAAATCACCATACTCAACTGTAAAATATATTATTAGGTTTCGATTTAAGGTCAAACACTTAATTTTAACAAGATTTGTATAGTGTATTTCATTATTTAAGGTACATTTTATATTAATATGTATTTATAATTAAATCAAGTTAGAATTGATTCGAAAAAATTGAATAACTCAACTCTAGGTGAAAATATTCGACTCATTTTGATTAGATTTAAAATTTTATAAACTTGAATTGACTTATCTTTACTTTTTTTCAAGGTGAAACTTCACTTCTTTTTACATATAGTTAAATAACTGAATTTTGAATTTTATTAGATAAAAATATAAATGACATAATGAATCGGGATCGTACAATAATTTCTCGAAAGTTGTATCTTCTAGTTTGGCTAAAATAATTGACAACTCAACCCCTAAACTTATCCCATTCAATCAATATCATCCTCACAAATGATTGAGTCCCCTTTGGAAGTTAGACACACATCAAACTCCTACTTAACAACAGCTAATGATGCTAAAAATAAGGGATTACAAGGCCATTGGTCTGATTCAATCAAACCTAATTATTTGGGGATTGTCCACAACTTTGTGCTGTCACATACCACAAGTTTTCTTAGGGATAATTTTGGGTTTAGTCCATTTACTTTACTTTAATATAATTTGATCATATAGTTCTAATGGGTAAAACCGTTAATTATTTTAGTTAACATCCTAACGTAGATTTTTCTGTTAAATACACATCCCGAAACGGTGGGAATGGTGTTTTCTAAGAAAAATCTACGTCAATATAGAAAAAAATATTCTTTTTTGATGTATTTTTATGTCCCAATACTGAAAATCAAATCTTAAGTTTCAATACTAAAATTTAAATTCTAAACCTTAAAAAATACATCCTATACTCAAAAATTTTAAATTTTAATTTTAAATTCTGACTCTAAATATTAATTTTAAACCCTAAATTTAATTTTTCAGTATAGAAGTAAAAATAGAATAGTAACATATGTGGATATGAGTTTAAAAATTGATTTTTTTTCTTTATCAAAAAATCTATTTTATATAACTGACTTTATTAATAAATTTCAAACCTAAAGTACTTGCTTAGATCAATTAAGATCAATGTGCTGATGGTAACTGAAAATTATAGTAGTGAATGCAAATCCCATTCACACACAAAAAGAAAATTTAAATAATTATTAGATCTGTAATATAAAAATAAAAAATTATAGATATTAAAATTTGAACGTGTATTGTTAATAGGGTTTGTTTAACTGGTAAACAGTTTGGCATCAGTTCAGAGACTTGTGTATGTAGAAAATTTTTATTAAGAGACTCTCTCATTAAAGCCATATATGCAATGCAGGTCGGTCCAGATTAATAAGGACAAAACTTTTTACAGATATTAAGATTTGAACGTGTATTGTTAATGGGATTTGTCTAACTGGTAAACAGTTTGGTATCAGTCCGAAGACTTTGTGTATATAGAAAATCATCTCACCGGTAAAGTCATGTATGCGACGCAGGTCGATTTAAATTAATTAATATAAAATCTTAAAAAACGAGATTATAATAACAGAATTAAATTAAATTTGAATCGACATTAATACCAACCAACTAGATCAATCTTTGTATTGAGTGATTAGTTGTCATTGAGTATACTAGAGGTAGAAGAAGCAAAGCAAAGCCTAAACTCTCTTTCTCTCTCAAGTGTTTAACACATTTCCACCCAAAAAATTAAAGAATTTAAATCAAATTAAAAAAAAAGAAAAAGAAAAAGAAAAAGGAAAGATACCCATCATAAAACTTTATACATAACACATTATTCATTGCTTTTCATCAAAGAATTCAAGTTTTTTCGTATGATTTTCATTTGATTATTAAGGATAATTTTTTTTATTAAATATTCGAATAAATAAAAAAAAATCAAAAACACCCAATTTACCATTGGATGATAATCAATTGTATAATATTAAATGGAGAGAAAAAAAGTTAAAATTTTTAATTTCTTTAACCTTGTGTTTTAGTAATGACAATCCACCAAAGTAGGGGCGGAGAAGACAAGAGCTGTTTGTTGTTGTTGTTGCTGCTCGGAAGCAAAGGGGAATTTCGGTTGCCGATGATCGTCGTCGAGAGCCGGAAGATTGAGATCCAAGTCTAGAGACATGACATTCTTCGGTTTCTTAGGTTGTTCCATCGGGGTTGGCACTTTCAACGACAAGGCAGTGCTAGCAGCTGTAATATTACTATTACTACCTATTGACCCTCTGTGTCTTCTCATGTGCCCACCCAAGGCTTGTCCCGATGTAAACTCCGACCCACAAATGGAACATTCATGAACCTTGTTAGGCTTCATGTTGTTGTTCAATTGAAGGGAAAGGGATGAAATATTGTTGGTCTTCATGAATCGTTGCCCTTCTTTTTCATCCGGTAACCCTATCGTCGTAGTTGTCGTCACCGCTGTGAATTGCTCGGCCGCTGCCTTCGGTTTCTTATGACTAGCACGATGACCTCCGAGAGCTTGGAACGAAGGGAACGTCCGGTTACACGTCTTGCACTTGTAAACATAGTATCCGGCCTTGCCTGTCGTCCCATTGGAAGCTGCTTCCATGAACCTTCGGCTGTTGAATTTTTCGTAAACAATCCCGGAATCTTGTTGTTGTTGCTGTTGCTGCTGCTGCTGATGGTGGTGGTGGCGGTGGTCGTCGGATTGTAATAACTTCAGAGCCGGCTCTCTAGATTGCCCTTGAGCCAATAGGATCAAGCAATTCGCCATATCTTCTTCCTCCTCGGTTGTACTATCTTGGTATTCATCGGAGTACGAAGAAAGCGACAAATATTGGCCGTAATTGTCCTTGTTCACATCGTCTCCTCCACCATTAAACATTGAATTGCTCGACACGACGGCGAAAGGGACCGGAGATTGAGTCCTACACCGCTTTGTCCGCTTCCCTTTAACGATGTTGCTTTGATCTTTGGACCCCATTGCGTCTTCCTCATGAGCTTCCATCTTCCCCAACACAAAATCGAAGGACGAAAGATATGGAAATGAAGATCTATAGGAAGCAAAGGAGATGGAAGTGGTGTGCAATATATAACAAAGAATCAATGACACAGAAATCGGAGAGAAAGTTTTGGGGTTTTTGAGTCAAAATGTGAGGACCCAATGGAATAGTCTGAGTAAATTGAGCTGACAAAGAGACACAGAGAGGTAATAATGGAAGCTTATGGTGTTTATGTTTTATTTTTAGGCAGAGTTTGGGGAGGAAATGGAGAGAGAAGAAAAATGTAACTGAAATGATGTAAAATTAGAACATCTTGGATTGTTTTTTTTAACAAAAATTATCTCCCTCCTAACTATGTATCATTTGATGCTTGAAGGTGGATAAATTTATCCGAGATCTAGATTCGAATTGATTTTATCTAATTCAAGATTCGATATTGATTAAAATATGATATTCGAGCTTGATTTGAAATTCGAAATAAACTGGATCAAATTGAAGTTCACTTGATTTTTAGTTGAAAACTGAATGGATTTGAACCGATTTTTAAATAAACTGAATGGATATGAATTGAAATCATATAAACCGAAGGCAACCATAGATAAAAGAAATATATTAATAGATATAATGAAAGATTTGATGTAAACTGTCGCACAATTCACCCAAAAGTTAAATATATTAACTTTATGAAGTCATATTTGGGGTTTACAAAATTGAATTTGTTTAAAATTTTGACCGGAACATAGCGATCTCTTATTGACCGATCTTAACTCAACTCAAAAATATCCAACCTAAAATTATTTGACTTGAAAATTAACCGAATCGATATGGCCTGATATTAGACTCGAATTAAACCTGAACCAGATTATGTCTGACCCGAACTAAACTAAATTGAATACAGTCAAAACCAAACCTGACTTGAATCGAAATGGCCTAAACTGAACTCAATCCGAATGATCTATTTATCACCTCTATCTATAACACATACTAAAAAATACTTAAAATTAAATTATAAACAATAACACTAATTTTCATATCTTAAACTATAAATCTTATACCTTAAAAAATACAACCTACACTTAATTCTCTAAATCTTAATAATAAACCTTAATATTAAACTCTAAATCTATTATTTTAAAATAAAAACAATAAAAAACATAATTAAAGACAGATGAATTTTATTCGATTTTATTACACGTAAAATTTAAGGGTGGACAAAAAATCCGATTACCCGGTCCCAATTCTGGACCCGGTAAGACCCGGTGAATTTTTATCCGGTATTGATTCCGGTATGACCGAGACTGGATCCAAAATTCAGGTCCCGGTCATAATCGGGACCAGAACTGGATCTTGATTTTTTGGACTCGGTACTCGATGGATATCCAGTAGTACCAATACCAAATATCGGGTATTGATTTTCATTTGTTTATTTTTCTTATCAAACTTTCTCTTAATGTATGAATATTATGAGTATGACTAGTTTTAAAACTTTAATTTTAAGTCTACAATATTTTAATTTTATTATTTAATATTATTATTGGTGGTTGAATTTTTTTCTCTAATTATTTAATTTTTTTAAGAATAAATTAATTGATCGGGTACCTGGTATTGAAAACTATACCCGCTAGTAACAGGACATGTTTTTAAAATTTAGGACCTAATATAAATAGGACTGAGATTGATTTTAATTGTTAAAATTCAGTGATTACCAGAACCAAGACTAATATTATTTAAATTGGCCAAGTACCCTGTCTTACCGTCAATGAAAAACCCTGTTTTACTCTCTTTTCTAACGCACTCAACGATGCTGTTAAATCCACATCAGACAATTATCACCCTATTTATTGCTCCAAAAAAGCATCAATTCCCCAACAACATCCGATAATCCAATGTTTTGTGACATGCTATAAGCACGAGTCTACTCATCCTTTGATGTCTTAATTGGATGATAAAATCATGGTGGATAATTAGTACTTGATGGACATTGGATGTGCTAGGTTAAGAATTTGATCCATACAGGGTCAATTTTGTGGAGTCACTACAAAAATTTCATCTACTAGTGAAAAACTTTTTGTTAAATCATATATATTCGAAAAGTTTTGAGTGGAGTTAATTAAAATCGAATTAATTAAAATTTTAAAAGTTTTAAGTTATTTCGAGTTTAAATTATTTCGGGTTGGATGGTTTCAGATGTTTTCGATTCATACTATTTTGAGTTTGAGTTATTCTAGTTTTAGATCATATCTTTTCTTATTAGGGTAATTTTCGAGTTTGGATTGAATTAATACATACGAGTTTTATTTTTTTACGATTCAATCATATTAAATTGAATTCATTAAAAGGATTGGTCTAAGTGGTAAGCAGCTTAGTTTCGTTTAAGTATATCTTGGATTCGAAATTTTAAAAAATCTCTGTTAGATGACTCACCAACAAAACTAAATGAACGACGCGAATTAATTATAATAAAACTTTAAAAATCAAAAGAATAAAAAAAATAAATAAATTCAATTTTAAAATAATTTATCAAATTATTAAATTTAACTTTGAAGTGACTATCTAAAACCATACACATACTTATACTAAATATTTATTATATTTTTAATATCAATGTTTTCAATAATTAATACTTTTTAAATTTGAATCCCTAGTTTCACTGCCAATAGAATGTCACATACCAATCACTTTGCTTGCAATAAACTTCACATACCACTCACACTAATCACACTGACATAGGTATGGGCACGGAACCCGAACCTAACGAATTCTGATTTGGTTTGATCGGATCGAATTTTTTGATGAAAATTTCAGGTTCGTGACAGATTTTTTAAGGGTAATTTTGGGTCGGGTTCGGGTTTAGGGTGAAAAAAATTTGATCCGATTCGGGATTAATAGTGTAATTTTCTCATATATATTTTAGAGATATTTATAATAATAACCTCTCTTTATATATATTTTATATAATTAGACCACTAAAATTATTTTTTTACAATTAGGTCACTAAAATTAAATATTTTTAGAATTAGATCCCTAAATTTTATTTTTTTACAATTTAATTCCTAAAATTTTAATTTTTCTAATGATTCGGGTCGGGTCGATTCGGGTTGGATTTTAAAGGTTAAAAATTAGGTCGTGTCGAATTTTTTCCACCCTAAACCCAGGTCGTGTCGGGTAACAGGTGGAGGGTATGATTTTTCAGATCGGGTGCGGGTGGGCCAAAAACCCGACCCGTACCCACCCTACACTGACATGCATTTCTATCATTCCACTGGTCACATATACCTACGCATGTAGTGGACTTTAGATAAGGGAACATCATATATATGGTCACCATGTCTAATAACCCTGCAACTTTAGCCTCAAACTTCATCACCAACCAAGGAAACACTGTTTAGCCTACTCCTAGCAGTGCTTCTTATTCCTTTATTAAGGAATTAACAAGGGAAAGAAATGGCAGAAAGGCAATCCAAGCGACTTGTGCAAGAAAACTATTCTGGGTTGAAACTGAATGCAAACCAGACCTAACCATTCAAGAAGTTACAGATACTGTTGCTGACACTTTTGGCAAGTGAAGCAATCAGCGAGAACTTAAACCAGACCAACACAAGAGCATGAGGAATTTCTGATAGTCTCTGGAAATGAGACAAGAAAAAGAAAGAGTTTTAATATTAAAGGGAGCATGTCTGCACATGTGTAGTAATGATGTTGGCAAAGAAACAACAAACGTAGGTAGAAATGTGTGCATGTGTAAGACCATAGTAAAAAGGGTACAAACTAGAAAAAACAGACCAGACCAGACCAGACCTGGTAGTCAACTCAAACCTGCGACTGCGATGAACAGAAAGGTTTGAGAGTTGAGAGAGACTGATAATGCCATCTTACAAATCAAAGATTATGTTTAGGGTTAGGGGTTTACCTCCTCCTTGCAGCCAGTTCCCTGCATGCTAAGAGTATTGGGGTAGACACAAACTACAAAAAAAGAAGAAAAAAATAAAGCAGAAAAATGGAGATGCGGGGTATCGATCCCCGTACCTCTCGCATGCTAAGCGAGCGCTCTACCATCTGAGCTACGTCCCCATTTGTTTGGATGAATCCAATTTTCCAAATATAACAAGTTTATAAGCGGTGTCTATATGTTTATCTAAAATATTTCCAAACTAAGACGGTTTATTTTCCTATTCAACCCACCAAAATTCCCTCCATAAAATCAAAACCTTTTGTTAAAAATGTTTGAAGTTTGAACTGAAATCTTCCTCCAAAATTCACCATCACTTATTTACTTATATGTCTCTCCTCTCCTCCACCATTCCCCACTCTTCCTCTTCCTCTAGCACAACAATCCAAGACCAAATGGCTGTTGTCTCCCTTGATGAAAATGACAACAAGGAGAACATCCCTCCTTTCTCCTGCAAATACCCTGCTAAAGCTTCATCCTCCTCCAAAAAACAAAAAACAAGATTAAGAAGGCCCCTTCAAGACATTGCCAATTTCATCTGTTCAACTCCGGTTCGATCCGATACAAATTACAACGTTTCCGGCGTCATCGCAGGCTGGTAATGGGGTTGGATCAATTTGCAACAAGACTTGTTTGGTGTATAAAAGTAGCAACTTCCGATAGCTCCATACATAGATGAATTACTAGGGTGGTAACTGGTACTGGTACTGCACCAGTTCTTAACTACTCAATCTGCTTGATTGAGGCTGCAATTCTCCTTGTATCAGTGTCTGGTTCTAAATTATACATTGTACTCAGATTCAGATAGGCTACAATATGTCTCAATATAGAAATCTGACCTTCCATATTTATACTACCGAGTATAAATATGATTGGATTTTCTCTTATTTACTGTTGAGTGATTCATCTGATTACTTAATTATATTTGTCCTACTGAAAGTTTAATCAGAGTTTTTCTTGTAAACCATGTCTGGGAACCAATGCCTGCAGGTTTCCATATATGCATGAACTAATGCAGAATATCCAGCGCCATGGATTATCTCTATATCACCAGAATTTTCTACTCCTTCCCTCATCAGTCATCCTTGTACACTCTTTCAGACCTATCATTGTATGGACAACACAAACTGTATGGATTTTTGAATGAGATAAGTCACTGGCTAAAGGGTTGTTTTCTTTAGAGAAAACTTGATGAGGAGGATGTTAGGGTAAGAATTTGTCGTGTTAAAGTGTTGAAATCTTGGGATTTGGAGATGCAAACTTGAATCTTTCTCCAACAAACACATCCTTGGTTCATCCCATGCTTCAATGTCTGCTCCACACTTTGTTCAGACAGAACCAGCATGGTTCCTAAGCTCAGACCCCACTCAATCCTAGTTGCAGGTTATCAAGTTCGGTTTATTTTATTATTTTAATCATTATATCAAAATACATATCAGTTGGTATATTCATAAACTAAAACCTCAACTTTTGTCATTTTGGAAGTAACTTGTTAAATATAAAAACTTAATGAACATTTTGAAGATTATAAAGTCAACAAGACATCTAAATAATATTAGCACGATATATTAAATATAATTATGTTTATTACAATTCATGACACACATTTTGTGATATCAAAGAAAACAATTATATAACTTCTTGTATTCATTAGCTCAGTAACCGACCTTAGCTCAGTTGGTAGAGCGGAGGACTGTAGTGGGTAAATCTCGATGTCATCCTTAGGTCGCTGGTTCGAATCCGGCAGGTCGGAATTTTGTTATTTTTATATTTTCTTTTTGCCTTTTCTAAGAAAGAAAAGAATTCATTTATAATAAAATTTTAAATAACTTCATAATAATTTATAAATACCAATAATAGAACTTCTACATAAGCTATTGAGAGTGGGTCCAATGCATATTTTAATAAATAAATAAACTTTTTATGCACATATTTAATTTATATATACTATATTTTCTAATATTCTAAAAAAGATATAAAATAATATATTTTCAAACATATTTTTAGTTTTTTAGCAATTTATAATTTTTAAAATCTAAATATGTAATTAAATATCCAAATATTTAATCCTTAACATTAAAGTTTATGTCCAATCAATGAGAGTTTTTAACACAAACACACATAAAAATTTGAAATATTACAAAGGGGTCCTATCCTTATCAAATTCAATCACATTTTTTTTCATTTAATCTTATATTTTACTTGTTAGAAACTTTTTTATCCATTTTTGTCACTTTGCAACATGAAGCAGAGGTGTTTAACGAGTTGAGTAGCTCGTGAGTTGTTCGAATACGAACTCGAACTCGATTCGATCAAAACTTGATAAATATTCGACTCGGATTAGTTTGACTCGAACTCGTACTCGATACCTTAACGAGTTGAATCGAACAAAGTCTAACTCAACTTGATAAGTTCGCAAATAGCTCGTTATTTTTTAAACTATGAGACACTAAATCACCAAATTTCTGTCCCAGCACAGTTGTTTCCATGGCATCTTGTTTCCTTGTCCCCATGAACAAGGGACTGTGTTATAAAGAACAAAACATCTGTCATGGAAATAGTTTAGGGTTTGTCCAAGTGAAGTAAAAAAAATGTGGTCTCAGCTCTAAAGTATCATGGAGTTGTTTATTTTCTTAAAAAAATATGTTTTTAATTTTTTTAGGGTTTATTAGAGTGAATCTAATAACTAAATTTTTAGTATTCTATTAATTTTTTTTATAAATTGAAAACTGTTTGACTTAAAACGTGGATTAAATCGATTAATGAATAAGATTAAAGAGACCTTTTAGAAATATATAGATTATAAAATAATATATGTTTATATTTTTCTTAACCCTCGGATAAGACAAACATCATAAACAAAACTAATTGAATCCGGATCTTTTAAGATGAACATTATATTTTTCTCTGCAAAGATCACTTGTAGAGTTAAAAAATATAAGATATAATTGTTTATATAATATATATACACATATTGGTTAAGAGCTATTTATAAGGCATAAAACTCATTTAATTTTACACTAATTTTGAATCGTTAGATGATGGTAATGAATGGTTAAGATTATTTTTATAATTTTTTAAAATAATAATCTTCATATTTTCTACTGTTAATCTCATACATCTATTTCACTCATCCAACAATCTAAGCGGCAGGCCAAGAGTAAAAACGAAAAAGAAATCGATTCATCATCTTTGTAGTTAGGTCAAGAAAAACCCTTTGGATCTAATACAAGAAAGGCCGCCTCACAAATATTGATTAGTAGATTTTTTTTTATTTTATTCTTTGCTTTTTTTTTATCTATATCTAGTAATCGATAACGACTAAGCAATTCCTTAAAAAAAGGAGGGCTTACAACAATTATATTTAGATCATTAGATGATTAAAACGAATAGTTTAGTTTATCAGTCAATTATATAAAAATTATCACTTAAAAAAATAAAAAGATAATATAAAAAAAAACGTATAAAATTTTATACTGCATAATTTCATTTGAAAAGGACAAATTCAAGTAGGAGATAACCTGAATCATTCGTTTCATACCCTCCAACGCTTCTAGATCCATAGAGGGAAGATCTTCGAACTTACTAGGCTGACTTCCGGTCCAGTGACACATTCAACCAGTAAGAAACAAGCTAAAAGGAACGGAATCTTTAATTTAAACGAATTTTGTCAAATCCTACCATTCATGGAAATTCCAGCATCCTACAGGAGTCATGGATTGATAGACTAGATAAAACCAAGTACCTATGCATAATGCTTTAACCTAAAACTCAAGACATCGTAATGACATCCATCAATAGCGGTCAAAGGAAGACGGGCGACCTCCCATGCCCGGACGATCATAAGGGCCGGACCTGTTCCGGTAACTTCTACCATCACTCCGTGCTGGACCTCCACCTCCATACTTATCAGCACCTCTTGGAGCAACATCTCGAAACCCTCTCTCTTTGCTGTAATCATTTTGAGCATAGCGATCTGAACCGCCATATCGATCAGCAAATCGATCTACGGCAGGGGGATACCTGCTTTGTTTGTGGAAACTTTAGAATTGAAGATATGATATGATGTAACAGAGGATGTCAAACCTGTGAAGTAACATTAGGTAAAACGTTATATACCTGTCACCGATGAAACGATCACGGCCTCCATATCTATCATCTCGGCTGTCAAAACGGTCCCTATCACCAAAGCGTCCACCATCGTAACGGTCATCTATGTACCGTTCACGATCTCTGAAGCGATCACCACGGTCATCAGGGCCACCATATCTTGAATGTGAAGAGAACATGCCACCACTCCCACCTCGGCCACCACCAGCTGAAGGACAGTCACGGGCCCAGTGCCCAAAACGCCCACATTTGAAGCATTCATCTTGTGCAACAGGCCTGTCTCCACCTGAATGGCGACCCCTGCCACTTGATGAGTACCCTCCTCTATAGCCATGATCAAGATCTTCACCCATCTTGGGTTGAGCCCTGTTCACCGAGATGGTGCGACCTCCCAACTCTCGCCCATGCATCTCCCTGATAGCTTCTTCCATGGATCGGCGATCTGAAAACGTAATAAATCCAAATCCACGAGGTCGCCCTGAATCTCTCTCAGTCATGATCTACAGACATCAAAACACAAAAAGCTCATACCAAACAACAAAGACAATATAAAGCAACTACACGATTATCAATTTAAGCATTTTAACATAGAAGAAACATATATGTACATGCATCATCTGTATATAAAGAACAGAAGAAAATGCATCAAGTAAAAAACCCGCAGAAAAGATTACCAGATAGAGAGATCAAATGTCCCTTGGCTAACAAATTCATAATCTACAGCATGAGCAATTTAATAAATTTGAAGAACATCTCTAGACAATTATACCATAGGGGAGTTGTAAAATTCATAAAACAAAATATATTCCCAGTAAAACTTCATCAACATTATCTATGGAAATGAAATAAATGGACTTCGAAAACATAGTAAACAGGGAATAAAGAAGGAAGCATAACTTACTTTCTCGTTGTTATAGTTGGTTATGCATTGATATGATATGGCAAAGATTCTTAAAACATAACAGAAGTTACTGCAAAAATTTCCCTTTTCTGATCTGATAAAAAATAACTCTGACCTTAACTCATTTCCCACAGGATCCGACTTAACCGTTTTCTGCATAATTTATGAAAACCTCCATATGGTCAAACAAACAGGATCCAACAATACTGTTTATGCATAACTTATCAGAACCTCCATACGGTCAACAAAGGGTTTTCTTTCTGATTTTCTTTGGCTCTTCCTCTTTATAATTCATTCACATCGGTCGGAGTTAAAACAATAGACACTAAGGTTTCCACATTGGGGTAAAATCAATCATTACCAAGCCAAAAACATTTTCCACTATCAATCGATTTGTCTGTGCAAGCTATAAATAACATGAGAAGCAGATACATCATCAGGTTTTATATGCCAAATAGTGTATTTCTCATGTACATGTGCAATCAGTTAGGGAGGAGAAATTCAAAAGTGGGTTCAACCAACTGCCAAAAATAGTGCACGGTCACTTAAGACACTGATTAGCTTTGAAAAGGCTGTCACAATAAAATCTGAGGGAGGTAACACGGCCACTACGATGATATAAGCTCTCAAAACTTACTGCTACAGACTACAGAGAGTGCTTGATTTATTATATTCCGTACAGATGCAGTCACGCAACAGAACAGATTTGGAACTCGGAATAGAAACAATTTCTAGTTCTTGATGCTTTCATCAGAGGCAAGAGAAATAAATTGGAGCTTGCTAAACAGATAGGGCGAATGGTCGTACAAGCTTGAAAGAGCGACATTGGAACTTGCTATACCAATATCCAAGGATCAAGTCTTCAGACAGATTCAACAATCGAGATTCAGTTTTAAACTAGTTTAGAATGATAAACAACAGGAAAAATCAACAAAACTGCATCAAAACTCCTATGGAAAACAGGTTCACAACTAATCTGGCACAGAGGTTGATTCTATGAAGAACAATTGAGAAAATCCAAAGGAAATCAACAAAGAAATCACGAAATGCAGCCAAAATAGGGACCTTAAGCCACAGGATAACCACATCAGCCGATATAATAATATCAATCACATCCAAAAGCAATTAACACTGTCCACTGGAAAACTGCAGAATCATTCATGAGTACCACAACTGCTTTTTTCCGTCATTTGGAACACAAGTGGAAACAAAGGTGGCACATTCCACAACTAAAAAGGGTCAGGCACGTGAGAATTGCACAGCAATGTAATGTAATGCTCCACAGGGACTTCACAAGGAAGGAAGATCTAGACATGCTTTCATATACACTAGAGAAGGAAAATATATCTTGACAAAATTCTGGTTCTCTTGGCAAGAAAATGGACACAAAGAGAAGACATGTTTGTTGTCCATGAGAAAAAAAAACAGGGTCATGCCAAAACAATTCTGAACCAACTCCACAAAGCTTCACTGATGCTTACCACAAATGGCCACTTAAGAACCAAAGCATATTTCTTTGGACAGTCTCCATAATCATTTCAAGCCTTCAAATGTAAATTTCACAAATAAAGCAAAAAACTTAACGTTTGCTCCTTCATGCAAGGTTCCTTTAATCAGAACAAAACGGTTTCTCCATAACAAAATTTAAATGAATCAGTTTTAACTTCAGCTTCCTTCCATGAACCATAAACTTAAATTAAACAAATACTTTGTGCTTGAACATTAAGAACAGAGATACTTTGCACTTCAACAACTTGATGCAGTCACCCTGACCAAAAACACTTCCTAAAAAACCCATCCACAGTATGTCAAAATGTTCTTAAAGCAATTCAAAAAGACAAGAAACAAGAAAAAAACAATTTGGTAAGGAAGAGAGAAACAAGAAAACTGAAGAAACTATTAATATTTAAAGCAATTCCCCACTTCCCCTCTATCAAAAACAACTAACTAATGATATATAATACCAGATTCTCTCTACCAACAACCATGTAAAACACAGATCATAAGAGATTTGTAGCAGTGCATGTTTAAAGTAGCATAGAGAATTTGAAATGATAAATATAACCACCTTCCAGAAAAGAATACACAACTTATTTAAAAATGCATAAAACATACACCATATTGTTTTACAAATACCAATAATGACTTAATGTAAGTTTCACTACTCAATAATCTAATCCAAGCATTTTCCTTTTATTATTAAAAATCTTGTTGATGTCAAATAACAAATTTTAGGAAAAGGAAAGGAATAAAGTTTGTTCAAATTCATGATTGAAATCCAGTGCTCCTAAACAGGAACCATATTCATAGATTAGAAAATACACAAGGTAAACCATACAACATTACGAAGACAAATTCAACAATCAATTTCCCACATAAGTACACAACTTATAAATCCCCACCCCACCCCCAAATTACTTTTTTTTTTTTAAATTTTCCAGGCAACCAAACGTTAGCATGAAAAGGGTCGTAAACAAGGGGGAAATTATTTGTTATTTGAAACCCAGAAAAAAGTACCTGAGATTCAAGAATTTTCCCAAACCGACTAAACGCATGCTCGAGCTGTCGCTCGGTGGCATCCCTTGATAATCCTCCTACAAATATTCGGTTCTCTTCTTTCCCTGCCATCCTTTACAAACAATTCTTCTTTTCTTCTTCGAAAACCTGCAAACGAGAGAAAATAAAGCCGAAAAAAAGTTTAAAATCGCTCTCCGTTTCCAGCGAAAAGAACCCAAATTTTACCGATAAAAGAAAAAGATCGGGGAAAATTATTATTCATTTGTTTACCTCTCCTCCTTCGGCTTCGTAATACTGTGAGACTTGTTTGGGGATATTTTTACGAGAGAAACCCTAGAATTTCTTTTATCTGATTGGGTGTTGTACGTTCGGGAAAATGGGCCTTAAGGTACAATACTTGGAAGCAGATGATTGGGCCTTCGTGTTCTGGATTGGCCTATTAATAATGATTTTTTTTTAAAATATATGTAATTAAAAAATACTTTTAATATTTGTGTGAATAGTTTTTTCTTTACGATTCAACCTTCCACGTTTTATTTTATAAGATCTTTCGTGTCTTTATCGGTGATTAAGAATTTAAATTTTTTGTTTATTTTCTATATGAATCAATAAAATACATTTACTAAACTCTTAAATTGCTAAAAAAACCCAAAAAAAATGTTGAATAACGAAAATTTATATCATAAATTATTTCTATCACGTCATTTATGAGATATATTAATTAAATTAATGTATTTAATTGATTGATAAAAAATAATATATATATATATAATAAAATCCATGCATTTAAGAGAACCATAGGAGAATGAAAAAGTATTAAAATCAAAATTAAAAATAAAAAAATACATACCTTTTTATTTAATTTCTAGTTGAAATTGAAGGAGAAAATGTGATAAAAGAAACTAAAAAAAGTGGTGATGAACCAGAAAAGAAAAAATAGTAAATATTTAGGGTTTAACCTAAAATAGTATTTAAGGTAATTAATGTTTTTTAAATATTATATTAAAGGATAGACAGGCCGGTGATAGATAGGATCATGGGTTGAAAATTTTTATTCCATTCTATCACCCACTCTATCGACCACACATTTTCAGTGGCGGATACAAACATGTAATAGGGTGAATATGAGTCCACCCTGAATTTTTCAAAGTTTATATATTTTTTAATGTTTTTAATTTTTATGTAATTCATAAATTTTTATAATATTTAAGGTTTATGTTTACTTTGAAATTTTAGAAATTTATATGTGTCCACTCTTAAATAAATTTTTGAATCCGTCATTATTCATTTCAAATAGATCAAATCTATATTTTATCTAATTTTTATCCATTTAATTAGACAGGGTGAATTGGGTAAACTATTATCCGTGGATAATTGTCAGCCCTAGTCCTTCCGCTCCGAATGGGTGTAGATCAAAATGAAAATATCTGGTTCTTTAAAAACCTAGTAAATAATTTCAAAATTCTTTTCAATCTTGTGGCTGTAGTTTAGTGGTAAGAATTCTACGTTGTGGCCGTAGAGACCTGGGCTCGAATCCCAGCAGCCACATAGTTTTTCATTTTTTTTGTTTTCACTTTGTTTCTTGCTTTTTTCAATCTAAGTAGCATTCTTTCCTGCATGCTCTGCAAATCCCATCTATGTATTCTCTCTATGTCCATTGTCCACTCATTCATAAAGAACATGTATATATATAAAGTCCAATGCCATCCAAGCATCGTATTTCCGTTCGTATCGGCAAATTCCAATTGTTTTCCGCAGTTGCCGAATGCAAGAAATTATCATGTGAAATAAACGAAGAACTGGATTTGGTTTGTTTCAATGTTTCTGCTTTAATTCCCAGTAACATACAGGTCTAGCAGGTCCACTAATATTGGATTCGTGTCTGAAAATTTTCAGAAAACATGTTAGTAGTATTCTCTGCATTTTTTTTTTTTCTGCTGACAGTTTGGCCGAGTGGTCTAAGGCGCCAGATTTAGGCTCTGGTCCGAAAGGACGTGGGTTCAAATCCCACAGCTGTCATATTGTTATTGCTTCAATTTTGGAATCAGATTTTTAGGATGGAATTGTGTTTAATGGATCCAATTAAGTTCGGATTAATTCCACCTCAGTTGTCATATTTGTATTTATACAACACGGATGCAGTCGTGATTTATTTTTAAAAATTTATATTTTTTTATAATATTATTTATATGTATATTTTATAATTTTAAAAATATTGTGTATGATAATATATATTTGATTGGTAAGGAATAAAATATTGAGATGATTCAGTAATTTTATTTTTATTTATGGTTAAATTATACGATGATGAACTTACAAATGACTCATAAAAATATTTTATTTATTGAGATTTATATTTCAGATAATTTTAATGTTTTATTATGGTGATGCAACGTTACGGCACTATGTGACAAATTGCGAGTTAAGGTTTTATACCGTAAAAATCGTGATACAGTTTCTTTACTCCATTGTGCTTATAATGTGTCGCGGTGATTTTGAAAAAAGTTACAACTACGTTACAGTCACATTTTAATACTATATAAAACTTAAACACTAACATCTAAACCATAAACCCTAAATTTTAAACTCCTGCATCCTAAACTAAGTCCATAAATTCTAAAATTATAAAAATAATGATAGAACTAAATTACAAAACTTCAAAGATTCAAATTTGAAAATAAAATTCAAATCTTCAACATAATCCATGGACTACTAGAGAACCATCTTTTTCATTTCTTTGAAGGCAAATTTACAAATTTACAGATTAGCAACTTGTTAGAACCTACCATTCAACAAGAACATCAAAAGAGACCCTCAAAAAAACCAGAGAGAATGCTGTACAGGAAGTGTGGAATTAAACTCTAGGGTTCTAAGCATGATTTTTAGTTATATTAATCCATCATTCCCATCCCATTAACATTTTTCGAACACCCTCTTCAATCTTATTCCTCGGAACATTACAACTATCTCCTTCATCGAGTAAGATCCTATATACTTCCCATTCACGATCGCAGATCATGTGTCTCCCTATCTCAACCTGGGGAAAGATGACATAAAAACCGAATTGCAGTTAGAAATTGAGGGACAGCGAGTGTTTACAAGTGTTTACGAGCGATAATGATGGATATTGAGGCTCGTACCGAGAAGATGTGTGTGCTGAGATTCTTGAGAGCAAGGGTTATGTCATGAAAAACAAGAGGACGGCCTCTGCCGGATAATTCAACAGGGTTTGCTACAAGTAGTTCGGTATCAGGGCCACGGCTTACAACGGAAGCTCTAAGGGGACGCCAAAGCTCCATCCTCAGACGAGAGCATAGTGCGTTTTGCTTATTCCGGTCTACTATTTTCTTGCCATCGGCTTGCACTATGAACAGATCCAACTCACAGCCACCTTTTCGGTTTGCAAAGAATCGTCCATAAGAAACCTGATATGAAATGTTAATTTCATGTTGCATATACAAGAAATCGAGCAATCAAGGAAAGAAGACAAGCTTTTTAAAAGAATGGTAGATAGTGTTGGACATAACATATCCGACACTCGCACCCAAACCAAAGTAACGTAGATTCGAAGCACTTAACAAATGGGATCAGAAATGCAAACAGAAAATGAACTGTTTTGAATAAAAACAGTTAGTAGTTTAAGATATGTACCTGAATATTATAGTCCTTTAGGGTTCTCATGGTGTCATATATTAGACCTTTATGGTCCTGGCAGAGGATTTGAATAAGTGTGTGGGAGGGGCTAAGGGTGTTGTCAACAGTGACTGACATCGGGTTTGATGCAAGTAATCCACCAGGATGTCGTGCTGGCAGCTCTAAACTGAACAAGTCTTCGGTGATTGTGGAAGGAAGAAACAACGTTCCTTGTGAACATGCGGTTATTTCCAGGCCAACTGATTCAATCTCACAACTTACCAATATGTCACCTAATGCAGTTTTCAAGTGAAGAATTGTTTGACTCTGCCGCTCATTCGTATGAAGAAGTTCCCTAAAATTTAAAAAGGGGAAGAACCAAGTTAAAAAAGCATCACACACATGCATGCATGCAGAGAAACATACAACATACACGTGTGTGTATATATCAGAGACGACAAATACATGCAACGCAAGACCCTGACAATTAACATAATGGTACAAGTTTCCGAGTTTGTTGGTACTAAACCTTCATCCACATCTTCTCCTTTCTTTCACTTTGAAAATACATCCATTTAAGGTTCATATGTAATGAAACGTGAAATGTTAAATTAAATTTAATAAAAAGGTCAAGTACAACTTAGGAATATAGTCATATGACAACCTCATGGATATAAAGAAAGTAGCAAAACCATATATACTTATATAGTGTTTTGAAGCTATTCTTATTCGATAACCATCACTAACTAAACTAAACATTGGAACGATTTGGAGTTTATAGGTAGAACATTCCCTACTTCACACCTAACGCACATGGCATTCATCACTTCGTCCCACGGTGAAGAGGTACTGGTAATGGAGAAACCATTGTGAAAAAGTTGACATATTAATAATCCAAAGACTATACACAATTAAATAAGTCTAAAAGAGCCGAGCAACCGTGCAAAGAAGAAAATTGAAAAAGTTTACTACAAAATTCAAGTTAAAATTTTTTTCAACAGCGGCAAACCTGGTATCAGTGATGAAAAAGAGGTCCATAACTTTTCCATCTGGAGTTGTGGATACCTTCACTCTCTTGATTGTAAGTTCCAGATCGAAAAGGACCTGAGTTATATCTATCAAAACAGAAAAGGGAAACTTTTATCAACTAAGCAGCATGAACATTATGAAGAAGAAGAAAAACGAATGAGAAAGGATATGTTGCTGTGCTCATACTTGGTCTTCCTTGCTTAAAAAAATAAACAACTCACTTGGCTAAGAGGGAAATTCATTAAAAGGAACGGATTGATCGTCTAAAAATTCATGATGTTATTGTTTAAGAGGCTGCTTTATTTACAGATGAGTCATAGAGATGCTGTTTTCCTTTTAGAAATAATTGGAACTTTAAGACAGACCTCCCATTTCCAGTCACAAGACAATTTCTAAATTTCATAATTTGCCAAGTGTTTAAAAATCAAAAACCTCTCGAAAAAGAAATAATTGAAATAAGAAATTTGCCTTTCAATACATCATATATATCAATGTTCATCAATCATAATGCTTAATTTTCTCATGCAGTTTGGCTTGTCTAACATCTCGAAAAAGATTAACATGAACATTACAATCTTAATCCGATGACTAGCGAAGACCAAAAAAGGAAGAAAAAAAAAGAATCCATTCACAAAGGTATTTCATTGTCATGATATATTTCATGTTAATAAACAACAACAAAACTTATCCAACTCAATTTAATCGAATAACTATTAATAAGTTGCAGCATAAAAGGAATAACGCATCAAATGAGAAGATAAAATCTCACTTTAGATATCAAGAAACAAGGCAGAACAAAATCAAATGCCCAAAATAACTCAAAAACTAATAGAATATGGATAACCACTAGATAAACCTAAAATTTCATTTTCCATCAAATACTAAATCTAAAAAGAAAGATTACCATGTAACAGTCCCTTTCTATCACAAGAACACCAAAACTTCAATAGAAACACATCCAATTTCTTTGGCTGTTGATTTACAGGCCTGTAATAGTCAATTCCGGATGTCGAAAAATATGATGGACAAACTTCCAATAGCCTTTTTTCCAGCAAATCCCACCTAGTGTCTGTTTTCCCATCCACCCAAAGCACTATGTAGCACCATTTCCCATCTGTTGAGAAATCTTATCCACCAAAACAATAAAACAAAATAAGAACTATGATCAACCAAAACAAAATTGAAAAAAGAATGATAACTGATAACAATAACATACTAAAAAGTAAATAAATAGGATATATCATAAGGAATTATGATCAAATCAATCAAGTGTTTAGCTTACTACACATAAATTAAAGATGAAAAATTTTAAACAAGATAAGAACTAACCAATTTGATTCATGATCCTAGTGATATTCAAACAGATACTAACATCTCATTAACATTAAAAAGAACAAAAAATAAAACAAGATCTAAGAAAATCAAAATAACCCATCACTTTTATTTATACAACAACTCAAAAAAACCCAGAATTTTTTAAAAATTTGCTGAATATATGAAGCTTACCTCCTCTAGAAATGCTTAACCCAAAGAGTAATATAATCCTACACAAATCACAGCCTAAACCAGTCTTATCAGGGCAATTCACTGATATAACAGTGGGATCTCCAGCTTTCTCTGTTGGACTTATCACAACAACATCATCCCTCAAAATTCCCATCTTTTCCCTTCCACTTACTCTTCACTCTGTTCCCTTGTTCCAGAGAAAAAAACCCAGTTTTTTTTTCTTTCTACCCTCTCTTCCTTGCTTCCTTATTTGTTTTGTAGTCCAGATTTGAAGCAAAAGGATTGAAATTTCCGTCAAAAAAAGGCAGTGGGAGAAACAAAAGTACACAACTTTGGGAAAAAAGAATCAAAATATTGAAATCTAATACTCTGTTTTTCTACTTTCCATGTGAATTTCAATTTCTCGCCGTTTTCCAAAGGTAATTTATTCTTTATGCATCGCTTGTTTTTCCTTAAAGGAAAGGGTTTTCATTGATCAAGTGGAATCAGTTTTACCTGATCTCAACACGTGGCGGTTTCTTATTTGATGGTATTAAAAGGCCAATCCGAATAAAACTTGGAAATTCCTCTTTTGGTGCATAATAAGAATAAAGATATTTATAGTAATTTTTTTCTTACAAAATAACCAGTCCTTATCTTACAAATTCTATTTATTACATAATTTTAAAAAAAATCCAAACATGTTTTTATGAAAAGGAAAGTCAAATATTTAAAATTAGGAAAATATTTTATGTATCGAAAAAAATTGTAAATATTTTAATTTTAGGGTTATAAACTTATTTTTTGTGTTAAAAATTTAAAATTTAAGATTTATGATTAAAATATATAGTTTATAATTTAAAATAATATATTAAAAATTTAAATTTTAACTTATAAATTTATCTTAAATCATAATTTCTGAATATATATAATCTAAATAAGTCATTAAATTTTAAAACTAAAACTGTATAATTATTTTTAAATTATTTTAATTAATATGTTTTAATATAGCTATAATTAATTTAAATCTTATTTTAATTTAAATATTGTTTTGTTAATTATATAATAATTTATAGGTTTGGTTTAGCGGTAGTAGCATCACCCCTAAGAATGGGAGGTTTTGGATTGGGTAGGTAGTTTGGTAATGGTAGGTGGAAATATTTTATTCTTATTATTATTTTTTTGTTTACAAGAACTAAAAATAAGATAATTAAATTTAGTTCGATTGATATTATTGTTAGTGTGATATATATAAGGACAGAATCAAAAATTTATTTAAAATATGTTATTTTTAAATAATGTTTTAAAAAATTAATTATTTATAAAGGGGCGTCAAATATATTTATTAATTTTTTATATAAATTATCTAAAAATATAATTTAAAAAAATTGAGGTATCATCTGACATCCAATCGTCTATATAACTATGCTCATGGATGTACATCTAAATGTAGACAGTGACGAAGGCACATGGAGTGGGAAGGCTCAATCGCCTTCAACCCTCAAAGAATTTTTTATTTTTGTTTTTTATTAATTTTTTCATGAATTTGTCTTCAACTTTTAAATGTTTACATTTTACCCCCTATTTTAAATATTAATTACGTCCTTAAATATAGATCAAAGATGTTTAAACATTTAATATCGTCTGATTTGAAGTGTAATAAAGTAAGTTGACATTTTTGCTTATTAGGTTTGTTATTTTCCTTTTATAATTATATTAAACTTTTATTTTCTTTCTAATACCAACTACTAACACTAACTATCTAGTTTCAGTAGTTAAGAAACGATTGTTGTTCCTAGGGATCACAGGTTCAAACATCAGTAATACCAGTACAATGTTTGAGCGATTAATATCTAATGATTGAGAAAATACTCTAAAACAGATAGTACTGTAACATTGTAACTGATTAAAAAAATAATACCAACTATGGTAATTAATGTTCTTTAATTAATTAATTTATTTATTTTGTTTGTTGTTCTTTCTCCATCTTTTAAGTAGGCATTGTAACTTTTATTGGTGCATTTTTATAAATAATTATTGTGTTTAAAATATTATATATTTATATAACTTTTCATATACTAATAATTTATATTCTATAATCTTTAAAAAAATATTGGTGTATTTTTTATAAATAATTATAGTGTTTAAAGTATTATATATTTATATAATTTTTCATATACTAATAATTTATATTGTATAAATTTTAAAACAATTGTACTCCATACCATATTTGGGTCAAGTTAGATAATATTTTGATGTGTTTCAGTTATTTTTGTTATTGTATTTATGTTTGTACGACTTTATTGTATTAAAAAATATTATTTATTATTTTAGATTTTTAATATTTTAAAATGAGTTAATACGTCGATTGAGTATAGCTCAATTCACATTATCCTCGATATATTATATAAGAGGACATAAAATTTAATATATTTAACTATTCAAAATCTTTCGATTTATAATTAGATAAAAATTTAGGTAATATTGAAATTGTATATCGAATATTTTTAAAAAATAAATTTATACCATTTCCCCACAATTCCTAACTTTTATTTTGTTTTTCAAATCTACCACCTTGGTAAAGTGATTCCCTCCCACTTGTAAAACAAATAAAGAAAAAATATCATAAAATTCAAAATTTGTTGAATTATAGGTAGAGGGACTAAATTCAAATTATGAAGAAAATATAGGGTTTGAGAGCACAATTAGACCCAAGAATGGAATGATTTTGCTTTCAATCGCGCTTATTTTCGATAATGAAAAAAATATATATTTTTTTATAATTATCGTGTCCAACTCATATTTTTATTGGAAATTAATTAATATCCATTTAATTAATATAAGGTTTAGAGACTTAATTTAGGGTTATGATTTATGAATTTAGGCGTAAAAATTTAGAATTTAGGGTTTAAAGGTTAAGATTTAGTTTTTATGGTAATATGGTGAGAATTTAGGTTTAATTTAACAATTATCTCTAAATTCAAAATACATACATCTAAATTTCTAAATCCTTAATGATACACCCTAAATTAATTCTTAAAAATCTTAACATTAAAATAATTATAAAAACTTTTAATTTTTATCGTTAATATATTAAATAATTAGAAAAATTCTACAACGAGCGTCGAACACTGTTAAACTTTACTAACGTTGAACATTGTTGAACACCATTAAATTAATTAATAAAGATTATAAATCTCAATGATTCAACATACAATTAATAAAAGAATGATATACTCGACATATAACTAATAATTTTATGTTAAATCCTTAAAATTTATAATTTTTATTAATTAATTTAATAATGTTTAGCGATATTTAACGTTAATAATGTTTAACGGTGTTTAACGCAGATCGTAGAATATCCAAATAATTATCCATATTATCATTATAACTTAAAGTAAGGCAAATTTCATACACAATCCAAATAAATATCTTGAGGTGATGTACTAATCAAAGAACGTTAACGTGGCACTCGAGTTAATAGTAAAATAGCTTTTCAGTGTCATATCAATTATTTGAAAATAAATAATTTGATAAAATTTCAAATAATAAAGATAATACAAATTTTGAAAGAAAAAAAAAACTTTCATATGATCGTAATATATGATTTATTAATTAATTAATTTAAAATATACTATAGGTCAGTTATAAGATCGTTTTTTTAATTTAATTTATTCTATTAACGAAACTAAAATTTGAACTTCTAATAATTTCATTTAACTTCAAAGATAAATTATAATTTTTTAATAGTTTAAAATTATTATAAAATAGTATTTGTTTATACATGTTTTTAATCGTTTTATAATATATATCTTGTAGACAAAATAATTTAAATGCGTATCTTTTTAAGATAAATATCGTTCTGTTTTTACTGAAATATTTATTGAGAGAAATTATATTATAGATCATTTTCGTCACGTCATCCGTGAGACTAGGGCTGTAAACGAACCGAACGAACACGAACGAGGGTGTGTTCGTGTTCGTTCGTTTAACTTTAACCGAACAAATGAACGAACACGAACATAAACAAACACAAATTTTCTTGTTCTTGTTCTTGTTCGTTCGTTAAGAATTGTAGCTTATTCATGTTTGTTTATGTTTGTTCGTTTATCATTTAAACGAACAAACATAAATGAACGTAAACGAACGTAAACTAACGAATATAAATAACATATATAATATACTAAATATTTAATATTTTGGATTAATTAGATTAATTCAGCTAATCAACTGATTTTAAACCGAATTAGTCGATAACTAATTTTTTTTTTAAAAAAAACTCTTAATTATTATATGAAAACTAACATTTAACTGATTAACTAGTTTTGTTTTGGTTCGATTCAATAACTCGGTTTAACAGAATAATAAACACCCCTAGCCTATAACAAGAAAGTTTTTAACGAGTCATAAAATAAAACTTCTCAACTCGAGCAACTCAAAATTTTTTGACTCGACTTACTTGATCTAATACTCATCCTTATAGATACATATGAATAAATTTAAACGAACATAAACGGACATAAATGAACGAACATAAACGAACAGATTACCGAACGTTCACGAACATAAATGAACGAACGAGCTCTTTATTCATGTTCGTTCGTTTAACTAAACGAAAGAAAAATCTTGTTCATGTTTGTTCGTTTAACTAAACGAATGAAAAATCTTGTTCATGTTCGTTCGTTTAATAAATAAACGAACATAAACGGACTTCTCGTCGAACGGTTCACCGAACGCCCGATTCGTTTACAGCCTTACGTGAGACCGACCAATCAAAAATATTTATTAAATCTTTCGCTTGATAAAAAAATAATTTTAAATATGACTGATAAAAATAACCTATAATATAATTTTTTACTTATTAAATTCTCTAACATATATACTATTATTTAAAAACATGTCATATAAAATATTCCAGTATTAGCTAAAATTTTAACCTAACTTTTGTAGGAATTTTTAAGGGAAGATTGTATTATATTGCATTAACCGTAAATAACATCATCAATTGTAATGTCCGTAATATAATCTGATACATCATATAAGAAAATAAAATGTTTATTACAAAAAAATTTATTTTGTAAATACAATATCTTTTACGGTGTTTGGGGATAACAACAACTGCATATGACATCATCCCTAATATATTATTTTATTAAAAAAATTCTATTTTACGAAATATTATAAAAATAATAATATTTTAATAAATAGCACCACCTACATATAATATTATCTTTAAATATTATAAAAATATTATATTTTACAAAATAAATTCTCCTTCCCTATATATTTTTAATTATTTTATTGAAATTCAATATTCCCATAAATTTTCTATGTTAAGTGCCTTATAAATAGAATATAAATAAAAAACTCGCGACCATATTACCGTTTCCGGATAACTTGGAGACTTATCGCGATAAATTGACGATAAGTTAGGTGAGTCACAGATCACCAAACGCTCTGCCTCTCTTAATTTCTTATCCATTTCAAGATCTGGCCACGTGGGAAATCTTTATATGTCCTCCCGTCACGTGTTCGTTTACAACGGCCAGGACCTAGGGAGAGGATATTCGCTGGAATCGTACTCAGAGTTATAAATTTGCGCCGGGAATCAAAGTCGGCCACGTCATACTGTTCATTGACCTTTTGCTTTGACTGGTCAGCACCGACATTTGAGACAATTCAATGTAGTGCCTTAAAGATACTGATAAACAGGGGTGAATGTTCGATTCAAGTCGAGTTTAAAAAATTTGAGTCGAATCAAATTGAGTTTTCGAGTTTTTATGAAAATTTAGTTTTAACTATTTATCATGTTATAATATAATTTAATTTAAATTTAATCGATTTTCTTTAATCATATAAGATATATCTCTTTATTTTTTCATATGTGATAATAATTTTTCATATGTGATAATATTTTTTCATATTTTCAGATATCTATATATCATAAAATTAAGAGACTTATCTCGAAATTAAAAATAAATTATTTAATAATAAAATTTTTTATCTTAAAACTCAAACTTTATTTAAATTTTTTAAGTTAAATCAAAATAAATCAAATATTTTTTGAATCGAACTAATTTTTTTATAAAATCAAATTTTATCTATTCCTACCGTTAATCTTATCTGATAAAGGCGTGGGGTAGGGATTAAGTTTTATTATTGACGCCTTAATAGTTAAACAAATATTTAATATTTTGGGTAACTTACTATTTAATATTCTTAACTATTAATTACTTATAGGAAAATTCTACAACGGGCGTCGCACACCGCTGAACACCGTTACTGTTGAACACCGCTGAACATTATTAATTTTTTTAAAAAAAATCAAAATCAAAAGGACTTTAATTGTAATTAAAATTATCTATAAAATAAATAAAAATTAAATTAAATAAATATTAAATATTCTATTTTATTATTTTCTTATTATTTTCTTATTTTCTTATCGTTTGAAAACATTCACTATACTGTACTCTACAGACTGCCATCGCCCATCGTCATTGTCTTCCCTATCTTTCACAGCCACAGATAACGTTATTTTTTCGGCGAAAGTTTGCTCTCGTTCAAATAACCCAACACCGGCGAAGTATTTTTTCTGTGTAGATCGCTCTCTCTCTCAGTTTCAATTTGATGATTCGATTCATAAAGATTGAGAATATTTACCTGCACCGTGAGATGAAATCAAACAACGATTCAAACCACGACGAAAGCGACGACGAATGGCTACTCGAACCACAATGGAAGCAATGGACGAAACTCAAAGAGAGAGCAATCTATACAGAAAAAATACTCTGTTGGTGTTGGGTTATTTGAACGAGAGAAATTCTTCGTCGGAAAAATAACATTGTTGTTTGTGATTGAGTTCTGTGGAAGATAGGGAAGAAGATGATGGCGATGATCGCTCTCTCTGAGTTTCAATTTGATGATTCGATTCATAAAGATTGAGAATATTTACCTGTACCGTGAGATGAAATCAAACAACGATTCAAACCACGACGACGAACGGCTACTCGAACCACAATGGAAGCAATGGATGAAACTCAAAGAGAGAGCGATCTATACAGAAAAAATACTCCGTTGATGTTGGGTTATTTGAACGAGAGAAATTCTTCGCCGGAAAAATAACGTTGTTGTCTGTGATTGAGTTTTGTGGAAGATAGGGAAGAAGATGATGTCGATGGTCTGAGTATAGTTTGCGTGAATGTTTTCAAACGTGAGGCTGTTTTTCAATTTATTTTTATGATTTTGTTTAAGAAAATAATAAAATAGAATATTTAATGTTTATTTAATTTAATTTTTATTTATTTTACAGATAATTTTAATTACAATTAAAGTCCTTTTGATTTTGATTTTTTTTAAAAAAAATTAATAATGTTCAGCGATAACGGTGTTCAGCGATAACGGTGTTTAGCGGTGTGCGACGCCCGTTGTAGACTCATCCTTACTTATATTAAAATTAAATAATTTTAAAAAGTACGAACTTAAATCACATAAAAAACGTATCACTTTTACCTTTCAATACGTTCTAATCAAGCTTTTTAAGAGATAAAATAAATATTCGAAAGGTGAAAGTATAATGATTAATTCTAATTAACTATATATGTTTAAAAAATCTAATTAACTAATCTTAGATTATTAAAAATATAGGATAAATTATTCATATGATCACCAAATTATTTTATCGTATTTATTTTAATAATCAAATTATGAAATTCTTTAATTAAATTATCAAACTTTTTAATTAGTCACATTTTAGTCACCGTTGTTAACAAATTAACAGACGACTGATATGACAGTTAATAAAAATATAAAATAATATATTTGATTTATGTTATTTACTTATTATATTAATTTAATTAATAAAATAATCAACCAATCAAATGATCGCGTATGTGTTAAAAGAAAAATTAAATAAAAAATAGGAAAAACTTTTACCACCACACGAATCTATTCTTAATTATATAAATTTCACCCTTTTATATGGATATATATAATTCAATAAATAATAAGAAAAAAATAAAAATATTAAAAATGATTAGAATCTAAATCACTTAAGATGCGTAATATCATACTAACCACCGAATCAAGTCAAATACTCAATTAAAAAGAAAATAATTTTAATATATTTAAAGTAGTTAAAGTAAGATTTAAAATGAAAATGCATTTATAATTTTTTAAATAGGAAGATTTTTTATTTTTATTTTAAAATTAATTCAAATATTTTTATATTTATTTTAGTAATTTTTCTCTAATATTTACTGCATCACGTAAACTTAAAAAGTTTTACACTAAATTTGGATCGTTGAATGATAATAATAAATGACTAAGATTATTTTCGTATCTTTTTTCTCAGGTAATAATTTTCACATATCAGGTTCAAAGCTTAATCCACTCCAAGATTATTATATTTCTCATTAATTTTATTTTAATCAGGTGGTGATCACTAGTGACGGATCCAAAAAATATTTTAAGATGGACACAACTCATAAATTTTTAAAAAATTTAAAGACTAATGCATAAAATTTTTAAAAATTAAAGACAAATGTATAAAATTTAGAAAGTTCAGGGTAAGTCCAGGTCCACCCTATGCTTCAAGTGGATCCGCCACTGGTGATCACCACCTATTAAACAAAATAAATTAAAATTCAATAAAATCTATCTAGTTAAATAATGACACGTGTTATCATCTGATTAGTTGATTAATTTTATTACTAACCAAATTAATATAATAAAAATTAAATATATAATTTTATAATTCTCATTAACTATCATATCACTTATTTATTAATTCTTTAATTATAATAACAAAAAATTAATAATCTAATTAACGAGTTATTTAATTCGATTATTTACCCAATATATATTTAGTTTAGTGGAATGTTGAAACCATTGAATCTAGATAAAAGTAGTCCAAATCATAAAAAGTAAATTATTTATAGATGTACCTTTTGGACATTGTCAAATCATACACCAATTATACAACACCTTTATATCAGCCGCCTTCAAATAATATTTCAATTTTATTCATTTAATTAAAAAATATAAAAAATAAAATAATAAGTAAATAATTATCATCTTTTTAATTTCTTATTATTATATCATCGAAACGAGTTCAGTAATTAATCTATCTCGTTCTATTAACTTATATTAAGAATAGATATTGATTATAAATTTTAAAATTTTACGTTTTGTTGATTTATATTAAAATATTTAAGACAAAAATTAATTTTTTATCACTGATAAAATAAAAAACTCTTATTATCTCATCTAAATATAAAGATTTTAATTTTTTAAATTTAATAATATTATTAAATATCTAAATAAATATAAACTCTCAAGCCTTAAATTAAATAAAATAATTTCAATTGCTATAATCATAGGAGACATACAAACCATGGTTTTTTCTTTCTTTCTTTCTTAACAACTAAACTATGAAAATGACATGCTTTGAAAGTAACATTCCACCATTCCAACTCTTTACCTTTACTTTTGGACTTTCTCAAACTTAACAAGTCTAGTCCACCTAAAATTCGTATTTACGATTATATTTGGGTTACTCAATTATAAATAAACTTACGATTGAATCGTTTTTCGTAATAAAATATATCCATTTGATCGTTTTTATCACTTGTATATGCTCAGTAATATTCGAGTACATCATTTGAAATTATTGATTATTGTAATAGACAAATTGATAAAAAAAATTAAATATAAAAGATAATCCAAATGTAATATTATCTGTAATTGACTGATTCGAATATAACATTTATTAATTGAATAATCTAAATATAATCTTACCCATAATTAAATGACTCAAATATAACTTTTTAATAATTAGGTGACTGAAATGTAACGAGCGACTAAAATGAAACTCTACTTATTATAATTGAGTGACATAATGTCATTTAAAAAATATAAAAAACCGAATTCAAAATCGAGGGCTTTAAAGAAAATTTTCTTACAAAACATATTTATCATAAATTTTATTTTACATAATTCATATATTTTAAACATAAATTCTAAAATTTTAAACCTTAAATTATATTGTAAATCATAAAATTTAAATCAACTTATTCAAACAAAAATTTATGAATTATGCAATTATATATAAAAATATTTTTGATATTTTTAAGCTCGACTTTAAGGTTTTACTTATAATATTTTAATTTTATACTTCAAATACAACGAAAATTATTTAATGTTTAAATAACAATAAATTAAATTCTAACATGATGAAGTACTAAAATTTTTAAATATAATTAAAAAAATTAAATATTAATATTGCAAGAGAAGCAAAACAAATTATTTTTTTTCCGTATTAAATATTTATTATATTCAATTTAAATAATAAAAAATAATTGAAAAATCAATTATACAGAAATATGTGAGTGGGCGCGTTCAGCTTGACTTGTAAAAAGGAAGACCGTCCCGTTAAATGCACTCCATAAACAAATTGTTTTTTAATCGGTTATACAATAATAGTATATGTTTTAGTGTACTAAATTTTTAATAATTTTAATTATAATATAAAATTTTGTTTTACGGTTTAATTATATAATCAAACTGCATGAGTCATTTAACCTCAATGGTTAAAAGAATGATTATTGTTCCTAAATATCACAGAGATAACTTATAAAGTTTTAGAGAAAAAATTATAAAATTTTAGGATAAAAATATATTTTAATAAGAATATATATTTTAAAAAAAATCATACACAAATTTTAATTTTTAGAAAAATTAAGTTCTTTCCTATTGCATTAATCTATTCTATTTTTTATAGGAAAAAAAATAATATATTTAATACTTTTCTAGTTTTCTTAATATTTTTTATAAAATATATAATTTGAGTAAAAATCTCTTATCTCTTAGTCATGTCTCTTCCGTTAAAAAATTTTAAAAAATTAAATCTTGAACCACGACCCTAATTTTTACGTCCTAAATTCTAATCCCTACACCTTATCTCTAATTCTTTAAATTCTAACCACAATTCTTAATTTTAAATCATAAACCCTAGACTCACTAATTTAAAGTAAAGACACAATTAGGTGGTAGATGATTAGCACTCGTACGATTTATATATATAACTATTTCAACTTTTAAAGTAGAAATCCCCTGTTCCTAATCGTACTTTATTTTATGTGTCCTGTTAAATATTTTTAAAAATTTAAATTTTAAATTTTAATCTTAATTTTTTTAGTCCTAAACCTTAAACACGACATCTTAAACAATATATCTTACTCTTAATTTTTTTACGCTTAATTATAATTTTTAATCTTAGATTCTAAATCACTAATTTAAAATAAGATATTAATAAAAATATAATTAAAAACTTCAATATACTAAGATAAATATAGATTTTTTTCACTCATTAGGTTCGCAAAACTTAATGATTAAATTCAATAAAAATCCAAACCGACCATCGAAATATTGATCGAATAAAAATAAGAAAGAAAATGAATAACACAGAAATTCAAGCAAGAAAGCGGTAACCTAAGAGCCATGTTCTGGAAACACGAGGCAGCCATGCACGCCATGCACGTAGCACACTATTATTACAGTATCCCAAGTGTCCTGCATGTTGTGTGCTGGACTTTTGAACGCAACTCTTTTTAAATCATCGCTGCAAAACGGTGAAAATCCTCAAGAAATTAAGGAAGACACAAAATGAAATCAGGAGGACGAAGATCAACTCCACCCGGCGCCGCCGTAGCCGTCGGAATCTTAACCTCGAGCCTGGTCTTGTCTTTCAGCTTAGCTCTGCACCAAACTCCACAAGAGCCAACGATACTCCAAGTCACAGACGATCCAAATGTCTCGATTCTCAAGACCAAATTCTCTAGAAACCATGTCCATAACCAGTTCCGAGTCTTCATGGAAACGTACGGGAAAAACTACTCGACCGGGGCGGAGTACATGCACCGCCTCGGGATCTTTGCCAAGAACTTGGTGAGGGCTGCTGAGCACCAGGTGCTTGATCCCACGGCTGTGCATGGGGTCTCTCAGTTCTCTGATCTATCCGAGGAGGAGTTTGAGAGTCTTTACACCGGGTTCAAGGCCCCGGCGCCGGCAGCACCGTTGATGGGTGGTGAAGCAGAGAAGTTGGAGGTTGATGGGTTGCCTGAGAGCTTTGATTGGAGAGAAAAAGGAGCTGTGACTGAAGTCAAGATGCAGGTAAACTTTAATTTACTCTAGTCAGGGCGGTTCAAAATTTTGGAATCCTGTTTAATTTATTAAAATTTGACCTATACAAATAATTATCTACTATCCTTATTAATTCTAAAAATATAATCCTTAAAAAAGAATTATCTATAATCTTATTAGTTCTAAAAATATTCCCTTAAAGCAATTATTTATTTTAAGGGCCTCTCTGTGATCACTACTATCGCATTTTTTTAGAATTCTACTGACTTTATAAAAACAATAATTCGTAATAAGAATAATTAACGAAATTCTATAATTAATTATTACATTTAAAAAAACATTTATAATATTTTAACAATTATAATTTATTTTTCTTGAGAGTGTTTTAAAATTTTATAATAAATTTTTAGATTAACATATCTAATGAACGTAGTTTATCAAAATTTTAGGTCCTCATTTTTAAGGGTGATCACTTTTATTGCGTATATCCAGAACCTCACCAACCCTAGTCTTAATCTTATTTTAGGGCCTACGCCGTCAGTAAATCAAATATTTACCCTTAAATTAAAAGGGTAATTATTTTTGACGATGATTCATTGTATTTATAGGGTACTTGTGGATCATGTTGGGCATTTAGCACTACCGGTGCCATTGAAGGAGCCAATTTTATAGCCACCGGGAAACTTCTAAATCTAAGTGAACAACAGCTCGTTGATTGCGATCATGTGGTAATTACATTATATGAAAATTCTGACTCCGTCGCTGTTCATTCATCCATTCGAATTTTGTATTCTTAGTTTTGATGTTCTGTTGTCTTTCCATGAAGTGCGACATAACACAGAAGGACGTTTGCGACAACGGTTGCGGCGGAGGCCTAATGACGAATGCCTACAAGTATTTGATCGAGGCCGGTGGATTGATGGAGGAGGGTGCATATCCGTATACAGGGAGACCAGATGAATGCAAGTTCAACCCTGATAAAATAGCCGTTAAAGTTGCGAATTTCACCAACATCGCTATCGATGAAAACCAAATTGCAGCAAATCTAGTCCATCGAGGCCCTTTAGCCGGTGAGTTAATTCGATTCTTAACAAGAACATAGACTCACGTATGAACTCGATCACATTATACTTATAACTCGATCACATTATACTTATATTCGTATCCGACACTTGCATCTGTAGTTGGGTTGAATTCCATCTTCATGCAAACCTACATAGGAGGCGTGTCCTGCCCGATCATCTGTGGAAAGAGAGGTGTGAACCATGGAGTCTTGCTTGTGGGATATGGTGCCAAGGGGTTTTCCATTCTCAGACTCGGAAACCAGCCGTATTGGATCCTAAAGAACTCATGGGGCAGAAGCTGGGGAGAGCATGGATATTATCGGCTTTGTAAAGGCCATGCCATGTGCGGGATCAACACTATGGTCTCGGCAGTGGCAACACAAGTCTACTGAAATAGTATTGATTCATATTAAATATATTTTTATAATCTTCCAAATATAATTATTTTCTTAGATATCACTAAGTGTGTGTCATGAATTGTAATAAACATAATTATATTTAATATCTCGTGCTAATCCAAATATAACTCCCATTCAATGAGTAGAAAATTCTGGTGATATATATAGAAATAATCCATGATGCTGGATATTCTGCATTAATTCATGCATATATGGAAACCTGCAGGCATTGGTTCCCAGACATGGTTTACAAGAAAAACTCTGATTAAACTTTCAGTAGGACAAATATAATTAAGTAATCAGATGAATCACTCAACAGTAAATAAGAGAAAATCCAATCATATTTATACTCGGTAGTATAAATATGGAAGGTCAGATTTCTATATTGAGACATATTGTAGCCTATCTGAATCTGAGTACAATGTATAATTTAGAACCAGACACTGATACAAGGAGAATTGCAGCCTCAATCAAGCAGATTGAGTAGTTAAGAACTGGTGCAGTACCAGTACCAGTTACCACCCTAGTAATTCATCTATGTATGGAGCTATCGGAAGTTGCTACTTTTATACACCAAACAAGTCTTGTTGCAAATTGATCCAACCCCATTACCAGCCTGCGATGACGCCGGAAACGTTGTAATTTGTATCGGATCGAACCGGAGTTGAACAGATGAAATTGGCAATGTCTTGAAGGGGCCTTCTTAATCTTGTTTTTTGTTTTTTGGAGGAGGATGAAGCTTTAGCAGGGTATTTGCAGGAGAAAGGAGGGATGTTCTCCTTGTTGTCATTTTCATCAAGGGAGACAACAGCCATTTGGTCTTGGATTGTTGTGCTAGAGGAAGAGGAAGAGTGGGGAATGGTGGAGGAGAGGAGAGACATATAAGTAAATAAGTGATGGTGAATTTTGGAGGAAGATTTCAGTTCAAACTTCAAACATTTTTAACAAAAGGTTTTGATTTTATGGAGGGAATTTTGGTGGGTTGAATAGGAAAATAAACCGTCTTAGTTTGGAAATATTTTAGATAAACATATAGACACCGCTTATAAACTTGTTATATTTGGAAAATTGGATTCATCCAAACAAATGGGGACGTAGCTCAGATGGTAGAGCGCTCGCTTAGCATGCGAGAGGTACGGGGATCGATACCCCGCATCTCCATTTTTCTGCTTTATTTTTTTCTTCTTTTTTTGTAGTTTGTGTCTACCCCAATACTCTTAGCATGCAGGGAACTGGCTGCAAGGAGGAGGTAAACCCCTAACCCTAAACATAATCTTTGATTTGTAAGATGGCATTATCAGTCTCTCTCAACTCTCAAACCTTTCTGTTCATCGCAGTCGCAGGTTTGAGTTGACTACCAGGTCTGGTCTGGTCTGGTCTGTTTTTTCTAGTTTGTACCCTTTTTACTATGGTCTTACACATGCACACATTTCTACCTACGTTTGTTGTTTCTTTGCCAACATCATTACTACACATGTGCAGACATGCTCCCTTTAATATTAAAACTCTTTCTTTTTCTTGTCTCATTTCCAGAGACTATCAGAAATTCCTCATGCTCTTGTGTTGGTCTGGTTTAAGTTCTCGCTGATTGCTTCACTTGCCAAAAGTGTCAGCAACAGTATCTGTAACTTCTTGAATGGTTAGGTCTGGTTTGCATTCAGTTTCAACCCAGAATAGTTTTCTTGCACAAGTCGCTTGGATTGCCTTTCTGCCATTTCTTTCCCTTGTTAATTCCTTAATAAAGGAATAAGAAGCACTGCTAGGAGTAGGCTAAACAGTGTTTCCTTGGTTGGTGATGAAGTTTGAGGCTAAAGTTGCAGGGTTATTAGACATGGTGACCATATATATGATGTTCCCTTATCTAAAGTCCACTACATGCGTAGGTATATGTGACTATATGACGTGCCCCATCATTTCCATGCAAGAGGGTGTCGCAAAAGTACGAGTCCTTCAGCCCAAGTGTTTAAAGGAATGATTATTGTTTCAAGAAGTTATAGGTTCAAGCATCAGCGATGCCAACAGAGTGATTGAGCGATCAATATCAAATGATAAAGATTATAAAACAGATACTACTGTAACCACTATAGCTTACTAAAAAAAAGGGTGTGTCAAAAACGACCCACACCTAAAACATGGTTTTAGGGTTGGTGGGATTGGTCGAATTGGAAAGCCTTTGGTCGATGTGGGATGTATCCTTGTTGTCCAAAAGTGTGGATTCATATATTTGAAGACCTAACATTTCAATTTTTTTTTTCACTTTAACCAAATTTCTTGGCGGAGACTTTTGAAAATTGAGGGAGAATTTAAAAGATTTATTGATTAGGGGTATTTAAAATCAGATCAGCGGGTATTCAGCGGCTCAATAAATGTGTAATTAAAACAATGTATAAATGACATGGTGTAAATATGCAATTATTCTATTTTATTTTTAACTATTACGACATCAGTCAGTTAATTTTAACGGTCGGTGGTTATTTCGATACCATTTTAATAGTTAATCGGTGTATTTGACGCTTTTTAAAACATTGTGGTCATTTCGATACTAACCCCATAGTATGGTGGTTATTTGTGTAATTTACCCTATAAAATATTTTGATACAAGTTTGTGTAAATTAAAGTTTATACAAATCTTTTAATTTTAAAATTTCGAAATTTAAGATACCGTATAAGTTTTTTGTTATAGAGCGTAGAACTTAAGATTTATAATTAAAATTTAAAGTTTAATGTTTATGATTTAAGGTTTAAAGTAAGATTGTAAATTTACGTTTTATGCAAAATTGTGAACAAATTGACGTTAAACATGTGTTTCGTGAAAGTAATAAAGTAATTGATATATTCATGTGAGAATTTTGGGTTTAACTTTTTCTGCAACTTCTTGATGTTGTTCTTAAATACATTTTAATTAAATTAAATTAAAATTGGATCGAATATATCTCTATTTATTAATATAAATAATAAATATTTAATCTTCGCAAATTAAATTTTTAAACTCTAAATTAAATCCTTAATTATTTCGTAATAAACAACATGGCAATCGAATAATACAAAGAAAAAGAGTAATCAGTTTAAAAGTTAAAACCAAATAAATAAAATATCAATATTTCAAATAAATAAATAAATAAATCAATATTTCACAGCTCCGATCATTGCTCATATTCTTCGCCATTAAAGCCTTATTTCCGTTTATTGTTCACTTCATTTATGTTTTTCTTCACTTATTCACTGTTCTGATTCGCTTATTGTTCAGAAGGAACGTTGTTGTTTCATCGTTGCAGGATTTTGTTTTGAATCTGAGGATTGGTATGAATTCTTTGAATCACTTGCATTTCCGTTTTTTATCCTTTTTTGTGTATTTTTTCTGAATTTTTATATATTTATTTGGATTTTGGAGATATTATAATCATTTGCATTGCTTGAAATTCATCTGTACTGATACTCAACTTGCAAGATCCGAAGGTGTTTCGCTCGATTTTTAGATTTTAATTTTATTCTGCATCGCTTGTTCGGTTGCTGAGAAAATAATTGAAAATTGAACGTAAAAGAAATTCTTCACATTACACATTTTTCATTTTATAATTCCTGCCGGTTATTATTATTATACGTCATTTAGCTCAACCTTTTTCCTCTTTTGTTGAACTGAGCTATAACGAATTATATATATATATATATAAATTCTTCCCTCTTATTTTCATTTTTCAGGTGGAACTATAGGCTTTGTTTCTGATGATCTGAGTCTGTGCGTTTATTTTTTTTCTTCAATTTTTATATCGCGGGAGTCGGGACAAGAAAAAAAGCTTTTTGAGATGGGGATGTTTGATAAATTTCCAGTGCCTAAAGAGAAAGCAGTAAGTTTAATTCATTCTTCTTCTAATCCATGATTTAAAGCTTTGTTTGGCTGCAGCTTTTGCTACTCTGCTTCTAAAGCTTTTTGCCTTTATTTTTTTTTCCAAAATGAAAAACTATAATTGATGGTAATAAATAAATGACTAAAACGTTATACCGATTCTAATATAGTTATTTTTAAGTACTTGTAAAGTCGGATGTTTTTTATTTTTCAATCTGAACTAAAAAATTGAGTAATAAAAGCAACAACAAAATGGTTTTGTAATTTGTTGTATGTTTTGGCAACCATCTTGAGGTTGGTGGAGCTGGAAACGTATAATGGTTTTTATTTGTTTTTATATAGGACGCCTTACTTGGATTATGTTATTATTTTGAATTGTGGGCTGCTTGGTTTATTGTTATAGAGATTAGAGTACATATTTTTGGTGAAAATTTTGATAAAGTGTGGGGGAAGAAGAAGCATTTGTGTTATGGTTTTTCTTATGGTCATTTCTTTTGTTTACATATTGATTAAAACCAGCATTTAATTGGTGAGCTTTCAAGAGTAGACGAGTGTTGGAATGCTACACGTTTTGATTCACTGCCTCATGTTGTCCGCATCCTGACATCAAGAAATCGTGAAGGTGAACTCGAGATTTTAAAGGAACAAATCGATGTAGTCGAGGAAGTTGTAGACGAAGTTGTTCACACTTATCATGGTGGCTTCAACAAAGCAATCCAAAATTATTCTCAGGTTCTTTTATATTTTCTGCAAAGCTAAATCTTTTTACAGTGTGCTTCTCAAGTTTGTTTTATTATATAGTAAATGGCTCTTTTTGTGTTCTTTTCTCGGTTAAACTGCAAATTGATTTGCTTCAAAAACCCATTTTGATGATCGTTTTGCTGATTATATCTGTCCACTACTCTTATTTTTCTCAATTATTTTCTTCTGTTAATGTTGGATCCACACTTGGATATATAGAATGTTTTTCTCTATAGTTTCAGACATAGAATCATTTTATTTTTATTCTAAATCTTGTTGTAAAATTGCATGTGAATAAAAAACATGTCTTTTAAGAATAAACATTAGGCTTCATAGGAATGGGACTTTATACCCCTTAGAAATTCTCCATCATTTTTGCGGTTTCTCTTTTGTAGTTCTTATACTTGAATCCTATGATTCTGCAGATACCAGGGAGAAAAAGTTGCAATTCTACTTATTCACAGAAACAAAATAATAAAAATATGAATTATAAATCAAAACACACATTCGATTTAGAAATATAGAAGATTTACCTTGATTGAGTATTTGATTTCTACTTATGCCTTTGATTTCCCATCTTGTACAATAGAGTCCACTATCAATATCATGCTCACTGGATACTCATGGTAATGAATCCTATTACATGATAAATGATTGGTAAACATTATATCACTGAATAAACTAGGCTTGGAGTAACTAAATAAATAAATTTGCATTGAAACTAATTATCTCTGGTATGATAACTTTAATGAGGTGTTGTCTTTCTTGAATATTGATATATTTCTTTTCCTTGTTTTGTTTTTGTATCGACAAGAAGGAAACATGTAATAGTCTGTATTTTTCTTTTGGAAAATATTACCATAATATTCTGATTGAATTACCTATTATTTACTGTAATGATTGACGTCATTTTCTCTTTTATCTTTTCCTTGTTGAAATCAATAGAGGAAAATGAGCTTTACATTTTTTTATTACTGTTTATTCTTCAGATCTTGCGATTATTCAGTGAATCTTCTGAAAGTATTGATGTCTTAAAGGATGATTTGGCTGAGGCAAAGAGACGTCTTTCTGCACGCAATAAACAGTTGCATCAGTTGTGGTATCGATCTGTTACATTGCGACATATTATCTCCTCGTTAGATCAGATTGAGGGCATAGCTCAGGTTTGTTCATCATTATTTCTGTCATTCAAATGATAATTTCATGCTTTATCTTCATTAGAATTTGGCGCTTTCACTTCCATTGCATCTTCCTGTGTTCCAGCAATTAATCCAGTAAGTATGATGAATCACCTAGTTTGTTTGTTACCTGGATCAGGTTCCTGCTCGTATCGAGAAGCTCATTTCAGATAAACAGTTTTATGCTGCAGTTCAATTGCATATTCAGTCAGCATTGATGCTTGAGCGAGAGGGCCTTCAATCGGTAATTTAAGATGTTGCAAGCAGTGTATATGTTTCTATTTTTTACTTTGTTTTTGGTGAAACTTTGGTTTAACTCATGTTGCTGTTGATCCCTAGATTAGATTGTTGTTGGCTTAAAATGTGACCTAAACTTGTTGTTTTAGCTTCTCTTACATTTTATCTATTTTAGAGTAACTTGTTGTTTTGACATAAACAGATCAGGTGTCAATCTTTAAGTTGTTATGCCTTTCAAATTAAATGGCCATATTTATGAAACAGTTGTGGTTAAGTCTCAGCATAAGGGATTAGTTAAGTATCTGGAAAAATGCAACAACAACAACAAAAAAAACTTTATTACTTTGGCTTTGTTTCACGTTGACCCCTATGCTTTGAAAGTGAGGACATTGACCTCTAAACTAAATATGTTATACAGTTTTAACCTTAAATTTAGTAGACTGTTGATTGGCCTTCTTTTATCTCTTTATTTATGGCATAATACAACAAAAAATAATATTAAACCATTAAAATGTCTGAAACTACGCTCAACATGCAAAACAATCCAGATGTACATAAATAAGTGGGGGAAAAAGATGGAAGAATTGATCCCAAATGAAAATGGAACAATTCATGCCTTATTTCATATGTTCATAAAAAAGAGGTTTCAAAATAGCAAATAATCAACCTAGCCATGGAATAAATCTCAAACTTATAAATAGTTCAGCTTTTCTACAACTTCATTTTTTTAATTGATATTATAGAGAGCTTTAAGATGTTCTGCTTGCATTTAATCATTATCTAGGTTGGTGCTCTCCAAGACATTCGATCTGAACTGGCAAAGTTGCACGGTAATCTGTTCTTTAAAGTTTTGGAGGACTTGCATGCACATCTTTACAATAAGGGTGAATACAGGTATTTCTATCTATTAAGGGCTTGTCTTGTTCTTTTTGTGATTCATTTTCTCATCTATTGACCTTGAATAGGAAACAAAAAGATAATTGATTAAACATGTTACCTGCAAGCATTTTCTGGAGAGATTTCCCTTTAACTAAACTTTTGGTCATTAAGCTGATTAAGTTCTTCTGCAGCTCAGTTGCATCAAGCATGCTTGAAAAGGATGATGAAGTGCCAACAACCACTGCTGATGCAATTGTTGATGGATCATATAGAATGAGTTCAATTAATGGAGGGTAAGTCCTTAAGCTTTTATATTGATTCTAATTTGATTCTCAATCTTTGAACTGATTCATTTGGTCCTTAAGCTTTTAAAATGGTTCCGTTTTAGTCCTTACTACATATATTTTGGTTAATACCGAAGTAATGTCCAAGTTGTATCTTTTGTGGCACAATATGCAAACATTTCGTTTTCACATGGAAAATTTCCTTGATTGTTGAAAAATGTGATAAAATTACCAAAATGAAACTGCATGAAAAGGTTAAGGATACAAATGGAACACTTTAGTAGTTAGGGACTGAAATGGAATTGGTAAAAGGTTAGCTATATCAGTTAAATATTGGAATTATGTGTTTGTATATCAAAGTTGGGCACTTGGGCCCCTCCATCTATTACCAACGGTTTTAGGTTGGGTGCTTAACATGGAACCAGAGCTTATGTTTTGTCATGTTCTTGTTCCTATCTAACATGTGAAGTCGACAACTCCTAGTAAAGTTGTACACGTGTATGCCCTGTGATTATAGGGATGGCAATAAGGGGTGGGTTTTTGGCCGCCCCGAAAATTAAAACATCCATCCCAATCCGACCCTAATATATTTTATCCCCAACCCGACATAATAAAAACTATAACCCAATCCCGATATTTTAATAAAAATCCGACCTGATCTAGAAAAAAAATATTATATAAATAAATATGTTGAGTTGGGTTGTGGAATTTTCATACTAAACCCGACATGACCCGACTTTTTTCAATACAAACCTGACCCTGGTTTTTTAAAATAAAAAACCCGTCCGAATTGGGTCGGGTCGGGACCCGATGGTTTCAGGTCAAATTGTCATCCCGATTTGTGAACAGCACATAAGGGGACTGTTAAGTGGTCTTATCCCACATAAGTTTAAGTATCATGTTTCTTATGGTCTTATATTAAAGTTTACCCCCTCCACCTATCACAAATTGATTTTTTGTTTGATGTTTAACAATGATATTTCAATTTTTATCTGAATATTAATGAATTTATTTTTTTAATTACAAGAAAAGAAACCTTTGTTTTTGTTAGTAGATTTTTATGGTTTCTGCCATGTATGGAGGAATGAAATGGATGCCAAACTTTCGTTTGAATAGTCATACAGGGCATGCAATCTCAGATTCTTCTAGTTAATCTTTAGCTCTGAACCAGTAAAATTACTAACATCTTATAAGGATCTATAACTTACATTTGCTCCATCATAATCAATATTTTATTTATGTGCAAATCATCCAAAGCCTATTCTTCTTGGTAGTGTAGAAGTGCAAAGACGTCATGACAGTAATTGTTGTTTTTTATTTTTTTCCTCCAAGGTTCTTATTTTAATTATTATTGATTTTTAAATTATATATTTTACACTTGGTTCTGTTGTCTAAATTTGTACTTATATTTTTTCCTTTTTCAGGTCACCTTATGATGGTCGTACTGATAATGGTTCTTCGGAGCCAAATGATGAAAAGCTTAATGGTGGTGATGGAAAGGATGGAAGAGTCTTATCCCATAAAATCCCAGTGTGGCTTTTTAATTCCACTCCTGATGAATTTGTTGTACGAATACTTCAACTAATATTATCCCATCTCATAATGTTGACAATTAAATTTTCTGAACTTTGGCGTTGAAGATTTGTTTTTAATTTCCTTAGGAAACAATTAAAAAGAGTGATGCTCCACTTCACGTGAAATATTTGCAGACTATGGTGGAGTGCCTCGGCTTGCTTCACAAAGTACCTGCAGCTGGTGCTTTAATATGGTTAGTTGTTTTGCTTATGTTGTAGCAACATGTTTTAATGAAACCTAAAACATGATGAGCATGGTGAAATGTAGTCTTGAGCTTCTTTCCCCTCTAAGAACTGTTGGTATTTAACAAACTTATGACATGAATTTCAAATACTCATGTATTTCTTTTTTTCCTATTGTAATATTTTTAATTCTTTATTTATGTGACTCTTGCTATTACCTGTCTTCACAACTTTTATCTATTTAAGGATTGTTACTTGTCAAAACCTATAAACAGCCAAAGATTGCGACCCACAGTTCATGAGATCATCACATCCAGGATTAAAGCCCATGCACACTTCATAAATTCTTCAAGGTCTGGAATTGACCAGGTCACTCAAACTGGTACCACCAATCTCCAGTTTTTGAAGGGGCAGCTAGAAAGCTACCAATTATCAAAACAAAAGCCTCAGCATGGGATATCATTGGCTGGGACTCTGTTAGCAGTGAGCCCTGTCTCACCTGTGATGGCTCCTACAGGAAAATCACAGGTTGCTGCAAAAGAGCTTCTTGATTCAATTTTGGACTCTCTTGTTCGGATATTTGGTGAGACTTTGAATACGTTTTTTTATTACTCTTAGTTTCTTGCTATTTTGTTTACTCTTAAATTAAGACCCGAATCTAAATTTCAGAGCTGCAATCTATCAGGAAATCATGTTGTTGTTGGGGAGCTTATTGAGTCGAAGTCTTCCCTGCAAAGTGATATGAAGACTCTAAAGTCAACGTCAACAGATGGAAACCTTGATTTTGAAGCATCTCAAGCTATTGGACGCTACAGCATTGGCTTTTCATTGACAGTTTTGCAGGTCATTTTTCTTCTCTACTGCTTAAATGTTGACAAAGTTTCTTTTTAAAATGGTGTTCCCATAACTTCTTCTAGACTTTTTATTTCTTTAATTCACAATTTTTATCCAATTATGTGATATAGAGTGAAATACAACAACTCATATGCGAGATTCTTCGAGCAACCCCTGAGGCTGCATCAGCAGATGCTGCTGTACAAACTGCCAGGCTTGCAAACATGGGTCCTACCAATGAAAAGAGGCAAGTAACTGAGTCTGTTTCGATAATACTTGCAAGCATGAGAAGCTCTTCATGTAGCTTTTTTCCTTTCATGGATACTGGCCTACCATTTTTTGATTCATAGTTCAGCCTATGGGCTTCAGTTGTTGTAATCATTTATACCAGAAATGCAGTCTTTGCTAATGTGAAACACTATTTTCATCATAATCGCAGCAGTTTATAAATAAGAACTCGAAATGGTTAGCATTCGTCTATCTTTTTTTTTGTATAGGCTACAGATTGTGTTTTTATTTCTTTATGTGGTTTCATCCCACATCAGTTTAGTCTTACGTTTGTAGTGCTCTACATTCAAGTTGTGCATGTCCTTTTATAGCCATTTGTTTATGGTGGGATGCTTTAAATAAATATTAGAGCCCAAGTTTGTTTTGTTGTGTATTTCCCTTTATGTTTTTATGAACATGTTAGGCCTGTTCGTTAGTATTGTTTTATGGATGAGCCAGAATATTAAATGGTTTTATTTCATGCCGTATTGCCTAGCATTATGTACCATTACTAGTCCCCACTCCCCATTTTGCCATTCTAACCGCAATAATTTGCTTCTTAATTTTCGTTTTGCTCATTTTTTGTCATGCAATCTTGAAAGTTGATAGTTTTTGGTTACAGTGATGGATCAGAAGATGGCCTCACTTTTTCTTTCCGTTTCACGGATGCTACCTCATCAGCTCCTAACCAGGGTACACTAAATTCAAATTAATTCAAACTTATTGAATTATTATTAGTTGTTTTTATTGATTTATCTAAAGTTATCAATTCAATATATTATGTTATTTGCTCTCCTCACTTTTAGTTTATTGTTTAGTGTAGCTTCCTTGCTGTGATTATAAGTTTTAATCAGCCAAGAAAAGCTTTATGTCTGTCCAATTAGATAAAATCTATGCTGATGAGCTTGTGTATTTGAGTTTAAACCCTTATAGCGACAATTATAGCAAATTTTGGTAAATAGGAATGAGGGTTCATCCCTTACAGGCATTTTCTTTGGAGAAAATAGAAATGGTACAAGAAACATAAATCAACCAAAGTTATCTCATTTCAAGACAGTATGTGGTAGATTTTTGTTTTTTTTTTCCTGTAAACATTGTGCAACTATGGTTCCTGCTTATGTTTAACTGACAGTTTGTATGGTAGTGAAACTTTCATTTGAAGTATTTTATGTTTAACTGCCAAGGGGAAGACACAGGTTTGGTTCTTTCAAATGATCTCAATTTTTAATCAAGTTGCTTGTTTCAGCAAGCAATTGTGTAGACAAATTTTTGTTCTTCTGATTTAATAGATATTCTCTCCCCTCTTTTCCCCTCTCTTTAGCAGCAGCTGTTTATGATTTCTGTTCTATTTGTGTGGTGATTGGAAACTTTGTCTTCCCTTTCTTCTGTTCCAGTTTTTGTAGTTGCAACTTTTTCACATAATCAATTTGTTAACCATCTCCATAATAGGAGCTAATCTTATTGGCCAAGGATGGAGTAAGAAGGGTTCCAATGTCCTACAAGAAGGTTATGGCTCTGCAGCTGTCTTGCCAGAGCAAGGCATTTATCTAGCTGCATCTATATACCGACCTGTTCATCAGGTTTGAGACCATAAGATTCTTATATTTATGCTTTGAATTGTATTCTCTATTACATTGTTCATAGCAGTGTTGTCAAGGTGTGCACCTACACCTTGTGCCTTGGACCCTTTTGGGCAAGGTGCATTTGATTAGGCACACACCTGATGCGCTCAGGTGTACTTTTTTAAGGCTATAGGCATAAGAGTATATGCCTGATTAAAGCTCTCTTTAGTTACTTTAAACATTTTTCCATTAGGTATAACCAGTAACAAAACGCATGGTATCAAACTCTACTTGTCAATAGTTCATAAGGAAATCGTGCAAATTGGAAAAAAATATTTTTACATGTTGTCGATAAACCAGAACACTCTTTAGGGTTTATTATCATAAATTTAATATCAAACTTATTTTATATATTTGCACAGAAACACGTGCATATACTTGTAGAAGGCATTTTCATACTGCATCTTACTTAGGAGAGTGCTTATCATGCACCTGTGATTAAGGATTGATAAGGGTTCTAGTGCCTAGAGTGTACTCTTTGCTCTTGATGATTTTGATTCATAGATGGTTCTTTAGAAGCCTTTTGTAATCTGATGAGTGGTGCAGTTTACAGATAGGATTGCTTCAATGCTGCCGAAAAAGAATTCCCAGGTTGGGTAAGTTTCCATTCTAAGCTTGAATGTGGTACAAAGAAGTGTCACTTCTTGTGAATGATATGATAAATATTTAAGGATAGCTATTAGGTAAAGCATATAGGTGGTTTTAATTTCTCACTTCTTGCTTTTCTTTTCTGTTTTTCATTCTCTTGTTTGCAATGCTTGGGTTTAAAATGAGATGTGGAAGGGGAAAATGTACAACCCTTTGTTTTATATATGTATTATCACATTGATTTGATTATTAAATTTCCAAATGCTTTCAGCCTTGTTCTTTTCTGTGGTATCTTTAAATACTATCCATGTTAATTCTTTTACTGAAAGTCCTCCCCCCCCCCCCCCCCCTCTTATCCTTAGCTAGTTTTTCCCATAATTTTTTAGGAATTATTTGTTGCTTCTGTTATTTCTTGTATGAAGTTGGCAAACTTGCTGGGATTCTTCCATGGTTTGCTATCTTTGTAGTTATATCCCAATTTTTTTTGTAATTATTTCTGGTTTAAATATAATATTATGGATCATGGTGATCTGGACCTGTGTGCTTGCTAATCAAATCTAGGTTGCTATATAGTTGACTCTGTGTACAAGTTGGAAATTTTGTTCATTTCATCTAATCTAGGTGGAATTTGTAAATTATGTGGCCTAACTCTTTGGCAAGTGAGCTGTAACTTTGACATTAATTTTATTTTATTGTTAAATTTCTATTGATTGCAGTAATGATGGATTGCTATCCTTTGTGGAGACCTTTGTGAAAGATCACCTTTTACCAACCATGTTTGTTGACTATCGGAAAAGCGTACAACAAGCTATATCAAGCAAGTTCCGTAACCATTTGAATCCCGTCAGTCATTAATTGTCATAATTCAATCCATGCCTAATATTAATAAGAACCGTGCCTGCAAGTGATGGGTGGATTTGTGTCCAGAAATGTGGGGTTCAAAATGGTTGAAACTTTCTGTTGCATCACATATGTGATGCTCCAGTTTTGGTTCCCTCTTCTTACTTTACATGAAAATAATTTTTACAGGTCCAGCTGCATTTCGGCCACGGGCACATCCCAATGCTACATATGCTTCATCTATTGAGAAGGGTCGACCTGTCTTGCAGGGGCTTCTGGCCATCGATTTCTTAGCAAAAGAGGCAAGTATATTTTATCCTTCTTATTTCCTGAAATGTTTTTTTCTTCTTCAAAAAGTGACTATTAGCTTCTTCCTTTTCTTTGTTGTCTTGAACATCTTCCATATATGTTTCAGGATAAGAGAGGCTTTGTAATCTGGTAACCTCCATTTCCAGCCTTTCCTTTTTCTTAATTGTAATTACTTGAACTCCAGGTTCTTGGATGGGCTCAAGCAATGCCTAAATTTGCTTCTGAACTTATGAAGCATGTGCAAACTTTCCTCGAGCGAACATTTGAAAGATGTCGTACCTCATACACGGAGGTATGGATTCTTCTGTATACACATATGTCCTTATATTTGCCTCTAACATACTTTTTTGTTGTTGGTTTTGTTTATGCAACCAGCTCTAACCGGTTTTGTTGCGTCCATTTTCTGAAATTATGAAGTAAGAAAACCTTATATAAGGATGCAGAGAGGGATTTCTGCTTTTTCTTTCAGAAAATAAGACACTAAAAATTGACTCCACACGTTATGTATGTTATTCCATTGTGTAAACTAAGAAGCAGCTATGTGCACGGTTCTTATAAAAGTTATTTGATCGAGGTAGTCGAAATTAATGCTTATTGTTAGTGACAATATAATGCAGAACAGCAGAAGTGGTCTGCAACCTTTTTTTCTCACTCTACTATGCATATGGTAATCAACAATACATTGAACATTTTGTTAATATTTCAGGCAGTTCTTGAGAAGCAGAGTTATATGATCATCGGGAGGCATGATATTGATAAATTGATGCGACGAGATCCCGCTAGTGCATGTTTACCAAGTGCACCTGTTCAGTTAAATGTGAGAAATAGTTCTTATGAATCATTAAGCATCGATGTTGAATCAGAACTGAGCGACCTTCTCTTAAATTTGCGTCCTATTAAACAGGTACAGATATGCTTGGTAACGACTTCTGCCCTACCATTTCAAAATTTCTCGAGTATATTTTCTAGCTACCTGTTACTTTATCTTCCAAAAAGTTAACTTTATCATGCATTTTAACTTTACGAGCGAATGAAATTTAGGTGCCATCTCTCATATAATTTTGTGTTTTCACAGTATCAATTGAAGTTGTTCATTTTTTCTCTTACAACATCTCGCATGCAGGAAAATCTAATACGTGATAACAATAAACTTGTTTTGCTGGCATCCCTGAGTGATTCATTGGAGTATGTTGCAGACTCAATTGAAAGGCAAGTTCTTTTTTCTCACTTAAGTCGGTACTCGGATATATTGTACAATTTTGTGAGAGTTATGAATGCCTTGTCCAAGTAGCTTGCCACTTTAGGATTCAATAATGGAGCAGATCCTTATGCAAGAGTTGCATGTCATGATAATCAATTATGCTTTTCGGAACTTCGTATTCGCAATTTTTTCTGCCGTTTCTTACATTTTAGACATATCTGATTCAACATGTAGACTTGTACAAATGATGCCAGTAACAGCCAATCAAATGGACAGTGGCATTCCTAGCCGAACAAGCAGTTCCCCTACTAAGGCTCTGACATCGTTTGCAAACGAGTACAGAAAACTAGCAATTGATTGCTTGAAAGTTTTACGCGTAGAGATGCAGTTGGAGACGATTTTCCACCTGCAGGTTTGTCGGAAAAGCAAAATTTAGAAACACTTGAATGGCTTGGTGAAAGCACCTGTAACTAATCAAGCATTATGGCTCAAACAGCAAGTGACACACAGGGAATACCTGGAAAATCAAGATGCCGAAGAGCCTGATGACTTTGTTATTTCACTAGCTGCACAGGTCAAATTCTCCAACTCTTAACAACATGATATTTTTGTTCCATTGGCCTGCTTTAATGAGTATTTAAGTCATCATCATTCGAATTCTCCTTTCGGTTTTCTCTATGTACAGATAACACGCAGGGACGAAGACATTGCGCCTTTTGTTGCTGGAGTGAAGCGGAATTACATATTTGGTGGAATATGTAGTATTGCAGCAAATGCATCCATTAAGGTTGGATTTACATTGTAAAGTTATCTTTGAATCTAATTTGCATCTACTTTACTCTTACCAATTGGAGAATACTTCTGATTAGGCTTTGGTCGACATTAAATCGATCAACCTGTTCGGAGTTCAGCAGATATGTCGGAATTCAATAGCTCTAGAACAGGTCAGTATCATGAATTCAAGCTTTAGATTCCTAGTCACACTGTCAAAATCCAAATGGTTCGGATATATCGCTCTGATTTACGATCTATGTTCCCATTACAGTCCCTTGCAGCAATCCCTTCAATTGATGGTGAAGCTATACAGCAGAAACTAGAACATGTTCGAAGCTATTACGAACTGTTAAATATGAAATTCGAGGCAAGATATCCGAACTCGTAGTTTCTTTTCGTGATTACCGGAAGAACATTTTCGCCATTACCGATTATTTGTTCTTTCCATATGCTTTCAGGCCTTACTTGCCTTCGTAACAGAGCACGAGCACATGTTTACACCTGCAGAGTTAGTAGTATCAACTGATCTTTTCCTAGTCGAACATGAATATTTCGATATCGGATTTAACGACGAATCACGATGTTGTTTCGACAGGTACATTACTCTTCTAAAAGTCCAGATTCCAGGAAGAGAGATACCTCCTGATGCAGTAGATCAAATGAAGGAGATTTTATCCCATTAACACCGGAAACTGACTTGGTTTGGTCCTCCAAATAATGACTCGTTTCGTAATCGGGACGGAACGAGGATATGAGGTAAAATAAAAATCTATAGTTAAAATAATCGTTAATGGAGTACACACGGTGTACAAGTTTTGATAGGTCGGATCGAGTTTATATCGGATTTAAGTACTTAATCAACGTTATGTCCAAGCCTAGCCAGGTCCAAAACATAATTTTCTAATTTTGTCTATTTAAGTTCAATTATATTTGTAAATATATAACTCTCTCAAAAATAGTGCACCCAATTAAAAAATTTACATAATTCTTCCTAATTAAACTATAAAAACTAAATAATTCTATTTATAGTTATTTTTATACATAAATTAAATAAATATATAATTCTCTCAAATGTTATCTCGAGTTTAAATAATTCTATTTAAAGTTATACATAAATTATAAAAAATATAAATAATTTATTTTATTTTAAACTATAAAAACTAAATTCTTACCTTAAATTTTAAACTTTTGATTTTAAAATTTAAATCATCAAATTTCAAATTAAACTCAATTCTAAAATAAATAAATTTATATAAACTTTACGAATATACTCTTTAAAATATTTTATTAGTGTATAATTATATATTATAATAATTGATTCTCACCTTAATAATACATGTTGAATTGATTGTCATTAGGTATAGGTGTACCTTTTAAGGGATATTTTTTTATTTTATTTTTACCCACCGCTCCACTTTTCTTAATTAATTCTGTTTTTATACATCAACCAACCTAATTATAGGAGCACCGAATTTAATATTTGGTTAAAACTCAAAAAGAGATAAGATCACAAGGTGTGCTTAATTTAATGCAATTTTCGATGCATGCTTTCATCTTCTTTAATTAAAAAAATCCACGTGTACAACTTATACAAACCCCAAAATAAGTGTATTGCATTTATTTTTGTAAACCCTAATCTCCTTTTGTAAACAACAAAGTTTGCAACAAATAAAAACCCTAATGGAGCTTTTGGGGTTTATGCATTAAAGTATAGATAATTATTCGATACATTAATGGTGAAAGTTTTAGTTATTATAAATATTTTAATTTTAAAAATTTAGGGTTAAGATTTAAATATATGAGTTTATAGGTTAAAATCTAAATCCTCAATATATCACTATATTACCTTAAAACCTAGAAAATAACTTTTACTCTAAATTTTAACTCAAATCCTTAAATTTTGATACTTAAATACTCCCTCCGTCTCACAAATAATGTCCCTTATTGATTTTTTGAAAGTTAAATTTTTTAAACTTTGATTACAATTATATTAAATATTTTAAATAATTAAATTTTATAAAATATATATTTGAAATCTACTCTATTAGAGGTTTTTAAAATATATTTTTTATATTTTTATCAATAATAAATTTTAAATAATCATTAGTTAAAGTTTAAAAAAATAAAAAAAAAAATCAATAAGAGACACTATTCTTGAGACAGATAGAATACTAAATTTTACACTTAAACACTAAATCCTATGTCTTTTAAACCCTAAATCTATGACACGTTAAAATAAAAAAATTTACCATTAATATATTATATATAAATTATCCTAATTGGTAGGCAAGGACTAGTTGGATTTATTAATGGAGCTTGCCAGTTGGCTTATGTTTTAATATACACTCTCAAGAATCAATGTAGCCATTAAAAATGTTTTAAATGGTAAACAAATGGTTATTTACTCATCATTTATGATTTTTTAAGGACTAATGTAACTTAAGTCCCTTGAACTTAATAATTTCTATCGAGTATTTGAATTTAACAATTTTTTTAACTTAGTCACTGAATCTAAATTTTTAATTTTTCGAGTGATTTCTTAAAGTGTTATTTCATCATTCAAATAAGAGAGAAGAAACCCTATATATTATATTTAGTGACATTCTCATAAATATAAAAAATAGTATATATATAATAGTAATTTTATAAATACCCAGGGACATTATTCTTAATCTCGATCATAAATTTGAATTAGTTTTATATTTTAAAAAAAATATCCGAAAATTGATTTCGGAAAAAATATTAACTTTATTGAATCGAAACCCGTCGAATTCAAGTGTTCCGGCCATTCACATGTATAGTCTCAAAATCCAAGTTCATGATCCAGATTAAGAAAAATTGTTAAATTTATGTACCAATCAGGTATAACTTTGGAGGATGAACTATACATTTCTTTTAAATTACAACTTATTAAATTTTGATTAAAATCATATTATAATTAAAATTTAAACCCTAAATTAAACAAATTTATATTGTTATTTGAACTTGTAAGAAAATACCTGAATTTGGCTTCTAAATTCAAATTAATATATAAAAATTATTTTTATAGTTCAAATAGTTTATTTACCATGAGTACCAAATTAGACCAAAAGTGAAAATTCTGTACTAATTTGAATCAACAAATCAAGTTTGGACACTTAATTAAACTAATAAAATAGATACTAAATTACACCTTATACAAAAACCATGTACTAAAATATTTATTTACCCTAATAGTAATTAGTAATAACCCTAATTCCCACCCAAGTCCTGATTAGTTTAATTAAATTTGTACCTTTGAAGTGGTTGTTTCATTTCAACAAAAAACTCCAAACCCTCCTTTGTTGCTTACTTTGTCTAGTTGCTATCACATGGTTTCATGTGGGATCAAACCCAATGGAAAAACCCTTTTCATAGTTATTTTCAATCATTTTAGGGTTAGGGTTCAAACACTTGTCAAAAAAATAAATAAAATATATTATTTTTTTTATATTCGCGTATATATACATATATGAGAGTTAGAATTCAGTTATATAATATAAAATTTATTTAGTTTTATATTAATTTTGAATAGCTGGACGATGATAATAAATAGTTAAGATTATTTTTTTATTTTTTTAAATATCAGTCTTCATATTTTCTATTATTAATTTCATTAGTTCATTTTACTCGTTCAATAGTTTTGGATTAATATTTATTTTTTAATTTAATATTTAATATTATTAAAAAATAAATATTAAATATTAAATTATTATAAATATTTAAAATTATTATTAGTTAACCTAAGTTGTGGGACACATGAATTTTTTATTCCATTTTTAAAATCATTTTGAAAATAAAATAATATAAAAAATAAAGATGTCACAATCATAAGGTTTGAACTATCAATTCAATGTCTACATATTTTTTTTAGAATTAACATCTTCCATGCCAAATCAGCTCTTACAATTATTATGTGGGACATTCCTTTTAACCTTATCAAAATTGGATACACAAAGTATTAGTAATATTTTTACATTTATTTCATAATAAAAAGTATTTTTTAATTTATATTTAAAAATGCTATAAGCCATGTATTAAATAAATTAAAATGTTAGGGAATAAATTAAATTAAAAAATACATGTATTAAATGTATTTTTTCATAATAAAAAGTATTTTTTAATTTATATTTATAATCTACATTTTGTAATATCGGTAGGATATCATAAGGATTGAGGTCATCCAAAATTTTCCTTAGGAAATTTATAATTTTTTATATAATCATTTTTATTTAATTTATTTATTAATTAATTTATAACGAATCAAATATTATAAATATTTATAATAAAAATATAAAATTTTAATATATCATTTTATTTAATTTATTTCGTTAGATTAACTGATTGACGATATTTATATATAATTTTAATGAATATAATCATATAAAGATATGAACTTGGTAATTAGTTAGAAACTCCCCCACCGAGTTTAGGGTATAATTGGTGGAACAAGTACAACCGTGACAAAACCAACCCCCCTAAGCTGAAGTGTGAACCCAAGAGCCGAAAAACAGAGTGGATTTGGTTTTGTGTCAGCTAAAGAAGTTGTTTTTAAGAGCTATAAAAATGGAGGCAGTGTAAACTGTAATGGAGCCTACCAACCCATAAATCGTCAGATCCGTCCTTTGGGGGTCCCCATTTTTAACCCTTTAGTTCTTCACTGCCTCTGCCCCTTCTCTTGCTTCTGCTCCTTTTGAAAAAAACATAAATTATTGAAAGCCATAGACAAAAGACATTACATTGAAAGATTCAATCTTTTCTATAAACCCGTTTTCAAATGACAATAGATTGGGGAGCAGTAAAAGGGTTGGTTTTTGTTGGACAGATAAAGAAAACAAAGTGTGTTTCTTTACCCCAAAGTTTAAACCTTTGGATGAATCCATATAATTGTTTTTGATGTTTACCAAATTTCTGGGGGATTTGTTTAGCATGTTTTTGAAAATGGGTCTTTATCAAATCTAACTTTTGATGCTGAAACTGTGAGTGTTTGTATATTTCATTCTTAAAAATGTTAACTTTGCCACACACATTTGGGTGGTTTGTGTTTATTGATAAATACCCTTTTGTGTTTGCAGTCTTTTGGAGTTGAATTTGTGTTTTTGGATTGCTTTGACACCATAGTTTGAAGCCAAGTAAGTTTCTCAGATCTGAATTTTCCATGGAAATGTTATTTTATGATATTAAATTCAGAAGTGGGACTTTATATCTGGACTTTCTTTGTATATTTAATAGCTTCTTTAGATCTGTAAGGGTTTAGAGATTAAGCTTCACTCAATTCTTTCAATTTTTCAGAACTTGAGTCCTCTTTATGTTCTTTATTTGTTGTACACTTGTATCCAGCTTTCATGAGTTTAGATATTTGAGACTTTAGGTTGTAATACATATATTTTGCTTCTTTTTTCTTTCTCTCAAACTCACCTCCTTGGTTGATTTTTTTAGTGGAACCCTAAATCTAATTCTGCCTGGTTTATTGTTCTTAGTGTTACAAAGATTGGAATGCTTTGGAAATCTATGCATTTTTTTGGCATTGATGTTTTTCTAGTAAAATATCACTGATGTTGATATAGCATTCAATTTCGAATAAATTAAAATTGCAGGTCTTCCTATGGTAATACCCTTTTTGGTTAATGATTTAATTTCATTCCTTTGATCTCAGAGTGGTTTCTCATTCCTAGATTACACTCATGGGATTCACCCGATGGAGTTGAGGAGTGGTGTAAATATGGACCTCCAAGAAGATAGCGGTAGGTTGGGGTCGTTACCGGTGACAACCTCTAGAAATATGTCATCGTCGTCGTCAGCATTCTTTTCTGCAAACCAATCACCGTTCTTCTCTCCTAGATCATCAACTGGTCAATTTTCTGAATCAACAAGGTCTGATGCTCAATGTGATAGTATTAATCTGAGTGCTGATCCTCCAAGTTCCAGTTCTGGGATTCGGGGATCTGAATGCCTTGAAAATGTTCAGTTCGATTTGTCAGATATGCCATTCAAACCTACAGCCTGTATTTCTAGTGACTTCCAGAAATTTGGCCATGTTGTCTCTAACGGCAGCCTACCCAGTTTTGGTCATGTTGGTGACAACGGTTATTACGACCTTATAGCGAAGCACAGAAAGCATATGAGAAGCCAGGATATGTCATTTTCCCCAGTTCCAATATCGCTGTCTTCTAACAGACATAAAAGCTATGACATTTACATAGGGTTGCATGGTCGGAAACCTTCCTTACTGAGATTTGCAAATTGGCTCTGTGCTGAGTTGGAAGCTCAAGGGATGAGTTGTTTTCTATCGGATAGAGCTCGATTTCGGAATTCTCGTAAACATGTACTTATTGAGAAGGCAATGGATGTTTCTTCCTTCGGGGTTGTAATTCTAACAAGGAAGTCTTTCAAGAACCCGTATACTATTGAAGAGCTTAGATTTTTTTCTAGCAAGAAAATTTTAGTCCCGATCTATTTTGACCTGAACCCTGGTGATTGTCTTGTCCGGGATATAGTTGAGAAGAGGGGAGATCTGTGGGAAAAACATGGAGGTGAATTATGGTTTTTGTATGGAGGGTTGGAGAAGGAGTGGAAGGAAGCTGTTAATGGCCTCTTTCGAGTTGATGAATGGAAACTGGAAGCTGCAGATGGCAATTGGAGAGACTGCATATTACGAGCTGTTACACTTTTGGCAATGCGGTTAGGAAGACGAAGTGTTGTAGAGCGAATGATGAAGTGGAGAGAAAAGGTAGACAAAGAGGAATTCCCGTTTCCTCGAAATGAGAAGTTTATTGGTCGGAAGAAAGAATTGTCAGAGCTAGAGTTCATACTTTTTGGTGACATTAGTGGAGAATCGGAAAGAGATTATTTTGAGCTCAAAGCTCGGTCTAAGAGAAAGAATCTGACGGTCGGCTGGAGCAAAGGCAGTTCAGTAGAGGAAAGACTCGGGAGACGACAGTGGGAGAGTGGCAAAAGGAAGGGTAAAGAACCAGTCATTTGGAAAGAGTCGGAAAAGGAGATTGAGATGCAAAGCACTGAAAGGCAACACTATCAAAAACCTAAAGGTGGTGAATGGAATTCGCGCAGAAAGAAATCAGCAAAAATTGTTTATGGAAAGGGCATTGCTTGTGTAACTGGTGAATCGGGAATAGGGAAGACAGAGCTTCTTCTGGAATTTGCTTACAGATATCATCAAAGATATAAGATGGTTCTATGGATAGGAGGGGAAAGCCGATATATCAGGCAAAATTATCTAAACCTCAGGTCTCTTTTGGAGGTTGATATTAGGGTTGAAAATTGCATAGACAAAAGCAAGACGCAAAGCTTTGGAGAGCAGGAAGAGGTTGCCATTTCTAGAGTCCGGAAGGAACTAATGAGAAACATACCTTTTCTGGTGGTGATTGATAATTTAGAGAGTGAAAAGGATTGGTGGGATCACAAGCTCATAATGGATCTTCTTCCCCGTTTTGGAGGAGAGACCCACATTCTGATATCCACTCGGCTTCCACATGTGATGAATTTAGAACCTTTAACAATCTCATACTTGTCTGCGGCAGAGGCAATGTCTTTAATGCAGGTAAGTGCAAAAGACTACCCCATTGCTGAGATTGATGCACTGAGGATCATCGAAGAGAAAGTTGGAAGGCTAACTTTGGGCCTTGCAATTGTAGGTGCCATCCTATCCGAGTTACCGATAAATCCAATCAAGCTACTGGATACTATCAATAGGATGCCCGTGAGAGACATTTCATGGAGTGGTAGAGAAACTCACTCATTGAGGAAAAACACTTTCCTTCTGCAACTCTTTGAGGTATGTTTTTGGATATTTGATCATGCTGACAGACCAAGGAGCTTAGCAACGAGAATGGTCCTAGTGAGTAGTTGGTTTGCACCTGCTTCCATTCCAGTTTCCCTTTTAGCCCTAGCTGCTCGGAAGATACCTGAGAAACATAAAAGAACCTACTTTTGGAGGAAATTATTGTGTTCCTTGTCATGTGGTTTTTCTTCATCATACTCCAAGAGATCCGAAGCAGAAGCATCTTCTATTTTGTTGAGATTTAATATTGCACGAAGTAGTACCAAAGAAGGTTATGTCCATTTCAATGAGCTCATCAAGATTTATGCTCAGAAGAGAGGAACTACTGGTTTTGCACATGCCATGGTTCAAGCTGTTGTTAGTCGTGGGTCACTATCCCTCCACTTGGAACATATATGGGCAGCGTGTTTCTTGCTATTTGGATTTGCTAATGATCCCATAGTTGTTGAGCTCAAGGTGTCAGAACTGTTATACCTTGTTAAAGAAGTGATTTTGCCACTTGCAATTCGGACCTTCATTACATTCTGTAGGTGCAGTGCTGCTCTGGAGCTCCTCCAGCTATGCACCAATGCGTTGGAGGTGGCGGACCAGGCACTTGTTACCCCAGTTGAGAAATGGTTGAACAAATCACTTTGTTGGAGGCCCATCCAAACTAATGCTCAATTAAATCCATCTCTTTGGCAGGAGTTGGCATTGTCAAGAGCTACTGTGCTCGAAACTAGGGCCAAGTTAATGCTTAGAGGGGGGCAGTTTGACGTAGGAGATGACCTAATTAGGAAAGCTATTTTTATTAGAACTTCAATCTGTGGTGAGGATCATCCTGATACTGTATCTGCACGGGAAACCCTAAGCAAACTCACCCGGCTTCTTGGAAATGTTCAAACTCATACTTAACCATAGATTCTATATTTCTTGTTAGCAAATTTTACCTCAGTTAATACATAGTTTACAAATAAAACTCCTGTAAACAATTCCTAGAATTTTTATACCATTTTAACTTTGAATGAGATGCCCTACGGTTCTGAATTTATATTAAATGTTGCAATGTAATTTTTCTTGTTTCAAACTAGCATTCAACATGGATAGCCTGTTGACTGAGACAAGGACTTCTCACTCGAAAGGTAAGTCCCTTTCTTGATGAATTTGCTGTCATGTTTCTAATGATGTTTCGCATTTTGATAATCCTATCCCGTACTCTCTTCTCTCAGGGCTCAAAGTTCTACTACGTGATTGCTTCATCTAAGTTGAGAAAGTTAGCTTGTTAAATTCCAAGGTATATTTTGTCTCTAGCATTGGTGCATAACATTGTAATTTACACAGGCTATGAACACCATCGGCATATTCATTTAATTGCATTCTCTTCTTAAATGGTCAACCGATATTCGATTGCCTTATTTAGCGGTCATCGTAAGTTTTCTGTTGATTTACATATTTCATGCAGGTTTCCACAATGTGTTTTGGAATAAGTATCTCATCAATCATGTAATTTGCATTCCAACTATGCTATTTTTGGTCTGTTATTGGCATTTTTTGTATTTACTAGGTATAAAGTCTAATGCTGTTGACCGGATACTCTAGACCTATGTTGCTCGAACTCAAGTGTTAGTGTCGAATATGGGTATGTATAGACAAAGATATGTTCAATTTTCCTTTTAAGTTTCTCATCTTTCTTTTTAAGTTTTTCCACAAAGTGAAGGATCTTTGAGGGCAGAGCGACATAGCACCTACACCAATAGAAGATCTGGTAACTTACAGATACAACTTACTGATACATAAACAAATTGTTGGGCTGCATAATGTATGTTTATCTCAGTGTCATCCCGAGTGCACCTCAACCTGAAACACACTGTTTGATTTCAGCATCTTCTTTGCCAAATCACGGATATCCTCTCGGCCTGACTCCATTGGTATCTGTCGAAGCTCTTGTAATCCTCCACTCGATAGAAAATCCTTGGCATTGTCTTCTGTAAGAGTCAACAGATTAAAATTTGATTAACACCTACAGTTGATGCTTCCTTCCATTTCGGTAAGCAACTAAGCATTGAAGCCATCTTATCTTCTTGCAAATTCACTGAGTCAAGATGTTACATGAATAGAATTCTCAATCCTAGAACTTTGCTTACCATTTTGAGCCAGGGCCAGCTCGACATGACGTCGAGTTGAAGCCAATGTGGTGTTACAGTTGGAAATTAACCATTCCAGTGCCGAATCTTACATTAGAAGTGAACGGCCTTTGCGATGTCCTGCAGAAGGTGAAGTTTGTTAGAATCATGAAGATGATAACCTACACAGTCTATCAAACTTGATAAACATGGCTGAACCTTGAACAATTGCTCTGAGATTCACATTTAGCAAAGTTAGCCAGTCCTCTAGCAACCTGTGCAACCCCATCACTGTTCCCTGATCTAACCATTCCCAGCAAGGCCTTGATTCCTCCATCTTCTTTTAGCATGCCGTGTAATTTTCTGCTGAACATTGAACACATCCAAAATAAACATAAATCAAAACGATGATTTAACTCCGTATTTATCGATCTAAGCAATGACTTCTGCAGTAGAAGTGAACTACAGTTTGAATAAAATGGTTCCTAATTTCAATTGGTACCACAAACCAGTTAAAGCCTCAGCTCTAGCATAAGGTCATCTGTTTCTAAGAATTTGAGGACCACCTGTTTCAGAAGCTGTCTTTGCTAGTAACTGAGCACCTCCTTTGCTCACTATTAGGCCATGATTCATCTCTGAGAATCACTTGAAAACAGGTTGATTCATGTCTGATACATTATGGATATTTAAACATTTCTTCATGGAGAATGCATCATTGAGATGGTCAGAATTTGGAGTGAAAAGTCCTACTTTTAGTTGCATATAAAAGTATGGTTCATGAACCTCATCTTCCAACTATATTGATATATTCTTATCAGAAATACATGTTAAAGAAAACAGAATTTCTACGATCAACAAGTTTGCATGGAGTAAAAATAACAGTTGTTCCTACAGGGTTGTTGTTCCTAGAGGTCACGAGTTTGAGCACCAGTGATGTCAGTAGAGTGATTGAGCGATCAATGTCAAATGACAAAGATTATATTCTAGAACAGATACTACTGTAATCACTATTAACTAATTCAAAAAAATATATGCATGAGAGCTAATTCATGTATGGGATTTTTTGGAAAGTGAAAAAGAGATCGATTCGAATCAATCATAGATAACCATTTAGCTAGATTCAGAGTGCAAAATATGACAAGGGAGGATTGAAAGTTATAATCACCATTCATTGCCAAATTAGCAATGGCCCTGGATGCCACTCTAAGTTTGGTTGCATTCTGAGATGATCCTCCACAATCGTCTCCTGGTTAACATCTGCAGAATACAAAACTGCAGTCAATACCAATCATTCAACCTGAGAGACGATAAAGACGATAAGGAACAAAGTATCCGAACGAGACGAGAAAGAACAGATGCAACAATTTATACAAATCCAATCAGTAGGGATACAGTTCTCCACCTTCAGCAGCAAGATTGGCTATCACTTTCACAGCATGGATCTGCACATCTGAGTCTTCAGAGATTAACAATTGTATTATCTTTTGAAGCCCGACTGAACTTAAGAACCAAAATACATGTACATCAAAATTGCTCGTTGATTAGGAGAAATATTTGTGATAATATATGGTTTTATACCAGCAGAAACTTGCCTTCTTCACATATTTCTGATGTTGAAGCTTGCTGAGGTCCCATAACCGAAGTTCCTCAGGTATTTTCCTTCATATCTGACTTCTTATACTGCGAAACTTGATAGTATAAGGATTAAAGACTATTGTTCTAAATGTTCTTATTTTTTTATATCCAATGTTTCAACCAATGTAGATTTTAAAACAGTTTTGTTTTCTACGATCTATCTATCCTCAGTGGTTAATGAAATAATTGTTGTTCTTTGAGACATGAGTTCGAGCATCAGTAATGTCAGCATACTAATTGAATGATCGATATTTAATGGTTGAGAATAAACTCTAGAATAGATAATACTATAACATTGTACCTGATTTAAAAAAAAAGAAGACAAAATTCATGTTCAACAATAACCATGTAATCCCATGCATAAGGAAAAATTATATCATGAGTCATTTTCGCCACGTCATTTGTAAGACCAATTAATTATATATTTATTTAATTAATTTTGTTACTTTATCTTTTTTATCAAATAAATTTTTATTGAGGATTGTGCATGCGGGAAGAAAGGCTAATGGTGTAGTAGACCTGTTGGCTAAGATCATGCGAGATACTGAGAATTTGGTGCGGGTGTTCTTGGAACCACCTAATGCAGTTCGGATTTTACTTGATGGGGACAAGTCCATAGGTTTGGCTTGATGTTTTGTGGGTTTTAAGTTTTTGTTTAAATTTGTTTAATATTGCTACGATACTCTTTTCCTCCAACTAGGTTTTGGGAGGTTTTTAATGAAGCTCGTAGTTGTATTTTTTTTATATAAAAAAATATTAATATTTACTGTAAATTAAGTTTAAAAACAGTTTTTACCAAGTGAAGATTCACTTAATAAAAAATATAATAATAAAATTAATTAAATAAATATATTTAATTAAATAATCTCATAAATAACACGTTAAGGACGACTCACGAGATAATTTCTCTCGAAGAAATTCCGTAGTTTTTAAAGGAGAACGAGTGGTCAAGGAGACAGACTTGAATCTGTTCCTCAAGCAATGTACGCATTGGACTGCCACATATTTGTTCCTCAAGGACCAAAGACAACCGATTGAGTTGATCAACGGACAAATAGGTTTTCACTGCCTCAATACAATACCTAAGTCGATATGTCCGAGTGGTTAAGGAGACAGACTTGAAATCTGTTGGGCTACGCCCGCGCAGGTTCGAACCCTGCTGTCGACGATAAAGTTTGATATTTGTTTTGTTCCCCACTCCCAAACACTACATTATTGTCTCTAATAAAGCCTTCTTATTTTGGTATTTTTGCTAAAATAAATATTAAAAGTAATTTATTTTTAAATGCTTTAATTTATTAAAAATATATATCATATAAAATTAATGATTCAAATATGAAAATTAATTAATTAATTATTAAAAAAATTAAGTTATTCAAATTTCTATTTTATAATTCAAACTTTATTTTTTTTAAATCCAATTTATAAATTGCAAGTTAAATCGAAATAGTCAAAATTAATGATTCAAATATGAAAATTAATTAATTATTAAAAAAATTAAGTTATTCAAATTTTTATTTCATAATTCTAACTTTATTTTTTTAAGTCCAATTTATAAATTACAAGTTAAATCAAAATGAGTCAATTTTTTTAATCTTAAACTAAATAATTTAATTTTTTCGAGTTATATCGAGTTTTATCCGCCCGACGATTATTGGCCTTGGTTTTAATTTTTATATATTGATTTTTAATTATTTTTTAAAAGATTATACAAAAGAGTATAAAAATGATAAAAGTAAGAGTATAAATTATACGTTAAAGCAGGTATTTCAGCCATTCAACAATTGAGTTGGCAACTTGCTGCAACACTCGTTAGTGCAATGAGAAATGAATTTCAATATATGGCTGCCGGTAATATAGGGACTAGTCTCGATGCTCTCGAGAAATCCGCGCCGCGGGTGTATAATATCCGACCGGAGAACCAAAAAAACACAGATGCTTCCAATGTAGCAGCAACTTCAATGTCTCTTCCAAGATGCCTAAAGATGAAGCAGCAACTTTTTAACTCTTCCAACCCATTGATCGAAGATCGCTCTGTTTTAGCTCGATGTGCTTCCCTAACCTGCATGTAAGAACACATCCACCGCAATCGATCGTGTAAACTACGAGCATTAAACGATCTGATTGAAAAACATGTTTTACATTACCACATTACGAGACAGATCAAAGTAAAACTCATATATGCTCAAAGAAGGTTGTAAAATCAGCAGGAACATCGGTTCAAAGGTTAGCATATATGAGTCCAACTCCTTCCCTCGGGTGTATAATATCCGATGGGAGTTGCAAATGAAGTCCAACTCATATATGCACCATTCGATTGTCGTGAATGAAGGGATTAGTCTCGATGCAAAGAAGCATTCGTTTTTTTGGTACAAAGACGGCCTCAACCTAAGGATAAGGGAAGGCGTTGCAAATGCTAAGGTTTGACCTATAGATATATAAACTAACTGAACTAAACTCCGGGTTCGTAGAATGGATGGTTATTAGTTCAATAGTTAGCTTGCTTTGCTACTATCAAATTATATCCATGTGATCAAGCTAACTCTTGGCAGAGTGATTAGGCAATAGAAGAAGGGGAAGTAAGCAGAATAAGGACACCCTAAGAAGTTAATGCAATTGAGTGGAATTATCAGAAATAGTACCCGAGATCAGCTGGAAGCCTGAAACCACCAATGCGTACTCGTTTCAGTGAGTGCATCTGAAAGGGAAAAAAATCGTAAATATCCTTAGAAATCATTATAACAAGAAAAATCAATAAGTTATAGATAAATATGAAGATAATAAACGACGTAGCCGCCTAGCCGGTGAAACTTGATGAATGGAAAATCAAATAGCTTCATAAGCCTACCATCCCAAAGCAACGATAATTTTCATATAACCAGCTCTTTCCTTGTGAAACAATTTTACGTTCTAAATGGTTTATTCCTATATGAACTCGATCAAGCTAGCACAAATAATAAGCCATTTTTACTACACTGAGTGAATGTTTTGTAAAAGATACTGACCTCAAGCCCAGCATTTTTCACAAGTTCACGGACTTCGTGATTCCTCCCTTCATGAACCTGTGAATTCGGTTTTAGCCAATGGGGAAATTAGCACTATAAGACAACCGATCGTACACGGGACTCGTCTTTCACTAAATTGTAAGAGAACAGTCCACCCTCAGATTAAACCATCAAATTAATGCTACTAAATATTCTGACCAATTTTAAATTATCGTAAGTTACAGAACCAATTTAAATTCGTAAAATATTGGCATTTTTCAAAACTGCAGGTTGAGATAATCAGTACCACAATACGAATGCGAGGTCTAGACAAGTCTGGCTGCTTTGGAAGTAATTCCACAGAATCCGGAACGCAAAGAACGCCTTCAATTTCAGTTCCTTCACTGATGGCAAATAAGTGTCGCTTCCTTACTTCGCCATCAATTGTTGCAATGTATCTATAATTTCATTGTGGCAAGAGACAGAATATACATCAACAAATAAACACGTATATATGTATGGCAATACCATACCATCCCTGAAAATAATCAAATTAGTCGAGATAAAAAATGAAGGGTACCGTTTAATTTTAAAAATGTAAATGAAATACGTGAATACAATCGGCGAGCCATAATTGCATTAACATATTATAACCCAAAAATTGTAGGCATTTAAAATATCAAGTCATTGCCATTCAATTTGTACTACAACCGTCTTTAAGGACATAATATCCAATGTAACTAATCTCTAGTTAACAAAACCGAACTTCAGAATAGGGCTCTGCTTGGTATGATGGAAGGGAAGGAGTGGCCGAGTGAGGATGGAAAATTTGTAAATCTAATGGGTTACATAACAAACATAGGATAAAAATATGAAGAATCTTACTCTTTAGTCAACTCGGATGAAGGATGTGAAAGCTTTTGAGCAAAATCTCCTAAAATCAACAACAAATTCAATAGGTGAAATGGGAACATATACGACTATACGTAGGAAAGACTTGGTAATTAAGCTTAACAATGGGAATATATGCAGCAAAATGCATACCGTCATTGGTCACAATTATTAAGCCAGTTGTAGCAACATCAAGTCGGCCAACTGTAAATAAACGTGGCTTTGGAGATCCTGGATTTATTTTGTCCTAGAAAAGCAAACTTACTTATTACGCGTTTGAAGACTACGAACAAATAAAACTCAAAGATCAAGAAATTGACAAGAGTGAATCTTCTAAGCATCCATAGTTGAAGCTGTAAATAAAACTGACAACTATATACCATACTTTCAAACTTGCAACATCAACATACCCATGTCTTTAAATAATCCTCAAACAGATCCAGGACAGATTTGAACTCTTTCTCCCCAGATGAGCAAATATAACTGCAATAATATGATAGCATTAGACAGAGATTCAATTGAAGCACATAACATGAAAAGCCATTAATCACTGATTGTGGTTCAGTACTGGAGTCGGACCCTTTGGGCTTGTTCAGAGCAAGATACACCTTTGGTGGCAGCTTTTTAGGAAGGCGGTTCCCATTGACATAAATAATATCCTTTGAAGGATCAACTCGAGTCTGCAAATTATCACATAAATGCGTATAACTCCAGGGCCATACACAAGTTACATCAACATGCGACCACCTATAGATATTCAAGCAGCAATAGTTGAGCATATCCAAGAAAATAACTCAGGGCTTCCCACTACATTTATACAAATTCTTGCTTCAATTACGCCGCAAATTATCACATAAAAAGCATATAACTCCAGGGTCATACAAAAGTTACATCAACACACGACCACCTATAGATATTCCAGCATCAATAGTTGACCATATCAAAGAAAAAAACTCAGGGCTTCCCACTACATTTGTACAAATTCTTGCTTCATTTATGCTGCAAACGCTCAACAGATTCACATTGATTGTAAACAAATAGACAGGAAAGCAAGCATCCACTTCATCAACAAATTGACTGAGAGCCATATGAACTATGAACTTACCTGGGGAGCATTGCACACTGAACCATTAACAGTCACCTTGCCATTAAAAATAAGCTCTTCACTTCCACGCCTTGATGCCACTAGTAACACAACCATTAAAATCCAGTATATATATGTTTGTGCATTTATATATACATCAATACATAATTCACAATAAGCATCTACAAAGAACTATAAACACAACTGATAGTGGAATTTAAAACTAACAATTGACTAGAAACTAAAACATTAACGCCTTCATCCGGTTGCTGCTTTTTCTATTTTCTTTTTGCTACGGAATTCAGAATCACTTCTAAAATTTATAAATTTCTACAATTATTGTATAGATATCAATTCAACAAGAAACAAATTCAGTACATATTACAAAAAGAAAATGAAAAGTAATATTAAATTAACACATTTAATTAAATGGACAGTTGACAAGCATTCAAATTCCAAAATCCCTTCTTTTTTTCAAGATTTTAAACTCCACCCATTGTTTAGAATAACATTTCTGCAAATAATAATAAGTTTGATTTCTACATAAAATACCCAATATTTGCAATTGAATTTAAAAGAAAAATCAAAAGGAATTTACCTCCAGCAGCAGCAAGGACTTTACTTAACCTTTGAGGAGGGTCCCTAAAATTTTCATTATAATACCTTCTAGCTGCCTTGGAAAACTTAGGAGGTGGCGCCGGCGTCTCGATACCCGCATTCCCAGCACCTGAAATCGCCTTTTTCTTCTTCACTTCCTTGTCGACCTTCTTTTTGAGTTTTTGTGTTTTAGCATCAGCAAGCGCGTTGATGAAACTTGCAGGAGGGTGAGCTTGGAGCTTCAGGTTACCGTCCTCACCGCGGACAATCCAGGGGATGAAGAACTGGCCATTGGGAGGGGAGTCGGGGTCGGAGTCGAGAACGGCGTCGGATTTGAGGTTGGGTGGGGGCTTGGGTTTGGGCTTTGGAGGAGCAAATTTGAGGTTGAATTGTAAAGAAGAGGAGGTGATTGGAGAGAGACGTCGGATAGGGCGGCCGGAAAGGGATGGTTTGGCGAGGCCGAGGAGGGATAGGGTGGTGGAGATATGGTGGAGGGATGATAGTGCCGCCATTTTTACTTGCTGCTGGATGTGTTCCTTGTAGATTGTATATACTTTCTTTTGGATATATTTTTTTATTTTTTAATAATCAAAAAATTTTAATTAGTTATACAAAATTCGACTCGATTTGTAAAAAAATTATTTAACTCAACATAAAAATTATAAAATATTTTAAATAAAATTTAAATTATAAAAAATAAAAAATTAAATACCTTAAATTTTTTTAATAATTAGTTGATCTGCTTTACGTTCAAGTCGAATTTTATAATATTAAATATACTAAAATGCTAAAAAAATTTAAAATATCCAATTAAAAATATAAAATAAAAATATTAAAAGATATAAAATGATAAATTATAAATTACTAAAATCAAATTTAAAATATTTATAAAGAATTAAAAATTTAAACATTATCATTATAAAAGTTTTTCATTTCACTGTCTTTCACCAAACAAACATACTAATTCTTAATATAAAATTTAAATTTGATTCGTCTCTAATTTAAGCAAATGCATTTAAGATTAATGCCAACAAAAAAAGGACCATATTGAAAATGGAACAACTTCCCAATGAGAGATAAACCTTGTTGCTGTCCATTACCAATCCCTGTTCCTTGCAATATCACCATTAAAGGATCAAATTCCAACAATATTGCTGTAAAGAAAATATTTGCAGACTCAATCAATTCAAAGATTCCAAGTAAAAACACTGCTGCTCTTACAGTAAATCCATCATATTACACAATAAACGTGACAGCAACTAACCTTCATGCCAATGGAAGTTTTACATATATCACAAACTTTAACCTGCTATATCGAACTCCATAATTATATTATTAACTAGCTGGTGATGGCGTTTTTGTTGCAGAGATTCCGGGAAATGGTGATGAGTTGCAGAAGGGTGAATCCTCCCCATGCCAAGGCAGATTGAGAAGTGGATGAGTGCAAAGTTCACTACTCTTTCGAACATTCTGTTGATTAAATCTCCGGTAAAACGTATTCCGTCTTAGATATGTCTTCTCTCGTATATACATCGTGTAGAAGCTGTTTGAGACTTCGACTTGTATAGCATGGATTTCACAAAGAGCTTGAAGAAACCGGGTCTTCCTTAACTTCGAGTCGATGGAGGAGTTCCAAGATGCTTCCGGCTTTTCTCTTTGCTCTGTCGGTGCCACTTTCAGACAGGTCCTTTAGTGCCTCCTCTGCGCTGGATTCCTTGGCTTTTTTTAATTGCTCTAAATTACCAGTGCAGAGTGACCACAGTATAGCAGCAGCATTCTCCCGGTTACGTGGAGACCCGGTCTGTATGACTTCCAATAAAACAGGAATCGGGTCAGCTTGACCAATGGCGGCCTTCCCTTCTTGATGGCTTGCAAGAATGGCGAGAATTGCCAATGCTTCATCCACCATCCCACCTCCAGCATCCGTCAGTAGTCTCATCAATGGTGGCACAATACCAGCCCTAACAGCCCTGGCCTTGTTTCCTTGGTAGATTGATAGATTGAAAATGGCAGTTGCAGCATCTTTCTTTCCTCTCGGAGATCCTTCACAAAGAAGCTTTATAAGCGCAGGAATAGCACCGGCGGCACCGATAGCTACCTTGTTCTCATCTATAACAGATAAACTGAAAAGGGTAGCCGCAGCATTTTCTCTAGCCTCCATGCTGCCAGTTTTCAACACATCCACTATATCGGGTATAGCTCCTGCATTAATGATAGCTCTCTTGTTGCTGTCATTAATGGAAAGGTTGAGAAGAGCTGTCACAGCATGCTCCTGGGTTCGAGGATCTGTGGAGGACAATAACTCGACAAGAAGTGGTACGGCTCCAGCCTCAGCAATACACACCCTATTATCCGCATTTCTTTTTGCTAATAACCGGAGTTCACCAGCAGCTGCTCTTTGCTGTTCTGAATTTCCATTTGCCAGTTTTTCCAATAAAGCAATGATGGCAGTACGATTGCAGTCTGAGGCGCTGCTTCCCGGTTTTCTGCTTCTACATGTCCCTTGTTTTTTAGGAAGCTCGACACTATTGCTCTCGCACCACAAAGCTATGAGACTTTTTAAAACGTAATTTGGTGTAAGGGCAGTGTGCAACAGTGTCTGCTGTGTTTTCGGACACGTCTTATGTCCAGCATCTAACCATTTCTGGATACAAGATCTTTCGTATGTCTGGAAAAGAAAGCAAAATAATTCAGAATATTGGAACCAACATGATTAGGATATCCTAGTTTTATTGCTTAATAATAAAAGTTAGGGATGTCCGATGAACCTGTCCAGTGGAGACAATTACAGGGTCTTTCATCAATTCAAGAGATATCGGGCACCGGAAATCATCTGGGATAACAGGTGACCTGTGTTTCATAGAGACTTTTTCACCCCCAGAGGTGCCAGCTTCAGGTTTTTCAGTCGGAATAGAATCTTTAAGCTTCTTGAGCAGTGATGTCATCTCCTCAAAGCGCTCTCCCAGATTTCCACCACTTGCAATGACCTGTTCATGGAGAGCAACCGACTCTTTCGTTAGATCATTGACTGTCCTTAGCTGCAACTTATCTGAAAGTCTTTGGAGAATTGCAGGGTCCGGATCTTTTTCTTTCTGTGCTACTGCTAAATCATGTTCCAGTTGCAAATCAGGTGAGTCCAGTCTTCCTTTTGCTCGTCTGAATTGTGCATGAACAAGCTCAATCTGATAAGAAAGAGAACATGTCAGACGAGTTACATGTGAATTTGCCGAGCCTTCCACTACCTACCGGTAGATTGATTCTAGCTGTTTGTTTTTGTCAAACTATAGTTTTGATTGTCCTAAATGTGCATGGAACAATCCAAACAAAACAAAGACTCAATGGAATAGTTCTATTTTCAGCAAATTTTCGCGGAAAAGTACCTGTTCCTGGACTTCCTCCGATAAATCAAGTTCATCGTAAGGAATCTCATTCAAAGCTGCTTCAATGGTTTCCGTCATTTGCTGGAACTTATACGCTATCTGGTCCTTTTGCAGGGCCTGCAAAGGGTAATGCAGATTCAACTCAACGAATAATTAGTAACAAAAAAAGATTAGATTAAAACCACGAAAAGATCAAGCTTATTTCTTCGAATTTGCCTATGGAGTAAAATTATGAGCTGAAAAGGATGGAAAGGAGGACGATGTTCATTTTATTCAACTCCGGCGTAAACCGATTACTATCATACACAGCTCCTAACAAAGAGATGCTCATTACTCATTAGGTCTGTAACAACAATATAGCACTTCCAGTGATAACCTCGAAAGCAAATTACCGGAATCGATAAAGTCGATTAAGAACTACAACTCCGAAAAGACTCTTGAAACAAGAACTCATAAAGAAAAATCAACCAGAATTTTCAATGTTTCATGGAAAAAAAATCCCATCCAGGACCTGATTCATCAATAGAACCTAGACAAAACATCAAGGCCAATAACACAAAATTTGAAGAACTACTCATTTTGTAAGAATGTATATGTATATGTATATGTATATGTATATGTATATGTGATAGAACTACAATTTGTAATTGATCTTTCAAGTTATCTCTGAATTTGGTGATCGAAGAAAATCATTTTAACTTAGATAGTTCTTAGAAAAAAATGTGAAAAGATTCAATCTTCCATTTTATATGTATATGTATATGTATATGTATATGTATATGTATATGTATATGTATATGTATATGTATATGTATATGTGATAGAACTACAATTTGTAATTGATCTTTCAAGTTATCTCTGAATTTGGTGATCGAAGAAAATCATTTTAACTTAGATAGTTCTTAGAAAAAAATGTGAAAAGATTCAATCTTCCATTTTAGATGATAATTCATAGCATGTAAACCCTACGTTAATCCAAGCACAATCAATTTCACATGATTGGGAAAACCAACACTTTTTTTTTCTTTTCACTTTGGTTTTCCACCTAACAAAATTTTCTCAGCAACCAAACAAAAGTTTCTGACTTTTCCCCCTCTACAGCCAACATCACATGGCTCCAAAAACAGACCCAAAATCTCCCCTTTTTCCCCATTCACTTTTTCAACAACCAAACAGAGAATCAACAACGAAAAAGGAAAAAAAAATACCTGATACAACTTGCTTCCTTCATTAATCGATTGTAGAAGCTTTTTAGCAGAATCCAAAGCAACTTTAAGTAGCTCAAACCCTTTAATCTCTTCAATTTTCACCACCGACTCCTCATTTCCGTCTCTCAATTCTTCAAACAAAGGGCTCAACAACTTGATCCTACGAACCAAATTCACATGCATTTTTTTACACGAGTTTCTACACTCTGGTAAACCAGATATCTCCTTCACTAACTCAGCTAGTTGACTCAGCAATTGCTCCTCGGAAACACCTGTGAGCCCCATGATCATTCAAACACAAGAACAGTTTTTTCTTCAAAAAATCCTAAAATTAGAGGGAAAGTTTTGCTTGGTCTTTTGAGGAAAATAAAAAGTACCCAGATTAGGGAATTCAGTTAAACGAAATGGGTAATTCTGGGATTTTAGAAAGGGAAGCCATGGAAGCTGGGAATTTTAAGCTGGTTGTTCTTGTTCCGAACTTGGAAAAGAAAACAATTGATTTTGAGAGAGGTTCAATAATGAGGGCGAAATTAAAGAATGTTCCTTTTTAAAAAAATCTAGGGTAAACTATCATATTTGTCACTAAAATTTAGTTTTTTTATCAGTTTTGTCATTGAACTTTAACATATTTCAATTTTACCACTAAACTTTTCACATTGATTTCTTTTGAACCTCACATATTTTTAATCAGCTGTAATGGTTACAATAGTGTCTATTGTAAAATATATTCTCAACTATTAGATATTGATTACTCAATCACTGTATTTACAATATTGATGCTCGAACTCGTGACTTCTAGGAGTAATAAGTATTCTCTTAACCACTAAACTAAAATAGTTCGTATTGGACCTCACATCTTTAAATCATTAACAACGTGAAGATATAATAATTTTTTCAATTTTTATAAAAATCATCAACCCTTCTTATTATATTGAGTTAATAATCATTCATCATAAATTAATATTTACGATAATATTAATATTCAAAATCTAAATTAATAATAAAATTAGTTTATCGATATTTAAAATATCATAAAAGACGTTAAAAATAACAGATTACGTCGGTGACTAAAAAATAAAAAATACATAGTAAAAAAATGCGTTAATGTCTCTAATTTTGATGAAAGTTGATATAGAAGCTAAAGTTCAGTGACTGATTTGATAATTCATCCAAAAAACAAATAATATTGACAAGGATTGATTTTAATCAACTTGTTAGAAGGAATAATTAAATGTTGATTACTTGGTCTAACTGTTTAAATTTTTGTTGAGTTGGTAGAAAAGGGAAAGAAAAAAACAAGATGAGTTTGGACAAAATTTTAATTATTTTTTCCATTGAAAAATGTCATTTTAAAAAAAATTCTAAGGAATTTTTGGAAGGAAAAATTGGATATAATGATGATAATTGGAGTTATTTGATTGTATTTATTTTTTTAATTTTAGGTGAGAATTTATCGAGTCGAGTTAAGTTAAAAAAGTTTAAGTTATTCGAGTTAAAATATCATATTTTATAACTTCAATTTTATTTCATTTTTTTAATTTAAAGTAGAGTTTATGAAATTCAAGTCAAGTTTGAGTTGAGTTGAGTTTTCAAGTTTCTATATAAATTTAATTATAATTATTTATAATATTATATTATAGTTTGATTCAAATTTAAATGACTTTCTTTAATCATATAAGATATGTATATATATTTTATAATATTTTTTATATGTGACATATATTATATATATATTAAAAAAATAAAAGACTTAACTTGAACTTAAAAATTAATCCACTAATTATTAAAAATTTTGAATTTTTTTGACTTATTCAAATTTTCATTTTATAACTCAAATTTTATTTAAAATTTTTTTGAATTAAATCAAATTTATATAATTTTAAGTCAAATCTTTTTGTCGAGAGTCAGAAAATAATATTTTTAATCAAAACTAGTTTTGCTTGTCCTACTTTGTAATGTATAAAGTTAGTTTTAATTTTTAATTAAAATTACAAAAATTATTTATTTATACTTAAAAATTTTAAATATATTTAGTCAAAGTTGAATGCTGTTGGCTGAGGTTAGATAGAAATAGACTTGTGCTTTGAATTTGTATTTTATATTTTGTAAAAAAAAAAATCTAAAATGACTACATAATTTTTATATATATTTTATGGTTTAAAATATTTTTAAATAACCTTCATGAACAACATAATATATGTAAATTTGAACATATATTTGAATTCAGGCACAATTATAATGGTCAGAAATAGATAAATATAAGTTGAGGGTGAGAAGGGTAATTATTTTATATTTTTATTATATTTTAGGATATTGATAGTTTTAAAATTATTTTGAATATTTTTTAATTTTTAAAATTTATTGGCATAATTTTTAAGGATCTTATAATTTTAAAATTACTTAAATTAAGTATTGGTCTCTGATTTTTCTTGTTTAATTATTTTTATAATTTAATTACTTTTAAATAATTAGAAAATTCTTGTTGATATATTTTTCTCCTTAAAAATCCATTTTTAATAATAAAATTACTAATATAAAGTATATTTAAATAATTGAACATTTAATTCAATCTACTAAAATCATATGAACATATAACATCTTGAATAAAAATACATAAATTGTCAAATATAATAATAATTCATTGTTACAATCAATCTTTCATGTATGGATACAATGAAGTCAAGATCATGGCAACTCTCAACTAATCAGATTCAGAACAACATTACATACTAAGAACACGTTGAGCATAGTTGATTCGGTACCACCATCCTCCGATCACGAAACCGATGGCCGTGGCAGTCTCTTTGCAATTTCCTGTCAAGTAGATATGAATCCGTTAATCCAGACAATCTCAAGCTATGTCACTCGGGCTTAGGTGTCTAACACGAGTATGTTCAAGTTAGAAACAAAATCGTAAGATGGACGAGTATCCATAAGTTTCACTGCACGTAAAAAGAACAGCACCGCCGAGCTTGGAGGCATCGGCAACTACTACTCGAAAATGAACAGTAAGTACTAAGTACATGCTAGTAGTAAGAATGCTACATTAGAATGCTGCTTGCAAGTTTGAGCAAATATCATTTTAAAGCTTAAGAACTGATTTTGGACTATGCAGAACATTTTGATACCATCAATGAGTGTTAATTTTTCAACTAACCTTCACTTCGTAATTTTTACTCGAGTTTTTACTCATCTTCTTCGCTTCAAGTTTAGATTTATGCGAATTCATTTTAAATACAAACTATTTTAAAACTCGTGTTAAAAAGTAAGAACAATGAAATTCGAGACACCTTGAATAGAATATAGATTAAAACCTTACTACGAGACTGCATATTGTGATCATATTCAAAGACCTTGTTAGTTGTCTCGACTCTCGAATGCGAAAATAACCATTCTATGCAACTTCCATGATAAATAAAAGTGTTCACACAGTATGAATAATTATTTGTGAACTATTTCATTGCAGTTTGGAACATATCAAAGAAATACCTCGAACAATTGATTTATGTTGTCTGCAGTCTTGGCAGATGTCTCGATAAAGAACATTCCATTCTTCTCTGCGTAGTCGATGCCATCCTTCGAGAAATAAACAGCACACATTAGAAGATGATTCAATATGCATAAAGGTATCTTTGGTCATATAATTTTGGCACTAACTTGGACTTGGACTTCACGTTTCTCTTGAAGATCAGCTTTATTACCAACCAAAGCCATCACGATACCCGGGGTCCCATGCTTTTGTAGCTCCTGACAGATGATATAATACAATAATTTTGGCATCTTCGGTAAAGTTCTTTATAAAATAAAAAACAGTTTGTACCAAAGACAATGTTTCATGGAGAAAAGACACGACATTTCGAAAATTCTACTCCAACTTAGATCTTATGTGTAACGTGTTATCACGCCAAGAATACTACTCCAAAACCATGAAAAGCGCTGTTTGAAATTTTAGCACAGCAAAAAATCTTCACATTCCTGAAGAAAGCAATAAAATTCATTGAAAAAAGACAAAACACTATAGCAGTTTCGGACACTACCTTAACCCAATACTGTGCTTTGGCAAAAGACTCTGGACTAGTTATATCATACACAATAACTGCGGCTCCCGCTCCTCTGTAATACAGAGGAGCCAATGCAGCATACCTGAGGAAGACAAATTAAACAACTAACTCTTTCCTGCCAAAGGAGTTCGATCATAGCAAAGCAAAATGTGCATAACATAAACTAAATTGTAATCTCAATCACAGTGAAAACCATGCAAGGTGAGAAGATCGCAATGTAAGTGATGAATGGACTTGAATATCGACATGGTATTCAAGAATTATACCTCTCTTGCCCGGCTGTATCCCATATTTCGAACTTAACAGTAGTTGAATCTTGCAAAGCTATTGTCTGTGACAAGAATGAAGCTCCTACGGTTACCTGAAATGATAAAGGGTTGACAGGTCAGAAAATTTTCATTGGAACAAAACTTTTACACCCTCGGTGATAAGATGCTAACACCAGGCAGTTTGAATATGTTTGGACAAAATGAAGCTAAAAAAGAAAGCCAGATGGCAATATTACAAGTTGATGGCTCAAGAGAAAATTCCTTACCTTGGATGTAGGGTCAAACTGGCCACGGACAAAACGCAGAACAATACAACTTTTTCCAACTCCAGAATCACCTAACAAGACCAGCTGGGGGCAGCAAAAAGATATAAAAAGTTCAGTTGCATTGTTAGGAGTACACAGTTTAAGGAGATCATGATGGTACCAAAGAGAAGGCATGTTAAGAATTGCACAATTGTTAAATTTCAGTTTTCAGCATCCGAAACCAGATAATATAGTCAATCTATCAAACAATATGTTCAAGATTAAATGCTAAATAGGAGTCACCAAACATACTAAGCAAATTACCACTACTGTTCTAGTTGCAGGTATCGCGGTTTCGGATAGTAACTATACCGCTATTGCATAGTATTAGAACGTGGCAGCAACGCAGTGTAACGGACACATTATAAGCGTAACCCAATGAAGGAATCATGTCACGATTTTTACAATCGAAAACCGTTTCGTAATCCAGCAACATATTATATATTGCGCACAACGCCGCATCACCACGATAACCATCGAAAAATGATTTAAAATGTAAATCTTAATAAATAAAACACTTTCATGATTCATTTGCAAGTTCTTCGTTGCATAATCTAATTGATAAATGATAACAAAATCAGTGAATCATCTCAAGTTTCTCATTCCTATCAACCAAATGCATATTTAAATCCCAGCTTATAGCTCAATGTTCGAATTTTCAGCAACATACGTGGACCAAAACGGAACAATCACCTTTACGCGCAGATTTTTAGCATCAGGACCTTCCGAGTTCTCTCCGTTGTTAAGTCCAGTCGACCGCCCGGAACTCCGATCTACAACCAATAAAAAACCGACCCAAAAACAAAAGAACCAATATTTTAACCCGAATTCAAATCACTCAGCGAAACCAAAGCTAAGTAAAAAAAATCTCCAATTAAATCACCGGCAACCAAAACCCACAATTCAGGAATCAAATTCGAACAACTTCTCCGATCAAAATCCGAAGAAATCAACCAAATTTAAAAGATCAAACAATCCTTTACACATGAATAAGAAAACCCAGAAAAGAAATCAAAGTAACTGGGTAAGGAGTTCACCTGGGAGAGACGAAGAGCAACCCATTAAGAACAAAAATGTATACTTTTTATGTAGTAATTCAAAATTAGAGCTTTAAATCAGTAGAAGAAAGTTTAAGAATTTGAAATTTAGGGCAGAAAAGGGAATCGGCGATTCCGTATTGCAAAAGGTGTTGCTGCAGGTTGGTAGGAAGCTTCCACCGGTCGTCGTCTATTTAGGTTTCGAGCCAAATCTTAGTTTAGCCTTTACATAAACATATACACCTTTGCCATGGGTTTATTAAGGTCAGTTTAACATTAATTTTGAAAAGTATGATAGAAAAGTGTGTGAAAAAGTGTAATAAAAATTTTTTTTAAAATTTTTAGTTTAAAAAATATGTATTTAGTATTGCTGTCAAAAACTGTTTTTGAGAAAATAAATGACTATTTTAAACATGATGTTATAAATTAAAAATATATATTTAAATGATAATAAAATTATTTTATATTATAATATTAACTTAAATTATGATAAAATATAAAAAATATTAATAAATAAATTATTTTTGAAAAGTGTTTTTTAGAAGTGCTTTTGAGAAAATATATAATTTTGTATGAATATATATAATTTTTAAATTAAAAAAATAATTTATGTTAGATATAATTATATATTTATAAAAATTAAATTATAATAAAATATAATAAATAAAGGTTAAAATTGTAATATGACTCCTAAAAGCACTTTCCAAACCCAAAAGCTAAAAATTTTAGCTTTTGCGTTTGGGTTGAAAATCACTTTTCAAACGCAGTTTCTTTTTCAAAAGCTAACTGTTTAGCATTGCTTCTGCGTTTCAAACCAGCTTTTGACCCAAAAACCGGTTTGAAAAACAATGCTAAACGGGGCTTAAGAAGAATAATAGTTCATACTAAGAAAAAATTATTTCGAGTAGAAATCAATTTTTTTTCGATGTTTTTATTTATATTTAATAAATTAAGTTTCATTCCACAAGGTGTTTAGAGTAGAGGTATAAACGAGTCGAATTGAATTCGAGTAGAGATAAATTTGATTCAATTCGTTAAGATTTTAAGTCGAATTTGATGAATAATTTTTAACAAGTCTGAAAAATCTGAACTCGACTCAACTTGTTAATAATTCGATTCGAGTTCGAGCTTGATTCAAACTCAATTGAATTTAAGTGTTGATTGATATTTGATCGTGTCGAACTCGAGTAACTCGTCATTTGTCATGTTTCATTTAAAAGTCATATCAGGAAAAAAAAAACTGATACACAAGTTATATAAACTCAAGTTTGTTAATTTTAAGGTATAAGGTGTTAGTTTAGAGTTTAAAGGTTGTTAAGTTTAGAGTTTGGGATTTAAATTTTAGAGTTTAGAGTTATGTTTATGGTTTATATTTTAAAGTTTTATGTTTAATAATTTAGATTTTAAATTATAAAAACTAAGAAAAATTAATATATTATATTTTCGAGTAGCTCACGAGCTTTTTGAACTAGATATCAAGTAGATCGGCTTGACTCGTTAAGAACTCGAGTTGAGCTCAAACTTGAATTTGAGTCCTATCGAATCGAATTTTAATCGAGCTTTGACCAAATCGAATTTAAATAAACAGTAGCTCACGATCTATTTTATCTCATTTACGACCCTAATTTAGAGTTCAATATGATAATAGTTTGAGTAGGGATGGGCACGGGTCGGATCGGATTTTCGGCTCACCCGCACTTGACCTGAAAAAATATACCCGCCATCCGACCTGACCCGATCCGGTTTTAAGGTTTCGATTTGATCGGGTCAAGTCGAAACCCATCGAATTCAGGGTACGTGTTCATCCCTAAGTTTGAGTCCTAAACAAATTACGCCTCATTCCATAAAGTATTTAATGTTCCATATGATTTTAGTTTCAAAGTTGCCTAGACATTCAAAGTCTCTCTAGGAACCACGCAGCTAGAGCCTAGAACATGGCTGCAGGTGAGTTCTAAGTCGTAATGTATGATAATATTGTACTCTAGTACTTGAATAATCTTGGTTTCGTTTCTTGCAGATTGGGCAGGGCTCCCCAGGAACCTCATTGCTGAATCCAACTGCAATATTGGTTGGTTGGAAGGCTGCAGGAGCCTAGAACCGGTTCGGGGCAGTATGCAGGGCGTTGCACGGCGCTACAATGGAGGACATCGACTACTTGCTGAATCCACCCTTTCCGATGCTCCTTGTCCTAGCCATGCTAAACATGCTTGGAATCTATATAGCATCACTAATCACAAGCTTCTTCCACGCAATTCCCAATGCCTCGTGCCACTCGATTTATCGGCTCTTCGAGCGGATGGTTGGTTTCGAAATGATAATCATCATGTTCACAAAGGCTGTACTTTCTGCTAACCCAACATCGAGTCCGGACAATTACATGGTTATTGCCAAAATCGGTTGCGGCATCCGATTTCCCTGGATGCCGACCGAATTGCATATACTTCACCGATGCCAACCTGAGGGCTTCATGTACTTCACATTTTGTATATATAACATAGAAACCGGAAGTCTTACTGCCGGCTTACACGACGGATAACGCGAGGTTGGCCGAGATACACCCTCCAATTTGATTGTTCCATCATTTAAGTCTAAGTAGGTCTAAATTAAGTCTAGATTTATAAATATACACACACAGGATGATGAATGCAGTTACAATCATGACAGCAGGTGTCTGCTGAAACTGCTTGGCTTGGAGCTCTGCATATCGTTTAATCTCACATATCGAATAAGATGTGTAGCGTCACTGTTTTTATAGTTCTCGACGCAGATTAATATCACACACCTCTTTAGGACATGACAAAACACTATAAACAATAGTTACAGCACCAATATCTTGCAGCCTGGCTAACCTTTTCAAGAAAATGGCCATGGAAACCATTACAAACAAGGTTAGCCAAACGTAAACCGATCCGTAAACCGTATTAAAACACGATAAATCTGTTGAAACCACCACTATAAACTGCAGAAAGTTTGGACATGGAAGAAAGTAGGTGTATTATATATAATTATCAAAGCCAATATATTTCTTTTATCATTTCATTGTTTTATTATCTTTTATAAAGACTTACGCTTGCAAGACGGACATCCAAGTCGATATGTCCGAGTGGTTAAGGAGACAGACTTGAAATCTGTTGGGCTACGCCCGCGCAGGTTCGAACCCTGCTGTCGACGATATTTTATTTTTAAGTTTATATTTTTGTTTCTTACATGTATTTTACAGATTATGTGGTTAGACACCTTGTTTCAGAAATTGTTCGAATCCTGCAAACGTACATGTCCCTGAAGTTCCAAAGCTGTTGGAACTTGACATCGAAATTCGACATACGAAAGCTTTTTTTTGTGCTACTTGCTACTTATTTATCGTAATTTACTTTGAAAATGTTTGATACGTTATTTTAATTTTTTGGTTAAATTTATTAATTTATGTTAATATTAAATTTTATATAATATTATTAAATTTTATTTTTAGTTAAAAAAAAGTAAGTTTTTTAGTGAGCTTAATGAGCATCAAGTCGAGTTGAGCAACAAAATATTTTAACGAGAACGAGCCGAGCATAATTTTAACGAGCAATGAGTTGAGTCGAGTAACAAATTTTTTTAATGAGCATGAGTCGAGTAATACTCAACTCGCGATCGACTCGAGTTGAGCAACAAAATATTTTATCGAGAACAAGCCGAGCGTAATTTTAACGAGCAACGAGTCGAGTAACAAAATTTTTTAATGAGCACGAGTCGAGTAATACTCAACTCGCGATCGACTCGAGCAACACAATATTTTAACGAGAACGAGCCGAGCATAATTTTAACGAGCAACGAGTCGAGTAACAAGATTTTTAAATGAGCACGAGTCTAGTAATACTCAACACGCGATTGACTCGAGCAACAAAATATTTTAGCGAGAACGAGTCGAGCATAATTTTAACGAGTAACGAGTCAAGTAACAAAATTTTTTAATGAGCACGAGTTGAGTAATACTCAACTCGCGATCGACTCAAGCAATAAAAATATTTTAACAAGAACGAACCGAGCATAATTTTAACGAGTAACGAGTCGAGTAATAAAATTTTTAACGAACACAAATCAAACAATACCTAACTCGCAATCGACTCGCTCGATTAACAGCCCTAATAATGTTTATATCAATATTGGAATTTCAAAAATTAGAGCACAATAACTAAATCCATAATTTATCTGTAGTACATGGACTAATTGAAGAATTTACCCTAATTTATTTTACCTTGGATCACTATCCATCCAACTTTCTTGGAAATCAAACACACTTGACTCCATTGTTAGAATATTCAAATTTCATAGTTTAATTAGGAGAACTCTATGGGAATTGTCACAGCCAGACAGTAAATCGAACATTTAAAACTTAAGATATTATTCACAAAACTCGAAATCAAAACGAAAAAAAATAATACAAGATAATATAATTATATAACGTAAAAGATTAATCATTGGATTCGATAAATATTTTTAAAAAATAAAATATTATATTAAAAAACATATTTTAACATGAGTACCCGACATCACCCACTAGTTGTTTTAATAATATTGATTTATTAAGGTAATTACTAATTTCTTAATAATGGTTTTGCTAAAACAGCCCACTGTTTTGGAACAAGACCAGATTACAGGCAGACATGCAATCTAATAAGGAATGAGATTAATTAATTAATTAATTAATTAAAAATATGAGAAATATTCGATTTAATTAATAATTTTTTGAGTCGGTTGAGTTGATGAGTTTTTATTATATAACTCAATTTTATTTGATTTTTTTAAAGTGAGTTATTCAAATTATGTTCGAATTTAATTATAAAATATTTATTATATTATGAACCTATAGTATTAATAGGTTTTAATTTAAACGACTTTATATAATCATAAATATTGATGATATACACGTATATTTTTATATTTTTTTAATATGTAATATAATATATAGGGACATAATCAGTATTTGGGGCTGGGGGAAATGTAAATGATTGAAAGTGGGAGGGACCATTTCATAAATAAATTAAATAAAGGGACAAAGATGAAAAAATTCTTCAGGAGTGGTGATTGCCCCTTCCCGCCCCACATACATCTGTCACTGATAATATATATCAGGTAAAGTTAAGAGATTCGGTTTAAGCTTAAAATTTACCTACTAATTACTAAATTTTAAATTATCCGACTTTTATTTGATTTTTTAAAAATTAAATCATTTTTTTTTTTGCATTCGGAAAAAAAATCAAAATTTTCTGACTCGAATTTTGTTCATCATTAAAAAGGAGCAGTAAACAAGGAAGTAAGACCCCATTAATTATTATTTAGCTTACTAATTAATTTCTGCAAAGGTCAGCTATGAAGTACTTTATGTAATTAATATCTTAATAACCCCTACTACCTTCCAAATTAATGATCAAATTATTGATTTAATTAACAATAAATTAATATTATTAATCATATTTATAGCCGACCCATGACTCGATTATCCACATCGCCCATGTGCTGGCATCATTAATCTTAATCACAATTATTTTTCTTCATTTTCATGGTCAAATAAATATAATTTAATTTTAAAAATATTTTAATACATAAAGTTTACACAAGTCTTTTAGTATTAAAGACTAATAATTAGAGATATAAATAATAAGGGTTTCGAATATGTATAAAATGAACGTTTGAATAAGACCCTAAAAAATTATAAATAAGTTGAATTGAATTTTATAAGAAAAAATAGATTTTGATTTAATAAATTATAAAAAAATAACTTTAAAAAGGGATTATATCATATTTTTTATAAATATAGTTTTTATAAAAAGTTATATATTTTTGAGATTATAGATTAAAAGATTTTTTTAAAAAAATTTATGTCCCCGGAAATTTTTGAGTCGCTTCTAAAGTTATAGGTCTAAGGTTATAATTTAAAATTTAAAAGTTATGAATAGAAATTTAAGTTTAAAATTTATATTTTAAATATTAAGATTGTATAATTTATTTTACATAATTTATATTAAAATATAACCTTTTAATTTATTTTACGATCTGATTTGCTAATAGTTATGAAATATAAAAAAATTATCATAAAATAGATTTAATTATATCATACTGTCAATCTTTTATGATTATAAACGTGCGTTATAATAATCGTTATACGAATATTAAATTATACTAAAAAATATATAAAAATCGTGTCACGGATGATGGAACATACAAAACATCTGTGAAAAAATAAAAAAAAAATACTTGGAAAATCAAGAAAATTAAATTTTTTAATAATATTATATTCGAATTTACACACTATATTTACTATATATTAATGCATAGAATATAAAAAATATGAAAATAATAAAACATCCATTTATCTATGTATAAAATATTATAAAATCTATCAAAAAGAATTAAAAAGATTTTAAAGTTAAATAAATGTAATAAAATATAGTACTAGGTTGCCGGCCATAAGTAGAACAGAAAAGCCCTACTCAACTTTCTCTTTATCTCTCTCTCATCAATTATTTATTTATTTTTTAAAAATTGAATCAAATTATTTAAATTTTTATAAATTAATTAAAATTATTTATAATAATACGAGACAGACTGATTTTAATAATAAAATTTTTAATCATATAATATATATTCATTATTTTTATATGTGTAAATAAGATTTATAATATTTTTTAAAATAAATTAAATAACATCTAAAATTATAAAAATATATTTACAATATTATTTTTTTTAAAATATAGTTGGTGGGAATATAAAAAAGTTAAGAAATTGATGACAAAAAATAAAAAAATATAGTTAAAAGATCAAAATGAATAAAATGCAAAGCTAAAGGATTAAAATATAAGAATAATAAATTTATTGTTAAAAATATGAAATGAAGTTACATAAATATTCTATTATCGTAATGAAATATTTGGTTCAAATTTCGTCAAAATAGCTTAAAACAAAGAAAAAATAAAAAATTAAGAAATTAAAAAGTATAATTTTTTAAAAAATTTAAAATATAAAATCTCATTTTTTTCGAGTCATGTTATGCTCATTACTTTAAGAAGTACAATCTTTTAAAAAATTATATTAAAAAATTAAGACATAAAATTAAATATCAATAAAATTATATAAAATTTAAAAATACAACCGTCTCGTATATCCATTCTTCCATCTCAAGAACTTCATTTAGCTTTATGTTTCACACGTCGTCAGGACAGACCCAAAATTCTAATTTTATAGGTCAACCATAATAAATGATATAAGATTTTTCATGTAATCACGTCGAAATAGAATATGTGGTACGATAATTCTCGTATCATTATAATAAATATTATTACCTTATATCTCAATAAATTAAACAGATTCGATTTTAATATTTTTTTTTAAAAAAAACTATATTAATTCTTTACAACCCCAATTTAGTTTCTTAAAAACTATATACGCAATAAATTAAGTGCAGCCAATTAACCCAAAATTTTAACACGACTCCGTCATTATTCACCTGTCAGGTAAAAATATAGATTATAATCTTATATAGTATTTATAATTTTAAAAAATTATAAATTTTTGAAAAAAAACTTTAACGTGACACATAAATATTTAATTATAATACAACAATACATAATATTTTTTAAATTTTTAATGATTAAAATAAAAATATTTTAAATTTTTAATTATTAAAATAATTAAATTTATTTTTATTAGTCCATCACTTTACCTATCCTAGTACATCCACCCCTTCACATCACTGACAAATTTGTCTTAAAAATGAACTCAAAACCAACCACAAAGATGACTGATTTATTTATGTTGTCTGGAAACTGGATCCATGGGACAACAATAATCCTATGGGAAGATTAAACTCTTCAATAATTGAGTTGTTATTAGGGATATATGTTATTAAATATATTTTTTAATATTTATTATTAAAAAATTAATTATTTTAATACTTACAATTATAATACAGTTTCTCCCGATATTTATTATTAAAGATATATTCTTAAAATTAAAAAAAAATATTTTTATTAGTGATTTAACTTTTTTTAATATTTGTTATTAGAAGTATTTATTTCCGATATTTTTTACGAGAAATATGCTCATATTTTTTTTCAATATTTGTTAGACACTTATTTTTTAAATATATTTTATTAGAAGTTTATTTTTAAATTTTATTTTTTAATATTTATTATTAGGGTTTTAATTTTTAAATTCATCCTTCGGCCACTAAAATACCATAAACAACTCTGTTAGTATGTGTGTGATGGAATCCATTTGTAGACGTAAGACCTTTTGAGTTTTATACGTTTTTGGATAATAGGATGGATGAAATGAATGATTAACGAAATTATCCGTAGGATATGTAAATATTATCACTTGAAAAAAAAATTAATCTCAACCATCCATTTAAATCATCTTATGATTTAAAAAATATGTAAAACTAATAAATTTATTATTTTATATTTTGTGCAAGTGGATCATAACATATATAAAATTTAAATTATTTTGAACCAATCAATCTTTAATTTAATCAAAATTATAAAAATAAATTTAAAGAGAAACTAAAGCTTGCTTAATAATCGACAAATAAATTTAAGGCTGCATTTTTTTAATACATCAATGATTTTCTTCCACCATTTAGGGCTGCTTGTCTGCTATGAAGATCCTTTTTTTCAAATTAATAATATAATTTTCTAAAAAAACTACACTACTATTATTAATTCTTATTTATACTAAATATATTTTATAATTCAAATTTATCATATAATAAAAAAAATTTCTCTTTTCCTAAAAAATACTCCTTACTATATAGAATAAAAATTTCTTGTCTCTTTATTATGCATTATTCTATGTTTTCTTTGAAACTTTTTTAAAAAATTAAATTTTAAATCATGACCCTTATTTTTTATATTCTGAACCTAAATCTTTCACCTCAAAAAATACACACACTACCCCTAATTCTTTAAACCCTAACTCTAACCACAACCTATAGCCTTAAACCCTAAATCTTAAACTATAAACCCTTTAATTTAAAATGGAAGCATAAAAAGATGTACAGAAAAGATGTAAACGATTTGCACTCACTACGTATGAACAAAATCTATCCTACCATAAGTAAAATTTAACTTAAGCTTAAACAAAAAATATATTTTTTAACTCCCAACATTAAAAAAAATAATTTTAAATTCAAAACCTTAAACCATACGCCTTATAGTACTTAATATCAGAATTTAAAAAGTACGTTTAGTCGTGTTTTCGTTCGCGTCACGTTTATCACGATTGCGGATATAATGGTTGCTACCGCGGTCATTTCAGGAGTCACGGTCTTGAATTTTTTTAAATTCGCACATATCGGTACAATAATGGAAACAACAGACCGTTACCCCATTATCGGTCGTTATCCGTTAAATAACGATCATTATCGGTGTGAATTTAAATCTCACCGTTAACGGTTTTAAACAACGACGTTAACGTTAAATAATGGCCGCTATAGCGATAACAGACATTTTTTTAAAATTCCTACTCTATATTCTAAATAGTAATCCTACGTCATAACTTCAAACTCTAACCTTAAACCTTTTAATAGACATCGAAAACGTACAAATGATTTTTATTCCTTAAACTTTTTAACTTGTTAAGGACCCAACAAAAATAATAGAAGGGAGCATAGAATTTCCATGCATCTACAAGTCACTTGAAAATCTCTTTTGGGAATATGATGTGTATATAAGCACCCTCAAACTATCCCATTTTCTTCACCTATCTCTTCTCTTTTCCCTCTTATGTTCATTTTCTATGCCTTAACTTGCCTACATCTGCACTTGTCTCATATTTTTCTTCTTCTTAGCACTTTTTCTTTGAACATTTTCCTTTCCCCCAAACACTCCCTAATGTTTAATCCTTTCCTTTTCAATTTCTCAACACGTTTTTCTTTTCTTATTATGCTTAGGGTTTTTCTTTGTTTGGGGAGTGATAGATAATGTTTTAGGTTTTTGCCATGGAAATCCAGGTTCACCGGATCGATTGTATGAACCAACTGAATTAAGTTCCGGATTCTATTTTCTCGAAGCTCGGATTTATCAGTCATGTTTTGCTGAAGCAGCATCCTCAAGATTCACATGCAAAACATAGTATGGCCATGAAACATGAGAATCTTGATGATGCTGCATTGGCAATTAATGACTTCACAGCTCAAAACCTAATGAAAATCTCCATAGATCTTGAAATTTTCACAGCTTTATGGCATCCAGAAAAGGTACTTCTCAACCTTAATACCCTCTTTCTATATGTATCTGTAAAAGCTGAAGTAATACTCAAGTACTGCTGTTTCTTTTTGCAGAGAACATGATGATGATGATGATGATGGTGATGTGTTTGTAATTATATCAAACATCTGGGGACTGTTTCAAATTTGAAGAAATTAAGGTTTGATGAAATGTTACAGATTTTAACTCCATCTCCGTACAGAACCAGCTCCTTGTCTTTGTTCTTACCTTCTTAGGGTTTAGGGAATTTAGGGTTTCTTTTGTCTGATATGTTGAATGATTCTTTAATCTTCCTTTATCTGTTCATAATCCCCCTTCTCCTTCCCTCTAAATACAATTAGGATCAGATAAGATTTATCAAAAGAAATTATATTTATCGTACCTTTACTGTACTCATACCTTGTTTTGATCATATTTATATTTGTATTTATATCCATATTGGTGCGACGTAGATACTTAAAGATGTACAAAAATACAATACTAAAACAACACAGCACTCCCTGTCTGTGAGTTATTTTAGGACATATACAATAACCATGTTTCCTATCTCCACATGCAAAACACAAGAAAAAACAAATTCTACATACAACATTAGCTGTATGTCAGGAAAGAATGGGAATCTAACTTGATTTCTACATGACAAATCTGCATTTACATTATGTTCCACATGATTTATACTTGGAGACACATCATCCTTTTGATTTACTTAGTTGTTGTTTGGCAACTGAGAAAATTTCATGGTAATCTTTCCAACGACTCCAGACAATCAATCTGGGGAAAAGAACAACCTCAAAGTGTGCTGGTTTTACAACCAGGTTAGGAAATAATAGCTTTCATATTGCATTCAACACTTGTTTATAAAGTTATGTTTATTTGCATTCAACATGGTTTTATCTCGTTTATTTCTGTAATTGAAAAAATTATCAATATAAAAAATACGAAAAATACAAATACATGATATCTGATGTACTCTCATTATCTGGATTGTATATATTTCAAAACTCGATGTAACCCAAACACTCTTCTCAATGTTCCTATAATACGCACATCAACAACGTAAGCATAATAGTTGTAGAGATCCTAAAACCTTAAACTAAACCTAATCATCAAAAAAATCTTTCGTCATTAAAATTTGAGTCGAAATATAACACTTTTCTTTCTCTTTAGTTTCGGAAAACATTTTCGAGTTCAGAATAAATTTAGACTTGGTTTTCCCATGAACTTGTGCAGTAGGGTTACTAGGGGTGTTCAAAAATATTCGATCTGATCAATACGATTCGATTACTCATTGATTCAATCCGAAAATTGGGATATTCGATCCGTTTTTATTTTTAGACCGAATATCCGATCCGATTTTAAGTTTTCCGGCTCAAATATGGATAATAATATTTCAAGTTTTGGATTATCCAAAAACCCGAAAATCCAAAAATTCATTTTTTTATTAATATTAATCTTGTTATATTCAACAATTTAGTGCTTGTTATATTCAAAATTTTAAAAAATTAAAATTTTTATAAATGTGAATCTTGTTGTATTTAATAATTTGTTGTTTATAATATTCGAAATTTCAAAATTTTCATAATATCATCTTTAAATTCAAAAAATTAGTTTAATCAAATTATATTTTTGGATAATCGGATATCCTGTTATCCGATCCGACTATCCGATATCTGAATATGCGAATATTCGTTTTTTCCGGATCGAATACGGATCATTATATCATCGATCTGAAAACTTAAATATATATCCGAAAAATCGAATCCGATATCAGACAATGAACGCCCGTGATGGCTACAATGGTCCCCCATTGCAGACCACGATGATAACAAGAGTACTACAGCTTTGACAGAACAAAACACAGTTTGAAACCGAAAGGAGACGATGGTAAGAATTGAATGGTCATAACCAGTAACATTGTACGTCGCCATTTTAGACCATACAAGTTTAATCAGCAGACAAAGTGATTGATTTATGACAACCATTAAGGTGTCATGTAATTATTTTCAAAAATTATAAATTTTAAAAATAATAAATAATATATAGAAGAGAATAGAGAAAGTTCGAAATAAAATTTGAATTTGATTAAAATTTGATTAACATATCTACCTTATAACTCACAATATGACGACCATAGAGGTACGCCGTCGACCGACCTTTCGCGGTTAGTTCCACGTCTTCGATTTACCCCTCCATAACCACCATCAAATCATCCTTTTACCAGTATTACGAAGGAATACGAACCACATGGTTGGCGAAGAAATCCGGGCTTACCTATCGTCATCCATTCAATCTTAGTGTCTACAAAAACATTAGCTCGGTACTACTCCCTCCCTCTCTCTTTATTTTCCGAACGTCGTCGTTCCTTATTTATCGGCCTCGTAATCAGGTATTAGGTCCGACCATACCGAAATGGTTCTGTCCGATGTCGACAAGCCATCTAAAAGACGATGTTAGCTTCCGTACTCTGCGTGATAGTGCATAGATGTTTCCGGCCGCCACCTCGAGTCATCGCGGTAATACTCGGATTCCATCCTCATCACAGTGTTTACAGAGGTGAAGGATAGATTGGTTGAGTTATTGGCCTGAGTAGGTGAAATGGTCATCACCAGCACATGCCATGGTAATTACCATGCATGCATGCATGCACCATGAACATCCATAATTGGAGAACAGGCAGAACCAGATAAGGTGTTTCATCATGGAACCAATGTAACAGCGGACAAAAAATAAACAAGTACCAAGAACAAAGATGAAATCAGACAAGTTGTGTCCTGGAGAATGCAAGTGAGACAGGCATGGACAAACTGCAATAATTTCAAATATTTTTTTAAAAAGAATATATGTATTATTATTCGATATACTGACGGTAAATTTTTTATTTCAAAAGAAACCATTTTTTGCTTATTGATTTATTATCTTAAGGCTAAAAAAAGTAATAAATTCGGGACTTTTAGGTAAATATTATCTTTTAATTAAAATTTTAGAGATATATAGTATGCCTTGTAACTGAGGATCTATGGCAAAAATTATAATAATTTGAAGAAAACTACTGATTCGCAACTCAAATTTCGTAATTTAGCTCAAAACATCATCTACAGGTGGCAGGGACGGAGCTGTGGGGGGTGGGTAGGGGTAATCGCCCCGCCCCCGAAGATTTTTTTCACTTTTGTCTTCCTATTTAAATTATTTTAAAAATTATTTTTTTATGAATTTGCTCCTTACTTCTAAATATTTATGTTTTACCCCCCTCAACCCCAAATTCTAGCTCGTCCTTGACAGGTCGTGTCTTTATTGAAACTTAAATTCTATTAATAAAAATTTAAAAGGACACCAATTGTAAGTGACGTATTCAAATTCCCTAAAATTTTAACTAAAAAAATAATATTCGTCTAAACCCTTAATAAATTTATTACTTAATTAATAAAAATATCATTAAACTATTTAATCATTATAAAACAATCATTAATTTTTTAAATTATCACTATTCCACATATAAATATCATTATTTTTAAATAATTTTTGCAAATATAGATATATGAATTATACTATTACTATAACAATCCCAATATTTAAAGTTTTGTCCAATTTGATCCAAAATGAACATGAAATTATTTTAAAAAAATTTGTCCCTTTTGATATAATCCTGTGATTGATTTTCCGAATCGAATTTTAACATGCAGTCTTATCTATTGATCGGTCCAATTCACAATTCAATACATGTGGACATAATTTTAACAATAATTATTCTTTTTATATAAAATTTGGACAAAAATAAATATTTTTTATATTATTTTTGTTTTATTTTGCACCTAGATTAGATCTCTTACAATGTACATTATCTGCACATGATAATATCAAAAGAGTTGAGATTTAATCTGCTTTATTGATTTTTTTTACTGAAAAATATGTTTTTATTATATTTATTATTATAATTAAAAGTATACTGAAAATATCTAATAACTGATTGATTTCGGGTCAGTTTAGTATTGTTTTGAAAAGTATTTTTTAAAAGTGTTTTTTAAAAATTTGACATGAATATATATAATTATTAAATTTAAAAAATAATTTATGTTAAATATAATTATGTATTTATACAAATAAAATTATAATAAAACATAGTAAATGAAGGTTAAAATTATAATTTAACTCCTAAAAGCACTTTTTCAACCGTAAAAGCTAAAAATTTTAGCTTTTGTGTTTGGGTTGAAAAACACTTTTCAAGCACAGTTTTTCCTCCAAACAATAACCGTTAGCATTGCGTTCTAAACTAGTTTTTGGCCCAAAAGCTGGTTTAGAACGCAATGCTAAACACAACCTCAATAAAGAAATTTATTTTGTTTATTTTGTATGTGTACGAATCTTGATATTTACCTTAAAAATATAATATCTTCAAACCTAATAAAAAATACCGTAAACTAAACTCTATGAATCTATTTATTTCGCTGAAAATTGTTTTTAAAAAATGAATTATATTTTTAAAAAATAAATTCCTAAAATCATTTTTAATGATCATGTATAATTTATTTTTCACTGCTTTACTTCAAAAATATTATTGTAAAACTATTTAATAAAAAATTCACGTAAAATTTATTATTTTATTCTTAATTAAATAATAAATAATTTCAATATAGAACAAAATTTCAGTCTATCAAGAATATATTATTCATGAATTATCCAATAAATTTTTATCGATAATTCACATTCTTTTGTCTCTGCATAAATTAAATAATTTAAAGATAAAATTAAATATATAATAATATGTGGTTTGATCAAGAAAATTATTCTCCTGCAAAACAATATAATATTTGCAGTTTTGGACCCTGCAGGAATTTAATATTCCCTAATAATTTTTTTACCCCAAAATTTACCCGTTTAATTATTTTCTGGTCCTCAAACTTTTATTTTTTATCAAATAAGGACATAATTTCTTTGACATTATTTTTTAAATATTTAATAGTTAAAATTGATTGATAGACAAAATTAATTTAATTTATTGATTTAAGGACTTAATTAATTAAATAAAAAAATTACGATCTTAATTGATTTTTTTAAAAAAAATTAACGATTTTTTACACCTTTAAGCCAAATCAAAGTAATCAAACCAAAAATTTTCCGAATCAAGCTGAAATAACTAACTAAATCAATTAGTTATCATTTTATTTATCATTTTCTTAAGATTTATTTATTTATAAAATAAAAAATATATAATTGTAAATTTAAAAATTTATATGAGATTTGAATGAGTTATCTTTTATTTGTGTATTTAATTTTGTATTTAGATTAAATTAGTTAAATGTATATATGCATAATTTTTTAGTTAAAATTAAATATTTCATTTGGTTTGGATTTTTAAAATCAAAATCGAACTAAATTAGTTGAAACTGATTAAATTTTTAAAAAAATCAATTATCTAATTTAACTAATTATTTTATTTATCTATTCAAATATGTTTATCATCTTCAAATTATTAGTATATGAGAATTATATTTATAAATTAATTCAAAATTTATTTGATAATCTAAAATAAAAATTAGCTGGTGAATTTTTTTATGAAAAAAATTAAAAAAAATGATAAGTAGATAAGAATTTATTTAATGGATAATTTTTTCGATAAAATTTATTTTATTTGTTTTAATATTTTCTTATCCTTAATTTACTCAACTTATCACAATAATATTTTTTTAAAGTAATTATAAGATAATATTTATTTATATTTTTATTTTTTTAATAATATATGTATATCTTACTGATAAAATTAGTAGAATACGGATTATCCAAATATTCTAAGATAATATTATCTACTTTTTCTCTGAAATTACTCGTTGAATTTATATATCGATATTATTTTAAAATAAATTATTTATTATTTTTAATTATTTTTTTAAAATATACCCATATCATATTATATTTTAAATATACCCTAATGGCCGATTTTATTTTACAGCTTTGCACTGTAATGCAAATACCAAAAATGGAAAAATGCTTTTCTTCCTCATGATTCATGAATCTGTTTCTTCTTCATAATCCACGTAAATAACTTTGGTTTAAATCTAGAGTAATATATATGTATATATGTATGTGTATATATATATCACTGAGTTTTAAGTCCTAACAGACAACTTCTATCTCATTTTCTGTGTGGTTATTTTCTTATATATTTGTTCTTGATTCAGATCTTCATTTCCAGAAAAAACCCAATTCGTTTCTTGTATCAGATATTAAGAAAAAGGTTTACTTTTATGATTCTAATATATATATGTGTATATATATATATATGTATATTGTATGTTTTCTCTTTTCAAGACAGGTTTTTCCGTAAGGCCAATCACCAATGGTTTCTGTTTGATTGAACACAGAAATTTTCTGGGAAAAGTTTGGTTTTTTGGAGTTTTCTTGTTCAATGCACTCAAGGTTTTTCTGTTTGGTTGCCGAGAAAACTGAGTTTGATTCTCTAAACCAAGAATTTGTTTTGCTTGTACCAGTATTTTCGAAAAGTTCAAATTCAATTTCCTGAAAAATGGTGTGCCTTTGGCTGCATTGGAATATTGGATTTCCCTACTTGATTAATCTTATTCGGTTTATTGGCATTTTTTAGGTGAAAACTACTTGCCATATCACAGAGAAGAATTGAATATTACTACCCTATAAGGTGCGGTTTAAGTTTGTTATGTCTGATTTTGATTCGTAATAGCATTCATTATGTTCGCAGACATTGATTGTCAATGTGTTGAGATTTTAAGGGATTTGCAGGATGAAGAATTCGGTTTCGGATAATAGTTTCTACATCGAGAGCGAAGATGAAGAAGAAGATATGGAGAAGCTAGAGTTTAACAGACATGAAGAAGATGATGGACATGTCTCATATGGTTCTTTTTCTTCAGCTGAAAATCTGCAGCAGAACAAACCTAGTTCTCAGGCCACTCAATGGCCTCAAAGTTACAGGTGCTCTGTTTTTAAATATTTATGTTCTGAGTATGATCCACCGATGTTTAATCCGACACTTACATCTGAATCCTAGTAACATAGATTCAACATAAAATTTTGAAATGCTGATGGTTTTATGTTAATTTTCCATGTTCAGGCAGTCTATTGATCTGTATAGTAGTGTACCATCTCCCACCATAGGGTTCTTGGGCACTCCTACACTGTCAAGATTAGGGAGTTCGTTTCTTGGGTCATCGTTGACCCGACGATTTACACCGGAAACATTAAGTGCACCGGTGAGGAAACCGTTGCTACCACCGTCGGTAGACGATGAAATACAACCGCACAAACGTAGTACACAATCTTTAGTGAGTGTGCCACCTTCTGCAAAACAATCGGTAAGATTTGACGACAAAGTATACGAGGTCGACCATGCCCATGGAATCCCCCTTGGTCGCCAGAGCACCTATGGCCAAGCAGTGATGAATGGTTAGTTCTCCTTCAAATTTGTAACTTAATTCAGTTAGTTCATACAATTTTTTTCGAGAAACAATCGTATTCAATAGATTTAAAATTCGAATTCGAATAGAACCATATCAAAACCAATTAATGGTATTGGAATAGACCAAAATTGCCTTCAAATTAGGCTCACTTCACTTGTCATATAAGGATTGTTAACTACAACCACATCTTTGTTGGCCTTTGCAATGAAAGGGGAGACACCCAAAACTATATGTGGCTAAATATGTGGGAAGTGGGGAACACATCACATCATTTAGAAAACTAAAAGAGACAAATCCCATTGTCACCATCTCTCCACCCCTCCTTACATCCCATGGCTTAAAACACACACCTTAGATTTGTTATATATCCTTATCCACTATTATACTTGTAGTCTACTAAAGAAATAGAGGTAGGTAAGACGTTAGGTTTCTTAAACAAGTTTCAGTTGTTTGAATCGTAATCTTACGAATGGAGAGAATTGTATTGAGGGGTTGTTCTCATATTAGACCTCTGCAAAACTTGATCTGAATTAATTGACTAATGAATCTGAGATTATAGTTAAAAAAGAAGGAAATAGTAGTTTAAGGAGTTTTCTTGATAATATTTTAGTAAAATGTTTTATTCTAATTTTTGGATCCATGATTCCCATATTCTGTCCATTGCTTACTAATGTTGTCATGCATGGACATGCCATGTATTCTCCAATGAAAGAAAGAGCTGTATGATGAGGTGGCATGACTTCCATGGCACATGGTGCACATGGTATATCAACTTGTTAATAATATTGTTTGATGACCAAGAAAATGTTATCATTAGAGTTAAAGACAAGCTAAAATTTTACATTTTAGTTGGTAATTTGACTGTGTGTGTTTTGTGCAGGGATTAATGTGCTATGTGGAGTTGGAATCCTTTCCACCCCATATGCAGCCAAAGAAGGAGGATGGTTAGGGCTAATAATATTATTAACATTTGCAGTGCTTTCTTATTACACTGGCCTGCTTTTGCGCAAATGTCTGGATAGCTCACCTGAGCTCGAAACTTACCCGGACATCGGTCAAGCTGCATTTGGTGCTGCCGGTAGAATTATCCTTTCGGTAAATCGTAATCTCTATATTGTTTTGATTCTTCATTTTCTTGAAACGCTCGGTGTTCAAACCTTACAAAATCTGTACGACCACTGATTTGATTTTCCTATTGCTTCTTCTCCTGTGGGTGCAGATAATTTTGTATGTGGAGTTGTATGTAAGTATAGCTTCCTTTTCCTAAAATCATTATGTTATTATACATGTATGCACATATTTATGTATGTGACATATCACATATATTCATTTGAACATTAATTCTGTACTATACCAGTGAGTTTACTCCTACAATCTTCAATGTAGGCTTCTTGTGTTGACTACATAATTCTAGAAGGTGATAACTTATCGTCCTTATTCCCGAATGCACATCTTAGTTTGGGCGGATTCGAGTTGGACTCGCATCATTTATTCTGTTTGATGACGACTCTGGCCGTTCTTCCAACTGTTTGGCTCAGAGACCTCAGTGTCCTAAGTTACATCTCAGGTGATAAAACAAACTGTTCGGTATTAAAATTGGTAGTTTCACACTTTCACTACCTTTCTGTGACATAATTTGAGGTTGTCTAAGTGGAATTCATGTCCGTTTTTACAGCCGGTGGAGTTGTTGCATCATTCTTGGTTGTATTTTGCTTGTTCTGGGTTGGCTTGGTAGATCAAGTTGGGTTCCACAACAAAGGGACACCATTGAATTTGGCTACTCTTCCGGTCGCTGTAGGACTCTATGGTTTCTGCTATTCTGGACATGCTGTTTTCCCAAATATATACACTTCAATGGCAGAACCAGCTCAATTCTCTTCGGTACTCTTATCATGGTAAACTAAAGCTCATCGAATCCATTTCTGGTGTTACTAACTTACTATTACTCGGATCCTTTCGCCGGTTCACAGCTGCACTCGAGTAATTGATCGTGCAATGTGTTGCATTGTATCTAATATTGTCATCTTTGGTTTTAATTTTCCTTGCAGTTTTGGAATCTGTACTCTGTTGTATGCTGGAACTGCAGTTATGGGGTACAAGATGTTCGGAGAAGCAACGCAGTCACAGTTTACACTTAACATGCCTAAAGATCTGATTGCTTCGAAGATCGCTGTTTGGGCGACGGTACGCTGTTCTATCCTTAATGACAAATATGTTGGACATAAGTACTTTAAGGAAAACAAAGAGTTAGAGTAACATAATCTATCATTTCTGTTAAACTAATATATGAACATTGTTGTTCTTTTGCAGATTGTCAACCCATTTACCAAATATCCTTTTTGTTTATAACTATGTTACTCGAACTCGAGTGTAAGTACGAGATACGTATCTCGTACTTACATATATATATATAATGCATGTATGAGGGTAATCAATGTTTTGCCTTAATAAGACCAAACATATGCATTAACCTTGTCTCCTGTAGCAATGAGTCTTGAGGAACTGTTACCATCACGCCATCTCAAGTCTCACATCTACCCTATTGTGATTCGAACATTACTGGTGATGTCGACATTGTTCGTCGGTCTCAGCGTTCCCTTCTTCGGTAAGCTCTTGGAATAGCGAAAACCTCTTGGAATTTCATTGATATTTCCGGGTTATAATCGGAGATTTTTCATCATTCGTTGCAGGCTTGGTGTTGTCACTGATAGGATCTTTACTCACGATGCTCGTCGTAAGTTATCTTTCTGCCATTGTTAATCATGGATGCTACTTAGCTGAAATAGACAAAGAACTTAAAGACTAATGTTCATTTTTTTGGTAATTTACTTCCATTGCAGACCTTGATACTTCCTCCTGCTTGTTATTTAAGCATCCTGAGGGGTAAAGTAAGCTATTTTCAGGTACGATTGTATAATACACGCACGAGTATTTATCGAACATGAACGTTATGCACAAATACTTTAATTTGCTCTGATAATCTTTCCATTTTATTGTTGCAGGCTGCAATTTGTATCATAATCATTGCAGTGGGAGTCGTTTCATCAAGCTTTGGAACATACTCAGCACTCACCAAGATTGTTGAGAATTTACGAAATGGATGATTTAAATTTCCTCATTTTGTTACAATTTCCAAATTTTTGAGTGAATTCTGGAATTTTGTTAGAGAAATGAACTCTGATATGTCTGAATCTGATGTGTCTTTTCTCTTGTTTTGTTAAAGCTTCTTTTGCCAAGCATTTTCCCCTGTTTGATTAACTTAGCATTATGTGTCGTTTCAAGTGCTCTCTTTTCGATGGTTCAGAAGCGTGTTTCTCTTTGTAGCAGGTTAAGGGCCTACCATATCTTCAGTTTCCATTCATTCATTCATCATCTGTAGAAGTTTGTTCATTTTGGGGCGTTGTTTCGCCTTCTAAGCCAAGCATTTGTTGGGTACCGGTGCGAGTTTACGAGCATATTTGAGGGAATACTTGCCTTCTAGCCTCGAGTCCAAGATCAGCATGAAGCTCTTCTTATCAGATAGATGTGGCCTCACCCATTCCAAGAGCTTTTCTTCACACTTGGGGCGGTTCCGATCCAATGGACGCATACCGGTTATGAGGTCATAAAGGAAAACTCCATTGCTCCGTACATCGCTTTTCGCTGCGAGGTTGCCGGTTTGAATTTATTCCGGAGCTGCATATCCAATGGTTCCTACAACCTGCTCAAAACCGGGTCAAATTGGTACCTCCATTTCCACAAAACAAGCATGCTTATGAATATTTTGTGGAATTAATTCAAATAGATCAGACCAAAGTAGTTGGCAAAGTAAATACAAAATCCGGAAATATTTGAATAATGAAGAGTCGGAGTAACATAGTTTATAACAACTTCGAACCTACCGCAGTTGAAACATGGCTTAATCCATCTGAAGGTCCCAGTCTGGCCAACTCTTGGTGATTTTCATTCTTGTGGTCCAAGGAAGATTCGTTCGAAACCGGCTTGGCAAGTGATCCTGCACGCTCCGGTTCGGCATGTATTCATATATCAGTAGCCTCTGTATCCCTCTTTCATCATCCTCAGCACAGTAACCCAACAATTTGACAAAATTTTGGTGTTCAACTATGCCTAAAACATCAACTTCAGTCGCCCATTCTTTCTGCCCCTGTAAATGAACATAGCATAGGGATTAAGTCATCAGAGCTTTCGGTTTTTCCGAACCTATTCTCACCGAAAAAGTAAGAAATAGTTTCGAAATCTTAAACCGGAAGAGTCAAGACTCGAGACGCATTAGTCCATGGTGAAACAATTTAGCTCAAGTCTAGGAAAAAGGGCATTGGTGCAGCTACACTAGTATACCGAGGCCTTTGAACTCTATAAAATGCTTCATACCTCGATATACACGGTCGAATCCGCCTTCTCCGATCATCAAGGACCGGTTGAAGTTCTTTGTTGCTTCCTTCAACTCCAAGAATGTGAACTCTCTGAGATTACTTTGTCTTTAAGACAACTGGTCGAAGATTCAGTGCTGCTAATATCCAAGACATTCTGAGAATTAAAGTCAGACCCTGATCTCCTCATTTCATGATCCATCGACATCGAAACAGATTCGGACGATCGAACCGAAACAGACTCATTTGGTTCACCATTCCTCTCTTTACCAGAGAAATGAAAACACTTCATTGCCGCTCTCACTGCAAATCAACACAAATTAATCAATGGAAACTATCCAACATAACAACAAATATCCAAACAACATGATCAATCAAACAACAGCTAAACTACACAACATATCTCAGATCAAAACCCAGATTTTTTGTTTCCTCAACAATGTGAAACCCACAATTATGTTGCGTAATTACTCAAAAGGAAATCTTTACCAAACCACCAAGAAAATATTGACAAAGATGTGAACTTTCAACAACCTTTTTGAGCTGTGAAAGACCAAAGAAGCATAAATTCAAACACTTTTCCTACAGGAATGGAACAATTTCAAAGCAAGAACTAACCCTTTTTTTTCTAATGTTTCAGTTTCCAACATACACACAAAGGACAAACAACAAAGAGCTAGTTGCTGCTCAACAACCAAGAACTCCATTTGGCAGAATTAAGAGCTTTGAGTGAATAAACAACAATAATAAAAGGAAAAACTAAATGAGATTAGAGCATTAATTTGTGGGACTTTTGAAGGAGAAAAGTGGGAAAAAAAGATAAAGATTTGGTTGTCATTTTCTTATGAAGAATGGATTTTTTATGTGAAAAAATCAGGACAACGAGTCGTTGGTGTACCCTATCTTTCAATATTTTTTAAAAAGAAAAGTGTAGTACTTAAAAGGTAGTTTTGGCAGTTGGAAACCATTAACGTAGTTAGTAGTTAGGGGTATCTATTATTCGATTTTAATTGAATTAATCAATCAAATTGAAATTATTTCGGTTAATTCGATCAGTTAATTTTTGATCAATTTGATTAACGGTTATTTGTTTTTGAAAATTCGGTTACCAGTTAATTCGGTTTGAAATCGATTAATTAATCAAATTAACCAAAATTATTATATATTAAATATTATATATTATATATTTATTTTTAGTCATTTAACTTTTAAAAAATTATTAAATATTTATTAAACTTTTTATATTATAAAATAACACTAAATTTTATATTAAATTAATATAAAATAAAAGTTTAATGATTAAAAAATTATTTTAGCATAATTTAGTGATTTATTATGTATTTTTAAATGACATGAAAAAGAAAAGTGAATATTAATTGGTTGAAAAAAATATCTGCAAGATAATGGTGAAGTGGGTAATTATAATTAGATAAGACCATAACTGATGTGGTAAATCAGGCCTATAATATAATTTCTCATGAAAAATAGTCTATTCCAGTACACGTGGCTGTCATATTATCTTTTTTATTTCTGAGTTAACGTTTGAATGACCAAAATGAGAATTAATCGAAAGTTTAAAGATTGAATTTAAAAAATTTAAATTTGAATGATCAAAATATGACTACTAAAAAGTTGGGCGTCAAAATATGCAATTTACCCTTAACAAAAGTGCATATAAATAAATAATGGTAAATTATAAATTTCATCCTTAACAATTTTCTTATTCAAATTTTGATCATTCAACTTTCAAATTTTCAATTTAATAATTGAACTTTCAATCGTTGTTTTAGTATACTTTCTATTATTAAACATTAATCACTTAATCACTTTATTAGTATTATTAGTGCTCGAGCTCATGACCTCTAGGAATAACAATCGTTGTTTTAATCACTGAGACTAGATAACCCATACCACGATATACTTTTTTTTATTCAGCTAACAGTGATTACAATAGTATGTTCTAGAGCATACTCTCAATCATTAAACATTAATCGTTCAATCTCGTTGTTAGCATTATTGGTGTTCGAACTCGTAACTTTTAAAAACAACAACCGTTTTTTTAATCACTGAAGTTAAAACGATTCGTGCCACGGTATACCTTTTAGAATTAGGACGTTGGGAAATAAATTTAAGTTATACAACATAAGATAATAAATTTGTAGGTTTTAGATCCAAAATTTAAGGTTTATGCTCTGCTTTTGAAAAGTTTTATATATTTTTTATATTAAATAAATTTAATATCATTTTAAAAGATATTCGTACCATTTTTGATATTTTGACGTCATAAATTAAATTTAATACTGTATTTTTATTTTTTTAGTTTAGTATGATCGTGTATTTTTTATAGTAGTTTATTGATGTAATCTATTTTATTATTCGAGCACTTGCAAGATTGTTTTTTATTATTTTTTTGATTTTTAGGGTCTCGTCCTAATTAATTTGGATCGGTTCGCGTCACACACCTAATTTTGGTGGGTGAGTCTCCCAATAGAGATTTTCTGTGTACACAACGTCTCAAACCTGATACTTACTTAAGCGGAACCAAGCTGTTTATCTCTTGAACCAACCTATATTGGTTGCAAGATTGATTTTTAGGAGAATGTTTCATGATGAGTCATTGTTAGGATGGATATTTAATTAAGTCGAGTTAAAAAGATTCTTGACAGTCGAATTAACGAGTTTTATTTAATAACTGAATTTTATTTGAATTTTTTAGACGGTTTAAGTTTATAAAAATTAAGTTAGGTTAGAGTTTATATTCAAATTTAGTTATAAATATTTAGTATTTTATATAATTAATTTTAATTTAAATAACTTTCTATAACTATATTAGTATACAAATATATATTTTTCGTTATTCTTTTACGTGTGATACAAATATAAAATAGGATTGAATTAAAAGATTTAACTTGAATTTTAAAACCGAGTCATTAATTACTAAAAAATCGAGTAAATCGAAGTTTCATTTTATGATTCAAGTTTTATTTAAAAGAAATCGAATTGTCGTTTATATCAATTTTTTCGCACATCATACTAAAAATTTCTATTTTTTTGTCGAAATAATTTTACTCGCTCGGGATAAAAATAATTATATATTTATTAATCCCTGTCATGAAGCTGGCCATTTGCACACAAAAAATATGTTCTTGTCTTGAAGCTGACAACATAAATGAAGAAGACAATTTGCAGAAAATCTGTGCTCCTCAACACATCTTTAATTGTTTCTTGTGAACATGACAAGGGGAAATTTTGATACCAAGGGTAAGGTTTGATAGGTAATTATTTTATATATAAATATTTTATAATAATTTTATTTAAAAAATATTAATTTTAAGATTTAGATGTTCTGTTTAAAATTTAAAATTTAAAAGTTTAAATATAATAGTTTTAAATTTGAAACTATTAATAAAATTTAGGGTTTAAATCGTAAATATCCAATTGTATAAGGAATTATTGATTCAATACTTTCTTTATATTATTTAATTAGAAAATAGTTTTCTTTAAATTTTATTTGGAAGAATAACGCTTTCTGTACAGGTAAATTAAATTTGTGTTGTGCATAACGTAAAATATTAATTCATATCTTGAGAAATGCGGAATAAGTTTGATATGAATTATTCTATCCGTTTTTTAATTTTTTAAAGTAATTCACATCTTATAAGATACGAATTTTAATCCTAATAATCATGATCAATTTAAAAATAATTCGTATTTTACGTAATATATATAACTTGAAATTAAAGAAACGGATAAAATAATTTATATTAGACATACTTCGTATGATATGAATTTAGTCTCCGTTTAAATAAATATAAAAATTTAAATAAATACAGATATGGGAGGGGTATCCGGCCGCACTCCCCGGCCGTTTGCCATTCCTACAATCATCATGGGGCCGGCAAACAAGAAGAAAGGTCCTTAAGACAAGGTCTCTTCTTACAAGGGTCCCACTTTTCATCACCTTCCTTTTACCTTTCTCAGGTCTCTTCTTATACATGAATGAACCAGTAAGCAATTTGAAGAATAGCAATGAAAGTTTCCATTTTTGATACAAAAAAGTTTTCAACTTTAAATCCCACAACATCTCTTTGTATCCTTTCATTCTCATGTTTCATGTAGCTGAAAGCATCCAGTTCATCCTCATTGAAAAGAAAAAGATTGTCTCTCTGTTGGGTTCCTTTTCAAATGCTCAAAATGGGGTTGAAGAAGCTGAATTTTTGCACATTTTGGTCAGTTTCAATCTGGGTTTTTGTGGTTTTGAGTGTCTTGGTAAACATAGTACAATGTCAAGATGTCAACGATTATGATCAACTGGACAACCCTGCTGTTCTTCCCTATGTAACATCTCGTGTTAACAGCAGGCTTTCTAATCTAACCAGTGTTCTTAGCAAGGATATCAGGGACCAAGCCAGCTTCTGCATGAAGGATCCGTGAGTTTTTCTCCCTTTTTTGTTCCCACCATTGTTGTACCAGTTGATTCCATGGTTATTGAACTGAATTTGATGAGGAAATAGAAGGGGAACATTGCTTTCGGTTGCATTTATCGCAGTTGCGGATATAACGATCGCTGATGACTATTTAAATCCTTGATTGGGGCTTTCATTGGTTTTATGTTTAATGCTGTTTTAGGTTCTTGAACTTGAATTTGATGAGAAAAATGAATGTTTTGTTGTGCATACAATGGAATTGGATCTTGTTTCGAGTTTGAACTTTGAAGCTGAATTTATGTTTCAGGGAAGCTGAGTGGAACAAAGCATTTAACTTTTCATCAAATTTGGACTTTTTGGCTTCATGTATTCAGCAAACTCAAGGTATGATATCGGATATCGGATTCGAGTTTAGGTGTTAGACACGGGTTTGTAGATCGAATTTGGAACATAGTTTCATAGTATTTTTCGAGTGCTGTTTTGCTAAATATGTTGCCTTAGCATAAGTCATTGCTATAGGTAGAGTTTTTCTTGGAGCTGAGTCTAATGGAATTGCATTGAGTTATGTTTTTCTTACATTTCTGTATGGCGCTGCTGTGTTTATTGGTTGAACAGGAAGTATTATGAGGCGCGTGTGCACGGCAGCTGAGGCAAAGTTCTACTTCGATTCGTTTTTCAAAAGTTCAAACCCCAATGCTTTGAGGCCTAACAAGAACTGTAATTTAACATCGTGGGTTTCCGGTTGTGAGCCGGGATGGGCTTGTATTGTTGATTCGAATGAGCCGGTTGACATTGAAAATTCTAAGGTCACTCCTTCTAGGACTACTGATTGTCAACCATGTTGTGCAGGATTTTTCTGCCCTCGTGGTCTTACGTGCATGATCCGTAAGTCTCTGAGAATCTTGTATCTTTTGTTGATTACCAAGAATTCTTCAAAACAAACTGTGTTCGACATTAACACCGCTAATAATCGTGTATCTTTTGTTAGTTTATGGCCTTGTAACTTTTTAGTGTCTCCTTAACACGTTATTTCTATACTTTTTGCACATGCTTCATTGGATGCTGTCTTCCTAAAGCTTGTCCTTTGGGTTCCCATTGTCCGAGTGCAACACTGAATACCCAAACCGGCCTATGTGAGCCGTAAGTTCACGATATTCATAAACATTTCGTTACAAGTTGAATGGCCTATCGTTGTGACAAAGTCCCGTATTAAAAGGGATTCTTGATATGATTTCAGATATAATTATCAGCTGCCTCCGGAACAGCCGGACCATACCTGTGGAGGAGCCAATATATGGGCTGATATTCGTACAAGTAGAGAGGTGTTCTGTTCAGCAGGGTCATATTGTCCGACGACGGTACAGGAAAAGCCTTGCAGTAGTGGGTATTGCTTTTCTTCTACATTTGTCGTTTGAAAGTATTTAATTATCTTGTCCAAAACTCTTGCTTTCATATTCATCTTTCTTGATGCTATTGTATTTTTTGTGCGACTTTTCAGACATTACTGCAGGACAGGTTCTACATCTGAGACGCGTACGTCCTATACTTAGACCATTAATTTTGTATGTCCGAGTTCCGACTGCTCTCGGAATATATCTTGAGGCTTAATGTTTTCTGGATTTTTGGTTTAACCCTCATTGATCTTACAGGCTGCTTCAAATTGACTTCCTGCAAATCAAACACATCAACTCAAGATCTGCAGGCCTATGGAATTATGCTTATAGTAAGTTGTCTGCTTTATTCCGAGAGCCACATAAGTCGATCGCTGTTTTTTTTTTTTGTAACCTTACTGATTTTCATTCGATATGTATTTTTTTCCTAGATTCGAATCAGGCATACTTGCATATATATGCTTATAGGCATAGCTCCATAGAACAACATCCAAAAGTAAAATATATATATATATATATATATATATATATAAAATTTCCTTTGCTTATGCAGGCTGCTACTGTTACTTTGCTCTTGATTATCTACAACTGTTCCGATCAAGTTCTCACTACGAGGGAAAGGCGACTAGCCAAAACCCGAGAAGCAGCAGCAAGAAGTGCAAGGGAGACGGCGAAAGCACAGCAGAGGTGGAAAGCTGCTAAGAATGCTGCTAAGAAACATGCAGGTGGAGTACAAAGTCATATTTCACAGAAATTTTCTTTTAAAAAGGCCACACCCGACGAGGAACTTACAATATTGGATCGAGCAAAGTTAGAAACTGATGAACACTCGTATTCTCCAGTACATATGAGTACCTCAAGTGAGTCTCTATCATCATCTGTACCACCCAAGGGACAACCAATAGAACCCGGCAATCCGATGCAGGTGATGCATGAAACTGAAAACGACACTGAGAATTATGATGGATTTAATGTTGGTAGCAATGATAAAAAATCTAAAGGTCAAACTACAAAGGGGAAACAACCTCATACACACAGCCAGATTTTTAAGTATGCATATGCTCAAATCGAGAAGGAGAAAGCTCGACAACAAGACAATAGGAGTCTAACATTTTCGGGAGTGGTTTCTATGGCTACTAATCCTGAAATAAGGAAAAGGCCTCTGATTGAAGTCTCTTTCAAAGACCTTACAATCACTTTGAAAGGAAAAGATAAGCATCTTTTGAGGTGTGTTACTGGAAAAATTAAACCCGGTCGCATCACTGCTGTCATGGGACCTTCCGGTGCTGGAAAAACGACATTTATTTCTGCTCTTGCTGGGAAGGCTATGGGTTGCAAGATGACTGGTTTGATTCTTATAAATGGAAAGAACGAATCAATCCGTTCATATAGAAAAATAATCGGTTATGTCCCACAAGATGACATTGTGCATGGGAACCTGACAGTGGAAGAGAATCTATGGTTTAATGCAAAGTGCAGGTATGCTAGATTCAAACCGGCTTTTCTGACATGACATACATTTGAAACATGTGTATATTAAAAATAAATTCTTCTTTTCCTTTCTTAACCATGTTGAAGACTGCCTGCTCAGTTACCAAAACCGGATAAAGTTCTTGTTGTTGAAAGAGTTATAGAGTCTTTGGGGCTTCAGATGGTGCGTGATTCCTTGGTGGGGACCGTAGAGAAGCGAGGCATCTCAGGAGGCCAGAGGAAGCGAGTGAACGTAGGGTTGGAAATGGTCATGGAACCTTCACTTTTGATCTTGGATGAACCTACATCTGGTTTGGACAGTGCATCCTCCCTGCAGCTTCTTCGAGCACTTCGGCATGAAGCTCTAGAAGGAGTAAACATCTGCATGGTACTTCATCAACCGAGGTAATGAATTCTTATCCGAAATCTACATTTCATTTTAGAATCGAACACTTGCGAGTTTAGTGTCTTTTTTATGTATTAATTGCTGAAAATGCTGGTTCAGCTACTCCTTGTTCCAAATGTTTGATGATCTAGTCCTATTGGCGAAAGGGGGATTCACAGTCTACCATGGTTCAGCAAAAAAAGCGGAACAGTACTTTGCAGGCCTCGGGATCCATGTCCCAGATCGTGTTAACCCTCCGGACCACTTTATTGACATTTTAGAGGGCATAGTAAAACCAAGTCAAAGCTCAGGTGTGAACTATAAAGAGCTTCCTGTTAGGTGGATGCTTCACAATGGCTACCCGGTGCCCCCGGATCTGCAGAAAACTGCTGCTCGTATTGTTACTCCCTTGGCAAGTCCAGCTCCTGCAAATGAGACACGTCCTTCTCATGCTGGAATAGAGGAAAGATCTTTTGCTGGAGAGTTATGGCAAGATGTCAGGAGTAACGTCGAGATACAACGGGATAGCATACGTTACAATTTCTTAAAACTTAAGGACTTATCGAGGCGGAGAACTCCGGGTGTACTCCGGCAATACAGATACTTTCTCGGGAGGTAAGGTCCTATTTACGTTATGATTATTAGAGTTAAATGTTCAATGATGAAAACCACAATTACACAACAAAAATTGCTATGATCTCTCGACCTAACCATCCTTGGTGCAAGCAGTTCAATTTCTTATTATTTTTTTTACTTGACAAATAGTCTCCTTCGGAATTCCGTGAAATCTCAGGGTTGCTAAGCAGCGAATGAGGGAAGCCAAAGTACAAGCAACTGATTATATGATCTTACTGCTTGCTGGAGCCTGCTTAGGATCAATAGCTAAAACGGGCGAAGAGAACTTCGGGGCCATTGGTTATACTTATACCATAATTGCAGTCTGTAAGTCGAACAATTGTTACTTGTGCTACAAGGATTTCTTTGAATTTGTATATGCTCTTTCGATTTGTTCCCATGCAAGTCTCAAATGACACATAAATTGCATGTCGAATTTCTTACCATAAATTTTCTCAATTATTTCAGCCCTTCTATGCAAAATAGCCGCTTTGAGATCATTTTCGCTCGACAAATTACAGTACTGGAGAGAGAGTGCATCTGGCATGAGCAGCTTGGCTTACTTTTTGGCCAAAGACACAATCGACCATTTTAATACCGTAATCAAGCCCGTGGTGTATCTCTCTATGTTCTTCTTCTTGACAAATCCGAGATCTTCGTTTGCAGAAAATTATACTATCCTGTTGTGCCTAGTTTACTGTGTAACCGGTATAGGCTATGCATTTGCCATCTTCTTTCAACCTGGTCCTGCCCAACTGGTAAGCAAAGTTTCAACCATGTTGAGTGGGAAAATAATGTCTTTTACCGACTTTATCGTATCATTTATCATTTCGTTGATGTGCACTGTTTCTTGTAGTGGTCGGTTCTTGTTCCGGTTGTTTTGACTCTCGTGGCCACTCGGACACAAGATAATGAAGTTTTGAAAAAGATATCGAATTTGTGCTATCCCAAGTGGGCTTTGGAAGCTTTTGTAATATCGAACGCCGAAAGGTATGTTGTAGTGACCCGTAGAACAACTTATTCGTACAGATAGGTTTCCATAATAAATGTATGAATTTGAGGTTTCCCTCAATAAGGCCAGGGTTCATTCACTATCCGGGGTTCCGATTTAACAAGAAAACTTCTACGCATGCTGATTTGAGCTCGGGGAAACTTATAAAAACCAGAATGAGACATAAGTTTCCCGAGGCACACCGTATATCATTTTCAGATCGAGTACAACCATAGTACATTTATCCTATAGATGTTGCTGTCATTGCAAGTTTCTTCAGTTTTCTTTACTCTGAAAACTGAAAACCTCATTAACCACCCCGGAGTCATGTTACGTTTCAGGTACTACGGCGTGTGGCTAATTACACGATGCGGAGCTCTTCTGAAAAATGGTTACAGTCTCGATGAATGGACTCTTTGTATAGTCATCCTCATTCTCACCGGCATAATCAGCCGTTCGATCGCATATCTTGGTATGATTACATTTCAGAAGAAGTGAAAATCCATGTCCAATCGTCTGTCCGCATTCTATTTCCATCCGGCGAAGAGGAAAATCCTTCTGCGGTTCATGGCACCATCAACCTTCAGCAACACAAACATCGTCGGACCGATGATCGCAATCTAACCGAAAACGATGTCATATCTTTTCTTGTACATTTCGAATTCGATCAGTTAAGCTCAATTAATTAGGTTATAGTTCCACTACCTTAATCTCTCATTTCATTTGTACATCAGGGACTGGGTGTTTCTTTGGTTAGCTATATTTGATAATCCATTTCCATACATACAATAACTGTAGAGATACCACTTGTTTCCGTATTGTCGGATATCTCGTTCGTACACATCTTCTCTTTGTTTTTTGAGTTTATAGTGAGTTACGATTTTTTTTGAAAATATCAATTTTTTATGATGGCATTATATATGATTGACTTATGAAAAAAATTTTAAGAATCATATCTATAATGTAAGTGAATAATTTTTTTTATATGAAAATGTATTTGGTACTAAAACTTATTCCCGACTTTGAATCTTAAACCCTAAACCAATTATTTTAAAATGTGACACCAAATAAGGCATGATTAAAAGATAAACGATATTCATCCATTTAAGTAAAGAGATTAGATTTAAAATTTAAGGATAAAATATAAATATTTGAAAATGAAGATAAATTCATAAATAAACTATTAAAAAATTCTATAAATCAAAGAAAAATAAAAAAAAATAAACCCTAAAACTTTAACTCTTAACTCTTAAACTAAAAATTAAAATTTTTACTCTAAATCTTATAAACTAAAATTTTAACTTTAAACTAAATTATAATCTTTAAAAAATTATATAATCTAAAATTTACATCTTTTATATATCAATTTTTTTCTTAATTAAATGGAATAAAAGTTTAGTCAAAGGAAAGTTGAAAAAAAGGGGAGAGTTATTTTGGTTCGACCCGCCCGCTTCAGTAACCTATACCCGGAGAAGGCAAAGGAATGGTGAACCGGGCCACATCTTGATTACAAATATTCTATCCAGATGCTGTTGTTTCTACACAAGAAGAAGAAAAATGGCAAAAATGGCAGCTTGGAATGCTTCTTTCGCTCCATATTCCCTGTCTTTCAACAAGATTTTGTCTCCTAAAAATCCCATGGCAGCACTTGGGTTTTCATCTTCTTTTTTACCCAGAATTCACCCCATATCTTCACCTTTTCCTGCACTTTCCATCAAACCAAAACGACCCTACAGTTCTTTTCAAGGTGCTTCCTTTACTTTGTTTTACTTCTTTTACAATCATTTTTGCTTCTTATAATAAGTGTTATATTGGGTTGTTTTAGTTTACAAGTATTGTGGTTGCTATTAAGAACTCAAGAATCCAACTTTGTCTCTGTCTGTGTGTATTTATATGTATTGTATGGACTGGTTTAATTTAGATGTAGAGAAATTGCTAATTAGATTTGAAGTTTACTCATTAGGGTAATAACAACAGAAAATGAAAGTTGATGCAATTAGATGTGATGGGTGAAGTTTTGTTTTATGATGTAATGTAGAGAATTCTGTTCAATGGGGATTTTTTTCATTATTAAGGAGTAAGATAAGGAAGAAGAAAGTATTTGAAATGATGTTTTCATGTTTGAGATGATGAGGTTTCTTGAAATGGAGCGGCGTTGATTCGTCTCGTTGTATCAAATCCATACTTAGAGAACAACTACAAGATGATGATGTTTTTCATGTTATAGTCTTATAGGAAGCAGTGTAATTGTGATGATTGAGTAATTCATTGTCATTGTTATACTTTCCTTAACAAATACAAGCATATTTGAGCTGGATATTTCATTTGTATGTTTGTTTGACAGTGAGATCGGTGGCTGCTCCTGCGGAAGATGTTGCAGGATTTGATGAAATGGTTTCCGGGACACAACGTAAGTACTACATGCTAGGTGGCAAGGGAGGCGTTGGAAAAACGAGTTGCGCTGCTTCATTAGCTGTGAAATTTGCAAATAATGGCCATCCTACTTTGGTTGTCTCAACCGATCCTGCTCATTCGTTGTCCGATTCTTTCGCGCAGGTTCAAATCCACTCCCTCATTTTTCTTCTGATGTTATTCTTCTCAAAAGATAAATATCCTTTCATGGGTTCAGTCTATGAGTTCATTTTTATCCAGGATTTGACTGGAGGGATGCTAGTACCAGTTGAAGGACCCGACTTTCACTTGTTTGCTCTTGAGGTACCCTAATCGGGTTTGCTTAGTTTTTTCTTGAAATATTCATTTCTGTTTGCTGCACATATAGTTGTTGAGATCATGCTTTCTATAAGAGAGTACTACTATCTGCTAGCTATGGTTTTCATGAATCATGATTATTTTTTCCTGCATGCCTAGTAAGTTAAATTTATAGCATTAACACAGATAAACCCAGAGAAGACTAAGGAAGAATTTCGGGATGCAGCTAAGAACAATGGTGGAACTGGGGTCAAAGATTTTATGGATGGCATGGGGCTCGGGATGCTTGCAGAACAGGTGAAGCTTTATTCCTATGCTTGAGCATAGTAACTTAAGATACTAATGTAGTACTTTGATCAAATTTTCACCATGTAATGCCATGGATGGCCGCTTAATCGTTGAATGTTGGCCGCTAATTTTTGTTTTAAGCAAAGTTTCTTCCATATGAACCCCAAAACTTTTATTCGGTTGGAGCTGCATTCCTTGCGTGCTTTATGCCTCTCTCGTTTACATTCTTTATGCCAAACGGAATATGTTTATGTATACAGTATTACAGTTACACAACCATGGTAACATGGCAAGTTTACGATACTAAACTATGAAGAAAGTAAGAAACCCGAAAATCTTGCCACATGAATTTCCCATTGTTTGTGGGAACTGGGAAGTTCTTTTGCATTTTTGTGACTCGGAAATTATGAATTCTGCTTCTGGTGCTTCTTTTGACTTATGTAGTTGGGAGAGCTAAAATTAGGGGAACTACTAGACACGCCACCTCCTGGTTTGGACGAAGCGATAGCAATTTCAAAGGTAACTTATGTGGTCTGCATATTTCTGTGTTTTAACGCTGCTTACATACCTTTGAGCTCTATACTGATAGTACTCTCTTTGCTAGGTGATGCAATTTCTTGAATCACCACAGTACAGTATGTTTACTCGAATAGTTTTCGACACTGCACCAACGGTGAGTTACAGTATCTTCTTTCTATTCTGTGGCACATAATGTTTGAAGTCATCCTAACAAACTGTAATCGATGAGAGTTCTTTTCAGGGACATACATTGCGACTTTTGTCATTGCCGGACTTCTTGGATGCATCTATAGGCAAGATATTGAAGGTTGAAATCCCAACTTGAACTATAAGAACCCGTGGATGATTCATTCCCCGTCCATAATTTTATATTTCTGCCCCTTTTTCAAGACTGTTGCTGTATCAATTCGATAGTATCATATTTTCTTGCCATGATTTCTCACTGCCATTCACTTGTACAGCTTAGACAGAAGATAGCTTCAGCCACCTCAGCCATTAAATCTGCTTTCGGACAAGGAGAAACCCCGCAAAATGCTGTAAGCCTGATATAGATGAGAATTCGCATCTTATTATTATCATCCTCATCGTCCTATTATTTGCTTAGTCTGACAAGTTGGAGCGACTGAGGGAGAAGATGGTGAAAGTGAGAGACCTTTTCCGTGACACCGACTCAACCGAGTTCGTCATTGTCACAATCCCCACGGTAATGCCCTTTAGACTTATATTCCAGTGCTCAATTTCAGTATCGAGCAGGTTTAGCCATTGTTTGCATGGATTTTTTCAGTTATCGTTTATTGCTCCCAATCAATCCTTGCATATTCTTAGGTAATGGCGATCAGCGAGTCATCTAGGTTGCATGCCTCCTTGAAGAAGGAAAATGTTCCTGTGCGGAGACTCATAGTTAATCAGATTCTTCCTCCATCTGCTTCCGACTGCAAGTTTTGTGCGGTGAAACGGAAGGTATTTAAACGGTTTACTTTCGTAGTAAGATTATAAGCTCTCAACTAAATCGAAAGACGAATGGTGCTATAATAAATTTACACTCTTGTTCATCGACCATTCCAGGACCAGATGCGTGCTCTTGACATGATTCAGAACGATCCCGAGCTATCAAGCTTGAAGTTAATCCAATCACCCCTAGTTGACATGGAGATCAGGGGTGTTCCAGCACTTAAATTTATGGGGGACATAATATGGAAATAAGCAAACATTTTAAGGTAACCTTCCTTGCAAGCTACTCGAGTCGAATATCATCTTGCTCGATAGCTTAATCTAGCTTAACTTGACAATGATCTATCTGAATCCAATCTTTTCTTTCTCGAGACGAATTGAAATGCCAAACATTTTAGTGTTCGAATCTTAACATCCGTAACTCTTTCGAACATGAACTATTGTATAATTTTGACAGGTAGGTAAAATTTCATGGACAGAGTTTAGTAGGGAAATAGTTACAGCAACAATGGAGGGTGAGAATACTTTTGTTTGGTGAATGTCTGTGATCAGGAACAGATTAATTTTCTGTATTTATATTATTTTAATCAATTTAGTATTTTAAATAAATTTTTAAGATTTGAATATTAAGATTTATATACATGTATTTGCTTTGTGATTATTTAATGACTTAAGGTTGTGTGAATCCAAACTCATTCTGATGAGCATTTGCTATAATTATTTAAGGCTTATATTTTAATACATAATTAGGCCGTAAATGGGACGAGATAGATCGCGAGTTAGTTGAGTTCGACTCGGTCAAAGTTCGGTTAAAATTTCACTTGATTAGACTTGGCTCGAGCTCGAATTCTTAACAAGTCGAGTAGAATTCGAGCTGAGTTCAACTACATGGTACTCGACTCGAAAACTACATGGTACTCGACTCGAAAAGCTCACGAGCTACTCGAAAAATAAAATATACTATTTTTATTTTTTATAATTTAAAATTTAAATTTTTAAAGTTAAAAAATCTAAACCCTAAATTAACACACTAAACCCTAAACTTAACAAGCTTGAGTTTATACAACTTGTGTATCAAAGTTTTTCTTTAGGCTTTAAATGAGACGTGACAAATAAGAGTTACTAGAGTCTAACACAGTCAAAGATCAGTCAACATTTGACTCAATTAGGCTCAAATAAAGTTAGAACTCGACTCGAGTTCTTAACGAATCGAGCCAAACTTAGCACTACTCGACCTTAACTCGACTTGTTTATACCCCTACACATAACTCTTTTATTTAAAATATAAAATATAAAATATAAATTTTTAAAATAATCGAAAAATATATGATACCTTAAAATTTGACAGATAAAATTAGAAAAGAAAATCATGACAATGGAAACAAGACAAACGTGTTAGGAAAGTAATATATATAATTTATAAGCATTTATGAAGACTTCGGCAACATCATATAAAATAGATAAACAACGTTTAAAGTCACTTAATTACGAATTTATTAATAAACAGGTCAATTAATTAAAATATTTTTATAAATAAGTTATTCCGTTAATAAAATTTAACATGGTATGATATAATAATATTTTTAGTTATAAAACTTATATATTTTATAAATTTAATCAATTATATTTAAAATTTCATTAATATGTCTTTTTTTTATATTGTCAAACCGAGCAAATTACAAAATAAATAGATTAAAATAATAGTTGAATAATTATATTCTGTCATAAAGTATCAACAAGTTATTGTTAAACCGTTATTATATAAGAAAATAATAAAAATTACTGTAATATTTTTTAGAAAAGAATATATACTAAATGATATAATTTTTAAATATGAATGGATAAATTTAAAAAATTTATCTAAATAGTGATGATGAAAAAAAGAATTCTCAAAATATTGATGATGAAAAATTATTTTTCGAAATATTGAAGACTGAATAGTGGATTGAAGACGGGTTCAAGAGATGTCGACTTAGAACAGTAAAAAGCTTAAAGACAGGTTCAAGAGATATCGACTTTGAACAGTAAAAAGTTTGAAGACGGGTTCAAGAGACGTCGACTTTGGCATCTTCACGTGATCTTCAAGCTTTTTACAGTTCAAAGTCGAAGGATAATAAATCTGACTTTCAATCCACTATTCAATCTTCAATATTTGGGATTTTTTTTCTATAATCAATATCTATATAAATTTTTTATTAAATTATTTAAAATTAAGATTAAATTAATAAATTATACACATTTTAAAATTAAAACTGTAATTATATCAAGCCAACAACCCATCATTAAATCACATATAATATTGGCTTAATGCACTTTCCTCCAAAACTTTACCTATTTTTTAAACTTGTCCCCTAAAATATTTTTTAACCTCTTTTGTCTCCTAAACTTCACAATGTTATCCATATTATCCCAAAAAATTAACGGTTGAATTTATTTAAATGACTAAAATAAGAGTAATCTTAAAATTTTGTTATTAAATTGAAAATTTTAAAAGTTGAATAACCAAAATAAAAGTGAAAAGATAGTTAAGTGATTATTTTTATATTTTACCCAATAAATAGTCAATGACATATTTTTAATATATTTTCAACGGAGCCAGAGTTGAAACGTGTTATACGTAGGAGTGCTTAACGAGTTGAGCAATTCGTGATTTGTTCGAATTCGATTCGGTCAAAATTTGATAAATATTCGATTTAGATTAACTCGATTCGAACTCAATACTTTAACGTGTTGAATCGAATAAAATCTGACTCAACTCGATAAGTTCGCGAGCAGGTCGTTAGTTTTTAAAATATTTTTTAATAATTACTTTAAAATAATTTTATTTAAAAAATAAATTTAAATAATAATTATTAATGTGTGAATTGTTACTTTAATTTTAATATGCTAGTTTGGTGTATCTATGAAATGTTATTTTTGAATTTAGTTTTTAAAAATATTTTATACACTTTTTTTTGATATTTTTGGTTAAATTTGTAAATTTAAGTTAATATTAAGCCTCATGTGGTATTATTAAATTTTACTTTTACTTAAAAAATAAGGTAAGTTTTTTAACGAACTTAACGGGCAACGAGTCAAGTCGAACAACAAATTTTTTTAACAAGTACAAGTCGAACAATCTCAACTTGTGATTAACTCGCTCGATAAACACTCATAATATGACATTCTAAAAGATTCAAAGAATTTTTTTATATAAATTTAACATAAATAATATTAAAAATACAATTAATATATATTTTTTAAAAAATAATATCTTTATATATTAACAATTATTTTCTCATTTATTTTAAAAAAAGTTCTTTGTGAAAATTATAATTATGACATTCAAATTAATTTTTTTAATTACGTATTTACACGCATGTACTATTAGAAAAATTATTAGATGAACCTTGTTTATTACGTTATCTATGGTCTTAATTAATCAGAATCGTTGATCTTAATTTTTTTCAAATGAATCATCATCTATTTCCTATATGTATTTAGTGGGTGAAAAGTTATTAGGTGGTTATTTAAAAATCAACGATCCTGATTACTTAGACCATAAATAACATGGCGAACATGATTCACCTAATAATCTCTCGTCCGATTACATGGTTGGTGACAAAAATTAAAATGACGTCATTAAATATGGAAATTGGAAAACGTACCAACTAACTTTTGATTGAAAAATTAAAAAATGTCCAATTCTTATTCCAAGTTTTCAATTAAGTACATAAAATTTTAATTTTTTAATGATTCGAGTTGGGTTCACATTATCTCCGACGTTTTTTCACTTATACTGTTATTTTTTACTCGAATTTTAAAATAAAATTTTTAAATTTTATTTTTAAAGTAAAATATCCAACAAAATCTTTCGTTCTTACCACTGTTTAAATGACATTAAATCTCACAATAAATATTTTAAAAAATATCCTAATTCTCCAAAATTTATAAGGAAATAAGCTTTAAAAAAATTATATTTTATATGGATCCTATCTGTCTTCATTGTCGCACACATAAATTCAACTTTTTTGAACAGAAAAGGAAAACATTTGTCCAACATAAACGTGTCTCTGGTTTTGGCGGTTTTATTTAGAGAGAGTCTCAAAGACTCTCGCTTTGTCTCTGCTACGTTTCTGAAAACAACTCCTTCTAGACGACAAATCCCCAAATTCCAATACAATTTTTATTACCAATCTTTCCCCTTTGTCATCAAAGATACCTCCATTCTTGTCCATGTTTCATTGATTGAGAAAAGCTGATCTGGGCTGGGAAAAAATGGGATTTTTGAGTACTTTGTTGGGAATCATTGGCTTTGGGATGGGAACTTCTTTTGGACTCATGGTTGGATTCTTTATCTTCATCTACTCCAAGCCCAAACATGTGAAGGTAAGCAATCCTTTTCTTTTCTTTTTTGTTTAGATTTCTTCTGGGTATTTGTTAATTTCTTCATTGATCAGAGTTTAAATATTTTCCTTCGGTTTCTGATTGGGGTTATTAAGATTGAATCTGGGTATTTGTTAGTTTCTTCATCAATGTTGTTAGTATTCTGTATTAAGGTTTTGGATTGCATCTGGGTTTCCATTGGTGTCTTCAAAGCTCTGGTAAATATGGTGCTTTTTATGCAATTTGCTGCAAAAAAAATCCATTTCTGATGAGTATTACAGGTAGAAACTAAGCCAAGTGATTTCATTATATATATATATATATATATACACATATTCTTTGTTTTTATGTGTGTGTTTTTCATGGTGGAGACTGGAGATTGTGATTTCCATGTTTATTGTAGTTGATATAGAATAGAAATCCTTGCCCTTGTACATGCCCCAAAGCTAAAAAATCAGGTTTAGGGTTTAGGATTAAGGTTTAGGGTTTATTTTTTAGAGTTTAGGGTTTTGATTTATTTTTTAGCTTTGGGGTATATATGCTAATTTTGGGAGAGCAAAGTGCAAACCTTTTTGTCAAAGTTAAGTATTTGGAAGAAAATTAGGACTTTGATTTCTTCTAAAACTCAAGAATAATACGTGGTTCTTATTTTTCTTTAGGTGAGGGGACCTAAGCTAACAAGAGAAGTAATTGGAATATCAATTGGATGTGGATCTTCTTTAATCTTCTTTCTGGATAATTACTTGATCATGCATGCACTTGTTCTGAGTTGATATTTTCGGTCGAATATATTAATGCCATCGTAATTTGGCCTAATTAGTTAATGATCTATGCCTCTAGATGATGTTCCATTGATTTCATATGTGGGGTAGTTGATAGAGAGATATGAATTATCAACTTAGAATGGAGGATGAGACTTTTCCGATGGTTCGATGATTGTTGAGGTTCATTCAAACGGATAAACCGGGAAGTTTTATCCTAATTTTGGTTAATATTTGATTATGATTGTGTATGCACTTGATCATTCTTCTGTTTGACGATTTTGGCATTGTATATTAATGGTACTAGTTGTTCTGTTGCTGTCATACAGTTCAAGTAGTTGAACAATTATCGACTTATGGTAAGACGGAATTTCTCTGTTTCTGGTATGGTTTGATGGAAGTTTAGGTGCTTCGAAATTGAAAAGTCCTGGCAAATATGATGGCGAATTCCCAACTAGAAAATGGAATTCCTTCTGTGATCGTTTTTGTTTATTTGCTCACTAGCATGCGTTGCAGATAGTGATGTTAATTTTCAGCTAATCTATTACTGTTTTAAGCTCATATTTGGACCACATGGTATAGGAACTGGTTACTAGGTCGCTTTACGAGCTAGATAACGATGCTTTGCTGGATATTTTACCGGATATTCCGTTATGGGTAAAATGTCCCGATTACGAGAGAGTAAGTATTCAAACTTTATAATTGTTTATCTTAGTTTTAGATTACTCTTATTGTTTTTACTCTAGCTGTATATTGATGGTAAGTGACTATAACAATGCAGGTAGATTGGCTGAACAAGTTTGTTACCGATATGTGGCCGTACCTTGATAAGGTAGTTCGATGACTTGAAACAGTTTCGAGATTTTCAATTATGTCATGAACCCGGGGTTTTATTTCAATTACAGGCAATCTGTGCTCAAATAAAAAGCATTACCGAACCCATGTTTGCCGAGTATGTCGGGAAGTTTCAAATAGAAGCCATTGAGTATGATAATCTAAGTCTCGGAACTATTCCACCGGAAATTCACGGTAAGCTCTCTTCGCTGCTTACTTTTATTAACTGCGATGAGATTCGATGCCAAAGATAGCTCCAAACAACTATCTATGTTATTGAACTAATCCGAGATATTGGTGTGATGTAATTACATTATGATCATCGACTCGTATAATTGTGAATAAGATTGAATTCTTCCGAAAGAAATGGATGTTGATTAAGAACGGGAAATCTTGAGCATCCGACCAAAATTTCTTTCCTTTCCCCCCTCTTTTTATCGTATTTTACGATTTTCAGGTCTTAAAGTCTCTGAAACAAATGAGAAACAACTAGTCTTGGAACCAGTTGTTCGATGGGCTGGCAATCCGAACATAGTTTTGGCACTGAAGCTGTTCTCGTTCCGAATCACCGTTCAGGTCAGAACAGTCTAAAGAGAGAATTGAAAGAAGAATGCATCTTTATTTTTCTGTTTTCTTCGAGAGTTTGATTATGATGCTTCGCAGTTGACCGATTTACAAATATTTATGGCACCGCGGATAACTTTGAAACCTTTTGTACCTACCTTACCCTGTTTTGCAACCATTGCTGTATCACTCCTTGAGAAGGTTAGTAAAACTTTTCCGAACACTGAAAACCGTAAGATTAAAATGTCCGTTTATATTAGCTTCTAATCGTAGATGAATGCTACAATAATTTTCCGAAAATGATATTTACTACCTGCCTGCAGCCTGATGTAGACTTTGGGATGAATGTACTTGGAGGCGATATTATGGCTATACCCGGACTTTATCAGTATGTCCAGGTACCGTGCTGGTAATCTCGAATATGAAAAAGAGTAGGACTTTGTCTGCAACCTGAATTTAAGATAATTGTGAACACTTATGGACTTCGAATTCTTTCAGAAGAGGAGTTATCTAACTGTTCGAGTTGCCTGCAGAAAACAATTAAACGGCAAGTCGCAAGCCTCTACATCTGGCCACAAACATTAGAGATTCCGATTCTTGATTCTGCGACGTAAGTTTCTATTATGCATTATGTTAGTCTACCCTTTTTACCGAACTTTCTAGATATGTCGTAAATCGTTCTAACCTCTCTCTTTTTCGTGTATGGCTGTGTTTTCGATTTGGTTCTTCTATAGAGTGGTGGTAAAGAAGCCTGTCGGAATACTACATGTAAACGTTGTGCGGGCGCAAAAGCTCTTAAAGAAGGATTTTCTTGGAAAGTCGGACCCTTACGTCAAGTTAAACCTTACCGGAGAGAGCCTGCCATCAAAGAAAACAACCGTCAAAAAGAGGAATTTGAATCCAGAATGGAACGAGAAGTTCAAGCTTATTGTGAAGGACCCCGGTTCTCAAGTTCTTCAGTTACAAGTCTTCGACTGGGACAAGGTTTTTCGCCTTCCGGTTTACCTGAACATAGAATGAAAACTTTGCTTGATAAAAAGAGATTACATCTAAATAACAATTCAAATCGTTTCTTCTTCGTACATGGTGTTACTTACAGGTCGGTAATCACGACTGGCTCGGAATGCAATTTGTCCCCTTGAAACATCTTACCCCTTACGAGATGAAGGAATTTAAACTCGATTTGCTGAAGCACACATATACTCATGATCCTCAAGATAAGAAGCAAAGAGGGAAACTCGTGATCGAGCTAACGTATGCTCCGTTTAGAGAAGATAGCATCAAATTAGACGGGACACAAGATGGATACGGGCGAAAGGAAAGCGTATTCAACAGGGGATATTCTGAGAGGGAAGTTTATAGCGGAGCAGGTCTGCTTTCGGTTCTGGTTCAAGGAGCCAAGGATGTTGAGGGCGAACGCCACAATAATCCTTACGCCATGGTCTTTTTCAGAGGAGAAACGAAGAGGACAAAGGTGAACTTCTCGCTGTTGCATTATTTTTTCTTCGAATTTCAACTATTTTTCGTTCCAACTATCATGAAAACGGTGTTTTCAGATGATCAAGCGAACCCGGGATCCCCTCTGGAACGAAGAGTTCCACTTCATGCTCGAGGAACCTCCTTTAAAGGAGAAGATCCACATCGCCGTCATGAGCAAGCGAACAGTCTTCGGATTCCGATCAAAGGTATGCATTCGACTGTCTCCGATTCTCACTATATCATTATAAGATGAATGTTTACGTTCATCCTATTCTATGTAGGAACATCTTGGAAATGTCGATATCAATCTCACCGATGTTGTCCACAGCGGACGGATCAACCAGAAATACCACTTGATCGGTTCGAAGAACGGAGTGATACACGTCGCGATCAAATGGACGACGGCATGAGAAACAGGTAATGGATCATAACAGATGTAAATTGGTTTTGCAATAACAATACAAAGCTTTTGAGAATACCATGGATAGAACATGTAATGAGAAACATAGGAAGACAGACCACAGTAAAAAGAAAAAACGGTAAGAAATATATATTTTTAATATTTTATTTTTATTTCAATTTTAGAATTTAGTGCTTATATTTCAATTTGATATAAATTAGTGTTCTACATAAAAGTCATTAGTTAATTCAAATAATTAGTATATTTAACTATTATGATTCATATATTAAAGCATTTTTTTAATTATTTTTTGAGATTCGAACTTAAATAAGATAAAATAATATGAATATCCTTTATCGGTTAACCGATTAATAAATAATATTGGGAGTAAAATCATAAATTTTAACCCAATAATGACAAAAATAACCAATCAACATTTCATCTCCCTAGATTTTTAATGTCATTATAAAAATGGATAAATTGCAATGAAAGTCAGGTAATTATGGGTAGAGTTATATTTGGGTCATTTAATTATTAAAAATTAAGTTTGAGTCATACGGGTAAAGTTACATTTGAGTCACCAATTAATAAATGTTATATTTAGATTACTCAATTATAGGTGAAATTATAATTGGGTCACTCTTTATATTTGAAATTTTTTTTTTATCAATTCATGTATTAGATTAATTAATGATTTCAAATGAAATACTCTAATGTTAACAAGGGTATACAAGTGATTTAGAAGGAAAACGACCAAATTGATATACTTTTTCAAATATGATGGGTCACTTTAATGTATAATTACCTATAATTAAGTGACCCAAATGTAATCTTTAATAACTGGGTGACCCAAATGTAACCTTATCCATAAATGAGTAACACAAATGTAACTTTTAATAATTAAGTGACTCAAATATAACTACACCTATAATTAAGTGTCCTTTGTTACAGTTTATCCTATAAAAATAGAACGATCAAACTATATTGAATTAGAATAGAAATTAAAACTTAAATTTAGGCATAAAGTTAAAAATATTTCTTACGTTTAGTTGAATAATCATTTTAATTTTTTTAAGCAATTAAATTTTTAATGTTTTATTTGTATTAAAATGATTCTTTTGTGGATAAAAATTGATAGTTAACTAACGATAAATAACTTAAAACGTGATAATTTTACATGTTAGTATCATATAAATAAGGCTTAACTCAGAAATAAGTGCCTAAACTATACATTTTTTTTTCTGAAATAAGTGTCTAATATTTCTTTTGGTTAAAATAAGTGCCTCAACTATATATTTTTTCTAAAATAGGTGCCTAATGTATTTTTTTGCTGAAATAGGTGCCTAAAATTTCATTCTATTAGTGTTTTAAGGTAACACCGTTAAAAAATTTGTTTAATAAATAAATGTCTAAACTATACATTTTTCTAATATCAGTACCTAATTTTTTATTAAAAATAAAAAATAACTAATTAAAAAATGAATAAAAATAATTTAAGATCCATTCCGGAGTTTCTCTCCCTCTATGAAACAAAGAGATTGGTGCAGGAATTCACCAAGTTTGAGATAGATACACATAATATCACTAAAGCAGCCCCTGCTGCCGAACGAGGTGAGATCAAGCATGCTCGATCGGAAAATAATTCAAAATTTAGTATTTTAAATTATAATTTTAAATCATAATCTTAAATTTTAGTTATTAGACCAAAATAATATAAACATCTTTAATTATTAATTAAATTAATGGATCTTAAATTATTTTTAATTTTTAATTTTAGTAAAAAATATTAGATATCTATTTCAAAAAAATATAGTTGAAGCACTTATTTTAACCGGAAAAAAAATATTAAGTACTTATTTTAAAAAAATGTATAGTTTAAGCACTTATTTGTGAGTCAAGCTTATAAATAAAATTGTTACAGTAATATTTATTCTGGAGTATACTTTCAATCATTTAACATTGATCGCTCAATCACTGTACTGATATTATCGATACTCGAACACATAACATTTAAAAACAACAATCATTTTTTTAACTACTAAAACTAGATAATTCGTGAATTTTTAACCATGAATATTGAACTCCAACAAACGTTTACCTACTGTAACTAAAAAAAAATTAAACACATTATTTTTTTATTTAAACATTTTTAAAAATCTGAATATTCTATATATATATATAAAGACCAATGATCCAGTCAAGTCTTACAAAATCTAGAAGGAATTTTACACATTAATATTTAGAATATAATAAATATTTAGAATTTATCAAAGCACGTGAGTGGTATGGAAATTGCCTACATTTCAAATAAAAAGTAGAGTACTTTATTTTTAAAAATTATTTTTAAAAATTACTTATATGGATATCGATTATATAAATTCGGAATGAGATTAAATTATATAGTGTAATTTTTTATTTTTTTTTATAATTATATTTTTATAGTTATTCAGGGATGGATTGAGGGGTGTTGGGTATAGCCGCGCCCCTTAAAAATTTTAAATCTATATATATTTTATATATTTATTTTATATTTTTTTATTAATAATCTGATTTTGTACCTTTAAACTCTTGCAATTTTACATCTCCTATAATTTAAATAATTTTTTAATAATTTATACTTTTATATAAAATTTTAAGTCCATCTCTGACGTGACTATTTGAATGATATATAGTATATAAAATATTCATTGATATTACATATTATTTTATAAGATAAAATTTTGATACACGACGGAATAACATAACCATTATCAATCACTCGATCAATTAATAGGACAACATGAATATATTCGATCACAATTTTTTAAATAAGAGTTATGATAGATCTTTTTAAGTAAATTTTACTTATGAGAGGAGAAAGAAGAATTTTTACTCTTAATGGGTTTTGAACTCACAACGTAAAAAAAAATGCAATTAAAAACTTTAATCATATGTTGTAGGATAGGAATCTCGATACAAATATTAATAAGTGAAATGAAAATTTCGTCAGATGACCGAAACGAATTAAAAAAAAAATCTTTTTGGATGAGGTGTGTATAGTACATAATATTAAAGGATGGGATTTTATCAAATTTAGATACAGGGGCAAAATTCAATTTCAAACATACTAGAGGGACCAAAATCAAATTTTGACCATTTCCAACCCAAACGTCCTTCTTCCTGCTTACCTCCCCCGACAACCAAACAAAGGTCAAATAATTCCATAGAAACTCTCCCATCCCATCAATGGCGGAAAGCCAACAACAATACTCATATCGAACCAGTTCCTCTCACTCTGACTCAGTCCCTTTGAGTCTTTGACACTATCCAACACGAAAAACAATAAAAAATCTAGAGCTTTTACCAGTCTTCTTTTGATCCTTTCTTCTAATTTCATGTATAAATATGTAATATAATATTAAGTTTAAAACAATAGCAGAAACCTCCATTAAACCCACCTTTCTCTTCTATTTTTACATAATTTCATTTCATGTTTTAAAGTTTGGGTTTTTGTTTTCTGGGTGAAAAATGGGTAGCAAATGGAGAAAAGCAAAGTTGGCTTTAGGATTGAATCTCTGTGCTTATTTACCTAGAACATTAGATGATGATGATGATGGTGATGGTGGAAGATTATCTCCTCCAAACTGGGAAAATATGGTTCCTACTTCTACCACTGTGAGTCCTATGGCTTCGTCTCATGGTTTAAGGTTGTCTGAAAGTACAAGCAAATCATCCATGGTTTGGTTCTGTCCTATGATTGTGTTTTGCATTCTTTTTATTTCTGTATGTGTTCTGTATTTGTTTTTCTCTTTTCATAATGTTATGATTGATGATTATGTTATTCGAATTCGAGTGTTAATATCGGACATGGTTTGTTTATGTCAGCAAACTTGTTCAATATGTTTGATGAAGATGGAACAAGGAGGTGGCCATGCCATATTCACTGCAGAATGCTCACACTCGTTCCACTTCCATTGCATTGCTTCAAATGTAAAGCATGGCAATCAAATCTGTCCGGTTTGTCGATCGAAATGGAAAGAAAATCCGATTCGGAGTCCCGGTTTAGATCCTCTCCTAGACAGGGCATCAATTGATACTCTAGATTGGTCTCAAAATGATGCTTTGATGGATGTAGTCTGCAGGTTGCCTGCAAATCGTTGGGATATAAATCGACGGTATGTTGTACCGGTATTTCAATGTCCCGAGCCTGGTGTTTTCGACGACGATGAATCATTGGACCACCTACCTGTGATTGCTGAAAGTAAGAATGGTAACAGATATGTTACAACAATAAAAATCGAGACGTATCCGGAGGTTTCAAGTGCATCGATGTCCGGTACTTATGATCGTTTCAACGTTCTTGTTCACCTTAAAGCTGTCGCCCCGGTTGCGACAAGGTATAGGAGTCCAAGCATAAACTATGCTAGTTTGCTGCAATCTCAAAATCATCGTGCTCCTATTGATCTAGTCATGGTGCTTGATACTAGCACTAGCATGTCTGGTACCAAGCTTGTGTTACTAAAACGAGCAATGGGATTTGTGATACAGAACCTCGGCTCCGATGATAGACTTTCGGTTATTGTCTTCTCTTCAACTGCTCGTCGTCTCTTTCCCCTTCGACGAATGTCTGACTTAGGTAGGAAGCAGGCACTTCAAGCTGTTAATTCTCTGGTTGCTCATGGTGGTACCAACATAGCTGAAGGTTTACGAAAAGGTGCTAAGGTAATGGAAGATCGAACCGAAAAGAATCCGGTTGCTAGCATTATAGTTTTATCCGATGGACAGGATACTTGTACCGTCTATGGCACGGGCACGAACAAGTCTCGACCTAACTACGAGTTGCTTGAGGCCCTGTCTGTGAATGGTGGTGACAACACAGGATTTCGAATTCCAGTTCATGCAATTGGTGTTGGTGCAGATCATGATGCTTCATCGATGCATTCGATTTCAGAGATCTCTGGAGGAACGTTTTCTTTTATCGAAACCGAAACTATGATCCAGGATGCATTTGCACAATGCATAGGCGGTCTATTAAGTGTTGTGGCTCAAGAGCTGCAAGTGTGTGTGGAGTGCATGAGTCCAAGTCTCTGCCTCGGCTCGATTAAAGCCGGAAGTTATCAAAGCAATCTGTCAGCCGATGCGAAAACGGGATTTATCGACGTCGGGGATCTCTATGCTGATGAAGAGAGGGATTTCTTGGTATCAGTTAATGTACCAGCTGAGTCCTCTGCATGTGAAACACCATTGCTAAAGGTGAAATGTGTTTACAGTGATCCTTTAACGAAAGAAATGACAACTTCGGAGACCGATGTCATTCGGATTCGAAGACCTGAAGCTGCTGGACACGAAGAAATATCGATTGAAGTAGACAGGCAGCGTAATAGGTTCCGAGCAGTAGAGGCAATAGCAGAGGCAATAACTGCAGCCGAGCAAGGAGACCTTGCGCATGCTGTTTCTATCCTTGAAAATTGTAGAAGGGTATTGTCCGAGACCACTTCCGGCAAATCTCGTGACCGAATTTCTGTTGCATTGGATGCGGAGCTCAAGGAAATGGAAGAGAGGATGGCGAGCAGGCATGTATACGAGGTATCCGGACGAGCATATATCCTTTCCGGTCTGAGCTCGCACTCGTGGCAAAGAGCCACAGCAAGAGGCGACTCTACTGATGGTTTGAGCCTGATCCAGACTTATCAAACGCCATCAATGGTTGAAATGCTAACTCAATCTCAAGCAGTGTTGCTGAGTAGCCTATCAAAACCAAAGCCAAGGTAATAGAAGCAAGAGCACACCTATGTTACTCCGAGTACCTCCGATTTCGACCATGTCGACGCTCATATTGGACATATATCCGGATGAACATGACAATAACTTTTCAAGCAAATGCATGAAAACTTAGAAATCGATTCGAAAATACATATTTCGAACACTTATCTAACACTCCTCGTTATACCCGAGTTCGAGTAACGTAGGTTTACACTGCTTTTGTATGTGTTGCTGTGGTGCACATAAACATAGGTTAGGGTGAGCTCTTCACCATACTTGTTTTATTATCGAGCACACGAGCTCGGTGTCTATGATATTCCGATTCTTCAATTAGTTCGATACCGATAAAAATATCGAACACGAGTACTACATGAATATAGAGTTCAAGCAACATATATCAAACATTAAATTACTCAGTTCTCTGATATAAAGACTACTTAACTTTAGACTGTTCCTTCATGCTCAAGCAATCTTTCTCAAGCTCCGAGATCCGCTGAATTCGAGTAATGAAGAGTAATGGTGATACAAAGATCACTATGAAGATGATTCTTTCGTAGAACGTCATGTTATGTTATTCGGATTCGAGTGTAAGTATAGGATACGCGAATGCTTCTCAGAAGCAATGGAAACCGATAAACATGTCCGAAAATCGAGAAACGGGAACATCGTTAAAAATTGGAATTTTTATTTTTTTACGGAGTTTTTAGGGATGTGACTGCACCCACACCCGTGAGTCTTTCTCTGGCTCTAATAACTCAAATCTAAATGTGATTAAAATGTAATATTTATTGATATATATTCTTAATCATTTGATAATACACATACTATCAAGTAGATTTTTCTGCTACATAATTCTAATTTCATTGTTTATAAAAAATATATATTAAAATTATATCAAATAATAGATAAAATAAATTATAAAAATCACTAAAAATATATTATAATAATAAAAGAAACGCGTACCATAAAAATATATATTTTTATTAAAATTAAACAATAAAAATATCAAATTGAAAAGGTTTGGATTTATCATTTATAAAATATCAATGAATATGATCAAAATTAAAAAGGTTTAATTTAATATCAAATGAACTTATATATGCATGAATTATATTGATGTCATATATAAATTCGATCTTAATATTATTGGTCCGACACATTAATACATTTAATAAGACACATATTATACAATATTAAGTTCCTACAATATTTTATTTGATAATTTTGTTTTTATCCGATAATTTATAATTTATATTATCGTTAATTAATGACCCAATAATTAAAAACATATATATATATTTTAATATTTATAATTTTTATCAATTTGACTCGTAATATAAAAATATTAATTAATTGAATATTACAATTTTTTAATCATCTACATTTATAATTTTTAAAGATTAAATTGATTAAAAAAAACTATAAACATGTGGAATTAAAAGGTCATTTTTATTTTTTATAATTAACAATAAAATTAGAAAAATAGTGGAAGGACCAAAATTAAAGCTTTTTTTTAGTCTTATTATTTCCGGTTGAGCAACCGGGTACGACCTCTTATTACCTTCTACACCCGGTCACACTGTCGGTGTGGTGGAAGTGTCGGCACCGACACGCCAGATAAATTCCCGGTAATTGGAGTTTTTTTTTTCTCAAATATTTCGTGGTGTATGGTAATATGGTGGGGTAGTCGCCCACATGATCATGTTATTCTTTTGATTAATAACTCCATACTTTTATTTCACAAATATGAATTTATAAAAATGTTATTTAAAATATATTATTTATATTTAAATAAAATTAAAGTGTTCTAAAAAAATTAATTTGTATTTATAACTTAGTTAATTTATCAAAAATAAAAAAATAATATAAAATTTATTACATTTTTATTTTCTTAATTTTAATTTTATTATATTGTTTTTATTTTATGATCATTATATACTAGAGCGAAACTCAGCTATGTTTGAAGAATTTATTTTTTAAAAGATATTTAATTATTAGTAATAATAAATATATTTAAATTATTTTTTTAAAAAAATTAATTGATTAATATAATAAATATGTTTAAATTATGTTTATTAAAAATTATATATTATTTATCAAATTTGAATAAAATTATTAAAAATATTTAACTGATTTTATTTTACTTGCATTCTAATTCAATTAGAAGAAAATATCTTAATTCGATTTAAATTTTAATAAACTTACATATATTTACGGATTATGTTACTCAAGTTTAAATATATAATAATTTTAAATATTATATATATATTTATATATTTTGGATAAGTGTAATTTATTATCCAAGACAAAAGAACAACTCTTATAGTACACTTAGGCATCCATCCTTAAAGAATTCCCCAAGATGTACATATATTCTTATTTACATCATCAAAGTTTATAATTCTATTTCGAGATTGAATACGAACAACCTTTTTTACACAATCCAGAATACTATCAGCAGGCATATACATATTTATATATTTATACACATAGAAAAAGTAGCTTGTAATTGAATTTTTTTGAAATAATATTTATTTAATCAATGAATAAATGCATGGGCACCCATTTTAGGGCACAAAGCCATGTGCTTTTTCCATAGGATTTAGATGGACTGCACATATTTTTTGACACAATAAAAGATTATGGGTGCTTTTAATGCATAAGATTATGATATTTTTAGTTATTATTATTAAGAAAAGTTTTTGAAACATAATTATTAAACTTTAATTTATAAAAATCTTTTAATTTTAAAGGTTTAAAATTAAAAAATTTAAAATTTAGGGCAGAGACGGAGTTAGGATTTGGAGTTGAGGTAAGCAAAACATAAATATTTAAAAGTAGGGGCAAATTCATAAAAATATAATTTTAAAAAAATTAAATAAGAGGACAAAAAAAACTTCGGGGGCGATTGCCCCTCCCCACCCCTTAGTAGCTCCATCCTTGACTTAGGGTTAGTGTTTAGAATTTAGAGTTTAAGCTTTAAAGTTTAGATTTTAATTTATTATTTAAGATAAAATTTTAAAATTTAGGGTTCATGTTTAACTTTAAGATTTAAATTTAAAGTTTAGGGTTTAAACTCGTGATCTGGTATTAACGATGACATAAAATAATACAACAAATTAACAACTATAGGACCAAACATTTTTGATTTTTTTAGTGCACATAGCCTAACTTTTCATACTAAAATAAAATGGATTTCAACCCTAATTTGCTTTTTTCAAATAAGGGGAGAAGTCTTTTACAAGAAAGTGATACTAAGAGTACAACCCAAGTTATAATTTTAAAAATATAAAAATAAAAAATAAATTATTTTTTTAATAAATATTTTAACATATTTCTCATAAAGAAAAGAGTGAGTATTTTAGAAGGGATTGGTGCAAAGATTAGAATTCAAGTGAGTGAGGTCCATCATTTCTCTAGTGCAGAAGGTCCTCAACCATGTTTATTTTTATTAATTTTTTATAATATAATAAAAAATCAACACTTTTTTACTTTAATTTTATTTATTTATTTAAAAAATAATCCTAATTTAATATCCTTTATTTGATGGTAATGCCCTTTTTCCAATTTGGAATAACCTGTGGACCTGTGGTCCCCATCCATAGAGTGTGGGTATGGAAAAAAAAAATTGAATTACATCAGGGGTCGTAAATAGCGGTGAATATTCAATCGAGTTAAATCAAAAAATTAGAATTATTTGAGTTAAAAAATTTTATTTTTTAAAAATTGAGCGAAACTTATAAAATTCGAATCGAGTCACGTCCAGTTGAATTGTTCAAATTTATATTCAAATTTTAACTATAAAATTTTATAATGACATGATACTAATTAATTTTAATATAAATAGTTCCTTTTTTATAAATGTTACTGAATTTTTATTAAATCTATAAAAATTATATAAAAATTATAATTACATCGCTTTCAAGCAGTAAAAAAATTGGATTAAATAATCCAAACATTTTACAACCCAATTTTTTTATTAAATTAAGCATATCAATAAAATTCAGAAGTGTCCTGAATCTCCTTGTCTTTGTCTAAATGAGATGCATAAAGAATGAAGAAGGAGTTGTAGACGATCCAAAGTGTCATGTAAAAAGTATCATTATTCAGGATTGATTTCATCGTTAAACAATCATCAATCAAGTGGGGATATAATTTTTCAAAAGACCACTGACAAAAACATAAATCAGAAACTAGCGTTGGTTGAATTAAACCACAAGAGCAGATAAATCAAACCACCGGCAAACAATCGCTAGGGTATGCTAAAACGTGCCACAAGAGCATATGAATCAAATCACAAAACGAAAATATGTCACAAAGACAGAAAATATGTCACAAAGACAGAAAAATGTCACAAGGACAAAAAACGTTCTAAAAAGTAGAGATTTTTAAAAGTTAAAAAATAAAAAATAATAGATTTATAGATTTGGTGGTCGACAATCAATACTAAGATTAATATCGATCACCGATCAAAAGGATAGATCAAAGTGAAGAATGATTAGGAACGAAAAAATTTTAGAGAAAGGAAAGAGCGGCAAATAGGGTTTTAACCGTAAATTCTAATTTAAATAGTTCTTTATAATCATATAATACTATATATCTTTATATTATTTTTCGTATGTGATATATATGTATCAAACGTATTTTTTTACATAAAATATTTAGTAAAATAAAATTAAGAATATAAAATAAATATATAAAAAATAAATTATAGATGGTAGAAAAAGCTAAAAGTAAAATTAATTTTTAAGAATTCCCCAAATTCCATTAAATTGTTTCTTAAGTTAGCCAATAATAATTTGTAGTTATTGGAAGTGGACCTAAAATACTTGTTCAAAAATCATACCTTTATAATTATATTAAATTACACAAAAGTCAAGATTTTACAAGGTGCCGTGAGGAATGTATTAAATTAGTGAGACCTAAGTAAGTAATTAGTGATCTTTGGTAGTTTTTAAAGAAGAGATACAATTTGAAAGTAAAATATAAAAAAAAATAATTTATTTTTGTTTAAAATGATAGGAATGATTAATCGACGAAGGTTGGTCCAGACAGTAAGTAGTTTGGTTATGTTTAAGTAAGTATTGAATTCGAAATATTGTGTATGTAAAAATTTTCTATTGAGAGAATCATCCACCAAAATTAAGTGTTTAGCATGAATCGATCCGGATTAATTAGGACGAAGTCCTGAAAACCGAAAGAGCAAACGAACAATGATAAGATTAAGATAATGTGACTTTCAACATTTAAATTCGAATTTTATTATGTGTAAAACATAATCATTCGTTTATTTAAATTCGAATTTTAAATGATAATTTTATATATCTTTTTTTAATTTTATTCATTCATTTTATTCGGACAGATCATAAATTAATATAAAAATAATTAAATTTTAAGTAATATAATTAAATTTCATTCTCTATATACAAATATTAAACATGAAATGTAGTTTTCGTCATGTCAAATGTAACCCCAGTTTTTCAACAAATCAATGTATCATATCAAGCAGAAAAAAATAATAATATCAAATAAAAAATGTGGGATACTTGAAAACAACTCATTAATATTTAGGGACGGTGATTTGAATCGTTTTTATCGAATTTAAATTCAGACCTTATAAGATAGGGTTTTCTAATTAAAAATCATGTCGAATTTAAGTTGGGTCAAATTATTATAAAAATAAAATAAAATCGAGATCAAGTTATATATTTTATTATTTTAAATTAAATACGATCGAGATAAGAATAAATATTTTAATTTTTGAGTCGGGATTGAACGATAAAGATTCGCCTCAATCTGGCTCGTCGTCATTCTTATTAATATTATAGAAAAAAAGTGTTCATGTAAAAATAATTTATTATTAATAATAATAAATTAATAAAATGTGTGCATAAAAATTAATAAAAAATATTCTATAACATACATTGAATATCATTAAACATAATTACTGTTGAAAAACTTAACATGAAATTAAAAAATTTAAAAACTTAACATGAAATTATTAAAAGGCATAAAGATAATTTTAACCCTTAACGTTTATAGTTTTTACCGTTTTGGCCCTTATTTATTTTTTTTGGATAAATTTAGCCCTTAACATATATCTTTTTGATAAATAGCTTATTTTTTAACTAGCTTAATGACTGGACCGTTAAAAATTTAACGATAATATATATATGGAATATAATTTTAAATGATATGGAATGTAACCTATCAAATACATATATATATATATATATGAAATATAATTTTATTCTAATATAAAATATAAAACAATTAAAATTCAAATAAAATATTAAAAATTAATTAATTCTAAAATAAAATACTATTAATTTTTATCGTAGTTAGGTTTAAGAATGTTTAATAGTATTTTATTTTAGAATTAATTAATTTTTAATATTTTATTAGAATTTTAATTGTTTTATATTTTATATTAGAATAAAATTATATTTTATATATATATATGTATCTGATAGGTTACATTTCATGTCATTTAAAATTATATTTCATATATATCATCGTTAAATTTTTAACGGTTTATAGTCATTAAGCTAGTTAAAAAATAAGCTATTTGTCAAAAAGATATCTGTTAAGGGCTAAATTTATCCCAAAAAAAAATAAGGGCCAAAACAATAAAAACTATAAACGTTAGGGGTTAAAATTATCTTTATGCCTTAATAAAAAATGATAGACTCAACTGAATATTTATTTTATATTCGAATATAAAAACCGCGTTGTTGTTTTTTTTACAAAAGAGATACAAGTTGTAGTTTAAAGGGAAACTGGTGGCAAATCTAATCCACACAGGAATGTGAAACCCAAGTTTAGAACAAAGACCACGCGCATTTTCGTATTGCCACGTCAATAATCCCAATGAAACAATGCCACGTCAGTAAAATCAGAGGAGCGTGCAAGCACGTTCCGATACCTCGAGTTACTCGTTTTATCTTTTGACCTTTTATGGTAATAAAATCCAAGATATAATAATACAGATTAGCATAATCTTGAAATAAAAAATTAAGGGAAAATGTTAAAGAATGATTAAAAATACAAATTGGTAAATAAAAAATAAATGGAAATATTAAAAATAATTAAATATACAATAAAAGAATAATATAAAAATGATAATGTTAAAAAGAATAATTATAAATTTTAATGTATATTGATAGTCGGTTGGCCTAAGTTATTTATCTATTCTTATTTACTTTTTTAAATTTTAAATTTAAGATCTAATAAAAATATCTTTCTTTTTTTAATATCGATGCTTTCTCCATAAAAAAATATATTAATTCTTTAAATAAAGTCATCAATTTAAATTTTAATATTATAAATAAAATATAATTATTCTTACAATAAATTTTTATAATATAAATATCAATTGTTATGAAAAAATCATAATTAAATGCATAATGATACTATTGCAAAGTTCACATTTTTTCAAAAAAAATCAATAATTAAAATTATTTATCCTAATAAAATTAGGATATTTATTATTCTTTAATCAAAATTTTAGACGATAATTAATAATTAATTGGTTTAATAAAATAAAACACTAAATCTTTTATATAATATAAAGATTCAATTTTTATGGTTATAAATAAAAAATATAAATTATTTTATAATACTTTTTTATAGTATTAATCTAAATTAATGATAATAAGTTGAATACTGTTGATTAAAAAAAACTGTGGGCAAAAAAAATGGAAAAAATTAAAAAATATGATAGGAATAAGACCAAAATTGGGTAATAAAAGGGAGAGAGAAACTTGAATATGAAGACAGAAAGAAGAGTAAAATACAGCTAGCAATGAAGGGAAAGGATGCTGAATGCTGACCTAACATCCTTATAACTCCACCTCCTCTCTCTCTCTCTCTCTCCATTTTCCTCCCTCTTTCTCTCTCTACTGTTCAAAGGTATCAGCTTTTGCTTCTTTTCTCTATTTTTCTTGGGATTTTGGAACTTGTTTGATTGATTTGCTTGAAAAGGTTGTGAGTTTTGATATTTTGGAGAGTTTTTGAACATTGGGTTCTGCTTCTTTGGGTGGGAAATTGAAGAAAAATGGTGGGTTTTTTGAGTTAAAGTTGAATTATGGGTGTTAAAAAATCAGTTGTTTTCGTCGGTAAAACTCTGTTTGGTTGCTGAGAAAGTAGAGGATTTGAACTGAGTTTGAGAAATGTTTTTGTTCAGTGTATTCAGATACCAATGTGGTGTGTGTACTGACAATTTCACTCTTGTCGACTCTTTCTTGCAGGTTTCTGAAAACTTTTCCTCCTTATTTTCCCGGAAAATTTTCCCAGAAAAGTATTGCTCGTTAACGAAGGTTTGCTTCATTTGCGAATAAACCCGAAGTTTTAAATTTCGATTAAAACACATGCGAAATTAATGCTAATTATTAATAATTATTTTACTTTTTTTTGTTTATATTTTCAGGAATTTTTAATATAAAGAAAAAAATGATTGAACCGACGGACTTCATCGACGAGATAGATTGCGGCAGTTTTTTCGACCATATCGACGACCTCCTCGACTTCCCTAACGACGACGTCGACGCCGGCTTATCCGCCACTTATTCCACCGCCGACGCTGCTGCTTTTCCCAGTGTTTGGACAGCTCAGTCCGAGTCATTTCCCGGGTCGGACTCGGTTTTTTCCAACAACAGCGCTTCCGACCTCTCCGCCGAACTCTCTGTTCCGGTTAGTGTCTTAAATAGGGATTCATTTTTCATTTTTAGTATAGTATAAGGACTAAAACAAGAATTTTACCCTTTTTATATTGGGTGGGAAAATTTGGAATACAACCCAGAGTTTTGCATTATCTAAAGGCATAATTATTGCTTGTTTCACGAAAGTCACATGATTTGTCATGTGATTATGTTGTGCATGCCTTTGTAGGAAAAATATGGTATGTGGGGTCCACTTAATGAATATTAGTATTTTTATTATTTTTTTTATTAAAATAATTAATATTTTTTTTATTTATTTTTTTCAGTATGAAGACATTGTTCAACTTGAATGGTTGTCCAACTTTGTTGATGATTCTAATTGTGGAGCTAGCTTGACAATTAAGAAACAAGAGCCTTGTTCAGTCAATCAGGATCAGGATCATCATCGGTTCAAGACTTCGAGTCCGGTTTCGGTTCTCGAAACTAGTAGTTCTTGCTCCGGGAAGAAATCGTTGCTCGAATCGACAATTGGACTTGGAAAATATGGACGTGCACGTAGCAAACGTCCCCGACGTCGTCCTGCCATTCAACTCATCTCTCCTTCATCCTCCATCAATGACGACAACGATGTTTCTACGCCTTTGGTCGTCCCAAAGGTGTCAGCCGACTCCGAGAGCTATGTCGAGTCTCGACTCCTGAGCAATTTACCTCGACAACTCGACCCTGAGCAAAAGAAAAAGAAGAAGATCAAGTTGATGCACCCGATGTCATCTACCGAAAATAACACCACTCGGAACCAATCAGGACAAGCAATCAGGAAATGCATGCATTGCGAGATATCAAAGACCCCTCAATGGAGGGCGGGACCAATGGGACCGAAAACCCTCTGCAACGCATGCGGTGTCCGGTACAAGTCCGGAAGGCTCTTCCCCGAGTATCGTCCCGCGGCAAGTCCTACATTCATCCCCTCGATCCACTCGAATTCTCATAAGAAAGTACTAGAAATGAGAACCAAAAGCAACAATGCATGTGAAACCATCAATGATCCACCCAAAATGATCCCAAATGAAAGCAACCCAACATTAGGCTACATGTGAAGGAAAAGTTTAGGGTTTGTAGGATTTTGAAACCCTAATATTTAGGGTTAACCTCTTCCCATTATGTCCCTAAACCCCATCTCTTTAAATTCTTTTTTTCAATAGTTTATTTTGATTTTATCATTTTATATCTTTCCTCATTGTTTTATTTTTGTATAGGGTTGGGGAAATAGGGACTTTAATGAGAGAATGGAAAGGTTTAAGGGTAGGAAAGATTGTAGGGTTTAGTAAGGGTAGGCCTTAAAAAGATTATTTAATTATTAGTCTTTATTTGCTTTATTTTTATTTTTTGTAATTTCATCCTAATGATAATACTTTTTGTACTTCATTTGGTAGTGAAGAATCAAGTTATGAAATTTGAATTTTTGTTATTTCTAGTAGACAAGAATATGATTTTGGGGCAACTGTTATCGAATTTATCGATCTAACGAGTTGAATTAATTTTGATTTCAGATCATTTCGGATCAAAGTTATATTTAAGTTTAATTTTTTAAATCGATTTAAGTTTAAATCATTTCAGATTTTGATATTTTAGGGGGGTATTGATAAAAAAAATTATAAAATAAAAATTTGAAAAATATAATTTATTGAAGGAAAATCAATGGTTTTAATGTCACAATTTAATATTCTTGAATTTCAAGCAAAATTAATGCTTCAAATTGAAAATAAATAACCAAAATTTCCTTATAATCAAAGTTAGAAATGTTATAGAAATTGATTTTTTTTTTGTTTAGAAAATAAATTTTTTTAGTATTTTTTTAAATAATCAATATCAAATTGTAAAACTGATGATTAAGTATTCGTGTTATATTAGCTTATATAAAAATAAAGTTAATGACAAGTTTTTAAATAGTTTCATTCTCAAAACGACTCAACCATTAGTTAAAATAAGAATAAATATTTTTTAATAACTATTAATTAATTAATTCGAATGAAAATTACAGAGATTCATTATGAACGACTCTCCTAACCTAATTATAACAAACAATGTTAGTTACTTTCATCATTTCTAAGTTGATTTGGACATTCTAATCACATGGTTTAGTGGTTCTTGGGGACATGTTTCAAAGTAATGCTTGCAATTTGAACAAGCACCAATTTCGTATTGATTGGACAAGACAACACCAATCAAAGATTGTGTCCATTCCATCACCAAACACCACATAAAATTGCCCCATCACCTTCATGGACATGGTAAATTTTAGTCACCGACTGTCTAGTTTCACCGATCGAAGGAATAGTTGTTATTTCAGTCATAGGTTCGACCACAAATACTGTCAGCATAGTGATTGAGCGATCAATATTCAAAGGTTGAGAATATATACTCTAGAACAGATACTACTGTATTCATTGTAACTAAAAAAACATGATCAATTTTAGGGTTCATACTAATGAATTTAGATTAGGATTCTAAGACTAATTTGGATGTACTTACTTTTTATGTACATTACTTTAGGGTAACTATACCATATATTGAGGGTGGTAACTCAATTTTAGGGTTTAGAGATTTAGTTTAGGGTTCATAGTTTATATATATAATTTAGGGTTTATAGGTTAAAACATAAATTTCTAATATATTACACTAAAATTGGGTCATTTTTTTCATAAGAAACGGATTCGAATTAGATCAGTTTGAGTTTTTATTAAGGATAAAGTTGGGTCATGTTAAGTTTAGGGTAGAAAATATTCGAACTAAGATTAGTAGCGTAATTTTTTCTTAAATTTTTAGAGATATTTATAATAATATCTATTTTTTATATTTTTTATAAAAATAAAACCTTAAAATAATTTTTTATTTATAATTAAATTCTTAAATTTATTTTTTTTATAATTAAATCTTTTAAAATTATTTTTTATAATTAGATCTCTAAAAATTTCTATAGGTCAGATCAGGTGTCTGGTATTTATATTCAGATCGGTTAGGGTTGTGTTTTTTTTTGTAAATGTTACCGAATTTATGCCATTTATTTTCGAGTCAGGTTTATGTGGACCAAAAACCAACCCGACTCGTACCCTCTACACATGAATTATTGAACCGATGATTTTATTATTATATATATATAAATTTTTTAATTTCATGTGAACAATCTAAGTTTAAAGTTTAACAGTGTTATTTAATTTGATTAACTTAGGACCAAATCCTGAAAAAATAAAGTTAATGGACTATAATCTTAATTATTGTTGAACCTATTTGACCCATTATTGTCGGGCCAGGCTCAACTCGAACCTTAATGGAATTGGATCACATGTCATTCCGGACCATCCACAAGAGAAAAGAACCCGACCCGTTTTTTCTCGCTTTATGTATTCGTGTGAATAAAATTTTACTCGATTTAAAAAATTAAAATTTTTAATTTAGTTTATAATTTTATGAATTAAATTCAAAAATATTTTAAATAACTTGATAAGTAATTTGAATTTGAATATAATAAGAGTCAAATATTCCTTTCTAAATCTAAACTAACATGATCGATAAACAACTTAAACTTTACTTGAATTAAATCTACATTCGATTGTAATTTGAACTATTTCGAATATTAATTTCAAAAATGGACCCATAGGCCTAATCATATCAAGACCAATAGGCCTTGGACTGTTTTTTTCTCTCTAAGGCCTTTTATATTTGATATATTGATCGACTATTTATCATTTAATTTAGAAATTAAGGAATATTAGTATTAATGTTTAATGTTAATTATTTTATTTGTATAATGAAATAAAGTATTAAACTTTTAAATAATATTTAGGGTTAAAATCCTATTATTAAGAATGAAATAAGTTAAGATGAGAGTTGCATTCGTAATAAACTTATATAATGTTCGGTCCGAATTAATTTATTAGTAAGTCAAATACCGATCATGATTTTGGTGCATGAGTCTCTTCACAAGATTTTTTTACATATACAAAATCTCGAATTAAAAACCTACTTAAACTGACACTAAAGCTTCGTTCAGCTACCCGTTTGAAACGAACGTTTTGGGGTTGACAGCTGAAGTGCTACTGAACGGGTCTTTCAGAGTGTGTTGCCGTCGTAATTTGGAGGATTTTGTGCTGTAAACGGACGTTTTCTCACTACGCTTTTTCTGGGAAAATGGGTGTTGCACAAAAAATCCCGTTTCAAACTTATAGCCGAACGAAATCTAAATTACTTATTACTTAGACCAAATCGCTCGTATTTTTTTATACATACCAAACTAGTTTTATACTCTAGGTGTTATTGATGTGGAAACATTTTAAAGAGCCGCACTTCCTGTTAAGACAGGTCATAGCCATTATTGACAGCAGGTTAATTAAATTAAATTAGAAATTAATAATCATAAAAGAGAAAAATCAGTTGACTGCATTAAAGGGAATGGAAGAGTTTTGAGATTGAAGCAAGTAGCCGAAAGAGAAGGCGGCACTGCCGCCGGGAAGACTTGTCAGCTGCCTCTCCGCCGTAGGTGGTGGAGGACACATGTTGTAATCAATGCTTGTGGAACAAAGCAAACATAAAAAAACTTTTTTCCCACAAATTTCAATCTTTCAAAGTATCCGTTAACCGATCATTTATCTCGTCTCTTAATTATATTTTTAGTAATTTTTATTTAAAAAAAAAGAGAACGATAATCTTTCTCCTACAACATATACGATAGCGACGAGCCAGTGGCGGCTCAGTTGGGTTAGGACTAGAATGAGTCGGCTTAATTTAGTATGAGTTGATTTAATCTGATTCAACCCAACTCGATCAAGTCTATTCAGTGACTCAATCAACCGTCGAGGAACCTTGTCCATGACATGTGACTTAATTGATTTTTAAAAAATTCAAGAACTTTTTACATCCTTAAACCTTTATTAATTCATTCGAAAAACCATGTCTTACATTTAAAAGAAACCATTCTTTTTCCTTTCTCGTATTTAAAAAAGCATATCTCGTAACAAGTTGGAATTAAGTCGAACTTTTTAATTTTACTCGTAAGTGGTTGTCTCGTAATTTTACTCACAAGTCATATACTCGAAGGAAAATCAACTAATTCTCTAAGGAAGATGAAGGATGAACGAATTTATAAAATTTTAAAATATCTGAGAGTTAAATTCATCGTACTATTTCAAAACAAAATTAAATTTTAACAAAAACTTAACAATCAATTACCAAAAAAAAGCATGACATTAGTAATCAAATGTGAAAAAAAAAATCGATGACCAAAATATAAAAAATAATAATTGGATAACTAATAAGTTTTTTTTTAATTTCTCAACTTATTGATGACCTTAACTAAAATTATTTGAAACATTGGGGGCATCAATATTAAATTAGAAAAAGATTACGTAAAAATGATAAATAAAAATCTGTTAAAAATTAAATTGATAATCGTTTGACAAGAAAATAATTAATAAACGAATATTGATGATCCAAAGAGCCGTAAAAAAAACATCTATTATTAATTAATATCGAAAAGTTTAATGATTATGTTTTAACGATTTAATAAAATTTAATGATTATCTTGTACTAATTTGATAAAATTAATAATAATTTTATAATATATAAAAAATAATTATCATTTTATAATTTTTAAAAATTCAATGATAAAAAAATAAATATAATATATATATAAATTGGTTAATTAATTAATTTTAAATAATATTAATCGATAATAAAAATTTTAAAAATTATTAATTACTGATTGATCGAACCAAAAATTAATCAATTAGTTAACCAAAATAAACTTTAATTTGATCGGTTATTTCGATAAAACTTAAGTTTGATCACCCATATATATGGCCTTGTTTGATAAATAGTTTTTTTTAGCAAAAATTAGATGTTTGAACCAATTGAGGATTATAATAACATGTTGAGGTGAAATCTCTCGATTTAAAAAACTTTATTAGTATTTTTTTAATTATAAATTTATAAAAAATAATAAAGATTATTTTTGTCCTTGACAATTATAAAAAAAATTTCTAATAACACCATTTTAAATGAATAATGAAATTAAAATATAATTTAATAAATAAAAAACAATATAAATTAACCTATACACCAAAGTTTAATAATTAATACAAATTAATTTATACATCATTTGTATATGCTTAGTAATGATATTAAAAAAATATTTTTTATAATCTGACTAGTATTAATAGATACAAAATTAGTAACTCATAACTTATTCAATTCAATATTGAATATAATCATATTTTTATATCTCATTTTATTTATTCAAATAATTAAACAAGTATCGACTATCATTTGATTTTATCAAATATATTTATACAATCAGGTAATACAATTTATTAATCGAATAAGTTAAGATTATAATCATCCATTAGCTACTAATAAAATTCATTATATAAATAAAAATAAATTATTATTATAATATTATAAATATGTATAATTAAATTTGAACAAATCAATTTTATTTGACTTAAATTTTATGAGCTCAAAACATTCAAATTTTATTAAAAATTTAAATTATAAAATAAAATTTATAAATTAATTAATTTAAATTTATTTTTATTTAATTCGACTCAATCAAATATTTAATACCGAATATACAGGGGAATGACTTTTCCTTACCGCGTTTCCGACAAAACTGGATCCCCATGTCTTCTTCTTCCCACCTAGAAGTAACGACAGAGATTCCGACATGGCCCCACACCCCTGTTGGGTCCCACGCGTCATCTTGTCCCTTCACTGACGAGAATCTCACAGTATGTGGGGTCCCATCACACAAAAAACAATGAATCACACCACGCCACCACTCGACACGTGGAATATTATAAAACGTTTTTTGCCTTTGTCTATTGCTGTGACTGTCACGCTAACGTCGTTAGCAGGACCGGCTTCGGCAGTGACTGCTAACATTACGTGTTTGTCAGATACGAATATAACGTACGGCTACGATTATATCTAGGACATATAAAGACAAAAAAAATGTCTTTTTTTATTACTACCAGTAATTTTCAGATTAGTAGATGGAGAATGAATTATAAATTTAACATGAAAATAATATGATTAGTAAGTTTATGTTTTTGGATTTATTTATTTGGAAAAAGGATCAAATTAGACTTATTAAAATTTCGGATAAATAACACAAATGAACATTGAATTAACCATATTGGTCATTAAAATTTTAAAAAAATATAAAATATTTATTAAACTTATTAAATTGTTATAAAATTAACGATGCACGATATAAAACAATGATAAATTTTAATAAATTTATAAATTATTTATTAATAATTCGATAAGTTTAAAGAACCGTTTTGTAATAGTTTAAGCATTTCTAACGTATAAAGTAAGTATTGTGAACAATCGTGACAATAATATTACAAGATTGAATGGAAAAGAATATCACGTAATAGTGAGATAAAACCATTCAGGACAATTACAACAAATTTTAAATACGATATCGTGATTTAGAAAAATTAAAGAAATATTTTTAGATGGACATGAACAAATTATGAGTATCGATTTTCTTTAACATGTGCTATTTATTTTTAAAGTCTTGTTAATTTGATTTTTAATATTTATATATAAAATTTATATACTTCTGATCGTAATATCAAGTTTTATATCCTAAACCTTATTTAAAATTTAACGTCTTATCTAGTTAAATTAATTAATTATTAGTAATGTTTGTAACTGTTATTATTATTAAATAAGATTATAATACTTTTGTGGGACAATTTATGAAACATAAGGGAATATAAGTACAATATTTATATTCCGATATCACGAAATAAAACAAACTAAATTAAGAGTGATTATGTAATATTTGATTCGAATTATATATTTAATAAATCTAATCTCAATGCATATACCCAAATATTCACATCAACTTTTTTTTTATAACGAAGGAATACTATCAGCAGCAGCAGATGCACATTCAACCGAGGGTCCACCCGTATTCACCCTAAAATTTTAAAAGTTTATATATTTGACTTTGATTTTTGAATTTTTTATGAATTGGTCTTTTAATTTTTTTTAGAATTTTTATAATTGTGTCCACCTCGAAATTTTAAGACTTTTATGACTTATGCTGATTTTAAAATATATTTTGATTTGTGTCCACCTCACATATATTTTTAGATACGTCATTGACTACTATTGACCTCATTAAAAACCTCTCTAATCTTAAACCGAGAAAAAAAACGAGATCAATATAATTGAATATTTGCAAAACTTGTTTTGTTTATTTGTTTTGATTTGTTGCATGAAACTTTGGTACCCTAAACTATTAGGTTCAAAACAGGACCGACCAAGGTCTTAATCAAGTGCCGAACAATTTGATTTTTTCCATGAAACACTTGTAATAAACCAGATTAACTTGTCCTTAAGCTCAATGTCAACGTCTAAAAAAAAATTAAATGAATCTGATTTAACGGGTCATTTACATTTTTATCTAATAATAATTTTTTTACTTTTTAAATAAATCTGTATTTTTTCTATGTATCATTAAACGAATAAATCGTATTAAATAAAATTATAAATAACGTGATAAACCGGGATCATATAATAATTTTTTATACTTACCAACTAAATTTCTTATTTCTTAATCCTAGCATACTATTTGTAATTTTACAGTTTAATAAGTGTTTTTTTTTTCTCTCAATATATTTATGGGAGTGAGACGGGTACCAAAACGTCGGTCCGTGATCCAACCCATAAGAATTGGGTACCCGCAAATTAGATACCCATAAAATTTAGGTATCCGTAAAATCGGGTACCGGATACTCGCTTTACTTTTTTATATATTTTTAAAATTTATTTTTTTAAAAAAATATAAGAAACACAAAAATTTTCATGATATATATTTCAAACACAAAAAGATTGATTTGAGGTTGGTTTTAAAGATAAATGTTTGAATATATATGTATATATTAAAGTTTATCGATAAAAGAATGTATTACTTTCGATCATGATTTTTCTTTAAAATCTCATATTAAAAAATTAATATAAATATTTATGAAAAATTCAGAACCTAAAAGTATATAATACAAGTATAAAAAAGTTAAAGATTTAAAATTAATTTTAGGAAAAAATAATAAAAATATAAAATAAAAATATAATTTAAAATTTAAAATATATAATTAATAAAATTACCGGGTCGGGATTGGTACCCGGTTCTAAAAAATTTCGGCCTTGACCCGGCCCGACTACCTGAAAAAAACGGGTCGGGTTAAGTACTCGGTTCTAAAAAATTTCGGCCTTGACCCGACCCGACTAAAAAAAAGACAATAACAAATATTGAAAAGAAGAGTCAAAGTGTTGAACAAAAGAAAATATTTCTTAATAAAAATAAGATAAAATATAAGTAATCACTAAATTACAAAAAATAAATATTTTAATTATTGATTTATTAAAAATTATAAAATAATCATTAAATTCGAGGATACGTAACCTTATCATTTACTTAAAAATTAGAATTTTTTTATCATCGTATTAATATTTTTACAAAAATAATCACTAATATTACGTTTTTCTACTTCGGTTACTAATTTTATGTTTTATTATTTGACCACTAGTTATTAGCGTGAACTTGTATAATAATAAATTTAGTCTTAAAATTTATATATTTAATTAATTTGATTATAATTTAATAATTTTTTTCTAAAAATATCTTAAAAACGGATAGAGGAGAATCCGATTTTAAGCTATCCTTGTGTTATAACAGTCAAGAGAGTTATTTTATAAAAAATACTATTTAAAATCGGATTCAGCTGAATCCGACTTTAGATGTATCGTAAGTCTATAATAAATATCATAGATTGAGAATTAAAGTCGTTTATATAATATGTTAGAAATAATTTTATATAATATTTAAATCAAAACTCTTAACATACTGATATTTAAGAAAATAAAATATAATTAATTAATACTTTGTTAAACAAAACCTATCATCAGAAAGTTAATATTCTTTTAAATATTTTTAAAAATATTAATTTCCCAATATATATTATAAATTATTTAAAAGAAAAATAATTAACCATGGTTAGTCCCGAAGAGTTAGGGTCTTGGACAAAATGAAAGCTTTTAACTGTAGTCAACCTTGATTTCAGAGTTGCATGAAACTCGTGATATTTTCCACTAAAATATCGTGATATTATAAATAAAATAATTAAATATTTAATTTATCACAATTTTTTTAATTATAAAATTAAATTCTATAATTAATTTTTTATTAGTTTGGATGTTTCATTTTCTGATTCGTAGGGGATATGTTCCCCACTTGCTTCTCTGTCGCGTGGTAGACACTCATTGTCAAGACGTGGGGCCATAAACAGTCGAGTGCTGAACAATAAGTTTATGGTCTAATTGTGCTATCAGCCCCTATACTATTTTAGCTTTAAAATTTTATCCATCTCAATTTTAATTCCCTTTACTTATTTGGTTTAAAAGCTAAAATCTAATTATTTTGGTTAAACTCCATTTTGTAGCATAAATTTGATTTTAATATATTTTTATAGAGTTTAAAGGTTAAAAAAATAATATTTATTTATATTTTTTTAAAATTTTAATCTTTTGATAAAGTATATTTTTTTACAGATAAAGTAAGTAATTTTATGTCTATTAAGATGAATATTATTTATTTTTTTATTTTAATATTAAAATATTATATATTAAAATTTAACAAAAATTTACGAATAATTAATTGGTCTAGTAAGATCATTGACGAAACTATATTTAATTTGGGACTCTTGCCCTTCTCAAATTTTTTTGATATAATTACACTTAAGGTCCTCTTAGTTTAAATAGTAGTAAAATAAGGTTTTTGTTCCTCTTAATTTTTAGATTTAAAAGCTTAATAAACTTTTGTCCCTTTCAATGTTCGATCCTAACTCTATCCTTGAGTGAGATACAATATTATATCCTTTAAAAATGATATAAAATTTAAACTCTGACGTTGTGAATGAAATAAATTGTATTGAAAGATTGAGGGTCAATCCATAATTAATCATGATAAAAAAATTAAATTTATTTTTTGTTTAATAAAATTAATTTAAATTTTATGATTAATAAAATATATATTATTTTAATTTATAAATTTGGTAAAAAATAAAATTTATTTAATATTAATAATAATTATATATTTTTATATAACTATTGACAAAGTCTTTTAATTCAGAGTTTCTGGTCGGCAAATAAACACAAAAATCTTCAGTGTTAAAATCTCTCCTCTCTTCATCTTCTTTAAAACTCTCACTCTCTCTTCACTTTTCCCTAACTAAAAAAACACCCTTTTTCACTTTCTTCCTTCTTCTCCATGAATTCATGGATTCTGTCATATTCTCTTTTGCCTTGAAAAAAAGGGTTTAGTTTTCTTGCATTCTTCTTCTGTTTGATTCATGATAATCTGGGTTTCCTTTATTTTGCTGGAAAAATCCATCATTTTGTTCAAAAGGTAAGATCTTTAATCGTTTTTCCCACCAAATTTCAATGGATTGTGCCTTTGTTTTTGTTTTTTCTTAAAAAAAATTCTGGGTTTTGGTCAATTGTAGCTAATTTATCGGTCTCAGTTGGTTGTAATTCAATTTTTTTTATTTTTTGGTAGATTTATGTATATGTGTATATAAATTTTGTTGCTTTAAATATTTACTGAGACATGACATAAATTTGATGTACTAACAGGTAAAAAAAACAGAAAAAAGAAGGGTTGGTTATTTTGTCCCCATAGATTTGGAAAGAGATGATAAATGTCATGGATTCTAGGACAGAAGTTATGAAAATTCATGAGAAATGCTTAGATCCTCAGCTATGGCATGCTTGTGCTGGTGGCATGGTGAATATGCCATCAGTGAACTCCAAAGTGTTCTACTTCCCTCAAGGTCATGCTGAGCATGCCAATGGGAGTGTCGATTTCGGGAATCTTCCGATTCCGTCTCTTATCTTGTGTCGAATTTCCAGAGTTAAGTTTATGGCAGATCTTGAAACTGATGAGGTTTATGCCAAAATCATGTTGGTTCCTTTGAGGGAGAATGATTTTGGGGTTGAGGATGATGTTTTTGATGGGAATGTTGGGATGGAGAGTCCTGAGAAATCGAATTCGTTTGCTAAGACTTTGACTCAATCCGATGCTAACAATGGTGGGGGATTCTCGGTTCCGCGGTATTGTGCGGAGACTATATTTCCTAGGTTGGACTATAATGCAGAGCCTCCTGTTCAGACTATTCTTGCAAAGGATGTCCATGGTGAGGTTTGGAGGTTTAGGCATATATATAGGGGAACACCTCGGCGGCATCTTTTGACGACAGGGTGGAGTAATTTTGTGAATCACAAGAAGCTTGTGGCTGGTGATTCGATTGTGTTTCTTAGAGCGGATAATGGAGATCTTTGTGTGGGAATTCGTAGAGCGAAGAGAGGACTAGGGAGTGGACATGAGTATCCATCTGGATGGAATTCGGGGGGCGGAAGCTCACAAATCGGGGGTTATTCTTCGTTCTTGAGAGAGGGGGAGAGTAAATTTATGAGGAAGGAATGTAATGGGGATATGAGGGGAAGAGTAAGTGCGGAATCGGTGATTGAAGCTGCCACTCGAGCTGCTAGTGGGCAGCCCTTCGAGGTTGTTTACTATCCACGAGCAAGCAGTCCCGAGTTCTGTGTGAAGGCCTCGTCAGTTAGAGCTGCAATGCAGATCCAGTGGTATCCTGGGATGAGGTTCAAAATGGCTTTTGAAACCGAGGACTCTTCTCGGATTAGTTGGTTCATGGGAATGATATCTGCTGCTCAGGTTGTCAATCCCATCCGTTGGCCTAACTCTCCGTGGCGTCTTCTGCAGGTATTGTAGTTTTACTCCATCGATTGTCATTGAATAATTGACATCCATATTTTCTCAGCATTAATAGTCGGCTCATGGATGTGTTCGGTTTAACATCTTTCAGGTAGCATGGGATGAGCCAGATTTACTCCACAATGTGAAGCGCGTTAACCCGTGGCTGGTTGAATTGGTCACAAACATACCAGCAATCCATCTTAACAATCCTTTCTCACCACCGAGGAAAAAGATGCGGCTTCCACAGAACCCTGACATTCCCTTCCCTTACCAAATTCCAATGCCATCCTTTTCCAGTAACTCTTTCAGGTCCAGCAGCCCCGTGTGTTGCATTACAGACAACATTCCTGGAGGCATACAGGGAGCCAGGCACGAACCGTTCGGAATATCTTCGTCAGATCTCCGCTCCAACACGCTACATCCAGGTCTGTTCCCACCTGGTTTTCATCAATTTGATCTTACTGCACCACCTACTAGACTCTCGGGTGACAACTTTAGTAGTGACGATGGGAACAATAGGAATATATCTTCCTTGTTAACAATAGGAAATCCGACCCAGAATTCGAAACAAAGCAATGAAACAAAGACACCCCATATCTTGTTGTTCGGTCAACTCATTTTCAGTGAGCCTCAGGCTTCTCAGAGCTGCTCAGCTGATACTGCCGGAAACAGTTCATCAGATGGGAATACGGAGAAAACTGTGATTTCCTCTGCTGCTCGGGAAAATTCATCAGATGAAGGATCCCCTTGGCACAAAGAGCATCAAAAAGCCGAGCTAGGTTTGGAGGGCGGTCATTGCAAGGTGTTCATGGAATCAGAGGATGTAGGAAGAACCCTTGATCTTTCCATTCTCAGATCATACGAAGAGCTGTATGGGAAGCTAGCCAACATGTTCGGCATAGAAAGTTCAGAGATGCTTAGCAATGTGCTCTACCGTGATGCTTCTGGTTCCGTTAAACACACCGGAGACGAGCCCTTCAGGTACTAAAGGTTCCATGACATCGATTCCTTTAACATTTTCTTCGATTTATCTTACCATTTAATTACATCTCTCACAGTGAGTTTATGAAGTCAGCTAGGAGGCTAACGATTCTTATGGATTTGAGCGGCGACAACTTAGAACGATAGACATAAACGGATTCCCGGAAATTGTACATTTCTCGATGCCTTCGACTTTGATTTCCATTTCATTTCTTCCCTAGTAGTTGCAACTTTCAAGAAAGCTCTATTTCAACCATTCTTATGAAACTGTGAACCACATTTTGTTGGTTAACTCGAAATTTCTTTCGACATAAAAAGTATCGATTTCTTTCGTCTTGTTTATTTAATCCGAGTCCTAGAAAGTGTATATTTATGAAAGAAAAATGGTGCAGGCTGCCATTTTTGCTTCTCATAGACTGTAGGGCTGCAACATGCTTAATAATTATTCCTAGTTAAGGTTTTGTTTTGTCAATTTTATGATTTAATCAGACATTTACAAAATTAATTGTGTTTTTCAGGACAAAGCCTTGTCATGTTCTTTGCATTTAGCATGGATTTGTTGACCTTTTGATTCATTAAAAAACATTCTGAATCTTGAATATTTGATGTTCATAGTATGATATGGTGTTCTTTCAGGGTAGTTTTAGGGTGTCGTTAAAATGAGTCGGTCTTACATAAATTCTTACGATTTATACAAATTTTTATCCGAAACGGTAAGAATTTAGATTATAATATAAGTATCGAAGATAAAATCTACACAAATTTTTTACCCGGTTAGTAAGAATTTCGATTTTATTTAAAATATGACTCGTAAATTCTTACTAAAATGATAAGAATTTATGTAATGACGTATTTTAATCACCTCTCGAGAGATAGAGAAAATGTTGTTTATTTTATATTCGAACGTTGAATGTCACCTTTCAACAGAAGAATCATATGAAATTATAAGAGGTATAAAATTATAATATTTTAAGAGATGTTATTTACTTTTTAAATAACTTTCTCGACCCATCTTTATCTTTTAATCATATAATTATACAAACTGAGTTAAATTTCTAGCTCTCGACGTATATTGATTAATATTTTATACACGAACAATAAATTTATTTTTTAATGAATATTATTTAAAATTTAAAACATTTAAATAAGATACGTGATAGATTTAAAACATGAAAATAATTAAAATGTTATTAATATTTGTTTAGAGGGACATTTTTTTTTGGTTAGGTCAGTGGAATGTCTCATCAGCATTTCGTTGATGTTTCTTTGATTATTTTTATATATTTAATAAATATTTAAAATATGATAATTGACTTTTTTTTTTGACCCTTTTTTCCTTGTCCTGTAATGTGTGCAAAATTCTAGAGATCCAAACACATCTGGTTTCTTATCATGTCGGTCTGAAAATTCCAAGATAGGGGATTAAAAAATTAAAAAAAATATTTTAAAAGAAATAAATACCTAATCATAAAAATTTTAAATATAAAGTTTAAAAAATGGAAAATTCTTCTTAATATTATGATTGAGGAAAATAATTTTTAAATTATTGATGTTTGAATTTTATTTTTTGAAATATTACGATTTCAACTGTAAAATCAAAAACGATCCCGTTAGATTTCGTCTTTAAACGATAAAAATGAAAAATAAATTGAAAGATGATCCTATTAGGTTCCGTCTTTGAACAATGAAAATGAAAAATAAGGTTGAAAGATAACCCTATTAGGCTTCGTTTTTGAACAGTAGAGTTTAGTGTTGGAAGACGGAGCCTAAAGGCTCCAACTTTACCTAATTGCACATTGGACACAATTATTTTACTGTTCAAAGACGGTGACAAATGAAGGATTCTTTAATTTCACTGTTGAAATCATAATATTTCGGGAAATAAAGTTCAAGCATCAATATTTTGAAAATTATTTTTCCCAATCACAATATTTGAGAGACTTCTCCAAAAATTAAGTTTGAGATTTGAATCTTTAAAGCTAAATATGTATGACGTAAAAAGGATGAGTTTGTTATGTTTGTCGAATATTGTTAAATATTATTAACGCTGAACACCATCGAAAACCATCAAATTTATTAATAAAATTTAAGAATCTTTTAAGGATTTAATGTATAATTAATTTAATTAAAATTTTATTTTAAATAATTTATAATTATACACTGAGTCCTTAAAACTTTTAATATTTATTAATTAATTAAATAGTGTTTAACAATATTGAACGTCAATAATGTTCAATAATATTTGACGTATGTTGTAAAAAATTTTAATATTAAAATTATTATTTTTATCGTCTCAAATAAATTATTGATTTTTTATTCGAATTACTCGAACAAATTATGTCTGTCTGTTCCTTAGGCTTAGGATCCATATTTGATCACATTTTCTAATGCTGAAAAAGTCAACGTCTGAAATTGAAGAAAAAAAACACGTGGGGGATCTTCTATCACGTGACTACACAAATATAGAGTCAACCAAACATTTAATAAATATATATAAATATTCAAGTTGGAATTTTCTAATGAGAAACATAAAAATTATATTAATTTATATTTAAATTTTAATTTTTATAATCATTATTTTGAATCGAGGTTTTGACTAACTTGTTTAAGGTTAGGTCAGGGAGTAAACTAAAATTAGATAATTTTTAAAATTAATAAGAGTATAATAAATATCTAATTCGAAATTTAAGACCGACAAAACGTAATCTTATTAAATATTTATTGGGATAATTATATATTTAATATTTAATTTTATTATTTTATTTATTTTTTAATAAAATAATATCTAACATTAAATTTTACTTCTATTTTAGCATCCACCGTTAAAAATTAACATGTAGATTAAAATAGATAAAAACATACATGATTTTTTTATTATAAAAAAACATACATGATCGTTGGATAAAAGCAAATGAATAGATGAGATTTATAATAAAAAATATGAAGATTAAATTTTACTGAACAAAAATTCTGTACTCCTTCCTCATGCCTCATTTGATGTCTCTTTTGTTTTATTAAAATCAATTTTAAACCCTAAACCTTATTTTTTATATCCTAAACCCTACACCCTAAAAATACATCCTACCCCTAATTCTCTAAATCCTAACCAAAATCCCTAACCTAAAACCCTAAACCCTAAACCTTAAACCTTAAATCCTCTAATTAAAAGTGAGGCATAATAAAAATATGCAGAAGGGACAAATAATTTGTACTCAATTTTACTCGATATAAGTGGATGTAACGCCAGAGAGAGAGATATTTTTCAAGGCATTGCATGAGGCAAGCCGAGTCTCAAGGCATTGGATGCGCAAAGACCAATCCTTTTGCTACATAAAATAATATACACAGTTCCATGGATCTGAGATTATACTTAAATTTTAAATCACGTATCTACGGTTAAATTTTATACTATAAAATTTAAATCTTAAAATTTTAACTTAAAAAAATTAGATTCTAAACTGTACGATTTAAACTCTAACCCTTAAAATTAAAAATCACGCACAAAAATAAAATTTATAGTTTGAATTTTAAAACACCAAGTTGAGCTGATTAGAGAAAAAAAGAAGTATCCATAAACTTACCCATCATCATCTTGTGTATATAAATGAAGGAGTTTCAGTAATGGAACATTACCCGGAGAAGAAAAAAATGGTGTGCAATAAGTTCCCTTTCCTCTTCTGCGCAATGGTAGTAGCATGGCTACTTTTAGCGACGGTAGTTCCGATTGCATTTGCCTGTGTAGATCTCGGTTTGCCATGCACTTATTCAGGCGAGTGTTGCTCGGGTTATGTCTGCGAACCCTACCACATCTGCCTTTAACAGACGTCGTAAATCCGACGAGAATACGGCGACATCTTCTCTACGTCGTCATTGAATCAGAAAAATAAACGCAGCTAACGTTGTTGTTGTATTAATGGCTTTTGCTTATGTTGTTTCTATTGTTCAATTGTAACCTGACTGTTGCCTTGGCTGTATTTTTAGCCACCATGGGTAGGATTGAGAATAAAAGGTGGGCTCGATTTCTATCATTCAGTACTAGTATCTTTCGATAGTGAATTATAGGGGTTGATTATTTGAATTGTTTGAGTTATTCGATTCGTAATCAATGAGAATTTAAGTTTTTTTTTTTTTTTTTTTTTGCGGAGTTGGAATGACATAAATTGAAAATGACGGTCACAAGGGATGTTCCGGTTCATTCGGGTATCTATTTTGTTTGGTCAGTGTCTCAACCCGTTATATTCAGGTATCCGCTACTCAGGTACCCAAAAAATCGAATTTCGAATACCTGGTTCATAGTTTTTTGATTTTAAATTTTTTAAAAATATCATATGTTGAACATAAAAATATTTTTTTAAAAATTAAATTTTAAATTTTAAATTATATAATACAAACATAGAAAAAATTTAAGAATTTAAATTTAGTTTGGGGTAAAAATATTAAAAAACTTAAAATAAAAATATAATTTAAAATATAAAAATATATATATTAAAAATTATCGAGTCGGATCAGGTACTCGATAAAGGAAACTTTCGGCCCATGTCCTGTACTGTATCCCGGAAAAATTATCAAACAAGTACCCGACCCCAAAAAATTAAAAAATCCTTAAAATACTCGTTTATTTTGTATCGGGTAATTAGGTTGGATGATTTTAAGCACCTCTAACAGTCGCCCTCTAAATTTTAAAAATTTTAAATGATCTAAATTTTTTTATGTACTTTAATTCTATTGAAAATGATTTTCAGCTTTTCAAAAATTTAAAATTTTTTACTTTTTAAAAGACTTTTAAATAAAATTATTCATTTTCTATTTATATCATCAATTTTTTATATATTTTTAAAAAATCTAAAATAAATATTTTATCTATTCAAAAACATTTTTTAACAATAATACTAAATATTCTTATTTAAATTAAATAAAAAATTATAAAATTATTTTTAAAATAAAACCTTTTATCTGCACTTTTTATAAGTTACGCCAAACCGACTCTTAGAGCCCCTTTTCATCTTTCACCTATCATTTATCAACAATATTGGCTTGTGTAACGAAACGATAACGTTTGGTTTCCCATACCTGATTTTACTTATTTGCCCTTTGTTTTTTCTTTTAAAGGAAAAGAAATAATATTCTATTATGCTTTTAATACATTTTCGTTAATTGAGTTTTTTTATACAATAATTTTTTTTTAAAATATATTATCAACAAATATAAAGTTAAATTTTCAATATTTTAATTCATATTTTTTGCTTTACAATACTATATTTCTACTTATTATAATAATCAAATAATTAATAATATACGAGATAATTTAAATCCTCGTCCACAATCAAATTAAATTAAATTAATATATATTTTTAATTATTAAAATATTTATATAAAATTAGTACAATAAGTAAATAAAAAATCAAAATAAAATTAATAAATTTTATTATTTTTATTATTCTAATATGATTATATAATATTTATGTTTTACTTTCAACCTTAAAAAAAGTATATACACCGTATAAATTATACTGTTCAAGAGCGCATATAATGTATTTTTAGTTTACTATAATATGCTAAACATAAAACTTAAACTAAATATATTTTTTTAATACTTAACGTGTATATAATATTTATTTTATTATTTAATATTAATTTTTATCACTAAAATTATTTAATAAATTAAAATTATTATTTTAAAATACATATTTTAAATTTATCACACATTTATGAAAACTATTTAGTAATATTTCCGTTTCATTTTAGAGGTCCATTATTGATTTTTTAAAACTTAAAAATTTTAAAGTTTGACTTTATTTATATTATGTATTTTAAATAATTAATTTTTATAAGATAAATATTTAAAAAAATTAATATTTTTTAAATTAATATTTTTTATTATAATAAATTTTAAATAATTGATATCAAAATTAAAAAATTAAAAAAAATAAAAAATAAACATTTTTATGGGACAAAAGAAATAGTTTTTTTTATTAAAATAAGACATGTAAAATTATATAAATAAATAAATAAATGATTACACCATTTTTTAGTATAATTAACTTGAATTAAATCTCAAAAAATAATATAAATTCAAAGAATTTCAATTCCAAAAAAAATTCCAAATTTATAAAATATCCAGCAGGGCTAAATTGTCCATACCATTTACAAATATAAAATGGCTGATGCTGCCTAACTCTTTCTTCCCCAACTATCCCATTTGTTTTTGTTTCTTTTCAATTTCTCTATCAATTCCTCGTTTTCTCATCCCATTCAATTTCTTCTCTTTCTAATCAAACCTCCCATCTCTTCAAATGGCAGGTAAAAAGGATTTATTTATTTTTCTCATTTACCTCTTATTCTAACTTAAAAAGCTTTTCTTTTTGGTAAAAAATACATTTTCTATGATTATTTTTAGGGGAATTTGATGCCAGATTGTTATTTGAGTAAATATAGATGAACCCTTTTTTGTTTAGGGCTTATATCTTACATTTGTTAGTCATTGGATTGATGTTTAGTGTGTTTCTGGATTTGGGTTGGGTTAAATTATTGAACTTTTTTTTTTTTTTTAAATTTGGATGATTTGTTGTTAATTATTTAGGAATTATGATTGAACTCCTGTTTCTGATTTGATTAATGATTACAGAAGTTCAATAGTTGATTACTGGTTTAGGGTTCTTATTTTTTTTTCTTTCTTTCTAAGATACTGTTTTTGGCTGAAGATTATGTTCATTGTTAAAATACTTGCTTAGAGGTGGCCACATTTCTAGTTGATTTTCCCTCATTTCCAGTGAATCATTGGTTGAATAGCATTTACTGAAAATATTAGTGAAATAACAAATTTGATTTTATAGAATAATAATAGTTAATGTTGAATTTAGCTGAATGCTAAAGCGAGTTGAAGGGACAAGGGCAGTGAAAATTATTGGTTTTAGATGGAGTTGAAGAAATGATTTTGATGACACTAAACTATTAACTAAGAGTTTATCCGTGTGAAAATCTGATAAAATTGAAAATTTTATGCAGCAATGTCAGGGAAGGTTGTTCAAAATGTTTTTATTGCACAGTTCTACCAACAGAATAGGCAGTTTGGGACGCAATATCAAAGGGACTGTTGCGCCCCGTATACGCGTACCTTGCCTTGTTTTCATGGAGGGAAGTTAGCAAGGACTAGCATCTCCTCCATGCAAATGTGCAACTTACCGAAATACCAGAGTGGTTTTATTAACCGAGGAACCTTTAACTGCAGCGGTCTGTTCGAGTCTCTCTATCTGGTTCTTATCAAATGCAACAATTTATGTGTTGAATGAAACATAAGCACTAATTTACTTCTCATTGACATTATCCATCCTTTCAGCGCTGTCTTCTTGTTTTACATTTATTGTATCTCGTTTTGGTTATTAAGGAAGGTTCCATTTGTAGGATGTCGACTTTGAATTTTTCTTTTGTATAGTCCATTAAATTTAAATGATTTCTATCTTTTGAATTCTTGTATTTTCTTTTGGAACTTAAACTGCAGCAGCTTCATCTACTACTGCAATACCATCTCTGGACAAAGTTGATTTTCAAAAGCTTCAAAATGGCAGGTGAGAAATCTATTCTATTGCGACATGCATTTCAAATTATTTCTTAATTGATACTTCATCCTGACTGTTCCTCAACTATTAATCTACATATATTATCATTCTTTTCTCCTTGGATTATCCGATCTTAACTAAATCTCAAAATCTATTAATTATGTGTTTATGATTGATTTATGGACTGATTTTGACATGCATGCTTTATCCACTGCTAATATGGAATAGAGAAATCTTAGATGCTGAGGTCTGTTTCACAAATCAGACTACATATTAGAATACACCAAAGCTGAGTACGTAATGTTCAGACTGCTGCAATGGACTTGAGAATTATGATAAAAATGGAGATTTTTCTATGTGGAATGATTTTCATTGAAGTTGAAAGAGATTTCCTTATCAGTAAACCTTAATTTTCAGTTTATAGGCAGTTGCTCCCGTGGAGCATAAGTATTGTAATTGTTCAACAAAAGGGTCTTTGCTAAGGCCTAATCAACAAATAACATTTCTATAAAGATGATTCTACACACCAAAAGAATGCCATCAACCAAATGCAGCTCAAGTATAGGGTAATCATCTGTATACTCTCCTTATTTTGCTCCTGTTCACTTTTTACTAGTTGAACAGAACCAAAATGCTATAACTATTGTTTTTTATTTATTTTTAATTGTTTTTATCTAAATTTTTGTCTATGGTGACCAAAGATTGCTTCATTCATTCCCTGATGTCCATACAGTGATATACGAGGTGTGGCTGTTTCTGGTGTTGAAGGAGAGCCAGTAAACCTTACTGAGCCTGTTACGGAAGCTATAGCTGCTGCTTTTGCTGCATGGTTGTTAGATAAGAAAAAGGTTGACGCATCTCGAAAGTTGAGAGTTTCCATTGGCCATGATTCTCGTATATCTGCACAACAGTTACAGGTATCTCCCTTGCCTTAATATGCAGATGTAAGTACTGGCATGAATCTTATCTACCTTCCATCGTTACTCAGTAGATTTTACATTATTTGTTTTTTAAAGTAATTTTTAAGTCCTTGGATCTTCTTATTGTTACTTTTGTTGTCATCTGTGAAACATGAACTCTGGAATAATTTTCATGTATGTTATTGGTAGTTATTTTCAAATTTTATGTACAAATGGTAAGAAAGAAGACTCTCGGTTTAATTGGGGATGTTGTTTACTTTTCTCAGTGCCAGTTCTGTTCCTCTTTTATGGAAAAGTGTGTAGTTTGATTTTACTTACATTCAGAAACAGGGAGTGTACGGATGCTCTTTTTGACTTACGTTATTGGAATCACTAATGATATAGTAAATTTTCTGTCTATGAATAAACTTTATTTGGTTTCTGAGAATTGAACAATTGCTTTCCAGGATGCTGTTTCTCGAGGCATTGCTAGTGGAGGACTTGATGTCGTTCAATATGGGTGAGTTATGATGTTCATGCTTATACTAATCCAGTAATTGGATGACAATAATACCTATTTCAAGGTCATACAATTCAAACTATGGCTATGATTCAGGTAGTTCCGATATGAACCATCTAAGATATCAGTCCCAAAAGTTGTTTTTCAAGTATGGTTACCGATAAAGTGGTGTTGATACACTGTATTTAGTTCTCACCATCATCAAAAATACTGATTTCCCTTCTGAATACATATAAGTAGTTTTGTCAAATCATGTAACTGTTCGCTAATGTATACTTTAAAACTGGTGTTAGTGTGTATAATTATTGAGAACATAAGTTTTCCGTGTTGATATATTGTTAACTGGTTGATATTCGTTTTCCTTTCTTCAGTTTGGCATCTACACCAGCAATGTTTAACAGTACACTTACAGAAGACAAGGCATTTTTATGTCCAGCTGATGGGGCTATTATGATAACAGGTAGTCTATGGCTCTATTCTTCTGTGAGGATAGCCGATAGCATACTTCAACATGTAAAAGTTCTTTTGCCTATTCAACATGTGATGAGGAGTTCACATGCTTGATGATTCAGCTATGGAGTGGTGTCATAATCATTATATTTGATGAATTGTATCCTGAAAACGTGATTTTCTTCATTCAAATTGACTTACTTTTCATAGTTAATATGTTTCCTGATAAACTTTTATCGTGTGAACAGCTAGTCATCTTCCTTATAACAGGAATGGGTTCAAGTTCTTCACTAATGCCGGAGGTCTTGGGAAAAGTGACATAAAAGACATCTTGGAGCGTGCTGCAAATATATACAGTGATTTCCTAACCAAAGGCTATTCAGTAAAAAAATCTTCTGAATCTTTCGAAAAGGTTGACTACATGACTGTTTATGCATCTGATCTTGTGAAGGCCGTCCGGAAGGCTGCTGGAAATATAGGTAATAGCTTCGTAAATTCTAAATAATTAGTAATAGATCAATCTTTCTTTCTTCATCATTGGAAGTGCAATATAAGCCGAGCTGCATGTCTTTCTTTGGTGCTTACCATCTTTTACAAATATTGCTTAATTATGTTTATCACAACTAATAAGTTTCTTACCTTTGCTCACTAATCCCTGTTTGGTGTTATCAACTATTAGAGAAGCCACTGGAGGGATTCCACATTGTTGTCGATGCAGGAAATGGCGCAGGAGGTTTCTTTGCTGTAAGTTTGCCTGAGTTCATCAAACTGCATATCTTTCCTTTTATTGATGTTACTGCAACTGCAATTTGTTTACCGGGTTTGTCCTAAGCTATCTATTTAATTGATTTTCCCAGGCAAAAGTACTTGAGCCTCTTGGTGCCATTACTTCTGGCAGTCAGTTCTTGGAGCCAGATGGTATTTTTCTTATCCTGGAAACTTTCTCGTGTTTTATTGTGTTTACTTATTAACATTATCAGGTGACATGTGCTTATGGGATCAGGTATGTTTCCAAATCATATTCCGAACCCTGAGGATAAGGCCGCAATGAAAGCTATTACCGAGGCTGTACTTAGCAACAAGGCCGACTTGGGAATCATCTTCGATACAGATGTAGATAGGTAATGGGTTCACTACCTATATGTTGATTTTATCCTTTTTCAAATATTGTTCTTTTCATCTCTGATAAGCATTTTCTTAAAGGTCTGCTGCTGTGGATTCCTCTGGCCGTGAACTCAATCGAAATCGCTTGATTGCTTTAATGTCTGCCATTGTTCTTGAGGAGGTACGATTGTTCCTGATCAAGATTTTCCGAGACCTCCTTAATAAACAAATGGATGTTTTAAATTTTCTTTTCCAATGCCAGTTATCCTTTCACATTTCATTTGATCTCCCTCATCTTGTTCACTTCAGCATCCAGGAACTACCATTGTTACGGACAGTGTGACTTCAGATGGGCTTACTTCTTTCATTGAAAAGAAACTCGGTATGCTATAAACTGAACCGACTTGTATGTATTTGCTTTGTTTCTACCAGAGCAAACTCATAGCCTCAACTTCTTTTAGGGGGAAAGCACCATAGATTCAAAAGAGGCTATAAGAATGTCATTGACGAGGCAATTCGTTTGGTAAGTTTCATATTCTTTGATCTTAGTTTTGCGACATATGAATCAGTTGTAGTTCTGCCGGTTGAGTGCTATATAAATAAGTCTAATATATGTCGATTATTCTCTAACATCAGTCATTTATGAATTCTTGGTTTATGTTACATCCTTTGCTATGTCCCTTAAATATGCTATCGTTGCTATTCAACAATTAAATGCCTGAACATAATGTGACATACCCTGCCATCCTTGTCACCGATCTACACCTTGGTTGATCATCTTGTTAAACTTTCGGTTCTTTGTTACCTGTACTAAAGTAAAACAATCACCGACAGAACTCTGTTGGAGAAGAATCACATCTAGCTATAGAAACCAGCGGCCATGGAGCTCTCAAAGAGAATCATTGGCTTGACGATGGGGCATATTTGATGGTAAGCAGTTCAATTTTGTGTTGCGGAGAAGTTTACTATTGATGTTAAGTTGGTCTGTAAATATCAACGGAAACATTAACCTAAATGCACATGGCCTTGTCCATCTCAAACGATTTCATTTGGCCTTCTGTTGAGTACAGGTCAAACTCCTAAATAAACTTGCTTCAGCAAGGGCTTCCGGCAGAGTTGATGGAAGCAAAGTTTTAACTGATCTGGTCGACGGTCTGGAGGAACCAGCTACTGCCGTAGAGCTGAGACTAAAGATTAATCAGAGTCATCCTGATCTTAATGGACGGTACCGTGCACTATATAGCTCTGTTCTTTTTATTCCCCCGTGATTTCTGTTGAAGTTGCTGAAAGTTAAAAACTTGCAGATCCTTCCGAGAATACGGGGAAGCGGTGCTGCTGCACTTGGAAAACTCCATTGCTTCAAATACCAAGCTTCAGAAAGCCCCTGTGAACTATGAAGGGGTAAATTTTGATAAAAACGCATGACTTATACTTGTTCACCATCTTACTAGAACAGGTTTCACTAACTTCCTTCCCAAAACAGGTTCGAGTTTCCGGATTTGGAGGGTGGTTTCTTCTTAGGCTTTCCCTCCACGATCCTGTCCTTCCTCTTAACATCGAGGTACGGATGTAGTATCCAGCAAATTTCGTTAGTTGTTACAAGCACTGTAATTCACTGATTGATAATGATATAAACACTGTCATAGGCACCGAGCCATGAAGACGCTGTGAAACTAGGACTCGAAGTAGCTTCTGCTGTGAAGGAATTTCAAGCTTTGGACACATCTGCTTTAGACAAATTTGTCCAACCCCAATGAAACTGAATGAGTTCGTTTTCAGCTTTTGAGTATTGTGTTGCAATGGCTGCCTCTTCTGCAATGAGTTGACTTCCTACTGTAATAATGGTAGCTTTGAGGTGAGAAAGCTTCTTTGTATTTTTTTTTTTTGAAAAGTGACCTTTAAAACAGCTATGAACTTGTTCAAGTATATAAACAATTTTCGAGGTTCGCTTTGGTATGTCTTTTTCTTTTTTGTCGAACCTAAATGATCCGACATCGAAACCAACCAATGTATGCAACTTGCAGTTTGAAATTGCTGAATTGCCAACCTAAGTCATCTACTGCTAACCTATGTAATGTGCAGGAGATAGTTGTACTAATCAGCAAGAAATATGTGTAATTTGACTGATGCTCAATCTGAACCTTTTGTTAACCATTTCCGGGGCACGTCGCTCGGAACACCTGATCATAACACTCAGTGACTAGTAGTCTACTAAATCGAGCAGTTGAGTTTTTTTCTGAAACATTAACATTGCAGACATAATTACAGTAACCACAAGTATTGGAAATGAATCTGATCATGTTTAAGTTATATACAAACTAATTTCAGATATCCTACATATTTGCATCTTTGATGAGTTTTTCAATTATCTTGCTATATCTGTAAAAGAATTTATGCAGTCGTAGGGGTGTTAAGAAGCTTCATCATGAAGGTGAACTTCACGCCAGGTGCGGTCTTCGGTCGAGGCCAATCTGCTCCTTCTGGCACCTTAATGCATCTGAAACCCTGGTCTTTGTACAGTTTAGTTGCACCGGGGTTGTTTGAATCGCAGTGCAAAGCAATGGCACGGCAGCCCCAGCTCCTCGCCTGAGCTTCTGCTTTGGCTATGAGCCTTTTGGCTATTCCCTTCCGACGGAATCTCTCTCGAACTGCAACATTGGATATGTATGCAATTCCAGTCCTATGATACAGATACATGAGTGTCATTTATTACTCGCAAGATCAATAATTAGAATACTTTCTGCACGTAAAGATTTAACTTCAATTAACAGCAAAAATCGATGAACACCGACATACGATGCTTAACACTTCCAGCTTAAAATCGGAACTCTAGGATCTATGGAAGACCGATATATAAGGACTCAAGTTAAGAACTGTGAATTGATACCTTCTTCTGTTCTTCTCCATTTGATAATCATTATTTTTCTCATCAAAATTTCAAGCATTCTCACCTAACTGTACCTCTCAGCCATCTCGCGATCATTTCCCAGTAATAGTTACTTTCCTAACCAGAAAATCAGTTATTTTCACTGGATAACAACATTAAAAGAGAAAGAAGTTTAACTTTGATACTCTTATAGTCGCATAGAACTGTTCTTCAATAACAAAAATTCGACGTTGTGCCGGAAATTACTTCCAAAACACTGACACTAGACATCCTTACCAAACTATAGCTCCTCCTTACAAGAAATAGTTAGCTTCTGGTAGTATGTATCTATCTAGCTTCACTCTGACTCCCATTGATTACAAGGTCTTGAATCATTCAAAGGAGTAAACATCTGTGCCTTTTACGGTTTTACCTTTCCCGGCATTTCGGTAGACAGGGTTCAGTTAATCAAATAAGCTAATGGTCCTGAAAGCCGTTTATACAGCTTCAGAATAGTTATTTCGAACTAGAACACATGGATCATAAGTACTCAACCATAATCAGATAAAAACCATAATCGTAACCAGACTAGAGCAGCATTTTGGAATTGTTAACAGATTCCGCAGAGCAGCATTTATGCGAGCATATAAAACCGGAAAATTTAAGACATTGTCATTTTGCAGCAGGCATGTCAAAGCATCAAAGGACACTAAACTAGTATAGGAAAAGCAGAGAATAACTGAAATCACCTTCTATGTTGAAGTGGTCCTTTTCTAGGAAGAAAATCAGCGACGGTATCGATGGTTAATATACCAGCCACATAACCTTTACTAAGACTAAATTTCCCATCGAAACCTCCGACTTTGAAATCTTCAGCTCCAATTAAGAACATGTCAACTGAACCACTGATGACAGCAACCAAACAAGCCCTCCTGCAACCGGTCGGAATCGAGAATCCTGAAAGCATTCCCACCACTCGATTAACTCGTAGCATGAAATCCAAAGGGAACGAATACCTGGGAAAGAACGAGCTGCAGTGAGTCTCAGCTACTTCCCAACAATCCTCTAACCGTGCCTCCCGAACAACAATCTCGGGGGACACGGCCGGGAAGAGATCAACCACTTGAGTAGCTCTACATGTTCCTATACCACAAACAAACAATGAACATCCTGATTTTCAACAAATGTGGTCTCTAGAACTACCAATTTCACTGTCTGGAAAACAGGGCACATATGATCAAACAATTGGCAAACTCAATGCAAGAACAACAAGATACCCAAATTCAATAAGCTCATGTTCAACTAAATTCACATGTTTTTGCATTGGAAAAACAAAATAAACAAATACCCATAAAAGGAGTTGTAAAAATACTCATTAAAGATCAAATCTTTACCTGATTTGGAAAGTGCTGAGTCATGAGAAACCCTGGGAGGTGGAGGAAGGAAAAAGGGTGGCGGCTGTTTCAGCAAGGGAGATGTTGGGGACACTGTGAGTGAGGGACCCAAGGTTAAGCTCCGCATTTCTAGGAGACTTGTTCTGTCTCTCTGTTTGCCCTCACTTGTATGTCTGTATATCTGTAATCTTTCTGGGGATTGTTTGATTGTTGGATTGAGATTTTGGAGAGAGAGAGAGAGAAGGGAGTGAAGAAGTAGTAAGCAAGCAAAGACAAAGGCAATGTCTTGAAAATCTCTGGACACAAATGTATGGTTTGGTTATGCTCTGTTTTTTATTTTATTTTCATCACTTGATTTTTAACAAAATTTTGTTTTAATTATTTATTATTAATAAACTATCAATTAATTTATAAAAGAATTTTTTTGACCCGAAATGAAATTTTGAAAGTTAAAGTACTTTAAAAACGAGTAAAAAATAAAATAATTATCCAATCAAACATTTTTTTTTGATATTATAAGTATTACTTATAGTAAATTTGAATCGAACATAAATATAGAGCTCTGAATATATTATTAAAATTCATAACATCATTAAGAATAAAAAAATATTTTTTTATACAAGTCTACGTAATTTACACGAACGTTTTAATTTTAGGTTTAGGTCGCAGATTATAATTTAATGGTACAATTTTAAAGTTTATAATTAAAAATTAATGTTTAATTTTAGGTATTAGGATTAAGGGTAAACTATAACGAAGATCATTTAATTATGGGTAGAGTGACATTTTGGTCACTTAATTATAGAAAGTTATATGTAGGTCACTCATTTATGGATAAGGTTATATTTGGGCCACCTAATTATTAAAAGTTGCATTTAGATCACTCAATAATAGGTAAGGTTATATTCGGTCACTCTTCATATTTTAAAAAAAAGTTTATCAATTTATGTATTAGATTAATTAATGATTTCAAATGAGGTACTCTAATGTTAACAAGGTTATACAAGTAATTTAGAAGAAAAACTATCAAATTGATATATTTTTTCAAATATGAAGGGTGACCTAAATGTAACCTTACCTATAATTGAGTGACCCAGATATAATCTTACCCATAAATGAGTGACCCAAATATAATTATACCTATAATTAAGTGACCTTTATTATAATTTACTAAAAGATTTAAATTTTATATTTTATAGCTTAAACACGAAAAATTATATCATAATATAGTCTTTAAAAATAACAGATTCGTATTTCTTGTACTATTCAAATTTATTTAATTTAGATATTTAATTGATACAAATATTTTATAAATAATGTTATTTAAAGTGAACCCAAGGTTATATTAATATAAATAGTAATAAAATTTGATGTAAATAATAAATAGATTTTGATTTCAAAATATTTATTATATTGAACTTTGAATATTAAAAAGTATAAATATTTAAATTTAGTGATGGCAAAGAATTAAGTTTTGGGTAAACTATCTTAGTGATCACCCAATTATTTGGGATACTTATTTTGGCCATTGAAATGTTTTGGCTACTCCGACCCGTCTTGTTAATCGGGTCACTCATTTTCAGAGACGCGGGCGGAGAAACGGTTAGTTTTCGGGTCAGCATTCACCGTCCCCCGTTGAGAGATCCCGGCGGCCGGCGGGACCTCTCTTCCTACCTTTTCCATCTCCATTTCCCGATAACCTTAGAAAACGAAGAAAAAACTACGGTAATATTTGAACCTTCCTCTAGTATATCCTGGATCTTTCCCTAAAATTTAGTTAGGGTTAGGTTTTAGTATTTTTTTTTTATTTTAAGAAACTGAAAAAAGCTATGTCTGGCCTCCATCGGTCTTCGAGTGCGCCATTGAAGAACGGTCCTCCTCCTCAAGAGCTCCTTGACGATCTTTGCAGGTATCAGTTTTCTTTTTGTTTCTGTAGAATTGGTGTTTAATTTCCAGTGCGCTTTGGTTGATTTTGACTGGTCTAGGGTTAATAGAAGAAGTAGCTGAATTCAATTGTTAAATTGTTAAGTTAGGTCAAATGTCTGTTTTGAAGACGTTTATTGTGATTAGTGTCAGGGAATTGATTTGTTATGCAAATTAAACCTAGTTTTATATTGCAGATTTTAGGTAAACAATGATTCATGTTTGGGATTCGTGGTTCTTTCTTTAAATAATGTTTTCTTCAAGGTTTGAACTCGAGTTCTCTCCTTAAGAGAGTAATGTACCCAACACTTATTGGTACACTCGTAACTACTTTAACATCACAATATTAGACACACCATCAGGATTCCAATCTTAAAATATCTGAACTTAATTTAAAGATTTGTATCTACTAGACACTTTGCAAAAATATCTATATCATCCCAGAATTTTTTAGAACCGGTTAAACTTAAGCTTTAAGATCACTGAATATAAAACCGTCAACCCGAATGTCACTATAATGATGCTAGTATGAAAAATATAGAATTTTGCTACTTTAATAATATTAGGACCTAATGATCTGATTTTTGTCTTTAATCCATTTCCATTCGTAAATTATTCTAATATTATTATCCAAATATGAATCAAATAACATTATTCATCAAACATCTAAATCTAAAACTATAAACGTTCGAATTCAAAATTTTAAACCATCCATCGAATATCCAAATCCAAATACATTGGATGTACGAATATCGATATACATATTCATATAACAAATATCAATTTATATATGCTCCAAATCCGCAACGATTATAATTTTAACATTCGAATCTAAATATTATAAAAAAAAACACAAGAATGGCTTAAATATCTTCAAATATCGCTTAGGACAATCCTCCAATACTGAGTTCAGCACAACAAATCCAATGTTTCCATCCTGGAGAAGTCAAAATTATCCTGCCATTCTCCATCATTAGCATGGAGCTTAGGACCAATAAAGGTAATGAAGAGAGATATAGGCCACAAAGATTGGGCCAAAGTGCACTTAGTGGCAAGGGAACATCACTAATTTTCTTAGCATGCTTCCTAATTGACCACTCTGCCTCATTTTTCATCATTTGTATCATTTATTAAAACCATTACTGGTAATGATAAATACCAACTTCTAGTTCGAATTCGGATTTATTAAAATGAACATTATCGATTATTTTTTTTATTAAAATCATTTGTCCGGTTCTATTATTGATACAATTTTACTTGTTGAAGTGAGTATTGCTAATGTTAATACCAGTTATATTCTTAATCTATTTTTTAGTTTATTATTAATTGAAATTACAATACTTGTAATAATAAAACATATAATTTAATTATTAAATGATAAATGTTTTAAATATTTAATTTAAATATATCGAAAACGATTATATTATAAAATAAATTATTATTGATAGTGACATTAAATTTTAGAAGTTGGTGTAGGGGGGCTCCCATAACTTACCCTTGATGAAGTAAATTATTAATGGATGGGAATATAAATAAATGTCAATTTGAGAAAGAAAATAGAAAGGATTGATTGAAGAGGACTTCATGTAGGGAAGATATGGGTCGGGTTGGGTCGGGTTTTTGGTCGTTTTAATTTTGATTTAAAACTTAAGTCTTTCAATTCGATCCTGATCCGATCAGAAAAATTTAATAAAAATATTAAATATTATATATAAAAATATAAAAAATATATAAATATATCGGGCCGGGTTAAAGAATTTTTATCCTAAACTCGACCCCAACTCTATTTTTTTGATCACCCGATTGACCCGAACCCGGTTTTTTTAAATAAAAAATACACTCCGATCGGATCGGACGGATTAGATGGATCGGACTCGTTACATTATCTAAGATCTTATCTAATAATAAACTTTTATCTCATTTTTTGTTTAAGGTGAATCTCCACCTCTTTTATATGTGTCACTGAATGGATAAATAATGTGATGAACCGTGATTATGTGATAAATTCTTCAAAAAATATATCGATTATCGTTAGAGGTGAGTATGAGTCGAATCAAGTTCTTAGATTCTTTGATTTGAAAATTAAAAGCTTTTACATGTTTTTTATTTAATCATAGGTTTAGTGATGTTTTACCCGATTTAAACTCAATATAAATTTAAGATAAAACTCATCTTTAACACGAATTAATCATATAATTAATTTTTTTCGCATCTTTATTCGAAAAACATGGATATATGAATTTATATATAAAAAAAACATTATAGTAATTATCTCTATTTTCAACTAAATAAGTACTGTAACAATTATCTCTAAAAATATAAAAGATAATTATATTATTATCACGGGTTAAATTTTTTTATCCAAAACCCAAATCAAGCCCAACTTATTTTTTCATAAAATCCAACCCGACCTAAATAATTATAGACATGGCTTAAAATTATATAACATAAATAAATATCGAGATTTGGATTCATATAAAATAAAAAATATGAATATTATTTATCATTAATTACATTAATAACTTACTATCTAAATAAAAAATAAAAGCTCATGTCTTATTTTAGGGTAAAATATTTAAAGAATTGGATGAATAAAGTAATAAATTAAAAACATTTATTATTTATGTTAAAAAAACATTGAACATGAAATGGATCATTAATGTTGATGAATATGGGTTTTAAATGTATAATTATATAAAAAAATTATTTTAATTATTAAAATAAAAATAAAATAATAATTTAAGAATTATTTAGATAATTTATTTTTTTATTATGTTCAATCGATCTCTCGTTAATGTTTAACGATAACAAATATCTCATTAACAAAAAATTACAGATAAAAAAATGTAAACAACTTTATCAACTATTTTTAAAATTGATGACAAAATTTATATTAAAAAACAAAAAAAATATTTTAATAATTAACCCTTTAAATATTTATTAAATTAAGTCTTATCCTTCAAAATTTTAAATTAAATATTCATTAAATTTGTATTAATTTTGAAGTAATGACATAAATAAAACTTTTTAAAAAATGGACCAAAAGCTAGTCAACTTAAATTAATAAAAAAATTAATTATTATATTTTTAGTTTAGACGGTTTGTTTTCCATTTCTAACGTATCCATTGAATTCAAGCTTATCCCACAATAAAACGGTCAAATGGGTTGAATTGTAAATATATATAATTTTGTGACAATTTTAGTCAATTTGTTGACCAACTTGTCCCTAAACAATAATTTATCCATTATTTTCATTGTATGGTAAAACAATCAAAAACAAAATAACTTTTTTTTATCAATTTACCATTTGATTTAATCTATGTTGAATTTTTGAAATAAAATTAAAATTTTAAGTTTTATATTATAAATATAAAAAATTATATCGTGGGTTATTCTTGTTATGTCATTTATGAAATCAATTAATTAAATGTATTTTTAATTATTTTTTTTATCAAGTGAATCTTCACTGATATTTACCGTAAATTAATTTTAAAAATAATTTTTTACTAAGCAAAGATTCATTTGGTAAAAATGTTAAGGTTGGAAAATTAATTTGGTAAAAAGTTAAGATTAAAAATCAATTAAATAAATATATTTGATGGGTTGATCTCATAAATGACGTGACGAAAATGATTCATAGTATATTTTTTTTAATAAATAAAAATTGAATCGATAAAATATTGTCTTAATATTCGACTTTTAGGGTACTCAATTTAAATTGATTGATTAATGAGTCGAATATCGATAATTATAAAAATCTAAAAATTTACTTCCACCTTTTTTAAATCCAAAATGGAAACCTACTTTTTGACAAAAGGGTAAACTTGTCCACAAAAAGTTCATATATTTTTGTCCATGATTGGTGGTGCTCTTCCATTCTTTTGCCGACGGTGGTGGCGCCTTGGCCCCACGCGGCTAACGTCAAGCGCGGGAGATTATAAATAAAGTACATAAAATAAGGAAAGAGTTGATATTTTGGTAGAATTCGGTTTTGGTCCTTTTACTTTGCTTAAATTCACCTGCTCCTTATATATTATATTTATAATCATGATAATTAATATTAACTATTTTTTAATATACTTGTGAAAATAAATAATATTATATATTTATATATTCTATTAATACGAATCTTATAAAATAAATATCATCCTTTTTTTCTCTGAGTCACTCTTTGAATTCATTAACGGTGACTATTTAAACTTATTAATAACATTTAGAGACTAAACACAAAGTTTGAGTAATAGTAAGGGATCATAAGTAAATTTAACCCAAGTTTTTTTACCTATTCTGACCGTTGATCACGGACCAATAATATTGAAAACTCACCACCGTCCGATCAAAACCCAACAAAACAATCACAATCGTTGATTAACCCCTGCTGATTCTTGAAATGGTAAATCAAGTCCATATATTAAAACAATTTAAAAAAGAAAAACTAAAATAAACAGACATCCTCTGAAACCAAACTGGTGTTCTTGTTCTTGCCTTTGCCCCCCTCCTCCTCTTCCCCTTTCTCGTTTTTGGGTTCTCTCCCTTGTCTTCATCTGGGGGGGTTTCGCTTTCATTTTCGAGGCCTTTTGTTTCCTTTGCCGATCACTAAACCAAATAGAATTTTTTTTTTGAAGATTGGATTTGAAGAAGAGTTTGAAGATCGTTTTTCATGGGGTTTTTCTTGTTGTTTTTATTACCAAGTTAAAGATTTAAAAGCTGGTGAATGTTGGTTGAACCTTCTTTTCAAGTAAGGTGACGTTCTGATTTTTTTATGCTAATTTTGTTAATTTGTTTTTGTTATTTTGAAGCTAAAATCTCCAGTTTTTTTAATCTGGGCAGATGGGGTTTTGGCGTTAATCTCAAGGTTGTCGAAGACACAAGAAACAACGGATTAGAGTGTTCAAAATCCTTTGATTTTTTAGTGTTTTTGATTCTGGGTTTTTGAAAATGTCGTCGACAGCTTCATCGGAGATGCAGGAACCGAGCATCGACACAGATAAATTGAGTTACGAAATCTTTTCGATTCTTGAAAGCAAGTTTTTGTATGGGTATGATGATAATCAGAAGCTATGGATTCCGAAACCGGTCTCGCCGTCGTCTGAACCGCCGCCGTTGATTCAACCGGGTGATGAGAATCACTCGTCGGCGATCGAGAACCAGAGGGGTAAAATCTGTATCCTGAGCATCGACAGCGGCGGCATGCGGGGGATTCTTAGTGGAAAGGCTTTGGCTTATCTGGAACACGCGTTGAAATCGAAGTCGGGGAATCCGAATGCTCGGATCGCCGATTTTTTCGACGTTGCTACCGGTTCAGGCGTTGGTGGGATCTTCACCGCCATGCTTTTCGCCACCAGAGATGGAAGCCGCCCGATTTTTACCGCCGAGGAGACGTGGCGGTTCCTTTCTGAGAATGGGAAGCGGATTTACAGGTCCGGGAAAGGTAAGAACGGCCGCATTTTGAATAAGATTTTGAAAAACGGTTCGGCCGGGTCTAGTTCGACCGGTTTGGAAAAGGTGTTGAAGGAGGTGTTCAAGGCGGAGGGAAGGAGTTTGACGTTGAAGGATACTCTGAAACCGGTTTTGATCCCCTGTTACGACCTTTCGAGCACGGCGCCGTTTTTGTTCTCGAGAGCGGACGCCTTGGAGACGGACAGTTTCGATTTCCCGTTATCGGAGGTTTGTCGGGCCACTTCGGCTGAACCGGGTTTATTCGAACCGGTTATGATGAAATCCATAGATGGTCAAACCAGTTGCGTGGCGGTCGACGGCGGGTTGGCAATGAGCAACCCGACCGCCGCCGCGATCACGCACGTGTTACATAACAAGCAAGAGTTTCCGTTCGTTAGAGGGGTCGAGGATATGCTAGTGTTATCACTAGGGACCGGTTCGCTACTCGAAATAAGCTACGAATACGAAAAAGTCAAGAACTGGAAGGTCAAAGATTGGGCAAAACCGATGGCTCGAATATCCGGAGACGGCTCGGCCGACTCGGTCGACCAAGCCGTCGCCATGGCGTTCGGACAATGCAGAACCAGTAATTACGTAAGGATTCAGGTAAATATATTTCATCCCCAAACATTCTTACTTTAGGGTTTCAAATATTGGTAGGGTAATGTTAAGTTTTATCCCCTATCAATGGATCCATTGAAAAATGTCACTTCTAAGCTAAGTAATTCCGGATTCAGGTAAATATATTTCGGTTTTAACATACGATATCTATATCCGAAACTAACCCGAATTCCGGATCAAAATCGACATGTCTAAGTTATTGAATAATATGGGAATGTTTTCCAACACTTGAAAGAAAAGTTCCAATTGATGCTGTGGGGATACATTGCCTACCATTTATGATTAGTGCCACTATAATTAACTTACTTAGTTTCACGTAATTCGAGTTCGAACTCGAATATCGTACATTATGTTAGTTAAATCTTTATCTGATTGACGTCGTTGTTGTTATAATATTAACATATAGATTCGAGTTTAAACATTGTATATAAAAAAATTACACTAACATTGTATATAGATGTCAAAGTGAGAAAAACAAATAGGTTAGGGTCCCATTTCAATGAGCCCACCTAAACAAGTTTGGCAAAGTGTCAAATGAGAAAAAAATATATATAGAAAACAAAATGGACCTCTCAATTATTTGGTCACTTGTTTCTTTTATGTCACTCCCATGTCCTTTTGGTTAGTTTCAATGAAATAAAATATGTATTTTTTTCGTATAATTATTTGTATTTAGTTTATTGATTGATTAATTTAGATACAAATAGTTTTAGGATAATTTTTAATGTAATTTGTTTTATTTACTACATCAAGATTTGAACCTGGCTTACTTTAGTGATCTAGTGTCTCATTCCATTAGACTAATAACATAGTTTCTCAAAACCCTAAGTTCAGAATTCGAATCATATATAGCTCGTTAACAATATTGGTATTCAATATTCACATTTTTTATTCTATTATAATCATTTTTTGGTGGTTGTAATGATTTTTTTTGAGGCAGGCAAATGGGAGTAGTTTAGGGCGATGCGGAGCGAACGTCGATACAGATCCCAATCCCGACAACGTGAAGTTGTTGACGGCCATCGCCGAGGAAATGCTGAAGCAAAAGAACGTTGAATCGGTGTTGTTCAGCGGCAAGAGACTGGCCGAACAAACCAATTTCGAGAAACTCGATTGTTTCGCCGCCCAACTCGTGCTTGAACACCAGAGGCGGAGCTGCAGGATTGCTCCGACCGTTGCTTTCAAGCAACCAAACCCTAAACCCAATCCCTAAAAAGAAATATGAAACCTTTATGGAGAAAAAATGGTACCAAATATGATTTATTATAAATTATTACAAAGGTAAAGGTTTGCCTTTCTTTTCATTCCATGCATTTGCTATATAATATATAGTTTTTTTTAATGTTTGATCCAAGAAGGCATCTTAAAAGTGGACCCTTCTATTAATGAAGATGATCGAGTGATGCTTTCATTTTGTTCACTTAATTTCATTTAATTTTATGATTTTTTGTTATGGCATATAATTTGGATTAGGGGTAATTTTGTCTTTTTCTAGTCCATCGATTTACGAGTAAGTATTGATAATCGAACTGGTCATAATTGTTCATTTATTTTTATCCTCTTTCTTTAGGTTTCAGGTTCAAGACTCAGTAGTAGCGTTCTTTTTCCGAGTCTTTCCTACCCCTCAAACAATATTAATTATTTAACAATAAAATATCTGACATGACAAAAACCGATCAGTGATAATAATTATATTACTAAATGTTGAATTGAGATTATTGAAAAGACCAAATTACCCCTTAAACCTTTTAAATTTTTTATATATTCAAGTTAGTATGTTCTGTATTTACCTTGGACTCTGTCTGAAGGTTGGAATACCTAGTGTCCCCTTGTCCTGAATTGTCATTTCGATGGATTCAAAGAACTAATAATCCAAAGGGGGAACAGTGCTGTGGGGAAGACAGCTCCCAATGTTGTCTGTCGACCGACACTCGTGCTTGGAAAATGGTAAGAATCAAAGGGTAATTTAGTCATTTCAAAGGGACAAACCCATCTCCTTTCCGTAGTCCGGAAAAAAGGATGGCCTCTTTCAGGCTTTGTGATCATCTCCTAGGCTTCAAATCCTTTTGAACAAATTAACTTTTTTTACTAGGAAAATTTGGGGGATAATACGGGAATGATCGAGAAAATTTTAAAAATTCGACACGTGTTATTCGATTCGATTTGATTCGATTTAATTTAAATTTATTTTACTATATTATATTCGATTTAGTTTTTGTCTATATCTATACTTATCGTAAAATGGTTAGCTAAGTAGGTGTTTTGTAGGTTCATTAAGTAAGATCAGAAGTTTAAATTTTGACACTATGAAAAAAAAATTGGGTTCGAAGGGTTATTTTTATATTGGTTTTCCGTAAATCTTGATTCGGATTAGTCGATCAATAAATTACATATCAGTGACTGAAAAAAAATTAAATTAAATAAAATCAAATCGAAATACATTTAAATATATTTCTTTTACGGCTTAGTCAAAATAATGAGCCTAAACTATCTCGTTTTCTTTTCCAGGTATTTAAATATTTTTACCCTTTTTAGTACTCTAACTATCATTTTTACTCAAACTAAACTAGACACTTAGTTTGAGTAAAAACGATATTTTTGACACCTAAAAAGAATAAAAAGTTTAAATATTTAAAAATAATTTAAATATTTATTTTAATATTAAAGTTTTTTTTGAAAGTGATGTAAAATTTAGTAACAAAGTCACCTCCATGGTACCTTTTTTCTTTTTGCAAGTGAAGATGTCAACTAATGAGAACGAAAGTGTTGGGGAGAGATCTTAGTGGGATACTTTGCCTACTAAAAGACAAGCATCATTTGTCTACTAATGCTTTCTACCATTCCATTAAAAGTTCGAATCGGGTTCATCGGTTGAATCGAAAATTTATAATTTATTTAATCAGATCTAAAATTTAATTTTTTATCCTTTAAAACAAAAATATAAATATAATATGGAAAAAAAATAATAATTTTTAATCTTAATTTTTTATGTAAATATCATATCGGCAGAAACAGATATGTAACCGAGTTTGGACAGGATCGTAGTTGTTAAATTTTAAGTTTTAAGGCTGATTTTCAGGTTTACGTATTAAAAACTAAATCTCTGATCACAGAGCCTAAATTATAAATCCCTTAAACCCTAAATTTTACTCAAAATCCTTAAATTGAATCTCTGAAGTTTAAAATTAAGATGTTTATAGAAAAATTTATACAACGAATATAATAAATAATTCTTATTTTTTATGTTATATCCCACGTGGCGGGTGTAATTGGTTAGTTTGGTCACCAAGATTAAAATATTTTTTTTTTGAAAAGAATATCCTAATTATTGGAATATTATATTTTTAAAATTAAAATTATTGTTTCATATGATTTTATGAGTATAATATAAAACCACACGTGGGTGTTTCTTCTTAGAATTGTCAATTTGGTCACCAAGATTAGAATATTGAAGATTTTGTAAATTATTATATTTTATCGTATTATAATTGTATTTTTAGTTAAAATTAGAATATTTATTATAATCGTATTTTTTAGTTATATTTTTATGAGTAAAATCGAACTATCACAATAATTTAAAATAATTTGACATAACGACATAAAAAAAAATAATTTTATATTTTTTAAAATTGTATAAAATTATTTTTTTGATTGATATCATTATATTAAATTAACACTTTTGTCTATATTATAATATTATACCATCGTGTATTATTAGGTAACTTTACCATGCTATTTATCTTTAATTAATTAACAGTTTTTATCTATAAATAAATTATTTTAGCATAAAATAAGATGTTGACTATTAAAATTTAAAATAATTATTTAATTAATTGTTAAGAGTCAATAATTTTTATTTTTATTGTAAATTATTTATTTTCCGTATATCAAATGATTATCCTTTTCCAAAATCTACTTTTAAAAAATTAAATTTATTTTATAATATAAAAATAATTTTTTAATATTTATTATTATCCAATTTTTTTTCAAAGATGCCAAATGCACCAAAAGTGGGTGTTGACCTCACCTTCAAAATCTCCATCAAAAGAAAAACACCTTTAAAAAAAATCAAAACTTCAATTATTAAAATATCATTCAAATTAATATCTAATGATAGTTTTAGTTCATATTAATTTGAATATTAATTAAATTAAACTTTTTAAAATTTTAGATTTAATTTATTAAATTTACAATAATTTTGAAATTAAATAATTTCATATTTTTATTATAAAAATTTTACTTCGTCTCGACGATTTTTTTTTATAAATAGATTTGGTTTATATTTCAATTTTTTTTATTAAACTTTTTCAACTTAATTATTGTTCACCATTTTTTTTAATTTTTTGGAAGGAATAAAGCCTTCTAACTTTAAATTTAACAAGTATATTAGTATTTATTATAAAATTTGAGGATAAAGTTTAATTTAATAAATATTTAAATTAGTATAGACTAAAATTATTATTGGATAAAAAAATTTCGAAGCACGAGTTTTTCTTGTTTCTATATATAAGACTATGATCCATTTATATTATATAAAACTCATTTAATTTTGCATTTTTAATTATTAAATGAGGATAAATAAATAATTAAGATTAAAAATTAAACAAAAAAAATAAACAAAAAAAAATCTATTTATTTTACTCGTTTAATAATTTATATTATAATTTAGACATTATTTAGCAATAATCTTTATTAGTTGGATAATGAAATAAAGTAAGTCCAACCTAAAGAAATTAAAGCAATTATTAACATTCTAGGTGAACTAGTAGGACCATCACATGTATATAACAAGTCTGTTTTTTTCTTAATATATCGTTTTAGTTGTTGCAAAGTCATTATTAAAATATTTAATTATAAAATTTTTGTTTGAGAAATATAATTTTTTTTTAAGTTTTTTTATAAATATATTCTAAAAATAAATATCAGGATTTAAATTTATAAAAATAAAATAATTTAAATATTATTAACCATTAAATCAACAAGTAAATCTCGAATATTAAAAGTTGATATATTTATTTCCAAATTCATTCTATTATTATTATTATTATATTTTGAATTTTTGATTTTATTAACATAAAAATATTCTATTTTTTCAACGGTCCTTATTCAATAATTAAAGGATTGTGTGTGTTTGTATTTGTGTTTATTATTAATTAGGTCATCTGTCTTAAAATCTTATCTTATTCTTTTGGATATATATAATGCATTATTGTAATTTTCGGGGACGGAATTATGTAAGGGTAAAAGGGGTATTCAATTTTTATCTCCGATTTTTTTATTTTTTATATAATTATATTTAACTCTAAATTTTGACTCTGTCCCATCATTTATCATAATTAATGAGATTATATCCTTTAATTAAAATATACTAAAATGTTTTATATGTTTAAATTGTCCAAATTATATAATATTATATTAAATATTAATAGAGATTGTCTTTGCAATAATGACTCATGCTTACTAGTTGCTATTGATAAACATCAATTAATTAATTACAATAAATAAGTTTCATTTATTATCACTATCATATTATTAAAATATGAAAAAGCTAACAATTATAATAATTAAGAAAAAAAAGTGACTAATTTAATGGGATGTTAAAGGAGAAAATTACAAAAAAATGAAATCATGTGTCCTTTTTTTTGAAAAAGATAATTGAGAAAATGTGAATTGATAAAAGCATATATCATTTTCTTCCTTTTTTTCTTAAATATATTTTTTATAAAATATTATTTATAAAATATTCCTTTAAAGTGATATTAAATTTATTTTTTAATATTTTTATATAAATTTATTTTTTTTTAATTTTGGGTGTCCGTTTTAAGGAAAATTCTATAATAGGTGTTACACACCGATAAATATCACTAACATTGAGCACTAGGAGTGTTCAAGATTACCCGACCCGATTGAACTAACCCGATTATCCGATACAAAATAGATGGATATTTTAAGGATTTTTTTATTTTTTTTTCGACCTGGGTACTCGACTCGGTAATTTTTGTAAGATACAGGCCGAGACATGGACCGAAGGTTTTCCCTTATCGGGTACCTGACCCGACCCGATAATTTTTAAAATATATTTTTTATATTTTAAATTATATTTTTATTTTGTGTTTCTTAACATTTTTACTCAAAACTAAATTTAAATCCCTAAATTCTTTTTATGTTGTATTATATACTTTTAAATTTTAAGTTTAAAATTTTTTAAAAATATTTTTATGTTTAATATATAATTTTTTAAAATTTTAAAATTTAAAAAATAAAAAAAATCATAAATCGAGTACACGATACCCGATTTTTCGGGTACCTAAATGGCAGATACCCTGATGTAACAGGCCGGGGCACGGGCCGACAAAGTAGATACCCGATGATGAACTAGGTACCCGATATTTCAAGTACCCAAAAACCGAATACTAGGTAATAAACATCGCTATTGAACACCCTGAATACCATTAAATTATATAATGAAGATTAAAAATCTTAAAAAATTAATTTATAATTAAAATTATTCAACAATTATATTTAACGTTAATAATATTTAACGATGTACAACCTAAACCATAGACTCTGATATAATAAAAGACATTACTAAAATGCATTATTCATAAAATAATACTATATAATTACAAATACACATTAAAACAATTTTAAAAAATATCTTTCAAATTAAAGCAATATTATACAAATATTGTCTTTATGAAAAAGGGGAAGTGTCAATTCAATTATAATTGGTGTTAGATGTTAATGAGGTTGGTGTTAGTTTAATTATTTAGATTTATATAGAAATAAAGTCTCTATTAACCTTTATAAGATATGATTAAGTACAAATAATTGTGTAATTAGATACATTTAATTAAAAGTTAACACTTAGCATTCTCATTACATATAAATATTTACGGTTGTACGTACCATCTTGTCTCAACAGATAAGGGAACGATTGTTATTTCTAGAGGTCATGGGTTCGAGCACCAGTAATACCATCACAGTTATTGAGTGATCAATATTTAATGATTGAGAATATACTCTAGAATAGATATTACAGCAACACTGTAGCTATTTCAAAAAAAATGTTTGAGATTGTTTTGTCGATGAATGCTTGTTCGGTGCTAGGTTGGGACAATAGTTATACCCCGTAAATATTTAATCTAATCATAATTTTATAAGTTCATCAATTATATCGAATCAAAATGATATCTGAATCATAAATTTTAACCATAATAATAATTTCTTACCATGAAATCATGAAAAAGGGAAATGGTTGAAACTAATCACGTGAAATTTAACTGTCAAACACTGTTAGATTACATGATTAAAACAAAAACTCCAAATTTTCATCATTTTGTTTATGAATGTTGAAAAATTGACAGCTGAAATTTGCTGTTTTTTTAAGTTGACCTAATTTTAACAATAAAAGAACCGTAATCACTGTTCAATCAAACCTTTTATTATTTATTTATGGGTAAATTTAAATTCATATTTTTTATTAGAAAAGGTTATGAACGATCGTATGTTTTATTAAAAAATTTAGACTTAAATAAAATATATATATATGATTATAATTATAAAAAAAAGCAGAGATAAATAGGGACGGGTCTAGAATTTAGACAAATAGGGACGGATCTAGAATTTTTTATAAGGATACAAACTATCAAAAAATTATATTAAAAATATAAGATATAAAATTATAAGAGTTTAAAAGATGTAAAATTAGATTACTAATATAAAATATAAAAAGATATAAAATTTTTAAGAGGTGCGAGTAGGGTTAGTATCCTTAAGTTCATCCCTAAAGATAAACTTGAACACCAAAACAGGATCACCTACATGTCTAGCCTTAATTTTAGGGTTTTGTTTATAGACATCTATTGCCTAAGATTTTTACTTTACCTGTTTTATTATAATATACACATAATAAAATTAAATATATCTAATACACCGTCAACGATAAAAATAAAAGTATTTATAAGTATTTTAATTTTAAGATTTAAAATTATTTTTATAAATCTCGATTAATATTACTTTTAGATTCGATCTTCGACAACTTTATCAAAGTACCATCTCTTCTTTAGTATTACAACCATATCACTTAAAATAAACTCCTCAAAAATGCTCGTAATGACGTAGATGATAGTTCGATTGATATTATTGTCAGGAGTAACATACTAGACATGTTTTTAAGTTTCTAACCAAACAATCTAAGACATAACAAACCATCAAACTCAGACATTTCTGAACTTAAGAACCATCATTGTTTCAAACAAATAGGCTTTTATTCAACTTGGGAAGAAATGAATCTGGTATAACATGGTAAACCTAGCCTAAAATCTTATTGCTGCATTTTCTGCAGATTCCGGCATGTACATTTCCGAAACAATAATCGAAAACAACAACAACGAACATCGAATAACATTCGGATTTACTTGTGTTGACACTAAGTTGATTAAAATTTCATCACGGCGTTGGTTGGAGCACAAGTTTTCAATACCATTTCTCCATACTCCTTTTCCGGATCAGACAGGGCTATGACTGCCCCTCCTGCACCTACAGATGCTTCGTCTTCGTGTACGACGACTGTTCGTATCACGATATTAAGATCAAACGTCTGGTTGTAGGAGAAAAATCCAATGCATCCCGAGTATATTCCTCGGGAGCAGCTCTCAATGGAATCTAAAAGTTCCATCGATCGCAGCTTCGGTGCCTGCCTTTACACAACCAACAGCACTAACATTGGACTGTTTTTTCCCTCGGATTGTACTCACCATAGTATGAACAGTTGCATAAGACTCCACTTCCATGAGATGTGGCACATGAACGGTGCCTGGCTCACAAACACGACCCAAGTCGTTCCTTAGAAGATCGACGATCATTAAATTTTCGGCCCGATCCTTTTCGCTGCATCGAGAGAGATAATTAAAACATTGTATTTTAGCAAAATCCAATAGATTGAAGTACCTGTACTGCAACTGTAGCTTCAGCCATTCATCTTCCTCCAATGTCATGCCACGAGCAATGGTCCCCTTAATTGGTTTGGCTTCAAGCACACCATTTCTATCTAGTCGTAAGAACCTCTCCGGAGAAGAAGAGCATATGCATAACTTTTCGTTCGAAAAATTTAGCCATGCCGCGTAGGGAGCCGGATTTTTGTCTCTAAGATGAAGATAAAGTTTCAAACAATCTACTTCCCCAACGAATTTTCGAAACTGAGTAGTGAGGCAGAGCTCATAGCTTTCTCCATCTTTAATGTACTTCAGACATTTCTAAACATCACTAATGTATTGTTCTCGGGATTTCTCGGAACGAAAGCCTGCTTCATGTGGAGAGTTTGCTGCAACTTTTGAAATCCGTTCATCAAACTTTCTTGCAGCAGAAGCTTTCAAGCTAACAAGCTTCTTTTCAATATCATCCAACCATTGTGTCTTGGTTGTATCTCCTTCATGTAAGGACATGACATAAACATCATCGGACTGATGATCAATCACTACAAGGTTATCAGCAAAGAAAAAGCAAGCATCCGGAGTTGTGGATTTGTGCGTATTAGATGCTGCCCCGCATTCTACTTTAAGATTATACCTGCAATGGGAGCAAATTCATGTAATGTGAGAACCAAGTGACTTGGTTTTATCGGAATAAGGAACCGGACACACGAGACGTGAAAGCCGATAAAGTCGCAGCTATATGATTGAGCCTGTCAAGCTCAAACAACATTTTGTTTTGGTAGGGGAAGAATAATTGATAGAAATCATCATTTCTGCAAACAACATACCCTATATAACCAATAAATCCACCATAGAAGTCAAATGGAAGTCCTTCAAAATCTTTTTCCTCATAGCAGAGTGACAGAAGCTCCTGGTACATGAGTAGAAACATGAGTTACTGTAAAACCAACATATTACTATCATAGGATCGGATCGGATAGGATGTTTTTTATTTCAACAAGTGTATACAGTTGGAACATACAACCCTAAAACTAACATGGATTCCATTTGATAACCAACATATGATGGGAAGGATTCTGATACAGGTATGTTCAGATCTTTCTAAGCTTTTCCATGCATTCGGAGGGTTCTATGTAATTCCGAAACTATGTCCGGATATGTGTTGGACACAAGTGTATGATACAAGTACTTCAAGGAAGAAAAAGAAGAGTTAGAGCAACATAACTTTGGTAAGCTATCTGATGTACTGACTAGGAATGAATAATGCATCCATCAAAAAATCCATAAATACCTTGTTCAAATATTCGAAAAAACCTTCTTCCAAATATGTTCTGTTAGTAGAGCCTTTGGCATCTTCGACCGATAAATGACCTCCATGTTCACCAGCTGCATTGCTGCAAAAGAAATGGAGTTCTGCTAAACTATTGTATGATACTCAAACCAACAAATGAAAATCAACCATTGAGCAATCAATCGTGTAAATAGGCCACGGTAACCTCAAAACATTTATGAAGATAAAAAAAACGGACTATATCGATTGACAGACGACAGAAATAAGATTTCATTCAAACCTTTCTTCAGATAATCTGAAAGTTAATTGCTTCCAAAGATCTCCGCCTTTGCTCCCCATGAATGAAAACCGGGCTCTTCCCTGAATGTGTGTGTTGGTGGTGGTGAGGAGAGTAAGTTCAATCATAAAATAAAGACATGAACAAACAAATTACGAAGCCAGTCAGTCGAATTGATTATTTATTACACCTTCTCTGTTGATGAACTGTCCAACCAAAAAGTGTTTTCAGCCTTATTTTTTCCGAAAAGTTCAGAAAATATGTTCCTTGCACCACCAACTTGGCTAGCCAAGTGATCAAGCTTCCTCCATTTCAACCTTAGAAATCTAGTATGCATGCTCGGAGGCAAAACATTTATCATATCAAGATGTCCTAGATTTCTCTGGTCTGCACCTTGCATAAATTGCCCATTGCTGCAAGCTTCTCCATTAAACCGGAAATCTGCATCTTTTACCGATAGCCTCCCGGTATGAATGGCTCCAAACGGTCTACTAACATGGGGTACATGAGTGGGCACTAAAAAAAAGTTTCTGCTCAGGGAAGCATATGCATCTAAAAAGATGAAGCAGAAGATTAAAAGAAGCAGATAAAGAAATAATCGATTGAATCATTAATGATTTCAAATTGTCTAATAAGAGGCAAGTCAGAACTTTTTCAATGTATGAACACTCAAGAGGAGGTCAGGACATAAACTAAGTACACAACACAAGAATAACAAAATTAAAAGGAGTCTCATTTTTACCAGTGTAATGGATATTTCTATCACTGCTGATTGATGAACATCGTAGCCAATAATCCTGAGTTATTTCTCTGAAGTTCTTGAATATCTGTCTCCCGTAAGTTGTCGCAACACTTTCGGGATGAAAATGAATTAAAATGGCGGATGTCAAGAGAATGGCAGGAATAAGTACACAAAGAATGAGACAAGCATGGCTTAAAGCAAAATAATCTCAGAGCTTACCTGCACGCCATAATGAGGCCAAGTAGCATGCCTAATTCCCATGACAACTTTTCTATTTTTTTCTGCATTAACATGGCTGGAAGCAGGACAACTCCCATTTAGTGCTGAAAAAGAATCAAAGTTTGCTTGCTGTCTCTCGCTCTCAAAAGCATCAGGGATGGCATCGAACGTCTTGGTCTCGAGGAAAGAATGTGTGTCATCAGAAGAGGTCCAAGCTATTGGTATGAGCTCTTTCGGGAGAGATTCTCCATCTATAACAAGTGAATTATATCGAACAACCTGTAAAGAAGAAGAACCAGTCTTGAAATGACACAATGAATGCCTCATAGTGACGGTTTAATACGACAGCAGTTCGCTATAGGAGATGCCAGAATAACCAATGGTATCATGTAACTACAGAGCAGAGCAACATGCAAATAAGATTTTATAGAAATGAAGAGGCCATTGTTTTCAAATTCAAGCTCAAAATAAGAGAAGGCTGACCTTGAAGTTTGAATTTCTGCCAGACGGTATATTAGCAAACAGGTTGCAGCCATCATGCTCAATTTCACTGTATGGTACAAGAAACAAAAAATGATTAGGAAGAAAATAACTTTTTCCATGTACTAGGAGGAAATAAGACATGTTTCTGCGTCTGTGTACAACAATATTAAAGTCACCAACCAGGATGTAATCATAAATCATAATACCTCAGACGTCCATGGATTGGCTCAGATGCATGGATAATTTGAGCACCATGTGCATAACCTAGAGCCTGACAAACCAAAATTCAATGTAGTCAAATACATACAACCAGACCTCAATAAAAGAGAGAAAATTGATTGGATTGCTGTAAGTGCAAATAGACTCTTCATTGAAGCTTTTCGACATACAAAAAACATGTCGATCAACAACTTTCAAGTCCAGCAAAATAGGGACCAAACTGCAATTCTTACCTGATGTCCAAGACAAACACCCAAAATAGGGATATCCCAGCACTCCAACAGCAGCTGAAGACACACTCCTGCCATTTTCAAAGTGGTTTATTACACATGGTTTATCATTGGAAAATCTCAGATAGATTGCATTCTTCAATGCCATTCTTTTTATTGGGGAGATAATATCAACTATGTTCATATAAGTCTCACCTATATCTGCCGGGCATGTTGGAGAACCAGGTCCAGGTGATATAACGATATTATCAAATTTAAAAATAATAGACATTAAAAACTAATTATATAATCGTGTCTTTAATTAAAAGATGTTTATTTTAACGATATGAAAAAATTTAAAATATTATATGAAAAAATTTAAATATTATATATAATGTCTATATCTGCCGGGCATGGAAGTGGGAATTTTTTTTAACGATATGAAAAAATTTAAAATATTATATATAAAATTAAAAATTCGATATATATGCTTGTAAAGTAATTAACCCTATTATTAATAAATCATTTTTTTCTTCTATGAATGAGACCATATTAAATAAAACCAAACAAAGAAACTAAGTACCTCGGAAACAAATCAATGTCTCATTTAATGAGAAATTATTACATAAAACCTTTTCATCACTTAGGATATGGTCCTAACCAATTAAAATAAGATACATAATATATTTTTTCCATATCATATTTACACATAAACATCATCCAAATCATCCACTTTAATGCATTTGATTTAAAAATAGAAAAAAATATTACCAAAGATTTTTTATGTTGTCTTCCTCTTTATTGTTCAATTTTTTTAAATTATTTTTTTCTAATCTCTAACCCTAAAGCCTAACCCTAACCCTAAACACTAAACCCTAACCTAAACAATAACACATAACCCTAAACCTAAACCCTAACCCTATTATTAATAAATAATTTTTTTCAAATCAATGTCTGATTCAATGAGAAATTATTACATGAAACTTTTTTATCATTTAAGATATAGTCCTATTAAAATAAGATACATAATATATTTTTTTTATATAATATTTACACGTACATCATCCAAATCATCCACTTTAATGCATTTGATTTTAAAAAAAAATATTACCAAAGATTTTTTATGTTGTCTTTCTCTTTATTGTTCAATTTTTTTAAATTAATTTTTTTCTAATCTCTAACCCTAAAGCCTAAAGCCTAACCCTAACCCTAAACACTAAACCCTAACCCTAAATCTTAACCCTAAATCCTAAACCCTAACCCTAAATCTTAAACTCCAAACCCTAACCCTAAATCTTAAACTCCAAACCCTAACCCCTAACCCCTAAATCCTAACACTAACCTTAACCCTAAACCCTAAACCCTAACTCTAACCTAAACAATAACACATAACTCTAAACCCTAACTCTAACCCTAAACTTTAAACCTAAACCACATAAACCCTAAATTGGTAATCTCTAATCCTAAACCATAAACTCTAAATCCTAAACCCCAAATCTATATAAAAAAATAATTAGAAAAATTTTAAAAAACAAAGAGAAAGATGACACAATAAATCTTTGATAATATTTTTTTCTTTTTTTAAATCAAAAATATTAAATTAGATGATTTGACCAATGTTTATGTATAAATTTAATATGGAAAAATATATTATGTGTCTTAATTTAATTGGTTGAAACTATATCTTACGTGGTAGAACCCTGTAATAATTTTTCCTGATTAAATTGTCCTTTTTGACCTACTTTGACTGTATTGCAGTCTTCCTGCCGCACACAATCACAAAACAATGTTTTCAGAAATTAATAATAAAATAGAAATAATTAAATATTTAATATTTTTATATTTTGATACTTTATTTTTATTTTTGATGAAATAATATATAATATTATTTTTTTATTTTCATATTATTTTATTAAAAAATCAATAATATATTGATTAGGAGAGGGAAAGGTATAAATGGTATGTTAATTAAGAAAAAAAAAACACCTGTGACAGGTTATTACATCATTTTTTCTCTCCTAGTGACTATATCACTAATGTTTTTATATGAGTTGGGATAACTTATATATTGTAAAATGTATTTAGTTTTATATTAATTTTAGACGAAAAATTTTCATAATTATTGTTGTTTGAGTTTATTTTTCTCATAATATTATACTTGAAAAAATATTTTTTAAAATATTATTGATTTTACGGTAAAAGTAAAGTCAGATTCTTTGAATAGTGATTTATTTTTTTTCAGATTAAAAAATTAAAGTCGGGAGTAAAAGGTTTCGACTTTGAATAGTAAAAAATTCAAAAAACAAACAAACTAAAATCAGTGACAAGAGGCTCCGATTTTGAATAGTGTTTTTACTTTTTAATCCGATCATTGTTCATAATCGGATTCTAATGAATGTAACTTCACTGATACTGTTCAAAATACAATACTTTGGGAAATAATTTACATGTGCAATATTATGGGGAAAAAATATTCAAACAACAAAATTTATGAGATTTGACCAATTTTAAACCGTTGGATCTTCATAATAAATGGATAGAGTTATTTTCTTACATTTTTCCAAGTGATGATTTTCACATTTTGTGATAATCTTTTAGTTTTACACTAATTTTAAACCGCTCGATGATGATAATAAATGGAATAGATTATTTTCTTATATTTTTCAAGTGATAATCTTTCATTTTTTATTGTTAATCTCATTCATTCATTTTATTCATCCAATGATCATGAACTAAATGAACTAAAAAATTTAACGGTAGTGATAATACGTAGTGAAATCATATTCAATTTTAAAAATAATATTATTAGAAAAAACAATTACAAATAAAAAAAACATAAAAGATTTAAATTTCATCAAATATTAAATTTATGATGTATACTATAAGCTAACCAAGAAAAGTTATGTAATATACATATATTTATATGTATGAAACATTATGTAATCAAAATCAGAAAGAAAGTAGAGAAAAATGGATCTGAACTTGGTAACTCCAATAAAGAACTAGGTTTGTTAATTTTTTTGATTTTTAAAAAAATCTAAAACCAAAGTGACATTTTTAAGGATTCGTTTAATATAATTTTTTCGATGAACGTTTAACCGTCGAACGGAGAAGTAATTCCAAACGATCACATATGAGACTTTAAACAAGTGTTTTTGTGCATGATTTAGTCGCAAATATCGAAAAATACAGCCATGTCAAGAAGAATAAAACCCTAGGAAGATATATAGAGATTCATTGAAGAAGATGAAGGAAATGAAGTACATACATGTATAGGCACATATGCTTGGCTCCTCATACGCCATTCGCGGAGGCTATCGATGTTCGATAGGTTCCGCAAATGGCATACAGGGAGCCAGGCACATACATACATGGATGCCGTGATGCTTAATGATGAAGACATATGCATGGTTGCATGTCATGACTCATGGTAGATATGTTATGCTATGCTGAACTACATGGACAGTGCAATTCCTGCAACAAGAAGCTCATATTTAGACAGATATGTACATATCTGCCATGGATGAACATGGTGGTGGGTGTTTTCTTCTTCTTCTTTCTTCTTCTTCCAGCAAATGATCATTTTGAGTTGGCTTGAAACAAGGAAAGAAGTGTCTAGTTATAGGCAAAACTTTGGGTAAAAGTCTTAAATTTTTTTGTATTTTTTCTTCCTTTTTAGATAGGGGGAGAAGGAAGATGTGGGGTTGAAAATTGAAATTGCTCTCCTCTTCTCATCTTTTGACCATTAAAGGTTGGTCTTTTATAACATTTTACTTTGAAAAAATAGACACTATTCCTTTGGGTTGAATATAAATGATGGGTTTTAAATTGGGTTTTTATTTTAGTTTAATTATTGATATCTGATTTATTGATCGATTAATTCAGATCGGATATAAGATCATATTAGAATCAACCTCATATGATGTAAACACCGAGATCATATTACAACTTAAACAAGATCATAAATTTTAATATGATGTAAACACCGAGATTTAAAATCAATCTCATAAATGTAACAGGTAAATTGCTATCGTCTCGTATTAGAATCTTAATATGTAAATAAAATAAAATAAAATAAAAAATATATAGTTACGATTTTTTATCTGAATTAACCGGAAAATGAATCAACCAGGATTAATAATACATTTTTAGTGTAAATGGGACACATTGAGACTGTGGTGAACCAGTTTTTTACTTCAAAAGTAGGGTTAAAAATAATGGTGAAAATGTCTAAAAATAGAAATGAGGGAAAGGAGAGATGTTGATTTATGATCTAAGTAATCAGAATTGTTCATCTTTAAATAATCGTTTAATAATTCTTCACCCACTAATTATATGTAAGAAAAAGATAATGATTCACTTAAAAAATTGAAATAAACGGACCTGATTGCTTAAGACTACGAATAACGTGATGAATAAGGTTCGCCATTAATTTCTACAAGGGAAAGACAGTGGGGTTTGGGTTAGTCACCAGACCACGCAATTCCCTTAGCTAAAACATGTTGGGTTTGAAATCCCCTTTTTCTGTGTCTTAAAGCAAACCTTGCTTTTCTATTCTGATTCTCTGGTTTTGTCTGAAAGTGCTTGGAAAGAACTGGGATTCCTTCTTCTATCTTCTCTAACTACTACTACAACATTAATTCTATTCTTTGTATGAAAGTAGGGTTGGGTAAATTGTATCAGAGATCACTAAACTATGTTTAAATGATTTTTTATCGAACTTTTAAATGTTATAAAATAATATCGGTGTGTTTTGAGACGTTTGTTTTTAGGGGTGGACATTTAATTCAGTTGGGTCGAGTTAAAAAGTTATATTTTATAACTCAAATGTTTTGAATTTTTTTGAGTTGATTTTATGAAATTCGAGTTCGAGTTTATCTTTAAATTTAATAATAAACATTTATATATAAAATCTCAAACTTAATACTAGGGGTGAGCATTCGAGCGAGTCGAGTTGAGTCAAAAAAATTTTGAGTTATTCGAGTTTAGTCAACATATTTTACAATTTGTTTTTTTAAAAATTTTTTGATTCGAGACAGTTTTAGCGAGTTCGAGTCAATTCGTTTTTTTGAGTTTATTTATAAATTTAATTATACTATTTATAATACTATAGTATATTTGACTCTAATTTAAATGACTCTCTTTATATCTACATACATTTTTTATATTATTTTTACATGTATAAATAAGATTTTAAATTATTATTATTATCAAATAACTTAGGTATGAATATATCATTTCATTAAATTAAATTATGAGCCTCGTTAAATATTTTTATAATAATAAATTAAATGCAATAATAATATAAATATATAATTTAAAAAATATAAAATAATTAACATAATTTAAATAATATAAAAAATATAAATAAAATTATATTAAATAAAATAAAAAATAAACATGAAAAGTGATCATATTATAAATAAAAAATTAAAATATAAAAATAATAAAAAATATAACTAAAATAAAACTGAAAATAAAACTATAGAGACTAAATGTGTAATTAGACCCTAGAAATTTTTGAGTTATTTGATTTTTTTGAGTAACTCGAACTTTGAAAATTTGAACTCAACGCGAAATCAAAATTTTTTCGAGTTATTCGATTCAACTCGAATAACTCAACTCAAATAACTTAAAATAAAAAAAATTCAAATCGAGTTTTACTCACCCCTATTTACTACATATTTAAACGATATCTAACTTTTTATTACTTAAATTAAACACATTATTCTAATTTCAAAATATTTAACCCTTGATATTAATTAATATTTTTTTACTAATATTTTTTCTTAACCAAAGGGTAAGCCGAAGCTACTCCAAATCCAGAAAATCAGATCAACAATACAAAGAAACCTAGAAAATTAAATTAAAAATCTCCGATTTCTCTATAGATCATTCCAAAGATCAAGCTTCTTCGATTCATATTCTCTCCGCCATGAGTTCTCCGGTAATCTATTCTCTGTTTCTCCTAGTTTGTATTCTGTAAAACGAGAATGAAATATATGCAATTTTTGAAATAATTCGCTCTTTTTCTTGTTTTCAAATGTTGTTAAATTTGAATTTATAGGGAAGTGGAATATTTGGTGGATTTACAAAGCTATGTAAGGGATTAGCTGTGATATTAGTTGGTGGCCACATTGTGATTCAGCTTCTTCCTGTTTCTGTCACTTACCTTGCTCTTATTCCTGCCAGGTTCTCTCTCTTTTCCCCCTTTTTAATTTTTTAATCCTTTTTTGTGTTGGTTTTATTTAATTTGATGCTAGAAGTTCTGGGTCATGATTGAATTTTTGTTTAGTTTTCTCTTTTGGTGAAATATCCATGTCAGATTTTAGTCCAATTTCATAGCTGATTGAACGAGTTTTAAGTAATCATATCATTAGACTTGTCTTTATGTGATTGATTTTAGTTTTAATGAAAAAAAGTTGATGTTTTGATGCGCTCGTTGAACTGATTTAAGATCTTGTTGTTTGGATTGTTAGATCTGGCCTTTTGGAATTGGAATAGTGTTAGGCTGTTAGCATTTACTTGAACTTGGCTAGTTATCTTTTGATGGGTTTTTATTTTAAATTTCTAGTTTAAGTGAATGCCTAATTGCCTATGCTTTGTAATTGTTCAAAGGGAGTGACTTCTTTGTTCATTTGAATGCTTAGATATGGATTTAGGTACTTTAATAAACTATTAGCAATCTTTCTGTAGATTTTATTATTCTTTTTGAACTTGCTTGCTTATTTTAGCAGACCCATTTTTAGTTAAGCAGAGTATTTATTGATTTTAAGCATTAGTGAAATCAATGACTGATGTTTTTGATGTTATGGTGCATGGATCTGTACTTTGGTGCTTCGGAAAAACTTTAGGAACCATTGTTTTTAGCATCTTCATGTGCATGGCTGCTTACTGCGTGATCGGTTGGTTCTTTTTTATGCTTGGCTAAAGGGATTTGTTAGTAGGATTTATTACTTAGGTTTTAGATTTAGATGTATCTCAGTTTACAAAGCAGTATCCTGCTTATTTTTTTCTGGGAAATTCAATATCAGATCATGTAAAAAAATGAGTTTTACCTTTTGAGGTCGGGAATCTGGTTATTATCCATTCCGTTTAATATTAATAAATGGACTGCTGAGACATCACAATCAATTAATCTGGCTGTAATCCATGCAAGTTTCTGATTGTGATATGGTTCTTTTAGCACACATGATTAAGCCGGCTCCTGCAACTTCATGTCGTTGTTGTCATCGGTGCTGGATTAATATATGCTAGGATATTCTTTTCTCTTGAGATGCAAAAGAGTACTGCCTTCAATTGCAAGTTTTATTTTAAGAACTTGTATTTTTTCATCCCATCTGAAACTTATTTTGCAGGACTATTCCTTTTGGTTGGAACCTCATAACCGGTGGTTATATTGAACAATCAGTACATGGGGTATTAACATTTGTTTTACCTAATTTTCTTCTTTTTTCCTTATAATCGCCCTGATGGTTACTGATTTCTGCAGGTGTTTGTCAGTACTCTTGGTCTTCTTTTCATGGGGAAGTTGCTTGAGCCTGTATGGGGTTCTAAGGAATTCTTGAAGTTCATCTTCATAGTTAACTTTCTAACGTCAGTTTGTGTTTTTATTACCGTTATTGCCCTGTACTACGTAACAGTGCAGGAAAAGTACCTGTGAGTACTTCTATCTTCCTATGTGTTTAAGAAGCACTTATTTTTGTTTATTTCTTCCCCGTCTGCTCTTTCCTCTTCTGCTTGTTCTGTTCCCCCCACTAGAATTCTCAATTATTTGCTTGTGAAGTAAAAGAGTTATAAGATTGAAGTATTCTGTTTCTCTGACTGAATTGTAGGGAATGGTGTATTTATCTTGAATATTATGTAAAATTTAATCTAATACATTTTCACTGTTCATTTTGATAATTGTTAGTTATATGCCTCTTTCTGGCTTCCACGGGGTGCTGGCGGGCTTCTTGGTTGGCATCAAGCAAATCGTACCTGACCAAGAGCTACATCTCCTAAAAATAAAAGTAAAGGTAAAGATTTCTTTTGCTAGGTCATTTAATTCAGTTTGGTATACAACTTTTTCTGACTGGAAATTCCCCCTTCACACCCTTGGATGATGCTTCCTGTGCCATGCAGTGGTTGCCATCACTTATGCTATTGGTTTCAATTGCCATAAGTTTCTTCATCCCAGAGCCTGCAACATATCTTCCCACTTTGATATTTGGGACATATACTGGCTGGATTTACCTCAGGTACCTGCAGAGAAAACCAGAATCAAAGCTTAGGGGTGATCCGAGTGAAGATTTTGCATTCTCCACATTCTTCCCTGAATTTCTCAGGTATTGTCCAATTTTCCTTTTAGCTTATGAAACGATTTCATTTATCTCTCTTTCTCTCAACTGTTTCTCTGTGATTTGCTACAGGCCAATCGTTGATCCCATTGCATCGATATTTCACCGGTTGCTTTGTGGAAAATCTGAAGTTTCCTCAGATTCTCAGGGTTATACATTGGGAGGAGCACCGCTACTTGGTTCTGATCCTATTGAGGCATCTAGGAGAAGGTACCTCTTTATGTTTAATTCTTCCATAGATGAACAATTTGGGATATGTTTTCGTAACTTAATTCATCATAGAATACAGAGGTTATCATCGGAAGGCGAAACAGATAATGTTGTTAACCGAGACCTTAAATATTAAAAAAATGCTGAAACGGCACCAATCATTACTTCAGCTGCATTTAGAAAGTTCGGCGACATTATTTGAGTGAAATTTGTAGAATAATCTTCGCCTTGTTCCTGAAGTTGTATAATTTAGGAATTAGAATAGGAGGGATGCAAATTCCAGGCTACATACCTAACTTGCCCCAGCTCTGCAACAAATCTGAAGACCAAATACTTAAACCTCAGTTGGATAATTCGATGTATTCTCTAGCGTAAAAACCGAAGTATTTTAATTTTCTGGGGTGCTTCCCTGGCATTCTATGCTTAATATGTATTTTATTGTGAACAAAACATGTCATTCTTATTCGAGCAAAGACAAGATCAGTTTCTAACCTCTATGTGACCTTTCAGGGAAAGAGGTGCTAGAGCACTTGAGGAGAGATTGGCAGCTGAGAAATTGGCTGCCGGACGGAGTTCAGAAGAGCTGCACATCGATGGAAACGATCGCGTCTGATTGGTTTGAAAGTCTGATCCATTAATTACAAAGATTATGAGCAATTATGTGGCCTTGCCACATTATTAAAGATTCGAAATGACAATCCTAGAGCATGTTGCTAACCTTGCACTATATATATGCAAAATTCATTATTTTCAAATGTATTGGTTCTTTTGTGCTGATTGCTTGTATGATTTCACTTTTGGATCATTTCCATTGCACTTTGCCCTTGTTGGGAACTTTATTTTTCAGATAGTATTTCTCATTTTATGTTCTTATTGTGATCTGAGCAACACAAATGGCCGAGAAGCAACCCTTTAGTTTAGGTGAACAAAATCTGACTCGAAAAAATATTTGACTTGTTTTGGCTCGACTCGAAATTTTATAGACTCAACTCGAAAAAAAATTAGATAAAGTTTTAGTCGTAAAATAGAAATTCGAATATCTCGAATAACTTAAAATTTTTAGTATTTCGAGATGAGTCTCTTAATTTTTTATAATATATATTGGAATATGAAAATATGAAATATTTTTTACAAATGAAGAAATATATACATATATCTTGTATGATTAGAGAAAGTCGTTTAAATTGAAATTAAATTATACTATAATATGATAAATAATTAAAATTAAATTTTTAAAAAAACTCGAAAACTCGACTTGAATTTCTTAAATTCTATTAAAATCGGGAAAAAATTCAAATAAAGTTTGAATGGTAAAATATGACTTGTAAACTTGAATAACTCAAAATCTTTTGACTCGATTTGACTCGACTCGATCGAATACTCATCCCTATTTTAGTTTTCTTTTTGGATTTATCATTTTTCTTGAATATTTGAAACCTTTGAAAGATTATGTTGTTAATTTTTTGTTTATTAACAAAGCTGATGGATGGATTTCAAATTAAAAAAAAAAAAAGTAAAATACACAAATGGTCTCTAAATTATTTTAAAAAATATAAAATGGTCATCGAACTTTCAAATATTATCTAATGTAAATTAAAATTTAGTTTTTTTATTACAAAATGATGGTGGAGTCGTTAACTGTTGTTGACTAGCTGATTTCGTAACTACGAAATTTTTTATAATATACTTAAACTTTAATATTTACACGTCCAATCAATTTAGACATTAGTAATAAAAGTTAAATTAGTACTAAATTGATTCAATGTGTAAATATAAAAATTAAATATATTATTATTCAAATTTTTGTAATTAACACGTCATTCAATTAACGACAAATAAAAACTTAATGACCATTTTATAATAAAAACTAAAATTTAATATCTATTATAACTTTTAAAAGTTTGATTTTATTTTTTAAATAATTTAATAATTATTTATGTATTTTACGTAAAATTAATTTTTGACATCGATTTAATTCAATTAAATATTAATTATATATGTATATATACATACATACCGGTAGTAGATATACAAAGAAATTAATAAAATTGTCATTGGTAGATGAACAAAAAATTAATAAAGAAATTTGCGAGCAAAACTTGTGATCTTTTTGTCAATGGTACACAAATTTAATAGGTTTAGAGATTATAATTTAAGAGTTTATGTCATAGAGTTTAAAATATATAATTTACGGTTAGATTTTAAAATTTTAGATTTTCTAATTTAAAATTTAAATTTTATGAATGATTATATAATATTTTTTATGCAATTTATTTATTAAAATATATTTTTTATTAAATAAATAATTTGTTACTTATTAGTATGTTCGTTAAACAACGTATTAAGTAAAGATTAGAGGTACGAATCATTTAGGGTTGATCAGTTAAATCGATTAATTTAGATATTTGATAAATAATCGTCATAAAAGCGGATGAAATATATGAGATTATTATACAAGCTTCAATCATTATTTAAATTTAATAATTAATTGAGTTATATTAAAAAAAATAATTATACAAATATGAAATTAATATATAAAGTTTGATAACTAATAACCTATTTAAACATATATCAAATATAATTATCTTTATATTCAATTTTTTTATTAAAATAACCAATTAATATAATTTGTTAATTAAATTAGCTAATTTAATTTACTATCATCTAGTAGTTAATATAATCTATTATCAATTATTCGTTAATTCTCCAAATATAAATTATTTTTTTTAATTTTTGAAATTAAGATTTCTCTTATGTTCTCTTGGTATTAATCGTTTGACTGTTCAATCTGATTGCTCCATAGCAATAAGGCTCATCCGTGACTCTAATGCTATGACAAGCAGCTTGCAACTTGTTCGCTCCATTGTTTTTTTCATTCTAATGGTTAGTCATTAGATTTTCAATGGATTCCACAAGAAATGAATATAGTCGCAAACTGGATGGCTAAATTACCGGACATTAGATATTTCAATCTTATAATCTTGGATGATGCTCCTAACTAGATTCAACCATTGCTTCGGCGTGATAGGGTCGACCCTCCTTATCATCGCTTTTGTCGTTCTTCTCATACAGAGTTGCTTTAGTCTTATGTATATTTTGTTGCCAAACGTACTCTTTTTTTCACCATTTAGGTTAAGGAGATTTTTTAACGAGACGTGAGGTGACATCTTCATTTTTAATAAAAAAAATCTTTTATGTTTTTTCTTTTACAAATGTTACTGAATTTTTATTAAATCCATAAAAAATTATAATTACAATGTAATTAAGAAACAAAATAATTGGATTAAAAAATTTAAAAATTCTTACAACCCAAAAACAAAGAAAAATAAAATTCCTATGAAAATAAGGATACCGATAAAATTCACCAGCTTCCTGAATCTCTTTGTCTCTGTCCAAACGAGACGCATAGTGAAGGAAGGAGTTGTAGGCAATTCAAATTGTCGTGCAAAAAGTACCGCTACCCAAGATTGATTTTATCGGCAAACAACCATCAACCGAGTGGGGATACGTCTTTCTAAGTGACCACCGACAAAATAATAAATCAGAAAACTAGCATCGATTGAATCTCAGTGCGAACAACAATCGATCGCTAGGTTATGCTGCAACATGTCATAAAGACAGACGAATCAAACCCAATAAAATAAAATAAAAACATGTCACAAGGACATAGAAAAACGTGTTATAAAGACAGAAAAAAAAAGAGATCCTTATTAAAATAAAACAAGAAAAAGAATAGATCTGGTGATCGACAATTAACACTAAAATTGATTATCGACCACCGATCAAAGTGAACAATGAAAACGAAAAACTAAAACAAATGAAATTTAAGAAAGGAGAACCTCAGCCAAAGGGTTGAGGGAGAATTAGGTTTTAAAAAAAATAGTTTGAGATAGAATTTAATTTGTTTATTTTTAAATCTCTTATGTTTCTAAATAATAAAATTAATTTCTTTTATAAATTAAAATTATTTTAAATATACCTTCTTTTATATTCTTACTTTAAATTCAAGAAATGAAGTGAATTTCAAGACCGATATTGCTCCTTTGATCAAGGGAGGAAGATAACATAAATCATGCTTCCATGGGCCATACATAATTTATTTTATATTCCATTTTCTAAGAATTTTAAGTTTTTTTAATATAAAAGTTTAATATTTAAATAAATACCTAAATTATACTATATAATCTTTTAGATAGACACTTAAACGATTTTTCGGCATAAATTATTACATAAAATTTTATTTTATAATTTTTTAAGTTTTTTATATTAATTATTTTTTTATTATTCAATAAAAATATGTGGTGTATTTTTATTATTTTTTAATTTGTAAATTCTAATAAATTATAGATATTTAATTTTATTAAAAAATTAAAATCTATTTTTCAAAAAAATCATCGATCTCTAATTCTAAATCATTAAATTCTTAAATTTATCTTATTCGGCTCACAGCAAGCGAAAACCCCAAACTTACTCAGGCTCTTGCTTTGATTCTTTCCGGATCATCAAAAAAAGAATTTTTTACTTCGGGATTTTACGTCGGTAAAAGTTTTTAAGGTTTAACCTAGCAAAACTTACAAACTAAATATCCAAGTATTAACTTTAATATTAGTTTTATAGATTGATCCACCAACATAATATTTATAAATAAAAACGTAAATAATATTTTTATCGAATTATTCACAAACGATTCACCGAATATTTAATTCGAACACAGTAAATTTCATTCAAATCCAAGGGTAATTTGGAACATTAAATGAGGGTAGGGCCCACTTACAAAAGAAGAAAACAAGATGACGATTACAATATTAAAGTATATATGGAGTATTTTTAAAAAAAATATATATTATATATTTTACTTTAATTAATATATTTAATTTTTTGGACGTGAAAATTGGTTCAAATTTGGTATAATAGCAGCGTTGAGGTACGTTTGCCATTCTTATCTCTCTCTGTCCATCTTTCTTTTCTCTCTCTAGGGCTTTCTTTGTCTCATATCGGCTCTACCTTCATCTTCTCTTCTCACTTTCTCGCCTTAGATTTTCTTCCCAAACAGGCCTTAGACTGAGAAACGCCGAGAAAGTTTCGCTCTTTGTTTCTCCCGATTGAGGAAAACCTTTCGGAAGCTGGAGATCACCACCGTATCAACGGAATTGGATCCGTTCACTGAGACCGCGAAATTCTGGTTTGGTAAGTCTGTAATAGATAAAGCGACATAGGTTTATTCTTTTTTTATGGAACTGGGAATCCTGAGCAAGAGTTGGGTATTTTTTGTTCTTAGGTTATTTTAGGGTTTGGTAATTTGGGTAGAAAGAAGGGAAAACGGTGGCGTTCTGTTGGGGTGGTGCTGCCTCATGCGATTTGATGCCGCCTGAACCGTTGCCTTGGGATAGGAAGGATTTTTACAAGGAGAGGAAGCACGAGAGGACGCAGTCGCTGCCTCAGCAGCCACTGACGGCTCGATGGCGAGACTCCTCTTCGATGTCGCCTTATCAGCACGGCTCTTTTAGAGAATTTACACGTTGGGGATCCGCTTACTTTCGTCGTCCTCCTGGTAAGTTCTTTCTATCATTTTTATGCCATTTCTTTCACCCGCAGTCTCTTATTTTAAATTTTTAATCCTCTTTATTTTGAAAAGTGTTAGGAATTAAGTACTTGTCAGATCTGTGGGTTTTAAGGTTTTGGTTTAGTTTCTTTTGAGAATATTTGCTTTTTTTTTCCCTTATGTTCTGTTTCATTTGGGATTTTATATACCTTCATTATAGTTAATAGAGATTTCTCTTTTTTCCCAGCTAGTTTTATCCATCGTTTTCTGGGTTGCTATGTACCTTGATTTTCTGGCTAGGGTTTTCTTTTCGTTAGGGATAGGAATTTTATTTTTCCCGCTTTTTGGGTTATAGGAGAATATATACTTTGATTTTGATAATTTGTTTTTTTTTATTTAGTTTTCTACCTCACTTTCTCGGGTTTTATGGGTGCTTTTTTTTAATCTTTGGAGGTAGAAAATATTGATTTTTTCTTTACTCTTTGATTCCATTGATCTAAAGTGGAGAATTTTAGTTTCCTACTTTTTTTTTTTTCTCTTTTGGGTGTAAGATTTATTGAGTCTCCCTTTGCCCCCTGGATTTGGAAGATACATATACATTGCATGTGTTGATGCTTGTTACCTTTTCTTTGTTTCTTTAATTTTTATGAAGGGCATGGTAGGCAGGGTAGTTGGCACCTTTTTGCTGAGGGAAATGGTGGTCGTGGATTTGTTCCATCGCGATCAGGTAACAAGATGTTGGATGATGAGATTTTCCGTCAGTCAGATTCTCGTGTAGATGGGAAATATGGTCGAAATAGTAGGGAAAACAACAGAGGGTCTTATAGCCAGAGAGATTGGAGAGGACATTCTTGGGAAAGCTGCAATGGGTCTCCAAGTGCTGGGAGGTCTCATCACGTCAATAATGAGCGGAGATCCATGGATGATATGTCATCCTACCATTCCCATGCTCATTCTGACTTTGTAAACACATGGGATCAACTTCAACAAGGTCAGAATGATAATAAGACAAGTGTTTTGAATGAGTTAGGCACAGTACAAAAATGCCAGAGAGAGAATTCAGCAGGCTCAATTGATTGGAAGCCTCCGAAGTGGAGTCGTTCTGGAAGCTTGTCTTCACGGGGTTCAGGGTTTAGCCATTCAAGTAGCTCAAAGAGCTTAGGTGTAGATTCTGGTGAAGGGAAAGTTGAGTTGCAACTGAAAAATTTGATCCCTGACCAGTCTCCTTCGGGGGATGCAGCAGCCTGTGTTGCAACTGCTGCACCTTCTGATGAGACTACTTCAAGAAAGAAGCCACGCCTTGCCTGGGGTGAGGGTCTGGCCAAGTATGAAAAAAAGAAAGTTGAAGGGCCTGATACAAGCACAGACAGAGGTGGGGCTACGATTACCGTCTGTAATACAGAGTTTAACAATTCTATGAGTTCTAACCTGGCAGATAAGAGTCCTAGAGTCCTTGGATTTTCAGACTCTGCTTCTCCTGCAACTCCTTCATCTGTTGCTTGCAGTTCCTCACCTGGTAAAATATTAGATTTTTTAAAATATTTTTCAGTTTTAAGCAGATTACCTAAAATAAGTATAATATATTTTGGGGTGCACAATCTCTGTTCTTTTTATGACTATTCTCTTTATATACCAGCAATAAATTGATGGTCTTGTTCGATTATATAGCAGCAATAACTCATCATGATTCTTTACTTGATTATATGTTCATGATTGGTCACTTCTCCGACTACCTGACTTGTTTAATTACATGAATATTATAGGGATGGATGATGTCCAAAGCATTCACAAGATTTTTAGCAGGCTCATGTGCCGATTAAATTATGCTTAGAGCACTGTTGTTATTGTACATTCTGCATATATCTTTTTAAGGCCATGAAAAAGTTAGACTGTTATGTGGCTCTTTTCATTCGCATGACTTGCTGATTTCCCATGCTTTAGGAACCACTATTTGATTACTTATGCTTTCTTGACTCCACTTCCCCCTCAGAGAAAACTCTCTGTTTACTCTAATGATTTTATGATATATCACTTTTCCTTTTATCAGTTCCTAGATTTCAGTTATTGATGCATGTAGCCTATCTAATATCTATATCAAACTGTAGATTAATTAGGAGAATGTCAAACTGCTGGATGTTAAATTATTCTCCTTTTCCTTGTATTAATTGTGATGAAAATGCTTTCATTATTACCACAATGCTCCTGGTTGTTGCAGGTGTGGAAGAAAAATCTCTTGGCAAAGCTGCAAATATTGATAATGATATTAGTAATTTATGCGGGTCTCCAAGTATTGGGTCTAAAAATCATCTGGATGGACCCTCTTTTAATTTAGAGAAATTGAATATCAATTCAATCCTTAATATGGGCTCTTCACTTGTTAATTTGCTTCAACAGGATGATCCTTGTACAGTAGATTCTAGTTTTGTTCTCTCTACTGCAATAAATAAGTTGCTACTATTGAAAGGTGATGCTTTGAAGGCTTTGGAGATGACTGAATCTGAAATTGATTCGCTTGAAAATGAACTTAAATCGTTGAAAGGTGACTCTAGAAGTGGATGTCCTTGCCCAGCAACATCTAGTTCTCTTCCTGTTGAGGAACATGGGAAATCTTGTGGAGAACAAGAGGCTGCATCCAATATGATCCCTCGACCTGCCCCTTTGAAGATTGATACTTGTGCTGATGTTCCTGTGGGGAACCTGCCCATGTGTAATGGTGTCGCAGAAGAAGTTAATGGGGATATTGATAGTCCTGGAACGGCAACATCTAAATTTGTGGAACCATTGTCCTCGGAGAAAGCAGTTTCTCCACCTGATATTGTGAAGTTCCACGATTGTTCTGGTGATTTGGCTTCTGTGGAAGGCGGCATGCTTAAAAAGATTGATAACGATGCACCTGTTTCAGAATCTTCAAGCGCTGATGCTGGTGGAGAGAATGTTATGTACGAAATAATATTGGCCGCTAATAAGGCATTAGCTATTGCAGCTTCTGAAGTATTTAATAAACTGTTGCCAAAAGATTTTTATGACATTGAGATTTCTGAAATAGCCAATGTAGCATGCACACAGTCTGATACTGCAATCAGGGAAAAAATTGCAATGAAGAAGCAGTACTTAAGATTTAAGGAGAGAGTTTTGACACTGAAATTTAAAGCATTTCAGAATGCATGGAAGGAAGATATGCATTCTCTTTCAATGAGAAAATATCGTGCAAAGTCTCAGAAGAAGTATGAACTAACTTTACGTTCAACGCATGGTGGCTACCAAAAGCATCGATCCTCCATTCGTTCTCGAGTTCCTTCTCCTGGTAATTATTTGAGCCTCCAGTTTAGAATGATTTATATTTGATGCCAGTTTTTTTATGATTCTGCATGTGGTTTTAGTGGCATAATTTCAAATTACGTCCAATGCATGTAAGTTAAAGTGTTGAAGATTATTTATCATAAGATTAAACTATGATGCCTCCTCTTTTTCAATTTTTATTGGGAATGAAATTATCATAAAAATGTTGCTGAAAATCAGTATATGAAATGAAGGGAATTCTTGAATGAAAAAGAGAGAAATAAACTAGGTTCAGACCTATCATCCCAAGAAAATAGATGTTGAAATTTATGGTATATCAAGGCAATTCAAGAGAACTGTGTTAAGTTTATATTGAATCAAATAGTAATCAAGTAATCAACACTCTCAAGGTATACATAAACTTCTGAGACAATCCTTTTCTGATAAATAATTGCACAATGCTATTGCTGGGAAGCAGATCATTATTCTATATTATGAACTTCTGTTCATGATGGAAAATTCATTGTTTGACATGTTACTAAGTTCTAGTTATCTCTTTGTTACAAAGTGCTTTTATATGCGTTTTCATAAATGGACAATCATTGTTCTATATTACTTGAAATTTGTTATTTTGGTGTTACTGTTCTCCCCTCCAACGTTGATGTTTGGTAAATTGTAGGATTGATGTCTTCCTCAATTCCTTATTGTATTATATGCGCTGTTATTACATACAGATTTCTTGCCTTAAAGAATATGTGACTGTGTATAATTATTAAATATGTGGGGTTGTTTTTGTAGCTGGAAATCTGGTCCGGGAACCCAGTACAGAGATGATCAATTTTGCTCGCAAACTAATTCCAGATTCGTATGGTAGGATTCACAGGAGTGCTTTGAAAATGCCAGCATTAATTTTGGATGAGAAAGAGAAGAAAGTTTCAAGGTTTATCTCTACTAATGGATTGGTTGAAGATCCATTTGCTACTGAGAAGGAAAGAGCTTTGATCAATCCTTGGACATCGGAGGAGAAGGAAATTTTTATAGATAAGTTGGCTGCCCTTGGGAAGGACTTCAGAAAAATTGCCTCCTTTCTTGATCACAAGACTACTGCAGACTGTGTCGAGTTTTATTACAAAAATCACAAGTCTGAATGTTTTGAGAAAACAAAGAATAAGAATGATCTCAGTAAGCAGGGGAAGTCTGCTATGAATACCTACTTGTTGACGTCAGGGAAAAAACGGAGCTGTGAAAATGCAGCATCCCTTGATGTTCTCGGTGAAGCTTCAGTTATAGCAGCTCATGCAGAAAGTAGCATTCAGAACCGGCATAAATCTTCTGGTAGGATCATTTTAGGAGGGTGGTTTGATTCCAAAACATCTCCAATTGATGATTGCATTGCTATAAGGTCATCTAGTTTGGATATTGTTGGAAGTGATCAAGATACCGTTGCTGCTGATGTTTTAGCTGGTATATGTGGTTCTTTCTCTTCAGAGGCAATGGGTTCGTGTATAACTAGTTCTGCTGGCCCTGGAGAGAGTTACCATCATGACTGGAAGCGCCACAAAGTTGATTCTGTGGTTAAAAGATGTTCCACATCTGATGTAATGCAGAATGTTGACGAAGATACTTGTTCAGATGAGAGTTGTGGGGAAATGGATTCTGCTCATTGGACTGATGAAGAAAAATCCATCTTTATACAGGCTGTTTCGTCTTACGGTAAGGATTTTGAAATGATTTCACGGTATGTTGGTACAAGGTCCAGGGATCAATGCAAGGTTTTCTTTAGCAAGGCTCGTAAATGCCTTGGACTTGACTTGATACATCCAAGAACCAGAAACACGGGTACTCCCATGAGTGATGATGCCAACGGTGGTGGGAATGATACGGAAGATGCTTGTGTCCAAGAGAGCTCAGTTATTTCTGGTGATAAGTTGGGATCTAATGTGGAAGGTGACTTACCTCCCACTGTTGTGAGCATGAATGTGGATGAATCGGATCCTACAAGGGAAGCGAGTTTGCAAACTGATCTGATCAGATCAGAGGGAAATGATGGGAGTCTAGTAGAATGCAAAAATTCAGAGACAGTGGGAGCTATATTTTCTGATGTAGACAAGACTGAGCCAATTTCCGAAGGTGGTGCTGATGATATGGATGTTGATAGCAACCTGACTGAGTCACTTCAGGTTCAGAAAAGTGCTGCTTTGGCCAATTTAAATGCTCTAAGAAATCACATTGAACAGGGTGTTTCTCTTGCAGTATCAGCATCTCATGGGGGGACTGTTGATCCTCATCCTAGTTTAAATGCATTGGTAAATGCATTGGTTGAGCCTAGATTTGATGCTGCACGGAGAACTTTGCTGTCCAAAAACGGTATGGATGAACATGATGCAAAATGCAGTTCAGAAACTGGCAGTCAACTTTTACGTAGACCGGATTCAAATAATTCTGGTGACGAACCCATTGATAAAAATTTTGTCACTAAAGGTCTGCATCAAGTCCCTCTTGACTTGGGTTCTGCCCGAAAGCCTTCTATCTTATTATTGCATGATGAAAGCTCTTTTGCTAAAATTTCTGCATTACATGATTCTGATACCTCTCACTGCGATAATATATGCAACCAAGATAGGTTGTCATCAACACTTGCTTATCCAGAGACTGAAGAGAAACAGGCTAGCAAAGCTGTTAGTGGACAAGAATCTGAGCAATTTTCTCGAAATCCCTTGGTGGATCTTGCTGAGATGCAAATCTCAACGTCGAAAGAAATAAATGTTGATGTTGGTCGTAGTCAGTTGCCTGATGTTAAAAGGTTTTCAACATCGGAAAGAGGTGTTGCTGGTTTATTTTCGGCTCAAGATTATCTTCATAAGTGCAATGGTCCAAAACCAGCAGCTGAGCTTCCACAACTGGTACAAAAATCAGAGCAAGCAACCAGTCGGCAGAAATCTAACTTTCGGAGTCTGTCGGATACTGAAAAACCTTGCAGGAATGGTAATGTCAAGCTGTTTGGTCAGATACTCAATTCCAGTTCCGAAGTTGATGAAAAGATGGCCCATTCCTCAAGACAAAGTGCGAAACATTCAGATTTGAACTTGACAGGTCGTAAAAATGTTGATGGAAATGGATCTTTCTCAAAGTTTGATCAGAACATCATTTTTGCTCCCGAAAATGTTCCCAAGAGAAGTTATGGTTTCTGGGATGGCAACAGGATACAAACCGGGTTGTCATCTTTGCCAGACTCTGCTATCTTAGTGGCAAAGTATCCTTCTGCATTTGTCAATTACCCATCATCCTCGTCTCAAATGGAGCAGCAGGCATCGCAAACCATTGTTTGGAATACCGACAGAAACATGAACGGTGTTCCAGTTTTTACCCCAAGGGAAATAAGCAGCAACGGCGCTGTGATGGATCGTCAAGCGTACAGGAACCATGATCGTACCAAGGTATCACCACCATTTACAACAGATGTAAATCAGCAACAAGGAATGATCTCCGAGATGCAAAGACGGAATTTACAGCAGCAGGGAAGTGGAAAGGCTCTTTCTGATCCTGTAGCACTGCTTAGGATGCAGTTTTCGAAAACGGAAGCATACGACGGTCAGAGTGGGAGCAGACCGAGGGAAGAAGAGTCATGGAGAGGTAAGGGTGACATGGACATACGCAGGTAGAAGAAACCAAATTCCTTTCTCAGCAGCAAATAAATTCTCTGTTTGCTGCACACTGTATATTAGTTTTTCATATTTTTTTTTCATTTTGGTATTTTTTAGTAATTAAAATGATGATAGGCAGAGCATCAAGCAGTAAGAAATCCAAAAGGTCTTTTTGGTGAAAAGGAAAATATGTTAGTTGTGTCTTTGTAATATTTGCAGAAGTCTTTGTATTTGTTGTATTTTGATGGAAAAATACACAAAAATAATCCAAGTAATTTAGCAGGGGCAATCTTGGTATTTTGTTATTCTAAAAGTCATTGATATTTGCCTAAATTCTAGGTAATAATTTTTAATACGAGTTTAATTCAATTGATATTGTTATTAGTATACATATAATTGAGTAAGCTTAAACGTTCAATATTTTTTAATATTTTGTTCATGATTTTATATCAAATAACAATAGGTAAATAAATTAATTCACGCACACAAAAAAGTTGTTATACCCTTTTAAATAATACTCTAATTCAAAAATATTTAAAAAATGGGTTTAATTCTAAAAAGTTTATGATCTAACCTTTCGACTCAATTTATTAGAGGTAAATCGTGTCTTGTACTGAGATTAAAAATAAGATTTGATTATGATTACAAAATTTAAAACCACATCAAATATTTAATTTAAAAATAAAAATTAGATCAGATATTTAAAATTTTAAATCAAATAAATAGATAATCAAATTTGATCGAATATTTTTAAACACCTCTAATTATAAAGTATTTAGAAAGAACATGATGGGATTAAATTTAACAGTAATTTCTTATAACCCAAAAAAATAAAGAAAAATAGAATGAATTTTATGATCATCAAAATTCAAAAGCTTTGAATCTCTTTGACTTTGTCTAACTAAAATGTACAATGTGTGAAGGAGTGGTGAAGGATCTAATCTATTAGGCGGAATATTTTATTACAGTAGTGATTATATCAATATATAACCATCAATTAAGTGATGATCTAATTTTTTATAATAACTGACAAAATCATAATCAAAAACTAGTATTGGTTAAAATTTCTATAACAATCACTAGGGTATATTAAATCATCCCACAATAACAGATAAAACAAACTACATAAAAAAATATATCACAAGAATAAAAAATATATAATTCTTATTAAAATAATAATAATAAATTTAATAATCAATAACTTAATATAGAGATTAATTACCGGGATAGATGAAAAGGAAAAAAACCCTAAAATTACACAATTTTTTAATTTCATCGATATTTGTCTGAAATCTACCTAATAATTTTTAATATATATTAAGTTTAAATCAATTAATATTATCGTTAATATAATATATAAGATGTGATAATATCCTTTTGATATCTAAATTATCATACCATTTTAAATAATATCTTTTTGGATGAGGTGGATTTGACCAAGAGAACGTAAAATTTTGAAGGGTAGGAAAAATAATTAATAAAATTTTTTGTATTTAATTAAAGTTATTATATTTTTACTATTATCTAATATTAAACATTAATCGCTTAATTGTTAAATTGTAACAAGATGGTTCGTGTTTAACTAGTAAAATTATAACAAAAATTATGTTATTTTTAGTGTTTTATCTTAAAAAATAAATATATACATGTGAGGTTACATTTAAAATATATATTATATTAGAAATCAAAATAAAAGAACATAAAACCGAGAAATAATATGAAAACTTTTTATAAATACGTATTGATTCAACGAAATCCCCGGAACAGACCTAAACCTCCGGGGATGCAAGTTTTATATAATAAAGACTATGGACTCTCAAACACCAAACCCTCTCCACCGCCGATCAAGAACCCAGGTCTGAGAATAATACGACGGAGAAGAACCAAAACAGGAAAACAAAAAATCAAAACTTGGAACTAAAAAACACAAACGACAGACTAACTTGAAACAATGTTTTATTGTAGGAAACGGCATAAAGTGTTGTTGAATCAGCAAAATACCTTAGGGTTCACTTGCCTTTCTTGGCTGCAGATTTGGTGACCTTGGCTCCGGTCGGGTCTTTCTTCTCAACGTTCTTGATCACACCAACAGCCACAGTCTGTCTCATGTCACGGACGGCGAATCGTCCGAGAGGAGGGTACTGGGAGAAGGTTTCAACAACCATGGGTTTGGTTGGAACCATCTTGATCATACCGGCATCACCGTTTTTCAGGAACTTGGGTAACTTCTCGAGTTCCTTGCCGGATCGTCTGTCGATCTTGGTTAAGAGCTCGGCGAACTTGACAGCAATGTGGGAGGTGTGGCAATCGAGAACGGGTGCATAGCCGTTTCCGATCTGTCCAGGGTGGTTCATGATGATAACTTGCGAAGTGAAGTTAGCTGCTTCCTTGGCAGGGTCATCTTTAGAGTTGGAAGCAACGAATCCACGCTTAAGATCTTTGACAGCAACATTCTTCACATTGAATCCTACATTGTCACCGGGAAGAGCCTCCGTAAGTGCTTCATGGTGCATCTCAACAGACTTGACTTCAGTAGTTAATCCGGATGGTCCGAATGTGACAACCATTCCAGGCTTGAGGACACCGGTTTCAACACGACCGACGGGGACAGTTCCGATACCGCCAATCTTGTAGACATCCTGAAGTGGGAGTCGGAGGGGCTTGTCGGAAGGTCTCTTGGGCTCGTTGATTTGGTCAAGGGCTTCAAGGAGGGTTGGACCCTTATACCAATCTAAGTTGGTGGATCTCTCAATCATGTTATCACCCTCAAAACCAGAGATGGGGACAAATGGAATCTTCTCAGGGTTGTAACCAACCTTCTTCAGGTAAGAAGAAACTTCCTTCACGATTTCATCATACCTTGCCTTCGCATATTTTGGTGTTGTAGAATCCATCTGTGCAGAAATCAACATACCCCCTTAGAATAAAACCAGTAATTAAGAAACAGATCATATAAAAACAGAGAAAAAAGCAAAACTCAACCTTGTTGCAGCAGCAAATCATTTGTTTGACACCAAGAGTGAAGGCAAGCAGAGCATGCTCACGAGTCTGCCCATCCTTGGAAATTCCAGCCTCAAAACCTCCGGTGGTGGAGTCGATAATAAGGACAGCACAGTCAGCTTGGGAGGTACCCGTAATCATGTTCTTGATGAAGTCACGGTGTCCGGGGGCATCAATGACAGTGCAGTAGTACTTGGTAGTCTCAAACTTCCACAAGGCAATATCAATGGTGATACCACGCTCACGCTCAGCCTTCAATTTGTCAAGCACCCAAGCATACTTAAAGGACCTCTTGTTCATCTCAGCCGCTTCCTTCTCGAAGCGTTCAATGACACGCTTGTCAATACCTCCAAGCTTGTAGATCAAGTGACCGGTGGTGGTCGATTTTCCAGAATCGACATGGCCAATAACCACAATGTTGATGTGAGACTTTTCTTTGCCCATGATGGAGAATTAACTGGGAACTACAAGAACATGAATAAATGAAGGTTAAACAAGAATCCTATAGAAACAATCAGTCAGCAGATAGACAAACCATAAAAAAACAAAGAACACATGAACCCAATTCATATTTATCACCATGACCCTGAACAAAGAAAAACAAAAAATAATACCATTTTCTCCTTCTTTTGACATTGTTTCTTTCAATAACTGTTTATAAAAATTGAACATTCAATAATTTTAATTCTATATAAAACGGTTATAATTTATGTCGCCTGAAAAAAAAAACATAAATTACTTTCTCAAAAAATGACTTAATTAATCACAACAATATATATATATATCCAGAAATTGATGCATTTTTATCGTAGTTTAATTTATGATAATTCATATTTCATGCATGCAATAATCATATAAAGAAATAAAAAATCAAAAGTAAACAATACATTCAACTCGGTACAATCTAATGAAAAATTACAAACAAATGATCTACTTAATCACAACAAAATCCTAGATTCTTTTTTACCAGAAACCAATCTAGTTTACAGTAGTTTAATTTATAAGTATTCATAATTCATGCATGCTATAAATATATCTAAAAAATCAAAATCAAAACAACGTCGAAACAATTCACGTAAAATGATCAGAAACATAATCATATCTAATAACATGTTAGATATCCGGATCAAAAGGCAACCGAATCAAAGCAAAACAAAAACATTCTCATTAAAAATAAATCATCCAACCGATCTTCAAAATTACAACAGAAATGGAAACATGATATTAAACAGAAACCAACGCCGGCGAATCATAATCGGAAAATACAGAAAAAACTAATCAATCAACCTAAACATAGTTGAAAACGAATTCGAAATTTCAGATCGGAAATCAAACCTTTCAAAAGAGAAACGAACAAACAGAATCGCCGAACGGATCGGAAGAAGGAGAGAACGAGATAGAGAGCAGTAGGTTTTCGAGTGAGCGTCTCGTTCTTATTTATAGTCAGGTTTGAATATTTTATTATTCCTAAAATGCCCTTTACGATGTTTATTTTGACAGATAAGTTCTCCGGTTTCTTAGGGAAGGTTGGCTTCACGTGCTTTTGTTTAGCGTGAAATAAACGGATGGCTGATAGTGGTGAAGTGTTAACACGCGCTTGATTTGAGAGTGGTATTAGTTTGATTTTAGTATCGGATCCGGGTCGTAACTTGAATGATGATCCGGATACCGTGGGTGTTTGACAAAGCACCTTAGCAAAACTTGGGGAAAAAGAAAAGGGAGGACTTGAGAATAATTTAAAATTATTTTTTGGTCCCTAATGTTTTAAAAAGTCAGTCTAATTTTTAATTAATTTCACGTCTTTGACCTTTCAATTTTCATTTTTTATAGTTTAGTTAATTAAAAATAAAAGCACCTTAGTTAATTTTTAATTATTTTATTTTAAAATTATTATAACTTTTATATTTAAATTAATCATTTTTTAATGATTCAAATTTATTTTTATATTTTTAATATTTTATTTTTTGTGCAAGGGTTAAAAAGTGAGATGATAAAAAAAAAATTAGGGATAAAATGTTATTGGATATTTTTTATTTGGTTTATAATAAAGAGATAAAATTTTGATGATAATTTCTTATACAAAATATATCGAATTGAATTGTAATGTAACGAGAAAAATTATTTAAATTACATACGTATTGATATAATTTAACTTTATCTATATTTATATTTTATCTAGTTAAAGCACGAATTTTTGAATTTCAAAAATTGTTAACGTTTAACGTTAACAAATTATAAATATTCTTAACATTTTGACGATACAAATAGAGAGATTAATTGAATCTGAATATTTTAAGATAAAATTTATTATTTTTCCACCAAAAATATTTATTAGGTTCATTTAAATTGATGTTAAGATAATAAGATATCATCAATTCTTGATATTTCTTTTTGTTTAATCTATTATAAAAAATAATATCACAATGAGCAAATAATCAAATACATTCAATTTTCTGGTCAAATTGTTTATTATTGTATTTTTATATTTTTTTTAGGTTTTAAACTTTTATCTATTAAAACTATCTTTTATTTTTTATCTTTAAGTAAGATTAAAAATAAAATTAAAATGTATCTAAAAAATAATATCTTGACGAGCAAAACATTTAACCAGTTAATCAAATTCGCTCATTTTTATTTTCTTATACTCTTTTAGATCATGAGTATTAGATAATTTTATTATCGATTATAATAGACTTGAATTGCACTGACTTTATTAATATTTTAATAGAATTATAATATTATATTTTTTTTGAATTTATACTATTTTTCTAATATTGTACAACTATTAAAATTATAATTTGAATAATAATTAATTAATTATGTAAACATGTTTTTGTTAGAATTATATATAAAAAAACTATTTTCCCCTTACAATTTTCTTAAATGAAATGCTTGAGAAGATTATAACAGAAAATTATTTAAATATTCAATTAAATATTATTTTGATAAAAATCATAGATTAAAATATTTTTTTGAATAGAAATAGCGAGTTAGCACAATTTACCTGAATTATTAATTTTGATAAAAATAAGTTTTTACTAAAAAACCAGAAAAAAATGTATAGAGAAAGATGTGAAACACAACTTCACCTAGCAACCATAAATCAAATATAAAGGTTTCATCTCAGTAACTGCAAAATTCATCGACAAAATTCTCCGATGAACAAATCTAAAACCGGTAGATAATCTGAGATTTGATTCTCGGATTAACTAATCGCCTGCAAAACCTGTTTATCTTGATGTTCAAACAGCTTCTGCTAACAAAATTTTCCAACTTTACAAATACAAAATCATTCAACAATTGGTCTATAGAATGGAGCCTTCTTACCATTTTGTATTAGTAGACAGAGGAGATGCCGGAGTATCGATCTTAGGCTTTTCTTTTCTTTCTCGTCTTACCGACTTTTCCATTAGTCGTCGACAATTCCGCCTTTTTTCCATCCAAAACTTCATCATCGGCATTCGCATGGATGACGGTATCATTTGATGGCTGTTTTTCTGTTCTTTTTGGTTTCTTTTGGGACAAGGAACTGCAGTGTACCAAATAGCAAGTTAGTTCTTAAAGAATCTGAACAGTAACTCGAAATCCACCAGAATTGTAAAGCTTTCCGCTCTTTCCCCACCCTGAATACCAGAGAAATGTAAAGATCGGAGCCAGGAAGGAGATAAAGAAAGGCACCTTATCTTCTGATTCGTAAACGGTTTTGATGAAGCTGCTTTCTCGATTATGCTCTTGTAATATTGTGTGAATGGAGCATTAGCATTGGACTTTTCATACTGCATCCAGACCATTTATGAAGTTCAGGAAATTCATTCACTACAATTCTAGATAATTGAAGTACAATTTTGAAGTGAGAAGGTAAACCTGAAGGAATGATTCGACAGATTGATGGTCTTTCGGTGAAAACGCCACCTCGTCTCTCTTCCTCTGTATAAATTCAACGTTCTGCTCCACCTAAAACACCAGAAAGAACTAAACATTTATCATCTTTTATTCCTATATATCTCGACAGTGACAAGAGAGCTGTTTCAAACAAAATTTGACTCCGAAGTTCCTAAAAGTCATTACCTGATCGATAAATCTCTTTACCACACGTCGGAAACTCTCAATTGTTGTTGTCTCAAGAAACTTCCTGAGGGAGATGAGGGGGATAGTAGCCAGCTCAGGAAAAGTTATGTGATAACTCCATTGAGCAAAGTGTGTTGCAAGTAATTCAATGGCAGATGAAACACACTTGTCATGAAAGTTTCGAGATTTTAACCAATGTTTCGGCAACTGCAGCATAAACATCCACATTAATTATAGCAGGAATACATCAATCTTGTGTGCAAAGGACATTTCAATTCAAAGTAACAATGATGACAAATCCCAACCTTTATAGTGGAAGAGAAGTTGAAATCTTTTCTGGGTTTCCCATTGTCCTTTCCGGTTTTATATTCCAAGATATCCATAGCAAATGATGCAACAGGAATGAAAACCCCACTTGCACTAGAAAGGGTATTCAACCACTGAATGCATTTGATTCTTAGTGGCAAATGTTTTGGTCCAGGAAACAAGACGGCTACTCCATTGATAATCTGAATGGTAACGTATAACAATGGCTGAAGATCATAATCTTGTATGTTTGCTGATATAAATGAAACCCAGAGATCAATGCAGTTCGTATACTGCCAACTGCATATCCTTTTTACAGCCTCCTGTGTACAAGCAATACAACCAAGCAACATCAAAGCGTCGGTTTTGCCTAGTAAAATTAAATTAATAATAAACTACATATATCTATAGGCATTAAATTAAAAGAATTTTGAAATAATGACTAATCTTGTCTCGTCAAATTAAATGAGGCACCAAAGGCATGAGCCTGCCTACCTTATTCTTTGTTTGTAGACCCATACGCAATATCTTAGTCAGCTGTTCAACACAAATCATTGCCTTTCTGGATGAGTTCTGCACATCTTGAGAGCATAGCTCAACAAAGGAATTGCGCAGAAACAGGATATGTTTGGATGAAACTGGATCAGCAAATTTGCAGTGACCAATGAAGGCCCTGTACGTTTTAATCAAGCATGAGTCGAAGCAATCTGATTTAAACACAGAAGCCACATCTTTTATGACCAGGAAAGAATGTGATGCAAGAGCCCCTTCACCTGTTACCCATAAATGAACTGCAATCTGTAATCAATTGAAAGAGTTATTGCTGAGCAGGAAAAAAGTAATAATTAGATGGTTATTTCTATGGCAAGAAGGTATGGACGGAAATATAAGAACAGAAATTGAAAATTAAAAAGAAACATTACAAGATTTCTCATGTCTTGCATTCTCTTAGTTCCAAAATATAATACTAAAATGGGTATATAACCTTATATATCAATTGAACAAAACAATCAATATTAACATTCCTTTATATCCTAAAAATATTAGTACTAACAAAACTGACACCGATATATATATCACGTGTCATATCTCATGGATTATAATACCTTGATTAGCCTGTGCAGCAATGGACGAAAAGCAGCAAAAAATATTACAGAGGCTCTGACTTGAACCAACGAGAAGGCGAGTATCTCCGAGTCAGTAACTTGATTCAGGAGAAACAGTGTATTTCTCAAATAAGACTTGATTAGTGGCTTCATAGTTTTCCATTTTGAGCTATTCTTCAACTCTAAAACGGTCTCCTTTTTGCAACTAGAACATGATATTCCAAGCATTTCTCGAAAAATATTATCAGCCTCTTGGAGCATGAAGATTAAAATATTTGAAAAAGTTTTGCTCTCTAGATGTCCATGACCGACATCATGAAGTTCAGATGGTTCAGCTCCATAATGGCATGCAGCTCTATACCCATTCAATAGACTAATTAGTGCAGATATACTATGTTGCTCTCTGACTAGTAGGCACAATGAATTAAGGGCAGAGCTAGTCAACAACTTGTACGTTCTTAAATTAACAGTGCCTTTCTCAGGGCTTTCTGTGCCTTCTTCACTAGCATTGTCGTCATCAGAATACTGTTACAAAAAGTAGAAAATAAAAAGTTCAGAAAGGCGCAGCCATCAGATGGGCGAAATAAGGGAAGAATGAAAAAATTCCACTACTTATTTTTCCTTTTTTTGAAATACTAGCAAATGACTGTGAGTTCATAATTCATTAATAACATACTATATTAGCGTGCAACCATAATATTTCAGACAAAAAAGAGGACTTAAGCACAGTACATCAATATATTCCCTTTTCTCCACACATGATACATCTCAGTATCTAACCTTTGTGGTACTATTTTCCTTTTGGCTTTAATTCACACCAAGCAACACTAAGTAATGATTATATGTATTGTTTTCACGACCAGACTTACAACTTCATAAACTTCAGACACGGAAAAGTAGGATCTAAGTTACAAAAGTGTATAGGGTTTTTCCTATTGCAACCTAAGTGCAACCAAATGCAAATCAAGAGCAGATGATAGCAAGAAACAAAAACTAAAAAGATTGATGCATTTTCCGATCTAATAACACATTATCTAGTTTAAAAAAGGGTAATAACTTACAGATTCGTCATCTCTTAATTTCCCAAGGCCATTCTCATAGCTTTCCAGAAACTTAGAAAATTTAGGATCCTGAAATTAACATAGTAGAAATGCTCAGTGAAATAATTCAATAAATATAGTAGAAACAATTTGTGAACTATACAAGTCAACAACAAACTTACAAGCCAAAGCTCAGTTAGAAGGGAAAGCACATATACATCCAACTAAGCACTTATATGAAGGAATTAATTTGAGTACTAATTGCAGTAACCGGTTCTAATGATGCATTCATTTGAGTCTATCAGCATGAAGTTCATCTTTAACTCCTACTTGGTGTTGGAACATACCAATCTTTGACTATCGAAACACTATACAATCTTACAAAAATAACAGTTATATGTCAGACCTAATACCTTTCTCTGCAGCCTCTCTAATTTTTTCTTCTTCTGTTTAAGCTCTAAACGAATCGCGCTGTTCTGCTCCAATACATCACTAGCACCACCATTGTCAACATCCATATCTATGAAAGCACAGGTAAATGAATTGGAAATATTAGCAATACCATTAGGGGGGAACACAGATGAATAACTATTTATAGTGCCCTCACCATCTCCATTACTCTCAATTCCGTTTTCATCCAAATACGGACAGCTCGAGTCCTGACCAACAAATTCAAACATATATAAGAAACTTTTCTGCCCTAAAAAAAAAGGCAACTGAAAACTTTAAGGAGTTCTATATTTCAAAACCTCAGATAAATATCCATCACTGCCGGAATCATCTTCAATCGCATCGCTCTCATCACAAAATACCGCATCAAGCTCAGTTTCCTCTACATTTTTGAATTCTAAGTCTCTGAAAACACATTTTAAATGTTTTAACAAAATGCGAACTATCACTAATCAGCTTAGTTGAAACACTAATAAAATCAGAAACTAAAAGAAGCAAAGGAAAGAATACAAATGAAATACATGATTCTAACCAAATAAGATTATATTCAGAAATGTTCAAATTTGAAATTTCACCTTTCGTTCGACTTCCCTATTGTATCTTCTTCAACGTTTTTCGCTTCCTCCTGCTTATCTCCTAGAAAATTTTCACCAGAAGTAATAATTCTCATTAACAAATTCAATTATTAAACTCAAGACTAGATGAGCAAACCACAATTTGAACTAAAAAAACACTCACATTTGATTTTACAAAAAAACAATACGGAACTTACTTTTCGAAGCTTTCTTCTTGAAGATGGATTTCAACTGACGTTTTCTTTTCAACACAGATTGGAGATTCTTCTTCGCAAACTTCCTCGCTTTTTTCCCTAATTTTCCCATTGTCCCAAATATTCGAAGAACACCTAAGTATAAAACGCAATGAAAATTAGTAGTTTTGCAGTTCTACCAATTCAATAAAATAAAAAAAAAAAAAGAGGGAGGTTTTTCGTACCTGCAACAATGGCGGCTTTGATGTGTTTTTGGAGGTTTGGGGGTTTTGGTTAAGTTTTTTAGGGCTTTTAAGTGAAAAGGAGAGATACAAAGGGCAATGTTTTAAATTTATTTTTTAGTTATTTTATAATTTCAAGAAATAATTAGGTTTAAAAAATTAAAAATGAATTTTATCTTAAAATTAAGAGTATTTTCTACTAATAAACTAATTTTTAATCTTTAAAATTTTTAAATTTTATATATTATATATATTTTATTGATAACTTAATTATGTATTCCTTAAACTCTTAAAACTTTACACGTCTACGTTTTTAATATAACGTTGTGATAGTTTATACCCATCATATAAAAATTTGTATTCGTCCATCGTTCCTGGTAAGGATGGTACTCTTCTAAAAAAATAGAGATGACAAAATTTATTCGACTCGACCTGACTCGATATATTTATATATTTTTATTATTTTGGGGGGTTAAGTTGGGTTTAATCGGGTTTTTATTAATATATCAGAATAGGATTATAGATTTTATTATTTCAAGTCGAATCAAGAGAAAATAATAAAGGTTATAGTCAAATAAAATCAAAGCAGAAATATTATAGTTTTTGGGTAGGATTGAACCAAAAACCCGTCCGATCTAACCCGTTATCATCCCTGCATTTAAGTACTTTCATAGATGTCTTATATGTGTGTGTGAAATAAAGACGTGAGAATATTATTTATTTTTACAATAAAATACTATTGATATAAAGATAAATTTAACCCTTAACGTTTATAATTTTTATCTTTTTGGCTCTTATTCTTTTTTGAGATAAATTTAGCCCTTAACCTATATCATTTTGACAAATAACTTATTTTTTTAACTATCATGATAATTGGACCGTTAAAGTCCTATCTTACAAAAAATATAACATATCATCATCGTTAAATTTTTAACGATCTAGTTATCATGGTAGTTAAAAAATAAACTATTTGTCAAAAAGATATAAGTTGAGGGCTAAATTTATTCTAAAAAATAAAAACTAAAATGATAAAAATCATAAACGTTAAAAATTAAAATTATCTTACACAACACATATATAAAAAAATGTCCTTATTTATAATATCAAAATTTTAATTATTAATATAAACATCATAATTAAAATGTCTGGTCTGAGATAAAGAAATTAGGACATTTTATCATTGATTGAGGCAGGCAGGCAGGTTGAATTTAATGCAGAGTAATGAATATGGTCCCTTTATTTTCAAAATTAAATAATTTGAGGACCTTTTTGCAACTTGAATAAAATCAACTTCTCCTCGTTTGAGTAAATTGGGGTATCAAGATTGGACCCTGCAACATCAACCATCAATGCACCCGTACCCTATTTAAATTTATTGATTCGAAATATATTATTCGGATTCGAGATTTATCTATACGAGTAAATATCTTATACGAGCATTTTTATATAAAAATTAGAAAAAAAATAGAGAGAGACGAAGTTAGAATTGAATTATGAAGGGGCAAATTGATTAACTTTGAAATGAATATAGTTCTAAAAGTAATTAAATCGTGAAAAATTGAAACTATCAGGGACCTAAAATGTAATTAAATTATTTAAAATTAGGGGGAAATTGCACTTCTCAACCTTTCATTTGGTTCCTTTTCTTTTTAAGTCCTGAGGTACCCCAGAAGCATCATAGTTCTTCTCAGCTCTTTGCTTTCTTGGAAGGATGTTTTTTTTTCACCCCGGACTAATCCGACTCGGTTAACCCTTTGAAGCCATTCGAATTCCGGCAACGATAATGGAAGTCGGAAGTACGAAATAACGATCGTAACATCGGATAATGACCGTTGTTTAAATATGTTATGAAAGTATGAACTTCAAGTTTTGCAACATTAACAAATTCAAGATATTCTTGTATTGCATACTTGTAACAAATGCTGCTTTCAGCTACGATAATTATAGTAACGGGAACTGTTATTGGTGGATGTCGTAGGCGTCGTGACGCAAAGGTTCCGTCCGGAATTGCTAAACGAGAGAGTAGTCGATGGAGCGGTGGCAGTGGACGAAGAGAATCCTGATGATGATGCTATAGGAAACACCGGGGTCGAGGCAATTTTACCGTCCCCTTGCATTGGCCATCCCCAGTTCGGGACGTTGGTCGACGAAACAGCTTCAACTCTCTTCGGCCTTGTCCTTCCCTGTTGTATCATAACATCATTCAATCGTTACATTCTACGATCGGAGAAACGAGCAAGGAGACAATGGAACGAAGGAGAGTACCTCGTTGAATGGTGAAAGAGTGGCGGGATAAACACCGGGCAACATCGGAGGGTGCTTAGCTACAACTGTTGGACCATGTTGAGGTTGTATGCCTACAGACGCAGAAGCAGAACTGCCTGCAGCGTTACGAAAATGGAAATCCGCTGCATCGTTGCTCCCGTTTCGAGCGACGGAAGGCGCCGAAATCCCAAGGCTCAAATCAAGATTGTGATGCCAATTGCCTGCACTCGATTCATCGGATAATTCAACATCGAAAGACTCAACAACTTGTTCTGAAACTCAAAGAAATCTGCAAATACCTCCACTATTTGTAGTCTCCCCTGCATAAGTACTTGGCTCAAAGTTGGTCACAGCTTCACTTCCATTACATTTCATGGCAACCATATCATAAGCCCTGAATCGAAAAACCGAAAACCGTATGAATCACATCCATACGACACAAAATCGATGTCTCGAAGCATAAAACTATGAACATAAAAGACTTGCAGCTTCTACTTCGGAATCTAATAATCCAAGATACATATACCTGCAAGTAAGGATCATAAGCCCTTACGGCGACACGATAAGTTCTTAACTAAAAGCCTAATCCGGATCCGACAGACAATACAATCACAATTCACAACCAAAAGATCATATGGAAGAAAGGTTCGGAGGTCCGGATTCTCACTTCTTTCCGACGAATTGCCCCATCCGAGCTTCCCATCGACCGCTTTTATGCAACGTTATCCCTCTATACTTGGAGCTCCCCCTCGAGAATCCGTTGCTCTGTCGACGGAGACTATGCACGAATTCTTCTTTGCTCATGTTCTTCATCTGCAGATCAAAACACCATTTACAAACCAAAAATCAAGCAACAAACAAGAACAAGGAAGTCAAAAAATTCATATGATTCTGTAACATCTTTACATGTTTCATTTCCTCCTCGTAATCGCTCAAATTGAAGTTGATATCGGCGTCGACACCCCGGAACTTGATTGCAGCTCGATCATATGCTCTAAACAAGAACAGAAATTCATACAAAAACTGGTTTAATTCATGGAATTCATCAAAATTTGAACCAAATATGATACATAGAACAAAGCTAGAAAAGAAATTCTCACCTGGCAGCAGCATGGGCAGTGTCAAATCCTCCTGCAACACAGAAAAAAGTATTCCCTTATCAGAAAAGAATCAAAATCCATGAAATTATTCACAAAATCTTAAATTCCTCAACCAAAATAAATCATTTAAATTACCTAAATATACTTGTTTCCCACAATCCCTGTTAAAAAAAAAGCAAAGGAAAATAGGTTGAATTTCCATTTAAATGTTACCAGAAATAGTTAAAAATGTTACTCCTCTCTGTAATTCTGTACATGAAATATATTATATTACCATATATGTGATTCCCACCGGCCAGTTCTCCGGTAAAACGTGACACCGCGGTACTGAGAACTCCGGGACCGGGGTCCACGACGGCTCTTCCTCGGTGGAGGCATTATCTGGACGGTTGTCAGCTTGGCCTCACCGGTGGACTCAGCATAAGATAAGTTCAACCATTGGGGTCTACTAGCCGAAGCTTTTGTTGTTCCGAACTCCAACCCCAGACCCACTTTTTCTCCGGCAACCGGGAAGAGCTGTCGAGTGATGAAGTCCGGCGAAGGGTGTTGAACCGTTTTAGTAATGGTGCCACCACCACCACCACCATCACCACCATCTTTTTCCTTGTTTAAGATATCGAAAGCGAACGCCGGCGAAGCATCGTTGGAAGAGTTCTCGTCTTTTGCATTGGATAATAGAACATGATCTTCATCGTTGATGATGGAAGATTTCGAAGAACCTGAATCTTCCATTTGAGTTAGCATCATCTTCTTCTTGTTGTTGTTGTTGTTCTCGTCGCAGGATGACTCGCTTGAGACCATATCAAGATTAAGATCCAACATGTTTTTCTTTCTTTCTTTCTTGTTTTTTTCTCTCCAAACAAACAACAACAACAAAGTAAAAACCAATGCTTTTTCCCGAGAAACTTTACAGAATTTCTTCAAAACAAACTTGAGAAAGATGGGATTTCTTTTCTCGGTTGGTGATACAAGGAAACATCAACAAGAATGCATTGGAAAAAGGATGAGTTAAATAAGGTTGAAAAGATTGAAACTTTGGAGGAGAAATGGAGAGAGAAGATGAAATATAATTTGATCTGTAGACAGAGAAATGGAGATTGACGACAAAGAAGAGAACTAAAAGAGAAAAGGAAGAAGAAACAATAGAAATAAAGGAGAGGAACGTGTTAACAATGAAGGTATTATCTTGTATATCGTACTAAAATTTATTAAAAAAAATAAACTCGAGTTTTAATTTTATATTTTAAATTTTAAAAAATATATTTTATTTTTAATTTTCTAAATTTTAAACCTTAAACTCAAAATTTTGAAATAAAAATTTTAATAAAAGGTAAAAATCATTTGTCGCTTTCTCGTATCTCCTTTTATGTATCTTTTGACTTTTTTAAATCAATTTGTAATACTAACTCTTATTTTTATATCTTAAATCTTAAACTATAAAAAATATATGTACCCTAATTCCTTAAACCCTAATATTAATCTTACACCCTAAAAATACACGTACCCCTAATCCCCTAAACCCTAAATATAACCCCTAACTTTAAACCCTAAACCCTAAACCTAAATCAGCTAACTTAAAACGAAGGTATGAAAAGAGGTATGAGAAAGAAGTAGATGATTTTCACGCAACAAAAACACAATAAAAAATAGACGATTTACGCCCGAATTTAACATAATTAACACCGATTACCTTAAAAAAAATTGAACTCTTAATCAATAAATTTATTTATCTTTTTTTTTAAAATAAATTTTTATTTATTTTGTATAAAGTAATTATTTAAAAATTATTTTGAAATAGATAAATTTTATTAATTTGATGTATGATGCCCTTTGTTTATGCCTTTAGGGTAAACTACATCACAAACCACTCGATTATTAATAAAATTATAAACGAAACACTTAATTTTAAAAGGTTATAAATGTAGCACTCAATTAGTTGACTGTTACAAACATATCACCTATATCGGATGTAAAGGTTTTTATTATGATCAAGTCAATCAGGGACAGAACTAAAAATAATAAAAGATATATAATGAAACTAAAATTATTACGGGTCATAATAAAATTTTAAAATAAAATTATAATAAGATTTTTGGATTACAATATTTTAATTCTGTAATTCTATTGTCATTAAAGTGTCGTCTTATTTTTAATAGTAGAATGATATATTTTTTATAATAGATTAGTTAAGTGATTTATTTAAAAAAATTTTAAAATTTAATAATAGAATGATATTTTTAATGTATTATATTTATTTTTTATTAAAGATAATAGAGTGAGGAACGAACCAAAACAAACTTACAAGCTGCTTCGTAAATAGAGCTGAATAAATCAATAAACAATCGCAATTCATATATGAGCGATGTAAGAATCTCTACACGATTATAGATCTACAATATGAGTAGACGTATAATATGTCATAAGATAAAGAAAACATGTTAAAAGAAACTAAATTTTTTTAAAAAGTTTCATCGGATATCTTTTTTTTTTCTTATATTTATTCAACTTTTATACCATTTTTGGCCTTAAACGCAATTGTTGAAGAAACTAAAATTCATTGTTTTTTTCTAAAACGGGACTTCTTCATCCAACCTAATTTTTTAACATCTCAACCGAATGGAGTCTAAATAAAAGATAATATTTAAAATTGAGATACAATTCAAGATAGTTATCGATGGTCATATTAAAATTTGAGTCATTTGTACGTTAAAATCGAATACAACAATCAAAACACGATCAGATTCTAGTATAACTCGATCAATTTATAGAGTTTAAATATTTTGAAATATTTACATAAAAAATAAAACTATAAATTTAATGATATTATTGAAAGATTACTCTTGTTAGAATACAACATATTCCAAACTATAAATAATGCAGTTCACATGAGATTGGCTTGCATGATGTATTATGTGTTCAAGTCTGGTTCCATTGTCGGTCCGTAATGTCTGAAATCTCATGAAAAAACATACATGTTCAAACCACAGCACATAAAACTTGTTCCGGTCAACATGGCGGCCGACCATAGGCGGCCAACGGAGATTTCAACACCATAATCTAAAAATATATTGTTGACTCTTTTTTAATATATATATATGACAAAATATATATTTACAGAATCGTTAATCGAGTAAAATAGATTATTAAAATTATTTTTTTATATTTTTAAGTAATAATTTTTATATAATTCATCATCAATTTTAACTGTTTATTTCAGTCATTCAACGATTCAAAAAAATATAGAACTCATAGTTCTGCGTTGTGTATAAGTGAATTTATTTGCACATAATGCAAAACTATGAGTATATATATGTAATGATTTACTTACATTTACGTAAAACTCAATTAGTTTTACATAGTTTTACGTTAATTCATGATCATTAAACGGATAAAATAGATGAATGAGATTAACTGTTTATTTTTTTCAAGTGATAATCTTCACGTATCCTAATTTTAATCTCATCGATATATTTCCTCATCCAATGGTCATAAATTAGTGTAAAACTAGTTGAATTTTACATAGTATAATTAAATCTCATATATATATAATATTAAGATTCACTTACCATTTAACATTAATAAAATTAAAGATTACCCCCTCATTTTAATTTAATTATTTATAAAATCTTTTAATCTAATCGTTTTAAAATTTATCGGTTTACTTTCGTAATTCAATTTTGAATCTATTTTTAATAATGTTTAATTTGAATTAATCGAACGATAAATTAAATACGATTATTATTTTATATATTGAGAGAGACATGGAGATAGTGATTTTTAAGGAAGGGTTCCTATACAGATTTGTCGTTGTGATCCTTTCCTTAACTTGAAGACTAATCTTTTCCTGTTCATAAATTAAAAGGAGACTTTTTGGTGTGTGTTGCTCAGACATGGACCGGGTTTATCAACATCCTTGTCACACGTAAGTTCTTTGAAATTTTCTAAGAATCATATTTTATTTTCATGAAAAAAAATAGAAAATAATTCAATGAAAGGGGGAAAAAGTATGACTTTTGTAATGAAAAATAGAAATATATTTCTCGTAAATATAACGTGTTGACATCGATAAACGAAACATAAAAAAAGAGATCAAACAATTAAAAATCATCGATAATCGCAAATGAGAATCAAATGTCGTGAGAAAATTGTTCACGAACATAAATCAGTAACAAAGGTATATGAGGTGGAGAGGGGCAATCGTCCCCTTTTTTTAATCATTTGCTTTACCCCAACACTAAATCTTAGTTCCGTCCCTGAAATTTATCACACAAAAAAACGAAAACGTATCATAAAACAGAAAAAATGTGTCACAAATGCATATAAAAACTAAAAGATAACTAAAAAGAGTTATATATAAGAAAACGGGAAAATATTAATAGTCAACAACTAGTATTGAAACCGATACTCTTTATCAAAATTATTTATAAATTAAATATTTTTAAAAAATATATTAAATAAAATAATTTAATAATTTACGAAGTCTTCTGCAATTCATTAAAATATATCATCACTATAAAAATAAATATTTATTAATTTATTGTATACGCGACATTAACTTTTAAATAAAAAAACCCAAAAAACTCAAACTCATAAAATAAAATAATATTTTAATTTTTTTTAATTAACCTATACCAAAAAATTTTAAAAAATAAAATCAAACATTTAATTTGACTTATATTAATTACTTTTAAAATCTTATCAAATCGATCATATTACGTAAGTCCAGAACTAATAACATCGTTAAACTAAAATTAATTATTACAAATGAAAGTTAAAATATTATAATGTTTTTGTTGTACTACAAGTAAGAAAAACTAAGGTTCGTACTTGTACTTATGATAATCAGCTCTACTTATTTATAAATAAAAGGGTGAAACCACTTGAAATATTTTATTTTATTTTTGTTACCTATCAACCCACGTTCATTACATACATAATTACATGACACATTTTTTTATTATCCCAACCTAAATATAAAATAAGAGTAGGTCAAATTCGAGTTTAATATATGTTAAATCGAATGATAAAACGATTAATATTTTAAAATGTGTTTAGAATTTAAAATTTAGATCTTTAACTCACTGACGGATCATAAGACAGATTCAATAGGATAGCAAAATAACTCAAATTCATCGGGTTTTGACTTCACTTAACCCGGTAAGAATGTTTTTTTGTTAAGTTATAAAAAAATAAAGTCGGGCTTGGATAAGTTTAGGGTTAAAGTAAAAAATTCGACCTGAATCAATATATTTATATCTATTTATTATATTTTTATATATTATATTAATATTTTTATTAATTTTTTGAGTCGGATCGGGTTCAGTCGATTTTTTATTAAAATATTATAATTAGTCTGATTGAGATATAGTATATTAGAATCAGGTATGGTCAGATGATTTAAGTTTTGAATTGGGATAGGGCAGCCAAAATTTTATCTCACCCCATTGTCATTCCTAATTCATTGACTTTAACTCTCCGAGAATTTAGAAAATTCACGATTAATCCTCTATATTTTTGTAAAATTCAATTTGATCCTTCAAAAATTTTAGGAAAAAAACCCAAAATCTTGAGCAAATGAGTTAATTCCTTTAGAAAGTGACTCACATGTTTCCTACATTAGTTGTAGCTTTCAATCCCTGAAAATGAAGTGTTGCCGGTAGCTCTTGCGTTGAATCAAAAGGCAGATGTTTTGTCATGCTTGTACTAATCCTGAGGGAGTTATGTACATCAATTATTTGTCTTTTACCTTTGAGGTCCCTAAATTTATTATAGTATTATATATGGGGCTTAATGTTCTATTATTAACTTTATATGTTTACATGCAGGGACCGAGTCAGGATTTGAGGTTGAGGGGGCAAAATATAAATGTTTAAAAGTAGGAAGACAAATTCATGTAATAGGATTATATGGTCCTGAAATATGAGTGTCCGATCCTTATGGACTAACTAACAACGTACAATCTGTGAATCCGACGTGGAGCGTGGAAGGTTTTGATCCTTTTGTTTCGGAAAGAATAGCCTCTCATCATATTATATCGGGGATATTAGGCATATTAGCAGGCTTATTCTATCTTAGTGTCCGTCTGTCCCAACGTTTAAATAAAAGGATTACGTATTGCGTATTGAAAATATTGAAATCGTCATTTCCAATAGTATAGCTATTGTCTTTTTTGCAGCTTTTGTTGTTGCCGAAACAATGTGGTATGGTCCAGCAACTACTCCCATCGAATTATTTGGTCCTACTCATTATTAATGGGATCAAGGATACTTCCCCCATTTAGTTTCGTCCTTGTTTACATGTAATGTTGCATTTGGTATGAAATGTTCATATAATATGTTTATTACATCAGAGATAGAACCAAGATTTAAAGTTAGAGATAAAATATAAATGTTTGAAAGAAGAAGGATAAATTTATCTCTAAGTATAGCGCGTGTCGGAGTGACATGTTTTTCCTTAAACGCCTACGTAAATCTAGACCACTCTTTTTTAGCCCCTACATGTCAAAAAAACCTTCAGGGATGGAAGAAAATTTCTCCTTCCAACCCTTATATGGTTCTGTTACTGATTATATGTCTATTGGTGTGGATGGAGTTAACATGACAAAGCCAAAATTCACCTATGAAAGGGCAAATTATTCAGCTTTGGAATGAATAAGGACTTAAAAACTAATTAAACTATAAAATTAAGGAAGTTATTTTTTATTTTTATTTTTCTAATTTTGGAATTAAAAAACTTAGAAGTAATTAAATTAAAAATTGGAAATCAAGACTAAATTTCATTAATTTGAAACTAGCAAGATTCAATAAGAGATAAGGACTTAATTAAGATAGTTTCAAAAGTATCAATGACTTGAAATATAATTAAACTATTAAAGTTGAGAGAGGATATTAGTAGATAATTTAAGATTTAAGATATTATATAAATAAATCTAAAATTAGATATGTGATACGAATCGATTCGAATTAATAAAAATTAATATAAATAATAAAATTCGCCATATTTAAATTATCATTAAAAAAACTATAAGCTTTAATCGATTGATTCTAATAAAATATTTTGATTTTTTTTCAATGTCACATTCAAAACCCATAATTTATAATTTATAATAAAATATGAAATTATTGCCAACTTGGTCCCACAAAGGGTATTTTTTTAATTATTTTATATTGAAAATAAATGGTCAACTACCAAATTTGTGGAGAGGAAATAAGGCAATGAAACCTTAATGGAGACAGAAGAGCTATCTTGTCATTTGTCATAATAAATTAATAATCAAACCCCATCACCAAAAAGGAAAGATTACCTCCCATGATGGACAAATCTAGGCCGTCCATTTCCATTATTGGGAAATAGGACAATGATTTGATCTTAGGTGCACTTAGAATCTTTCTTTCCACTTCCATTATTTCATATTATCCCATGTTTAAAAAAACTTTCCTTTTAAGGTAATATTTTAACTTAAAAATATTATTATTATCTTGGTTAGGGCAATTTGATTTGGGGTAAGAAGATATGTTTTGTTGGTTGTGAAATGGCACCTATTCAAACTTTCTTGTAAAACCTAACTTAGTTGAATAATTTTTTACTTTTGTGGTAAATGGTATTCGGTTTATTGATCGTATAATTTGGATTAAATATTATATGATAAATTATTATATGATTATGGTTTACGATGTTATCTATGATCTTATTCAGTGGCAGATTTAGATGTATTTGTAAGGGTGATCACTAGTTAAAACATTTTTAGGGTTGGTACAAATCATAAAAATCTTAAAATTTCAGGGTGGCACAAGTTATAATTTTTAAAAAAATTAAAAAAAAATCAAAAGCCAAATATATAAACTTTAAAAAATTCAAGTGGACACGGGCCCTCCCTCCCTATTATATAGATTTGACGCTGGCCCCATCTAATGATATTCATCTATTTAATAACATGTAAGAAAGAGATGAATATTCACCTTGAAAAAATAAGATAAAAATTTATTACTGAATGAGATCATAGATGACGTGATAAGCTAATTCTATCTAATAATTTTTTAACATTACATAGACTTATTATGATAATGAAATTAACATCTTAAATTACTCCATTTATAACATTAGAACTTAACGTCTCATCCAGTTAAACTAACTAATAATGTTTATATATATCCGGAAGTAACCTTAATAAAGAATGAAGAATCCTTCTTTTTCAAAATTAGATGGTATGCATATATTTCTTTTATTTTCTACACAATCATACTAGTGAATTTTCAAGAATGATCTTACTTATTCCAAGATCAAGTTAGGTTAAACTTAATTAATTATTAAAATTTTAATTTGGGTTTGGGTTTGGTCCATTAGAATTAAAAAACTAGTTTTACTATTAAAAGTGAAAAAAAAAATGACATACAAGTTATGTGACTAAATTTAAGGTTACATAAAATAAATGAATAAGAATACATAAAATTTCAGATTTAAGATTAAAATAAATAAGACCCAATTTAAGATTACGTAAAATTTCAGGGACTAAATTGAATAAAAATATTATAAATGATTAGTCATGTATTCTTTTACATTAAAGTCATATGTACTTTTAGTCAAGATCACCACGTAACGTGTTCTGATTGAATAAATATTTTTAATGAGCATTCGTCTTTGGATGAAATTGAGAATGATGTAAAATATTAGACACTAAATATAAATAAAATAAATTACCAAATTGAAAAAACATGTAATTGCTAGGGGCAAAAATTGTATTAAGCCCTTTTTATTACAAAAAAATATTTGTGAAAATTTTAAAGGGTAAATTACACAGATAATCATCATACTATGATGGTTGGTATTAAAATGACCATAATACTTTAAAAAGCGTCAAATATACCGATCAACTATCAAAATAGTATCAAAATAACCATTGATCGTTAAAAATTAACGAATTAATGACGTGACAGTTAAAAATAAAATGGAATAATTACACATTTACCCTCTGTCGGTTAGTTTTTAATGGTCGGTGGCTATTTCGATAGTATTTTAATAGTTGACCAGTATATTTTACGCTTTTAAAGTATTATGATTATTTCAATACCAACAACATAGTACGGTGGTTATCTGTGTAATTTACCCAAATCTAAAACCAAGCAATCAACTTCTATCCAAAGCGGACCAATGCTTTGCTGCCACGTCAATGTCAAAGCTTTTGCAGACGAGGATAAGAAAGTGGGATGGGACCCACTCGACAGGGAAAATGCCATCAGCACGCGCCATGCAGCGCGTTAGTTTAGTTTTGCCGTGCTTTTTGTGTGAGCCGCAAAGATGACGTCATTGCTTAAATCACAATACTTTTTCTTAATATTTTATTTAATCGTTTATTAAATAAGGGTAAAGTACACAAATGGTAGCTAAACTATTTTTAAAATATAAAATAGTCACAAAACTTTAAAAAGTTACAAAATGAGCATTAAGTTTAATACTTAATCATCCATATTGACACATTCAATCAATTTTTCCCTAATTTAACCTTATTATTAATATCTAAATTAATTAAATACGTAAATTTTAAGGATTAAATATATTATTATAAAATTTTTCGTTAATAACATATATCTTACTTAACGATTTAATGATCATTTATAATAAAAATTAAAATTTAATACTTATTATATAATTTTTAAAACTTTATTAGCTATCTTATATTTTCAAAATTAATTTAGTGACTATTTATATATTTTACCCTGAAAATAGTTATAAAAGTTATGGTCCAAAAATTATAATTAAAAAAATATAACCCCAACATGGACAGGTTGCATAAAGCTATAATTAATAGTATTCTAAAAAATATATAAACTAATCATGTATGTTAATACAATTATTATTATCATAATCATTTCTAAAGTTGTTTTAGACTTTATAATATATAACTATAATATATCAATGATATATAATTTTACGCGTTATTGGTAAATTAAATAATAACACGTAATTAAAATTAATTTAAATTTAAAATTTTGTGATGATATTTTATCATATAATTCACCGATAATGCATAAAATGATATATTATCGTACATAAAATAACCATAAAAATTTATAATCAAACTATTTGACTAGATTAAACAAAAGTGTTATTGATTAGAAAATTTAAGTAATTTACTAATTTTTTATTAAAATCTATTCCCCCACTCAGATAGTTTGTTTCAAACTTATTCTTGTATGATGAGAAAGTCAAATGTCAAACAATTGAAGATAATACTATGGTTTAGGGTTTTATTTAGGGTTTAGGATATTACATTAAGGTTTAGTACGTAAGGTATAGAATTTAAGGTTTAGAGTTTACGATTTAAGATTTAGGACGTTAAAGTTTGGGATTTAGGTTTTAAATTTTATAGAAAGATTGTGTAATATTTTTTACATGGTTTGTACATCAAATATAACTCATAGAGATATGATCAAGTTACATAGTGTAAAATTCTGTAAGTTTTATACGTTTTTTAGATTGTTGGATGAATGAAATAGTGGCTCAAATTAACTCCTTACTTTTTTCTCAAGTAATAATCTTCACATAACATACTGTTAATTTGAGCAATTTGCTTCATTCATCCAACGATCTAACAAATATGTAAAACTTAAAGAATTTTATAATGAATAACTTAATTCTATACCAAACTCGTATATATGTATTGATGCATTATTTTGTATCGGTATAGTTATATTGTGTACTAATAAGCTATTTTGTCCCCAAATGGTCAGATTTTTAGTCGCCAAAACTCGTACAAATACAGGTTTGGTCATACCGGTACACAAAGAGGTATATTGAGCCAAATTATTATATTTTCTAAGTGTTTAAGATTTTGGGTGTAAATTTAAATAACAAGTATCTAAGGTATAAATATTTTATTATACGATTTATTTCATCGAATAAAAAATAATAATAAATTTTAAAAAAAACTTTAATGTGGATGGATAACTAAGGTTGTAAAGATGAACTTTAATTATAAAATTAAACCACTATAAATCATCACATTATTTTTTGTTATTTATTTATTTTTCATCCAAAAAGAATAAAATATAATTTAACTCTTCATAATTATTTAATTGATTATTCGAGCCTCCGAACAGACATTTTTGACTTTACGTAAAAAGAAGGTAATTATTCTTGTAGAAATAGTCAAAGTTTGATGAACAATAACAATGATTTAATTAATTAATTAATTAATTATTGGAGACTTTATTTTAATTAATTAATTAATTAATGGAGATTGTGTCCTTGTCGGCAAGGGTACGAGGTAAAAAGGTAGTTGGGAGACGTGGCTTCTTCCCCTCCTTTCGTACCAAAGTCTTCGCCAAAACTCTCATGTCTTCGGTCACGTATTTCCTTTTATTTACCTTTCTGCCATTACCCTTATTGTCTTTTTTTACCGCACGTGCTGTGAAATGGGGATAAAACCGTCTACGTAATGACACCCACCGTATGTTTGGTGGGTTCTGTTATGGATGAAAGACAAATAACACGTGACATTAAATATTCGAATAGTCCTTATATTTTTAAGTAAAAATACTCATTTACACACTATAAACAATTAAAATTACTAAATAAAAATTTAATTTAATGTAATACAAATAATTTACTTTTAAATCATAAACAATTCAATCATTATATTTTAAATTGATATTTAATTTTTATTTCTTAAACTTTAAATATAAAAAACTTATTCTCTCACATAAACCAATAGTCATAAAATGATAAAACATTTCTTCATATAAAATCCAATTTAACTTTTTTACTATTTAAATTAAATATATAAAAACATATTTATAACGAGATAAGATGAAGTTATATAGTGTAAAATTTTTTGAGTTTTATATATTTTTTTGATTATTCGTAGGATGACTGAAGTTGATAGTTCAGATTAACAGTCGATTATATAAAGTTGTCACTTAAAAAATAAAGAATTAATCTAAGTTAACCGTTCCAGTCATTCAACGATCCAGAAAACGTATAAAATTTTAAAAAATTATACTCTCTAACTTAATCGTATCTCATTCAATATGAGAAATTATATTATGGGTAAATCACACCACGTGTCCATGGGACCAATCACTAAAAATCACTATTCTCATCAAATTTTCCGTATCATATTTTTTTCCTAAATGAATCTTTACTTAAAAAACCGCTTTTAAAATAAATTAAGAGTAAATATGAGTAAAGTTTCACTTAGAAAAATATGACATAGAAATAAAATGATGAGATGCATGATTTTTAGTGGTTGGTCTCATGACGTGATAAAATTTACCCATAATATAATTTCTTCATTTAATATATAAATAAAATCATCAAATTTTAATAAATAACATTAAGCATGAGCCTTCTAGCCTAAGTGGTTAATGGAACGGTTATTATTCCTATAGGTCACGAGTTCAAATATTAGTGACGTTAGTAGGGTGATTAAACGATTAATATCAAATGATAAAAATTATATTTTAAAACAGATACTACTATAATCATTATTAACTCATTAAAAATAAATAAATAACATTAAATTTCTGAAATTAATAATATATGTCTCTAGTTGGGTCCCCCACTACCATTTTAATCTGCCCTAACTTACAACCTAATTTTACAACCCAAAATCAGCATCAATTATGATGGATGCCCACATACAATATAAAACAATAAAAAATATGGCATTTTTTATATTAAGTTGGACACATTCTTGTCCAGTTCCAGAAGATTTTTATTAAAAATGCAGACAAAATTTAATGTTTTGTTGATTTTGTGTATAGTACAACTTACACATTAAGAGCAATAAATTCATTTGATTTGAATTTTATTTTTATTATTAAAAATTAGTAAATTAAGAATATTAATAGATTTTCTCCTAGTGGGATTTCAAACATTTAAACATTTTGTGTTTATTATTAAATTATGATTCTCGTTAAATTAATTATTAAATTTTTGAATTAGTTAATGATGATTATAATAGTATCTGTTATAAAATATAATCTCCATCATTTGATATTGATCGCTCAATCACTCTACTGGGATTACTGGTGCTCGAACCCGTGACCTCTAGGAACAACAACGTGCTTTTAACTACTTGAGCTAGAAGGCACGTGTATTAATTATTAAATTTTTAAACGTTCAACTTTTTAATTTTTTTTGTATGCTGTACATATTATTATATAATTTATATAAGTGTTAATATGATAATTAATAATTTTTATAAGGGTTTTTATTAATATAAGATATGATTAAATATACTCATAATTTAATGACAAAATTAGAATATTTAAAAGTTTAAGAATCAATTTTAAAAAATTATAGTTTGAAGACACGTGGCGTAATTAACTCAATTTAAAATATAGTCTTAAGGTCAAATAAAATTATTTTGACTTTTATTTTTTAAAAAAGTCAAACAAAATCTTTTGACTGCAAATTATAAAATAAACAAAATAATTCATGTAACAATTATTGTGGAAGATCATGGAAATGGGGTTTTACTATTTTAAAAGCGTCTAACAAAAGGGAAAAAATTTAATTAAAGGGATTTTTTTATTTTTAAAAATAATCTCTTTTTGTACACGTAGACTTAATTCATATCTTGCAAGATATAAATTCGACTTAATTCACATCTTTTACAATAGAAATTCGTACTTCGCATCTTGTAATTTTCTTCTTTAGGTTATACTCTTAAACTCTACTCTAATTTTATCCAAGCACATCCTTCTTCGATCAAATTTTTTAAATATTTATTATACGGGGATTGTGAAAAAAATTATTCCATTGATTCGATCTAAAAATTTAGATATCTTATTTATTTTTTATTTTCAAATAATTTGGATCGAATATCTTAAAATTCTGAATTGAATGTGAATAATCATTTCACATTCTGATCGAATACTTGAATATCTAAAAAACCCAAAATTTAAAATTTTATATACATGAATCTTGTTATATTCATTACTTGTTATATATAAAATTTTTAAATTTCCGGAGTACAAATCTTGTTATATACAATAATTTATTGCTTGTTATATACAAATCTCGTTTTAACTAATCTGAACAAACCCGCATCACACATTTAACTTTAATAAATAAATCATCTAACAAAAATTTATGTATAAAATACAATTTTTTACCGTATAAAACTTTCTAACAATTCCGCCGAACAGAATCTTAACCCTACTTGGTGAGTTGAGTCTTCCCCATACCCAAAATGGCAAATTTAGGCCCACATGTTGGATTTCTGTCCCACAAGACTTAGCTGTAAAAGACCAAACCTAAAAATATAGATTCTTGTTGCCCAAATCCAATAGGAAATGTCAGGGAATATTTATTTATTTATTTTATTAAAAATATTTATTAAGACACTTGAGAACCCAATTCCCCAACACCCATCTTTGTTTCTTGACTTTTCTTGTCATGAAATCATTGTTAACTACTAATCATATGGATTCCTTATAGGAAAGGAGCAATACCCGGAATTATATTATGAGTAAGTTTCGTTACGTGTTTATAAGATTAATTATTAAAAATTATTTATGTTATTATTTTTATATTATTTTTAAACAAAATCTTTACTTAAAAAATATATTTTTTAAATGGATTAACAATACGTATGAGTAAAAAATACTTGAAAAAATATGATATGAAAAAAATGACGAGATAAGTGACTTTTAATGGTTGGTTTTATGAATGACACGACGAAACTTACAAATATATAATTTTTCGAGTAGTGGGGATATTTCTAGTTTTAAAAATTAAATTAAACTATCAAATATTATTAAAAAAATACTTGAGGAATGATGGGATGAAAAATATACATTTTCAGTGTCATAAGACTATTATTCTCTTTTTAAGGCGTGCTATTTTTTTATTTGATTCGTTAGAATACCCTATATGTATTTGAGAAGCTAACGACTTATTTTGATATCACTTGTCTTAAAATTATTATTTTATTTTTAAAATAATAATTCTCTAGAAAAAAAATGAAATTTTATTCTTACGAGTCTAAAAACCTACAATCTAAAGGGATGAAAAAATTTTAACCCAACGTTTCTTTTATATACTAAATTATACGTCTATTTTATAGTGATTCATCTTCAGAATTCGTTACTCTTTCGTATTTATGTTTTTTATAAAATTAAAATTTATTTATTTTTAAAATTTTTTAATCACTTATTTTAAAGATTATCGGCACCATTAACTTCTTGAGAGACCACCATGGCTATGGCTTAGCAATTTCAAAGCCGAATGAAGTAAAATCAGAGCCCAAACAAAGGCTTAGAGGACAAAGAGCCCAAACTCAAGCCTACAAGAAAAAACAAGATGGGGGAAAATCATAAGATAATTATAAGATTCATTAATTGAATTAATTATTATAGTTGTGATTTTTTATGATTTTTGTGTAATTAAATTCTAATATTTTCTTTAAAAATAAAAATTTTAGTATAATTATCCTATTAAAATTTCATTTTTATGAAGGAAAATAAAAAATAAAAAATTCAAAAAAATAACACGTCACGGCCTCACGTCACTATTTTTAACAAAAATTAACAAACGAGGTATTAAAATAAAAACGGATTAAAAGTTAAGTGATCTCAATAAAAGATTTAAAAGTTAAATGGTTAAAATGAGCATATTTTAAAAGTTTGATGGCCATTGGTGTATTTTATCCAAAAAGCAGTGAAACTCAAAAATCCCCTAATCGTTGGATCTACTCTAAAAGGATCAGACGGCCAAGATCACACTTTTCTATATCTGAAGCTTGAATCATATATCAGAAAACCAGATCATGAAAGTGAACGGACAAGATCACACTTTTACCGTCCAGTGAATCCTACGTTCACCAGAAATTGTTTATTTGTTCGTTTTTATTAATTTTGTTGCTCCCATCTCTAGCACCTAGCTAGCCATCTTCATTTCTCTGTTCTTCGAGAAATTTAAGAAAAGTTTCTATTTTTATGTTTTGTTTCTTAATTTTCTAGGAAAACAAACAAAAACATGGATGATTACACGAGGGAGATGATGGATTTGAAAACCCTAGTTACCAGAACCCTAGAGAAGAAAGGGGTTCTAGCTAAGATCCGGGTAAGAAAAAAAGTTTATATTTTGGTATTTTAGTGGGATTTTCATGTTTGGTTCTCGAGAATGAATGGAGAAAAAGAAACTATGTTGAGGAATTTGGCTCTGTTTGATATATATATATAATCTTTTGGCTTTGGATCTCATGTTTAAGGATATAAACGTGGGGTTTCTTTTTGAAAGGGGGATGTTTGTTGAAAATGTTTTACCTTTACGAATACTTGAATGTGTAAATTGTGTTTTTAGATCTTTGGGTGTTAGTTTGGACCTAAAAGTTGAAATGTCATGTCCTAAAAACATTAAAATGTGGTTCTTCTGGGGTGAAATTAGATAAATTGGAAGTGTTGGTTTTTTCCCCTTTTAGTGAGGTGGAATTTAGCAATGTGGGATTGTGGCATACTGAAAAGTTTGATTTTTTTCATTGGTCTTGTCTGGTAAGTTGGTTTGATGTTAATTTTGTTGAATTGTAAGCCGGAAAGTCTTATTTTTTCAAGGATTTAATCAACATTTATTTTTCTACACTTTAATTTCAGAAAATTTGAGAATATTTTCTTTGTGTTAGAGGCTAGGGAGGGAAAAAGTAACTTCTTAATCTGCGCGGTCTTTAGTATGAGGATTCATAGGAAAGTAATGTGGTTTTAGGAGGGGAAGCTACGTTTGGTAAATGTGCACCATTTAGTTGCCAAGGAAAGGGTTTCTCATTTCGATGATTGAATATGGCAGAATGCAAGATGAGGAATATCTATTATTGAGTATACACATTTGGTTTCGGAACTTGGAATTTTGTTAGCCATGTCCCGAATTTCCAGAAATGTTGAGCCTAGTTAATGATGAGTGTCGAATTCATTCTTGGATTTTGAAATGGAGTGCGAGAAAATCATTTTCCTTCTCTGCCTCCGTATAGGGGCTTGCAGATATGGGGGAAAGGGATTTTTCTTTAATTTTGTGTGTGTGTGTGTGTGTGTGTGTGACATTAGAAAAGCTGATCTAGCAAGGTCATTAGTGTGTACTCTATGTGGTTGTGGTACCAATACGACCTATCTGAGCTGGCATATATTAATGATATTATAATCTTGAATTATTGATTGTGAGGTGTTTTGATTAATAAACCTGTTTTTCCATATGGATTTTCGTTTCTCCTTTTTTCTGTCTTTTAATTTTAATGTACTTGGTATTTCAATTTTGCAATGAATTAGGCACTTGAATAACTTTCTCTTTTGCCTTTAATGTCACTCCCAGGCTGAACTCAGGGCAAGTGTCTTTGAGGCAATAGAAGAGGAGGACAGAGTTATTGAAAAAGAAGAAGGTTTACCTCCTGCATTATTGGGAAGTTGCAATGATCGTGCTAAACAGCTCCACGCTTCTCCTTCTGGTCAGTCCATTAATTTTAGCCTTGTTATGTATTGACCTACTTTTGCTTCTGTCCATCTTTCATTTAGAAAAAAGATTAAGCTTGTATCCAGTTTTCGTTTTTCTTCCTTGGTAGATGAGTTCTCCTTTACTATTATTTAGTTGTTAATCTTTTATAATTACATCAACGATCTTTACAGTCTATATTCTATTTGATGTCATTGTTGCACCGTTTCATATGTGAATCATGAACATGTTCTCATGTTGCATTTGTTATGTCTCCGAAATCTTCTCTAAATCTGCCTTTTGCGATCTCCTTAATAATGCACACATTCTATTTCCAAATGCAGGAAGATTGTTAACTGCACTAGTATGCGAGTACTTAGACTGGGCACAACTAAACCACACTCTAAAAGTTTATCAGCCTGAATGCAATTTGGTAACCGAGTAATCTCCAATGTATCATAGTTCTGATTATAGCGTTATTGTTGATCATAGTTCTGATTATTTGTCCTCTTTCACATTTAGCAAAAAGACTCCTGGAAAACCGAGCTGAAAGACTTTAGTAGCAAAAATGGTTTCGATCTTAACAGAAATGGGGATAGTGGACCTTTGCTTCTGGATGTTCTTGAAGGTTTCCTGAAGTTTGAGGTTAGTTGATCTCTTTTGTATATATTTCATACTACAGGAGGTATTTGACTTGTGAAGTTAGAGTCATTTTAGTGCTTTACAAAGAACTATCCTTTTCTTGTATTGTAAGCATTTTGTTTCTGCTTTCATTATACCAGGGAGTTTGAAATGTACGAAAGTTGATATTTGATTCATATCATAATTTATATATGCGGAAACTACGCTCTTGGTTACCAATCACATTTTTTCAGAACCTATCCCAAGCTAGAGGAACTGGGAGGAGGTCACAAGAAATCGAGTCCTCATCTAGTTCAGAGTCTCGCAACACAAGAAGACCCTCATCATCTACTGTTGCTGGGGGTTTGCCCCCATTAAGCAGGTGCTGGACTAATGCCATATCCTGCTTCATCTTTATCGTTTCCCATTTTTCTTCATAATACTACTAAAAGCTGACTATTTTTAGCATTTTTATGACAGGCCAGTCCCTGTTTCACAGTCATCTGGTAAGCGATTATCTTATATATTGTTTGAATGTTCTCGTATCTTCTTGATTGTTGTTTCCATCATATGATAACTTTGACATATAGATAGGAGAGCAGGCACCTCCATGTCTGGTTACAGGAAAGACGAGTATAGTTGGAGATATGATGATGATCTCTCGGATGTGGTTCGAACTTCAGCTGCCCTTGAGAATCTTCAGTTGGACAGAAAGGCCAGAAATCTAACTTCTTCTTGGCGGTTTGTCTCTCAACCCTGCTAAAATGAAACTTTGCCAACTGATTCGATGTTTACTAGGAATTAATATGAAACCTTGGCATCACACACCTTTTAAAGCTTTTAGGTGAAACCTACGTCCACTTGATGGATGCTTCATCTTTCATTCCCCGTTGTTTATTTTTTATCCGGTGGTAGTAAGACGAATGCATCTCCGAAACCTTGGCATCATTCGGTATTTATTTTAAAACAAGTCACCTTAGTCACGTAACCTATGTTGCTCGTACTCTTCATTTTTCATGAAGTACCCGTGTCCGGCACTCATAGATATGACCTCATAGGATCCTCCATATATTTCAAAAAAGTTTGAAACATCTATAGCCATACCTGTGTTGGACACTTAAACCCGAATCGGAATAACCATAGCATGCATATTATCAGTATATACATCTATCTATATGAAACATTTTAAGTTTTTGTATCTGCTTGATTAATTTGGTCACAGGCATGCCGGGGACGGAGTCAGCGGTGATGACGACAAGGATGATCATATGTAGCCAAACGACATCTATCGCATTCCGGCAAAGCCTAGTTAGTGTGTATTTTTCAAGTTTTTCACCCATCCAAGTTTATATATATATATATATTTGCATGGATTTAGCTCAAACTATGTTTTGCAAGCTGAGAAGTCTATGATTGTTAATCTGTTGATGCACCTGATTGTTTATGTTTGATTGATTTTCCCCAAACAAGTAGATGTTTTAGCTTGTTATAATCCAACTTTATTTATTTATTTATTTATTTAATGACACGTAAGATTATGAGTCATCACTTAAAAGAAATGGATAAACTATGTCATAGGTCCTTCATAAACATTTTCTCTTCCATAAAGAAACCTCAGGGTTTAGTTAACCACAGGTCCTTAACTTTCCCTAAGTTATACTTTAGACACTAAGAGCACTTCTTCACGCTTTGGCCACTAACCTTTCTTCCTTTACAATTTTGTCACTAGAAATTTTGGGATTGGGATTTCAAGGATTTGTGACTGTTTTATAAAACTTGAATTTTTTAATATAATTTACTTTTAGTTTGTTTTTTGAAAATAAAATTAAAAAATAAAAATATTAAAATATTAAATTTTTTTACAATAACATCTTAAAATATTAATAAAATAGAACTTTAGGTATTTATTTTAATAAAAAAAATATTATACTTATTTTAGAAAAATATATAGTTTAAGCATTTGTTTTTAAGTTAAGAAAAAATATTTGAAGAATTTAACTGAAAATTAATATATATTTAATCTTGAAAAATTAAATGGTAAGCTGACCACTTAACTATAATATTCAATTTAATATAATTTAATAAATTAATTATGTGATAATATATGTCAATACCCGATTAAAAGAATAAAAATAATTAAACGATTAAGGTATTGAGTTACGGGATGAAGTTAATAAAATATATAAATATTATTAGAATTATATAAAATTTTATTAATTATTAAATTATTTTACCCGTTAAATTTTCATAATATGTGTCTTTATTAATATTATTTAAATAGTTATATAATTAAATCAATAAAATTAAAAATATAGTAATTATATCATAATTAGATGGTCCAAAATGAAACTATAGTAGAAAAATAAAAATGCTTTACGGTGATGCGTGTTAAAATAACTTCAGATGAGGTATAATCGAAATTATTATAAAAAATATAAAGACTTTGATATTAATTTTTTTGATATAAAAAAATATAAAAATTTTAATATATATTAAATTTTTATAAAATATTTTTTTGAAGTACAAAACTTTCTATACATATTAAATTTTTATAAAAAATTAATATCAAAATTTTTATAAATTGTATAACAATTTTAATTATAATAATACATCATTAAAAAAAAACTAAAAAAATCACGAAAGAATCACGTGGCAATTTTAAAACGTGACGTTCTCCCCGTTCCATCAGTCGAAGGAAGTTGAACTCCAAATTCACTTTTTTTTCTTCATTTTCATTTCCGTGTGCTACTTTTCTCACGTTCTCTCCCGCAACCAAACAAACCCCTTCTCGTTTCCCATGGCGGTTTTGACCCGTTGCTACAGAGCTGCCACGGCTGGAAAAACGCCGAACGCCGCCGCCGCCACAACATTCTCTTACTTCATCCGATCTCTCTTTCCTTTTTCCTCTTCTTCTTCGAAGACTTTTGATCCCGAATTTGATCTCAGCCGTAATGAACCAACCGGTTTGGGGACTCTGAAGAGAGAACCGAAGGGTAGAAATGTCCAGTGGGCGTTTTTAGGGTGTCCAGGCGTTGGAAAAGGAACGTATGCTTCTCGGTTGTCGAATCTTCTCGGTGTTCCGCACATCGCCACCGGTGATCTCGTTCGTGATGAGCTCGCTTCCTCTGGTCCCCTTTCTTCTCAGGTCAAATCTTTTCTGTTAGGGTTCCATCTCTCAATTTTTTTTACGAGAATTTGAATTTAACCGTTTTAGAGTTGTTTTTACTGAATGCATGTTGAAAAGAGTATATACATATCGCCGATTAGTTTAAATAGTTTGATCTAACGCTGTTTAGAGAATTCAAGGTTCAGTTTCCTTTTCAACGATTCAAGTACATTGGTAGTACCTTTAGCATCAAGTAATCTTGTTCATGGAGTTTGATTGCTGCAAGCAGAAAACAAGTAACATTGATGACAATCTAAATGCTGATGTGGACTCCCGGAATCTGACAATACAGTAGAACCATTAAGAACATATGTTTGACAATCCCTGAAGTTCTTGTTTTTTCATTAACATTGTTGTCAATTTTGTAGTTCCATTAGATTTAAGTAATTTATTTTTTCGATTTTGATACCTGCGAAGAAAAACAAGTAAACTAATAACATTATCAGTGGAAAACCATCTAAATGCTTGATGTGAACTCTTGAAATCTGACAATAAGAACCCATAAATAGATCTAGTTAGTAAGAACATATGTTTTGTCATATTCCTGGAGTTCATTTCAGCATTTTAGATGGTTTTAGTTGTACTTGTTTGCACCAAATAACAAATATACAATAATTAAGTTACTATCAGTCCTTTGATACACAGAGAAAAATGCATCTTTTACTATTGTAGTACAGAGATTATAGATGTTTAACCTTCTTTTTTATTGTCAACATTAATAAAAGCATGTTGTAAAAGCAATAACCAAATGGATCCATAATAAATTTGTTGAGGGAACATCTGATTTCCGGAGAAGTTTTTAACTTGTTTTTACTTTTGTTGCAATTTTAAGATCATGATAGGAAAGAAATTGGAGTTGAAGTTATCTCTTTCTAATACATAAATTTACATTTTTTTTACTGTTATACACTTGGCAGCTAAAGGAGATTGTTAATCAAGGCAAACTAGTTTCAGATGAAATTATAATAGATTTGCTTTCCAAACGTCTTGAAATGGGAGAAGCTAAGGGTGAATCGGGGTTCATTCTTGATGGGTTTCCTCGGACAGTAAGACAAGCAGTAAGGGCTTCATTTGATAATTTTCTGTTGGGTAGTTGAGCACGGTGTTCTTTTTGTTTAGTATACACTCTGAAGAATAGTAGCACTTTATCACAATACAACATACTGATTTCATATGGTTGAAGTTGCTATATTGTTAGCAGTTTTTGTTTCATCAAATTGAAAAAGCTTAATTTTTGACAAATCTGAAATTGCAATTCATTTATATGTGAAGGCTTTTTTTAACTACCTTCTATAAATAAAAACAAAAAAGAATTGTAGTGGCATCTGCTACAGAACCCATACTGGCTTCATTGCAAATATATTTTAATGATTATTGTTTTTAATCACTAGGCATAATGATTGCACTATTGAATATATTTATCATGTAAAATAACTCCTTGGCATTTTGTTACATTATGTTTATTTCCTAGGAAATTTTGGAGAGTGTGATGGACATTGACTTAGTGATTAACTTGAAGCTTCGGGAAGAAGCATTGCTTGCAAAATGTCTTGGAAGAAGGATTTGTAGTGAATGTGGAGGAAACTATAATGTGGCTTCTATTGATATCAAGGCTGAGAATGGGAGGCCTAGGATGTACATGGCTGCACTTCCCCCTCCTCCCGAATGTGCTTCCAAGCTTATTACTCGTCCTGATGATACTGAAGAAGTTGTTAAGAGACGTCTCCGCATATACCAGGCATTGGTATTTCTTGATTCCAGTATTTTTCTAAATTGCATTCTTGAGATTTTAGCTACCTATCAATGGGATTCTTTTTGGGTAAAATCTAGCCTCTGAATATGGGCATCTTCATATTTCTGTTTTGATGCACCTGCCTTTTGGTTCAAAACCTTATGAACTTGGAGTTGTAATTACCAGGGGAAAATTGTCTGATGCATCACAAATTTTATTTTCATACAGACACAACCTGTAGAGGATTTCTACCGCAGTCGTGGGAAGTTGTTAGAATTTGATCTTCCAGGAGGAATCTCAGAGTCATGGCCAAAGCTGCTGCGTGCTTTAAATCTTGAAGATCATGATGACAAACATTCAGCTGCCGCATGATGTCTCACATCATTGTACCGTATGAAGTATTGCAGGTAAATTCGGTCATTCTTTGCGTGCACGACACATGCATGCATATTTACTTAATGAAAAAGAACAGAAAACCCGAAAAAACGAACAGAAGAACTTAGAATGTGCAATCAAGCTAGACAGGTTATAAATCCCTAAACTACTAAACGAGGTAGTGGTTATGTACTTGTACCTTAAAAGAATGTGTAAAGTGGGTAAGTTCATGTTTGGTGGGGATGGGGCCTTGTGTTATATAAGTCGAATATATTGGTTTGTGTCGAAACAAGTACATGTACATTTGCTTCATGCCAATGCCATTGTCGTTTTGCTGTATATTTTTCTCGCGTCGAGCTTCGATTCGATAAAGCTGTGATTTTCATTACATTCAATATACTTAATTAGAGATTATCAGCTCGTGTCCAAATGTTGGATTATGAAGAACCAGAAGGTAGGATTAATCAGAGGTTGGTACTTCATTTGTTGGAAGCCATCTATAAGATATAAGATCATTGGGAAGTAACACCCTTCAAAATCTTCTCAATATATGGGTGAGTATTCGATCGAGTTGAGTTTAAAATTTTCAAGTTAATCGAATTGATGAGTCTTATTTTATAACTTAATCATTATTTCAAGTCAAGTTTAGTTGTTTGAGTTTATGTTTAAAATTAATTATAAATATTTATGCCGTTAACTATTTGATTTCAATTTAAATGACTAAGTCTAGGCTATAGATATCAAATAGAGTTAAGATGGATTTAACTTGAATTTAAAAATCAATCTATTAATTATTAAATATTTTGAGTCGTTAGTCTTATTTCATAACTTTTTTCTTTACAATTTTTTTAGTTGAATTATAAAAAAAATCGATTTTTTGAGTTCCAAATTCTTGGGTTGAAGAATTATTTTATTGGCTGAAAATTAAATATTTTTACTAAATAAATATTTTTTTTATATGCTAAACAGTAAGAAATAAATTTTTAATCTTACTGCTACAATAACTAATGTCAATGTTACCACTTTTAATTTCAATGAAACTTAGCTCAATGCGACCTGCAAATTAACCTCTATATGTTCCATACGAGGCAGTAACCTTATCGAACGAGTGATCAAAAATCTCATAATATCCCATACACATTAAATTTGAATCATGATATTTTCCTCTAAAATATAATCTCTCTAAAAAATACTACTACTTTTCTATGGCTGCTCCCGGTACCACCATTGTCACCCGGAAGCTTCTGATAGACCCTCTAGTCCAGGCGGTTAACGGAACGGTTGTTGTTTCTAGAGGTTACGAGTTCGAGCACCAGTGATGGCAGTAAAGTGATTGAGCTATCAATGTCAAATCATAGTGATTATATTTTATAACAGATACTACTGTAATCGGCAAACATACAAAGTTTCTGTTTGATTTCATAAATGATCTTCCTAGAGAATTGGAAAGGACAGAAAATGAACATTCAAATTAGACAACTCTTGACTTTCCAGTTTCCACTACTTCATCAGTTGTTTTGAACACATTAATGGAGTTCCAATCTATTTGAATTCCAGTATAAGTCATTTATGATTTAGTGTGGAAGTACAGAAACTCCATTAATGATGCATGGCAGGTTCAAACCAGTGGAACTTCAAGAGTTCCCTTTCTTGAATGTTCATTCTGTCCTTTCCAATTCTTGCTAGTCACCATGACTGCTAGACAGAACTTCTCTATATAAACCAAGCAGAAACAGGATTAGGATTCATTGTTCCATTTCACTCTGTTTTGTATATCGACTAATAACATCCATGGCAACCACCACCACCACCACTGTGAGCTTGAAGCTTCTGATAGATTCAAAGCGCCGAAGGGTTCTTTTTGCAGAAGCTGACAAAGATTTCGTTGATTTTCTCTTCAACTTATTGTTATTGCCAGTTGGAAACGTTATAAGGCTGTTAACAAAAGAAGGCATGGTTGGATGCATTGGAAACCTTTACCGGAGCGTTGAAAAGCTTGGTGATGCATACTTTCAGCCGACAATAGACAGGGACACCTTGTTGAAACCTACTTACTTGTCAAGCCTGGCAACCAATGTTCCTCTCTTGTTGCCTGACATTCAATCAACAACACCACAAGGATTTTATCGATGTTCATATCGTAGTGTATCTGGTTGTTATAATTATTTTAGTAATGATCCAACAGCTACTTGCCCTTCTTGCAGACAGGTCATGAGTGCCACTATTACATATGTAAACCCTACAAATAAGGTTTCTCCTGCACCATCTGCTGCAAATGAGTGTGGTTATGTGAAAGGGGTTGTTACATATACGATCTTGGATAATCTGACAGTCATACCCATGTCAACTATTTCAAGCATAACTATGCTCAATAAGTTCAATGTTGAACAGGTCGATGATCTGCAAGAAAAAGTAGTAAATGTAGGCATGAAGGAGGTGAGCCTTGATTTATCATGATTAATTTTAAAGCTGCTGTAAGAAACACAGGGTTTCATTGTTTTTGTCTGGTTTTTGTTATAGGGTGTGGATTTGCTGAAGGCATCGCTGCAGTCCAAGACTGTGCTTACTGATGTATTCCTTGCACAAAATGCCCGGAAGAAGTCGCCGCACCACAGGGCCCGATACAAGCACACTACAGGATGCTACAAATTCCCTCAAAAGCATGTTGGGCGTCTCAACACCCAACCCAGCACCTCAGGGGCCCAAGTCCAAGATCCATCACACTAGAGAGCCCAATTTCGATTTGGCCCAACACTTGGGGGTTGGTGAACTTTTTCCATCATATTTGGCAAGATTATCTCATTGAATCTTATACTATCTCTTAATCTTTGTAAATATGGTATGTAGCATAAATTAGGTGATTTAGTACTGTGTGATTGAAATGTGAAAGACTTGTGCTGCTGGTTTGTTTACAGATTTACAAAGTTTCTGCAGCTGTCTGATCCACAGAATCTCAATGTTATCTTTTGTTGATCTCAGGGTTGTCTTTGAAATTAGAACTATTATGAGTTCAAGTAGTTATTATATATGTTTATGTTACAAAAAGTTTCCTACTAATGCTTGAATAAAGCTGAGCTTTTATCTATTGGAATCATGGATTAGTATAATATAAGTATCACAGAGCAAAGACTATAACATTTGATTATCCAAAGATTAATATTTTAGTAGACTTTAATTTTTGATTATTTAAAGACCCAAAAGTAACTATCTTGTGAACTTTTACCTGTTTCCTTCCTCTCCCTCCCTCTCTCTCTAAAGTTTGTATTTTGGTCTGAATTTTCGCACCTTGCTTGCTTTTTGTCTCTCTTTTCATCTTTTTTTTATCCATTAGTGTGAGGTAAATATATATAAAAAAAGCTTCATATGGGTTGTTTCCCTTGTGCTGGAAAATCGAATAAAAATGGAAAGAATCAGCTTCCCATCCACAACAACACCTTTGATCATCAGATCCCTTCTACTTCAGGTTCTTATTACTCTTATGTCAAAAAAAAGATCTGATCTTGAAATAAAATATTAAGTGAATCTTTAAAAAAAAGATTTGAGTTTGACCAATTTGTTTAATTGTTTGGACTTTCTATTTAATTTCTGGGTTTCCAATGTTTACTGTGATCATATATAGGGTTTTTAATATACATATATTTATATATATTAAGTACTTTTGTATGTGTTTATTTATTCTTTTAGAGGATTTTGCTATGGTCAATAGCTTATATCAGGTATAGCTTATAACTGATTTTTGGTTCTTCATGTTGCTGTAGTCTAGGTTTGAATTGTCTTGAAAGAATATCGAATTCGAGTTAGTCGAATAGGCTTTAGTATACTATTCTATCTATTTGTTAGAGAAAGAAAGCTGCAAATGGAACAGCTTCTCTTTGTTTTCCATGGTAAAAGTATATAAATTATGGTTTCGAGAAGGATAGTAATATAAGCTGTCTTTGGCCTCTGCTGCTGTTGTGGTAGTGTTGAATGTTCCGAAATCAGTTTTCAACGTTGTAGACATGAATCTTCTGTGTGTGTGTTTTCTGTCACGGTAGAGAATCCGAAGGTGAGTTCTGCAACAAATGCTAAGGAGGCTACCAAGGATGGGGAGTCGGATCACATTGCCGTAGGCACTTTTAGTTTTCATGAATTGGCTGCTGCAACGAAGAGTTTCAGAGCAGATTGCCTTGTGGGTGAAGGAGGTTTCGGCCGAGTGTATAAAGGGCTGTTGGAGAGAAGTAACCAAGTATGTGTGCTGCAAGTTTTTCTTGTTTCTGATTACCTTGTTTTAGACTTCTAGTATATGTATTTCAACTCTTCTGTGATGTCATCGTACCGAAGAAACGGTTGTCTTAAGCCTTGTCCCCGGTTTTTCATAGGTTGTCGCGATCAAGCAGCTTGATCGTAATGGACTGCAAGGGAACAGGGAATTCCTTGTTGAAGTATTGATGTTAAGCATGCTTCACCATCCTAATCTTGTCAACTTAATTGGATATTGTTCTGATGGAGATCAGAGGCTTCTGGTTTACGAATTCATGCAGTTAGGATCTTTAGAAGATCATCTACATGGTACGAAAGCACCGATCATCTCTGTTCTCGACTTCTCGTGTCTAGGATCTTGGTTTCTGTTACACAATCGAATGTCATACTTGATACTAAAGTTTTCCCTTTGAGTTTCTGCTGTTAGATTAACTTTTTTATGCTTCTTTGCTTCTATATCAGATTTACCTCCCGACAGACGGCCGCTCGATTGGAATTCGAGAATGAAAATAGCTGCAGGTGCTGCAAAAGGGCTGGAGTATTTGCACGACAAAGCTAACCCACCGGTCATATATCGAGACTTGAAATGCTCAAACATTTTGCTTGGTGAAGGCTATCATCCGAAGCTATCTGATTTTGGCTTGGCCAAGTTGGGTCCTGTTGGAGATAATACTCATGTATCCACTAGAGTGATGGGGACCTATGGATATTGTGCTCCCGAATACGCAATGACCGGTCAGCTTACGTTGAAGTCCGATGTTTATAGTTTTGGGGTTGTTCTACTCGAAATCATTACCGGAAGGAAAGCTATAGACAATTCGAGAACTGGTGGTGAGCAAAATCTGGTTGCCTGGGTAAGATACCTATACCTTGCTTTCATATTCCTGACAAGGCTAAGACACTTCATGTTTCAGCGTCTCGTGTTAGTATTTTTATATGAAATTTGGATGTTGTTGAACAGGCTCGTCCTCCGTTTAAAGATCGAAGAAATTTCGCAGAAATGGCTGATCCGTTGCTTCAAGGACAATATCCGGTGAGGGGTTTGTACCAAGCTCTATCTGTGGCTGCAATTTGTGTTCAGGAACAGCCTAATATGTGGCCGCTTATAGCGGATGTCGTGACTGCACTCACTTATCTTGCTTCTCAAAAGTATGATCCTGAAACTCGGTCGGCTCAAGGACTCCGCACTGGTTCTGCCACTCCGAGAATGAGAAGGGAATGATACCAACTTAAGGGAACTAAGGATTATATGTGAGATTTTACGGCCAAGCCGCATCACGACATTCATCCTCACCGTTGCCGATACACCTGGTATTTTTACAGTTCCTTCCTGTGACACCATTTTGTCATGTCCTCTTCTCTTCATTTTTGTCCAACTTCTTTTACTGTAAATTTATCTTCTTGCTAGATTTTGCTTACAGAAAACTACAATGAGGTATTTTATAGTTTTTTTTTTCACAGAAAACTTGCAGTCTGAATATATATATATATATATGACATTTCAAAATAATATCTTCATTACATAACAACTGAGGCATCTGAGTCATAGATTTGCAGATTCCTGTTGCTTCACCTATATATTACATGCATATATGCGTCTCCATCTCTCCAAATATACATAGATACATACATGCATATACACATACATACATACATACATACATTTATACATGTATACATATAAACTATTCAAGTAGTGTTAATAATAATTATAGATCGAAGCTATGGCTGTTGAAATGGAAAATGGTGTCATGGCGGTGTCTCCTCATGTTGTGTGACCTGATTTCTTTAGCAACACTTGATTGTAGAGTAGGAGGACCACAAACAATCACTCCTACATCAACATTACCCCATTTCCTGTTTGTGGTTGCAAATATTTCTGCGAAATAAAAAAAATGAATCAAGTCGAGAACGATCACTCAGACTTGGATGTCGATGCTAGATACGTGTATGCGTTCGACACGAGAGTTAATTTTAAAGTTTTATTATGGCACTGACCTTTGAAGTCTGGTCTGGTACCATATTGAATGATGGTTGAACTTGAAAGATTCGTCTGACTCGAATATTTTTCTGCAACAGTTTCAACCTTTGTCCTGTCATTTTCTTGTTCAACCTTTGCAGAAACCCTTTTCTCCCAAAGGTGCCATAAACCGATCACAAGACCGCCGAAGATTACAACACTTGCCACCATGCATATGATGAAAAGAAGACCAAGGTACCACCAGGTAGATACGTCGTAAGGATTTATGTAGAAAATCCGTAATAAAGCCATCAAAACAATAAATCCGACAGTCGAGATAATAACGTATAGGCCCGACCATACGTTGTTTCCAGTGCCAACCAATGGTGACATACTACGGCCGGAGAAAGGGCAGGAAGAGTTTGATGCCACATGAACCTTACCTTCTTCCTGCAGGAAAAAAACAATGGCAAATAAAATAAGAAAATGGCATGGCTTGTGTTTGAAAGCAAAGCATAAGTACTGATCAGAAACTAGACATACCAACGAAGGCTCGGATTCTCGAGTGACATAGATATTGATCTCGAGGCTTAGTTTGTCGGAGAAGAAAGGACAAATTGATTCCATGTCGACAGTGGAAAGAAGAGGGAGCTCATCTGACTTTTTAACAGCCCAAACAACCATAATCCTTCTTGGAAGACATGGCTTTCCATCGTTAACACGATGGAGGATATCGCTTAAGATCGCCAAGAATGGTGAAATTCCGATACCACCTGCAACTAAGATCAGGTTCTCATACCTGTGAAAAACAAGATCAGATTCTCATTCACGTTAAAGCTGAAAGAGAGGAAAGATATGGGGCTACATACATCAAATGGTATGGTGATTCATGTCCGTATGGTCCCTCAACGGAAGCTGTTATTGTGGTTTTGGTAACCTTCGACGGTTCTGTCTCGGACATCCGTAAGATACTGTCCCTCAAATTTATTGTCCACTTTCCGAGAACCTTTATGAGAATAGCAAGATGATGTTTGCCGTCTAGAGGACTCGACGAAACGCTGAAAGGGTGCCACTGCAACCACGATAAGTCTCGAACTTGAAGAAAAATAAAACTGAGTGCATTGTACCGCAAACCTACATATTTCAGTCCAAAAAATAATGAGAACAGTAGTGTCATAGATATCTCAAGGAAACTACAAATTTGTGAAGATCATTATGTTCTTACTTTGAGGTTTTGAGAGGACCAATTCAACTGTTCCACAGGGAAGGCACTTAGCCGAAAGTACATCAACGGTTGTTCGTGATTGGCAGAAGCGGAGGAAGCGGTCGAGCATGAAAACAAATATCGCTCCGGCGACGATGCTGAAAACGAAATCACCGACATGCAATGCCAAGAAGACTACAAAGACGACATACAGTTGATGTGTATAGAAGAACAACTCGAAGTAGTCTTTCCTCACTGGATGAAGCGATGTAACCCACATACACAAGCCGGCTAAAAGGCTGATAACTCCGGGTAAATTAGCAATACCGACTCTTTTCCATTGCAATAACTGCACAGAAGATTTATCAAGGAAACAGTTTAGCCATTAACTTCAACAGCTTTTGCAGATGTTTATGTGTGTGTATGTATACATAGAACAGTGTTCCTTCACTAGTGAACGAGTTAAATCCGAAAGAAAACCGAACACAAAGACTCACTTCCTGCACTAGTGTTCCTTTTATTGCCCATGCAATTACATAGAACAGTCCATGGAGTGTAAAGAGCATCATGGTAAGATGTCCCAGCCATACATGATATCTCGTAGCATGCTCGAAAGGGATGTCTATAAGACGAAGAAGAAGCGAACCCCTCGAAACCGGGAGGAACAAGAATATTAAGCAAAGTAATCCCAACATTCCAAATCGAAGTCCTGTCAGTTCCAGCAAAACTCGACTGAAAAAAGATGAAATTAGTCCTCAATGAACTTTCAGATGCTAGTATTGAAATTGTTGAAGTTGGTAAGAACATTGAAACCGATAAATACATGCATCTATCTATGTTACTAAGATTCGAGTATCCGATTACACATCACACACGAGTACTTCAACAAAAAGGAGTCGGAGTAGAAAATTGTTTACCCTTTGTCTGCAGCAGGAACATCGAGCTCGACTAAATGGTTAAGATTCCGCAAGGTGTAAGCATACATCGCCCATATGACAAACACAACAAAGAGGATTATCCCAATGAGTTCAGCTGCAGAAACAACACCAAATGGTCCATCCACAAGAACAGGGAAAGTCCATAACCGAAACCCGGGTTTCTTTAAACTCTTCCTATATAAACAATGCCAAAATGTTCAAGTTCATCAAACCAACATACATAATCACATCAATCTAACACCTTCGATAGGTGTTGATGATAAAAGAAACGAGATTGATTGTATTTGATTAATTGGTCATATCGATAACATGACGAAAATGACTCATGATATAATTATTCTCGTTAAAATTCTATAACACGGTTAAAAAATGAAACATAAAAACGTGATACTATGAAGTTATTAGATGAATCTTGTTCACTACGTCATTCGTGATTCAATTAATCTGATCCGTTCATCTTTAAATAACTACTTAGTAACTACCCTTTTTCTAATTACACGTAAGAAAGATCCGATGATTCATCTTGAATAAAAAAGACGAGATAAACAAATCTAATTGATTAAGATCACATAAGACGTGATGAACAAGGTTCATCAAATAATTTTTCTTAGTGTTAGATATGTTTTTATATTCGAGTATGAGGCATACATATTTTTCTTATTTTTTTATATAACATCTAAATTATTTATATATCCTTTTATTTATTTAAGATAATATACATTTAAATATATTTAAATTTATATATTTAAGATATAATAATAATAATATAATAGATTTAAAAGTTAATCTAATATTTTTTTTCATAATTTTCTGACACGTATTAAGTATTTCACAGCATCATGTTTGCTATATTCTTCATATATTAATTAATATTCCATAATCATTAAATTCATTTATATTTCTTTGTCCCTACAAATTTCTTTTTCAACTCCTCAATTATTGATATAAGATTTTAAGGTTTTTTTAAGCTCTTGAATTTCTTTAAAAAAATTAATTGAATTTTAAAATATTTTTATATTTTATTAATATTTTTATATTAATAAATTAAATTATTTAAACTTTTATGATTAATTTAGACTATTATTTTTTAATAAAAATTTAAGATATCACGTGATATTTACATTTAAAAATATATATTTTAAATTTTTATAAGTATTTTAGAATTATTAAAACTTAAAAATTATTTTAATAAAATGAAAAATTCTGAAAATTCCAAATGAAAATATTATACTTTATAAAAAATATTATGTTATATATTTTTTATATTAATAAAAATAAATTAATAAAATATTTAAATATAAAAAATTAATTAAACATATTTTTGAACCCACCACCGATTCCAACAATCCTTTGATCTGATAAATTTAAGTTATTTAAATTTTATATTATAAATTTATTTGATTTTAATGGATCCTATTTATTTTCGTAGTATTCGTTTCACGTTTATGTCATTCAAATTTTAGATTTATTGACGGAATTAAAGTTTATTTTTGTGGACATTAAAATTTTAAGAAAACAATTCCAAGGAATTTATTTAATAAATTTTAAACTTACGATTTTTTATATTTTTGTTATAATTATTTATATTAAATTATTAATTAATTAATTTAAATCAAATATTATAAAATTTTAATAATAATATTTTTGATTTAGTTTACTTTAATAAATATTGTTTAAAGTAGCTAACGTCTTGCAAGTTGTAGTTTAGTCACTAAAATTTTAAGTTATTTGAGTTGATGTATTATATTTTATAATTTATATTTTATTTAAATTTTTTATTTGAATCAAATTTAAGAAATTTGAGTCATGTCGAGTTAAATTTTTAAATTCTTATAAAAATTTAATTATAATTATTTGTTATAATATGATTTAATTATAATTTAATTTATTCATATTTTTTATATATGGTAATATTTTAATATTTTATATATAGATATATATCATAAAAATTTAAGAGATTTATCTTGAACTTAAAATTAAATTCTCTAATTATTAAAAATTTATAGTTATTCGAATTTTTATTTTATGACTCAAACTTTATTTAAGTTTTTTTGAGACGAGTTTATGAAATTCTAAGTCAAGTCAAGATGAATATTTTTTCTTCGAATTAAATCAATTCAAATTATTTAATTTTTTAGTCGAATCGAGTTTTACTCACCTAGAGTAATCAAAATAGGTCACTGTTTAAAATTTAATGTTAAAATTGAATATTTTAAAAGTTAAGTAGCCAAAATAAATCACAGAACAAAGTTGAGTGATGATTTAGGTATTTACCCTTTTTATCTGTTTCAGCAATTGTCGTCAGTGTTCGCAGAATCTATGCTGCTATATTGTAGTCTCAATGGCGCTTCTTTTCATCGTCCATTCAGATCAAGCTACGTCATCTCTTACGCCAACTCCTCGACGGCACGGTCAAGCGCCGAGTCAGCCATGGCAGCAGCACCCAATTCAGTCCGAGTCGCCGCCGCTCAGATGACCTCCATCAACGATATCGCCGCCAATTTCTCCACTTGTTCGCGCCTCGTCAAAGTAAAGATAATATTCACAATGCTTTCATTTTCAGTATCATTAATTTGAATAATCTGTATGAAATTTGTAATTATTTTACGATTTCCTTCGTAGATCAAAGCTTATTCCTTATATTCTTTTACAAGTTATTTGATCATTTTAAGAAAACGTGAATTTAGATTGTAGCAAGCAATTTTTTTTTGAAGAATTAGAAATTGAGAGAAGATCTGTATTAATTTTCTCATATTACATCGATTTAGTCTTTGATAATTGCATTTTTACTTTATAGTCACAATTTAGGGAAATATAATAGGGTTTTGGTGTTTTAATGTATATTATTGGCTGAATTATATTTCTGGGTTTGTTTGATTTTGAAGGAAGCAGTTTCAGCTGGGGCAAAAATGATTTGTTTGCCTGAAAATTTCTCCTATGTGGGTCAAAAGTCTGGGGATAGTCTTTTGATTGCAGAACCTTTAGATGGACCAATAATGCAAAGATATTGCTCTTTAGCAAGGTACTGGCTGTTATTGCTCTTATTTTCTCTTGGATTGTGTTTATTGTATATGCCACATTTGTATTTCCTTTCACAATGTTTAGCTTTTTGCCTTTTGGTACTTGGACTTGGGTGCCAGGGCGTGTGCCGAATGTGTATACGACTTGCATGAATTTACTTGTTTTTCAAGAAAAATATATATTTGGGGAATCATACCTTTATACCCACTTTTGATTATGTGAACACATGTATTTTAAGGAAAATGAGAAGTACGCAACATTGCTAATGTTGGTTGAGTTCTTTGTTTTTCTTGAACTGTTCGTATTGGACATGAGTATTAGGATTTAACTTTCCAAAATTCCTCCCAATGCATGAAAGACCTCGGAGACGTACTTGTATCAAACACTCACATTCGAGTTTGAGAAATATTCATAATTTGTCACTTACTGATTACTTTTGATTAACTTTATTGCGTCCTTAAGAGAAGGGAAAAAAATCAATGAATAATTATTGGCAATTGGATCCTTCTTCACTTCTTTTAATTACATTGAACGACTTTGATTGTATTTTAGTGTTGATTATCTGCACACAATGGCAGAGCCACATTTAGCCAAAGGGTTGTCAGTTGACACCCCATTCTTTTTATTTCTTTATAAATTTTACATAAAAATACTAAAAATAAAATTGACACAACTTTTTAAAAAAATGATATCGCTTTAAAAGAGTATTATGCATTATTTTTTTAAAATTCTGACACCGCAATCTAAATTTTTGGCTCCCCTCATATCTGCACATAATAAATGATTTTGAGTTGTTGAGATTGACTTAGTTGATATGAATGCAGAGAATGTGGCATTTGGTTGTCCCTAGGAGGTTTCCAAGAGAAAGGACCTGATGATGCACGCTTGCGAAACACACATGTTATAATTGATGATGCCGGCAACATTAGGAGCACTTACAGTAAGATACACTTGTAAGATGCTTATATTTCTCTGAGACACTTTTTTTTTTCCTTTCATTTTCAACCTGTCGTATTATGAAACTTACTGAGTTATAAAAGCTTCTGTAATTTGTTGGCTATTGAAATGAATATAATAGATTAACAACATTGTTTCAAAGTAACTTCATCTGCCTGTGTGGGTGTATACATATATGAATACATGATATAATTAGACTTTTTAAATTTGACATGACATTTCTCCTGTTATCTTGTTAATATGGGTTTATTGACATCATGTTCTTGATATATTGGAAGATTTGATGTGGATGTTCCTGGAGGAGCAGTGTACAAGGAAAGCAGCTTTACTGAACCAGGTTAACTTTTCATATTGTTATGCATTATTGGTCCAATCTGATTTTATATTTCATGATTCTTGCTATGGATCTGAGTCCCGATGAATGTATAAGTGATTCAATTGGTTGGTCTTTTGATTTCTTGTGAATCCCCTGAAAGAGTATAACCAATGATTTTATTTAGAATATTAGAGTAGCATGTTCCTGCATTTTCAGAGAACAAGCCATTTTTGTTTGCAAGAGAACTATTTTCTAAGCTCTATCTAATCAATACTATCATGTTTCCAGGGAAGGATATTGCTGCAGTAGACAGTCCTATCGGACGTTTGGGATTGACTGTCTGTTACGACTTGAGATTCCCAGAACTTTACCAGCAGTTACGGTTCCATCACGATGCACAGGTGGGATCGGACCTCCACAGTCTACACCTTTCTGTACGATCACTTTTATTAATGTTGTAAAAATTTCTCCATGTAATATGTTTTGTAGGTCATATTGGTACCTTCAGCTTTCACCCCAGTTACTGGTCAGGCACATTGGGAGGTCCTTCTTCGTGCTCGTGCGATCGAGACTCAGTGCTATGTACAAAATCCATTTCTATTTTCCACCGCACTTTTACTTAATTTTTTTTTTCACTCTAGAATGATAAATTTAGTTCGTTGATGAGCCAATCTTCCAATCTATTATCACTTCTTGTTGTATGCTTCTTACTTTCCGAGAATGACAAGAAAATTCATTATCAGGTCATTGCTTCTGCTCAAGCTGGAAAACACAGTGAGAAAAGAGAAAGCTATGGTGAGACTCTAATAATCGATCCATGGGGAACAGTAGTTGGCCGATTACCAGGTTAGATGGAGTTCCACTTCTGGTAATTGAATTCTGTGTGGTCGTTTCTTATGTTACTCGGACTCGGATGTTATTGTCAAATACAAGTATCTGTCCAAAATGAGTTCATTTAACCTTTCTTCATATATATCCCAAAATTTTAAGAAAAATGAAGAATCGGAGCAATGTAGATTATTTCCTCGGAACAACTTAGTAATGAATTGAATTACCTTTTCATCACTTCAGTGACATTATTTTTTTTTCAGATCGACTATCGACTGGGATCACCGTAGCGGACATTGATTTCTCTTTGATAGATTCAGTGAGGGGAAAGATGCCAATTGCAAAGGTTAATTCCTAACTATTTCTTTTAAGGTTCCTTAGACATCGAATGCCAATTTCGAAAGCTGCATCTCATTATACTGTTTTCGCTGTTATTTCTCAGCATCGGAAACCATTCGACTTCTGGAGACCTACACCCTTATGATTGTCGAAGACGATCCCCTTTCGCTACCGTTCGTATGCAAGTCAAGCCACATCAAACCCCTAATGCACTCAAAGGAAGGCATGTTAGTTCATTAATGTCTTCAATAGTTTCTCCATAGTTTCAAAGGATTGTTCTTCAATTCTGTTTCTTACAGTTTTCTGCTAAACTATATCATTGTGATTCTTTTATGTAATAAAACTTTAAAAATTACAACTTTAATGGTTCCTAGTTTCGACTCTTCATTTTTTTGAAATATTCATACCCATCTCGGACACGTAATCATATATCGAATTTCTTAAAAAATATAAAATTTTTTGTATATACCGAGTTTCTTGTACCCTAAGAAAGAGTAAGATCACATTTGTATACCATGGAATACTAATTCAAAAGAACTCAAAATTCTATCAGAAATGGTAGAGAGAGGGGATTGAGTTGGTGTAGTTTCTATTAATGTTTGTCTTCTGAAAAACAGAGATGATTCATTCTCGGCGAAAAAACCCGAACATACATGTATTTTGGGAAGAAGGCAATAAGAAAAATTCATTAGCACGTTTGATATATGAAATGCCTTGCATGTCGGATAGGCTTATATATCGACTAATTCTATAATTCGGATTAAGTTCGGATCGAGTTTCTGTCTACTTGGAAATTCATAAAAAAATGTTAGTTGAACGATATTTAAAGATTTAATTTTTGTACTTAAAAAGTAAAAAAAAAAGTATTAAGCAAATTATGATGGATGATACTTTTATTCTGCTTGTGTCTGAAAACCAATCAGCAAGGAATCAGCTTCCTCTAGAAAACCAGCCATGACTACGTGGATTTTGCTGAATATATTCTCTTTGTCTACTTATTTTTCATTGGTCAGAATTATGTATTTAGATAATGTTTTTCTCGGAAAAAAAATCTTATGTATCGGTGATGAAAATTTTATTCTTCGTGTATTGGTTTAATCTAAAGTTTAGAAATTTATGATTAAGGCAGAGATTTAAATCGTAATTGTGTTCGTTTTTTTAATTATTGGTGATTAGGATTTTATGTTATATCTTATATTCGTATTCGAATATATATCAAATACAAATATTTTAATACCATCATGTCACCTTATTCTTGAAGCCATGACGCTAAGCTATTGCATCATCTCTCACTGTAAAACCCTGATTTCATGCTCAATAAATATCAAAGAAACTAAGACACCCAAGTTCCTAAGAGAAACAAGACGGGTCATATTTCTCAAGGGTTATCTTCCATGTATGCTCATCCTCGTAGCCAAGCCGAAGTCGGTAACTAACGAGCATCGATGCCGACAAGAGCCAGCAGCAGCAGCAGCCTCCACAGGAAAGTTACCAGAGCTCCGATCAACATCAGGCTATGATAGTCCCTAACAAAGTTGCCTCGGACAAAACTCCTGACGCAAATTTAAAGACATGTTGGAGGTAGTGTTCCATCCTGTGATAAAAGACCTTTATCTTATCTACGGATGAAAATTGTTAGTCCGAATGAAATAAATACGTATGCGTGTTAGTTTATCGTTCTAAGTCTAATGTGTGTACTAAGCTTAATTTCATACCTATGATCCTTTCACGATAACAAGCCCCGAATGGTCTATCCTGGAACACCATAGGATTGATGTTGCCTAGGGGATTGCAATGGTCAGGTCGGTTTTTGGCCGTCCTGATTCCGACTCGAAAAATAAGTTACTATACTCGATTTCGATCCTTGAATATTACATATCCTGCCTTGCACCGAAAACGTAAAAATCTAAATCTGGCCTTGTCTCGCCCCAAAAGGTTATACTGAACATGGCTCACCCTCGACCCAAAATAATTATTAATAAAATAATATATATTATATAAATATAATTTAAAATATATTGTGTTGAGTCAAGTTGGAAGATTTTTACGCTAAAATCGCCCGTCCGCCTCGATTTCTTTTAATCCTAGAACCCGTCCCACTTCGATACCCGAATTCAAAATAATTGTCTAATATGACTTAAATAATAATAGTTTACTTTAATATTTTTATTGTCTCAATTTGATCTAAATTTAAAATAATTCAATAAACTAACATGAATATAATTTTTAGCCATTAAAATTTTAAAATTATAAACTAATCATTAAAATTTTAATTTAATTATAAAATAACTCAATAGCGATAACTTTTAATAAGTTTAAAGATCATCATGTAACATTTTGATAAGTTATTTTTTAATGATGATCTCGTAACTAAATTAAAATTCTAATATTTTTTTATAATTTTTAAAACTCTATTGCCCAAAAAATCATTTCAATTATCTTTAGTGATTATTATTATGATTTAACCTAAAATCATTATAAAAATAATTCATTTTCTAAAAATAATTTTATTTTTTTGAAAATTACTATTTCTAATAAATTATTATTTTTAAAGGAAATTCTTTACACCACAGAATGAATGAATGCAATAGAATTCTATTTCTATAATTAATTAATTTAATTGGTATTTATTAATATCGAAGAAAAATCTAACGGATTTTTAAGAGGACGGAGCATGTGTGGGGTCCAATGACGTCACATCTTTCCATCTAACGTCGTCGTTTTGTTCTTCTTCGTCATCCGAACGAAAATACAATCGGTATTGGAAGAACATTTCCCCAATTTCCGTCTAATTCAAAATCCGAAACCCTAAAGTTTCCGAAAAAGAAACGAAATGTCGTGGCTGAAAACGGCGGTGAGCAAAGCGGTGGAGGCTGGGAACACCAGTAATATCACGCGGAACCTTAAAAACTATGCCGATACCGTTGTTCATCATGCCGGTCAAGCTGTCGCCGGAGGAGCCAAGCTCTTTCAAAATCGCATTGTAATTTCTCTCTCTCTCGCTCTTCATTTTTGAAGATTACGTGTTTGCATTTTGAGTTTTGTATGTCGTAATTTCAGGCTGGATGTTTATTAGTTTGAAGGTTTTGTATTGCATGTTGGCATTTTCCTCCTTAATTTGAAATTTTGGAGTAATTTTGTGAAATGATTTGTTATCATTAAATTGCGATGTTTTAGTTTTTTAGTGTTTTCGTTTAGGTTTTCAATTGATTGATTTTTTGTTGTTGTTAAATTAGAAGATGATGATATGCTTGTAATAATCTAAAACACGTTTTTTTCCCTATCAAAATGCGATTTAAAATTGAACTATAATTCCAGAAATTTGTCTCGTTGGCGGAATAAATTCATTTTTCTTTTTCTATATACCGTCTGCTTTTATCTACATATATTGGTGTTTTTCTCCATTTTATTGGATTTGGCAATTTCTCTTTCAAATAATGATCCTAAGAAGAAAATTTGATTGAATGTCAAATCTGACTTGTAATGTTGTAAACTGGTATTAACTAAGAGCTTTAGGATCTAGTCGGTTATCATATTAAAGCGAGCTAGTGTTTCTCACTTGATTTAAAGCACTACTGGTTAGTTTGTCCCCCCCCCCCCCCCCCCCCCCTTTTACTTTTAGAAATTCTTTTTCGTTGTTATATCTTATAATGTTTGTTACTGGACTTGCTTAAGTTGCATAGTTATGCAGGGGTCTCGCAGTTTCAGGAGTTTAAGGCAAACTGTGAAAAGATTGGAGGAAGCAGCAATCTCTTGTAGGGGTCCTGAGAGAGCTATGCTGATAAGAAGATGGTTGGTTGCACTCAAAGAAATTGAGAAGTTATCTGAAGTTTCATCTGAAGGAAGTGGAAAGAGCGTCGAGCAAATTATTGTTTCTGATGAAGTAAAGGAGAAACCGGAGAGGTCATCAATGGTCAGTTATTCATTTTTTTAACAAAAACCAAATTGTATGCACTATGCAGTGGCTTAGGTGTTAGGTTAAATAGTATAGCATTAAATTATCTATTGGGTTTATTTCATGAGTTGGGTTAAATAGTTTAGTATACCTTATCATTGTATCCTTATATTCCCTTTGAAGCGAATTATTATTGGTTGGGTTTTGAAACTAATGCTGTTGACCGACTGTTGTGTGCCTTAAATAGGTTCGAATGCTAAAATAATGCTACATTTCAAATAAGTTTCTTGGATCATGACTTTTGCTTTTGGTTATTTTTAATCATTGATAGGTTTTGTATTATGACTCTGACATTGGAGGTGCACCAATGAATTTTCGAGAGGTTTTCCTTCAAAGCCAGGCTTTGGAGTTCATAACAATATCTATGGTACGATTTGATAGCTTGGTCATTTATTCATATTTTCTTTCTAATCGATGTGTTAAGATAGTGCAGAATCTTGAATATATCATATACCTTTTTAATCTTCTGTTTCCATGCTTTGCTAGCATAGTTATCGACTAATTTCATAGAGGATTAGAGATTAGATGAGGGTTTGGAAAAGTCAACATTTGTGGTATGATCATTCTGGATTTAAATCTTGTACAGGAAAAATGATAAATAATCACGATAGATCATTCAAATAAAATAAAAAAATAAAATATTTTATCACGGACCTTGTGAACTTTTTTGACTTTTTTATTGATAACCGAATAATGGTTTTCCAAATGAAAACAAATGGATTTAGCTCCTGCACTTTATAAGGCTTACAACGACTGTACTGGAAATTGCCCTTAGGCTAAAGTTCCATGCATTATGACCGAAAGAGCTTATTATCTCCAAAAAGCATCCAACCTTTTTATGGCAGTTTTATGTTTTTGGAGTGTCTGGTCATTGAAGTTAGTGCTGGTTATCTCTTTTCTATGATTCAGATTGTTGAAGCGCCAAATGAGGAAGAGATTTCTCTGCTCCAGCAGATGTTTCGGTAAGTCCTCTCACTTAATGACTATTGCTTTATTATAAACCGGAAGACCAACATTGAGGTATTGCCGTCAAAAAGTTTAAAATTGACTGTTTCTAACATATGTAGAACGGTTTCAGTTTCTGCATCTTCTTCTAGGTTTTGTTTGGGTTAAGTGAGACAAATAATTTATTATTATGAACATTTAGCCTGAAAATTAAATTGGATTTTAGAACTCTCGTTTTATTAAATAATAATACCTGCAGGCGCTGTCTTACTGGAGGGAAAGAAGTTCACAATGCTGTAGTCAGCAGTGTACAGGATCTAGCTTCTGCCTTTTCTAGCTACCAAAATGAAGTGCTGGTAACTTGTTGAACCTATGCTACATTCAGGATGCAATTTACAAAGATACAAATTATAACATATTACCCCTGCCAAAATATTTCCAAACATTGTAATTTACAGGTGAAACAGGAGGAACTGCTTCAATTTGTTCAAAGTGCTATAACAGGGTTGAAAATCAATACAGATCTTTTAAGGTGATTCAAAACAAAGACCTTCCATTTCCGCTCCTTCAGCCTATATTATAACATATGCACTTTACTGTTATGTTTTCTCTACTTTGGCTTTGGGTTCTCAATTCATGTTTCTGACAATGCCAAATTCTTGTGTATTTTGGGCCAATGTTACTTTGGCTCCTCTTTTCCCCTAAAATACCCATGTCTAACACTCATATCCAGCATCAATTTGGATCTGGCATAAGGGTATGATTCTCCAACTATATAATATATTTTTGAAAAATTAGACATTACTCGCGCGTCGGTGATGCAAGTATCTGACACTCACTCCCGATTCTGAGTAACTTAGCTTTTGGCAGTATCTAATTGAAATTTTCCTTCCTAATTAAGGCGTGAATTAAATGAGTTTCAACTTGAAATGTAGCATAAATGTTGTTTCCTGATATTTGGTTGTTTCAACTTCTAATATCTAGCTAAAATGCCTCCGTTAGGCGTGAATTAAATTTACTTTTGATTATATTTTGCATGTGCCAAATTTTCATCTATCTTAGCATAAATCTACCTGCTCTTCCTATTTTAATAAAGTAGGAATTGCTATGGTGATTTTTAGTTCCTGTTGGTCTGTAGCCACCATGTTTGCCATAAATTTTTAGGATTTTGATGTCTGAGGTGCTTGATTGATAGACTTGCTGAAAAAGAGAAATTAACATTTCTTCTATCTCCTGTGACAGAACGGATAGTGAAGCTTCTGATTTGAAGAAAAAACTCAGTAAACTGAGCACACTAGAAGGTCATGATAATGCATCCGACAGTACCACTAAAGTGACTATTGAGGTGAGCAGTGAGCTTGATTTGAGTTATGGTAAACTTTGCTTGTCCTTTTTGTGGTAGTATGGAAGCTATAATGTGTTGTATTGTCTCTGAAGGAAAGCTGACTACCGTATCTTTGTAATAGGCTCTGAAAGAAGCACTTGCAGTTATACGGAACTGTTCCACATTGGAAAAGATTTTAATGAAAAAGAAGTCTTTAAACAATGGAGATTCTCCCGAGCTTCATTCTCTAAAGGTAGAAATTTATTGATATTTGGTTGTTTCCTGATAATGTTGTAATGAGCTTGAAATATGTATGACAACCTGCTTTCTGTTGAAGTTTGCTTCCTCTGTTTAAAATATTTAATTTAGGATTTATTACCTTTTTGCAATTCAAGCTAAAAATTTAAAAATGGGTATCTGTTTTCTCAAATGCAGCAGTTCTTGGGGCATCAGTTTGAAATTTGCTGCTTTATATTGTTTCATTGATCAGGTTGATAAGTTGAAGGTCTTATCAGAATCTCTTGCCAGCTCTTGTGCAAAAGCTGAGAAACGAATTTTGGATCACAGGTACTTTTAGATTAAAAAAATAGTGTCATTCTGAATTATATTTGATTTTATCAATGCAATTACTTTAGATAAAAATTAACAGCTCTTAATACATTGTTTTATATTAAAGGGTTAATTCAGCCCCAGCTGATTCTTGCTTTCCTTAACATGTATCTCAGTAGGTACTATAAGAAAATTTGCAGTTACTGATTTCCAGTGCGAAATTGTGAAATGTACTGAGACCATTTTTAGATATCTTCTATTTGAAAACCTATGAGGAAGTATGAAGCATTGTCAATTAAGCAAACATGGATTGATACTCTTAAGTCTTAACTGATGACCAGATTTCATGGTTGCTTTAAAGGACGTCTGCTGAAGTCTTTGGTGTGATTTTATATTTCTTATGTCTTATGTATGACCTTTGACCTAATTTCTTTCTTGTTGATCTTATTTATTATTAATGAGGAAAATGTTATCATTGGGTGTTCTCATTGACAAAAATGTTTTTAATCCGGTCTGGTGATTTCTTGGGGTGCTTGCGTGGAATATTTCTACTTATACTTGAAGAGATATCTGGATTTTGGATGAAATCCTTGAAGACAACACTGAAGCAAGACATAAAGCAATCTGAGAATATGTTTATAACTGATTCTGCTTTTTTAATCATTATTATTATTGCAGACTTCAGAAGGAGGCGGCCCTAACTGTTCGTGTGGCCAAAGCAACTGAAGCTGAAGGAAAAGAGAAGGTTGTATGCTTGCACTGATGTGTTCTCTGTATGCACTGCTATAGAAAGGAAAATTTATCATCTTGCTATTTAGGTTGGAGTATATTTGATTGCAAGAAATTGTCTCTGGAATTTGATTGCTAGCTGATTTCTTACTCTGTAGTCTGTATGATCAAATGTGTTGTCAAAATCAAGACTATTTTAGTTAGATCCACTGCAGAACATTTTCATGCACTTCCTAATCCTACATCTTCTAGTCAGTGCCTTCAAGAATAAGGCTTAAACAAACGACATGACAGGTTTAATTTTGGAACATATCAAACTATTTCCATCTAAGATTGGCATTTGAAGGATTAGTTCCTTATTTCAATGATTTTATGCATCATGGTACTGCATAGCAGTGATATAGTAGTGTTAGATTTCATCATATGCTGTTCAAAAAGTCTCCCAGGGGATATTGGTATTGGTTAGGACATGAAACTCAATTCATGGGTCTTAGTTAAGTGATTAGCATAGGACTTTTAGTAAGAGTTCTTATTAAATATTACTACTAGTGAGAATTTTATTATAAATACTATGCTAGAGGATTATTAGGGAAGTGGTTATTATTATTAAGAAAATTTTAATAAAATCGGTTGCTGGAAAATCCCAGAACCTTTTTTATCCCTAATTCAATTAGGTTTATCATTTTGTTTTTCAATTTCTATAGCGGGTTAATATTTCCCCTCCATTAGTAGCCTAAGCATTAAGGCGAAATGCATTTCCATAGATACCTAAAGAATAATATAAACTGTGAAAATAAAAGAAGAAAAGTTTCATCTCTTTAAGGTTTATTGTTTATTTTTGCCTAAAATTGGTTGCTTGTGACTTTTAGTGATTTAATGTTTTAGATGAGAAATGTGAAATTTTCTTCTAATGAACAATATCCAGGAAATAGTAGCTGAGATTTCATTGCTCGAGAGACAAAAGGATGAACTTGAAGCAGAGCTGAAAAAGGTTATTCTACTGCATTCTGTAATGAGGGGTTATTATTTCAAATTATTAAGTAGTGGAACTCCCAAACAACCATGTAAACTAGGCAGGTTGGAAAACTTTAGGTTTTAAGCCTCCTCCAAGTTCATGCTGCAGAAAGTTATATCCGTTTTTAACTACCTTCTGTGTAAAATGGTGGATCTGGCCCCATTAACATGTTGGTGAAACATTTGTAGGTTAATATCTCGTTGGCTGCTGCTAGTGCACGTCTACGGGATGTCCGGGAAGAAAGAGATCAATTTAATGAAGCTAACAATGAGGTTGTTGCCCATTTGAAAATGAAGGTGCGTGTCTGTATGTTTTCCCTTATTTTTATATTAATTTTATAAAGCTGTAATGCATATAAATTACTCCATCTTGGTAATTTTATCCCCTGTCTTGTGGTTCAAACTTCAAATATCTAAGAATTCTTTCTGATATGTTAACAGGAAGAGGAACTTTCAAAATCCATTTCTGCTGGTAGAGTAGAAGCTGAAGTTCTCCAAACATGGATTAATTTCTTGGAAGATACTTGGCTGATCCAATCCGCATATATGGAAACTAAGAACAAGCAAGTCAAGTATGTAATCTAACATTCTTTTGTTCTGTTGAATAGGACGATTATGTGTCTAATCTTAATTCTATTAATTTAGTTCTTACAATACTGGATTCTGTCTACTTTTTGGTTGATACTTGTTTGCATTTTCTAGTGAGGAATTGGAGCAACATGAGAAATATTTTGTGAACTTGGCCATTACTCTTCTCTCTGGTTACAAGGTATTCGATGCATTCTGTCAAGGAAACACTTTGTGAACATAAGTTGTTGTTAAGTCTCACCTTTCTTCCTTTTGTCTTCCTCTCTCTCTCGTGTTGTTCTTGTAATCTTTGTACTCTCTTGCAGAACGAGCTGAAGCCTGCCATCAGTCGTATCAGTAAATATGTAGAGAACCTGAAGAAGTTGAATGAAACGAAATCTAGATCCTTCGAAATTAAATAATTCCATCCTTTTTACTTTTACTGCAATTTCTAATTCTTGATTTCTGAAAAGACAGGTCAGGGAATTCATCTAACCCAAGGGATGAGGGTTTCAACGAATTAAACTCGAGGAAACATCTTGAGGAGGAATATTTGGATAATGAAGCCAGGGTACACTTAGCCCCACTTGTTTATTTTCTTTTAGAGATTTTATGCAACAACATAAATGAACCCATATATTGCTTAATTTATTTATTTTTCACTAGTTTTAAGCACTTTAAGTTTTAACCCCCCTTTTAATTCGAAGTCGGTCCAAACCTTCAGCTGTAGAGACAATTGTTTATTGATTCCTTGTTTCAGATTATAACTACTTTCAGTGTGGTGGATAGCATGAAAGAGCAGTTCGATAAGATTGAGACACATTCAAGGTTAGATACATACATTTTGCATGCAAAACACCCTTTCCAATTTTTATGTGGACTCCGTCCTTGCTTTTTCTCGATTCTTTCTAAATGAAAATTTTAAACCCATTTCCGACCTCCTATCCAGGGAAGAGGATTCTATGATTAGAGATCTATTTAATGACATTGTAAAGTTAAGAGCGGAATTCGAAGCTATTGATAGGCCAACTTTGGAAATAGAGACTCCAAAGCTTGATCTACCTATTGAGGATCTGCCGAAAACTCTGGAATCAACACGGCCCAAACCTGAAGCTACAGAAGATAATCCTGAAGCACAGCCTCTGCTAGACCCTGCTGCAGAATTGGCACAGCTGGAATCAGAGTTTGGGCAGGGTAGCCATGACTACTCGGCCGATGAGATAGGTGATTGGGAGTTTGATGAGCTTGAAAGGGAACTGAGATCTGGTGATTCCACGCCACGCAAATAGTCCAGGTAAATTAACCTTGTGGAGACTTGGTCAAAATTATCTGATGACATAATAGGCAAGCACTTGTGCTAGTATCACACGTATCGGTAATTCGGTATATATATAACCTGCAGAAAAACATGCATTTTAGGATCAAGCTTTACACTGTTTCCTCTGTAAAATTGTATGGGGTTTAAAATTTGTTCATTCTTATGTAAATACCTGTAATGCAGGAATTCATAGAAAACATGAATCTGTATTTGGTTTCGACTCTTAACACCGCATAATTCTCAAACTCGAATAATTTGTATGTCTGATATTAAAAAAAGGGTTGGTTTAGAGCTGATGTCCAAGGTTCAGCCTTCTCTGTACATAGTATGCATCTAGTACTAGTTTCTTCATATCTTTACCATAGTCATTTTCGGAAATGTCTCGGACACCGTTAATTTAGAGACATATTCATCACTTTTGGTGGGGGTTTCCATGTCTATAGTGAACCCCAATTAGAAAAAAAACATTAGTTGTAATGAAAAGAGTTTACTGATATAGAAATATGGAGTTTGTCTCATCTTTATCATAACACCATCATTTTGCAGGGGCCTCCATTGCTTTCAACAGAACCTAGTGGTGGATGGGAGGAAAAGAATTTCCCAACCCCCACTATCTCTTCCAAAAGGTTCTTTCTACCAACTGTAATGTTTCTGTTGCATAGTTTTCTCTGTTTTTGTTGGCCGGAGAACCCGCATCGGTGCCCCTCCGGTCCTCATTGATAAGGGCTCTACTTTATCAGTCCCAGCACCGATGAAACAAAATAAAAACTTTTAAAAATTGAATATATTAGTTCATGATTATATTCGACGGCAATATTTTACTAATTTGATCCGATCTGAACCGATTCGACTCGACGAGCTTTTGTAAAAAACCAGGCCACTAACCCCTTAAATCCAGTAAAGAGCATTGAAAACATGTTAATTAAAAAGTTGTTCTTTATCTTTAAATCTCTATTATTTTAGTAATAAAAATTAACTTTATTCCCTGTTTTTTTTATCAGCCATTGGAGCACACATGCAGACAAAAGTTGTTTCAGTCATAATATTTATGGTTCTGACTGATGCTTGAAACCTGGTTTTGAAATTTGGGTTGCTCACATATTTCAACCTTGTGCCCTACAGATCCCACAAATATCTATATGCTGCACTTATATTGTGTAATTCGAGTAAATGTTAAATATGAATATATGTTTGATACGAATATATTTTATATTAAATATAATTTTAAATATTTTAATCTTTAAAATTAACAATGATTCAACAATTACAAGAGATCGGGGATCGAGAGGTACTAGAGATAAACAGTTTACACCTTTAATATAAAATTTTATGTCTAACCTTGACATGTACAATTAATATACTTTTTTTTAATACTTTTTATTAGGGAATAATTCTTAAAAATTCAAAATTTTAATTTTTTTGAATGAATCTTTCTAAAATTTTAATACTTGTTACTATAAGATTAATTTTTAGATTTCTCCTTATATCATCAAAATCGCGTGAGACCTGATAATTATGTTCAAATATATATTAAATGCGAATTATTTTAATATATCAAAAGTTACATATAACCTTTCACTAAATAGTTATTTTAGTTTCTATTTTTTACTATTTTCACTTTTACTATTTTTTTTTGAATTAACTACGGTGATTATAATAGTATCTGTTATAGTGAATACTCTTAATCATTGGACATTGATTGTTCAATCTTTATATTGACATTATTGGTGTTTCAACCGTAACTTGTAGGAACAATAATCGTTTTTTTTTACTATCAAAGCCAAATAGCTTGTGATATTTATAACATTTTATTTTGGTTAAAATGACTCCCTTTTAATAAAAATAGTTATTGTAGGATGTTGATGTGGCATGTTTACTTGGTTAGGACGCTAATGTGACACTTTACCACACAAGCAATTTTTAATATATATATAATTATTTTAAAATATGATAATTAATAAAAAAACTTATTTAATTTACTAATTTATTTTTTAAAAAAATAATTAATCAAATAATTTATTATTTTTAAATAAATTTAAAATTAAAAATTAAAAATATCAAATTAATTAAATTATTGTTAATTATTAAGCATTTAAAAAAAAATAAAAATATTTTTTAAAAAAATGATACGATAAGATTTCACGTTAACGTCTTAAATCAATTTATCATATAATATTAATGTTTCTCTCAGTTAACTAACAATTTTTATATACGTAATATCTAAAATAAAATATTAAAATTAAAAATCGAAAAAATATGATTAAAATAATTATTTAGTGAAATGTGGGCCATTTTTTATTGCCAATTATTTTCTTATAAGTTTATAACTTGGCAGCATTACCATTATAAATAGTGCAATCATCTCCTTCTCTTTCCAAAGCTCACCTTTCCCACTATAACTAAGATTCTTACCTTAAAAGACACTGAAAATGGCAGTGAGCTTCTCTCAGAATGGTCCTGAAGATGATGAATACATTGACATGGAAATATCTTCATTTTCAAACTTTGTCTGCAATTCAAGAAAATCAAGAGAATTTGAGTTCCAAATGTCTTCAGTTTCCATGGAGAGAGAGACCACAACTTGTCCAGCTGATCAACTCTTCTACAAAGGCAAGCTTCTCCCCCTTCATCTCCCTCCACACCTCTTTGAAATCTCGGATTCGGGTTTCGATTCGGATAAAAACGGTGTGTTCGAAGAGTTCTATGGCACACCATTAGCCACTACTGTCACAACACCAACTTCAACAAGTACTCCTTTTGAGTCATGCAATGTCTCACCTTGTGACTCTTGTTGCGTTAGTAGGGAGCTGAATCCGGTCGAATATTCGTACTACGAGTACGAATATTCGACCGAGATGGATGGAAGTCATACGAAGAAGTCTTGGACTAAAAAGCTTAAGCTGAGTTCGAGGCTGAAGGCTTCCGGGGCTTATCTCAAATCTGTTTTTGGGAAAACTAGGTGCACATATGAGTCATCTGCAGCAACAAAAGATGGCAATAGACCGATGTTTCCGAATCCGAACCCGAACCCGAAACGAATCGAATTCAGACAAATGAATCAGGACAAAGGGAACAAGTTGGTCGATAATGGCACCGGTAACGGCCAAAGCAATCGGCATAGGAGGTCGTTTTCGATGGCGATTAAACGACATTCTTCGACGAAAAAGTCTTCAACTTCTTCGTCATCTTCGTCTTCCTCTTCGAACTCGAACAGTTTTCAGTACATTCGAAGCAGCAGTGTGAGTGTAAAGATTGAGAGTCCAATTCAAGGAGCCATTGCACATTGCAAGCAGTCTCAGATGAGCTCAAGAAAGCCTGCAATTTGCCAAGATCAACATAGACCGGACCTCGGTAGGGGCTGAAAATAAACGACGATCTATGTTACTCGAATTCGAATACGTGCCAAAAATAAATATTTTTCGAGAAAAACGAAGAATCTAATAACGAGGAAGATGATCATTGCAGAATATAGATTTTAGTTTAATTTCTTATGCTTATATATTTCCATTTTGGTAGACACTTTGAACTAAAACAAGATTTGAGACATGTAGAAATTCTCTTGAATCTGTTTAGACTATAAAATTTTATGCAAGTTTTTATAAGCTCATATATTTTTCTTATTTTCGAATTATAATCCCCAAATTATCGTAAATAATAACGGTATAATTAAACTTATTCGATAATTATCAATAATCTTAAATACCATAAAGATCTCAAATAATTTGAGGTCGAGTTGTTTTGGTTAAGGTGTTTCTTACTGTATTGTATAATAATTTTTATCGTACGATATTATTTTATATTGTATGTATATTTTTACATGTGATGTAGCATGATGAATTTTTCATGCATTCTTACTTCATATTTAAGATTTAATTAATCATCAGATTCACTGAATTGCGTAATATTAAATTTATCGAATTATGGAATATCAGATTTATCGAACTATACGTTAAGACTAATAAAAATATAATTTTAAATTATTGTTTGCATGTGTTGAGATTGTACGGTGCTATATTGTTAGGATTTATCGTATTATTTTATAAATATTAAAATTTTTATATTATACATCATCATTCGTAAATTTATAGATTTTATTGAAAAAATTATAATTTTAAAATTAAATATTTTTCTTATACTTTAAAAACATACTAAACCCGTTGACTTATTTCTCTTAATTCTTCCTTCAAACATACTTAGAAACATAAAAAAATCACAAGTATACTTTTATCTTATGGTTATCAACTTATTTTTTTTAAATTGAATTTAAAAAAATTATATTTTTACTTTTAAAATTTAATTATTTAATCTCTCTTATATTTAATTTTAATTTCGTCATAATATATTAATACTATATTTATTTAGGGTCTATTCATATTTATATATAATTCAAACAGTTGATATTGATATTAAATATTATCTTTAACAAAACATGGGTCCTGAATTTCTGGGTTTTAAAATATGACTTTTAAAAGATTTATATATAAAAAAACATTAAAATAAAAACATTGTGCCTATCTAGGTGTGTGTCACTTATATGTTATATGTCTGACATTTGAATTCGAATAACATATCAGAAAATATACGTGAAAATTTATTTTTAAAGCACTCTTAAAAATTATTAAATTAATTTCGTTATTTTTGTATAAAATATTTTAAATTTGACTTTCAATAGTTTATACTTTTATCTTAATTTCTAACAAAAGTTTTTGACTTCGTCCCTGATTATTCAAAAAAAAAAATTAAATGATTAATTCATAATCCTTTAAGTATATCCGTTTTCCATTTTAACCCATGGAATAATTTAGATTAATGGAAATCCGACAGTGGCGGTACTTGATGAAAGAGTTCGTAGAGCCAATATAATTTTTTTAAATAGAGGTTTAGATTGATTTTCAAAAAAAAAAATAAGGGACTTTATTTATAATTTTTTAAAGAAATGGGGTTTAAGTAAGATTTTTGAAAATTTAAGAGACACAATGAAAACTTTTAAAAAATCACGGGTTCAAAAATTTTAAAAACTTAATACGAATTTCTAAAAGTCGGCCGAATTATTTTTTAAAATTAAAAGGACTAAAATTTAGTTTTTCAAAATTTTCGGGGCCGTGACACCCACAGGTGAACGGTCGCATTATGTTCCGCCCCTAAAACCCGCCACATGATAGATGACACGTGGTACGAGTTATTCGATCCAAACCGAGTATACGTAAGGTCTAAAATGAGATAATAAAAGTTGAAGGTGCAAAATTAAAAATATCTATATATGAAGGGCTAACAGGCGAAATAACCCGAAAAAAATCTGATTTCCAATCAATTAACAATTTGTCATATTTTTTTTCTTCTGAAAGCATAATATAATGTAGAAAAGTGTGAAGCTTTAGGTAAATATTCATTCAGTTCCAACTTCCAACCAATCATCACAACTGTTTTGGTCTCTTTAGAACAATGAAGAGACACTGCCTGAATTAAAATAATGTCTGAAATATTACAAAATTGTTCTTCTAGAGACCTGAAAAATAATATATAAAATCATGAAAAATAAATAAAAAATATAAAAATCTTGGGAAAAAAAGGAAAAGACAATGAATACTGAAATCTGGGGTTGAAGATCTTGAAAGTGCAGACAAAACAGGGTTTCAGGTGGTCTTGCTTTTATGTTGTTTTTTTCTTTCTTGGTGGGTTCTTATCAAACCTTAAACTAAGTGAACCCTGTCAGCTTCACTTTTGACACCAAAAAGAAAAAAAGGAAGATCAAAAAGGTTAATTTTATGCTGTTGAGCACTAGGAAGATTGAATTTGATTCGATTCCGAGGTGATAAACGGGTTATTCGATTTGAATTTAGATTAAATTATTTTTTAATTATTTTAGGTCTGATTATATTGACAAAATATATAAACAACGAGGATTAAATTTTATTAATTTTTAAAATTAAAATTAAATTGATTGAATGTGCAAATATGAAAGATTAAATGTATTTTTATTATTAGGTCACCCTTAATAAGATTACAACTTATTAATCTAAAAGTCAATGTTTAATAATTATTTTATAACATCATTTAAAATTTTTATATTATTTAAGAAATATAACGCCTCTATCACGAACAAAAATCCTCTGTCTCTTTGTGCTTTCTTCATGTCTTCTTTGTTTTTCTTAAATTGAATTTTAAACCCTAAGTCCTTATTTTCTATATTCTAAATCCTAAACCCTACACCCTAGAAAATACACCCTACCTCTAATTCCTTAAACCCTAACCAAAACCCCTAACCTAGAACCTTAAACCCTCTAATTAGAAGTGAGGGTATAAATGCAGGCATAAGAAAAGAACAAATGATTTGCACTCTTCTATTTAATTATTCGTAATATTAATTATATTTTTACTAAATCTATTTTGGTGTTAACTATTTACAACAAATCTCATGTCCTTCCATCCTTGGGTTATCTTAATTCATGTCCATGGGCTAGTCTTACTGGATCATGCACGTCAGCAAGCTCAAGGGAGGACACCCACTTCTGTCATGCTCGAGGCATTCAAGCTCACAAGTGCTTCAAGCACCCATCTAGCTTGAGGGTTTCGAGCTTTGATATTAGAGACGATGCTAAGATTCTAATTCAAGAAGATAATGTAAAACATTTTTGAAAATAAGAAATAATTTATAATTATTATATAAATTTGTATGTTTATCGTATAAGAATAGTTTCGTTCCTGACCGATGATTATGACTTCGATATACTTACTTGATAAGAACTTAAGACTAGTATTCTACTCCTTCTCTGATAAAATTATCTTTTGATTCGAAAAATAACATGAACTTTAGACAGAGGATCTTGTTGTTTAACCTCGCATTTCGGTCACGTGTACAATTCGAAGACCCTAAACCTCGAATTGTCCTCGTGCCTTTCTCCCAAGGAGACATTGTGGATATTCGGTTGGTCCTACTGCCTGCACATATAGGCACCGTGTGTGCCGAAGAGTAGCTCACTTGCATCATGATAATCCCACCTACTACCCAAGGAGAGGAGAGGAGGTGGGTGGAGAGCTAGCTGACATTGAATACTTCACCTATTGACCTAATTCTTTCACCATAGTATAATCTCAGTTGATTCATGAATATTAGAATATTTTTAATAAAATAAAACTTAAGATAAAATAAATGATAAAATTTAGAATCGAACGAACATATATAATAAAATTTAGCATTGGACATTACCCATTAGGGCTATAATACAAATTACAATACACAAATGAATCAAATACCATGAAATAATTTAAGCAAGGCCTGCAATTTACTCAGCTCTTCCCTTAGTTGATAGATTCATTGATCCAACAATATTTTTTAATTATTTAAACGACACGACCGCAACCGTAATTTAAAATCCTACTCGATATTTCCCTAATTGCTGGATTCATTGATCCAACTATATTTTTCCAAGAAAGAAGTGTTGGCAGTACATTTCACTGGGTATCTACCAATGCAATCTGCCCACACATTAGCATCATCCATGTTCTTCATCACTTGCCACACACAGTTATTGCACTTGAAACCAGCTCCAAGGCTGATCATCAAGATTCTATCACCTTTCTTTAGCCTATTCTTAGCTTCCATGTAGCTCAAAACATACCATAATCCGGCAGCCGAGGTGTTGCCGAATCGATGGAGTGCCATTCGAGTAGGCTCAAGGTCGTATTCTTTTAGGCCTAAGCTTCTTCCCATGCCGTCGATCACCGCCCTTCCACCGGGATGGATGCAGAAATGTTCGATGCCAGACTTTAGGTTCAAACCGACTTCTGGGGTTGATGTTTTGCTCTTGTTTCTCCAATAACTTACCATTGAGTACCGGATGAGTTCCCTCCATGGTAACATTTTCGGTACCAAAACTCGAAGATTGATTGCCACGGCTTTCGCCGCGGCTTTAGGAAGGTTTTTAGTGAGGTAGAAGCCACAATTGCCTTGATCGTCTTCGATCTTGGTGCAGCTACCGTATGCTTCGTCGTTCGAACCGACGTGGGTTCGAACCGAGTGGTTAAGCTTCAAAATGGCAATATGTTTTTGTGAGTTCTTGTTCGTTAACAGTAACGAACAACCTCCTAATCGAAAAAGGATGTTCGGAAGCATCATGGACCGCTCTTTGCCTCGATACCAATTCGGACTTACGATTCCGAGCTCACGACGACGGCGTACGAGTTCTTATATGTCTGAAAAATATGATTGACAAGATCAACGGCTATAACACTCGCACTAATCCCATCCCGGAAAGATTAAAAACCTTAATGTCACCCCTCATTTTGTACCTATTAATCACTCGAGCCGGTATCAACGGTGCCGAAGTAATCATCGAGATAGTCACCACGAGGACATCGATTTCCGACGGCGAAACACCGGTTTTAGCAAAAAGGTTGTCGAGAGTCCCGAAGACGATATCATCGATCTCCGAAAGCGTATCGTTAAGGTTCGGTGATTCTTCCGTTCCCATGATGACATTTCTTGGGCCGTAAGTTTCCTCCCCAATACCCGCATTCACCATTGCTTGGAGCAGAAACCTGTACTGTTCGATTCCCAGATTTCTGTTCCTCAAAATGAGTTCACCACATGTTTCGGTGTCGAGTTTCATGTCGTCCGGAGCTTTATAACACTCGTAAGCTACAATGTAACAGCTTCGGGTTCGAATTTTCGAAAACAATTTCAAAAGGAAGAATATCATCATGCAATAAAGAAATATTAGACAAATTGCAGAGAAAAGCTCCATTGAAGAAGGAAAAGAGAAGAAAAATATAAAGTGCTTAAGATTTTTTTCCTGGAACTGTTTGGTTCATATAAAAATTTAGCCTATATTTATAGTAAAAATTTGGATTTTCTTTTCCAATATGTTTTGGTGTAGAATAAGGAATTTTCATGAAAATGGGTGTTGGGCATTTAGTAGGGTAGGGTAGATTGCAGTTGCATTAAGAGTGTAGCACATGTTTCATCTAACTGGAAAAAAATGGCTGTTTGGATGGAAAGAAAAAGGAAATTGAAAATATCTCCAGAACTGGCTTTAATATTTTCAACGGTAATTTAGTAGGTTTTATAAATTTAAGTCTTTAATTCATTAATAGGCGCGGAAATTATATTTTTTAAAATATTTGTATTATATATTTTTTTGAAATAAGTGATTAAAATTTTATAAATTATATAGTTTTAAAAAAATAAATTTATGGTTAATATTTGTAGAATTACGAATATAATATATTTATAAAATTTAAAATTATAATTTAAAATATAAAAAATGATATTAAAATAGTAAAGTGAGTATTTTATAAATCATATTTGATTGTTAAAGAATTATGAATACAACATGGATGTTTAGCAACATCTTTAAAATTTAGGATTTTATTATCAATAGTAGTTAGTAAATTCTTATAATTAATGTTTATTTTATTTTTTAATAAAATTTAGTAAAACATAATTAATTATATATTTTAAAAATTATATTTAATTATTTAAGTTATTTATTGTCATTAATACACACTTAAAATGGTTTATGATTCAGAGTTTAAGTTTATATTTAGTTTAGGGTTTATGTTTATGCTTATATTTAGGTTTAGGGTTTAGTAGTTAAGGTTTAGGTTTAAGGTTTAGAGTTTAGAGTTTATGATTTAATAGTTAAAGTTTAAGTTTAGGATTTATGTTTTATGTTTTAGGGTTAATGTTTAGGTTCAGGGTTTAATATTTGTTGAGTTGATCGGTAATGGATAATGGCCAAGAGGGGGGGTGAATTGGATATTAAAAAATTGTAGGAGAGATTTGGTAAAGATTGAAAAATTGAAGAACACAAAGAGTTATAGTGGTTCAAGCTTCGAACAAGCTCTACTCCACTACCTTAGCTCCCACTAAGGATTTTGAAAGCAATTCACTCTTGAATTCAGCCTTTTTCTAGGTTCAAGGGATAACCTTTACAAACAAATCAATTTTCTATCCAAAATTGTTTTTACCACTCACAAGGTTTACAAAAGTTTAAATTGGCTAGAAAGATTCTTCTCACAAGAAATAATAACCCTTGATACAAGCAAACTCTCCCCAAACTTAAATTACAACAAATCAAAATGAAAAGTACAAGTTGGGAGGACAAGGTTTTCAATAAAGTGCTCTGAGTTGGATTTTTGAGCTTGAATGTTGCTTGATGTTCTTTCTTCTTAATATGCTTTTGAAAATACTTCTTTTTATACCTTCTCATTGATTTCTAACCGTTGAAGTTGTTGGGAAAGTAAATATGGACGTTGGAGCTTCATCTTTCCATCATAAATGCACTCTGCAGCAGGTGGTATCGAAACACGGGGTACCTGTTTCGAAACAAGCCAAGAAAAGAAAGAGCTGTTGTGCATTTAATAGGAGTGTATCGATACCTGTATCAATACAAAAACTTTCTATGATGCCCGGTATCGAACCTTGTTTCGATACAGGCTAACCATCATTCAAAAATTAACTAACACCAACGGTTGACTTATTTGAATCAAAAACTAGCCGTTGGGGATTAAGGGTGTATCGATACCTGTATCGATACCTGGAGTCATATTTTAAAAATTAAAAAATAATTTGAAAATTAACCAAGATGTTTCGATACCAGTATCGAAACATGGGTTGGCAGAAAGTTTTGGTATCGAACCTTGTTTCGATACCAGTTCTTGATCTCAAGAACAAGCCTTGAAAATTCCCAGGTGTATCGATACCAGTCCTCATGGTATCGATACCCTCGTGTAAATAAGACTTGTAAGAATATTTTAAAGTTCTTGGTTTGACTTAGAGATCAAGTTTTGACTTAAGAACCAGAAAATTATTTCAAAAATAGTCCTTACATTTACTTGTTATATCAAAATCAATTTTAGTTTTACAATCTCCCCCTTTTTCATATAACAAAACCAAAAGGAAATTTTAAGTTTTTGAAATAATTTTGGTTGAAAGACTCCCCCTTAATATGTGCCAAAAAAAAATTTAAAACATTGATGGTTTCGAAAACTTAAAACAACTTTCTCTCCCTTTTTGTTAGATCAAAAACAATGAAGCATAAATAAAGCATAATCCAAGGCATATAAAAGTTCATATTGAGCATCAAGGATAACAAGCAAAGTATCCAAAACATAATCCAACAAAAATAAAAACCAAAACATAAGGAAAATAAAAGAGGTGTATAGGTTCTAATATGAGTGCAACATAACTAGTCTTTAATAACTAAAAAGCAAAGCATAGGAAAGATCAACACGATCAATCATCGGCCATGTCATCACCATCATCATCCTCATCATCCTCATCATCTTCATCTTCCTCTTGATCTTGAGTAAGCTTTTGGCTTTGACGGAGAGCTTCAAGAGATACTCTCAAGGAGTGTCCTTGAGCCTCTAGGCTTGTCATCCTAGTGGTGATGGCATCAAAACCCGAAGTGAATTGAGTGGAAAGGGTGTCAAGCTTGCCATCCATGGAGTCCAAGCGGGTGTTGAGAGAATCAAACTTAGATTGGAGGAAGGTCAACATGTCAAACTGATGGATAGGTTTCGGATCAACCGAAGCATGAGGAGGAGAAGGAGGAGCACCTCGAGTCCACTCACCATTTGAAGCATAGACAAAGTGAGCACGATTGAGTGACGTTTCTCCAATAAGCTCTTTTAAAGATCCCACCTTGTCATAAGAGCAATCGATGTCCAAATGCAAAAAGATGGTGCTTAGAATGCACGCATATGGAAAAGATTGAACAAGGGGGGTAGCACGATTTTGGATATGCCACACAATATCCGAGAAAACAATCCGAGCAGGGTTGGGTTGGATTTTATCACGGAAGCATGTGATCCAAAAGCTATCAACTTGACGGATCCTAGAGTACCTCCCATTAGAAGGACGAATCCACCAAGAGATGAGAAGATGGAGAAAACAGTCATGTGCATCAAGGGAAGTAACCGACCCGGTGAAAGTAGCAAGAGAGTCTTCATCATCATTGCCCTTATCCTCAAGACCAAAAACATCAAGGAAAGTAGAGACATTAATCTTGAAAGATTTTCCCATGAGATACGATTCAATGGCTACTACTTTACTCTTGTCCGGGGATAAAATACATTTGGCATTAGTGTAGAAGATAAGAACAAGAGTTGGAAAGAACTTGCCGGTATGGGTGAGAAAGCGCAAGAACTTTCACTCGACGAGTTGGTCATAGTAACGAAAAGGAAATCTATGGGACGTGATGAATTGAATGTCCACACATCTTTCCTTTTTGAGAGGATAGCTCCGGAAAAGATTGTAATTGTCCAATCTACGATCATTGTCTAGACTCTTAGCATAGACCTTATCAAAATCAACTCGTGCAACACGAGATGATGAAGAGGATCCGACTTCGGTACGAGAACGCTTCTTTGGTGCCATGATCTAGGATTGGATTAACAAAAATTTTGGATTAGTTAAAAATAATATGTATGCTTGCACATATATAATCCAATTCAATCCTATGGAATAATCTAACAATTCAAGGTATTTAAGGGTGAAAATTTTGAAAAACTATCAAAAAACCTTTTCGAACAAAAAAAAATTTATATTCGATTAAAACAAATTTATATTTTGAGATAAAATCATAGGATTATTGAAACCCATAAGATAGACATTTAAAACAATCTCAAAAACTTAATTTTAACAAACTAGAATGGAACGAAATTAGAGGTTTTCGAAAATATACCTTGAGTGTAGATTAAGATGAATTTAGCGATTATGAAGCACCGTTTGTTGATATGACGAAGACTTTGATGCGTAGATCAAAATCCCTCAAAGAAATCGTGAAGAAATCTTGTTAAGAGAGGCGAAATTGAAGGGATTTTAAAGGGAGGCCGGCTAGGGTTTTGTGTTTTAAATTTGGAAGTGTTTTAATGAGATTAAAATTAGGTTTAGAGTGTTTTAAACAGCTTCCGTCCTCGTGTATCGATACCAGTATCGAAACACACTGTTTTGAAACAGGTATCGAAACATGTGTATCGATGCAAGCATCGATGCCTGTTCTTCTTGACAAAAACCCAGATGGGCTGATGAACAGGTATCGAAACAGGGGTTAGCTGTATCGATACCTTCGACCTTTGCTTTGCATTTTGGCTACTCAAAGTACTAGAAATGAGTCTCTAAAGCCCCTAGAATCATGCATATGATATAATGACATGTTTATTATGCATGAAAGAGTCATATTCCCCCTAGCAACATGCATGGAGTCACCAAGATACAAGATTATCATAAGCATGATTCAATTCAAGATTCAAGCAAAAATAAGCAAAAAATATGACACTTAGAAAGTCAAGATAGGCTAGTTAGACCTAACTCTCTCCTAAGGGTCCAAAAACGCTCCTTATCCAAAGGTTTAGTAAAGATATCCGCTAATTGATTTAAGGTGTCAACAAACTCTAAAACAACATCATTTTTAGACACATGATCTCTAATGAAATGGTGTCTAATTTCTATGTGTTTGGTTCTAGAGTGTTGAATGGGGTTTTTGGTAAGACATATGGCACTAGTATTATCACACTTAAGAGGTATGGTGTCTACCTTAATGCCATAATCTAAAAGTTGTTGCTTCATCCATAGCACTTGTGCACAACAACTTCCTAGGGAAATATACTCCGCCTCGGTGGTAGATAGAGCTACACTATTTTGTTTCTTAGAGAACCAAGATATGAGCATACTACCTAGAAATTGACACGTTCCGGAAGTACTTTTCCTATCTATCTTACAACCTCCATAATCCGCATCCGAATAGGCATGAAGATCAAAGGAAGAAGCTTTAGGATACCAAAGACCTAAACAAGGTGTATCTCTAAGGTACCTAAAAATCCTCTTAATGGCTATAAGGTGTGATTCTCTAGGACTAGCTTGAAACCTAGCACACAAGCAAACACTAAACATAATATCCGGTCTACTTGCGGTAAGGTAAAGCAAAGAACCTATCATTGATCTATATAACTTAGAATCAACACACTTACCTCCTTCATCCTTGTCAAGCTTAGTAGATGAGCTCATTGGTGTGGCTTGAGGTTTCACATTTTCCAAGCCAAACTTCTTGAGCATATCCTTGATGTATTTTGCTTGATTGATGAATGTACCATCCTTCCTTTGCTTGATTTGGAGTCCCAAGAAGAATGATAGCTCCCCCATCATGCTCATCTCGAATTCACCTTGCATTAGCTTAGAAAATTCTTGACAATAACATTCATTAGTAGATCCAAAAATAATATCATCAATATAAATTTGAACTACTAAAATGTCATTTTTAAACCTTTTTATAAAAAGTGTAGTATCCACATTCCCTTTTTCAAAGCCTTTTTCAATTAGAAAAGTTGAAAGCCTTTCATACCAAGCTCTAGGAGCTTGTTTCAAACTGTATAAAGCTTTTGTTAATTTGAAAACATGGTTTGGAAATTTTGAGTCCTCAAATCCCGGTGGTTGTTTAACATACACTTCTTCATTTATAAAACCATTTAAGAAGGCACTTTTGACATCCATTTGAAAAAGCTTGAAATCATGATAACATGCAAATGCAAGTAGCATCCTAATGGCTTCCATTCTAGCTACGGGTGCATAGGTTTCATCGAAATCTATTCCCTCCTCTTGAGTGTAACCTTGAGCTACTAATCTAGCTTTATTTCTCACAATGTTACCACTCTCATCTAGTTTGTTTCTAAAAACCCACTTAGTTCATATAGTAGACTTATTACTAGGTCTATCAACTAATGTTCATACATTACTTCTCTCAAATTGATTTAATTCCTCTTGCATAGCCAAAATCCAAAAATCATCACTTAAGGCTTCTTTGATATTCTTAGGCTCTATGCATGAGATAAAAGCAAAATGATTCATTAATCTAAGAGAAGAACGAGTAGTTACCCCCTTGGATGGATCACCCAAGATTTCACCACTTTTGGCATAGTTGAATTCCCTTGGGTAGCTCACTTCCCTTTCTTCAAGCTTTACTGTTAGACTTGGAGTGGCTCGATGCACAACCGATTAGATTAGTCAAGTGGTGGAGAAGTGGCAATTTGGGTGGATAAGTGTGGAAGCAAAAATAACACAATGATTTTAGAGTGGTTCGGCCTTCGAACAAGCACCTACATCCACTACCTTAGCTTCCCACTAAGGATTTCCAAATTCACTAAGAATTTCAACCTTTTAAGGCCAAAGGGATAAACTTACAATCCTAGACTCAAACCCGAATCTAGCATCCAAAGTTCACAACCCGAACTTTAGGAATTCACTCAAACAAGAAAAACTTAGCAAACTTGAATCCTTCTAATAAGGCTAATGTTTGCAACTAAGCACTCACCCAATCCTAAGACACTTGAGCATACATTAACATTGAGCTCACAAGTGTTGTCTACCCAAAAGATGAGAATTATACTCTAAGATAATTTCTTGATCATAATGTTGTTACAATTGAAGCATTAGTCTACTCTTGATGCTTGAGGCTTCCTTTTATCATCCCAAATGAGCTTCTAGCCGTTTATGACCGTTGGGAATGTTTTGGAGCCGTTTGGAGCTGATTACAAGGCATATTTCTGTTTCTGGTACATGTGGTATCGATACCGCTTGAACTGGTATCGAAACACCCTCTTTGGGAAATAGCCGTTGACCTACATTTAAGAACTGGTATCGATACCGGTATCGATACCGCTCCTAGCCGTTGGGGTTTTTTATAAAATCATTTTGACCGTTGGGGGTGTTCAGAAACAGGTATCGAAACAGGCCATCACAGTGGCAAAATGGTATCGATACCAGTATCGATACCACTGTGGTTTTGCCTTTGAAACCATGGTATTGAATAACAGGTATCGAAACACCTTAAGGGTGTATCGAAACACCTGGGTTAAAAACACTTATATGGTTTCTTTAAATCATTTAAAACATATTTAAAATCACTCAAAAACATCTTAAATATATTTTCAAGTAGTTTGGACATAAGAACCATTTTTGAAATCTTTTCAAATTAGTCCAAAACTATTTTTCAATTATTATATCAAAACATTAGTTCTACATTTATATTTCCCAAAGCTTCTATTGGAGGATCTTGTGCTTCCTCATTGCTTGGAATCTCATCCACCTTTGATGCTTGTCCATCACCAATGGTTTCAATGATTCCTACATCATCATCATCACAAGAATCCTTCTTAGGAAGGAGGTTATCATCGAAAACCACATGTATAGATTCCTCTACAACTAAGGTTCTTTTGTTGAAAACTCTATAAGCCTTAGAATTTAAAGAATAACCAAGGAAAATAGCTTCATCACTTTTTGCATCAAATTTACCTAAATTGTCTTTTCCATTGTTCAAAACAAAATACTTGCACCCAAAAGGGTGAAAATAGCTAATGTTAGGCTTTTTGGATTTTAAAATCTCATAAGGAGTTTTCTTCAAAATTGGCCTAATCATTACTCGATTTATGATGTAACAAGAAGTGTTTGTGGCTTCCGCCCAAAAATACTTAGGTAAATTGTTTTCACAAAGCATGGTTCTAGCCATTTCCTCTAAAGTTCTATTTTTCCTCTCAACTACCCCATTTTGTTGAGGAGTGCGAGGAGCCGAAAAATTGTGGCTAATACCATTTTCATTACAAAAATTTTCAAAACCTAAATTTTGAAATTCGGTTCCATGATCACTTCTAATATGAGAAATTTTTTGATCAAGATCATTTTGAGAAATTTTTGAAAATGTGATGAAATTTTCTAAGGCCTCATCTTTAGAACTTAAAAATAGAACCCAAGTGTATCTAGAGTAATCATCAACAATAACAAAAGCATATGATTTTCCACCCAAGCTAGTAGTCCTAATAGGTCCAAAAAGATCCATATGGATTAATTGTAACACTCTACTAGTTGAAACATCGTTAATGGATTTAAAAGAAACTCTCTTTTGTTTACCCTTAGCACATGCATCACAAATTTTATCCAAAGAAAATTTTAGTTTAAGTAAACCTCTAACTAGATTTTGGGAGACAAGTTTCTCTAAAACACTTATGCTAGCATGACCAAGTTTCCTATGCCATAACCATGCATCATTTTCATCACTAACAACTAAGCATGCATGAGATATGTTTATGTCATTTAGATGCACCATGTAAATATTTCCTATGCGATGACCTATGAGCATTGTTCTATTTGATTCTATGTCAATAATTTTACAACCATTTTTATCAAAAGAGACATAGAAACCTTTATCACACAATTGACTAATGCTCAACAAATTATGCTTAAGACCATTAACAAGTAAGACATTTTCAATAAGAATAGAGGAGTGATTACCAATAGAGCCTATACCCTCAATTTGGCCTTTGGAGTTGTCACCAAAAGTCACTACTCCACCCTTTTTGAGCTCTAACTCCTTAAATTGTCCCTTGTCTCCGGTCATATGCCTTGAGCATCCACTATCAAGGTACCACATGTTTTGACTTGAAGCTTTGGCCTTGAAGCAATGCTCAACCTACAAACAAAAATTAGTTTTTCACTTTTGGTACCCAAATCATTTTGGGTCCATGAGAGTTAGTCCCTAAAAGCTTGGTTCCCTTAGGAATCCAAGAGGCAATGGCATTCATATTATTAGAAACAATGAGTTCCTTAGGAACCCAAACACTCCTAATTTTTCTATGTCTAAAATGCCTTTAAAAACCTTTTTGTTTGTGGTTTTGAAAATTTCTTTTGACATGGTTGGATTTTGAAGAGCTTCCTTTTTCAAAAGTTGAACTCTCAACCACTTTAATTTGTTCTTTAAGTTCATTCACCACTTTGTGGTGATTTTCACTCAAGCTTGAAACAAGGTTGTTTAAATCAACATTTTCTTTTTGAAAAAATTTTAAGTCATCATTTAAATCAACAACCTTTTCTTCCAAATCCAAAATTGTTTTTGTCAAAGAATCATTTTTCATTTCTAAATCGGAAATGGTTTTCTTGCTTTTTAAAATCGATTCTTTGAACTTCAAAACCAACTCATCATACACATCTTGTAATTCATCATAAGATTCATAAAGTTCATCATAAGTTAAATCATTACAAGATGGTTCAAGGGTTACCTTAGGCTCATCAAGAGCCATGAGACACAAGTTGGCCACTTCATTGTCCTCATCGGATGATGACTCCTCATCACTCCAAGTGACAACATGAGCTTTGTGTTTCTTATTCTTCTCAAAACTCTTCTTTTTGTATAATGGGCAATCGGTCCTAATGTGACCGGGCTTCTTGCATTCATAGCAAATAATTTGATCTTTCTCTTCTTCTTTGCTCTTTGTTTTGAAGTCCCTCTTTCGTTGGAATCTTCGATTCCTATTTGCCCTCATAAGCCTTGTGAATCTTTTGGCCACCATGGCCAATTCTTCTAGCTCTTCTTCCTCACTAGTGTCCACTTCTTCTTGTGACAATGAAGCTTTAAGAGCAATCCCTTGCTTCTTTTTCTCTACTTCCCTCTTCTCTATCTTTACCTCTTCTTTCTTTTTCTCTTCTTCTTTTCCTTTCTTCATGATCTCATGGGTAAGAAGGGATCCCACAAGAGCATCTAGCTTTAAAGTCTTCAAGTCCTTGGCTTCAATGATAGCCGTCCTTTTGCTATCCCAAGACTCAGGAAGGGAGTAGATAAGTTTCCTCACGAGCTTCTCTTCCGGAATGATCTCACCAAAGCCTTTGAGACCATTGACAATCACGGAAAATCTATCGAACATTTTGGTGATGTCTTCATCCGGCTCCATCTTGAAGTTTTCATAGTTTAGGTTGAGAAGACCAATCTTTGTTTCCTTCACATCATTGGTGCCTTCATAAGTTGTCTCCAAGGAGTCCCAAACTTCTTTGGCACTTGTGCATGAAGACATCTTGGAGTAGATGTCGGGGCCTAGAGCACAAAAGAGAATGTGAAGAGCTTTATCATTGGTGGACATTCTCCTTCTTTCTTCATCGGTCATCTCGTTCCTCTTCTTAGGTACTTGCCGATCTCCTTCTTGCTTCATGGGGATAGAGGGTCCATCTTCAATTATGTCCCAAAGGACATAGCCATTGGAGTTGATGAATAGCCTCATCCTATTCTTCTAATAAGGATAGTTGTCTCCATTGAAGAAGGGTGGCTTGGTGATGGAGTGAGACTCGTTCCACGAACCGGAGGTAGAGGCCATTTGATTTTTGATGTGTAGATGATCAAAAACCCTTGGATCTTCTTTGGTGGAGGTGAATCCCTTCAAAGATCTTGCTCTGATACCAATTGTTGAGTTGATCGGTAATGGATAATGGCCAAGAAGGGGGTGAATTGGATATTAAAAAAATTGTAGGAGAGATTTGGTGAAGATTGAAAAATTGAAGAACACAAAGAGTTATAGTGGTTCAAGCTTCGAACAAGCTCTACTCCACTACCTTAGCTCCCACTAAGGATTTTGAAAGCAATTCACTCTTGAATTCAGCCTTTTTCTAGGTTCAAGGGATAACCTTTACAAACAAATCAATTTTCTACCTAAAATTGATTTTACCACTCACAAGGTTTACAAAAGTTTAAATTGGCTAGAAAGATTCTTCTCACAAGAAATAATAGCCCTTGATACAAGCAAACTCTCCCCAAACTTAAATTACAACAAATCAAAATGAAAAGTACAAGTTGGGAGGACAAGGTTTTCAATAAAGTGCTCTGAGTTGGATTTTTGAGCTTGAATGTTGCTTGATGTTCTTTCTTCTTAATATGCTTTTGAAAATACTTCTTTTTATACCTTCTCATTGATTTCTAACCGTTGAAGTTGTTGGGAAAGTAAATATGGACGTTGGAGCTTCATCTTTCCATCATAAATGCACTCTGCAGCAGGTGGTATCGAAACACGGGGTACCTATTTCGAAACAAGCCAAGAAAAGAAAGAGTCGTTGTGCATTTAATAGGGGTGTATCGATACCTGTATCGATACAAAAACTTTCTGTGATGCCCGGTATCGAACCTTGTTTCGATACAGGCTAACCATCATTCAAAAATTAACTAACACCAACGGTTGACTTATTTGAATCAAAAACTAGCCGTTGAGGATTAAGGGTGTATCGATACCTGTATCGATACCTGGAGTCATATTTTAAAAATTAAAAAATAATTTGAAAATTAACCAAGATGTTTCGATACCAGTATCGAAACATGGGTTGGCAGAAAGTTTTGGTATCGAACCTTGTTTCGATACCAGTTCTTGATCTCAAGAACAAGCCTTGAAAATTCCCAGGTGTATCGATATCAGTCCTCATGGTATCGATACCCTCATGTAAATAAGACTTGTAAGAATATTTTAAAGTTCTTGGTTTGACTTAGAGATCAAGTTTTGACTTAAGAACCAGAAAATTATTTCAAAAATAGTCCTTACATTTACTTGTTATATCAAAATCAATTTTAGTTTTACAATATTTATAGTTTAGGATTGATAGTTTAGAGTTAATGTTTAGGGTTTAGTAGTTAAAATTTAAGGTTAAAGGTTAGTGTTAGTGTTTAGATTTAGGGTTTAATATTTAAGGATTATGAATTAATGTTTATGTTTTAAAGATTAAGAATATAACGAATGAAACATAATTTTTAAGGATATAATTAATTACATTATATTTTATTTAAAAACCAAATAAACATGAATGATAAGAATCCTTAAAATTTTTATTGACGGTGCTAAAATCATTAATAGTAACCTTAAAATTATTATTATTATAAAATATTAAAATTGATCAAATTAATTATTAAATTAATCAATTATTTAGCAAATATCGTAAAATCATTAATTAATAAAAAGTATAATCATAATAACAATTTATGTATTTTAAACATTTTTTTCCTTTTTGCCAATTGAATTTGGTAGCCTATAGGTTGGCTATCATTAATGATTTTGTCACAAGGAAAACAAGCATTTAATTTAGCTGGAGAAAGTAATAAATATTAACCAGACTCTAATAATATTTATCTTAATTATTTAAAAAAATATATATTCAATAGATCATTAAAAAATAATAGTTATTCTATTAATTTATGATAAATTGATAGTTTAATTTAATTTAATTTTTACTATTCTAAATTAGGAAATTTTAAATATTTACATTATTAATTAAATGTATAATTAAATTGATATCATCGATTAATCAGATATTAATTCAAATATAATTTGGTCTCAATGGTGACATAGTAACATGGGCAAGTGGGAAAGACATAAACATACAATTGAGGTTGCATGTGTTGTTGTGGACCATTCCCTTAATTTGCAATGTGATTAATTTTTATTTTTTTATTCATCGTACGCGGTTGATTAAATTTAGTTCAATTAATATCATTATCGATATAATTTATATAATAATACGAGATCAAACATATTAGAAAAAATTCAAATAGTATCATCAGGGACGAAATTAAATTTTTTTAATATAATTGCGTTTGAAGTCCTTCTTAATTTATATAATATAAGTATTTATTATTATTATCTTTTTAGGTGGTAACTATTAACTAACTTTGTGCTAGATTATTTATAATAGAGGTAAGAAAAACTTGAATCGATTCGAAAAATCGAATAATTCGACTCGAGACGAAAATATTCGATTCGTCTTGACTCGATTTGAAATTTCATAAACTCGATCTGACTCAAAATTTTCAAATAAAGTTTAAGTTATAAAATAAAAATTTGAATAACTCAAAATTTTTAGTATTTAGAGGATTTATTTTTAAATTCGAGACGAGTTCCTCAATTTTTTATGATATATACTGATATATAAAAATATGAAGACATATATACATATCTTATATGATTAAAGAAATTTGTTTAAATTGGAATCAAATTATACTATAATATGATAAATAATTAGAATTAAATTTTTATAGGAACTCAAAAACTCTTTTCGACTCGACTTAAATTTATTAAACTTGAATCGAATAAAAAATTCGAATAAAATTTGATAAGATGTGTATTAATGATTATATTTTTATTATTCTATTAATTATATTTATTTTATTGATAATATATGTAACATAAAATCGTTAATGAAACATATAAAAGAATATAAATGAATTTTATTGGTCAATATCATCGATTCCGATACAATACTAACCATCATAACCTAAACTTATAAATTTATTTAAATTTTTTTAATATCTAAATCGATTAAATCGTATCTAAATCCAACCCGACGTACCAATTCATCTGAATAAATGAAAGAGTTTTGTTTACCATATTTATCTAACTTTAGTGCCTAAAACTTATTGAAAACCCAACGTGATTTTGTTTTATGGCTTCATTTGTTTATATAATTTTGGTCATAATTTATGATTATTGATGAAAAAACAAATAACAGGAAAAAATATAAATTTATTTTTGTAGGGTCTTTTTTTGGCAAGTTGAAATGACATCGCTTGCTAATGTCTTATATTTAATTTGCGAATACTTTACTTTTGGAATTACTATTAATAGCTTAAAAATATTTAGGATAAATGAAAATATTTACTTTAGAGTTATAAATGAGATCTGTAAATCAAGTGTGGGTCAAGAGAAATTATATTATAAGTTCTATTACGTTTTCACGAGACGAACCACTAAAATTTAATTATCTCATTTGTTTCCTCATGTCATATTTTTTTCCAAAGCGAATCTTCACTTGAAAAAACGATATATTTTTTTCCAAAGCGATTCTTCACTTGAAAAAACAGTTTTTAAAATGAATTAACAGTAAATATGAGTGAAAATTCACGATACGAAAAAAATTGATAAAATAAATGATTTTTAGTGGTTAGTCCTATGGATGATGTGGTAGGACTGACCCATGATATAATTTTTCCTAAATCCGGGTTATCTCCAAGAATTCAGACGAACATTGGGACCAAGTTGGATCATGTTCAAAGTGTTGGAACGATCCAACTATCATCATTCTCTCACGTGGATCAACCGGGTTGAAATTGAAAGAACGTGAAAATTTGGCGCATGGAATGTGAAGGAGGAGAACAAGATGTTGAAGAGATTCAAATAAAATCAAATTCAAAGCATATTTGGACCGAAAGGTGTAACTTCAAGGATTATGATGATTCTAGGAAAATTATAATGACATTGCTTGAATTCAGACACAAGTTACTAGGATTATATTTAGGCCACTTTTAACTCATGTTTATGTATCATGTTTCAAGTTTAAAGAGGAAAAGAGGTGTTCGGCCGGGAAACATAGGCAGTCCACCGAGAAGTGGAGGTGCTCCAATGTAATAAGATCGGAAAGAGACATGTTTCTGAAAGGGACACAAACATGCACATTACCAGGCATTAGCGAGAGAAGTATGTTCCATACAAGTGAATATAATATAAACCATGGACCTTGGAAGTTCCCACAGTTTCTTTGAAGCATCTCCTTCAAGTATGTACAGATTGGCAAAGTTCGAACAAATTGATAGTTCCAGCACAATTTCTAGACAAAACTGACTATAAGCACTACTTCTCAAAGCAATTGGATTTCATGATCAATTCAACAAAAGCAATAATTCATCAACTACCACTCCAAAAAGAACAGAATCTTGACAAGGATAAAAGTTCACAAACATTAAAATCGAACAAAAATGACAGATTGAGTTTACGAGCACAATGCTAGAAAGTAGAGAACTAATTGATACGGAAATAGAATGCGAGAACTCCTACACTTACACCTTAATGGCATACTTCCTCATTGGGAAGTACATTTCCTTCTTCTTCTCCCTTTCAGTCTTCAATGATGCCTGCCATGCAGAACACTCGACGTTTACCGAATGAGATCGAGCTTAAACAAAAATCCAATGAACTTAAACAAACATTAGAAGGATGGTGCTACCTGGTGCTTGGTAAGCCTTCTGCGGATGGCTCGGGTCTTCTTGGGACGCAGATCAAGCGGCAGGAACTTCTTCTTCTTGTATGCCTCCCTCAGGGCAGCCTTCTGCTTCTGTGAGATTACAGTCAATACCTGAGCAATGGACAGCCTCACCACCTTGCTGCATCGAAAAGGACACCAAACTCAGAACAAAATACCAAAAACAAAGAATAGAGAACTGAAACATGGAACAATGAATTGAGGCCTAAAGTACTCTACTAGTAAACAGTGAGTCATGAACCAAAACATCGGAACAACGAATCAAGGCCTAAAGTGCTCTACTTGTAAACAGTGAGTCATGAACCGAAACATCGGAACATGAATCCAGAACCGAAACATCGGAACAACAAATCAAGGCCTAAAGTACTCTATTAGTAAACAATGAATCCAGAACTGAAACATCGGAACAATGAATCCAGAACCGAAACATCGGAACAACTATTAGAGGCCTAAAGTACTCTACTAGTAAACAGTGAATCAAGAACCGAAACATAGGAACAATGAATTCAGAACTGAAACATAGACCTAAAGTACTCTACTAGCAGACAGTGAATCAAGAACCAAAACACCAGAAAAACGAACCAACAAAGCCTAAAAGAAGAACAAAAAATCTATCCAACAAACAAATAAATACCCATTTCTCCAAATAATCTAAGAACTCAAATTCCACTTCATCTACCCAAATCAAACAAACATATGATCCAAATCTAAAATCATAACAAAACATCAAAACAACGAGAAGAAATTGAATTACATCTTGGAAAGCTTGTTGGGTGCCCCGCCGGTGACTTTAGCAACGCGAAGAAGAGCAAGTTCAGCTTTGAGATCTTTCAACTGAGCTAAGAGATCGGTTTTTGATTTCTGCCTCAATTCATGGACCTTAATCCTCGCTGTTTTTTTAAAATAAATTTACAAACAAAAACACGAAAAACCCATATTCAGATTTCACAACACTAACGAGAACATGTAAGAAAAAAAACATTTAAATAATTCAGAAGTGTTTGATCAGTTACCCATTTCTTGCTGCTTCTGTTGTTCTTCTGAAACTACAACGGCGGCTTCTCTCAGATGGAAGAATCTGAAACCCTAAATTTTGAAGAAGCAAAGGGTTTTTTAAGTATGGAGATTAGTTGGGCCTTATAATGGGCTTTATTTATTTCTCCAGGTTTCAACAAAAAATTAAATTTTGGACTTAATTTTATTGGAATTATATTAGATTTAAGAATTGGGTTTCTTTAGATTTTAAATGGATTCAAAACTATTATTTAGGTTTAAACAGTATTTAAATTATATTTTTATAATTAAATATTTATTAATGATTAAATTTGTTGATTTAAAATTAATATTATTTAAATTTTAATAATTTATTTAAATCTTTATTAATAAAAATATAAATCTTTTAAAAATTGAAAAAATAACGATAATAAATTATTTAAGGGTTAAATTTATTGATTTATCTCGATTTTTTATACAAATGATGTAATAAAAAAGAGAATATTATTTCAAGACCTCAAAAAATTATATCATGGGTCTGGCTTACCATATCGGTTATGGTTCTATCTAATTATAACAACTCATTTCACCGCTATCTTCCAAGTCATTTTTTCAATTAATGAATCTTCACTCAGATTTTCTATGTCATTTAAAATATATAATTTCTGAAAATTATATTAATGACATGAATGATTAGTGGTAGAATAGGTAATTTTCATTAGTTAGGGATCACGACTGACATGATGAGCCGGACCTATGATATAATCTCTCCAAATATACCCGTAAATCTTCATTGTACATGTTTAATTTTGTTGATATCTTGTAATATTTTAGAGGTTATTTATTTAGATGTGTATAAGTATAATTGTCTCTATTTTATTAAATAAAGATGTATTATATTTCTACGTCAGTAGATGAAGCAGAAACGAGAATGTTGACTTGGATAATTAGGGATTATAATTTGATCCGTCATCGTCGGGTTTTGACTCGATAAGGACGTGTTTTTTACATGAAAACGGATTCAAGTTCAGGTTAGGTCGATTTATAATGAAAATAAAATCAGGTTGTGTCGGATTTAGAGTAAAAAATCTTTAATCAAATATATTTATTATATTTTTTATATATAATATTTAAATTTTTTATTAATTTTTCTAGATCTGATGAGTTTAATCGATTTTTATTAATGTATCAAAATCAAATAATATATTTTATTATATTAAATCAGACCAAGAAAAAATATATATTAAAATTAAACTATATAAAATATTTTAATTTTTAGATTAAAATCCGAACGGCCATTGATGAGAATCTAATACTCATAAAAGTTCCGTCTATAAAGGGAGAAATTATATTATGGGTGAGTCCCACCACCTAGGATATGAGACCAACCAATTAAAATTTTACATATCCATTAAATAATTCACATGTCATCATTCTTTATAATCCATATCATCTTTAATTTTTAACCCTAATTATTAAAATTAAAATATTAAAAACCCGCAGCCAAACACGCCAAATATGAAATAACCCACCGTCTTCTTTTCCAATTCTCCATTGTTTCTTTCTTTTCTCTGAATCACGTATCTTCTTTTCCAATTCTCCATTGTTTCTTTCTTTTCTCTGAATCACGTATCTGTATTTCTAATTCTCCATTGTTTTTTTTTCCTCTGAATCAATCTCTGTATTTTTACCAAAGAAAACGCCCAGCGTTCTTTTTATTTTAGCCAAACACGCCAGACTCTTTACAGCAGTTTTCATCTTCATTAACATCACCGTCCACAGGTGATAGTCCAAACTCTTAATTGTTTGGTGCATAAACCATTATTGGGATGTTTTAATTATTTGTTATGTCTTAATGGTTTGGTTATCATCATTAAAAAAAATTAATAATTATTTAATCTATTTTTAATAATTAAAAGATAATTATAAGATAATATTTATTTATAAATATTTTTAATTTTTTAATAATATGTATATATCATAGGGGTGAGCTTTCGAGCGAGTTGAGTTGAGTCGAGTCAAAAAATTTCAAGTTATTCGAGTTGAGTCGTCATTATTTTACAATTTGAATTTTTTTTGATCTTTTTTCGATTTGAGTCAATTTTAATGAGTTCGAATCGAGTTCGATTTTATGTACAAATTTTAATTATACTATTTATAATATTATAGTATAGTTTGATTGCAATTTAAACGGTTTTCTCTTTATATTTACATACATATTTCTTCATGTTATTTTTCACATGTGTATTTTTTTAATTATTATTATCGTCGATCAAATATCTTAGGTATGAATATATCATTTTATTGAATTACAGAAGATTAAGATTAGACCAAAAATAATGATAAATTAAATACAAAAATTAAAAAAAAAACAAATATCATATTATAAAAATATAAATAAAAATTGTATTAAATAAAATAAAAAATAAATCTAGAATGTGACCAAATTATAAAAATAAAATAAAATATAAAAAAAGAACTGAAAAATAAAAACTGCATGGGTTAAATGTGCAACTAGCCTCTATAATTACTAAAAATTTCGAGTTATTCGATTTTCATTTTACAACTTGAACTTAATTTGAAATTTTTCGAGTCGATTCGAGTTTATGAAATTTCTAGTCGAATTAAAACGAGTCGAGTTTTTCACCTCAATTCGAATTGAGAAATTCGATTTTTTCGAGTCGAGTCGAGTTTTATTCACCCCTATATATCATGTAGATAAAATAATTAAAATTTATATTTTTTAATATAAATATTATCTATTTTTTTGGTTAAAACACTTATTAGATTTAATATATTCTTTTAAAAAGATGATAAAGAAATTATATAATAATTTATTAAATCTCTTTTGATTAAGAGATTTTAAAAGATTTACGGGTTCGTAGTTACATAAGTTTTGATAAAAAAATTAAATCATGTTTTTATTAAGCTTCAAAATTTTGTAAATCCTTAAATAAATTAATTGATTCAAGTGGTAAACAGTTTAATTTTATTTAAATATGTTTCGAGCTTAAGACATCATATATATATATATATTTATTAAATTAGAGGTGCAATAGAGTTTGGTTTGAATTAATCAATAATAATAATAATAAAATCTCAGATCCTTTAAAGCTTTGAGCTTTTCGAGCGTGTCTATATCTTTTGGTCAAATCACTTTCCATTACTCATTCTCTTGGTTTCAGTATTTTCCCTATCCTATGTTTGAAACAGAAACTCCATGGTTCGTTCTCAAGTTCTTATCTCATCATCTTCTTCCTTTTCTGTTTCTGATTCTATCATGTCTGTTTTTTTTGATGTTTTCCAGGATCTTGAAAACGGAACTGTTCGATATGAAGAGGTTAGTAATCATGGAAATATACATTTATTACCAGTTTCTGAACAAAAACTGAACTGTGTTCTGTCATAAATATACAATCTTCCAGGAATATATGAGGAATCCTAGAGGATTAAACCAATTCACATGCAGATGGATTCCAGTGAACCAAGAACCCAAAGCTTTGATCTTCATCTGCCATGGATATGCCATGGAATGCAGCATCACCATGAACAGTAACTACATACATACGTACATACATGAACATATAAGAATTACTGGAATCTGAAATCTGGTAAATCCAGGTACTGCAATTCGGTTGATGAAAGCAGGATATGCAGTTTATGGAATAGATTATGAAGGACATGGAAAATCCCCAGGCTTGCAGGGATACATCTCATCCTTTGGCAATGTTGTTGATGATTGCTCCAATTTTTTCACAGATATTTGTGGTAATGTTCTTTTTTTTTTTTTTTTTTTTGATTTTTTTGGATCGATTGAATCGAGCGGTAAAGAATTCGAGTTTTCTGTTTACGTTAATCTCGGATTCGATTTTTTGCTTATGTTTTTTTATGGTGGAATTGTAGAGAGACAGGAGAATGAGAGGAAGATGAGATATCTGTTGGGTGAATCCATGGGAGGAGCAGTGTTGTTGTTGGTACATAGGAAGAAGCCAGATTATTGGAATGGGGCTGTCTTGGTTGCACCTATGTGTAAGGTAAATAATACATTCATTTTACTTTATTTCTTATATGTTTTCTTGAATATATATATTTATTTATTTATTTTTTCTAGATCCAAAAATTGAACCGAAATTTAAAATTGACCCGAATGTGATGATTTGGTTTTGATGAAAATTTTAACTGAATTCTAGTTAAATCTAGAATGAATTTGAATCAATTTTCAATCAAATTGAATAAACTCAAATATATTAAAATAAAGAAAGATGCGATGTGAATTGTCATACAATTTACAAAAAACATATATACATATTATACAGAGTTATATATGTGGTGTAAAAATCTAACTCTGTCTAAAAATCTGGTAAGAATTCATTGATTTCTTGCTAACCCGATATTGAGACTCGAAATAACCAAATTGATACTAACCGAACTAAAATTCAATTGAACCGAAAATCAATCGACTCGACTTATACCCGAACTGAAATCAATATAGACCTAAATTAAAACCAAAAAAATTTAAACCAAACCTGAACTAATTTAAATTAAATTTAAATTAATTATAGTTAAAATTAAAATAACTCGAATTAAAATAATCAAACTGAATGACCCATTTATCACCTCTAGTTGATACATAGAAAGAAGCTTGATTATTGGGATGGGGCTGTCTTGGTTGCCCCTATGTGCAAGGTAAATAATATATTCCATTTACTTTATTTTATTTTTTTCTTTTTTCTTGAAGAATGATATTTTTATTTATATTCCCTTTATTTTTCAATTCCGGATTTACCTTTATATTTTCAAATAATAAATCTAATAGATTTAAAGTTTGAAAATTTCTCCAATAATCGATTGATTTAATAGATAAGATACTACATTTTTTTAGCATGGTCAAGAGTTTCAGTGTTGGTGTTGTAATGAATAAAACTGGATTGAGAGAATCATCTTCTAATGAGTATATGTAAAATTCAATATACTCGTATCTAAAATCGAATTATATTAAACTCTTGTTTGTAAGACAAAATTATTTCGATACTATTTTTTTCATTCACAAAAATTAAAATTTTTCGGATTTAAATGAATCTTTAGTCTAGAGGATTGCACACTTTTTCCTATGGATGAACATGTGGAAAACGTGAATTAATTGGATTGAAAGTGAAATTTGTTGGAAAAATTAATGTCCTTGTCTATGTAATTAAAGGCTACTATAAACTGATTTTATTAAAGAAAAACTAGGCCCTTCAAAATGTCAACCCTTAACTAACTTAAAAAATATAGCTCCACTCTACACACTAATCTTTTGGTAAAATTGTGATTTTGGTCCTTCTACCACACTGCCATAGACATTTGGTCAAAATAATTATTTTGTACTCCCCAATTTTTGTGAGATTTTGCAATTCAGTCCAACCGGACACTATGGTAATACATATTGTATTCATAACAAAAGAATTTAAGTTCAAATCTTAGAAGCGCGACATTATAGGGAGTGAACAAACACGAATATTGAACATATATCATTTAGTGGATGTGAGAGGTAAAAATATTTTACGTTCTTTTAATTTAAATATTAGTCAAATAAGACATTTGTCATCTTAATTTTTATATTAAAGGTTCAATAGATTCTTAACTAAGGGTGCTAATTGAGTATTGAGTAGAGCATATTGCAAGCAGCTCGAGCCTAATTAGATCAAAACTCAGTCAGCGCTCGATTCAACTTAGTTTACGAGTAATTCGATAATTTTTTTAAATTAATATATTAGTTTGATGTACTTATAAATTGATACTTTGAAAACGTGTTTTTATCGACTTACTTGATAAGTACACTACTCTTAACTCTTTCACAGTCTGATCCTAGTTCTGTCCTTCCATGTATCGTAAAATGAATAATATTATTGAATAATATTATTGAATGAAAAAACGCAAACTCCAAACAATATTATTTAAAATCACACTGATAATGATAAATAACGACTGTTATTTAACGGATAACGATCGATAATGGTAATAACAGATCGTTATTGTCGTTATTATACCGTGATTTCAAAAACTCCCAAAATAAGTTGTGCGAGTTTTAAATAAATTCACGACCACAACTCCCGCAACGACTGCGATAGTAACCGTTATATCCACAACAGCGATAAACGCAACACTACCGAAAATGTTTTCTAAATCGTTGTGTACCATAGAACGAATCTAGAAGATGGTGAAAGAATCTATGATTTATACGCAGGTTGCAGCTGATATGAGGCCTCATCCCTTGGTCGTCAGTGTCCTGCGAAAGCTGAACCAACTTATCCCAACGTGGAGAATCGTTCCGATCCAGGATGTGATTGATGCTGCTTTTAAGCAGGCTGAGATTCGAGCACAGATCAGAGCCAACCCTTATTGCTACAAAGGACGTCCTCGGTTGAACACGGCCAACGAGCTGCTAAACACGAGCTTGGAGATGGAGAAAAGACTACATGAGGTTTGGTTATTCTATACCTTTGCATTTTTTAACACCAAATCCATTTTTTGGGTTAATCTCAGGAAACACCCTCAAACTATCATTAATATTCTAAATTAGTCCCCAAATGTAAAGCATTATGATTGACTCGTTAAAATATCAATATTATATCAATCAGTCTCTACATTAGTAGGGTTGTCACTTTAATGCTAACTCGTAGGTGTAAAGTTAAAAAAATACTCTTAATGTTTGATTGAATAGTCCTTCTATAGATAAAAATTGTTAAAAAATTAATAGTAAACATTTTGAAATGGTTTGACAGAATGATAAGTCAGTAGAAAAAATATTTTATATTTTATATAATTTTATAAAATTATTTTTTGATTGATATAATATTTTTTTAGGTCAACATATTTTACTATATGATATTGTCATGTCAACGTGCCCTGTCATATAGGTTTGTCACGTTCAAACCATTTATCATTAGTTGATTGACAGTTTTCATCCACAGATGAACCATTTTAAACCAAAATGAAACGATGATGGTTGAGTTGCTCAAAAAAGAAAGAATAAGGGAAAAATAATCATTCAATTAAACGTTTAGTATATTTTTAACGTATCATATTTAGTTGGTTATTCAAATATGTCTTAGATTCGAATCTCAAAATTACGATATTTTTCTTATTATATATATATATATATATATATTTTTTTTTTTGGCAAAGGTTACATTGCCATTCCTTCTTCTACATGGAGAGGATGACAAAGTAACAGACAAAGCAGTGAGCCAACAACTTTACGATGCTGCAGCAAGTTCAGACAAGAGTTTCAAGTTGTATCCTGGGATGTGGCATGGCTTGTTGTATGCCGAAACACCGGAAAACATCGAGATCGTGTTTGCAGATATCATCAACTGGTTGAATTCGAGAACCGAACCTGGAAAATCGAGGTCGGAGAGGGAACTGAAGCACAAAAATGATGAGGTTTTGGTCTCAAAAGACTTATGAACTTATCACTGATTAGGTTTTTTTTCTTAACTAAAGCTATAAGCGGATGAAATTGTGAGAACTTGAAAGGAAGATTAAAGGAAAAGAGATTGTGTAATGTTTTATAGATTCAATTACATATGAGAGAAAGGATGCTGTTCGAGATGAAATATATTTATTTTTGTGGGCATGTGTATTAATTTTATATATAATTAGGGACGGTTAAAAATTACTCGAATCTGATGGATTTTAATTTAATCTTATTTTTATAAGGTTAAATTCTTTAGTTTAAGTCCGGGACGGGTTGAATTTAAGTTTAGTATGAAAAATCTTCAATTGAAGATAATAGTATAATTCCCTTCTATATATTTAAGGATGATTAATAGGTTTAATATAAGAATAAGTACATAAGCTATATATCTCGTAAACTTTAATTGTCTAAACTGTATTTTTGATAAATATAAGTGTTAAACGTTTCGTTTTTTGAGTATTTTGTAATTTCTTTATCCCAATTTAATTAAAATCAAATTAAAAGATTTATATTAAATTCATTAAAATAAACTCGATCTAATAATCTACGCCAGTCTTATTTTTTTTTTTATCTAGAAGGGAAATATTTTTCTTTCCTCTATATTATTTGGTACAATGAAAAGTAAGATAAAAGAAAATTCAGTTTACCATTATACCCTTATATTTCTTTTATTGATAAATTTTATTACAATATTATTTAATTTTAGTTTTTATAACGATAATATTTATTTAAATGATTAAAAATATTTATTTTTTAAAATTAATAAGTTTATTAAAATATTTAAACAAAAACATATTCATAAAATATTGATATATATATACTTAGGAGGAAAATTTTCAAATTATAAATTAAACTTAAAAAATAATCATATCAAAATATAATAATTGATTTTTTATATAGATAAACAAATATATAATACACAATATAAAGTTAATAAAGCTTTGCTTTTGTTTGCTGTACCTAACTTTATCGGCCGAAACCCGAAAAATTTAGTTACCCAAAAACGTTAGTTTGGACGTTATAATAGATGAATAAATGCTCGTTAAAAGTTAAATCAATAATTATTTAAAGTTATTATAGACGATAAACTCGTCGGAGTCGTAATTACAAAAAACACAGCCTAAAAGGATAAATTTAAATTTAATAAGGAGTAAATTGATTTTTTAACCTTCAAAATCAAATTTAATTATTTTTTGTGAGTATAATTCATCTGATCTTTTATTGTGTTTTTTATGTGCTACTTCACGAGTCCAACTTGATCTGACAATTGAAGATATTTTACACGACCTGAACCGACCAAACTCAAACCTGATTCAATTTTATTCTTTAAAAAAGTTGACCCAAATCTTTTTTTTTTTAAAAAAATAATCCTAAGTTTTGAATAAATTTAAGAAATTAAATTTTTATCTTTACGCTAATGAGATAATTTTAAAATATAAAAAATAAATTTAATACGACAAAAAATATTAATTAGTCTAACAGAATCCAACACTAGATTTCGGTTAATAAGAATAAAGGTTTAATTATGATATTATTATAAATACTTTCCTTAGGTAAACAGGTTAGAAATAATGAATACTGCTACAAAGGGCCCCAACGGTTTGCTCTCAACTTTTTAAAATATAAAGGACCTTTAGAGTAATTTTACCAAAATAAAAAATAGGGGTAATCTTGACTCAATTCTTTGTGAAATGTAAATTTTAGGTTACAATTCCATTTATAGTTCTCCATGGTGAAGAAGATAAAATGATGGTCCCCCAAGTTAGTAAAGAACTTTTCAATGTAGCTTCAACCAGAGACAAGACCATCAAGCTCTACCCGGAATGTGGCACGGTTTGATCTACGGCGAGCCATTAGAGAACATCGAAGTCGTGTTTTCCAACATTATCAAGCGGTTAGACGAACGGACAAGCCGTGGAAATCCGAGGTCGGAGATGGTGAATAAAGTTGAAACCGACCATTTGCCTTTGAACAAGAACAATAAACTCTAGTTGTAACTATTGAAAAAAAATATCTGAAACACTGGTTTTCTTAAGGGAAAACTTAAACCGAAATTCGATTTCGTATCGAAAGTGCAATGTTCAAATCCACTCTTAGCAAATATAAATCCTAATCGAACAAAATACATGATCATCTAAAACATCTTAGCAATGACTAGATTTATGGTTTATCACAGGAAAGTTCTAGCATGCAAGGAAATAGGAAGGAATATAGAGATACCTATTATTGGCTCGAACTTGCAGGGCCGACGAGAACTCCTTGAGCGGAGCCTTCCTTCATTTTGCTTTCATCTGTTGCGTCACCGTCGGACTTTTTGATCCTAATTTTGTATTTTGTCTCAAAATCGATAATTTCCTTTTTCTTCTTCTCCAGGGTCTCGTTAAGCCGAGCAATTACTTCCTCGAGCCCTTCTTTGTTTCTCTGCACAGCAGGGAGAACCTCTTTGATGGTTCTCTCAACCAACACACCTCCAATCATCCGATAACACCGCCTCGATGAGTCAAGCGGCTGAATGGCATTTATAACTAGTGAATGCTCACTAACTTCCATCTCCAACTCGGTGATCTTAGAATAAATTTGATTTAGTTCAGATCTCATAGCTCCATACATGTTTGCAATCACTTGTTCGTTCACAGGTTCCTTGCTCTCGGATTTGCTGGCCATTTTTTCTCTGAATTATTATAAAGAAAAAGCAACAGACAGTATGTTAAGGGGGGACACAACACCATGGATTAGATAAAGAGAAATAAATCTCAGAGAACAGATTTTTATGACAGAATAACACGATGATCAATGTTAGAATACACAAAAAATCTGAACATTGTAACACAAAAGGTCATAATATTCTTTTAGCAAACTTCAGAAACATAGAACATGAATATATAGTTGTGCTAAAGTGAGAGAAAATCTTTGAAAGGGAACTCAAGAGACCATCACAAATGAAGTTTATTTGCCTACCGAGGAGCATGCCCGGGAAAGATCACAAAACCATCTAAACCGGACCACATTTTCTAATGCAGAGTGCAGATACAAATCACTTGCACGTTTAAAGAAGCAAATGATATTAATAAAGAGTGAAAAGGAAACAATATTTGGGAAAATGCCTCAAGCAAAACGAGATTAGGAAAGTAAAGACTCCGCGGAAACAAGTTCAATGTCATAAGAGCATGGATATAAATTGCGGTGGCGGAAACTTTTCCGATCATGTCATATTCACTGGTAACATAAATAATTCTACTGTTTTCAATTGATATATATATATATATATTATAGGAATCCAAAAAGTAGCCAGCAGCTATATAAATCATGGATGAGGGATTTGGAATCCAAAGTTAAGCTGTGGATCAATTCAAGAACTTCTACACAATAATTCTCAACACAAACAGGGCAAAGAATTTATCATCTTAGAACAAATAAAACAATAAAAATACAATAAACCCTAAATATATCTAAATTATATTTCAAAAATCATATATTTTTTTACAAAAGGAACACGATCAAGCTGATTTCATCATTCAAAAATCATGAGAAACGTATAATAAACAGTTCCGCTTACTCTACATCAAAGTTAAAAATAAATTTCTGGACTTTCTAGAGATTCAACAAAGACCCATTGAAGAAAATGAAAAGTAAAACAGGAAAACAGTAACAACAATGAAAAGCAAACCTGGCTCTTGGAGTTGGGGAAGTGGCGAATCTGAGGCGAAGAGAAAACAGACCGGAAAAGAGGTGAAAATGGCGGGTTTCGACAGAGATCGAGAGACGAGCTGTGAAGTGAAGTCGGCTGATGAAATGGTTCAGTTCGGAACTTGGAAGTAACCAAATAACTTGGGCCGGGTTTAATGTTTTTTTGGCCCATGATATTATCGTAACGTATTTTTTTAATCGATTATATTGATCGCTCAATCACTGTATTATAATTTAAAAATTTTATTAAAAAATCTCATCGTAATATAATAATATTGTTAAAATCCGATCCAAACGCGCTACGGCCATCTTATTATTAACTATTCCTGAACTAAACCAAAGCAAAAAGCAGTTCCAACCTCTCCCATACTTTTTATAAATGAAACAAATATTTGGTCACTTAGGGGCAAAAAGTGTCATTAATCCATCATTCAATTTCAAACAATGGCCAATGTTTCATGCTTGTTAACCTTAATCTTCATCATGGTTATTAGAAACTCATCCTCGGCTCGAAATCTCGGAACCCGACGTCAAATCATCACCATCACCATAAGCATCACAAGTTCGCATTTTCCATGCCGGATTTGCTCAACATTTCTCAACCTGCAACTCCAAAACTCACTAGCCACCTCCCATTTTCAAAGCCTGTAGGCCTTTTCCCACCCAATAAAGGCATCCTGATCCCTGAACCCGTCTCGAGAGTTCATGGTTCGAGTTCATCGTCTCAATCGCTCGGTGTTCCGAACCTCGAGTTGTATTTCCCGACAAGGGCTACTCTTCAGGAGTTGGAATTTGGTGTGGTGGTGACCATTGATGAAACCTTGTTCGCTGGTGGTTCGATTAGTGGTTCACCACTAGGAAAAGCACAAGGGGTTTATGTTGCAAGTTCGGAAGGGAATGCTGGTCACATGATGGAGATGACTACGATTTTCGTAGACGGCGGGTTTAAAGACGGGTTAAGGTTTTTCGGTTTTCACCGGAGAGATGTGGCGGAGTCTCATATATCTGTCATTGGTGGCACCGGGAAATATGCTGGTGCAAATGGTTATGCAACAGTTGAAGTTGTGAAACAAGGAGTTAACAAGCTTCTTTTGTTCAATGTTTACCTCAGTTAATGGTTAAGAAGTAAAATAAATCTTTGTTAACTTGATGAAATACTTAATAAAATCAAACAATTCGAAATTTAATTTAGTTAGTACATATAATCACGTAAAAATCATTTACCTCTTTTTCATACCTCATTGTATGTTTCCTTTGAATTTTTTTTTAAAAATTAATTTTTAACCTTAATCTTTATTTTTTATATCCTAAACCCTAAAAAATAAATCATATCCCTAATTCTCTAAACCCTAACCTTAAATCATCTGGTTTGAAATAGAAGCATAGAATGAGACATAGAAAAGAGTTAAATGATTTTTGCCCTGTATAATCATTTTTAAGACCGTGATAGAATTTTGTAGATTTATGATTTGAATTTGGTTTAAGTATCAAATAAGCAACCAAACTATAATTTTTTATCATTTATTATCTAAAAATTTTACAAATTTGAGGACTAAGAGAACAATTTAACCAAACCAAAGTTGTCGAGGCTCTGCCAGTCTCCTTGTGCCACCCCTGCTTTTAATGAATATGTGCCAGTGATGTTCCTGAAACTTATCTTACTCAAACTTTGAAGTAAGTGTTACATAAAAATATACATAATTCAAGTGTTTTTATGTTTTCTGTATATTTAAAAGTTTTTTTTTGAATTAACAGGATTATTTAAATAAAAAAGTAGTTTAGTATTGTTTAAACAAGTTTTAAATTTGATATTCTACCTATGTAGAAAATTTTATTGAAAGTTCACCCATCAAAAATCACGTGTGCGACGGTGATGACATTCGTACTAACACATAACGAAACTCCGAATATAGTAAAAAATAATTACAATCGGACATATTCGTATTCAACACATAATGAAAACTAGACTAAATAAAGTAACATAAATGTTTGGAAGAATCCAACCATACCAACTCCATACAAGTGATATATAACCACTGCTTATTAGACAATATTTGTTGCTGTATGATGAAATATCTATTCCATGGCATCATATCATAAGAATTAGGTTCTTCCAACCAAAACACATCTCATGAAAACAGGGTTGTGAAATTTGAACTAATTCATATCATCAAATCCACTTTCTCATCATATAAACATGTATGTATGTATGTATGCATGTATGTATATGTGTAATTAAACTGTATATATAGGCAACTGAAAATCTCTCATTCCTTCAATCAAATACTCATCTTCTTTGCTAAAACAATGTTAAAATTGACTAAAACTCCTATGCTCATCTGTCTACTATGGCTGGCTATCAGCTTCACTTGTGCCAATTCAACAAGAGTCCTTGATCAGGTGGAACCTCAGCCAACTGGTCAAGCGGTCCCTTCTGCTGCCCCAAGCGGTTCGGAGGAAGATGTTGATCCACCAATCCCAGCTACGGTGGCAGCCCCTGATGATGATGAAACACCAGCGGTAGCTACACCTGCAGCAGCTGTTGCTGCAGGTGCAGCATCGATAGCCGGACCTGGAGCAGGTGCGGCTGCCACGAGTGCCATAGCTGGAGCAACCAACCCACATGAACCTACATTGTCATTTTTCATGCATGACATCTTAGGTGGATTACACCCATCAGCCAGAGTGGTGACTGGTGTGATTGCCAACTCGGAAATCAATGGCATACCATTCTCCAAAACCAACAATAACCTCTTCCCGGTGGATGGCGCCGCCCCACTTCTAACCGGCGGCAACATTAACAACATCAACAACCTCAACAACCTTATTAACACCAACAATGTGCCTTTCCTAACAGGCCTAACAGGTGCCCAAGCTAGCGCTGTCCTACAAAACACTGGCAACAACGACAATGTTCTCAATACCGGTAGCACCCCTTTCGTCACCGGCGGACAGCTCCCACCCGGCACTCTTCAAAGGCTCATGTTCGGGACCATAACCGTCATCGACGATCAACTAACCGAAGCACACGAGTTAGGGTCTGCCGTGATAGGCAAGGCACAAGGCTTCTATTTGGCTAGCTCTTTGGATGGTAACAGCCAAACCATTGCCTTGACAGTCCTGTTGCATGGAGGTGAGCACGTTGAAGAAATACAGGACACCATTAGCTTCTTCGGTGTTCATAGGACCGTGTCGCCAGAATCGCAGATCGCAGTGGTCGGCGGAACCGGGAAGTACGAGCACGCGAAAGGGTACGCCAGGGTGGAAACACTTCTTAACCAGGAGGATCAACATATAACTGATGGAGTGGATACAATCCTGAATTTCAATGTTTACCTCACCGAGTGATATTCGGCCGGTGGTCACCGGTGGTTCATGGTTGCTACTTTCAAGCATATTATTATGTGATGGTTATGGGTTTCATTCAAGCATTTGATACTGAAAATTTCTAGTGTTGTATATTTGATTGTTGATGTTCTGAAATTGTTACAGTTCAATCCAAGGTTTACTTTCTTATATAAATGCTAAATTATGTTTTTATATATTCATATACAGTACATTCGATTTGAAGATTAATTGAATTTAAAATACATAAATAATCACTGAGTTAAGGGAAAATTATTTTTTGACCACTTAAGTTTTGAGAAGTATAAAATAATAATTAAATTTATCGAACTATTATAAAATAATTATTAAATATTATTATAAAATAATAATAAATTTTAATAAGTTTAAGAATAATTTGTAACCGTTTGATAAATTTACTGAATATTTTATAATTTTTGAAATTTTAATGATCAACATATAATTTATATTGTTTAATAACTAGTAAAGCCTACAATGATTTTAACTATGGATTAAGGTAAGATGGGATGGTGCAAATTGTCTACCTCTTTTGTATATCTTCGTTTGTGTTTTCGCTTTAAATTATAGGTTTAGGGTTTAAAATTTAATGTTAGGGGTTGTAGTTAGGGTTTAGGGAATTAGGGGTAGGGTATATTTTTTAAGGTGTAAAGTTTAGGATTTAGGATATAGAAAATTATAAGGGTTAAGGTATAAAATTTAAAATTTTAAAATTTTTAATAGGAGGTGTAGTTGGAGGCATGATAAAGAGGTGAAAGATTTTTAGAAAGATTTTTCTTATCGAAAATTTGATTTTTTGTCTTAGGTATAGAGCAGTTTTAGAATTTGTGACCAACGTCTATTTGTTTATACAATGAAAAAAACATAATCATTAACTTACTCTCGTCTAATGATAAAAATATAAAACCTAAAAATTATTTATGTTTGAAAATAATATCAATCGAATTAAAAGTAAAAAAAACTCCTTAATAATGTGAGAAGTTATAGCATCTTAAAAATAACACTGAAAAAACAAGTTCATGGTTCATACCAAATTTTTTATGTTCATATTTTCAAATATATAAGTTCATTTTTGAATATAAACAAGCAAATTGTAGATTTTTCATTGATTTTCATATTCATAACAGTACGACATATTTCGCAAATACTTAAATCACACTAAATTACAAGCATTTTAACTTAAAACACACACCAAATCATAGGATTCTTCAGCTAATAGGTAACATAAACAGTGAACTCTAGCACGGTCTGAAACCCATCAGTCTCCTGCTGCTGATTACTACTTGCTGGTAATGTCTTCACAATGGCGAAACCTCGAGCGTTGACATATTTTCCGGTACCGCCCATGATAGACAAATGTGACTCCGATACGCCTGTCCGATGGACCCCGAAGAAGCTAAGTGTGTCGGTGTAGTGTCCGCTTTGGAACATGGCTGTAAATGCCATCGTTTGACTGGTTCCATCGACCGAACTAGCCACATAGAACCCTTGTGCCTTGCCAAGAAACTCTGAGCCTAACTCATGTCCAGCTGTGAGTTCATCGTCAATGACAGTCATGGTCCCGAACATGAGCTTCTGGAGAGCAGAACCTGCAGGGAGTTGGCCACCAACTAAAGCTGGGAATCCCCCGTTGTTGTTTCCGCCGTTGTTGTTGTTGTTGCCGTTTTGGAGCATTGCTTGAGTGCTGCCACCGAGGCCAGAAAGTAATGGAACGTTATTGTTGTTTAGAAGGCCAGTATTGCCAGTGTTTTGGCTTATTCCATTGTCCACTGGGAGGTTTGCACCATTTGGTTTGGCAAATGGAAGTTGACCATTGAGTGCAGGGTTGCTGACCACGCCGGTGACTGCTAGAGCAGATGGATTCGACCCGCCGAGGATGTCATGCATGAAGAAGGTCAGGGTGTGGTCAGGGTCAAGCACAGGGTTGGCAACATTTGGTCCTGTGGGATTTGGTCCAGTGTTTGCACCCACACCAGGGTTGGCAACATTGGCTCCTGTGGGAATGGGACCTGTGGTTGAACCCACACTAGGATTAGGCTGTGTGCCTGCTGCGGTGGTGGTCAATGGTGGTACATTAGAAACAGGTGCCACGACTGGATTCGACGACGGTCCCGAGGGCTGCTCATCAAGCATTCGAGCTGAAGCAGAGAAAGCAATTGTGAAGGAAAGAAGTACAAAAATGAGTTTGTAGGTTTCCATAGCTACAAGTTCAGGAAGATTTGCTTTGCTTTGCTTTACTATTTTTCTCTTAATGGATTGAAAGATATGTAAGCATATGTATATATATATAGGTTTGAGTTACAGGGTATGAGCTAGCTCATGAAATGGAGTTGTTAAAGTCTTTCTATTACTAATGTTAAGTTTATAATATCAACCAAAACATTAGACATAGAAAGTGGAGTTGTCCATGGATCGGGTCAGATCGATCTCGATTTGTAAAAATATTTCTCAAAGCTCAACTCGTTCGAATGATCCAATTCTTGAACAGGTCTAGTTGTAAGGAATATTTGGAATAGTGACTCTAAATGGATTTGCTTACCAGAAATCAAACTAATCCATTAGTAAGATGAATAGAGTTGATTAGTTGGCTAAAAGTGGTCAACCATATTTGATCACAATTCTTTTCTTGAGGAGTTCTTCACAGTCATCAATGGCAGTCCAAAAATATTTACAGCAAGTTGTTAAACTTCTTAAACTAACCCCATCATCTGGAAACCGAGAAGATCGGGAAAACGAGGAAGAATATACATAGAATCTGCTTTCTTTTTGCATTTTCTTTCTGTGGAACAAACATTACAATAACAGGCATGGCAAAAAAACTAATGGTATTTGCCATAACCCCAACATATGCATGCATACATCTTGAGTTTTCACACCAATGCAAAGAATGAACATAGACCAAAAATTTTGAAATTCGAATGCAAAAAATTCAAAAAAAAGAATCTATAGGCTAAGAATCTCTGCTACTAGCTCATCAATCAATGAATTCTCTAGTTCTCTACCAATTGCCTCGATATCATATCCTAAAGATAACCATCCATCGTCTTTTCCGAAAATTTTCCCTGATGAGTCCTTTACTTCAGTTTTTGCCTCATTTTCTTGACTAACCAACAACTTGTAAAGCTCTTCCACAATTTCTTTCGAGTTCTGTGAATAGCTGAGCCTTCTTGCAACAGGTTTTGCCCACATGAAGGCTCCTAAGCATGGCTGCAGAATTTCCATTAGACCTGAATTTATGCGGTCGAAAAGTAGCCTCCTTTCCGACCTCTTCCAAGATATCCGTTCACCGTACTTCTTCTCTAGTGTCTCGAAAACCGACAGGCTTATCGGAGTTTCTGGAAAGTGACATCCATTAAAGAGTATATCCGGGTTTCTATTATGAAAACCTGCCTCGGCTAAGACATCGACCAAATAGGAGAAATCCCTACGCTCTGCAACCCCAGACAACTTTGTTGAATATTCATTTACTTCCTTCAAAAGCTCTTCCACTGCATCTTTTTCATCATCACTGGAATCCGATTTTAGAAATTCAAGTTGCCGCTTCACATCTGTTAGAAACCAAGAAAAAAAAGTTCGAATAGATAAAATGTTGAGCAAAGAATCAAGACCTCAAGGAAACCTTCTGTTTTACTAACCATTTAAGCTAGCGGTGACACTCAAAAAGCACTTAGAGCTCAAAGAATTCCCTTCTGTGAATGGTGTGTCCAAAACTGAAACCGGACTCGGCTGATTAGCTGTCTCCAAGGTCACAAGAAAGTCAGGGTCTGTGCTGCACTCTTCGGATATTTTCATCGATATATCTTCCTGCAAAGATTACAGACCAAATAACTAAAAGTTTGACATCTCAATCACAAAATACAGTGCACACGTAATGCACACATCGACTCCACCTTTTAACTCATATTATATACTAAATTTAGTAGTGCAGATTGATTACTATCCTAAAACACTATTAATACTAGTATTTATTAATCCTATCAATGGAAACTTAAAACAACATTGAACCTGTTGATTCCAAGCATCAGAGGTATGGTGGTCTTTTTCCGACATACTGCCAAACTGGTGCTGGTTATGATTTCCGGTAGACTTGGTAGCATCATTCGGAGTTTCTAAAGCAACCACCATATCAGAGACAATGCTTTGAGATGCCGAGTACATCTCAGGTACCATACAATCCTCAGCAAACATAGAATTTTCTTCTAGGAACTGATTCATTTCTGGTTCTAGGTCTGGACTAGATTGAGACTGCTTGCAGTTGGATCGCAAGTTTCTTATTTTCGGACAATCTTTCCCACTGGAAACCTGCTTAATTGACTTCTTTATAGCCCAAGGAAACACTAGTCTATTAGTCGTGTACGAATCAACATGAAAAGCTTTGGGAGGAGTCTTGGTTAAAGGACTTCCAACAGATATAGAATATGATTGTGATCTCAAATCTCCAATGCCGCTGTTTTTCCATCCATCTTTACTGCTAATGCCAAAAGGACCACGAAAGTGTGCACTTTTAGCCTGATCAGGAAATGCAAGCATTTCACCTAGTGTTCTGCTTCTTCCCCTATGCCCCAAAGCGAATCCATTCTCCCGAAAGTCTTTAGTCACTTTCAATCTTTGAAAGATTTGTTCCTTCACTTCGTGAGCCATATATGATCCGCCCAAGTTGTAACATGAGGGCTCGTACCGGTTGTTCATATCAGAGTTATTTTGGGAAGAAATCATCAGGAACTCTGGCTCTTTTGTAAGACACTGAGCACCATTGAATCCTAACCTTGGTGGCTCAAAAGAAATGTCACTTGTGTTTTCAGAGCAACGGATAGATCTATTCATGGTGGATTTCACACCATCAAAAAAGTTATTCCTCTCCTTAGCTTGAGCATGTGAATTTCCTTTTCTGCGACCAAGGAACCCTTTGTCTTTCTTATTGGTCTCATCCTCTCCAGGCTTTGGTTTCAAAATGACAATTTTTCTCGAGGAAGGACTAGGAACCATAGAAGTATTATCGTGTCCGTATTTCCTTCGAGAATATTTTACGAAACCATTCTCAAGTTTCTGAATCACCTTAGGATTGTCATTGTCTTGATCATAGAAATGCTTGGTAATCAGACAATCTGGTTTCTTGAAACTATTTTCAGAACAACCCTTTCTAGAATCCACAAATCCTGACCCCTTCATATGCTTTCGTTCCGGCGACAATCTTAAGTTTACTCTTCCCTTTACAGCAGAAGAATCACTCCCCTTTTCTATCTCCACTGATTCTATTACTTCAAATGCATCCTTGAACCCCTTTTTCTCTTCAATGCTGAACTGAAACGAACAGCGTTCATCGAATGACCGCTTCTCCCAAGCGCCTATCGAAGCGACTTTACGCAGATAATTCTCAGAGAGCACTCTTTGTAACTTTCTCTGCTTATTGACAGGTTCCTGAGATTGGAGTTCATCAAGACCCATTAATCTTGCAATCACACTCGGCGTAGCCGGTTTGGATTCCGTTTTTCTCGACATTTCGTCTACTCGAAGCAATTACTACTCCCTTAACTCAATAGCATTCTCAAATTACAAAAATGCATCTGCAATCTGCAATCTGCAATCAACAAAAACAAATATTTTTTCTATTCCAATTAAAATAAACTATTTTTTTCAAGAATTTAGTAAAAAACAAAAGATTAAAGCAGCAAATAATTCAATTAAAGCAATCATATGAGCATCTAATAAAGCCAACACACATAAAAGAACAAGAAAATTTATGGAAAACTCATAAATGGAAAGAAAAAAAAAGTAGAACTAAAAGCAATAAATATGTATGAAACAAAATCATTAAAAAACAACTTTTCTTTGTCAAGGTAATAATTAGAACATAGCATGTAAAAACTGTGCAACCCCATCATTCAAAACATAATTATTTTTTGTTATATGTATTTAATTCATCGAAAAATTAATTCGAATCGGTTACTATAGAAGTTCATCATTATAGACACACTTTTAACTCAATTTTCTTCATCTACCATAAAAAGATCCAAATATAACAAAAAAAAATATGAAATAACAAGAAATAAAAGCAATTTAATCCAGGGTTCAAGTAACCAAAGCAAAAGCAAACATCCAAAGTTTACCGAGAAACCCCCCAGCAAGAAACAGAAAAGAAGAGAAAATCCAGACAGAGAAAGGGAAGAATATAGGAAGAAAGATCTGACCTTTATTTCTTTAGGGTTTAGCTGCTCAAGTCCATCGAAAACACTTCAACTCGCAATGATTAATGATTAAAATTTTAAAAAGAACAAGATTGAAACAAAGGATTAAATAATTCGTTTTTTTTGCTTAAAATTCACGGAACAAAAAGACAAGCCGACATATAGAACAAGATAGTAGGTCAAACACCTTTTCTAATAAAAAAAATCAATTTTTTCTTCAAAAAAATAAAGAAATGGTTGATTTCTAAAACAAGAAACAAAATCCTGGGAAATGGGTTTTCAGAGATGGAATGGAAGATTGAAAGAGCTGAAGAACTGGGGTTATAGATTTGAAATAAAGATGATAAATTTGGTGACTTTTTCCATTGAAATTAAAAAGGAAAGTGTGGGAATATAGAAGGTCGGTTGAGTCTGTATTTGCTTTGCATTTTGTAGGGACATATTTTTCGCGTTGTTTTTGTCGTTTCGTCGCTACAAGCGAATATGAACTGTCGTTTTCCGGCGGGTTTCCCGCCACCAAAAGAAACAGTCTTCTCAAAAGAACACTAAAATTTATTTCCTTTTAAATCTATATTTTTAGCGTTAATTATGTAGTTAAACTATAGCTTTATTTTAATTAGATTTAAATTTTTTAGATATTTAATTTTTTTATATTTTAAATTTAAATTTTTAAATATTTTAATCTTATTTATAAATTACGATCCGTATTTTTATATCCTTAAATTATCATGTATTTTATATATTATTTATATAATACAAATTAATGTTTGCATATAAATTAATAATTTTATTAACATTGAATATGACTCGATAGAATAGACATAATATCAGAAAATATTCATAATACTTGAGTATAAATTTATAATATTTAAAAGTTTGAGGTTTAATTTTATTGAAAGTTATAATTTTTAGGTAAATCAAAACTCTAAAAGGGATAATTCAAAATTAGTATAATATTAAAAATATTTTTAATATTTGTTTGTATAATTATTTTATTTTTTATTTTTTAAGTAATTTTTTACTATTTTTTGAGTTAAAATAATTCTTCTATCTTCATAAATAAAAATTAATAATCAATTAAAGATAAATAATTTAAAAAATAATACAAAAATATTTTATATAATTATTTGTTAATTGATGTATGGTTTTATAATTTTTTAAAATTATTTTTCTTTAATTGAATATTAAAGGTCGGTCACTCGCGGCGAGCAACTCCCACAGCTCGCTTTGTTTTACTTACTCATTTGTTCAAGGGAAGTTGTACCGTTACATCCCACCTTATATTTAAAGGGACCAACCTCGTCTGGTCTACTATTCTTCGGCGATGTGGGATTTAAACGTACCAAACTAGTAACTTCTCTGCCCCATCAGAAAAATAATTCAGAACAATGAGTTTTTAACTCCATGACATGCAAAATATATAATAAGAAAATATTCTATGGCAATGAAAAAAAATTTAAATCTTGTTAAGTTCGAGTCTTGACGTTATGATTAGCATAAGACCATTTTCATAGTGATCTCTGCATACTAATCGAATTGATCAGTGTATCGATTCGACTGGTTGAGCCATAAAATTAGCATGTACTAATATTTACCATAAAGTTAAAGTTGCTTTCATATGGCTCAATTCTCCAAGCATACACAACTTATATTATTTGTTGGTAGGGGAGACAAGAAAAAAGAACACGAAAGGACACATAACATCCAGACATGACATACTAGGTTATGTGTCTACAAAGCATGTGCCTGTGCATGTTCAGGTTTGTGACTGAATTCATAATCCAGATGAACAAAGGCTCGCTCTATCTCCGGCAGTAACTCCAGCTTCTCTTGCAGTGATTCTCCGATGTCATGAGCTTCTTGCAATGCCATGTTTGCTGGGAGAACAATGTCAACCTCCACAAAGTAGTGAGACCCAAAGGTGTAGGCTCGGACGGTATCGATATGCCTTATGGCCTTGTGGTGGTTCCAACACAGGTAAGTCAGTTTCTGAAGATATTCAGGAGCTGCTGATCTTCCGACCAATGAGTTCACGTTCTCCAATACTGTCATCGACCATGTTCGGATAGTGTACAGAGCCAGCTGGATTGTTCAAGTTTATCTCAATGAGTCACAAATACACAGTAAAGTTTATTCGGTTTTCTTGATGGATTGTCAATATGATTATCAACCCAATGAAAACCTTGCACTGAACTAATCTTATAAATTTTTGGCAATGGCCCGATGTGTTAGGTGTTAACGAGTTCCGGTGACAGCCAAATACGTTACTACTCTATCATGCATGCCACCGGCTGACCAGCAAGCACAATATAAACTAACACTGGAAAGAGAAAAGCAAAGGCACAGGATTGTAAGAGAAGATGTTACTTACGATGATTGCTCCAACAGGGTCCATCCAATCGTCAATGTAATTAGCTAGTAGCACAGCAACGAGGCCGATGATGTTTGTGATAACATCAAAGAAATGATCCTGGGCATAAGCTTTGACAATTTCATTTGTAAAGGTGCGGCAATAAAACACGAGGAGCAGCTTCACCAGGGTCACTCCAAGCATAATCCCAACAACCCACCTCTCTTGGTCTTTCGTCAAGTTGAATTCATCCTCCTGAGCAAAAGAAAGACACCATTGTCATTTGAACATACAAAGCCGGCATCCTCAAGAATAGTAAAAGATCTACTGAATGGAGAAGAGAACTTTAATGCAGTCATAGTTAACTCACATTTGAAACCATGGTTCGTACAGACTCCAAGATTATCTGCAGTCCAAGAGTTGCCATCACAGAGGCAAAAACAAGGATACCCTGCAGAAAATTTATCAGTTTTTAAGTTGCGTTATTAGATCTCAACAGTTCATAACAGTGACTCATCTTCATTATACTTCAAAACTTCATTCCATGAAAATAGAGACCACCAATACTCATATACTTCCATATCTACGCGTTTGCAGAGATGCAAATGGACATCAACATCCATAAATATTTCCACTCTCTTATCTATCACTAGCCTTTCATCTATGCTATACTAGAAAATACTCTAGTGATAAGGTCTCATGTCTCCACAAATCAGTGTTTAGAGAGGCCACCATAGCAACATGTTTTCAAAACCTGCTAAAAAATGTTAAAAGTCAGACACACGGCCACACACCGGGTCGTGTGTGTAATACAGGAGATAATAATCACTTTGTTTATTGTTAAGTGTCTCCAGAGTTTGCTTTCAGAATGGCAAACTCAAGATCAAATGCTCCTTCAGAAGCAGTAGATGTGTATCCTCCTCTTGTAAGAGTCATTGACACAGGAGTATTATATTATTATGTTTTTTGCTTATTATTAACATATGGTAGATGGTCAAGACTAGGTTATTGATTAATTTTGGGGTTTAAATCTAGGGCTAGAATAGAACTTTATTGTAAGATAGCTCACACACCAGACTTATTTTTTATATGTTCGATGTCGGTTTTACTATCCATGTTCAGGGTTCGTGATTGCCCCCAACATTGTACTGTTATTAATAGAACAAAGAACTCAAAGATTTACAGCTATCCATAGGCATGCAGTTTGATAATTTATCTGACAATGTTTGCCAATTTCGTGTGTGTCAAGGTGTGGGTGGGGGATTCTTTCTTAAAGAAAAATCCATTTGAAAAACGATAAACACAGACGAAAATAACAAACAGGTACACTTAGCTGGGAAGTGCCTATGTTACTCAAACTTGAGTATGAAAGTCGTGCACAGGTAATAGAATGCGTCCTCATGGGAATGTTCAATTATTTTCAAGATACAATATATTTGGAGGGTCCTTGGTGGGATTATATCTTCATACCATGTCCAGATATAGATCAGACATAGGTGATGAAAAGGATACTACAATAAAATGAAGAGTTGAAGCAACATAGGGAAGTCCTACTCATTGATCAAGCTGTAAGGAGTCAAAGAAGAGGAGAGAAAAGCCAAGGGCCAGCTGTCACAGCTGTCAAGTTCGTTTCATTTAGCCGTTATTTTGTTTTGAAACGCTGCGTTTTACTTACTGTTTTGTAACAGGTTTTATAGCCTGGGAAACTCTATGGAGAAGGTGTCGAATGAATGAAGAATTCTTTACTCTCTCTCTATTCTCTCTGAATTTCTGTCTCTCTTACTCTCGATTTCTTATCTGTTTGATTCGAGTCATTACACATGCCCTAAAACTGATCAAGGAATTAATACAACAAGAAAGTAGAGCAAGAATACTGACCAGTGGCTGCATTCTTTTTTTTCCAATCGGATATTGATACGGGTTTGGTGTCGACATGGAGAATGCAGTAAACCAGAGGATAAATCCAGACAGAAGATCAAGAAGAGAATCCAATGTAGATGCAATTATAGCTAATGAGCCACTTCTAACAGAAGCATAAACTTTAGCAGCAAAAAGAACCATATTTGCAATGTTGGAAATTCTAATGGCTAATGTCTCGCTTCTAGCCAAGTTTTCCCTCTCTTCCTGCCAACCACAGCAAAAAAGTGCAGTCTACTTCTTTCTTTAAGTACAGTTAATCTTGTTATCCATAGAGAACGATTCAAACCTTCGTCATTCCAGGAATAAAGCCACGCTCAGCTAAGGCGTCCATTTCATTGAAACCTTCAAGCATTTCTACCTGTTGCTGATAGTATTCAGCAACATAGTCTTCTGGACCTGAAACCATCAAAAGATCCATTTAGATGCATTATTATAACTCCATTTTGTTCATTTGCAAATGGTGCATCGATAAAAGAATAATTCAGCATCTTTTGCACATTCACCAAAGAGCATTGTTTTAAAGGCGATTAGACTACAAACTAAGTTTTGCATAAAAACTTCGGTTCGGACTAAAGGATTTGTGCACTCACAGCAAAACCATTATATACAAAACGGTGAAGAACGTTTTAAACATATGCATGGTATAAGAAAAAAGCAAGATGAACAAAGTACATGTTTAATTCGAAAGAGCTGAAGTCTCTTATTCCTTCCATAGTAGAGCTAAAGGAAACAAAAAGTCCCAGACATTTCATAACTTCAATACATACACTTTAAAGTAAAATTGACAAACAATGAAGCAATTCACTCGTACGTGCATTAACCTTTTTAGGAACTCAACTAACAAGCTTCAGTTTCTCTTTATCAAGAAAGCTAGCAATCAACAAGAGAAAATAACATAAATAACAGGATTTAACATGACATGAACCTCAAAAGAGTTCAAATCCAGTTGTCAATCTTCCCTTGATCAAGAAAATAAGAAAGCTTTTCACCATAATTTCCTTGCAAAACATCAAACCATGCAAACCCCACATAAAACAACATCATAAAAATACACTAAATCACCATATGAGACCCGGATTCGAGCAGTTTATCTATAAGGTGTTCGATGGCTAAGAAAAATTAAATAAGATCACATTAGATGTTTAAAAAGAAAAACACCCAGAAAGGTCTAGTAACTCTTTTGGTCATACAAAACCATGTTAGAGCTCCCATTCAGAGACGAAAAAGCAACCATCTTTTCACATAAAAGAACTCATTCCCTTCTTAAATTATTAAAGTTTTGATGCTCAGAAACACTGAAAACTAACTTAAACACATGATAGCCATTCACAGGTAATAAATGAAAAGGTGATTTCATAGCAAAGAATCGAATATTTCTAATTAAATAAGATCTCAGATACCCAAAGACATGGAAATAAACATAAAAATCACACTCATTTAAGTAAATTCACAATCTAGCATAAAAATACACAAGATCCCAGATACCCAATAATAATCTATGAATAATCATTATATTACTAAAGAAGGGTATACTAATATTCTAATAATAGATTAAAATTATTTTTTAACTATAATAAGAAGAAAACAAGGTTGAAAATTCACCCAAGACCCCAAGGCAATCATGGAGGCTACGAGGAGGCTTTTTGTCTTTGTGTTCAGGAGATAAATGGAAACCGTCGAAGTTCAACCGCCATGACCGGTCACCATTGCTCTGATGTGACAACAGCACCATCTCTTCGTCGCTTTGACGCGCCACCGTCTCTACCATTGTCCCGTTTCACCACTCCGAAGCTCAAACAAGACACAAAGAGAGCTCGAGATTTGTGTTTTCTTTTTTTTCCCTTCTTTGTTACGTTTTTATTTCAGTTTAGAAAGGGGCATGGGTTGGAAATTAGATGAAGTGAGGAGGGTATTTTGGGAATGTTGAAATCTTCCGACGGCTGATGTTAGGCAACTGAGTGCCGGGAAAGTTGGATGAGTGGGTTAAAGGGGTAGATTTATAAAGAGGTCGAGTTTACGTGTAGGAATTGGTAAAGACACGTGTACGGTCGAGATGGTGTTAAATGAATCAATCTTATGGTAGTATCAGCCAAGTGGGATATCAAGGGAAAAGAGATCTGAACCACTTGATTCTGCTGGCATCTAGTGACCAATCAAGTGGAGTGGGATTCTTGGTGGGCCTGAAATCATGAATTGTTTAAAATAATAATTAAAAATTATAGGTATATAATTTATTATTTGAATGATTTAAATATAATATTATAAAAAATATTATAATGAGTATTAATATAATTTTTTTTATTTACAACTTTAAATTTTAAATTATTAATCTTATTTGAGGGTAATAAGTGTTTAACTGAAAAAACAGACGATAATTACTAAAGACAGAATTAAAATTTGATACTTGGGGTAAAACATAAATTTTAAAAGGTAAGGAGAGAAATTCATAATTATTTTAATTTTTTAAAAAAATATATAAAAAATAAAAAATCATATGTTTAGGACCTATCACGATATCATCTTAAAAGATACGTATTTATATTGTTTTATCTCCGAAATATATAACATTATCACAAAATAAAAACATTTATAAATAAATATTATTTTATAATTACTTTTAAATTTTATTTATTGAGATGAAAAAGTTTTGAGAAAAATGTCATTTTCTAAAAAAATAATTGGGTTGTCCAAGTAGACAAAGAAAGCTTTGATTATTTGGCATACCTAATTTGACTTGTGTGGATTTTAATTATCTTTGAGATTATTATTGTAATTATATTATTTTAACTTGTAGCATAGTTTAACATTAATTTCAGTATGTTTGATTTTGGTGTGTACTTAACCTTTTTATAAGATATATTATTAAAAGGAGAGAGAGAGAAGGATTAAAAAAAATAATGAAGGGTTAGGAAGTGGTTCTGACTCAAAAATTGATAAATTTATATTTAATTATATATTTTTATTGTTTTCCAGTTTTTAGAGTTTCGTTTTGATTAAACCTTGTTCATTAGTAGGTGGGTAGTTATTAGGTGGTTATTTAAAGATCAACGGTCCTGATTGCTTGGATTATGGATGACGTGGTGAATAGGGTTCACCTAATAATCTCTCTGATGGATGAGTCTTCCATCAAAAATTTTCTGTATACATAATATCTCGAACTTGAGATCTATTTAAGCATAACCAAATTACTTACCACTTGGACTAACTCTATTTGGACTAATATATTTAATTATATTTAAAAATAAAAAAATAACACAATAATAAAAATTCACATTGACCTTTTTAAAATTATAATTCAAATCCAATTTCTCTTGTTTTATTTTTTAAAAATTATATATTTAAATCAATTTTTTATTCTTAAAATATCTTATGATAGAATTAGAGAAATAATTATAGGAGTAAGAAAAATAGATACGTAAACTACATTTAAAACATCTCTATGTCTTCTTTTCTATTAAAAATAATATTTTTAAGGAAATAAAAGTACTTATTTCTACTTTGAATTTACTTAAAGTAATTAAACTAGAGTAGGGATAATTAAACTATAGGCATCAATAATTAAGGATGATTTGATTACCATTTAAAAAAAACTTTTGAATTTAATATAAATAATTTATTAGTTAGACTTTATTTATAAATATTTATTAAATCGGATTAATTCACATAATAAATATATCTTTATTTTTTAATAAAAATATATATTATCACAAGCCTCGTTAAAAAATTCCATAAACCTAAATTATTTAATGGTTAAATTATTTTGTATAAAAATAAATAATCATATTTTAACACATAATTGTGTAAAATATTTTATAATTCTTTTCATTTAAACTATAAAATTCATGACCTAAATGTTTAACTCTAACACTTAAACTTTTAAAACCTAAAGTATAATACACGAATTTTCTTGTATCAATGGCTAAGTGAACTGTTGTTGTTCTTAAAGATTATGCGTTCGAACATCAGTAATGACAACACAGTGATTGAGTGATCAATGTTTAATGATAGAGAGTATACTCTAGGACAGATATTACTGTAACAATTGTAGCTAATTCAAAAAACGAAAACATAAAGTCTAAATTCTAATTATAAATCTTAAATTTTATAACCTACGCGCTAAATCCTAAATCATAACTTAAACCCAAAATTAAAATACTTTTGTAGATTTTAGCAGTGATAGATCCACGTATAAAATAAAGGGTCAATTGATCCCACTTGATTGTTACGGAATAAGTTTTTTTAAAAGAATAGACGGGTTTTCAAGAAGTTAATATAGATTTTTCATAAAAATTATTAAAATTAACCTCACTTGATTTATTAGGTATAAAGTTAACAGTGTATATTGTAGTAGTATGAAAATCTTATATCTTATTTTTTATCTCACTAAAAATATTCTGACTCTGTCACTAAATTTTAATTTACATAAGTTTATTAAAATTTTAATTTATATAATATATGTTAATATATCACAAAATTCAATGGTTGAAACATTATGCTAAAATGGTAATTGAATATAAAAACATATTTGGGATTTTTTTATGTTAAGGTGGATATTGGCATCCAATTCTTTTACTTGTTGGGTCCATCATTTGACAAGATTCAGGTTTCAATATTTGTGTTTAAGCTTAGTGAATATTGTTAAGTGGTGCATATTAGGTACATTATCTTTTAGATCTTACAAAAATCTATTAGTTTAAATCTTGACATTAAAAGTAAAATAAATTAAATTATAATAATTAATTTTAAAATGGAAAAATTATATCACGGGTAAGTTTCACTACGTCATATATGGGACTAACCACTAAAATTCATCTATCTTATCATTTTTCTATGTTCATATTTTTTAAGTGAATCTTCACTTATATTTACTGTTAATTCATTTTAAAATCAGTTTTTTTAAGTGAAGATTCACTTGAAAAAAAAATATGACATGAAAAATTGATAAAATTAGTGATTGGTCCCATGGACACGTGATGGACTTACCTATAATATAATTTCTCCTTAAAATGACATTTTATAATATTCGATGCAGATTAATTGACTAATTATATCAGATACCGATTATAAAAATATATTAATAAGATTAGTTGGAATTTAAAAGGACTCAAACTAGGACAAAGATTATATACAATTAAAATGCATGGTTTAAATCTTTGGCCAATAAATAGAATATTACATCATATGAAAATATCTCACAAATATAGTGTTCCGAGACCTACTCTGGACCGTTAACTATAAAAACAGAAACATGGAAACCAAAGTATCCCAACACTTCTCCCCTGAATTTGTCAGTTTCAATTATCACTCAATTCTTGATTCCTTTAACAACCCTTTCAAGCCTTCATCAACCTTGTTCCATAAGAGGAACAAAAATCCAATCTTGAAAAACAAAAAAGGAACAAAAGATGTTACATTTGTGTGAAAAAAACCATTTCAGACACAGTTTGATGTTCTTAGTTTGGGTTTTTCAGCTTGTGGGTTTGAATTCTGGGTTTGGGTTCAGTTCTGTGTTAAATCAGTCCTTGACATACATTTGGCCTTTGCCATATGAGCATACTTCAGGCAATGAAACTTTAACCATGAACCCGGCTTTGTCTTTGTCTGTCATTGGACATGGAGGGAACTTCAGGATTTTGAGGGAAGGGTTCAGGAGATGTAAGAGGATTATATTTAAATTTTCTTCTGGGATTTCGGTTTCGAAGAACTCGAGACGAGTAAGATCTCTTTGTTTTCTTCCAAGTTGGGTGTGGATGAGAGTTATACTTTGTTCATAGACAAGACTGAAGGGAAGTCTGTTGTTTGGGAGACTATAATTGAGGTAAAGTTTGAAGCTTGGAAGTTCTTTTTATATGGTTTATTGTATTGATGATCAGGTGGAGTATGAACCGAAACTGGTTCTTAGTTTTGGATTGATCAATCTGCAAATCTGCAATTTTGTTTCTGCCTGTCCTAACTGCTTATTGCTTAGAGACTCGTGGAACTAGTTTATTAGCTTGTTTAATGTTTGGTTTGATCTAACTTTATGAAATGATTTAACAAAAGTTATGCATGATTTGGCTTATCGACCCGACCGGCATCGTCCCAGGGCCGGGATAATGCTTATATATGCTTAGTTCTGAACTATTTCTGTTCAGTTTGCATTGAATAAATGTGTGATGATGTCTGGTATTCATGTCTCTTTTCCTTCTTTTTGGCAGGCAAGTACCATTTACGGTGTGTTAAGAGGGTTGAAGGTATGCACTCGATCGTTTACTCGAAAAGCGAACTGGTTACTACATGGTACATTCTATGTGTATGTAATCTTTGAGGGTATTGTTCTGGTTTATAATTGAGTCGAAAGCATACCTGTAAGTGGTTCGAATGCTCTTTATTCCTCTTAAAACGTCTCTGTATTGGCAATCTTGCGGCAAATACATAGCTTGTGATACATTGGATTGGAATCCTATGGGAATTGTATTCTTGCGGCAAACGATATGGCCTCGAGCTGCTGCAGCGGCAGGTTATTTTGACATCGTTTCCATTTAGTACCGAAGGTTATGTTACATTAGGGATATGCCCTCATATTGCTTCAATTCTGTCTTCCTATAGAATGATTGTGGAGCACGGAGGAGGCACTATCAGCAGGAAATCTTGCCGTGTTGGATCGGTTACATTACTTCCGATGCCTATTGAATAGGCGTGGGGTTCAAGCTGCTCCGGTCATGAATTATTATGCTCGAGAACAATCGAGTGGTACCGGATCATGCTATTGGCAAAGACTTCTATCTGTTCCTTGTGAGGTTGTTATAGTTTATCCGAAACTGCTTGCATCTGCTCTTATATATGTTGAAGTACAATTCCCAAGCTTTTGTTTTCATCTCAAGCATTTTCAAATAATCCACGGCGTTTACTTCAAATAATACAGTCTCGGTTCAACGTCGCAATTATTGGTTTATACCGGCTTCTGCAAGAACATTCCCAGTATGCCGGGCCGGTTATCTTCTCCAGGTACAACATGGTTGATGCTAGTTCCGACTCTACTTGTATTTCATTCTTAGAATATGAAATCCATTGGTACAATTCACAATTTTCAAGCTTCAAATGCATGTTTAATTTGTCTGCAATTTTATAGCTTGAGAATGTAAGTTATCTTATCTGTCTTTTTCAAAATCAATGATAACAAATATACCGGAAAGAAACAGAAGTAATTAAAATCATATTTATATTGTTTTTTAAATTAATTTGTACTTGCAGCGCTGTAGAAGTGTCTTGAGTGTATAAAACCATTGTTATCCAAAGGGATTTGTGTGCGATTTTAATACATGGCAACCACCACCTCCGCCACCACGGTGAGCTTGAAGCTTCTGATAGACACGAAAGATCAAAGGGTTCTCTATGCCGAAGCCGGCAAAGATTTCGTAGATTTTCTCTTCAACATATTGCTACTGCCGGTTGGAACTGTTACACGTCTGCTCACAAAAGAGGCCATGGTCGGATGCCTTGGGAACCTTTACCAGAGCGTTGAGAATTTGGATGCTGCCTACATTCTGCCCACAGCAGACAAAGAGTCCTTGTTGATACCTAAATATTCTCCGACCATGGCTACCAATGTTCCTCTCTTGTTACCAAGCATTCGAACATCAAAAAAACGTAGAATTTATCATTGTTCCATCTGTCGTTACAGTACCAATTCTCGTTTGTATTATGCAGATAATCCCACAGCTACTTGTCCTTCTTGCTCTAGGGCCATGAACTCTCCAGCAACACGTGTAACCCCCCCAAACAAGGGTTCAACTTCATCATCTTCTGAAAATGAGGGTGGTTACGTGAAAGGGGTGGTTACATACACGATCATGGATGATCTGACAGTCACCCCGATGTCGACTATTTCGAGCATGGCCATGCTCAGTAAGTTGAATGTAAAACAAATTGATGCATTGGAAGAGAAGGCGGTGAGTGTAGACATGAAGGAGGTGAGCTTAGATTTATAACGTTGGTGCAAGAAAACACAGGTTAATTTACGTATGACCCTGTGTGTCTGTACTTTTTGTTTTGGTTTTAGGTTGTTGGGTTGCTGAAGGCGTCGATGCAGTCTAAGACCGTGCTGACTGATGTGTTCCTTTCCCAAAAGTCCGGGATGAAGCGTAGTAGGTGAACTGAAAGCAAGACGCTTAGGATGCTGGTGTACTGGATTGCTGGTTTAGTTTAAGCCAAGGCTTCTGGGTTGTTTTTGCAGCATTTCGTTTTATTTGTGTAAAAAATTTATGTGTTTTGAATCTGTTGTACGCATTATGGAAGATGTCTTCAAGATTTTGTTGTTGCTACAGCCTAAAATCTAGTTTCAGACTTCTGTGGAGCTTTTGAGCAGAGATTTTCTTCGATTACAATGAAACACATGAACACCAAAGCACAACAAGCCACTGTATTCAAGTGAAAGCTATACGAAAAACAGTAAATAACACAAAACCGGTGTATCAGACTGAAGAAAGACATGACAGATGAAGTATGTTCATACAGAGTTGAAGATTGTTTTAGATTTTTACGTTGAATTAAAGAGCTTATAAAACACATCGTCTAAAGCCAGAATTTACATGTACGTTTTTAACCTAAGTTTCAGAAATATGTAACTCTTTTTAGTGTGACAGATACAGAGTTATGATTAGGGATAAGTGCTAATTAAAATTTGAGTCTTCGAAAGGATGCCTGTGATTTCTGGTGATTGCAAGCAGTAATTGTCCAGACTTTCAATCTCCCAATGTACCCCGCCGTTCGTTGTTTACCGAGGAGCCGATTTACAGTGTGATGTGGATATCATATACTTCTGGTTCCTTGCTTAGCAAGTAACCTTATCCCATCGCCAACACGTACATGACATGGTGCAGACAAGGAAATTAACAAGATCTTTATCTGATGTATCAAAAAAACGACGGCTGGATTTATAGGGGTTTCCAGACTTCTGGCTGATAATGTCAGTGATGGGGTTTATCATATTTAATTCTATTTCAGTAAACAAATTTAAAAAGATATTCTTTATTTTCTCGTAAAAATGTTTGATTAATAAAAATTGAGTGGAACTCTTTATATGGGGTCAGGCTGAGCTTCATATATTTATACGGCAGTACTGTGATTTGCATCTTCAGTAGTAATATCTGTAAAGAAAAACAATGGCTGGAAACTCTGAGTTTACGTTTAACTTGAAGCTGCTCATCGACTCCAAGAGCAACCAAGTCCTCTTTGCCGTAGCAGGGAAAGACTTGGTTCATCTTCTATTCAACCTCATCTCTTTACCTGTTTCCACTGCCATCACTTCTCTGAACACAAACTCCATGCCTGGTTCCCTTGGAAACCTATATGACAGTTTCCAAAACATGAGCAAAACTCACAGGAAACCATACCAAACAAAAGAGTCACTGCTGAATCCCGTCTTGCTTGATTCCAAGGTTTTCCCTCAGTGTTTGATACATTTGTCTAATGAGTTGCAGTTTGAAGCTCCGGATGTCGGGGAAGGAGAATCTACTTACATTCTGATGGATGATTTGTCTGTAAAACCAATGTCTGCATTGTCCATTATAAATTTGCTCAACAAGTACAATATTAAGGGAGTTGGAGCACTTAAAGAGAGGGTTGTCCATGTGGGAATGAATGAGGTATATTTCAGCTCCTAAAGCACCCTTTCTGTGTATATACTTGTGTGTGTTATTGGCATAGTGGCTTAATTTTTTTTTTCTGTTGCTTTCCTTCCCTGCTAGGTTTTGAAGCTGTTTCAAGTTTCCTTGCACTCCAAGTTAGTATTGACAAGTGTGTTTCTGTGCACTGAGATCCTACTGCCATCTTCTGCAACCAGTTGGAGTTGTCTCGGCATTGCTCGTCGTGTAGGTTATGTTTTGAAAAAATGCATCCTCATTTACGTTACAATGTTGCTTATTTGCGCCATTTTCTCTGTACTGCTGGACATTTCCTTTAGAGGAGGGTTTTGAAAAGCGACGAGTTGGAGTTAAGATGTGTAGGAATATGGTAAAAAATGGCAGGTTCCAATAATTAATAAAAGAGAAGGTGGTGATGTAAGCATGAAGGAGGTGAGCCTTGATTTATCAAGTTGGTGCAAGAAAGTACAGGTTAATTTACATATGACCCTGGTGTGTGTGTGTTTTTTATTTTTGTTTTAGGTTGGGTTACTGAAGGCATCGAAGCAGTCCAAGACCATGCTGACTGATGTGTACCTTTCCCAAAAGGCAGGGATGAAGCTTAGTAGGTGAACTGAAAATTGAGCCAAGGCTGCTGGTGTTCTGGATTGCTGGTTTTGTTTGAGCCAAGGCTTCTGGGTGGCTGTTGCAGCATTTACGTTTTGTTTATGTAAAAAAAAATTATGTCTTTTGAAACTGTTCTGCCCTGGGAAGATGTCTTTGATATTTTGTTGTTGCTACAATCTAGTTTCAGACTTCTATGGAGCTTTTGAGCACAGATTTTCTTCAATTACTATGAAACACACGAACACCAAAGCACAACAAGCCACTGTATTCAACTGAAAGCTATACGAAAGACAGTAAATAAAACAAAATCAGTGTATCAGACTGATGAAAGACATGATAGATGAAGTATGTTTACAGTGTGATGTGGATATTATATACTTCTGGTTCCTTGCTTAGCAAGTAACCTTATCCCATCGCCAGCAAGTACACGACATGGTGAGACAAGAAAATCAGCAAGATCTTAACCTGATGTATCAAAAAACGACGGCTGGATTTAATGGTTTCCAGACTTCTGGCCGATAATGTCAGTGATGGGTTATCATATTTAATGTTTGATTAATAAAAATTGAGTGAAACTCTTTATATGGAGCCAGGCTCATTGAGCAACAAAGTCCTGTTTGCCGTAGCAGGGAAAGACTTGGTTCATCTTCTATTCAACTTCATCTCTTTACCTGTTTCCTACTACCATCACTTTTCTGAACTCAAACTCCATGCCTGGTTCCCTTGGAAACCTATGTGACAGTTTCCAAAACATGAGCAAAACTCACAGGAAACCAAACCAAACCAAAGTGTCACCGCTGAATCCCAGCTTGCTTGCTTCCGAGGTTTACCCTCAGTGTCTGTAAACCATACAAATCCTCACAGATCTGTCGATAGCTTTGGACATATTATAGTATTGTTTTTTTATTTAATAAATGAACCATGATTTGTGGTTCCCAAAGACAAATAAATAGCAATAAAATAAATATAAATATATAAAAAAATGAGTTTGAGCATGCTTAATGAAAGACAAAGACGGAATCTTGATTAAAAAAACAAGGATTTCTAAATCATAATAAATACAGCCAAGACTTTAGGCACAAGGAAATAGGCTTTCTAAATCATAAAAAATACATCCAAGGACAATCTCCAATACTACCTTTTTCTTGTACTTTATCATTCTTTAACAAAGCTTTCTCCAAGCCACCTTGGCCTTCGATTTCTACATCTTTCCTTATTACACATTGAAATGTGTAAAGTTGGGCAAATGAGAATAGAATTACATGAACAATCTTTATCGTCTTATTCCGAAAGGATGAACTAATATTGTGATGAAACTTAAATAGTTTACGAGGAGATAATTTTTGAGTTTAGATTTTCTATTATAAACTTTTAAATTTTATGTGTATATTGTGTGATTTAAAAAAAATAAGTTTAAAATAAATAAAAAATAATAATGTGAACTAGATATTTGTTACTTGATTTTTCAGATATATGAATAAAGCCGGATGAAACACAAATCGACATATACAATACCCATATATTTAGAATTATAAAAAACACCGGTGTTTTTTAAAAAAATTTATCATGAAAAAATACTCTATAAAGTATGAGCATGATAACAACCGACAAAAAAGAAAGATCACATGGCATCAAAATATTATGATTTACTCATTTGGTTGGATTCATATTTTGTATTGTGAAAGTTTTTTTTTTTTCTTTAGTCTTTAGTTGTTGGTTGTTTAGGTGATGTCTCGTGAGTTTTTTCGTTGTATTTACTCTATTCAGGAATATATATTGTTCTTTTTCTTAATAAAAATTTAAATTCTATTGAGGAAAAAACACTATATAAAGCGTGAACATGACAACAACAACCAAAAACCCAGATCACATGACATCAACACAAGCAATTGTATTATTAATCGAACATTAATTATTTTTATTACTGAATTTCTAAAAAATAGTTTTGTTTGGCTTTGAGAAAATTTCATAGCCTTTAAAAATTATTGACATGACGCAGATACATCAATTAATTCAATTAGAGATCATGTTTAGTCTTTTTATTGTCAATATTCATTTTTTTACCCTTAGCATCACTGTCTTTCTTTCCTTTTTAAGCCTTTGCTTGACCGACGTCCATTTTTCTATTAACCATTACGTAATCGGTACTCTTTTTCTCTGTTTTCTTTGAATATTTGATGTCTTTCTTTTCTTTTTCTTCTTTATCATCGTCGTCATCGTCTTTTTCATGATCATCTTTCTCTTTCTTTTTAGACTTTTCATCACTGGGATGATCTTTTTCTTTAGTCTTTTTATCGCCTTCTTCTTCAGCCTTTGCATGATCGACGCTCTCTTTCTCTTTGTCTTTGGCATGACTGACTCCCTCTTTATTTTTAGCCTCTTCCTCACCCGCCATTTCTTCTTCTTTTTCCTTCCCATGTTCTTTATCATCCTTTAATGAAGTTTTCTCTATTTTCTTTGAATATTTGATGTCTTTTTTTTCTTTTTCTTCTTCATCATCGTCATCATCGTCTTTTTCATGATCATCTTTCTCTTTCTTTTTAGACTTTTCATCACTGGGATGATCTTTTCCTTTAGTCTTTTTATCGCCTTCTTCAGTCTTTGCATGGTCGACGCTCTCTTTTTCTTCATCCTTGGCTTGATTGACTTCCTCTTTCTTTTTAGCCTCTTCCTCACCAGCTATTTGTTCTTCTTTTTCTTTTTCATGTTCTTTTTCATTCTTTAAGGAAGTTTTCTCTATTTTCTTTGAATATTTGATATCCTTTTTCTCTTTTTCTTCACCGTTGTCATCATCGTCTTTTTCATGATCGTCTTTCTCTTTCTTTTCAGTTTTTTCATCACCAACATGATCTTTTCCTTTAGCCTTTTTATCGCCTTCTTCTTTAGCCTTTGCATGATCGACGCTCTCTTTCTCTTCGTCCTTAGCATGACTGCCTCCTTCTTTCTTTTTAGCCTCCTCTTCACCCGCTATTTGTTCTTCTTTTTCCTTTCCATGTTCTTTATCGTCCTTTAAGGAAGTTTTCTCTATTTTCTTTGAATATTTGATGTCTTTTTTTTCTTTTTCTTCATCGTCGTCGTTATCGTCTTTTTCATGATTGTCTTTCTCTTTCTTTTTAGTCTTTTCATCACCATCATGATCTTTTCCTTCGGTCTTTCTATCGTCTTCTTCTTCGGCCTTTGCATGATCGGCGCTCTCTTTCTCTTCATTTTTAGCATGATTGGCTTCCTCTTTCTTTTTAGCCTCTTCTTCACCCGCTATTTGTTCTTCTTTTTCCTTTCCATGTTCTTTATCGTCCTTTAAGGAAGTTTTCTCTATTTTCTTTGAATATTTGATGTCTTTTTTTTCTTTTTCTTCGTCGTCATCGTCTTTTTCATGGTCATCTTTCTCTTTCTTTTCAGTCTTTTCATCACCAGCATGATCTTTTCCTTTAGTCTTTTTATCGTCTTCTTCTTCAGCCTTTTCATGATCGACGCTCTCTTTTTCTTCGCCCTTAGCATGACTTGCTCTCTCTTTTTTTTTTAGCCTCTTCCTCACCCGCTATATGTTCTTCTTTTTCTTTTTCATCTTCTTTTTCATCTTTTAACGGAGTTTTCTCTATTTTCTTTGAATAGCTGATGTCTTTTTTTCTTTTTCTTTACCTTCTTCATTGTTGTCGTCGTCATCGTCTTTTTCATGATCGTCTTTCTCTTTCTTTTTAGTCTTTTCATCACCGGCATGATCTTTTTCTTCAGTCTTTTTATCGCCTTCTTTCTCTTCTTCAGCTTTTGCATGATCGACGCTCTCTTTTTTTTCCGTCCTTGGCATGACAGATTCCCTCTTTCTTTTTAGCCTTTTCCTCACACGCTATTTCTTCTTCTTTTTTCTTTTCATGTTCTTTATTGTCCTTTAACGAAGTTTTTTCCACCTCTTCTTCGCCTGCATCTTTGCTTATCACAAATTGAAATGTGTAGACTAGGACTAGTGAGAATAGAATTACATGAGCAATCTTCACCATCTTGTTCTAAAAGGATGAACTAAGAGAAAGAACAATTTTTGCTTGTTGTGAATAATGATGAAAATGTGATGAAACTTAAATAGTTTATGACGAGATAGTTTCGGCTAAATATAGGCTGAGTTGGTTGAGTGTTGACTGGTCTAGTGCTCAATAGCCATACACGAATAAGTTGGAGATAATTTCTTTTCATATTTTTAAAGTTATGTTTTTCTTAATAGCCATAAACGCGTAAGATATAGATAACTTGATGATGATACGTATTAACAAAAATATATATTTTATAAAAAAGATTGTAAAAAGTATAATTATTTTAGCCATCCATTCTGTAAAAATTATTAAAATTTTATTAAGGTTTAAAATCATTTAACAATTCCCAAACAAAATCATAAAAATTATAAATAGGGCGTGAAATATGAATAGTGTGTTCGATCTCATGATTCCTCTTATATTTGTACAAATGATAATTTTAATCAAGCTATTCTTGATCGGAATTATTATATTTTTTGGGGTAAACTACAAAGATGAACACTCAATTATGGGGTTGGTGTCGATATGACCATTATACTTTCAAATTTTACAAATATGTAATGTAACTATTTAATTGGTTTCAATATTGTCGCGTAACAGAGGGGGTGATATGATTGCTAGGGGTGTCTATTGTTGGATATCGGATTGGATCTGGGTTTTTCGGATATCCTATATTTTTCTTAAGATTTAATCACTATATTAGCTTGCATCTCAGGTTCACTCAAATTTATCCAAAATTGTATCATAACTATATAAACGATTAGGTAAATAAACGAACCTAAATTAATTTGTGATAAAAATAAAATTTTGAGGTTGGAGCTAATGGTAGACAATATAACTCGAACAAATGCATTTTATTGTTTTAAAAATTTTGATTATATTTTTTTATATGAATTAATTTAGAACTTAAATCTACAATGTTTTGCATCCCAATCATATACTAAAATATGTAGAATATATAAAAATGAATACCTAAAAATACACACCGTAGGTAATGTTTACTTGATTCTCAAGTTTTAAAATGCTTGAATTTTAGATAAATCATATATATATATATATATATATATATATATTTTATCTTAAACCTATCTAAAGAGGAAAAGAATACAAGATTTCTAAGGGAAGACGTGTTCTAGTGAGTATAGAACTAATAATCTAAGAAAATATAAAGAAAAAAGATAAACAATTTTGTCAATCTGTCAAATATACTTATTCTAAAACGCTCAATTTAAAGTTATATTTTTCAAAAAAGAAAAAACAATTTTATTATAAAATAAATAAAATGATATTAATGCTACAATGCCATAAGAATAAAAAAACATACAACACACTCTATACGCTTGAACACGATAAAAAAACAAGACATCAACACAAACAATTGTCTTATTAATCAATCCTCTAATTTCTTTGTACTTAATTTTAAAAAAATTATTATTGTTTTGAGAAAACCCATATCTTTTAAAAATTATTGATATGATACAAATACATCGTTTAATTCATTTTTTTTCATTGTCTTCATCTTTTGCATGATCATATATATATATATTACTTTTTTACTGACATAATTATTTTTTTAATCTTTTTATCGTCGTCACTCTCTTCTTCTTCAATCTTCGCATGATCAATGTTCTCTTTTTCTTCTGCTTTGCGAGCCTAACTCTATGTTTTTTAGTCTTTTCATAATCAATACTTTTTTTCTTGTTCTTTATCATTCTTTATCCAACCCTCTTTCGCAAATTGGAATTTATAAAATTGGGCAAATAAAAATAGAGTTACATGAACAATCTTTACCATCTTGTTCTAAAAGGTTGAACTAAGAGAAAGAATATTTTTTTTACTAATTGTGAATAATGATGGAAATGTGATGGAACTTAAATAGTTTATGACGAGATAATTTTTGTGTTTAGATTTTATATTATAAACTTTTAAATTTTATGTGTACATTGTGTGATTTTTTAAATTAAAAATTAATACATAAATAATATGAACTCGATATTTTTTACTTGATTTTTCAGATTTATGATTAAAGTCGGACGAAACACAAATCAACATACATAATACCCGTATATTTAGAATTGTGAAGGGTTTTTTTAGTCATTACTTGTTGGGTGTTTATTTTAAATTTTAGTGAGAAAAAAATACTCTATAAAGCATGAGCTTGATAACAACAGACAAAAAAAATCACATGACGTTAAAATATTATGTTTTACACATTTGGTTGGATTCATATTTTGTATTAGAAGAAAATCTGAGCATGTCTGTGGGGTGACTGAGCTTGTTGAATGGATTCAATTTTGCTTGTTGTGTTTACTCTACTGAGGAAAATATATATTCTTTTTCATAATAAAAATTTAAATTATTTTGAGAAAAATATTATATAAATCAGGAACATGATAAAAACAACCAAAAATCAAGATCACATCGCATCAACACAAGCAATTGTATTATTAATCGAACATTTAATTATTTTTATTACTAAATTTCTAAAAAATAGTTTTGTTTGGCTTTAAAAAAATTTCAAAGCCTCTAAAAATTATTGACATGATGCACATAAATCAATTAATTCAATTAGAGGTCATGTTTAGTCTTTTTATGGTCAATATTTATTTTTTCTTACCCTTGGCACCACGGTCTTTCCTTCCTTTCTAAGCCTTTGCTTGACCTATGTCCTTTTTTCTATTAATCATTACGTGATCAATACTCTTTTTCTCTGTTTTCTTTGAATCTTTGATGTCTTTTTTTTCTTTTTTATCGCCTTCTTCATCGTCGTCATCGTCTTTCTCTTTCTTTTCAGTCTTTTCATCACTGGGATGATCTTTTCCTTTAGTCTTTCTATCGCCTTCTTCTTCAGCCTTTGCATGATCGACGCTCTCTTTCTCTTTGTCCTTGGCATGACTGGCTCCCTGTTTATTTTTAGCCTCTTCCTCACCCGCCATCTGTTCTTCTTTTTCCTTTCCATGTTCTTTATCATCCTTTAATGAAGTTTTCTCTATTTTCTTTGAATATTTGATGTCTTTTTTTTCTTTTTCTTCTTCATCGTCGTCGTCATCGTCTTTTTTATGATCGTCTTTCTCTTTCTTTTTAGACTTTTCATCACCTGGATGTTCTTTTCCTTCAGTCTTTTTATTGCCTTCTTCTTCAGTCTTTACAGCATCGATGCTCTCTTTTTCTCCGTCCTTTGACTTGACTAGCTCCCTCTTTCTTTTTAGCCTCTTCCTCATCCATTATCTGTTCTTCTTTTTTTTTTCATGTTCTTTATCATCCTTTAACGAAGTTTTCTCTATTTTCTTTGAATCTTTGATGTCTTTTTTTTCTTTTTTTTTCACTGTCGTCGTCATCGTCTTTTTCATGATCATCTTTCTCTTTCATTTTAGTCTTTTCATCATCAGCATGATCTTTTCCTTTAGTCTTTTTATCGTCTTCTTCTTCAGCCTTTGAATGATCGGCGCTCTCTTTTTCTTCTTCCTTGGCATGATTGGCTCCCTCTTTCTTTTTGTCCTCTTCCTCACCTACCATTTGTTCTTCTTTTTCCTTTCCATGTTCTTTATTGTCCTTTAAATAAGTTTTCTCTATTTTCTTTGAATATTTGATGTCTTTTTTTTCTTTTTCTTCATCGTCGTCGTCATCATCTTTTTCATGATCGTCTTTCTCTTTCTTTTCAGTTTTTTCATTTTCAACATGATCTTTTCCTTTAGTCTTTTTATCGCCTTCTTCTTCTTCAGCCTTTTCATGACCGACGCTCTCTTTTTCTTCGTCCTTAGCATGACTGGCTCCTTTCTTTTTAGCCTCTTCCTCACCTGTTATATGATCTTCTTTTTCTTTTTCATGTTCTTTATCATCCTTTAACGAAGTTTTCTCTATTTTCTTTGAATAGTTGATGTCTTTTTTTACTTTTTCTTTACCTTCTTCACTGTTGTCGTCGTCATCGTTTTTTTCTTTCTCTTTGGTTTTTTCATCATCGGCATGATCTTTTCCTTCCGTCTTTTTATCGCCTTTTTCTTCTTCAGCCTTTTCATGATCAACGCTCTCTTTTTTTTCTTCCTTGACATGACATGCTCCCTCTTTCTTTTTAGCCTTTTCCTCACATACTTTTTGTTCTTCTTTTTTCTTTTCATGTTCTTTATTGTCCTTTAACAAAGTTTTATCCACCTCTTCTTCGCCTTCGATTTTCTCGTCTTTGATCTTTGCATCTTTGTTTATCACAAATTGAAATGTGTAGACTAGGACCAAGGAGAATAGAATTACATGAGCAATCTTCACCATCTTGTTCTAAAAGGGTGAACTAAGAGAAGGAACAATTTTTTGCTGGTTGTGAATAATGATGGAAATGTGATGAAACTTAAATAGTTTATAACGAGATAGTTTTGGCTAAATATAGGTTGAGTTGGTTGAGTGTTGACTGGTCTAGTGCTTAATAGACATACACGAATAAGTTGGAGATAATTTCTCTCCACATTTTTAAAGTTGTATTTTTCTCAATAGCCATAAACGTGTAAGATATAGATAACTTGATGATCATATGTATTAATAAAAACATATATTTTAAAAATATATAAAAAATATAGTTATTTTAGCCATCCAATCTATATAAATTATAAAATTTTATTAGGGTTAAGAAACATTTAGTAATTCCCGAACAAAATTTTAAAAATTATAAATAGGGTGTGAAATATGAATAGTGTGTTCGATATCAGGATCCCTATTGTATTTGTACCAGTGATAATTTTAATCGAGTTATACTTGATCGACATTATTATATATATATATTTGTGTGGGGGGGGGTTTAAATTACAACGATGAACACTGAATTATAGGGTTGGTGTACTTTCAAATTTGACAAATATATTACATATCTATTTAATTGGTTCTAATATTGTCGCTTGCCATTAAATCTTAAAAGAGGGGGTGATGTGATTGTTAAGGGTGTTTATTATCGAATATCGAATCAGATCTATTTTTTTTGGATATCGTATATTTTTCTTTGTAAAACAATGAATATAATTTCTTTATTACAGGATCCTTTTTTTAACGAAATTTGGGGCTCGTTAAAATACCCCTCTACAGTTATCATTAGAAAGTCTAATGTCAAATACTAAGGGAGAAAAGAGTAACCATTAAAATTCAACCATTAACAACATCATCAATTACAATTCATTCAATACAAGTAGGACATTTGAAAACAAAAGAAGGGCATACCTGATCACTAAAAGCCGAATGAGTTCAAGCATGGGCTGCCCTATTTGTCAAACGATGAATATATTCAATTTCAATATGCTGATGCTTTTGTAGCAAGTCTCGAGCTTCTGTCATACTTTGTGCCAATGTCGATCTTCCTTGTATATTGAGCGAAGAAGGTTGACAACATTAGCCACATCTCCCTCAATAATTACCCTCGATCAACCGTTATCGAAATCAAAAAGAATGGCGAAATAAAAGGCATGACATTCCTCAATTTCTGCCGAAGCCACCTTTGGAAGGGAGCGTACGCAACCAGCAAGGACTAAGCCATGGTGATCTCATGCCAAAATACCCAATGCACCTGTACCTGTATGTATTTGAAACATGCCATCAACTTGTATATATATTTTTCAGGGATTCTTATGAGAATTTATATGATACAGTTAGGGAATCTCAATGATTCTCGTCACTGTAGGTGATAATTACAATTATATCTTATCTTTACCGGTTCAAATTCTTATAATTTAAATTTAAATATAGTTAAATATAGTTATTCTAAAACGTTTAATTTAAATTTATTTATTTTCAAAAAAAACAATTTTATTATAAAATAAAAAAATGATATTAATGCTACAATGTCATAAGAATAAAAAAACATACAACACACTCTATACACTTGAACATGATAAAAAAAAAAAGATCACAAGACATCAACACAAACAATTGCCTTATTAATCAAATAATTTTATTATTGTTTTGAGAAAACCCATATCTTTTAAAAATTATTGTTATGATATAAATACATCGTTTAATTCATTTTGAAAATGTGATTAATTAGTTTTTAGATCGTATGTTTTTTTCTTATCGTATTTGCCGCTATCTTTTTTCTTCTTTAGGCTTTGGATGATCAGTGTTCTTTTTGATTTTATACATGATTGACAAGTTTTTAATGCTCAATATTTTTGTTGTTATCTTTTACTAGATTTTCTTTTTTTCTTTCTTTAAATGTTTGGGGTTCTCTTTTTTTTTTATTGTCTTCATCTTTTGCATGATCATATATATATATATATAAATTACTTTTTTACTGACATAATTTTTTCTGTTAAGCTTTTTATCGCCGTCACTCTCTTCTTCTTCAGTCTTAATGATCAATGTTCTCTTTTTCTTTTAAGTCTTTTCGTAATCGATACTCTTTTTTTTGTTCTTTATCATTCTTTAATCAACCCTCCTTCACCTTCGATTTTTATATCTTTGCTTATCACAAATTGGAATGTGTAAAGTTGGGCAAATAAGAATAGAGTTACATGAACAATCTTTACCATCTTGTTCTAAAAGGTTGAACTAAGAGAAAAAATATTTTTTTACTAATTGTGAATAATGATGGAAATGTGATGGAACTTAAATAGTTTATGACGAGATAATTTTTATGTTTAGATTTTATGTTATAAACTTTTAAATTTTTATGTGTACATTGTGTGATTTTTTAAATTTAAAATAAATACATAAATAATGTGAACTGGATATTTGTTACTTGATTTTTCAGATATATGACTAAAATTGGACGAAACACAAACCAGCATATATATAATACCCATATATTTAGAATTGTGAAGGGTTTTTTAGTCATCACTTGTTGGGTGTTTATTTTAAATTTTACTGAGAAAAAATACTCTATAAAGCATGAGCTTGATAACAACCGACAAAAAGAAAAGATCACCTGACATTAAAATATTATGTTTTACACATTTGGTTGGATTCATATTTTGTATTAGAAGGAAATTTGAGCATGGTGACTGAGCTTGATGAAAACAGGGGTGTTGTGAAGGTTTTTTTTCTTTAGTCTTAGTTGTTGGTTGTTTAGGTAATGTCTTGTGAGTTTTGTCGTTGTGTTTACTCTATTCAGGAACATATATTATTCTTTTTTTTAATAAAAAAATTATATTATTTAGAGAAAAAATATTATATATAGCAGGAACATGATAACAACAACCAAAAACCAAGATCACATGACATCAACACAAGCAATTGTATTATTAATCGAACATTTAATTATTTTTATTACTAAAATTCTAAAATATAGTTTTGTTTGGCTTTAAAAAAATTCAAAGCCTTTAAAAATTATTGACATGATGCACATAAATCAATTAATTCAATTAGAGATCATGTTTAGTCTTTTTATCGTCAATATTTATTTTTTTCTTACCCTTAGCACCACCGTCTTTCTTTCCTTTCTAAGCCTTTGCTTGACCTATGTCCTTTTTTCTATTAACCATTACGTGATCAATACTCTTTTTCTCTGTTTTCTTTGAATCTTTGATGTCTTTTTTTTCTTTTTCATCGCCTTCTTCATCGTCATCATCGTCTTTCTCTTTCTTTTCAGTCTTTTCATCACTGGGATGATCTTTTTCTTTAGTCTTTTTATCGCCTTCTTCTTCAGCCTTTGCATGATCGACGCTCTCTTTCTCTTTGTCCTTGGCATGACTGGCTCCCTCTTTATTTTTAGCCTCTTCCTCACCCGCCATCTGTTCTTCTTTTTCCTTTCCATGTTCTTTATCATCCTTTAATGAAGTTTTCTCTATTTTCTTTGAATCTTTGATGTCTTTTTTTTCTTTTTCTTCTTCATCGTCGTCGTCATCGTCTTTTTTATGATCGTCTTTCTTTTTAGACTTTTCATCACCTGGATGTTCTTTTCCTTCAGTCTTTTTATTGCCTTCTTCTTCAGTCTTTACAGCATCGATGCTCTCTTTTTTTTCGTCCTTGACTTGACTGACTCCCTCTTTCTTTTTAGCCTCTTCCTCATCCGCTATTTCTTCTTCTTTTTCTTTTTCATGTTCTTTATCATCCTTTACCGAAGTTTTCTCTATTTTCTTTGAATCTTTGATATCTTTTTTTTCTTTTTCTTCATTGTCGTCGTCACCATCGTCTTTTTCATGATCATCTTTCTCTTTCTTTTTAGTCTTTTCATCACCAGCATGATCTTTTCTTTTAGTCTTTTTATCGTCCTCTTCTTCAGCCTTTGAATGATCGGCGCTCTCTTTTTCTTCTTCCTTGGCATGATTGGCCCCCTCTTTCTTTTTAGCCTCTTCCTCACCTGCTATTTGTTCTTCTTTTTCCTTTTCATGTTCTTTATCGTCCTTTAAGGAAGTTTTCTCTATTTTCTTTGAATATTTGATATCATTTTTTTCTTTTTCTTCATCGTCGTCGTCATCGTCTTTTTCATGATCGTCTTTCTCTTTCTTTTTTTTCTTTTCATTTCCAACATGATCTTTTCCTTTAGTCTTTTTATCACCTTCTTCTTCAGCCTTTTCATGATCGACGCTCTCTTTTTCTTCGTCCTTAGCATGACTGGCTCCTTTCTTTTTAGCCTTTTCCTCACCCGCTATATGGTCTTCTTTTTCTTTTTCATGTTCTTTATCATCCTTTAACGATGTTTTCTCTATTTTCTTTGAATAGTTGATGTCTTTTTTTACTTTTTCTTTACCTTCTTCACTGTTGTCGTCGTCATCGTCTTTTTCTTTCTCTTTAGTCTTTTCATCATCGGCATGATCTTTTCCTTCAGTCTTTTTATCGCCTTTTTCTTCTTCAGCCTTTTCATGGTCGACGCTCTCTTTTTCTTCGTCCTTGACATGACATGCTCCCTCTTTCTTTTTAGCCTTTTCCTCACACACTTTTTGATCTTTTTTCTTTTCATATTCTTTATTTTCCTTTAACGAAGTTTTATCCACCTCTTCTTCGCCTTCGATTTTCTCGTCTTTGATCTTTGCATCTTTGTTTATCACAAATTGAAATGTGTAGACTAGGACCAAGGAGAATAGAATTACATGAGCAATCTTCACCATCTTGTTCTAAAAGGATGAACTAAGAGAAAGAACAATTTTTTGCTGGTTCTGAATAATGATGAAAATGCAATGAAACTTAAATAGTTTATAACGAGATAGTTTTGGTTAAATATAGGTTGAGTTGGTTGAGTGTTGACTGGTCTAGTGCTTAATAGACATACACGAATAAGTTGGAGATAATTTCTCTCCATATTTTTAAAGTTGTATTTTTCTCAATAGCCATAAACGTGTAAGATATAGATAACTTGATGATCATATGTATTAATAAAAACATATATTTTAAAAATATATAAAAAATATAGTTATTTTAGTCATCCAATCTATATAAATTATAAAATTTTATTAGGGTTAAGAAACATTTAGTAATTCCCGAACAAAATTTTAAAAATTATAAATAGGGTGTGAAATATGAAGTGTGTTCGATATCAGGATCCCTATTGTATTTGTACCAATGATAATTTTAATCGAGCTATACTTGATCGACATTATTTTTACTGTTAAGCTTTTTATCGCCGTCACTCTCTTCTTCTTTTGTCTTTGCATGATCAATGTTCTCTTTTTCTTCTGCTTTGCGATCCCAAATTTCTTTTTCTTTTAAGTCTTTTCGTAATCAATACTCTTTTTCTTGTTCTTTATCATTCTTTATCCAACCCTCCTTCACCTTCGATTTCTATATCTTTGCTTATTACAAACTGGAATATGTAAAGTTGGGCAAATAAGAATAGAGTTACATGAACAATCTTTATCATCTTGTTGTAAAAGGTTGAACTAAGAGAAAAAATATTTTTTACTAATTGTGAACAATGATGGAAATGTGATGGAACTTAAATAGTTTATGACGCAATAATTCTTGTGTTAGATTTTATGTTATAAACTTTTAAATTTTATGTGTACATTGTGTGATCTTTAAATTTAAAATAAATACATAAATAATGTGATCCGGATATTTGTTCCTTGATTTTTCAGATATATGACTAAAATCGGACGAAACACAAACCAACATATATAATACCCATATATTTAGAATTGTGAAGGGTTTTTTAGTCATTACTTGTTGGGTGTTTATTTTAAATTTTACTGAGAAAAAATACTCTATAAAGCATGAGCTTAATAACAACCGACAAAAAAAAAAAGATCACGTGACATTAAAATATTATGTTTTACACATTTGGTTGGATTCATATTTTGTATTAGAAGGAAATTTGAGCATGTCTGTGGGGTGACTGAGCTTGTTGAATGGATTCAATTTTTATATGGATCAGTTCAAATCGCATGAAAACAGGGGTGTTGTGAAGGTTTTTTTCTTTCGTCCTTAGTTGTTGGTTGTTTAGGTAATGTCTTGTGAGTTTTGTCGTTGTGTTTACTCTATTCAGGAACATATATTATTCTTTTTTTTAATAAAAAAATTATATTATTTAGAGAAAAAAATATTATATAAAGCAGGAACATGATAACAACAACCAAAAACCAAGATCACATGACATCAACACAAGCAATTGTATTATTAATCGAACATTTAATTATTTTTATTACTAAATTTCTAAAAAATAGTTTTATTTGGCTTTAAAAAATTTCAAAGCCTCTAAAAATAATTGACATGATGCACATAAATCAATTAATTCAATTAGAGATCATGTTTAGTCTTTTTATGGTCAATATTTATTTTTTTCTTACCCTTAGCACCACCGTCTTTCTTTCCTTTCTAAGCCTTTGCTTGACCTATGTCCTTTTTTCTATTAACCATTACGTGATCAATACTCTTTTTCTCTGTTTTCTTTGAATATTTGATCTCTTTTTTCTCTTTTTCATCGCCTTCTTCATCGTCATCATCGTCTTTCTCTTTCTTTTCTGTCTTTTCATCACTGGGATGATCTTTTCCTTTAGTCTTTTTATCGCCTTCTTCTTCAGCCTTTGCATGATCGACGCTCTCTTTCTCTTTGTCCTTGGCATGACTGGCTCCCTCTTTATTTTTAGCCTCTTCCTCACCCGCTTTCTCTATTTTCTTTGAATATTGAATGTCTTTTTTTCTTTTTCTTCTTCATCGTCGTCGTCATCGTCTGTTTTATGATCGTCTTTCTCTTTCTTTTTAGACTTTTCATCACCTGGATGTTCTTTTCCTTCAGTCTTTTTATTGCCTTCTTCTTCAGTCTTTACAGCATCGATGCTCTCTTTTTCTTCGTCCTTGACTTGATTGGCTCCCTCTTTCTTTTTAGCCTCTTTCTCATCCGCTATCTGTTCTTCTTTTTCTTTTTCATGTTCTTTATCATCCTTTAATGAAGTTTTCTCTATTTTCTTTGAATCTTTGATGTCTTTTTTTTCTTTTTCTTCATTGTCACCATCATCATCTTCTTTTTCATGATCATCTTTCTCTTTCTTTTTAGTCTTTTCTTTACCAGCATGATCTTTTCCTTTAGTCTTTTTATCATCTTCTTCTTCAGCCTTTGAATGATCGGCGCTGTCTTTTTCTTCTTCCTTGGCATGATTGCCCCCCTCTTTCTTTTTAGCCTCTTCCTCACCTACTATTTGTTCTTCTTTTTCCTTTCCATGTTCTTTATCGTCCTTTAAGGAAGTTTTCTCTATTTTCTTTGAATATTTGATATCTTTTTTTTCTTTTTCTTCTTCATCGTCGTCGTCATCATCTTTTTCATGATCGTCTTTCTCTTTCTTTTTTGTCTTTTCATCACCAACATGATCTTTTTCTTTAGTCTCTTTATCCCCTTCTTCTTCAGCCTTTGGATGATCGACGCTCTCTTTTTCTTCGTCCTTAGCATGATTGGTTCCTTCTTTCTTTTTAGCCTCTTCCTCACCCGCTATATGGTCTTCTTTTTCTTTTTCATGTTCTTTATCATCTATTTTCTTTGAATAGTTGATGTCTTTTTTTTCTTTTTCTTTACCTTCTTCATTGTTGTCGTCGTCATCGTCTTTTTCTTTCTTTTTAGTCTTTTCATCATCGGCATGATCTTTTCCTTCAGTCTTTTTATCGCCTTCTTCTTCTTCAGCCTTTTCATGATCGACGCTCTCTTTTTCTTCTTCCTTGACATGACATGCTCCCTCTTTCTTTTTAGCCTTTTCCTCACACACTTTTTGTTCTTTTTTCTTTTCATGTTCTTTATTGTCCTTTAACGAAGTTTTATCCACCTCTTCTTCGCCTTCGATTTTCTCGTCTTTGATCTTTGCATCTTTACTTATCACAGATTGAAATGTGTAGACTAGGAGCAATGAGAATAGAATTACATGAGCAATCTTCACCATCTTGTTCTAAAAGGGTGAACTAAGAGAAGAACAATTTTTTGCTGGTTGTGAATAATGATGGAAATGTGATGAAACTTACATAGTTTATAACTAGATAATTTTGGCTAAATATAGGTTGAGTTCGTTGAGTGTTGACTGGTGTAGTGCTTAATAGACATACACGAATAAGTTGGAGATAATTTCTTTCCACATTTTTAAAGTTGTATTTTTCTCAATAGCCATAAACGTGTAAGATATAGATAACTTGATGATTTTATGTATTAATAAAAAAATATATTTTAAAAAAATGAAAAAAAGTATAGTTATTTTAGCCATCCAATCTATATAAATTATGAAATTTTATTAATGTTTAGAAACATTTAATAATTCCCAAACAAAAGCTTAAAAATTACAAATAGGGCGTGAAATATGAATAGTGTGTTCGATCTCAGGATCCCTATTGTATTTGTACCAATGATAATTTTAATCGAGCAATACTTGATCGACATTGTTCTATTTGAGCACTCAATGTCGACATTGTTCGACATTGTTCTATTGTTTGAGGTGTGTTCTTTTTTGTTGTTGGTTTTTTATTATTGTTCTTTTTTGTTTACCGGTCAGAAAAAAGGGTTGCTAATATTAGATTATTTGAGGTGTGTTCTTCTGAACTTGTTGCTATGAATTTCTGCAACTCTTCTTTAACCAAGAAGCTCGGATGATGTGTGTGTTTTGTCTGTAAAATTTTCTGCGTTTCGATATTAATTTTAATTGTCGATAGTTAATACTCTTTATTTTTCTTCAATTGCTTCTCTCTCTTTTTTTTACATTCTTTTATTTTTATAAGATTAATTATGTCTTTATGATATGTTTTTTATAATAGTTTTTTTGTTGGGTGCTTGATCGTTTTTATATTTTTCGTCTCGATTGATAAAGATAATGTTAATTTATTATGTAAATTAGACCCTTCGATTAAATTTATTGCTTAGGACCCTTAGATTAAATTGAAATACACAATTTACTTCCGTGCATAGTTTTCTCGCGATATTCGATTTTGATTTATGATTGTTGATAATTTTTCTATAATTTATAACCCCTTTTACTGGTTTTGCTTGTCGATGTAATCAAATCTCTTCGTATTTATCTTTTACTTGAATCTTTTAATTAATTTTTTAACTTTTCCATTTTATAATCTTTATATAATATTAAATAATTATTTTTAAAAATATATATACTTATTTTATGATTATAATCTTAAAATCTTATAGTAATTCTTCGATAAAAAAAAATAATCGACATGTTTCCTTCTGGGATTCAATTGTCCAACTGCTCTCCTCCATATTTTCTGGCATGAATGTGACATTTAGCCCCTCTAAAGTCAAAGTCAACAATGTACCATAATTTAATTTAATTTAATTTAACTTAACTTAACTTGATTTAATCCACCATTTTCAACTGAAAACAACAAAGGATTTTTATAGCTTCACGTTATTGATTTATACTCACGAGCTTAGAAAGCAAGAAATGGCACGTTGACTTAATTTATTAGATAAAATATATAATTAATAATCAAATAAATGCTAAAAAATATATGTTGATCATTTTGATGCTCAAATTATTATTTATTTAAAATAAATATTTAAAGTTTTATTTGATTATTTTAAATGTTTGATTGTTAATTATTGTTATTTTTAAATAATTTTTTATTTCTTTTTAATTTAATTTGCTTTAACCTAATTTTTTTAAATTTTTAGTTTTTTTAAAACTCACAAAATAAACTTAAATTCAAAATCCCTAACTTTCTCGATTGATTTCTCCGTCACCTATATTATCACTGTCGAATCACTACGATCATTTCTCTCAATCATCCTTCACCGACAAAAATATATTAATTGACTTCCTAACATTAAAGTAAATTGAACTCACAAAAGGAAATTAATCGGTCACGAAAATAAATTATAGATTACAAAATTTATTACTTAATTTTTATTTTAATTATTAAACTTTAAAATTATTCTTATTTTAATCTCTCATTTATTAAATCAGACACTTGAGAGTTATGTGGAAGTAACATGTATTAAAACGAAAAATTATATCATAGGTCAGTCCCACCACCTGTCCATGGACCAACCAATAAAAACTGCTCATTTCATCAATTTTTCCATGTCATAATAAAAAATTAAAAAATAATGAGGTGGACAATTTCTATTGGTTGGTCCCTTGGATAACGTGGTGGGACTGACCCATGATATAATTTCTCTATTAAAACATATTATCTTTTATATAATAGCCACGTGTTGTATACATCATTTTTTAAAATTTTATTCTCTTTCATAAAGGATGAAAAATTATAATTTTATCTACGTGTTACACGAGCGTCGAAATCATCATTCTTTAATTTTTTTTAGTCACTCAAGATATCATCAAGCTTATCGACCCTTTTTACTCTATCAAATTTATTTATTTTCTTTAAAATCTCTTTAAAACTCACAAAATTTATCGAAATATTAAAACTCGTAAAACCCAAACCACTCCACCGATAATCTGCATCGTCTAATTAATGTGACATCAAGGTATATCGTATCTCTTTTTTTGATATTTCTCCACTTTTAAGATTTGAAAGAAGATGTTTCATCGTAAAAAAATCAAATAAAATATTAAATCAAGAGTTTTTTTTCACACAAAGTTAAAATTTTGGGGTCATTTCTTTGTCTTTAGAAAGACAAATACTCGATCATGTAATTATCTATCGACAGAGCGATAAAAATAAAAACAATTATAAATTTTAAAAAATAAAGTAAAACGATTAAAATAGAAGTGAAGAAAGTTTAATAACAAAATATAGCATTGAGTTTTAATAATTGAGTAAATAATTAAAAATATTACTGTTAATTATTTTGTATGAATTCGAATCTTAATATTTATTATTTAAACCGTACTATGCAATACTTTAAATGGTTAAAGATATTAATGAACTATAACATTCATCCCAAATTAGGACATGGTCCCTCTCTTAAGAGCTCTATCCTAACTCTGCAATACATTAAATGAGAAGATTATTAAATGAAACTTATGATTTTGTAGCCCTACAAACTCATGTGAGGATGTTTGGGACACAACTGATCAGTGTCTTGTGACTGCAAGGAACGAGACACCTGAGGCCGGAGAGAATCACCGGACGGAACCATAATCGACCTTCGGACACATTTCCCACCGGATGTTGATAGGATTAACGGCTCCACCGAGATAACGTCTCGTAAACGTTCGACCAACGAAATCTCGTCCTCTTTGTTGGCAAATCCATCCAATTTAACCACCTTGAGATGCTGCAGTTTTGTGCCTTTGCTCACTTGCTTGGAACATGTGGTTGCAGTAGGCATGGCATAGCTGTTATGATCGATCTGCATATTCATGGACCAAAACTAAGCAAAATTGCAGTGCTCAAAGCTCAAAAATGAAGGGAAAATCAAAGGTTACAGTGACAAAGAGTTGTTCCAAGGAAGGAGAAAGCTTCAAGAATGTGATCAGAGCATCGCAATCATACGATCCATTCGAATATTTATCGATCCACCATAGTTCCTTTAGTTTATAAAATTGGAAATAAGATGACAGAGATGGACAGATCAGTGCCTGCATTTGCATACACAAGTATGATTATGCTCGAATTCGTATCTTTTAAGAATGATTGCGAATCAACCGAATTAACGTACCTCGAACGTCCATTTGCACAATGTAAGAACTTGAGCATTCTTTATCGTCAGCAAGACTCGATCGAAATCACACGGTTCGAAGGTGTTGTAGCCAGGGCCTTGCCTAGAATCAAGCATGGCATTGGCAAGGTTGAAATGAAATTCAGGCCAAAACCAAGGGAATTGGCCTCTATACAACAAGGTTCTGAGTTTATAGGATCTAACATGTAGAGACTTCAACTGTGGACAATCAAAGATTGTCAAACTCAAAAGCTTTGTATCAGAATCAATGCTCAAGGATTCCAATCCATGGCATCCTACGATTTCGAGGTTTTCGAGAAGCCGGAACCTCGACACCAAACACGAAACCGCTTCCCTGCTGAGATGGTTTACTGATATTAAGCTAAGGGTCTTGACAAAGAAAGTAGAGGGAGTAGGCTGATGACCAAGGTTTTTGGGGTCATTCAACTCAATTTGCCAACCAAAATGTACAGGATTCTCCATGTTTTCACCTGAGAAATCAATGTGAAGCTTGTTGTTGGGTGCAATTATGGCTGACAAGAGATCGAACTCGCAGAAACGTAACCGAAATCGCCTGGTATTCCTCGTTGGATCGTGCTCATCGAAGTTCTTAAGGAACCAAGAAACTGCAGTTGGCACATCTTCTCTTGTTCCATGTTGGACCACAGCCAGGTTCCATAGGAATCTCCATCTGGTAGACAGGAAAATGGTTTGGATTGCAGATTCGAAGGGGAGCAAAGAGATTATGTGGAAAAGTAGTTCATCTGGTAAACTGCTGATGAAATCTTCCATGGCAACTCGAATTGGAGTTGTTGTAAGCACCATTTATATGCTTGATTTTCTTGGTGGATTTGCAGAAATGGCCATCTAAAAGATCAATCTCAATTGCTTATACGGGGTGACAATATATTTTCAATAAAAACTATAAAATTTCTAAATCTTATACAAGATTTAAATTTTTAAAAGCGATCACTCTTTGGCCCCGTGAATAAAAATTCTTTGTCTCCTAATTGTATCTTATTTTAAAAATTGAATTTTAAATTTAACTTCAATTTTTACGTCTTAACACTCTAAACTAACCATAATTTCTGCATTCTAAACCATAAACTCTACGCACTAAAAACACTCTACTTTTAATTTTCTAAACCCTAATTACGATCAATAACCTTAAATCATAAATCTATTATTTAAAAATAAAATATTAATCAAAATATAATAAAAAAACAGACGATTTATATTCCGCTTACAATCGAATTTCTATATTAGATTACTTTAAACTCAGTCAAACTTAAAATTCACAAGCAACTTTGATTTTGGTTAATTTTATACGTAGCAGACAACAATTTTTTTATAAAAAGAAATGATATTTCAAAGTGTTTTATAATAACCAAGAACGTGACAAGTTTTAAATTACTTCTATAATTGTCACTCAATATTTTTTAGCTATAAATATAATTATCAAATGCCCATGGACTTTCAAGGGATTTATAACGTTATACAAGAATTATTTTTTGATGCGTTGTTGACATTAAATTTTCACCATAATTTTTTATTAATTATTTTATATTTTTTGATCCATCTAATTTTAAATGAGGTTTATTTTACCTAATAAAATAATAGTTTATTTAATTTTAAATGAAACTCATTTAGTCTAAATAAAAACACTAACTATTTATTTTATTTTTATGTGCAGCTAATTATTAATTATTAGATCCAAATAAAATATAATGATCCAGATTAGATAAAAAAAAGTTTGGTCAACACCTAATACGTGGTCCCATGCACCACACGTGAGACCCACGTGGGCTACCTTCTCCTCCCCCTGCTCACGCAGACAGCAATGGAAGATATAGAAATTTTGTTCCGTGCACTTTAAAGGAGAAAGAAATCAAAGGAATCAAACTTGGTTCAAATATGGAAAGAAAAAATGAAAGATTCAACCTCAAATTTGCTTAGATTTGATGAAAATTAAGAAGAAATTAACCCTAAATTTATTCTAATTTTTTACCAATTGAAAAGGGAAAAAATCATATAAATTTGAGGATTTTTTATTCTGAATTTCTTGTATTTTAGGTAGAATTTTCACTATAAAAAACCCTTTTCATCACCTTTGTAACACACCACCAACACCACCAAAACCACAAGACACCACGACCACATCACGACCACAACACCACAATACTTGCACAAGAGAATTCACTCGAAAATTGTCTAGAGAATACTTTGATTTTTGTACTCGAATTTGTGTTGGAATAAGAACTTGGAAGTTTTTTGAGGTATATTCTTTTATTTGTTTATTTGTTTATTTTTATTTATTTTTTGTTGGATGTATATAATAAAATTCATATTGTTTAAATTCTTTTAATAACATCATTATCGTTGGATTTTTATTATTTTTATTTATTCGATATTAAAGTGAGATTTTTATTTAAAGTTTAAAACAAAAAGATTTTTTATTTTCACCGTCGGCAATGACGGTCGGCGGCAGTGGAAGGCGGCCAATGCGGTGGTTCGTTCTCGGTGTTCTTCATTCTTAAAGAACATCAAGAACTTTTGAAAGAATTTTTAAAGATGATTTTTGATCTTTTTTTTGAAATAAAGATTTTGAGTTGTTTAAAAATTGGGTTTTTATAACCACATATTTTAAAATGGCTCAATCACTTTTACTAAAACTCATTCTTTTTATTTTTGTTCTAAATAAGCATTTTATTAACATTACCATTTTTTAAAATTTTAACCTTTAATTCTATTTTTTTATATGACCACTAATAGATGTTTTTTAATAAGTATTTTTGAAATTAGATCAAACTTTTTTATTAATCATTTTTAAAGAAGGATAAAAAAATAAAGAAGAAATTGAAATCGTAGAATTAACTTTTATTACTTTTTTTAATATTTTTGCTTATTTGTTTTTTTTATTTTTATTGTCTAGTATAATATATGTTATCTTTTATTAGTTTAAATAAAAGTCTTAATGTTAGGTACTTAAATGCCATAGTTAAAGCCTTTTTTAAAAAAAGATATTTCTCACTTTAATAAACTACACGTAACTCCACTTTAACAACCTCAATAAGTAAAATTAACTTAAACATTTTTAGGTTAATAATCAGTAACTTAGAATAAAAGTGTAAAACTAATGTTTTGATATAATAATTGAAAAATAGTTTTGGACTAATTTGAAAAGATTTTAAAAATGATTCTTATGTCCAAACTACTTGAAAATATATTTAAGATGTTTTTGAGAGATTTAAAATATGTTTTAAATGATTTAAAGAAACCAAATAAATGTTTTTAACCTAGGTATTTCGATACACCTTCAAGGTGTTTCGATACTTGTTCATCAATGCCACATTTTTAAAGGCAAAATCACAGTGGTATCGATACTGGTATAGATACCTTTTCACCACTGTGATGTTTGGTTTCGAACCTTGTTTCGATACCTCCCAACGGTCATAAACGATTTTATGAAAAACCTCAACGGCTATTTCCCAAAGAAAGTGCTTTGAAACCAGTTCCAGGGGTATCGATACCGTCTAGACCATAAACAAAAATAAGCCTTGAAATCAGCTCCAAACGGCCCCAAAACATCTCCAACGGTCGTAAACGGTTAGAAGCTCATTTTGATGATAAAAGGAAGTCTCAAGCATCAAGAGAAAACTAATGCTTCAATTGTAACAACATTATGATCAAGAAATTGTCTTAGTGCTTAATTTTCAATATTTGGGTAGACAAACACTTGTGAGTTTAATTGTCAATGTATACTCAAGTGTATTAGAATTTGGTGAGTGCTTAGATTGCAAACACTAGTCTTATTAGAATGATTAACAAGTTTGCTAAGTTTTCTCTTTGTGAGTAAATTTTCCAAAGTTCGGGTATGAATTTTGAATGCTAGATTCGGGTTTGAGTCTAGGATTGTAAGGTCATCCATTTGGCCTCAAAAGGTTGAATTCTTAGTGAATTGTGAAAATCCTTAATAGGAAGCTAAGGTAGTGGATATAGGCGTGGCCGAACCACTATAAATCTTTGTGTCTTTATTGTCCATATTTTGCTTCCACCACAAACACTCAAAATTAAGTGTTCTCCATCACTTGGCAAGTTTAATCGGTTATTCATCGAGCCCTCCAAGCCCAACAAAAAGCTTTAACACACCTAATTTTCTTTGATTCTCTTGATTAAAAAAGTAAAACTTAATTAATGTGGTGTTCCACTAAAGGGAGGTAACAGGTTAGCGCCAGAAATGTTGACGGTGATTAAAGTTTACTCTCCAGGCGGTGGAGCCATTAAAATAGAATTATATTTATAAATAGATAATAATTTAAATTTTATACAAACTTGCAAATTCCGATTTTAAAACGTTTTGTAATTAGCTGGGTACTAATTTTTGGGCGTTGTGGGGGTGCTAACCCTTCCCCACATGTAGCCAACTCTCAAACCCTTTTTTGTGTTTTCGTAGACCAGAATTGTTGTTTTAATAAAACAAAATGATTTTATTAAAATAACCCGTTTTTAGGTGATCCAATCATACATTTAAAAAGATTGGTGGCGACTCCGTTATTTTTTGTTTTTAAAGAAAAAATCGTTGAACCGCTTAAAAAAAAGGTTGCGACAGATGTGTAAAGAAGCGTACACGAAATTTTATGCATATAATTATAAGTAAGTTAATGGAATATATAAAATTATTTTAAATAATAATATATTTGTAATAAATTTGTAATTGAATATTTATTTGTAATTTTAGAGTAAAACAATTCATTTAATATAAATACATAATTAGGTAACTTTTAGTGTATTTTACACATAAATTAAAAACACCACCCCCATCTAAACGATGTCGTATAGGCTCCCCCCATCTGCTTCAGAAAACCAATAACCAAGTTTAGGGTTTTAGCCATCTGTATTCTGAGAACCGAGATACAAAGAGAAAATGGTGTTGTCAAACAAGAAGCTGAAGCAGAAGCAGAAGCAGAAGCATAGAGCAGAACTATTGGCAAAAAGGGTATCCGAATCCGAACCAGATGAGAAAAACCCAGATTCAAATTCGGAGCCCTACTCCCTGAAATCGCTTCTGGACTCGGTGACTCAGAAACCCAGATTGTCAAAGCGAGAAAAGAGAAGAAAAAACTTGCCTTTTCCCAATGGGTCGAACCAGGAAACTGGAGAAAATAGAATGGAGGTTGAAGAAGATGTAGAAAAAGGAAACAGCAAGGAGGGTGAAAAGAAGAGGAAGAGAGAGGAGGGGAAGGGGAAGGAGGGTAAAACGACGTCAGAGAATAAAGAAAGTAAGAAGAAGAAGAAAAATAAGAATAAGAATAAGAAGAAAAAGAAGCAGAAGAATGCAAACGAAGAGCATGAGGTTCTGCAGGTTGAGAATGGAGCCGAAAGGTAAATTTTTTAATTGAATTTTAGTGTTTAATACAACCCTTTATGCCGAAAGAAAGAGGTTTGATTGTGCTTTTGGTAATGGGTGTTTCAGTTTGCATTGTGGAAATTAAAAATGATCGCATATTTTATTAGTTTTTTAAGCTAAATTTCACCTATTTTAGCCAATTAAGTATCGTTTAGTTGCTATTGATTGTCTCAGCTTGTTATCACTTACTGTTATGGCTTGCTGTTGGTAAAGATCCTGTCATTTTTATAGTCAACTAGAAAGCTGAAAGAAATGGAGATTCCAAAGAACAATTGAAATCTAAATGTTGCGTTTTGAAACTCAATTTGCTGCATCTACTTAATTGATTTTCCTTTTTAGGAATTAGGTTCCCAAAGTGAAGGAACTACCTTTGGGGATTAAAAAAAACTTCTATTTCCTTTTTGCTTTTCTATTATTTGGTTATTTGTTGATTGATGTAATATTTTATTTTATCTTCTTGTTCCTATAAATGCAGTTATTGTTTCAACTTTCAATGTTTCTAACTGCCATGCCGTCTTTATGCAGCCAGGTGAGGGAGGATGTTGCCACAAAAGTATACGTTGGAGGGATTCCATATAGCTATACTGAGGATGATATTCGGTATTATTTTGAAAGTTGTGGCACCATAACTGATATTGATCTTATGAAGTTTCCTGACACCGGGAAGTTCAGAGGAATTGCAATTGTTAGTTTTGAGGTAATCATCCATGATACTTGTTTCATTGTTTGTATACACATGATTTATGAATGCTATATTCAATTGTGGTAGTCTGGTAGATCAGTTTCTTCATATTACTATCATCTTGTGTGTTTATGGTTATTGTTATGACAAGCTAGTTTGTATGAAAGTCTGTAGGAGCAGAAGCTGAAGTATTTTAAGTTTCTAACACGATGCTTTTACATGAGAGTTGGTTCTTTTTGTTCTTTGAAAATGGAATTTTCATATATATATTTGAAATAAGTTAAAGTCTTCTTGTAGTTGCTTGACTACGGATAGAGTTTGCTGACATTTTTATTTTCATTTCATACAGACAGAAGTGGCAGCAAAAGAAGCCTTGGCCCTTGATAGAGCTGAAATGTGAGTAAATGTTATGATCTTCAGTTGTTTGTATCATTATTTCCCGTTGTTAAATCATGCTTATAATTTTTTGATGTTTCCTCAGGGGTGGAATGCAGCTGACTATTCAGCCCTACAAATCCACTCGAGCCAATAAAGTTACTGGTTTTGCCCCGAAGATGGTGGAGGGATACAACAGAATATATGTCGGAAATCTATCTTGGAATATAACTGAGGATGATTTGAAGAAGTTTTTCTCTGATTCTAATGTATCGTCTATACGCTTAGGCACGGACAAGGAAACAGGGGAATTCCGAGGCTATGCTCATGTGGATTTCTCTGATAGTGTATCAGTAGCCATGGCATTAAAGTTGGACCAAGAAATTGTGTGTGGTAGACCTGTGAAGATAAGTTGTGCTGTTCCTAAGAAAGGAGTGCAAACTCAGTCTGGATCTCATCAAACGACTAATGAAGTCCGTAGAGGTGACGGAAGATCTTCAAGTAAAGAACCTAGGAGTGTCGAAGCACCTGTGGCTGTGACTGTTGAAGCACCTACAGCTAGTGAAGTTGATAATGGAGGTTCGAGCGTTAGCAGTCGTAAGCTGAGGAGAAGGATGTGCTATCATTGCAGGACAAAGGGTCATATTTCTTCTGCTTGCCCAAGTGGACCTGCGAGTGTTGAAGCACTTGCTCCTAATGCAGCACCTACTGGTAATGAAGCACCTCTGAGCATCGAAGCAGCTACAGTTAATGAAGTTGATAATGTTGGCTTCAGCGTTAGCAGTGGTAAGTTGAGGAGGAGGACTTGCTATCATTGCGGGCAAAAGGGTCATATTTCTTCTGCTTGCCCAAGTGGACCTGCGAGCGTTGAAGCACTTGCTCCTAATGCAGCACCTACTGGTAATGAAGCACCTCTGAGCGTCGAAGCAGCTACAGTTAATGAAGTTGATGATGTTGGCTTCAGTGTTAGCAGTGGTAAGTTAAGGAGGAGGACATGCTACGAATGTGGACAAAAGGGCCATATTTCTTCTGATTGTCCTAAAAACCCTGCGAGTACTGAAGCACCTATCAGTAATGAGGCACCTCTGAGTGTCGAAGCACCTACGGGTAATGAATCACCTCCTGTTAATGAAGTTGAGAACGGAGTTTCCACCATTAGCAGTGGTAAGTTGAGAAGAAGGACGTGCTACAAGTGCGGACAAAAGGGCCACATTTCTTCAGCTTGCCCAAATACTAAACCTGCAGAAACAACAAATGCAAACACAAATTGACCCTTAATGGAGGCTTTTCACCTATCACCTCAGTTGCTGCAACCATTTACATGCGACTCCTGTTCCACTTACAAATTGGTAAAGATTCGATGAAAATAGATAGTTATTCATGGTTATATTTGAGCTTCAACAGTTGCAGTTTTGGAAACTCCGAAGGCTGTGTCAACTTGTTTCCATGTTTTCAGCATCATGGTTTCACGGGTCTGGCTTTGACTTTTTAATGTTGAAAATTGAAATTTTGTCCTCATTTCACTTTGGTCCATGAGCTTTCTGGTAGTTCACAAATTATGCAAGAACATGCTAGGATTTTGGCCCTACAACTGAAGAAATTGTCCTATGATATTGGTTCAAGCTCAAATGAAGTTATATTTATCCATTTTCTAGTATTGATCCCTTTCATATCTTATTCTTGATTTTGTCAAAGATTACCAGCTTTTTTAATCAATGCAACTTGGCTTATTGCATGCCATATTTTTAAAACAATATGAACTGATTGAGTTAAATTTTGGATTCAGTGTTCAATATTTGAAAAGTGGGCCTCCATTCCTCTATAAGTGAGAAGGTTCTCTTTATAACCAAAGCACAATTTCTCTCTGTTTGCCAGTATTTGTCTTTATTAATTTTCCAGGCTCTTATAAATATGCAGAATCCCACTTTTCCTCTTAGCTGTTCCCTTTGATTCATGAACCCTATTAAGCCCAACTGTACCTGCCCTGAATTGATTTTCAAAAAACTTTTGAATGCCTAATATTTAACTTCATGTGAGTTTTGTGTAAGAAAGTAATGGCAACCAATGCAAGAGGGAAACCAGAGTTAGCAATGCAAAAGAGAGAAGTTAGTCCTGAGAGAAACATTGTTTGGGTTGAAAGAAAATCGAACAATGAACAGAAAGTTCCCGTCGTTTACTACTTGTCCCGCGATGGCCGGCTCGAACATCCTCTTTCTTCTCCACAAGGACTCTTTCTCAAAGGTAAAGAATGGGATTCTCTTGAAGCTTATTATACTTGATCTGGTTTGTAATTTGCTTGTGTTGTAATCTGAATTCTGATATATCTTACAGATGTTATAAACAAACTGAACACCCTCCGAGGTGATGGCATGGCCAACAGGTTTTCCTGGTCTTCAAAAAGGTAATAGATTCTTACTTCTTGAAGTAATCATATTCGAATCATGTGTCAAGTGAGTTCATGTAAAGATTTCATTTCAGGAGCTACAGGAACGGATATGTGTGGGAAGATTTATTGGAAAACGACTTCATATACCCTTGCCATGGACGTGAATACATTCTCAAAGGCTCCCTGCTTTTAGAAACATCTCTAAGTTTTCGATCCTACGAAACAGTTTCTTCAGCTTCATCGATCTCCAAAAACTCCTCGGAAACATTTAGTTTGAGCAAGGATTCCGATGTTGAAAAAACTAGAAGGAAACCCCATTCATGGAGTGAATTCAAGGAGCTTAATGAAGATGAACGCATAATCTTCATGGCCAAAACCAGCAGAGAACTTATCAGCAAACGCAGCAGTGTGTCGACTCAGACAGATGATCATGCCAGACAAGGAAGATTTGTGGTTGAAATAGCTGACGAACATGAAATGGTACAGAACGATTCGCATGCTTCTCGACAATCTTCGAATTCGAATTCAGAAATTCTTAAAGGCCTTAACATCTCAGCAGATATTAGAGATCAAAGTGTTATAAATTATCCTCCCAGTGGGAGGATCAAAGCATCTGCAGTGCTAATGCAATTGATTGCTTGTGGATCAAGAAGGGTCAAGGATTGAGAATCAATGGAAATAAAGGATTGATGAGAAACAAGTCATATGCCATGGTCAATGTATTTCAGTTCTTGAAGGTGAAAAAAGAATGTTGCCACCATCTTTTTATGTAATTTCTATGTTTTTTGGTTAATGTTACTAACTTTTGAAAACATTACAACAGACTTGAGACCAGAACAAGGGGAGTTTCTTGTGTGTTCATCCGAGGTTAGCCTTGACTAAATCGAATCAACTTACGTTGCACTTCAATGAAGATATTTTATATATACAAGGACTTTAAAGTTAAACACTAAACATAAATCTTTAACTTTTAAACCTAAAAATCTAACCCTAAACATAAATTTTAAACTTTTTAAACCCTAAACATAAATCTTTAACTTCTAAACCCTAAAATCTAACCCTAAAGTTTACGGAAATAAAAAAATCACCCTTCGTGTACCAAAAAAAGAAAACAAAAGAATGATGGGCTTCTGAAATGAAAGTGAATTCTGTGTTCCAACATAAAAAGAATATATTCTAGGCTTCAAGAAATAGACTTGGCCTGTTCTAAGTCTGGGCCAGAAATGCTAGCTAGACTCAATGGACTAGGTACAAGAATTTTATTTTTAAAAATTTTTATATTGGATACATATTTAAATACTATAATATCAAACATATTATTTTTTATGTAATATATCCTTTGAGAAGTGACATCCTAGGCAACTTATATGTACTGTAGTCTTGTCCTGCTACAGCATTGTACCTTTGTGTTTCCCAGTCTTTGAAAGTACAGGGGATGGAATTTTGAGCACACAAATAGAACAAAAAAAGGTACGGTACATGGAATATTTGACGACTCGGACACAGGAACATCGGTCAAGGACGAATTTAGGACGAATTTAGAATTTTATGTAAAAAGTATAAATTATTAAAAAATTATATTAAAATATAGAGATATAAAACTTCGAGAGTTTAAGTGATGTAGAATTTAATTTTTATAAAATATAAAATATATATAATATTAAAAAATTTAAAAATTTTAGAAGGTATAACTATACCTGACATCCCTTAAGTCCATCGTGATACTGAATTCAACCATGTAGAGCTTCACAAACTCTCATATTTCAACACTCAATCTCTCGAAGTCATAGCTTTGAAGAATGGGGTGAAATCATAAACAACAGTCATCTATAAGGCGTTGATTATCGGATATTCGGTTTTTTCGGGTAAAAATTTTTTAGACTGTGTTTTGGTCCATTTATATCAGGTATTCGTTATTAGGTACCCGTAAAATTCAGGTACCCGGTTAATCGGGTAACGAGTACCCTATTCTTAAATATATTTTTTAAAAATTTTTATTTTAAAATTAAAAAAAAAAAATCTAATATTAAACACAAAATTTAAAATTTTATAATATATGAACAAACATAAAAATTAGTGACTTAAAATTAATTTTATAATATTTAAGTATATATATACATATATATATTTATTAAAATTTATTATTAAAATAATATTAAAAATATTAATATCATTTTTTTTTCATTCGATATTAACAAATTAATAAAATATATTTAAAAATTTTAAAAATTAAAAGTATATAATACAAACTTAAAATTAATTTAAAAATTTAAATTTAATTTTATGTACAAATATAAAAAATCTATAATAAAAATATAATTTAAAACTAAAAAATATATAATTTAAAATTAATCGAGTCGGGTCGAGTACCCAATAATTAAAAAAAAATTGGTCCAAATCCAACCCAATTATTCTCGGGTCGAACACTCAGTCCGATCGGATAATTTTTTTCCGAAAATTATCTGTCAATTTAATTGTATTTAATTGTATTTCTAGAAGGATATGAATATCTAATATTTTTATTTTAAAAAAGGAAATATAATTCCACTTCCAAAATTTTAATTAGAGAAGTCATTTTAAAGTGACATTATCCATAACTATATTTCAAAATAATATATTTATTTTTTGCGAGAGTTTCGTATATGTAGGTTGGATCTAGAAGGATATTGATTTTTATTTGAGAAAATATGGATTTAATTATTTAATACAACACGAATGATTTTTTTAATTTAAATAAAATTTTAAAATTGATACATATCTTTTATGGGTTAAACCTAAAATTCTAAACTTAATTTAATAAAATATTAAATTAAAATAAAAATGTAGACAATTAATCATAAGCTAATGTTTAAAATAATTTAAATTCTCAAAAAATATTTGAGATTTATCTCAAAATATTAAAAACAATATAAAATAAAATATAAATACGTTTAGAATTTCGAAATATAAAAAAACTAAAAATTCAAACTAGTTTTGTTTATGTTTATAACTTGGGCAAATTACATTTTGATCACTGAACTTTACTTATGTTTACGTTTTATAAAAGAATAATTTAATTATTCGAATAAAATTTTATTACAAATAAATTATTTTATCATTAAATTGAAATAAATGACTTACTATCATTTTTTATCCCTTAAATTTGATATCATTAATATTTTTAATCTTTTAACGATATATATTTATAAATAAAATAATTAAATTTAATTTTTTTAATTATTTTAAATAAATATTATTCAATTTTTTTACCTAACTATGTATAATTGATTGATACGATCCGGAGAAAAGTTTAATTGTAATTTAATATAAGAGAAGGATATAATCTCAAACATTAAATAAATATATTCATAAATATTTGAATAAATATATTTTTAAATAATTAAACAAACGGATTTACGAATACTAAATAATGAACTTGAAAATCTTTAAAAATAAATAAATGATAAATACGAATCGAATATAAATATCTTATTGATGATTATAATTTTCAATAAAATTTTCAGTTTTAATGATCCAGAAGGCTGCTGATTTCCTTTGAAATATCATATATAATTTAATTATAATATGATTTTAATTAATATATAATTATATAGATTTATTAAAGTCCATATCTTGATTTCAGAGTTGATATGTGTATATAAAAAGAAATTTCCAAAGTAATAAATGAGTCTGGAAAGTAAAATATATCTATTTTTAGTGACATTTGAAACAGCGACAGATTTAAAAATATTTTTAAAGTAAATAAAAGTTATTTTTTTTAAAATATATAAATTACAAAAGAAATTTAAAAATTAAAAATTAATTTATAAAAATTTAAAAAATCAAAATTAAATTTATAAGCTTTAAAAATTTTAAGTTTGGTACGGACCCACCCTCTCTTTTATATAGATTCGTTGTTTGTTGATTCAGAGATAATTATATACGAGTAGAAGATAACCGAAGTTAGATTAAGTGGTTAAGTTTTTGTTAACATTTTTTTCTTTATAAGTTTTGAGTTTAATATTCGATAAAATAAATTACCTTCACTTCCTTTATATTGTAGACAGAGACAGAATAATTGAGATTAATGGACAAAATATAAATATTTGAAAATAAGATAAATTTATAAATAAATTATATATTTTTTAATTTAAATAAGATGACATAAATAAAAAAATATTCAGAATGGAACGATTGTCTTTCCCAACAACATATATCTTTGTCTCTTATCATAGATATTCATATACCTGTATATGTTTAGCATCCATTTATATTACTTAAAATTTAATTATTTTTTAATTAAAGACTAAATAAATTTTAATTACTTTATATTTAATTAAAAATGATGAGTCCTATTATTGAATAATTAAATTTTAAAAATAATTTTATATATCTTTAATTATGGACATTTTGAGTAGGTGCATTTATTACTTTACCTAAGGTCATCTCTACTAATTCAGATATAATAAAACATCATTATATATAATCTTCTAACACAATTTATTTTACTTACGAGATTAAGATTTGAATTTTTACACCAACTTATTATTGATTACGTTTACTTGAAAATGTAATTAATTATTAGAAACAGTCATTAATTTTTTTAATAATATCTATTGAATTTTTATTAAAATTATATACGATAACAAACTATAAATAAAAGTATCACGAAAACAAAAAAATAAATATCACAAAAACAAAAATTTTTATTAAAATAATAAATATCGATAATAAAAAATAATAATAATCGATTTCCAATCGTCGGCTAATACAATTTTTAATAAAGTACAGGCGGCTGTTTAGCTATTTAAGAAAAGTTATGTCTAAGAAAGTGATTTGAATCTAATATCAACCGTCACTATTGAACATACTTAAAAAATAATTAAATAATTAATAGCTTTGCTTTAAGTCCTAATCATTAATTAGCTACACAAGTTGACTAGCCGACACTAATTTGTTGTTTGTTCAACAACCTCTAATTCTATCCTTTGTCAGTTATTTAACACCAATTACTTATAATATAGAAATAATGATTTCGTATTTTTAAAAAAAATCGATATTTTTATATTGTCGTATTACTTTTAATAAAATTGATGGTACAGAAAAAGGATATAATAAAAATAATATAAATTTTAATAAATTATTTGATATAATATTTATATTTATTATATAATTTTCTCTTTATTTAAAACAAATACGAAGAATAATGTTCAATGGAGCTTCGCCCCCCCCCCCAACAATCTGAATAATTCATAATAATTTCTTTTGATTTTTTTTGGTCTCGGAAAAGAAAATTTTTAACGTGAAATAAATTAAAATAAGACGATATCAAAATTGTTATAAAAAATTTAATATTATTTTTTAATATATACCGAAATTTTTATATATTTTTAAAAAATAATATATATTAAAATTCTTGCGCTTTTAAAATTTTTAAAATTTTTATAAAAAATTCGATAAATACTAAAAAATTAATATTAATATTTTTATGATCTTTATAACAAAATTTAGTTTCGTTTCATTTTAATCTTATTTCAATCTCTCTCACTCAATAATTTTATAGGAAAATTAAGCAAAAACAAGGAAACACTTTTTTCCACAGTTTATCGTCGCTAAAAGTATTTTGGCTTTTGAGTGTTTGACACGTAAGTAGTGTCATAAGCTCCAATATTCAAGGTGAAGTCGTCGCTAATAGAGTAGGTTGTTCGACACGTCAATTTTTATACAAATCGAAGCTTCTTATGAAATCTGATTAAATCGTGTTTTTTTTTTTCAATTTCGTCGATAAAAGATCTGGTAAGCGATGACGAAGAGATAGATGAACAAGTTATATATAAAAATCACATAAATTTTCACATTTTAACTGTTTTAATTAGGGTGATAATTTGTCTTAATAAGTTATTGAGATTCGATTTAATTAAAATATAATTTGAATAAATTTAATTTTAATTAAGTTTTATTCAAAATTTTAATAAGTTGAACTGTATCAACTCAAAATCGATTCGAAAAACTCGTAAACTGGTTTAATATATATTTACATGTTTCAGTATTGTTAACTTGTTATGTTAAACACTTTAAATCTCATTCTCTTTATGAATTTGTATAACATAAAAACATATTATAATTATTTGTGGACTTAAAAAATAAATATTATCGTTTTACAAACATATTTTTTTATGTTATTTTTTAAAACTTCAAAAAAATTATAAAAACAATATGAAAAAAATAATAAGTTAAATTCTAGTCGAGTTAAGCTCAAATTAAACAATTCGAGTTCGAGCTCAAATCTAAAATTTTAAACTTAACGAGTTTCGATCCTAAACTAAATTAAATAATATTATTTCTAAGTCGAGTCAAACTATAATAAACTCGACTTACTATTACCCTTAATTTTTAATGAAACACATAATTAAAAAATATATTTAATTTTTAATAAAATTATATTTGCCGAACAAAATTATAACACAGTCAAAAATTATACATAGGTAATAATAACGAGATATTTAATTTAAAATATAAGAATTTAAATAAGATTTAAATTATTATAATTAATTAATAAATCAAATATTGATAATAAAATTTTTAATTGAATGATATAAAAATGAGTTTTCCTCTCTCTTTAAATTTAATCTTTTAATATTTCGAAATTAAACGTATGATTACAATCTTTTAATAATAATAATAAATAAATAAATAACAAGGTGTGAAACTTATATGAAGTCGAAGACTAAAACTTGTAAAAGAAAGACTTCCAACTCGTTCGATTCCTGAGGCTTGGCTCAGCGATTCGGTCATGCTGCCGCATGCACGAGTCCAACTCATTGCACACTCAAAACCCGTCGCACGCGGCATCATAAACAATTATAAATAGAATTGTATGCTTTATATATTTATTGCAATTATATTAAAAATAAAAATAAATATAATATCTTATTTTTAAATTTTCTCATCATAAAATAATATATATTTATAATAACGAATTTAGAAAAATATTTAAAAATTTAAAATTTTAGGATGAGTACAACTCATAAATATCAAAAAATTAAGAATTAATTTATAAAATTTTAAAAAATTGAAGATAAATGTATAAATTTTAAAAAGTTCAGAGTAAACATGTCCCCACCGAACCTAATACATACGTCCGCCACTATATACTTATACATAATCATACCTTATTAATTAAATATTTAACTCCACAAAAAATATTAGGTCAGGTCGAAGGTTTTATCCCTAAACCCAATTTTACTCTATTTCGAATATTATTATTTTAATCAAACTCAATCTTAAAAATATTAAAAACGACTTTATCAGATCGGATCAGATAAAAACCCTTAGATTTTTTTTTTATCCTTAATAATATACCTATTTAACAACCAATTAAAAAAATAAGGGTACAAACGTCATTCCCAAAAGGTCAACTTTAAAAGTCAAACTTCCCATCCCTCTCTCAACCCAACCTATACATAAACCCCATTCCACTCCATTTATTTGAAAAGAAATCAAATACCCCAAACAACTTGCCTTTCCACACCAAAACAACATGAAAAGAGGTTTTCCTATTGAATTTGAGAGCAATTTGGCTATGGCAAATTGTTTGGTGCTCCTTTCACAAGGGAGAAACAATTATAATCAACATGCCATGGATCATAACCCTACTAGGGTTTTCGAGTGCAAAACATGTAATCGAAAATTCGGTTTGTTCCAGGCTCTAGGAGGTCACCGAGCTAGTCATAAGAAACCCAAGTTGATCAATGGCGATGTTGGATTGACGGAGAATCAACAACCGGCGAAGCCTAAGACACACGAGTGCTCGATCTGCGGGGTCGAGTTCGCCATCGGGCAAGCGTTAGGGGGACATATGAGGAGGCACAAGACTGGTTTGTCATCACAAGAGATGGTGATGACACCAATTGTGAAGAAATCTAATAGTAGAAGGGTTGTGTGCTTGGATTTGAACCTGACTCCTTTGGAGAATGATATGGAATTGTTTAAGCTTGGGAAGGCAGCTCCTGCAATAGATTGTTTCTTATAAATTCCCTTCTATAATTATTTATAGCAATATGATTATTTTTTTAAATTCCAAGAAGGTATTTTGTATACAGGAACAGAATCTGAATTTAAAATTTAAAAGGACAAAACATAAATATTTTAAAATAAATTAAAATTTTAAAGGTGTAGAAGGACAAACCGTCACTGCTTCTATATATATTTTTTATATATATATCATTATAAATTTTTTTCATTATAATTTATGTTCATGTTTTCTCCATTTTTTGTGTGGGATATTTTGATTAATATCAAAATAAGTGTTCTAATGATCATTGTTTAGGGTTCAAATTATTAGTTTTATCCATTTTAAATTTAATTAAAATGTTTATCTTGACTAAAAAAATATAATTTGAGTACCTAAAGAGAAAAAAAAAAGTTTAGGTACTTAAAATAATTTATACTCATAATTTGATATATATCTTAGTGTTAAAATATGTTCCAAGTCCTTGTACTCTTTCTATATTTGTATTTTAGTTTCTTTATCTTTTAGATTTAAAATTTTAAATTTAATTGTCAATGTTAAAATGATATTTTTTTTATTACATGATTTTCAAGAAAATAATTTCTTTATCTCACTCTGTCGTATCAACGAATTTAATAGAAGTATTAATTCAATAGGGTAGGGCGGAGTGGGTTTTTGGTTACCCTGATTTTGATTAAAAAATTAAAATATCCATCTTGATATAAATGTATTTTTTTCTTGATCTGATCCGACATAATAAAAATTATAACCCGATTTGATCTTGATATTTTAATAAAAAATCTACCCTACCAGGTCGGGTTCAATTGAAGAATTTTCACCCTAAATTCAAGAAAAAATAATAAAAATATTATACATAAAAATATGAATTTATCAGATTGAACCGAATCGGAAAATGTTTAATCTAATCTTGTTTGGATCCGACTTGGTTTAATTTTTCAATAACCCGACCCAAACCCAATTTCTTTAATAAAAAATTATCCAATTAGATTGGATCGAAACCCGTCAATTTTGAGTCAAATTACCATCCGTACGTGTACTATAGCTCTAAAAATGTTCAGCTAAGCCACTAATTTTTAGGTTTAACCATTAATTTTAATCAATTGATTAACTAATTCAAATCAAATTTTACATAGATATATTATAAAACCACCTTTTAAATTTAATATTTTTATTTATAATATTAAATTTTAAAATTTTAACTTTATTTTAAAAAACTTAACCTATTCTCTCATATGCCAGTCCAGAAGGCTTACATTGTTTGTCAAAATATTGAAGCCCAACTTTAGTAGGATGAACGACTCATCGGTCTCTCTCAATTGCCTTAAACCAAGACATCATTTTAGTTAGAGGACAAGAACTATTCTAGACAAATAAATTAATGGTAACGGTGATTCTGAATCGAATATTATTAAAATTAATTTTTATTATATATAGTAGGCATAGAAAAATAAGACGAATATAAAGTTTTATCGATATCTGTTTTATCACTCGCAAAATTTATATTTATTTCCGTCCAATCGGGTGCTAAATGAAATGAATCCCCATGAAATTTGTTCGATTTAGAGACGGAGTCATGTTAAATATAATTCTAAATTTTTTGATATAATTATATTTAAATTTTTTAATTTAAATAATAACAAAATATAATTTTTATCTGTCTAAATTTTTAAATTTAAAATTTTAATAAATTTTTATTTTTTAAAATATTTGATCTCGACTCCATCTCTGAGTTGGCTAAAACTTCTAGAGTAAATGAAACAATGGGCAGGGTTTGAAGTTAGGTTTGAAATGGGTTAGGTTTGTGTTAATACTGAGCTTTGGGTAAGTCTAGACTTTGGGATTAGGTAATGGGTTAGACTTCTATGAGACTAATTTTTAGATTCGATCCAAATTAAAAAATTAATAATTAATTTAATTTTGTTTAAGTAGATTTAGAGTTCAAGATATTATAGATATAAAAAAACTCGTATTAAGAGATTTATCTATTAAAATATATTTAATATGGATTGATTTGAATAATCAGGATAAAATTTTAAAAATCCGTAACAAAATAATCTATTAATTTTATATCGGAATGGTTTCCTTCGCCGGTTTGTTTGATTGTATTGACCGATAGATTATATACGAACTCTGTTCACCACGTCATTCACGGTTTATGTAATCAAATCTGTTTATTGCTAAGTAATAACCTGATAACTATTTACACATTAATTACGTGTAAAAAATAATAATTTAACTTAAAAAACATAAAAATAAACAAATTTGATTAATTGAAAAAAATTTATAATATAATTTTTCGTACGGAGGATTGGGATGGTTTGGGTGCTGGTTTTGATTGTTCTGTTGCTGTTTTTTGGTCGCATGAACCTGGCTGTTGTGTCTTTTTCCTTCTAATATATTACTATTTGTCTGAATAATAAATAATTTAGGTCCATCCACCGAAACTATTTAATAGATCATAAATTCAATTATAAATTTAAAATATTTATTTAAATTATTTTCAATAAGATGAACTTTATTAATTGAATAACTTAAATTGATAGAAAAATAAAAAACAAATGTACATGTCTCTTAATTGTTGGACGAAATTTTTTTAAAAATATATTTTAATTATATTGTCTATTTTTAACCAATAAAATTAATAATTTTAATTGTTAAAAAAATAATTTCATCCGGACGAAAAACACAAAAATCAAAGTATATATCGATCACCTATAATATTTTTACTGATAATTAATTAGTCTAGAACTATTTTTTAAATAAAATTAATAATTTAAATCCTAAAATTAGGAACTAAATAAATTAAATTAATTTAATCAATTAATAAAATAAATATTATTTTTCACATCATTGAAAATTTAACACGTATCTTCTACCCTTCTATCACTTATGTAGACTAATCAAACCTATGAATATTCTAATATAAATATTATTATATTCTAAATTTACTTGTCATTTCGATGGTAAAATCAAGATTTTTATATAATCAAATCAAAGTAAAATATAAGGTTAAATATAAAGTTAAAAATTAAGATTATGGATAAAATATAAATATTTAAAATAAAAATAAATTTATAAATAAATTAAAAAAATTTAAAAATTAAATAAAAAAATAAAAATAAAAAAAATAATTTTTTCAGGAGGGACGACTATCCTTTCCCATCGTATTTTGCTTCATAACTGCATGAGGTATAAAGATTCTTATATTACTATAAAATAAATATTATTGGTTTCATGCCCAAATAAATTAAACGATGTTAATTTTAATATTTATGATTAAAAAAATCAATAATGAATATTTAGGATTCTAATATTAGCACGAATCATCTTGCTTTAGTAGTTAAAGAACAATTATTATTCTTAGAGGTTACGGGTTTGAACATCAGTAATGTCAGTATAATGATTGAACGATTAATGTCTAACGGTTGAGAGTATACTCTAGAACATATACTACTATAATCACTGTAGTTGGTTCAAAAAATTCTCGATAGTTTTTGATTTAAAATATAAATACATAATTAAAATTTTAAGCTTAGTTTATGGACTTTTTTAGTTATTGGTATCTAATTATCGATTTATTAATCCAAATTAAGTATTATAAAAATTTATTATAAGACGATTTTATTAAATTAATTATTTTATTCGTTACATCAAAAATTTAAATCCTTAACTTTATTTAAAGATATAATATTTTATTTTATTATTATTTAAAAAATAATTTCTTATCTTATTATATTAATTAATTAAAATTATTATTATTAAATCTCGTGGACCGAATCAAAGTATATAACAAATGAATACGTAACTAATTATCGTTCACGCATTTGAATCTACTAAGCACCCTTGACGTCGTGGACAATTTTAACCCTATCCTCCCTCTTGATTGTCGTTCAATATATTATATATCTTTTATATTTATAAATAGATGATTTAATAAAAATATTTTATATAAATTTATATTAAAAATAATAATTTTTTTCATCTTTTTATTTTTTATTTTTATTTCTGTTATTTATTCTTATTTTAAGTAAATATATTAATTTCGTTAAAAAATAAATTTTACTATCGGCAGTTCTAATTAATTATATATTTTTAAAATTATATTTAATTAATTTATGTTTTTTAATATAATTAATATTTTTTTAATAGTTTATGATTTAGGATTTAGGATTTATATTTAGGTTTATGGTTTAATAGTTAAAGTTTAGGTTTATGTTTAGAGTTAGGTTTAGGTTTAGGGTTTAAGGATTAGGGTTTATGATTTAATAGTTAAGGTTTAATTTTAGTTTTAGGATTTAGAAATTAGAAATTAGGTTTTATGTTTAGGGTTAAATTTAGGTTTAATGTTTTTAGTTTAAGTTTAGGTTTATGGTTTAGTAGTTAATGTTTAGATTTATAGTTTAAATCATTAATTTTTGTATATTAAAATAAATTAAATTAATTAAAATATTAAAAAAATTCTTACACCTTATTATTTATTTTGAATTAAATTATATAATTTATGTCTTAAATTTTATGTTTAGATTATACAATTATAATTTTAAAATTTTATATTTAAATGTTGGATTATGTAATCTGAAATCTTATACTTATATATTTTTTAGGATTAAATTTAAAATATATAAAAAATAAAATACGAGTACCCGATTACTTGAAATATCGGGTACCCGAAAAATCTGAATCAGTACATGAGCTGATTTTTTAACTACCTTAACTTTCGGATACTCGATACTTTAAGTACCGAATATCCGTGTACTCAACTTTTAACATCCCTAATTATAACCTTTTGAAACCTAAATTCATCTTTAATTTGTTTTAATTTCTAATAAGTTGTAATCATTTTTATATTTAAAATCTAAAATAATTTTAATTTCGTAATCTCTTTAAAAAAATCTTCAATGTGTTAAATGTGCCTTTCTAGATCTGTCCTGGGTTAAAGTGACATATGTGTGAAAGTAGATTTCTTTTCTTATGTGAATTCATTAATTGTCATATCCGCTTTTCATCTAGAAACAACGGTCCATGATATAATAGAATATAATTTTAAGAAAAAAAATATTTTCTATTATTTTTTATATAATTTTAAAAAATATATAAAATATGTATAATAAAATGATTAAAATAATATTTTTTAATATGTTAAAGTTTATATGAGTTTATCACGTGTATCGAAAATTGTTGAATATCGTTAATGTTGAACACCATTAAATTGATTAAGGTTTAGTTTGATATTAATATCAAAAAGTAACCAAAAACAATAAAAAAAAATAATGTTTAAAAATATTTAAAAACACTTTTTTAGTGCTTTTAATTGCTTAAAAGCAACAGAACGGGCCTAAGAAAGATTAAGAATATTAAAGATCCAATTTATAATTAAATTAATTAAAAATATTTTTTAAATGATTTATAATTATATACTAAATTAATTAATTTAATTGTATTTAATATTAATGATGTTTAACGATATTTAACGCACGTTATATAAAAAAATTGTTAATTTTTGGGATGAGATAATTTAAATGGTTGGTTAGGAGGCATATGGAGAGCAATAAATATTGGATTTGAAACCAGTAACTACACACAACCGATACTAAATGCCATTATTCTTACCAACTAACCGCGCTGAAACCAGTAATTCCTCGGCCTCACCTTATAAATACAGTACCGGGTGAAACTTGAAACCAACAGCTGAGAGCACACAGACACGTCCAAGGTATGGATGTTGCATCTTCTAATCCATAACCCTTTTGTTTCTTCCTACTTTCTCGTCTTCCAAACAGAGTTTATGCATGTTTTCAGTTCCTTTATTGCAGATGGAGATTATCATCAAGGAGTCTACGACTGTCCGTCCGGCAGAAGACACTCCGAGAACATGTCTATGGAACTCAAATCTGGACTTGGTGATAACAAGGTACCATGTCCCTACCGTGTACTACTACAAGCCTAATGGTTCTTCTGATTTCTTCGATTATGGAAAGCTTAAGGAAGCTTTGAGCAAGGTTCTGGTGCCGTTTTACCCCATTGCTGGAAGGTTGGGGGTTGATGGAAATGGAAGACTGGAGATATCATGCAACGGTGAAGGAGTTCTGTTCGTCGGAGCCGAAACCAGTTCGGTCATGGAGCAGTATGTTGGAGATTACAGTGATGACTCTAAGGTGTTGCAGTTAGTTCCTAAGGTCGACTATTCTGGGGGAATATCTTCTTATCCATTACTTGTAGTGCAGGTAATCTTTAACCCTTTAAAATTTAAATTATTCCGTGTCGCATTATATTTGAATTGATATTTAATGATAAGGTCGAATCGGAACGATAATAGTATATCGAGGACTCAAAATTGTAGTATATTTTATTAGGTAACTAAGTTCAAATGTGGTGGAGTTTGTCTTGGAGTTGGTCTGCAACATACCTTAGGAGATGGCACATCGGCTCTTCATTTCATCAATAGTTGGGCAGACACTGCCAGGGGAATCTCACCTGCGATCGGTCCGTTCATCGATCGAACACTTCTTCGAGCTCGAGATCCACCGATGCCTAAATTCCACCATGTCGAATACGATCAATCTCCATCAATGAACTCCACATCAGATGATGTTAAACCATCCATTGTCTCAACCTTTAAGCTCACAGCTGATCAATTGAACACCCTGAAAGCCAAAGCAAATGTTGCAGATGCAAACAATGGTGTAAAATACAGCACTTTCAACATCTTGGCTGCACATATATGGCGTTGTGCAAGTAAAGCAAGGGATCTCCCTGATGACCAAGCCACCAAGCTGCATTTCCCGGTCGACGGTCGATTTCGATTGAATCCTCCTCTCCCACAAGGCTACTTCGGCAATGTCATCTTTCTAGCTGCACTAATCGCTCAAGCCGGTGATCTCAAAACCGAATCGTTCACCGATACCATGAGAAGAATCCATGAACGATTAAAGAATGTTAATGATGAATATCTGAGATCAGCTATCGACTACATCGAAAAAGTGTCTGATCTAAACACTTTGGTTAGAGGACCCCATACTTTCCGATGCCCCAACCTAGCTGTTATCCCATGGATATGGTTGCCTATATATGATGCAAATTTCGGATGGGGTCGTCCCATGTACATGGGTCCAGCAAATGTTGTCCAGGAAGGCAAGATCTACCTAATACCAAGTCCAAGTAATGATGGGAGCTTGTCCTTGGTCACTCGTTTACAGACTTCTCATATGAAACTCTTTGAGAAACTTGTTTATGAGTTTTAGGTGTTTCAACTAAATGATTATGGGCATTCTATTTACCTTGTTTGTGGATTGTGATATTTGGGTTGCTTTAGTAAGTTGGTCATTTTCTATGAATAATCTGTTAATGGAAATGACTTTGTTACTACTAGTAAGTGGTTTATTATTATGTAAAAGGTGTGTTATAGGTTGTTCTTATAGGGAATTTTAAAAAGATAAAATTATATGTATAAAATAATTTAAATGATAAGTTTGTCCTTAGAAAGTAGCTTTTATTTTTATTGGTTTTGACTATATTTGGTTTCAGTTCAAGTCGGATATGATCTGATTCGATTTTAATTTAAGTCTATAGTGATTCAGGTCGAGTATTGGGTCAAATCTGATCATATTGGTTTAGTTGGTTTTTGGTTCGGATGATTTCTGGTCAAGTATTTTCGGGTCGGTTAATTTTGGGTCAGGTCAAGATCGGTTCAATAGGAGATCTATATGTTTTAATCAGGTTTACAGGTCGGATCAGTTTTTTAAACCCAAATATGATTTTATAACACTAATATATTTGACTTTTTGGTGAGTTGTGCGACGGTTTACGTCAAATCTTTTATTATTTTTTTATTTTGGGTTGTCTTCGATTTGGTTACCTTCGATCCGTATGATTTCGGTTTGGGTTCATTCGTTTCTGTTAAAAATTGGATAGAGTTTATATAATTATATTAAAAATCAAATATGTTTCAGTTTGATTTGATTTATTTTTAAATTTTGGATAAATTCGGATATCATATTCCAGTTGATATCAAATCTCAAATCGGATAAAATTGATTCATATCTTGAATTTATTTACCACTTCTATGAGAAACTAAAGAAGGATTGAAAAATAAATTTATCTTACAAAAAATTTTAAATTTTTTAAATTTAATATGAACGATATAACTTATATGCATATTGTCACGCATACAAAGAGGTAAGGATTATTAATCTTACATCGGAAAAAAGATCTTGGGATACATCTACGGTGTGGTTACACATTCTATCAAACATGTCTTTTGAGAAAAGGATAATGATTCCGTGACAAATGTTATCAGAGCAACCCATTAATTGTTCGATTTCACGCCGAGCACGCATAAGAGGGATAGACAGAGTAAATGACTCAGACTAACAGTCGATTATATGAAGATTACTATTTAAAAAATAAAGAATTAATTTATGTTATCCGTTTTCAATCATTTAATGATCCAAAAATTTATAAAACTTAAAATTTTATATTTTATAATTTGATCTTATCTCATATAAATATCTATTTGTAAGTCTATATTAGAAATTATTATATAGAATTTAGACACCATCATTAAATGTATATAAATACTTTCATGTCTTCTAGACGTCAATACCTAACTTTCTTTATCATTTAATTTTATCTTATCATGGATTACACATGCAAGAAGTATCATCAAGATATTGTGATGGAACATCATAAAAAAATGTAGGATTTGCTTCATAATATTTACAAAATATTCTAATGTTTTGTAAATCATTTATTTTCTTTAAATTTCAGAAAAAAATGTATATGCTTTCCTTGTAAGAAAGAAAATGAGATGGTTAATCAGTTAGATTAGATGCTCAATCAATTAATCAATCTTCATTATGTGTATTGTCTATGTGTGGTTGATTTCTGATTTTCTTACAGAAAAGTGAAAATCTTCCTACATGTTACTAACATTTCAATCAGATGCTAGGGTCTCTTGTCTTCCTAAACATCTTTCTATGGTGATAGATTCAGGATTTGGATTCTCTATGCAGCCATTGACAGTATCCGTCTGCCGATCGGCTTGCGGTACGGTGCCTTCCGGTGTCGGTTGAGGCCGGTCCTTGCTCTTACCCCATAAAACTAGATATAGGCCAATTACAATAACAATGCTGCCAATTACTCTGCAAAACAAATACCATAGTCAATAAAACTTTGAAAGTGCAGATTATGATATAGGAGAGACATTGATTTGAACCTTCCGAGGTACATTTCTTCGGCTAAGAAGACGGAGCCTAACACCGCGACGATAACCATGCCTAACGGATTGAATGCACTCACGAAAACCGGACCCCTTTTCTTCATTACCGATCCCATTGTATACAAAGCGAATGCAGTCACCATCCCCTGCATATAGAACAAATTTGTTAATATGAGTATCGAGATACGACTCCCGGGATAGTTGTATGTACTCGAAAGTCGATTCTTACGCCGTAGAGTGCAGCAACGAGTTTGATGTCCCATTGGATTTGCCAGACTGATGTCTTGTGCCATTCCATGGCTAGCGCGAGAACGGTGCCTTCCACCATGCCCACGATGCATATGAGAGCAGTAAGGGAAAGCTTAGCGGGGTATGATTTTAGGATTCTTGCCTGTTAAGTGTCGATTTCGGAGGCCGTTTAGCTTTCGGTTTCATGTTAGAATCGAGGCAAAAATTTAATGAGTTCTTACTTGAGAAATGATGAAACAAGCCCAACAGCAACAGCCTGCAATGAGCATAAGAGCACCAATCAATAGATCTCTGTTGTGAACTCTGCTTGTACCGGATCGACCGTAGTGGTGGTTCGGCCCCTTTGTCCACGGCAATTCTAGATTAGGCCCCTTGATAAGAGTCATCAGCATTGCACCTCCGACCGTCACCACAGTCCCAGCCACCTTCACTTGGCTATGCACCCTCCCGATCTCGATTCGCTCGAGCCTAATAAAATCATCATCACAAGACTTCGTACAAGATACAAAAAGAAGTCTAAACCGAGTAGGAAATTACCTGCAGATGCAAGCCAGTCCGAAAGTTAAGGCAGGAAGAATGTTGCACATAGCAGACGTAAACGTCGCCGTCGTATACTTCAACCCGGTGTAGAAGAAGGTGTGATCGAGTACCGGCCTATATACAGGGAATTCATCAAACGACTATCCGATTATAAATATAAACTGTAAATATGTGACGGATTCTAGTTACTCGAGTAAGCTGATCAGCATTATCTTGACAAAGATACTCGATGTCATCTTAGGCCTTGATTTCCTGCATAGTAACCGAGCAATCCGATATCAGTAATGAAAATAACCCGAAACCGCAGAATAAACATCGATAGGGAGACCTTTCTAAAACAAAGGCGAACGGCGTAATCACAACAGAGGCGACTGCCAACCGGTAAGCTACCAAAACATGTGGACTCATCCCACGATTCAGCGCAGATTTAGCGATAATCGACATCACCGCATAACTTAACTGCATCGAAACCATAGCCAAATACGGCTTCGCATCGTTAAAAACTCGAGTCCAGTACCCCATAGATTCACGAATCATTTCCCATCAAAGCTATGCTAGGATGAAACATATAATAACCAAGCAAACATAGCACCATGTGTCTCCATTGTACTTACGTGAGGAGTTTTCTTTCCTTGTTTGCAGGTATATGAATCTATCAGCCTACTCAACAAATTACCTTCCTTTAATGCAAACGGATTACGTGAACATGAAAAACATACCTCAACAGTACAAAAGGCAGTTTCATGAAACATCAAACCTTAAAACTTGCTAAAAATGCGGACATCATACTTTTTTCATGAACAAATAACCGTGCTCGGTCGGAGTTTTCGTGCTCAAAAGTTTCGTGTCCGAAACATATTTGAACCGGATACGAATACTACCCTTCGAGATATTTATAAATATCGAGAGCGAGAGTGAGACATGTTAGATACATGGATATGTCATAGAAATGAAATTGTAATTATAGATATTAAGATTCGAAAACTTTGAATTATTGAAAGTAATATGTATAAATCAATCGAATTAAATTTCGGATTTTTCTTTCTTTTAAGTATATTAGGTGACGTTAAAAAGAGTACCCTTGTGACTTGTCACTCAAGGTACATTAGGCTTTCAGTTACAGAAGCATGTGTGAGTATAGTTGTGTACTACTAACAAAACCAGCCTTTCCCCCAACCAATTGCAACGTTTGTTGGGGAAACGTAAATAAAAAGAACCAATGGGAAAAATGAATACACGAATAAAGTCTCGAAAAATGAATTTTTCGAGTATCATCGAATCTAAATTTATCTTTTATCTATATACGTAAATTACGTAAATCACCATTAAACCTTACTCTGAAACTTACTTTTGTCACTGAAATTTTAAGACATTTAATTTACTCACTGAAATTTAAACATTTATTTATTTTATTATTTTTTGTTAACTTTTTGATGACGTCTATTTACCGATGAATGAATGAATTTATCCAAGATCTGAATGGTGGGAAGCTTCATCTTACAATACAGTAAGAAACAAGCACCATCCGACGAAAAAAGAGGGAGAACGAAGAGAAAGAAACCAAAAAGGTTTTGTTCGATTTGTGGATTTTAAGGCATTTCAGATTTAAACTCAGGAATTAAGACGAAACGACTGGTGAAATTTAAGACAAAATGATCACTCTCTACAAACGTCGACGATGACGTCCGATAATGTTGAACAACATCCACATCATGATGTCATTAAAACATTAACAGAAGTGTGGCTGAAAACGTCAATGTTTAAATTTCGGTTAGTAAATTAAATGTTTTAAAATTTTAATAACTAAAATAAATTTAAAAATAAAAATCAATGATTATTTACATAATTTACCTTTATACTTATAATAGTTTGGAAGTGATTGTACTTGTACCCTTCTAAAAGATTGGAGGGGAAGAAGTTTAAGTTCACGTATTGATTGATAACTTAATAATTTTTCAAGGGATTAAAACTGAAAATTATCATTTTAGGGTCCAAAAGCAAATTCACCGTTGAAAAAATTTACAATTATTAAGGGCATGATTAATTGACCTTAATTGATAATTTCAAAATTAAATAGGACCTAAACTGTTATTTTACCAATTATCGACACAAATTAAAATGTTCAATAAATGTCTATTGCTCTAGTAAGGATACTTGATTGCGTCACGTTGCATTGCCAGGCTAAGAATCTCAGCTTGTTCGTTTTGGTGAACCTGCAGTAAACCCGTGGCGGTGGCGGCTGACGGTGGCCTTCCGGCGTATTTGATGTCTTCCGGAGATCCCCTACCTGAGCTCTTCACGGCGGTGTAAAGTCGAGGAGCAATGTAGGTGTATGCACCCATGTTCATGGGCTCCTCTTGGCACCACACAATCTCAGCATCTGATACATTCAAGTAAACAAATTAAAAAAGAGTTAATTCTATAGGTTGCCCCTAAACTATGATTATTAGTCTAAAATAGTCCTTAAACTTTAAAACATTCTATATCAATCCCAAACTATAAGGTATTCATTGTTCTGTTAAAATCAAATTAACAGACCAAATTAATTTTTGATTGTTAATTAGATGCTAGAAAGTTCGATTATCAATTAGTTTGATTCAAAATAGATTAATTAACCAAATTAAATATAATATACGTTAAACATATGTTGATATCTATATTTAGGGGTGAGCAAAACTTGATTCGACTCGAAAAAACCGAATAATTCGACTCGAGACAAAAATACTCGACTCGACTCGAAAAAATTTCAAATAAAGTTCGAATTGTAAAATAGAAATTCGAATAACTCGAAATTTTTAATAATTAAATAATTGAAATCAAATCATATTATAACATGATAAATAATTACAAATAAATATTTATATGAACTCAAAAACTCGACTCGACTCGAACCGAAAAAATTTGAAATAAAATTTGAGTTATAAAATATGACTCGTCAACATTTTTTGACTCAACTCGATCAAATACTCACCCCAATCTATATTAAGCAAAAATTAACAGAATATATACATACTAACTGGAAATTTAGATATTTTATAGTTATTTCGATTAACTAGAAAATTAATAGAATTAACCAAATAAAGTTCGGTTCGGTTATTTTTTTAAAAAAAAAAGTCAGTTCGGTTTTAGTCCTTTAAATTTTTTAAAATTTTAATCTGACTCTCACAAGATTTTTAAAATTTTATATTAAATTTTAATTTTTTTATTTTAAAAATTAAATCCCACTCATAATTTTTTAAAGTTTACACCGACTCAAGTTTTAAAATTTTCATTTTTTCGAAAAATTTAAATAAACCCTTCATCTTTTTGAAAAATTCAATTTAAATCTCTAACGTTTTAAAATTCTAAATTAGCCAAGTTCCGTCACTGCATGGAACTTACTTGGATAACGCTTAAGCTCTCGCTGGACCAGATCAAAGGGAAAGGGACAAAGCTGTTCCACTCTACAAATTGCAACGTCAGTGGCATTAAGCTTCTGACGCTCCTCATCAAGCTCATAGTAAACCTGTAAAAAATTCGGGTATTATCTTCGAGCGGCTTCGTCTAACTCTATTTATGGAGAAGTTTGTAAAGTATTGTTCGAGTCTCGATGTATAGTTCCAAAGTCGAAACACCTCGAATTGCCCTAAAAAGGTTAGCGAAAAGGCGATTTCATGCAAAACCGAAGGGTTTGTGCATGGTACATTTAAACCCTTGTGTGCAAACTCTTCGGTTTGCACGGACTCGCCATTTCAGGTAATCCGGGGCACTTCCACATTGTAACATACTAAGGCTCGGACAAAAAACATACCTTGCCAGAACAAAGAACCAGTCGCCTAATGCCTTTTTCGAGATCCGAATGATTGTTCTGGTCCTTTATAAGACGTTTAAATCTGGTTCCCTGCTTGTCAAACCCTTCATGGCCTTGAACATCATCGAATTCGGATAAGTTCGACTTGCAGAACTTGTAACGAAGCAGATTCTTCGGTGACATTACAATCAACGGCTTACGGAATTCCCGGTGCATCTACAAATGAAAAACGTTACATATTCGTGTCCGACACTTATGTCCATGTATAATACTTTGTATAGTCCAGCTAGCAAGTGAATTTACATGGGAAAAAATTATTGTTTTTGGTCCATATACTATATTCAACTTGAGGATTTAGTCTCTGTACTTTTAATTTGGACTAAAATCATAATTTTACCAAACTAAATCGTAGGGACTAAATCGCAATTTCAGTGTAGTACTAGGACTAAAACCATAATTTGGACTTACCTGTCGCCTTATAACATGGAAGTAATTTGCAGGAGTTGTAGCATTGACAACCTGCCAATTGCATTTCTGTATTTGCTTTCTATGTGTTGGATCCATTTCAGGAATTTCATAAGGATTCTCATCGCTCATCTGTCATTATTCGTATCGGATATATACTCGTATTACACAGACATATAACATTTTCAACATTCAGTTTCATATCCGAATAATCGTCGAATCCAAACCTGGAGGAATCGTTCGAGTCTCGAGCTCGAATGTTCGGGACCTTGACCATCATAGCCATGAGGAAGTAATACCACGAGCCCTGTTTGCCGAAGCCACTTAGCCTCTCCACTGCTTAAAAACTGATCAAATATAACTTGGGCACCATTAGAAAAGTCACCAAATTGAGCCTCCCACAGAACGATGGCGTCCGGACTTTCCATCGAGTATCCTAGTTCGAATCCGAGAACACCGAATTCCGAAAGAGAGCTGCCAACATTGACATATACGCCATTAAAGCACCACATATAACACCATCCATACCCCAAAAGTCTGAAACATACACTAAAGTTCGAGTAACATAATTTTCGATGTAGGAGAAATTTGATACCTGTTACTCACTGTGAACATCTCTGCATTCTGGTTCTCCATGACATGATCCAAAGGACAATAAATTCGACCGGTTTCTTGATCGTGAAGGATAGCATGCCGATGACTAAATGTGCCTCTTTCGACGTCTTGGCCACTCAGTCTAACATGCTTACCTTCCACTAACAATGTTCCAAAAGCCAATGCCTCCGCCATCGCCCAGTCGAGACCCTCCCCGGTTTCGATCATCTTCGCGCGTTCTTCGTACACCTTCTTCACCGCTCTATGGGGCTTGAAATCTTCAGGCAGAACTGTGATTGCTCTCCCAACTTTCATTAGTACCTCTGGATTCACCCTGTTAAAAACAAAGGGAAGTTGAGAAAATCCTGGAGTTTGAGAAACATGAACAAGATTAAAATCGAATGTGCTAACCCGGTATTTCGGATTCGGGAAAGTTGTTCAGGTGACTTGAATCCTTTCCAATTAGTCGAAAGCCAGTCCCTTCTTTTCTGAACATAATCTTTACTATTCAAGAACTCTTCATTGAGAATGGATTCAACCTTTTTGTGCATCCTCTCAAGGTCTTCTTCAGTCACCTCTCCGGATTCCAAAAGCTTGTTTTTATAAATTCTGAGCGATGAGGGATGCTTTTGGATGACCTTGTACATGTTCGGTTGTGTGAAAAATGGCTCGTCGATCTCCTTATGTCCGAATCTCCGGTAACAAACGATATCAACAACAACGTCCAAATGGAATGTCTGGCGCCATTGTGCTGCAAGCTCGCATACATGAACGACCGCCTCTATGTCGTCGCCGTTAACATGAAAAATGGGAGCATTTAAGGCATGAGCAACATCGGTACAATACTCTGAAGATCGTCCGGACCTCGGATCGGTCGTAAATGCTACTTGATTGTTCACTACAATGTGTATAGTCCCACCGGTCGTGTAGTTCGGTAGTGCACTAAGGTGAAGAGTTTCATACACCACGCCCTGTCCTGCAAAGCTTCCATCCCCATGAATCAATACGGCCATATTCTTAGTCCGATCCAAATCGTTCGTAAAGTATTGCTTTGCTCGAGTCTTTCCGATAACAACCGGGTCTACGGCTTCTAAGTGACTCGGATTTGCAACCAAAGACAAATGAATCCTCTTTCCACCCCTAGTGGGACGATCATAAGAAGTTCCTAAATGGTACTTAACATCACCAGTGCCTGTATATAGCCCACTTTCATCTTCAAACTTCGAGTTCTTATCGAACTCACTGAATATCTGCCGTAATGGCTTCCGGAAAACGTTGCCTAAAACGTTTAATCGGCCTCTATGAGGCATTCCAACAACAATGCACTCGACCCCTAAATCTGATGCACGATCGAACATCTCCTTCATACCGGGAATCAACGTCTCCCCGCCTTCAAGCCCAAATCTTTTAGCTGTCTTCATTTTTGTTGCCAAGAAATTCTCAAACTGTGTACTCCACATAAGTCTATCGAGGATCACAACACGACGGTCCTTATTGTAATGCATCGGTATCGGAGTTTCAATCTTTTCTCTTAACCAATTACATTTCTCTCGTTCCTCGATGTGCATATACTCGTACCCAATGCTCCCACAATAGGCCTGCTCAAGGCGGGTCAATATCGACCGGAGAGTCTGAACCGGTCTATTTTCGGATAAAAATCCAGACATACTCCACACACCTATGAAGAATTCACGGTTGAGATCGGTTTCGGTGAAACCGTAGAATGCAGGGTCTAACTCATCAGGGGCTTCCCTTTCTTCCAAACCAAGGGGGTCCAATTTCGATTTCAAGTGACCATTAACTTGGTAGTCCCTTACAAGCAACATCAAACGCATGCTCTCTTGTATTGTCTGGCCCGAAACTCCGGCCGGCCCCGATGCTTGTCCAACGAAATTTCTGAAGAAATTATCCCAGGATTCATCAACACTGTTTGGATCAGATTCCCAAGCTCTTTGAAGCTCTTCCAAGTATACACTACTCGTCGCATCGAGGAAGTTATCGGTTAGCCTCGAAAGAGGCACAGCTCTCGGAACAGGTGAGGCTTTATCCTTCAGATTGAAGACGGTAGAATGAAAACATCGACCCCGTAAATGAAAGATCCGGCTTCTCATTCCATACGATCCGCCCTGGGAAAGAGTTCTTCGGACCGCCAACTTTCCCAGATACGAACTTGCTCTAAACCAAGCCATTACTTGTGTGACACAAGGTGTCCAAACAATCAAAGACTATTCTTCTAAGGCTTAACCTCAACCAACGAACACCTAAACAAAAAAATCAGAAAAATAAATGTTATGTGATCCATGGGGAAAAAACCAAGAAATTGAAAATTATTGTTCAAAAGATCAAGGAGATAAGTGTGGAATTGGTAGCTAAGTGGTGCATTTTCCATTATAAATGGAAACGGTTGGTCAAATAGTTACTTGTACAATATTTATATTTGTGAATGGAATTTGTTCAAATTTAATTTTTACAATAACAATTTCCCGTAGTATGTATTTGATTCATGGAATGTTTGGTCTAACTGATTCGTACTCGTACCATGACCGGTTTTAGTAAAAAAAAACTTTTGATATACATATCGTGTAAACTTTAGTTTACATAAATTAGTTTTTAGAACGTAGGGTATGTCGTTTAGAGTGAAAGCATAGTCTTGGTGCATTAATATATCGGAAATATAAGCTTTAGAAGAAGAGTTACTCTTCATTCACGGTCCGCGTTATCAAAGTGAATAATTCGAATATAATCTTTCTCCACAGTCGATATATCGGAAATAGACGAGACTTGGTGCATTAACAACAACCACATAGCTGAAACTTCTATGACCTTCGAGGTCCGGAGTTTCGAAATTTAAAACCAATCTCTTGAGCAGAAGACTGCGCATGTCGAGCTCGCTTATGTCGAGGAAGCCTTGAGAAACTTGGACAACCGGAAGCTAACCTGAGAACAGAACAGTCATCTGCCAACTGCATGCAAGTAAGATGTAGAGTCTCAGACTCGGCAAAAAAACGATGGCTGGAACCGTGGAACCTTCATTGCACCGCTGCCGGAATCCAATTTCAATGTCACCGATGATGATCGGCAAGTAGTAATACTAGGCGGTTTCCGTTTATCATCTTTATACCGATTTCCTTAAACAATGTAGCACACATCCAATCATATATTCTCAACAAATGTCATCCACTGATACCGTATGAAATAATTTTCCTAACATCTCTTTTTTATCAAGTGAACCTTCATTTGGTAAAAATATTTTTAAACATAATTTACGATAAATATTAGTGAATATTCACTTGATAAAAAAATAATTAAATAACTACATTTAATTGTTTGATTTTATTAGTGACATGACAGAAATAACTCATGATATAATTTCTCATCGGATGGTGTCTTTGCTATTTTGCAAAGTACATTATCACTAGGTTAAATTTTATAAAATTAAAAGGGAAATAATAATGTGATCATAACAATCTAATGATCAAACATTGCCAATGCAAAAGTATAGAGTATTTAATATAAGTTTATCATTAATACCAAGCTTAAGTACAAACTACCATCACCTAAGCTGTTCACATATCCAAGCATAATCATCTAAAACCATAAGCTCCCTAATAAAACCATCCAAAACAGAAGGAAATTTGAAATACTAACCAATAACGAATTCGCATTTCTTTGATTTCATTGGTAAACTCGATAGTTTTTCTATGATACTCATCGGCATTCCTGCGAGATATCAATGTTTTTCATCGCAAGCTTCTCCAAAACTAATGCACGGTTCAAGAAATAACTGATCATTTCAAACACTTGTGTGTCTTTCCTGAAGGATACAATGCTAATCTCCTTGAGATGATATAACAAACAAGATGGCACTTCTTCAGGTGGTGACTCAAATACTCTATCAGCATCATCCAAATCCAAGATAAGTGTATTCAGATTAGGGCAACAATGCAGAAACTCCACAATCCATGTTGTTACACTTACATTACAATCTCGATGAGGATTCTTAAATTCTAATTCAACAAGATTGGGAAAGGTAAGCACAGAATCGGGAGGAGTTCGGATGAGCGGTCGAACATAATCATGAATGGTTAAATGTAGAACTTGTACATTGCGAATTCCCTGAAGAAGTCTTGTACTTTGTTCATGATCCCCATCTCTAAAGTGAAAGATTGTGATATCAGCTTTTTCCAGAGACCCCATGTCTCTTAAACTATAACCTTTGACTACAAAGCAAAAATATTTGAAATCGACGAGACACGGAGCATCAATCACAATCACAGAATCAAAACGTCTAGGAGTAATACATAAGGAAGATTCATAGTCTAAAACCAATCTCTTAAGTGAAAGACTATGGATATTTAGCTCATGTGGGTCATTGAGGAAACAATTAAAAACACCCAAATCTTCAAGAACAGGGCAACCTGAGATTAACCTAGGAAATGAGCATCCATCTACAAATTCCATGTTTGAAAGATGTAGAGTCCTGAGATTAGGTAAACACACGTCAATTGGAACCCTCATTTCACTGCTATTGATATGCAATTTCAGTGTCACCAATGACGAGCAAGTAAACAGATTAGTTGGAAAATGCCGAAAGCCTCCATGACTAAAGTCTACACCAATTTCCTTAACACCACGCCACAATGCAGAACTTAGCCAATTATAAATGCTTAAAAAACCATCATGCAATTTAGACACTGAATCATCGTATATCCATCGGTCATTGACCCTAAAACATTCCAATCGTATATACTTAGGGTTAAAAAATAACCTATCGACGAACTTCTTGAAGTTGACGTGTTCTTTAGGCACTCGAGAATCCGGTAAGCAATCATTAAAATCAAGTTTAGAAATGGATGAAGCAAAGAGATACCTCCACCTGGGTGAAAGAATTGAGGTCCGAACTACATCTTTAGTGGGTAGAAACGACAAGATGTGACAAAGAATCGAATCAGGCAAACTGTCTAAGGAACCATGGTATTCCGCCGGTTTATCCATAAATCACGAAAGGAATCTGGACGGTCAAGAGTTTTCCAGCGATGAGAAAGGCCGTGGCAGGATTTATAGGCCGATCTGATGTTCGGCAACGGTAATGGAGATTGATGACAGTGGCCAGAGGCGACGATGACTATCGCCGAAACGGTCGATTCTCTTTTTTTTTTCCTTAGAACTTATAAGCGGCCAATTATGAATACAATGAATCAGGGTCTTTCAGTGCTTAGGTTTTATAAAAAGGTAAAATACAGAAATGGTCACTAATTTAAATTAAATTATCTTTTTAGCAATTGAAGTTTCGGAAGTTATAGAATGGTCAAACTTTATCTTGTCGGCATTAAAGGATTTGAATCCGGGTTAAATAAAATAAAATAATTTATTTTTAATAAATTGAACTTTATTCTTCCAAGAATACCTAAAAGAACACTTTACAAAATATTAATCATCCTCTCCTATCCCACCCGAATGAGCTATTCACATAACCCTCATTTCATTGTTATGCTTCGATCAAAATTTTTAAAACAACAATCAACTAATTTGAGTCTAACATCTTTTTTTATGAACCAAAAAAATTTTAATGCTTGTCGTTGTCTCTTTTTCATGTATTCTACAGTTGTGTTCAGTCCAAAGATGATAGTTAAGACTATATTATGCCAATCGAATCAAAATTGCTCTCATAGATTTCCCTTTACCAACGAGTTGTATCCACTCGAGAAGTTCCCCCAACAAACATGTTCAATTTGTTCCTCCAAGTCATACATTACTAGTGACCAGATTTGCAACATGAATTAACACTCTCCAAATAGGTGATCCGTAGAGTCAATATGTTCGGCACACATTAAACATGTAGGATCTAATTACACTTCCCACTTGAACACATGTACATTAAAAAATTTTACTTTCATCTTCTTTCATTTTTTTTCTACGAAGGAGATCGAACTATACAAATTATATTTTTTGTGTGTAATTGTGTCGATACATCAAAAATAAATAACTGAAAAAATTTGCTTTCTTCAAAGAAGACTCAAGGTAAAGTAATAGTTTACGGGATAATAACATTAGAATGAATCTCAATTCTCAAACATTATTAAAGCAAAAGTACAAATGATTGAGTATTTAATATATATGCTTAAGTACAAACTATCATCACCTTAAGTTGTTCTCAAAGCACAAAACAAAACATGATTGACTACCACCCTAAATAAGACCATACAAAACAAAAGAGGGAATGTGAAATACTAATGAAAAATGAAGTTGCATTTCTGTGATTTCTTTGGTAAACTTGATAACTTTTTCATGACACTCGAATGAAATTTCCGCCAATGTTTATACTCGACATCAACGCACCTCATCACAAGCTTCTCTAGAACTGATGCATGGATCAAGAAATAACCAACTAACTCAAACATTTTGGGGTCTTCCTCTAAGATAGAAAACTCAATCTTCTTGAGGTGATATATCAAACAAGATGGGGCTTCTTCTCTTAGTAACTCGAATACTATATATGCATTAGACAAATTCATGGTAAGTGTATTCAGATTAGGGACACAATGCAGAAATTCTACAATCCATGTTACACTAACCGGACATCCTTTGAAAGTATTCACAAATTCCAGTTCAACAAGATTGTGAAAGGCAAGCACTGGATCGAGAGGCATTTGGAAGAGCGATTCATTATGATCACTGATGGCTAACTTTAGAACCTGTACATTGTAAATTGACTGTAAAAGAACTACACATAGCTCACGATGCACATCATCATGCAGATAGCCTGTGATATCAGCTTTTTCTAGAGACGCCATTTTTCTTGAAACATAAGCTCTTCCTTCTAGGCAATAATACTTGAAATATACGAGATTTGGAGCATCAATCACACAACTAAAATCCTTATTCCGTTCGGACAAATATACGAAATCTAAATCCAATCTTCTAAGTGAAAGACTACGGATATTTAGCTCACTTGCGCCATTAAGTAAACAATTGGAAACATGAAACTCTTCTAGCACAGGGCAACCAGAAATTAACCCATCAAATGAACAACCATGTACAAATTCCATGCCTGAAAGATATAGAGTCCTGAGATTAGGTAAACACAGGTTAGTTGGAAGCTTCATTTCATTTTTGCAGATAGACAATTTCAGTGCTACCAGTGATGGGCAAGTAAACAGAAGAGTGGGTAATTCCTGAAAGGCTCCATCCCACAAGTAAACATCAATTTCCTTAACCCCACGCCACAATGCAGCACATAACCAATTAGAAACGCTTAATAGATCACCATCTAATGAACTCACACGAAAGCATTCTAAACTGAGAAGATTGGGGTTAAAAATAACCTATCCACAAACTTTTTGAAGTTGATAAGGATGTATTCTTTAGGCACTTCAAAACGAGGTAAGCAATCCCTAAAATCAAGTTTAGAAATGGATGAAGTAAAGAGATACCTCCACCTGGGTGAAAGAATTGAGGTCCGAACTACATCTTTAGTGGGTAGAAACGACAAGATGTGACAAAGAATCGAATCAGGCAAATTGTCTAAGGAACCATGGTATTTCGCCCGTTTACCCATAAATCACGCAAGGAATCGGGACGGACAAGTGTTGTTCGGAGATAAGAAAGGCAGTGGCCGGAATTATAAGCCGATCTGATGTTCGGCAACGGGAAATGGAGAGATTTCGACTTTGCTTTAGAGGCTCGAACTTGGTAGCTTCGGTTTGGGAATTTTAGGGATTTCTTTGGTCAGAAAAGGATTAGGGATTTTTACTGTTAGGTTTTAGGTAAACTTCATAAAGAGTTATAACCTTTGGTTAGTAATTTAATTTGGTAATTAAAGTTTTAATTATTTTAATATCATCATTAAATTTTTAGTTTGTTTAAAAGTTACCACCGAGTATTAACAGCCTTTAATTAATGTTACGATAATTTTATATAATAATATATTTAGTTTTTTATGTATATATATTTAAACAATTTAATTTTAATTTAAAATATAATAATTTAGCTTTCATTAAAAAAATTAATCGAGAAATTTAAAAGTTACGGTATGTAAAGATTAAAATAAAATTATTTGAATTTGTATACGTAAAAAACTAAATATATTATTATATAAAAATATTTTAATATATGTTGATTAACATTAAAACAAAACTAAAAATTTATTGATCGTATTAAAACAATTAAAAATTTAGTTATCAAATTAAATAATCAACCAAAGTTGAATTACCATTTGTGAAGTTCACCCTATGTTTAAAAGAAAAAAAAAGTAAAATATATAAATGATCATTCATTTAAACAAAAATAATATTTGGCTATTACTGTTTTAAAAATTATAATATAATATTCAAATAAAATAATTCATTTTTGATTTTTTTTACTTTTTCTCTAATATTTATAATTTTATTTGATTTATATATAGTATGATGCATTTGATATTATAAAAATTAACTTAGTGTAGTGGTAAGTCTCTTGGTTTACAATCAAAAGGTCACAAATTTAAATTTCACCAAAAGCATTCAATTTTCTAATTTTTATTTCATCCGATTGTGACATATGTCATATCCTGGTAGTGACACGTGTCACAATCTGATTGGAAAAAATAATATAATAAATATAAAATAAAATAAAAATTAGTCACCTAATACGATAATGACACGTGTCATCAATCGATTGAGTAATTAATTTTATTTATCAATTTAAAATTAGGATTAAATTAAAATAATAAATAAATTAAATGGATTGATTGAATTGTATAATTATACATATTTTATTTAACTGTCACGTCATGGTCTCCGTTTGAATTTTAACGGTATTGGCCAAAATAAGTAGGTTTAAAAGTTGAGTGACCTAATTGATTAGTTTTTTAGTTGGGTGACCAAAATTGATATCCCCAATTAGGTGGTGACCAGAGATTTGGTTTACCCTAAAAAATCACTGCACACTGTAAAATTATGATAAATTTAAAGGTGCTTAAAATGCCAGAATTTAAAAAAAATTAAATTTATTTTCAACCAATTAAATATTTAAATTAAAAAATAAATTAATATTTTTTATAATTTTAATTATTAAATCTTAACATTTTTTAAAATATACAGAATAATAAAGAAAAAAACCCAAGAAACAAAAAGTGGAATTAAGGGAAAACATCAGCAAAAGTTTTTTTTTAATAATACAAAAATAAAATATATTAAAGTATCTATGCTTTCAAGTATATGCCCCGAAGATCCTTTCTCCACCATCTTTTTCTCCATTAAAAAGCAAGCTACTAATCTCCTCTCAAAGGCCTCTGTGTGGGAAATCTTCTCTTCCCTTACACCTTCCTGCTATTTCAATGGAGTCTGCTGCTGGTTCTCTCTCCACCAATGGCCATGGCCCCAAGCATCTGGCAGCTGCAGATTTCAGTGAAGTGATAACGGAAGGATACTAATCTTGTTTTCCGAGTTCCAGAGATGATAACGGGTCGAATATCTTGAATTTTTCTTTTTGAGATGTTCAAGTCTTTGAAAATAGACGAGATAATTTCGAATATCCGAATCTAAATTATCTATTATCGTCTCCCTTCGAATTTGTTAACTCATGATGGTTTAGGGCAACCATGAAGCTTTGGCAACTTTGATTTATGTAGATGTACTTAGTTTTTATATGAAAGCATTTATCTTTTAATTTTAGTATTTTTTATTTTATGAATAATTAATTTTATACATGATTCAATTGATTAAAACAATATAAAATATAGAGTAATTAATTTAAAATAATTAATTAATTTAATACATAAATTGATAAAATTTATTTTTATATATAAGGGGTGACTCAAATGTAACTTTGCCTATAAATTAATGATCTAAATTTAATATTTTTTAATTAAATAATCTAAATATCTAAATTTCTACTTTATATACAAAATATCTAAATTTTAAATCAATAACAAATTTATGTATAAAATTGGATGAACCTGTATCTATCCTAAATTATTTTATAAATTAATCTTTTTTTTATAATTTATATCCTCCTAATTTTTAAATTTTTTTTACTTATATTCACTCTAAAAAATATTTTAATTTATATTTATTTTTATTTTTAATTATTTAGATCCATCACTACTTTAAATTAAATATATTAGTGAGGATCAAATATTTTATCATCGGGGTTAAATTATTTTCTTCTCGATTAAATTCCTACAATTTATTAAAATTTTAAAAAAATAAAAAAACTGATAAATAACTCAAATTAATAATTAAAATTCCCAAAATTAAACCATGCCAAAAATGTGAAAAATAAAAAGTACAGAATAAAAATAATTAGAAAATAGCGTTTGCCAGCTCACAATTACACCTCGCATAGAACAACGCTTATACTTACAGCTAAGACTCACTTCCTCGGCGAGCTTTAAGAATTTCCACATTTTCTATCCTCGTCTTTTCCCTGTTCAAATGTAGAAATTAACACAAAAAATTATAAATTAAACTCGTAATAATTTCTCAATAATTAAGCGTAAATCAAATCTTTGATTCTTTTTTTGGATTGGAGGTGTTGAATTTTGAGACGGTCGTAGCTTAGATTCGGAGCAGGAGGAGATCCGATGACAACGGTGTTCAGTCCCGGTCGGAGCCCCGGGAGTTCGAGGTTTCAGTTGGGAACTGCTAGTGGAGTGTCGAGGCTTAGATCTTCGTCGCAAAAGAAGCCGCCCGAGCCGTTGCGTCGGGCGGTGGCGGATTGTCTTTCTTCCTCGTCTTCGGCTTCTTCTTCGTCTCCGGCAACCGGAGGTGTTAGTTCGTATCACCATGGTAGTCCGTTGGTTTTAACTGAAGCCTCGAGGACACTTCGGGTTCGTTATTATTCTTTGTTGGATTTGAAATTCCTCTCATTGTTTTATTATTAGATCTTGAAATATTATTGTGCATTTTCATTTGTAATTGAATGAGTGATTTTCTGCTGCTTATGCATGTTTACTAAAAGGATAAATTATATGATAGAATTTTATTTTAGAGTTCATTTAGGTAGCAATGCTTTTGGAGACATTGAGGTACTGTCAGAAGATAGAGAATTATAGATGAAAAAATGGATGTAAATTAGTAAAGAGTGAGATTTGCTTTGTAGTTCTACATCATTGTTCCTCTCTGGATGAAAATGGACATTCTATTTGATTAACAACGAGAATGGCAAAATGAATTAAGTGTTAACTGTTAAGTTTATGGTAAAAAGTTTATAAGCCTGCACTTTGTTATTTGCAAAAGTTAGATTCAAAATTTTTGTTCTTTACATTTTGTCTTTTGCTTCGGGCATGTGATAACTTAGTAAAAGCTCAATGGAATACTGCTTAAGTTAATTAATTACTTGCTAATTTTGCTTTTCGCTTTTATTTTTTATAATAAGTGTCTAAGCATTTTTGCTTTCTTCACCTGTAGAATTTATTGAATTTGTAATATTATGGTTCATATATTTTATATTTTTTCTCTAGTTTTTGTTAGTATATATTTTAGCGTTAGACCTTTTTTTCTTCACCTGTGGAATTGGTATTTGAACCTTATAATATCTGGACTTATATTTAACAATGACAGGACTATCTGGCAGCACCCTCAACAACTGATCAGTCTTACATTGTTATTTTAGAGCATACAATTGCAGAGAGGGAACGAAGGTAATTTATTTGCGTAGTGTACATATAATAACCGACTGAAAGTGTTTTAGAGAGAGATGAGGTTATGAGCATGTTTGGGTGGTAAATAGATTGGAGACATGGAATTTAAGTGATTGTGAGGTAATGCCTATTTCTGATAAATGATGGTGTGGTGGTAGATTGTTTGAGCAAGTTGATGACGTGTTTAAAGCTTAGAATGCTTGATCCATACGGGACAATGTATTTATACATATTTATGCAATGGTATTAAAGTCTTGTGTAAGTTCTTCCCGAAACGCCCGTGAGTTATGTTTGGATGTCTGGAATTTCATCGAGACAACGGCAGAAGAATATGCAATTTATTTCAGTAATTATTGAACACTTGAATGGAATATAATATTGCAAAGAAAAACATGTAAAGAAAAAAATGCTTATTGATTCTTATAAATAATTGTTGAAATCAGGTGCATTATTGTTTTGTAGTTGATAACTGATTCACCTGTTGTTGCGTGTCATATAAAGTCCACTTCCCCTTTTTTAATCTATTCATTACGCTTAGCATAGTGCTTGAACTATTTTTCTTTTCTGCTAACGTGTGTATAATTTGTGCCAGCCCAGCTGTAGTGGGAAGGTGTGTGGCACTCCTGAAGCGTTACCTCTTAAGGTATGCTGTTCTTGCCGTGAACTTGTATTTCTCTTATTTTCATTTTGTGTAGAATATGGAAGTGTTTGAATGTTTAATGGTTTCAGAATGCAATGATTGAACCAGAACTGACATCTAGCAAGTATTCATAAAATTAGGTTACCACTATACTCTCTTTGTAAATATAGAACTTGCTGTGGTTGATATCCAGTTTTAGACTGACTGAAAAAATTATCAAGACCATAAGTTCCAAGGTTTATAGGGTCTATTTTATATTGTTGGTTTGATTTAAAATTTCATTTGTGTTCTGTTTGTGCAGGTACAAGCCCAGCGAGGAGATATTGCTGCAAATAGATCGGTTTTGTGTTAACTTAATTGCTGAATGTGACATTAGTCCAAATCGAAGGTTGTCACCTTGGTCTCGATCTTTAAATCAGCAATCTAGTACGTCAGCAACTCCAACACCATCTGCAAGTGCTTCTCCTTTGTTGCCTGTATCTAGTTTTGCTTCTGTAGCCCTTGTAAAGTCATTGAATTATGTGAGATCCTTAGTGGCTCAACATATTCCAAAGCGTTCATTCCAACCAGCAGCTTTTGCTGGGGCTTCCTTGGCATCTAGGCAGTCACTTCCTTCGTTGACATCTTTGTTGAGTAGATCTTTCAATTCCCATCTATGCCCTGTGAATGTTGGGGAGACTACAGAAAAGAAAGATGCTACAACTTTATCCATTTCAAACTTGTCAAACATTGAGGAAGCTGATGGAATAGAGAATCCTGAATACATTGCACATGATGTTTTGAATTGGCGCTGGCTCAAGGATCATCAGTCACCATTGTTTACTGAAAGGTGATTGATTTTGCAATTTACATATGCTTATTCTTCTGTTATAAGTCTTCTAAGTCTGGTGTGTTTTGGCTTTTAATGCTGTTCTTCCATGTATTCCGCTGCTTCTAAGTCAATTTAACATTTGAAATGTTCTATATTAAAAAAACAGTGATCAACCTGCAAATGTGCAAGACATGAGAACACATAATTTCTTAGAAGTAGGAGCAGCAGCATTACTTGTTGGAGACATGGAAGCTAAAATGAATGACCAGCCTTGGAAGTATTTTGGCACAGCTGATATGCCTTATCTTGATCAACTCTTACAGCCCTCTCCGGTCACAACAATCAGCAATTCTGCTTCTGCTCGCTCCCATTTGAGAGCAATTACTGCATTGAAACGTAGTAAAGGAGGACCTCATGAAATTTGGCATGTTCTTCACTTACTCTAAGATTATTGCTTTGACGGCTTTATATTTTATTCACTTACCATTATATTATTTGTACGGTTCCTAAGGATTTGTTATGCTATGTCAGACTTTTATGGTTGTGCTGTCAGATATATGTTTGCTATTTGATGAATAGGAAAGGTCATAGACTGGTAGCTTTTAAGGAAATCGTTTCAAGTTATTTTCCTAGTTAAAAGTTTGGAATATTGTAGCTTTAGGTTCTGTTTGTCTATAAAATCATTTTTCTGTATGTAATATATTACGACTGCTCTTATGAAGTTTTGTCAATTTGGTTTAATTGGATGGCCTGGGACATTGAAACTGTGGATGAAATCTGCTTGTTTTTGTTTGTTGGTGCCATACTACATATGCCCAATCTGATGTTAACCATACTCCAAATTTGACAGAATTTTTAACCAGTCTTGTTAGAAAGATGTGTGTTAACATGAATAACTTCTGTTTCATACTAACATTTTTTGTTGCTTTCACTTGGTTATGAGTGTTCAACATAGGTACACTCATTTGCATGTTTTGGCTTGTTGGTGTCATCCTATGTACAACCAATCTGATGTTAGCCGTACTCTGGATTTGAACAAATTTAACCAATCCTGTTAGAATTATGTCTGTAAAAGAGAAAATTAGCATTACAGTATGCATAGTCTACAACTGAATCTTCTTTATATGGTGGTATAATTAATTAGATAGAACTGTGAGTTTAAGAGAAAAATTAACCATGCATAGTTTAAGCCTTAATTTTGCATGAAGTTGTATGGTTACAGTTCGGGTTCTTGCATTTGTGTAGGGATGATTCTCCAGCAAGCACATTCCGCCCACGTGCCCGACCACTTTTCCAATATCGTCATTACAGGTGTGCAATTTTACATCCTTTAATTGATAGTATATTTCTTTTTGTGATTTTTTAGTTAAGGAATTTTGCCTCTATTGCTAGTTTACTAGGTTCCAGGATTAAAAGTGAGCTTCTTTTATCCTGTTAGCAAACACTCCATATTTAATTTGAGGACATTTATGTTGTTGAGTTGAACATGAATTATACTAACATCCATTTACTTCAATTTGTGCAATTGTTCCATAGCATCATGCTCTGTGGCTGGGTCTATACTGTATTGTGCTTGTGCTAGAGTGCATAATTATTGTATTTATTTGAAGTTCTGTTTCTTTCAAAACATTGACATATCTCAATGCCGTTTATATGTCTATTAGTTTTTTTTTGTCTAATCAAGTTTTTTTGTGTGCATCAGTGAACAACAACCTTTACGTTTGAACCCTGGTGAGGTATGCGAGGTCATTGCTGCTGTCTGCTCTGAGACACCTTTTACTAATGCAAATACCATGACGGTGTCTTCTAGATTAAGTAGTAACACTCCAAAGCCATCAATGGATGTGGCTGTGAGCGTTCTAATTAAGCTGGTTATTGACATGTAAGTTACTTTTTTCTTCTTTACTTGGACCTTTATTTGTCCTATATTGTAAGCTGGTTATTGTATGCTTTTTTTTCCCAGCAACCTTTTTCTGTCCTTATCATAATATTATTACATCATGTGTAATTAGCCTAAAATGTATAAGTTATTTTGGAATCGTTCATATTATGTAATGGGTGAAAAACTTCCCTCTTTTTTTTTTTATCCCGCAATCCCAAGTACATGGTAATTTAATGCACCTGGAATAGTTCACTAATTCATTGCTATTTAACAATAACTTATCCGAGAAAAATATGAATTAATCCATTTTAAGCATCTGAAGTTGACATCCCCATGATCATGTTGTGGGAACACTTTAAATTGTCACTTGATATGGGTGGGAATCTGACACTTTACAAGAGTCAGTTATTCATAAACGTTACCTGAGGTTTGATCCTGATTTTTGAATATAACTTGTTTGTGCACAGAATCATGTGATTGATTTTGTTTATTTTTCTAGTTTTTTTTTTTTCTTTTAAATTTCGTTAATGATGATTGTTAGTATGGAGTTGCTAAAATTTTTTCTCTGTAGGTATGTCTTGGATTCTGGAACTGCTGCTCCTCTCACTCTATCTATGCTTCAGGTTCTTGCTTATTACATTTTTAGTTTCTTATTCAAAAGTATTGTAAAAACATCTTTTAACTCTTACCTCGATTTTTTGAGTTTTCTTACAGGAGATGCTTAGTTCTCCAAGGACAGCTTGTAGGGTGCGTGCTTTTGATTTAATTCTAAACCTTGCAGTCCATGCTCACTTGTTAGAGCCGCTGATAATTGATGATAATTCTGCAATTGAGGAAGACTATCCTCAAGAATTACTCTTAAATAGTGAAGATCAGCTTACCACACAAGGGATAAGGAAAATAGATTCTACCAAGAAGATGGGATCGCCCTCGGCTATTGATAAATTTGAGTCTTGGATTTTAAACATTTTATATGAGATACTTCTCCTTCTTGTTCAGGTACAGGCAGTCTTTTAACTGAAGCTTGTGTACTTTGGCTGCTTTGATTTTAGGATGATCCATCCCTGCTCGTCTTTACTTCCATTTTACTTCCCCATGCTATTGCATTTGTTCTCAGTTTTATTTATGATCTCATGCTTTTAACACTTGTTTCAGATCGATGAGATGGAAGAATCTGTCTGGGCTTCTGCCCTAAGCTGTTTATTATATTTTGTCTGTGATAGAGGCAACATTTGGCGAAATCGATTAAAAGGACTCGACATCAGGGTGAGTCAGTTATTGCTTGCGTAGCTACCACTTCCTGGAGCTTTCCCAAAATTACCGTATTGTTTTCTTACCTTGATTTAACCTGCGAGAGTTCTCTCTCTCTCTCTCTGTGTGTGTCTGTGTGTCTGTGTGTGTGTGTAGGAAATTATGTCTAGGAGATGATTTGGAAGTTTCATTTCATGTGCATTCTTCAATTTTTGAAAGTATTTTTCCTGTAAGATTGTCAACTTCCATTTTAAACATCTACGAAAAAGTGTAAAATTTCATGGTCTCGTCTTTTATGTTGGCCATAACTTTTAACTTTTTGCATGTCTTATGTTATGCACACTCCACATTTTGTGTTTATCAAAATCATATCCATGCAGTCTTGTCAATCAAAGCTGACCTTGGTTGGATTTCCTTTGATGAAAATTATGACTTGGTTTTAGCTTAATCTATTGAAACTTGGTAATATCTTCACAGTATATCCGAGTCTCATTTGTGGGCTCTTTCACTTGTCTTCAGGTTGTCAAGGCACTTCTGGTGATTAGCCGGATAAATTCCTGGGCTGAACTTGTTCATTGCAAGCTTCTCTGTATCCTAACAAACATGTTATATCAAGTAACTGAAGAATCTACTACGGCCAGATTTCTTGTTGACCAGCTTGACCTGATTGGTGGAATTGATTTTATCTTCATTGAGGTATGCTGATTAGTTTGATATGGACATGTCTAGAAATGAAATTGATTTTGTCCTCTGCAGAAGTCAACATTCCTGCTACTCTTGGTGTCCGTGTAACAATTTGACCTATAATGAAAAATACTTTGACCCTACCTAATATTTAATAACATGTTCTGTGTAATGACTTGCAATGTTCATATTTATGTAAGTTGTTGGACCTAAGAGAAACTAACATTATGGTTTTGTAACACTTCATAAATAAGGAGGTTAATTGTAATATATTCAAAAGTTCTTAAATATAGAGAAATATTTTAACATGTATGTTTTTTTTCTTTCAATTGCCAAGTGCAGTACTCATTGTCAACCTCAAGGGAAGAAAGAAAACATCTTTATTTGGTGCTTTTTGACTATGTTTTGCATCAAATAAATGAAACATGCATATCAGCTGGGGTATCTGAATATAGTGCTGATGAGATCCAGCCAATTGCTGCTCTGCTCTCTTTGGCTGATGCACCGGAAGCCTTTTATATTTCTGTTAAGCTGGGGGTGGAAGGAATTGGGGAGCTTTTGAGAAGATCAATTTCTACTACATTGTCTAGTTACCCTAACAGCGAGCGATTAGATATGGTAATTTCTTGTGAATATTTTTGCAGTTTTGCTTGTGTTGAGAAAACCGGTAATGCTTTTAGATCAGAAGCAGGCTGTTGGTTTTTTTCTGTTGTGCGTGATCACTTATATGATTCCATTGTTTGATTAATTTCATATGTGCAAATATAGCCTTTCTGTTGAGATTAAAAATGAATCAGTGGAGGGTTTAGCATTATCATGTTGAATTGTGCATTTGTGCGTATTGCTCACCTCATCTCTACTAATATTTACGGGAGTTTTCTGAAGTGATAGCCAACGGTGTGAATTATCTTCTTTCTGATTATTATTTGTTTTCTATTGCAGCTTTTGGAAAATATTACGGAGAAATTAGATAGAATAATAGGTTCATTTACTCATTTGGACCCAGAGTTCTTTCAGCTGAAACAGATAACAAAATCCAACATGCTCAAGGACAATATTGAGGGTTCAGCTATGCGGAATGGTGTTGCAATGAAAGCAAAGCTTGCTTGGTCCATTTTACATTCTCTTCTTCATTCAGATAGAATCCTTTACTGCTACAACGGATTTATCTGGTTAGGAGATCTGCTTATTGCTGAAATAAGTGAGACAAGGAATGGGAGTATATGGTCCAATGTCAAGAGCTTGCAGAATAAAATTGCGTATGCTGGTGTTCATGATTCCTCTGGTCCTTCTGATATACCTTTGTCTATCTGGTTGATGTGTGGTCTTCTAAAGTCAAAGAACAAATCTGTTAGGTGGGGATTCCTAGTTGTTCTAGAGAGGCTTCTCATGCGGTGCAAGTTTTTGTTAGATGAGAGTGAAATGCAACAGCCAAGCAACACTGATGTTAGCAATGATAATAGAAATGCCAGACTTGAGAACGCAAATACGGTGATAGACATCATGAGCAGTGCTTTGTCCTTGGTAGCTCAAATAAACGAAACAGACCGCATAAATATTTTAAAGGTATTATGCTTGGAGAGCTTTCAGACCATCCTCAAAATGTCATTAATATTTGAATTTATAAAATTTGATTTGATGAAGATGTGTGATCCATGTTGATATTTGTGAAGTAAAATGCCCTTTTATTCATTTCTAGCTAATCTTGGACCAAAATGCTAGGTGACTAGCTGGTCTTTTGAGTAGTGCATTTCTCTATTTTTAGTCTCCGGGGAAGAATCCTGTGAATGAGGGTGATTTTGACTAACATTTTTTTTCTTAATTTAATTTAAAAGTAGTTTGTGCTACCTGTAAACCGTTACACCTAACTACCTAAGTGACATTAGTTAATATATTGTGGTTTAGATTATTTACTAAAAAATTAATTTATGCATGAAAGTAAAAAGAAGACAAGCAAAGCTTGGAAAAAATGATAGGGGACTCCAATTTAGCAATGCCCCACAAAGACTTAGTGAACATTTTATGCAAAAGAAATGTTTTCTATCTTTTGACTTTCTGGATTTTTACAAGTGTAGCTTTGTTATTTTTTTCATATTGCACACATCTCTTTTCTAGGTTCTCTCTCTTTGGTGTTGATATTGTTTATGCAGTTTATTCCTATGAGGTTCCTCGTTTAACCACCTTGCTTGACACATGATCTAGCTTACACTTGTCCATCTAGTATGATCTGTGTGGTGTAGTCAGTGGCATTTCATATTTTAACCAGTTGGAGTGACTTTGGTGAAGGAAAAAATCCTTCATTTAGATGTCTTTGTATTGTCAGGGACTATAGAGCCATTTCAAAATTCTGTAGACATACCAAGTCTCAATTTCATGTTTCTTGTTATTGAACTTGATGTTTGGTTCCTCTGAGATGGGTTTATCTACTCAAATTTCCAAACAAATTGAAGATGCACAGCATAAAATAGATTGTATACATCTGAGGTTCTGAGGATTTTATGTTTAATTTTTGCATTTTGCATTTGAATCTTGTGCACAATTTTCTAATTTGCATTTTAGAACTCTAAGAGTCACAATTCATTTCTCTTTGTTGAACAGATGTGTGATATTCTATTCTCTCAATTATGCTTGAAAGTTCCAAATTCACCTGCAATGCAATTTGGTGAAGGAATACAGCGAACTAAAGTTTTCACTCGCTCAGAAGAAATTAAAAAAACTACTAATTTTGAGTTTGCAACTCAAGCAAGCTGTCGCTGGGATGAAATAATGGAGGAGAGTGATAGCAAATCAGGCTACGGTGTTAGTAGTCCTATTTGCGAGACAGCTTCTATGGCTGCACTGCTACTCCAAGGACAAGCCATTGCACCAATGCAATTAGTTGCACGTGTTCCAGCTGCTCTGTTTTATTGGCCTTTGATTCAACTTGCAGGTGCAGCAACTGATAACATTGCACTAGGTGTTGCTGTTGGAAGCAAAGGAAGAGGGAACCTTCCTGGTGCTACTTCTGACATTCGGGCTACCCTTCTTTTGCTTCTAGTTGGTAAATGTACTGCCGATCCTACAGCTTTTCAAGAAGTTGGTGGGGAAGATTTTTTCAGGGAACTGTTGGATGATACTGATTCGAGGGTGGCATATTACTCTTCGGCTTTTCTTTTGAAGGTAAGAAAACTTTATCTTGCATTTTTCTCTCTTCGCTTCCTTCCACTTATTTTATTCGCTTCATATTTCCCTTTTGTTTCCCTCCTTAGCCCTTCTCGTGGTTTTGCTTTTCCACTAACTCACTAAGCCATTGTGGGAACTTTGCAGAGAATGATGACTGAGAAACCTGAAAAGTACCAACACATGCTACAAAAGCTTGTCTATAAAGCTCAACAGGTAAGTAATTCCTCAATGTTCAGGATGAAGTCACTTTATTACAATTAAGCACTGGCACATGAGAATAACTTATCAAAATATTGGAATGAATATGAAGGTGTTTTTAGGCATTTCCACTAAAGAAAACTCCATCCCATTTTCCTTACCTACTGCACCTCAAAGTTTAAGAGAACAGATAAAAACTAATTAAAAACAATACTTGTGCCTAGTTCTCTTCTACTTGAATTAATGTATGTGTCTATTTCCTGGAGTGATGATGGAAAAGGACATGTATGTATATGAGTGTCTATATATAATATTCATTGTTTTCTGAGTTGGAACTTGGAATTACATGTTTTCTCCATTGTAATCTAGTACTGCTACATATAAGTTATTTGTTGCTGATGTATTTGGTTCTGTGCATCAAATCTGCAGAGTAACAATGAAAAACTGCTTGAGAATCCATATCTTCAGATGCGCGGGATATTCCAGCTATCAAATGAACTTTGAACTTGGTTGTATTTGATGATTCTTCTCTGCAGAGTTTAAATATGCATCCGGCTAGAGGCACTGCAGTGTTCATTAACATGACTTTCCTTATGAATTTTTAACCCTAGCAACATTTGGCCCGACTCCATCCGTTCTTGATGTATGCTTTTGATTTAGTGAGCCTGCAACAAGATAATTCCTAAAGTAGTTATAAGTTGCATAGTTATTGAATTTTGGCCAAGAGTGCGAGATTCCAAGCCTCTCCCTTTCTAGAAAAGGAAAAAAAAGATTAGAAATTCTGAGCTTTGAGACTTGGATGACGGTGTAAATTCTTTGCATGCTGCTATCGGATCTGCTGTACAAATAGAGACGAAGGTGAGACTTTTTGTTTCCGTATACTTATTCAAACATTAATTAAATGAACTTCCCAGACTTCATAGAAATATCTGATTATTTTTTGAAAACTTAAATTTCAGGAATGCCAGGAGAAAAAATGGAGTGATTGGAGCTGTCAATTCATTTGCCTTTTGATTTTGCTTCTGGATTGTGTATATCAAGGGATTGAACATATCCTCAGGTATTCCCTATCTAACTTCAGTCGTATTATCGGTTCACACACGTTCATTCATTTAATATCTTCGTATGTTCAAATTCATTCTTCCTTTCTGCCATCATGTCTTCATGTATGGTCCAATTAGTATATAGAAAAACTTCTAAAACTAGGGAATACCTACCTATATCTAAGACTCACCTCCGACTTCTGGTATCGAAATATGCTGAACAAAGTTATTCATCGTATCGAAATATCATTGTTACTCGTATCTTTACTTTAATATTTCTTCCTTTTGGAACAGTTATCCTTGTGCTTTACACAACACCGAAGAATTTCTGGGCGACTTAAGGAGACCCTTTCACTCTACATGATTTTTCCGTGACCTTCCTTTTTAACATAGTACATTCTGCGACTTCCGGTTATTATCGGCTACTTTTTAAAGGCCATTCTAAGTGATAAAAAGACCTCCGATGTTTAACTCATGAATGCGCGTTGCCGCAACGGCAATATGAACTGTTTTCTACCAAAATAGGATCTTTCTACACTCTCTGATTCCGTTAATAGTGAGTTTATCACCTTGGATGTCTGTTTTTAAAGGACATCTCCAAAGTGTGCATGAAATGACATGACATTGTAAATGTGGTTTTGGGATTTAGTTTTTCTTTTTATCTGACTAATTATTTTATTGTAAAATGTTTGCTGATAATTTCGATACATTAGCCAGTTTTGATTGTTTGATTCTGAAGTAATTTTGAAAAAAAAATTCTACATGGGGGTTTGTTTTGATATAGTTTCCACAGATGGTAAAAGTACCATAGCATTTCATGTGCTTGAAAAATTAGGTAAATTCATCCATTCATGTGTATTTTGAAAAGAAAAGAGGAGTGAAATGGTCGTTAATATTCTTGTTACTTATATTCAATACTTGTTGGTCCAACCAATATTTAATTTATTAATATTCGATACTTTTAATTTAGAGTAATTATTTTATACACAAGCATTTATGGTATCTTGTGTTGTGCCGATTTGTTTTTTTCGCATCAAGATTAATCGGGTATTTTCACATCAAATTAAGTTGAATAATTTAATTTTTTTAGAATCGAATCAAGTTTAGTTGACCTCTACTCGGATTGCATTTTTTTTGCATGGTGAAAAATGTAGCACTGAAAGTGCAAGCTGCCTAATAGATGAATATAAGGCTGGAGAAAGTGGGGAAACATACAACTCGCTATTTAGCCATTTGAGTCTGCTCTACTGCCGTCAGAGGAAAGGTCAAATGATCTTGGTTACATTCCATTAAGGGTGTAAAAAAACTGTCTCAGCTCGAAAATCCGACTGAAATTGACTCAACCGCAGCTACCAGGGCAGATATGTGGTAATTCAAGTACCTGGATCACCTTGCTTATTTCTATATTTCACTGAGTCCATTTCTTGACATTATATCCCGGGCCAGGAGATGGCTCTTGTAGAACACTTGAAAGCCATATTCCTAAAAGCTGGAGCAAAGAAGGAACTAAAGTCATTGTCGGTTTCTCCGGTAATGCTCGGCGTGGAAGAAACTGTTTGAAAGGTGCGACGTGTGGGTTAGAACTTTCAACTTTCTCACATGGCTGCAGCAGTCAGACTAGCTGAAGGTACCTTGTAGCAATACCTACAGACATTAAAAACAGAAGTGCAGGATACTAACATCTTTGCCCGAATCTCATAAACATGTATGCCCCAGTCCATGCATAGAAACAAGAAATGCATTTCTTTGTCTCCATGAATGATTAGTTCCTCAAACATGCAGCATCGGGTCCGTATCATGAATCCAATGTGCTCGAAACTTAACGTCGAATGTTCGGAATTGTTTGTCTCCAGGCAGAAGTGGATGTAAACACCCTAGCTGCAGCCATTGATTATTTTGTTCCATGGAATGGCAGTAGCTTCCAAAATCTCCCTCCATTTCTTGACATTAGAAACTGGATTGAATTTTGTATTTGTACCAGCTGAGATTGCTTGATGGGTGAAAATGTATATTACAGAAGATTGAAAAGAAAAAAAATAATAATAGAAAAATGTTTAACAATTAGGGCCCAACCGGGTTCGAACCGGTGACCTCTTGATCTGCAGTCAAATGCTCTACCACTGAGCTATGGACCCTTGTTCTCATGCCTTAAGAATTGTTTTATAAAAACTATTAAACAAATCTCCCAGAGTTTCATTTATAAAATAAATAAAAACTCATTGTTTTATTAATATTAATTGAACAACATAAAAGGTTGAATGGCTTTAATAAATATTTTAACTATTATGAGTTTTTGAATATAAATAAATTGAATATATTTTATATGTATTTAATTTACTTAATAATAAAAATTTATTGAGTGCTCTAAATAGATAAGCATACTTTAATATTTATAATAAATTCGGGTTTAAATAATTTATTAACGTGATATGCATATATTTTTAAAGGGTTAATATTAAAGAATATATTTCATGATATATTTATAAAAAATATTTATAATTTATGTTATAAAAATAAAAGTAAATAATAAAAAATATATCAATACTATTATAAATTATAAACATTTTTATAATATTTTATCTAATTTAAAATATATGTTTATGACCTAAATTATAAAAAATATATATTTTAATACATAAACTATATAAAAAATATTACCAAACCCTTCCTAAAAATCTAAAATTAAAACTTTTAAACATTAAATTTTAAAATAAAAACTTAAACTCTAATCTTTAAAATTTAATTATAAATCTTAAATTTTAAATATAACTTATGTATTATAATTTAGCAAGCTTATGTATCATTTTCTTCAATTAGAAAATATATTAATTATAATTTTTGTTATAATATATTTTTTATAAAATAAATATAATTAATTCAAGTATGATAATTACTGACCCCATGATTTAACCAACCCATTAAGCCCAATAAAAACTTAAATGGCTCGGCCCAATCCAACCCTTTCAATTTCCCTTCTCATTTCGTTTTCTTCCTCTTATCTTATTCCATCTCCAGAGCTCTTTAATCTCTTCAGCCAAACCAATTGCCTTTCTTTTCTCTCTTGTTTTTTTGGTATAAATTGCAAGCCAGTCAATTTTCATGGCTTAATTTTGTATTAAAAGAAGCTTTTTTAACTATATATTTCTCTTTTTAACAGCTTAAAAGAGAAAAAATGGCAGTAGCTAGGATGAACATGACCTGCTCGATACAAAGCAGCCTTTCGTGTATATTAAAATCATCATCTTTTTTCAATCTCAGAACTACCCATTTCAGGAATCGTCTTTATTTTCCTCAGAATAACTTCATTGCTCCAAAAAGATCGTTGGTTTGTACTTGTTCAAGCAATAACAATGCTTTCCAAAGTGGAGAAAAAGATGAACCTTTTGTTATTACAACTCCTCTTTATTATGTGAATGCTCCTCCTCATATGGGTAGTGCCTACACCACTATTGCTGCTGATGCTATTGCCAGGTTTCAGGTATTGTTTTAATGGTGGCTTGGTTTCAATGGGTTTCAATTCTTGGGTACTTCAATGAATTAGTTTTTGTATTTTTATGTTGGTCTAGAACTTTGATACTGGAATTGGTAATTAGGAAAGCTAGAGTAGTTTGGTTGTTGTTTTTGCTTCTTGCTTTTTTCTTAATAACCAATGTGTTTATTCTATGAATTAGTTTGTCTTTTTTCTTGTTTTTGAACTGCAAAGATCCCTTTTGATTGTTTTTTTGATATACGTGGCAGAGGCTATTGGGAAAGAGAGTCATACTTATTACCGGGACGGACGAGCATGGTGAGAAGATAGCTACAGCGGCGTCAGCTGGTGGCTCCAGCCCAAGAGAGCATTGTGATGTTATATCTCAGGCTTATAAAATGTTGTGGAAAGATGTAATTTCATTTCTTTCCTTTTCACTTTAGGAGGGCTTTTCTTGATCTGAGTATTTGAGATTTTGGATTTCGTTATGATTTTCGATGGTTTCATGATTGCAGTTAGATATAGCTTATGACAAATTCATTCGTACAACTGATCCAAAGCATGAAGCAATCGTTGAGGAATTTTATTCTAGAGTTCTTGCCAATGATGACATTTACCGGGCTGACTACGAGGGGCTGTACTGTGTCAATTGCGAGGAGTATAAGGTTGTACGCATTTCTAGTTTATAGCAACTAATGTGTTCATAGATTTTAGGGCGGTGGACTAAATCTTCATTAAAGGGTGCTTTTCTTTTATGCTTTGAGTGGAAAAGATTACCTTGTTTGATAATTTCTAGAGCTTGATGAGATTACATGGTTTGAATAAAGCATTGTTTGCGTATGCAGCATCTTTTTCTTACAACTCTCTTGGCTATTTTACTAAACAATGGCTTGTTGTAACATTCTGCAGGATGAGAAAGAGCTGCTTGAAAACAATTGTTGCCCTACACACCTAAAGCCATGTGTTCCTCGTAAAGAGGATAATTATTTCTTTGCATTGTCGAAATACCAAAAATCATTAGAAGAAATTTTGGCACAAAACCCAGATTTTGTTCAGCCTTCGTACCGATTGAACGAGGTGAAGCAAAGTATAACTATTCTCTTTTTGGGATAGTATGATGTTCTTTGATAAACTGATCTTAGTCATAACTTTTGCAGGTGCAAACTTGGATAAAAAGTGGCTTAAGAGATTTTTCAATTTCCCGAGCAGCTGTGGATTGGGGTATTCCGGTTCCCAACGACAATAAGCAAACTATATATGTTTGGTTTGACGCCCTCCTTAACCTATTAGATTTTATGGTTTAATAGCTGCAGAGAATATTAAAAAACAAAATAAAAAAAGCACTGACAATGATTAAAGATTTAGATTATTACTTAATATCTACTTGCTCATTGAGGAAATTTTTGTTGAATAAGAATTTTAACAACTTTTTTAAAACAGCTATATAACGGCTCTGTTGGAGGATAAGGATCAACCTAATTTACAAAGTGCTGTTGCTTCCGGTTGGCCTGCTTCGTTGCACTTGATCGGAAAGGTATGAAACTTATCAACATGGCAGGAGTTATCATATGCACTAAAATATTTAATTTCCTATTACCGATTTCCTTTGATGGCTTAACGATTTGCTTCCTTTAGGAAAGCTGGTTGTTGCATTCTCCAAGATGTTTCCAAAAATCTTCTTGTTCACCATCATGCTTCCTCAATGCACTTTATCACTTTCCTTGGACTAATTATTATTGTTGAAAATGGTGACCCTTTTACATTTTTATTTCATGAGCATAGATGATATTATTTCTCGACTCTGGGATTAGTTATGTGGGAAGACTTGTATAGATTTATGAAGCTATCACCATTTTTAAATGTTACTCAAGTGAATGAGTTACATTCCCCTTTTGAATTGTAAAGAGTTCGATCTTTTCCTTCTTTTTCTGTTCATTTTTGTAGGATATATTACGTTTTCATGCTGTTTACTGGCCAGCTATGCTGATGTCTGCTTGATTGAGTCTCCCTAAAAGAGTGTTCGGCCATGGTTTCTTGACGAAGGTACTTGAACACCTTGAAGCATAGTTTATTTTTTTCCGTTTTAAAAATGTTTTCATAGTATATGAGAGCTCAAGAAATTGAGTGTATGTATACATATTTTGAGAAGTAATGTGCATATACGTACTCACTAACTAGCTTCATATTTAGCCTATATAAATTTGTGTCATATACGTAATTTTATTTCATGCAGCAATGCTTTTTATTTTGAAAATTATAGGATGGCATGAAGATGGGGAAGTCACTAGGGAATACAATTGAACCAAATGAATTAGTTCATAAATTTGGGGTCGATGCAGTCCGGTACTTCTTCCTGAGGGAGGTAGAGTTCGGAAGTGATGGGGATTATTCTGAAGATCGTTTCATTAATATTGTCAATGCACATCTTGCCAACACAATAGGTAAGTTTCAGTTACTATTAGTAGTTTTAAGAAGCTTTATTGTTTTATTCTTTAATATTCATAGAACAAGAATGATGCACATATGACCTTGACTACTCTGCAGGAAATCTTCTCAACCGTACTCTTGGACTTCTTAAGAAGAACTGCCAGTTGACTTTAGTGGTTGATTCAACTATTGCGGCTGAGGGAAAGGAATTTAAGGATACTGTTGAGAAGCTGGTAAGATTATTGTGAATCTAATACCATATCTTCAGCAATAGGTAGTTGTTTCCTATGTTACTCTGAGTCTCCGACCTCACATTTTTCTTGAAGTACCTATGCTCGAAACATAGGAACTTGAGTATCAGGTATGCTTTCCAAATGGATGGGAGAAATTGAAAATTTGAGCATACCGGTGTTGGAAAATCACTTGTATCTGACACTCAATTCAGAGACCAAGCAGCATAGGCAATTTCTTAAGGAATTCTTGGATTCCTCTCTGACTATATTTTTCTGTTTCGGGAATGTGACTCGGTTGATGTTTAAAGGAATTTAACTTGCATACGACAGAACATGAAATACTTTTTAATTGAAAGGAAAACATTGTTTTTTCTGTCAAAATGTTTCTATTGCAAATTATGGACCGACTTAGAATGGTAATGAATATGGCCCCGATATTCAAGTTCGGAAACTTTTTGGTTGGTTTTCCCCTATTATGATTCATCGGTTTTGTCTCTTTTTTCTTTTTGTATCTCCTTCCTTTAACTTTCCAACTATGTTAATTGTATCTTTTAGGTCAATTACTGATCCCTTTCTGTTTTATATGTATATTTAGGTTGAAAAAGCACGCATCCATTATGAAAATCTGTCCCTATCATCAGCTTGTGAAGCTGTGCTAGAGATTGGCAATGCTGGAAACTTGTACATGGATAAGCATCAACCATGGTCTCTTTTTAAGCAAGGAGGTGATGCTTCTGAAGCTGCCGCAAAGGTTCTTCTGCCTTCACTTTTTTCTTTACATAAAAATATTTGCACTATACTTTTCTGATGAAGTTTTTTTTTTCCTTGACGCACCGGTGTGGCGGTGTTTAACACCCATATGTGTCAGATATTCAAATACCTTTCATAAATTCTATGTGAAAGGTGAAAAAGTTAGGTCATAGGAGATACATCTGTTAGTTTCCATTGTTTTGTTTAACAAGAAACTTGACTTGACCAGACTAGGTTACTCAATGGCTGCTATCATATTTTGTGGCTTATATATTTTTTGATATTGGGACAGGATCTTGTTATCATACTTGAAACAATGAGGATTATAGCAATTGCTCTGTCACCAGTCGCACCTAGCTTATGCAGGCGGATACATGCACAGCTTGGCTACTCCGAGGACCACTTTGATAACCTAAACTGGGTACACGTACACTCTCTCTCTTAATATGTATGCATGCAGACTTGCACAAGTGTTATTGTCTTATTAACCGCACCGAATGTCTGTAACTGCAGAGTGAAACAAAGTGGGGTGGACTAAAGGGTGGGCAAGTGATGGCTGAACCTAAGCCAGTCTTTGCAAGAATTGAACACTTAAAGGAGAATGAAAATGGTGGGGCTGAAGTGCCTAAAAAGGTTGTGAAAAAGAAAGAGAAAAAGAAACAGGTTCAGGGGGTGATAGAAGCCTAGAGGTTCCGAAGTGGTCAAACTTAGGGACTATTGCTTTGAAGTAACGACGTCGTTTTGGCGTAAATTTGTTTCTTTATTTTGACCACTTCGGTGCTGATGATGGAGGCTGAATGTTAAAAGAGAGCTTTGGTGGAATGGACATGGTTTTCCCTTTTCTCTTTTAAACTATGTACATATAGACCTATGTTTGACAGGAATAAACAACATTTTCTATGAGGCTCTCTGTTCCAGTTCTGAACTGAATCTTCTTGCCTGCTGACCCTCTCGTCCGAACACCACGATGACACTTTCGTACCGCCCACCAGGCACCAAAACTGCTACAACCTCTCTTTCCTACGTGTCCGGGTATTCAAGGAACCTTCCGTTCCATTTCTTCTATGATGGCCAATATGAAAGAACACCTCATTGCTATTGATCCTCGAGTACCGATGCTGCATCCCCGTCTTTGGAGGATGAAGTCTAAGGTTTGCAAATTGATATCCAAAGTTTACGAGTAGTGACTTCATAGACTCACTGCCATCATCCCTTCACCACCTCCACCAAATACCGACTAGGGAGGTGTTTTAGGTGTTGTATGCCTGTGCTCCTGCTTTGAAGGTGGATCGAGTGAAGTGAAGAGCTCGGATTTCACCGAGTTGAAGCTGTTTTATTTCTCTCTATGTTTTTTTTTCATGGGGATAGAGGTTTTATAGGATCATATTGTCCAAATCTATTTGTTAGATATGAATGTCGAATACGGATATTTCAAAATAAAAAGCTCGCTTCCATTAATCAAAGTATACCGTTCAAAAACACAGAAGAAACCATCCAAAATGACTTGACTTGAATGAAAACTGCTGCCATTATTGTGCATCAACATGAACATATTGGAAATTGACTGTAAAGGGAGAACACCATTTCATATTTGTAGCTTCTACTGTAACTTGATCATATGACACGGCCACCGGCAATGGCATATATGTAAAATAACTCCAATCAGTTCTTCCTTGCGACCCCGAGCCTCAGCCGGAAATCCTCCTCCATAAGTGGAAGTCCGTCACGCAACTTAACTGTCGGTTCCCATCCGAGCAGCTCCTTTGCTTTGGTTATGTTGGGCTTCCTTTGTCGGGGATCATCAGGGGTGTTTTCCACCATTGATATTTTCACGTCTGGGTTGATAAGCTGCAAAACCACATTATCAACACAACTCAATTAATCGTTTTTTTGGAAAATATCCACAGAAAACAACCCATCTGTTCTATGTAAAATGTATGGAAAACAGACCTCTTTGACAGCTTCTGCAAGTTCGATCATGGTGAATTCACCTAAAATGCAGGAAAAGGAAAACCAAAGTTGATATCGGAAATAAAACAGTTTCGATGAGATCGGAAAATCGAGGGTAAAGGAACTTGTATATAGTTACCTGGATTCCCGATATTGATTGGTCCGGTGTTCTCTCCTTCCATAAGTCGGATTAGGCCATCAACCTTGACCAATTAAAACGAAAGATATGAGAAGCGGCATTGATATGTAAAATAGTTCGATTTTTAACAGGAATTTGTCGGCATACCATGTCGGAGACATAACAGAAACTCCTTGTCTGTGTTCCGGGTAATTGAACAGTCAAAGGTTCATTGCTGCAAAATTTAACAGTTAAAAGAATAGTGTGGGCTCAAGCATGGGGCAGCAGCAGCAAACAGTAAAGAAAATGGAATCATCTGAAGCATCTCCGTAAAATCTAATTATTTACCGGATTGCTTGAGCTATGAAATTGCTAACAACACGACCGTCATCGATGTTCATGCGCGGTCCGTAAGTGTTAAAGATACGGGCAATTCGAATCTCTGTTAACATAAAAGAAAAGAGTAAGAATCTTCATGTGTGAATACAACACGGGACATACCGAGCTACGAGCAAATGCTGCATTGTTTACCTATGCCATGCTGCCTATGGTAATCGAACATCAGAGTCTCTGCTACTCGTTTTCCCTCATCGTAGCAGCTCCGAACTCCTGTAACATGATAATAAACAAATCAATCGAAATATGCACGTAACAAGATCGTAGGATCGAATCTAAGTAGAACTACCGATAGGGTTGACATTTCCCCAATAGCTCTCCGTCTGGGGATGTTCCAAGGGATCTCCATAAACCTCTGAAGTTGAGGTAAGCAAAATCCTGTTTGCAGACGATCATGCCATTAAAACCCAGAGAAAAAAAAAAGATTCCAAATCGATAGGTAACGGTCTCGAACCTTGCTCCGACACGTTTTGCAAGCCCCAACATGTTCAATGTACCTATCACATTCGTCTTTATCGTCTGCTCATTAATGTCATAAAAACTCAATCTTCAGACACAGAGTCCTTACACAACTGATGTCTCAGAAAGGAGATAGTGTCATGTCACTGAGAAAACGTACCTTAACCGGATTGTATTTGTAGAAGATCGGTGAAGCCGGGCAAGCGAGATGGTAGATCCGATCAACCTCAACGAGCAACGGCTCAGTGACATCTGATTAAAAAACCATGACTACTTTAGAACATGAACTATACAATCCAACATTCACAGCCTATATCTTACCGAAACATATGAAAGTAAAGAACAATACCATGACGGATCAGCTCGAATCTCGGATGTCCGATCCATTTCTTGAGGTTATCTTTGGTGCCGGTAAAGTAGTTATCGGCAACAATAACCTCATTCTTTTCATTCTCCATCAACTTGTCCACTAGGTGTGAGCCAATGAATCCAGCTCCTCCGGTAACCAGAATTCTCATGTTGGACTGCAAATCAAACTATGTTACTCAGTCTCGGGTATATATCCGAATCCGACATCGAAATATTCGATTTTTCAAACTTTTTTCGTGTATTTGGACAAGCATATCTTGAAATCAAAACCAATCATACCTGAAAAAACTTGGAAAATCTCAAGGGAGAAGGACTCGGAGGCTTCTTAGAAGCTGAATTGTCGGTTCCATTTGCAGACATTCTTGAAATCTTACACAGAAAACAAACACAAAACACTCAAAAAATTCTATTTCTTTCTATCAGTGCCTGTAAGAGAAGAGATTGTGGTCTAATATATACAAAAATATGATCCAAAAAGAACTAATTAATTACATTAATAAATTAAATAAATAAATAAAATCGAATTACCAAACTGTATGCACCAACCAGAGAGAGAAAGCAAAAAGAGAGAAACTTAAGAAACAATCAATAACTTCACATTAACAACTCCATTATTCCACACCAAATTTTCAAAAAAAAACATGTTCTTTTCCTCAGATCTAAATCTGTACCAAATTGACAAAAAAAATACCACAGAAATTTAGAGAAAAAAATGTATACCTCTGGGAAGATAAGATAAAATCTGGGTTTAGTTTCGTTTACTGAAATTCACGAGAATTTTGAAGGATTTTTTGAAGAAAACTATGTTTTGACAGTAGAAAGTAGAACCGGCTTTTTATACTGTGTTGTGTTCTTTAAGGTTGCCGTGTAGATTTGCAGTAGTAACAAGGGAAGAAATCTAGGTGATGACGTGGATATTAGAATATTTTTTGAAAATTCTTGCTAATTATGGAATGCCACGTATGACTCGATCTCTTATTTATTGATCCGATCTAAAAATTTAAATATTTAATTTTATTTTGATTATTTTTAATTTTATATGAATTATAATATTTTAGATTTCAGATTATCTAAAAAAATAAAATTTGTAAAGTTAAATTTTGTGAATACTAATTTTTATTTTCAATAATTTAATTTTTATTATATATAAAAATTAAAATAATTAAAATTTTTATAGATGTAAACCTTGTTATATTTAATAATTTATTATTTATTATATTTTAAATTTTTAATTTTTTTAAATATAGCATTTAAATTTAAAAAATAATTAAATTAAAATATATATTTATATAATTAAATATCTAAAAATATAATTTAATTATCTAAATCTCCAAAATATCAGGTATCCAAAAAAAATTAAATCAATTAAATATCATTATATTATGAATCTGAAAAATTAGATATTTAAAAAATTAAATAAATTCGATATCTAACAATAAATAGTCCTATGGAAATTATAACAATAAAATACCACTTGTCTTTTTTAGTTACCCTATCGATTAGTTAAGACTTTATATTATTAATTTAAATCGATTACTTTTATATTAGTTTTGGGAGTAAGTCTTCCGTAAAACTCTAGGTTTCATAAATTTATTTCGGAAAAGCTTTCAACTTGTGGCTGTAGTTTAGTGGTGAGAATTCCACGTTGTGGCCGTGGAGACCTGGGCTCGAATCCCAGCAGCCACAGCAAACCGTATATTTTTTTAACATCTTTTGTTGTTGAACAATTTGGGCCGAATTTATCTTGAAAAAAGCCCAAAACGCATGTCGTTTTGCTTCTGTAAAGCCGTCGCTATCAACAACTGCACATTGTAGAAAAACAAACGATTGACTTGAAGAGAAAGAGATTTCCTTATTTTTGCTTGAGATCCTGCTTATTGTCTCGTTGCTTTGGACGATTCGGCCTTTCCTAGATCCACAAAGGTATGTCGTTTCTCATTCAATCCTTCTCTTTTATTGCCTCTATTGCTGATTTTCTTCTCTCATCATCGGAGAAAAATATCACGATCTCAAATCGGATCGCCGATCTCTTTTAAATTCATTCTTTATATGACAAGAATATATGTTCGTATTGCATTTTTTTTCCAATTTTTTGTGTTTTTACACCTGAACATTTTAGCGGATCGCCGATCTCTTTTGGATTCACTCTGTGTTTGAGCAGATTGTGTGTGTTGCGATATCATTATTACAGTATTGCATTCCTCTTTTGTTTTTTTTTCCTGAACATTTGAGGTTTCTGGTTTGAATTTCGAATGGCGGTGCGTCATTGCGGTTGTGCAAAGATAAACAAACTATCGTGATTATCACCAAAAGCGATCGCATAGCGGAGTGGATATCGCGTTAGACTCCGGATCTAAAGGTCGTGGGTTCGAATCCCACTGTGATCGCTAGTTTTTTTTTTCTTTTTTGATTTTGAGCTTTGTGAAAAATGATACTACTATATTTAAGGATTTTTACGGTTTTTTTAAATAAAATAAAAATTTTGAACTATAAGGAGATTTGATGAGTAATTCGTGTTAAAGTTCAATTAGACTCCCATTGATGATTTCAAAAATTCCAGTCAGTTAGTGAGTGCATTCACCGAGAAATCTTCAGGTTTCTATCGCTTCTACAGTAGCATCTAGATTTGAATTTTATTAAGCTTTGGTTGAAAATTCTGTTTGATTGTTACGTTCCGTGGAAAATAAGGAGTAAACTGTAGAAAGCTTAACTTTGTTTGAATTAGATTCTTTCATAGGGATATATGCATTTGCTCTTTCTTTGCTGATAATTGCTTGTATTAATATTTAAAGCTGTGTGTAAAGCTGTAGAAAGCATAACTAGTTTTTCGGTGCATGGGCAAGTTCATATTTACAGAACTGGATGAGATGAAGTAATATAGACCCGAAGAAACGAATGCATCTCTATCATTTTTACGGATAACTGCTGATAGCAATGTGTAAAGCTGTGTGTAGATTGTTCTCAAAGCATGAACTTAGTTAGTATTAATAGAATGGGATGAAATTAAGTGGTTTTAGTATTGAATTTGATCACTATATTGTTGATTGTTTATTGCGACCACATTATATGGTAGAAATGAAGTAATTTTAGTCTGGCTTTCTTTGGAATAACCTTCCACTTATAGTTTACTTTAGGTTAAATTTATTATTCGTCCTTGTACTACATTTAATTTGTGAATTTAGTACATGAACTAATAATAGAATTTGACCTAGCTGATTTAATGGCGCTATCCTTTGGGCTGGGAGTAGGACTGAAATTTCAAAATTCGAAAAGTACAGAGATTGAAATTGACCAAATTAGAGTATGTAACTAAATCTATAACTTATGCATAGTACAAGGACTAATAAAAATTTGACCTTTACTTTATAGAGTATATAGCTGTCAAGACTGTCAATATCAACTTGTTATTACTCCTGGATGTCATTGAAGCTTTATTATGACTAGAGACAATAAGTTTATTAACATTAGTAGGCTGATTGCTTGCATAAAATGTACTCAAACTGATGGGTGCAATTGTTTGGAAACTTCTGATTAAAAACTTTTGTTTACAAATTACTTCATAATCTCTCGAAGACTCGAACTTCATATTATGGATTTTATTTCCAGTGTTTGTTAAAATCATAGCACAGTTTCTGATGAGCCATTGATTTGTGGGGATTTTACATGTTCATGCAGATGATTGATGATCAACAGCTGGGGTTTCTTGCCAATTTTCTAGGCATTTTTATATTTGCTCTGGTGATTGCTTACCATTATGTGATGGCTGATCCGAAATATGAAGGAAACTGAACCCTATACTGAACTAATGCATGCACTTTCAGATAAGAACTTAAATTATGTTGGTTTTCTTTGCATAATTGAACTGCCAACTTTGTTTTTCTATGCTAAAGATTGATTTATAATCAATTTTCCTTAGACTTGAAGCATTTGTGTCCAGAGATATGACTCTTCCGAACATACTTGTGTTCGACACATACTCGTATCCGACACTCACATCTGAGCTATGTTTTGATTACTTTCCTTTTAAGGCAAAAAAAAAACAAAGGCTCCCCTACCTTCTTAGTCCTTAGAATACTAGTGTCTAGTGATATTGAAAATTACAGCCACATGCATGATTCACCCACACGACACTGCTCTTTACAAACCATGCCAAGAATATTACCACACCTCAAGATTTAGGCCATCCTATATTATTCCAACTGGTCCCTTTTTAAAATATCCGTATTTAACACATATATTCGATACAGGTATAGTAAAATTACCAGAAAATCACTCTGATTCAAGCCCAAGTTATGGCATCATTGGTGATATGTTGCATTGCTTTTAAATTCATTCCTCCCAATGGAGAATAAAAAGCATCCCACCCACCATGCTAAAATCGCTGTTGTTGTGATGTGAAATGTCTGATTATATATTTTACAGGATGTGCCCATGATTTTATTCTTTTTGTCCATTGTGTTTTAAATTGTTTCTGGTGCTTCTAAACTTCGACACCACTTTATCAAATTAGTCTTTGGGTGTTGGGCTGAACGTTAGATCGAGTTTAGTTAAAATTTTTCGAGTTATTCGAGTTTGTAAGACTTATTGTACCATTCAAACTTTATTTGAATTTTTTGTGAATTGAGTGGAATTTATGAAATTCGAGTCGAATCAAGTTAAGTTTTCGAATTTCTGTATAAACTTAATTGTACATATATATATTTCTTTATGTATTTCTATACGTGTATACTTAGAATTGCGCGATATACATATTGATATAAATTTTAATGGCTTTCAATATGCATATATAAAATACTCATATATTTATTTATATTTTCACATGTGATATATTGATATATACATAATATATCATACAGAATTAAAAAAAAAATACTTAATTATAAAAATCTATCAACTAATTATTATAGAAGTTACTGAATTCTTTTGATGTTCGATGTTACTCACAAGAAAATATTTAATTTTTTATATCTTTAGATTTAATATTATTATTATGTATGAATTTTTCGGTGACTATTGTCGTAAATTTTCTCAATATATTTAAGTGCGTTGTACTTTTAATTTATTTTATTAATAAAATTTAGTTATCATTATTCAAAAATAAACAAAATACGACATAGGTTCTATATCATAAAGTATTATAATTTAAAATAAAATGAACAATTTTACCTTGAATTATTTTAAATGGATCGTTTTATACAACGTTTAGAAATATTCATACAACATTTATCGAATGTATCAAATTTATACCCCAGAATATAGTAATTAACAGATGAATATTATACTAATTAACAGATAGATATCAATTTAATTGTCATTAGAAAAACATCAATCACATTATAAAAAGGAACAAATTCAAAATATTAAATAGTATATTAAATCTATCTAATAATATAATAAACTATATTTAATAAACCGATAATGCAATAAAAAATAAAATAAAAATACAGAACTCTCCACGTCATCACGGTACACAGTTTCACCACATCCAAAAATATCGTGTCCCTTCCAAAAAATCTAAAGATGGAACCGAGAGCCGTTGATTATAAAACAGGCAACCCGAAAACCCGAGATCAAGGACGACAACCCGAGAAACAAAAACCCGGCGAAACCCAATGCCACGGATATATCAGATTGCACGCAGAACGAGTTCGACACCGTACACGTGTCCGTACTCCTTAACGTCTTCGCCAACGCCGTTCCCGCGGAGTCCGCCGACAGCAATAAATACGCAAAGACCTAATCCGATTTTTAAATTAATTTCTAATTTAACAAAGAATATATATAAAAGATGAAATTGCATAAAAGGTCCTTATATCATGTTTTTGATACATTCAAGTCTTCTATTACAATTTAATTATTTTTAACATGTACAATTGAATTTTTTGTTTATGTTAAAAGTAATTTAAATCTTAGAAGATAGACTGAATTCTTTTAAAGAAAGAAAGTAAGGACTTCTTACATAATTAGACATAATGAAAATGAAAAGTTTTGAAAACTTGGAATTTTATTGGAAAAATATGTATAATTGAACAAATGTAAATAATGTATATATTTTATGATACTATATAATAAGAGAAATTATATTATAGGTTCGGCCTATCACGTTAGTTATGGTCTCATTCAATAATATAGTCATCCACTTCACCACTAATCTCTAACTCATTTTTTCCAACCAATGAATCTTCACTCAAAATTTATATGTCATTTTAAAGATATAATTTCTGGAAATTATATTAATTACATGGTTGATTAGTGGCGAAATGGGTGATTTTCATTGGCTAGGAACCACGGCTGACGTGGTAGACCGAGTCTATGATATAATCTTTCCTATAATAGAGATCATTCAATTATAAATAAAATAATATTTAAATAATTTAATTATTAAAAATTATATTTGAATTATTCATTTATAGGTAAAGTTATATTTAAGTTACCCAATTATTAAAAGCTATATTTGAATTACTAAATTATGAGTAAGTTTAAAATTGTATCACCCTTATATTTTAAAAGTATATAAATTTAATTAATTTTCTTTAAAATCACCCTTGTTAATAAACTTTTTTTAAATATAAAAAATATCCAAATTTAATTATCTATAATTGAATGATCTAAATCTAACCTTTATTAATTGAAGGATAACTCATAATTGATTGATCCAAACGTAATTTTTAAAAATTGAATAACTCAAATATATCTCTACCCATAATTAAATATCAGTGGCGGACTTAGAAAAATATTTGAGGGTGGACAGACATAAAATTTAAAAATTCAGGATGAACACAACTCATAAATATTATAAAGATTTAAGAACTAATTCATAAAATTTTAAAAAATTAAAGATTAATATGTAAACTTTAAAAAATTCAGGGTGTGCCTATATCCACCTCCCTTGTACATACATCCGTCATTGCTTTATATTATATTTATAAACAAATTTATTTTTAACTAAAATTATATATTTATTAAAATACATATGTTTAATCACTAAAAAAATATAATCTAATAATATTACGTTTAAGAGACTCAAATTTGAATATATTTGTTTGAAATACTCGTGAGTTTCATTAAAGATTTAAAACAAATAATACCATGAAAATAAAAAAAGGAAATTATATTATAGTAGGGATTAAAGTTGTTAATAAAACATAATGTAGGGACTTTAATGTAATCTGACTAGAATGGAAAAAGTGTTGAAGTTTAGGAATTTCAAACAGTGATAAAGAAAAGGAAACCTGATCGTGGCCGAAGTCGAACCAAACTTGGAGGATTTCGGGGAAGAGAGTTGCGCCGGTGGAGATCTCCCAAACGGAAACGCCCATCTCGAACAGAGAATACAAAGCCACGATTGCGTTCGCCGCGAAAACGAATCTGAGGTAAGATTTCGCGTTTCCGTTATAATTCTTAAGCTTTTTTAAAAAGAAAATTTGATAGGATTCAAATCTCGAAAGGAACATAAATTCGAAATCTCATGCTTCTTCTTTTCATTTTAAAATTATTTGAATTACAAGCGAAAGAAGTGCGCGCTTTCAAATTTACTAGAAACAAATAAGTTGAGAAACTAACCTGAAAGCGTCGAAATCGAACCAGTGAGGAGAATTGGATCCGCGAGAGTTAGTGACCATGAAGACGGAGGAAGCGAGTGAGAAAGTGAAAGCAGTGACTCTGAAGACGAAAATCAGTGAGTTGAATCGTCTCAGTTTACGGAGCGTGACAGTGTTGTGGAATGGAGGAGTAGGGTTCCGGTGGTGCGGGGAAGGTGTGTCGCCGTTGCGGAAAGCGTGTGGTGACCGCATATGATGACGATGATGAACGGTTGTGATGATCTGGTGATAGAAGGGAATGAAATGGAGGGAAAGGGAGATTCATGAGAGGAAAAGAGAAGGAATTTGGAAGAGAAGGAGGCGAATGGAAGGGGATTCACGGGGGGAAGAGGTGGGAGTCATGGGATTATGGCGGAAATGAGAGGGAAAGGGTTTGGGAAAGAACGGAAAAGTGGAAGGAAAAGAAAAAGAGAAAAGTTGATGAAAAAGAAGGAAAAGGAGAATGAATTTTTTTAATAACAATTAAATTTCTTTTAGTGAATCAAAATATTTATCGAAATTTTTAAAATTAAACTCAACAAACTGTTCCCGTAAAAAAACAAGTTAATGTTCATTTTATAAAAATCTAACTCAAATTATTTTGTCTAAATTTAAAAAGTAAAAATCTTTATTTATTTAACATTTAAATTTAAGAAAACTAAAACCGTAATTATACCACAGCTCCATCATTGTATAAGGAGAAATTATATCATGGGTCAGTTTCACCACGTTATCTATGAAATCAATCACTAAAAACTATCCACCTCATCAATTTTTAATTTTTCAAGTGAAGATTCACTTGGAAAAAAAATATGACATGAAAAAATTGATGAGGTAGATAATTTTTAGTGGTTGATCTCATGGACACGTGGTGAGACTGACCCATAATATAATTTTTCATGTATAAGGTATAAATATATTATAAAAAATATATATAAAAACAAATACTATGCTATTATTAATTTTAGAACTATTAAATGATTCCTTTAAAATTAAATGTTTACTAATAGAATTTTATCAAATTTTAAAATTAATATACATAAATAAATATTATTTTATAATCGATTTTTATGATTAACAATACTATTAATTATTTAATGCTGTATTTTTAAATAAGATTGATAATAAATCTTAATATTATGAATAATTTAAATCTAATTAAAAACACCATCTTATATTTAACTTTTCTTATATTAAATGTGTGTGAAGTGAAGATGAAAATAGAAGTGTTACTAGCACTCATTATTGTATTAAAATTTAATTTTAAAAATGAGATACACATTTTAAAGAATGTTAGTACTGTTAACATTGAAATATAAATGATTTTTTTAATATTTATTAATTGAAATAGAATCAAGTTATATAATATAATTTTTTTAAAGTTATAAAGTGTAAAATTCTTTAAGTTTTAAATGTTTTTGGATTTATTAGATGTCGAAAATGGATGATTCATATTAACTCCTTAATTTTTTAAGTAATAATTTTTACATAATCGATTGTTGGTCTGAGTTATCATTTTAATAATCAAATGATCCTAAAACATGTAAAATTTAAAAAAATTATATCATATAATTTAATTCTATCCCTTATTAAATATAATTACTTACAAAATATGCAACTATAAAATTTGAAGTGATCAAGTGAATGTCTCAAAATAGGGATAAATTAATATATTATCTTACCAATATTATACTAAGGAGAGTTAATTTATACATAATATGTTTTAAATCTAAACTTTATAAATCTCGTCTATTCTAATATTAGTAGTTTTATTTAAGGTTTAAGATTTAAAAAAATTTAATTAAATTTGATAAGGTCGTGTAAATAACGTAGCTATGATCTAAAGTTTATTAAGTTACAATCAAATATCTTAAAAGTCGAGAAGTTAAACTTGTTCAAGCATGTAACTTACGATGCATTTACGTATTTATAATGGTTTTTGAAGGTGGAAAAAAGTTAAAATATTTTTTTATGATGAACACAAATCATAAAAATCTCTAAATTTCATAGTAAACACAAATTATAAAATTTAAATTTTTAAAAATTACGAAAATTAAAATAAAATATATAAATTTTAAAAAATTTTGAGTAAACACGGGCTCACCCAAGCAGAGATGTGGCTCTACCACTATTTTACTCTATTATAAAACCTTTTATAAATTTCCTTATAAACTATAATACATATTTCTTAACAATTTAACCGTTGAATTTCATGTTCTATTTACGCAAATCATACATAATAAATTTATAAAATTATATAAATTTCACTTGATGTTATACTAATATAAATAAATCTATCTCATGTGTATATATAAATTAATTAAACTAAATTAATTTTAAATAAAAAATCTAAATATTTTGAAGGAAATTAAAAAATTTAGACACTACATTTTAGGTGTAAAATGTCACAGCCCGACAAGAACAATAGAAGTGTGACAACGTTAAACGAGACTTTTCTTTAGTTTTGAGTCAGTTGGGCACACCTGCCTTTCCCAGTTCCCACTCATTGGGTTCTGTGCTGCACGCGCTCTTCACTGTTTCTTTACTACATAGTAGCTTCCCACGTGTCAGATTATTATTGGTCAGTAAATTATGTCAGAATCCCTGTCTTCCTATCATGTCTGAACATAAGTATGAGACTATAATTTTCCAAAGACTGTATAATGATTTTTTTTATAATTTTCAAACAAAAAATTAAAAAATTTGAATATTTCGATCATTTTTTAATATAATTTATATTAAATAAATATTATATTCAACATTAATATTCGAATCTGAATTAAGTAATGGAAAATTATGATGCAGAATCATTGCAGAAAATATTTTATAAATTTATTTAATAAAATATAATATGTACTGTGAGTCTGTGATATAAGATATATATAGATAAGTACATAAGTACGTTGAGTATTATTAAATATTATTAATATTAAATATTTTTAATATTATTAATTTAATTATTAAAATTTTAAAGATTTAATATATATAGTTATTTAAAATTAAAATATATATTATATATATTTTATTTTTAAATAATTAGATTACTTTAAACTCTAAACATAAACTTAAAACTAAAAATTTAACCCTAAAAATCTCCGTTATAATAATCCATATATATTTAATAATACCGAAGTTGAATTTTGATTCTAAATAAATTTTTTCACTATAATAATTTTTATAAGTCGGATTGGGTCTTGATTTTAATAAAAAATATTTAATTTTGCCTCTAAAAATTTAGGTTTCACCACAGATTAAAAGAATAAATGGTAATTATGTTTTCTAATAAATTGGTACAAATTAAGAGTCAACATCGATTTGAACAAGAATTTAATAAATGTACCGACAGAACATTATGATAAATAAAAAATCATATAAAATCAGAAAGTTGAATAAAACACGATTATCTAAAATTTTAAATCATGAATAAGTCAACATCGACATTTTCTCAATCATGAATATTAGAAAACCCGATTATCTGATTATGGTTTTGGTAAGTTTCGGTGAATTTTTATTTGATATTAATTTTGGTGGTACTGAGACTGAATCTAAAATTTAGGTCTCGGTTATAACTGGAACTGAATCTTTATTTTTTGAACTTGGTACCCAGTGGGTACCTAATAGAATCAGGATCAATACTAAATATTCGATATTGATTTTTTTTATATATATTTTTCTTATCAATCTTTCTCTTTATGTATGAATATTATGAGTATGACTGATTTTAAAACTTTAATTTTCAAGCCTACAATATTCTAGTTTTATTATTTAATATTATTATTGGTGGTTGAATTTTTTTCTTCAATTACTCATTTTTTTAAAAATAAGCTAATTGACTGGAGTACCATTATTAAAACTGGTTCTCACAGTAACAGGACCGATTCTTAAAATTTAGAACTCGGTGCGACTAAGACCGAGACTGATTTTAATTTTCAGAAAACGATGGTTACCGAAATTAAGACCAATTCTACTTAAATCGGTCAGATACCTAGTCTTACCCACCCAGATATACATGGGACAACTTCAACATACTTTAATGGTTGCTGGCATTTTGGAGCAATTCCAGTGACTTTTATACACAACGTTAATGAACTCATTCCTACTTTCCCTCCATTTCTTCTGCTACCAACATTATTAGAAGAAAACAATGTCCAAACCGAAATATTAATAAAAAATCAGAGAACAATAACGTTCGGGTATCGAGTTAGTTAATTTTCGAACATTAAACTTAGTCACGTTCTCAAACAATGAATCATATGAGAAATGGAAAAATAAATTTTAGTACTACACCATTAATTTATGTATTATTTCTTCAAAACTATAACAGATGGTTTATCAGGACGTTTATGTTAATCGGAGGTTCATCGTTATCACTAGAGAGCTTTGAAATGATGCTCAACACCATACTCTCTACCTATAATATCAGAACCCGGTAGTTAAGAGAATGGAATGCGAGAATATAGATCAAGATCATATCTTTATATTCATGTTCGAATTTCGACATAAATTTTAAAGAAATTAAAAAAAAATCAGATCTCAATCAATGAGATGTTATTTTAAACAAGTCAATTTAGTGCATTTTCATGCATTTGATCTTTTTCAATCAGCTGATTTATTATAGAAGACATTTAATCTCCAAGTTACTTGAAAGAGTATCGAATATAAATATATCTAACATTGTTTAATAAGAATTACTCTAGCCTTGTGGCATTCTTTTTTTTTTGACACATTTTTTTATATTTTATTGACGATTATTTGACCGTTTTTTTATTTTTATTTTTCAGAGTTAGATTTGACATTGTCTTAGTTAGTTTTAGTAATATCTTAATTGATTAAGATGGTGATTATTTGATTATCATGTTGATCTTCGTTGCTTTAAACTCTCAAACTAGATTTGGTATTGTCTTAGTTAGATTTGTTACTATCTTAGTTATATTTCGTGGGTAGTTTTCTCGCAACGCTCGACTTTAATTTGCGATTGTCAATAATCTTTTAAAAATTAAAACATCTTTTATGATTTTTTTTCCAATGTAGTTAGATCTATTTATATATATATTGTTTGAGTCTCTTGATTGAATTTTTAACCTTTTTCTTGTATGATTCTTGAATGATCTGGTGTGACTTATTTCATGTCATTGGTTTTTACAAAATGTTAAAATTATGTGTTTAGTGTACGATTATGACCGTAAAACCTCATTGTAAATTTGGATATTTACTCTTTTTAATAAAATTAATGACATATAAAAATATAAAACTCGTAAGTTTTATATATTTTTGTATTTTTGGATGAGCTAAAATTAATGAGTGAAATTAATAATAAGAAATTAGACAATTCTTTACAACAAAAGAAAATGATTTAAAATTTAAAATTTTATTCTCAGATATAAATTATTTTAGATCTAACTATTTAAAAAACATATAAAACATACCCTATTTTAAAACCAAATGCAACAAAATCTATTTCAAATATTCTTTTTGTCTCCTCCATATAATTATGGTTAAAGATCTTGGTTAGCTGCCATACAATATGCGAAGATATGCCCTAAAATTGGAGAAATTATTCTATAGACCTTCCACCTCCTAGTTAAAAATATATAAAAAAAAAACAATAAAATTAAAATTCAGTTTAAATTTGTATTGATTTTAAATCTTATTACAATTTTATGAATTTAAAATGATATGACCAAAAAGATTTGATGTTTGTAGATCAAGGAATAGAGGATGGGGTAAAGAAAAAAAATGATGAGATAAAAAATTTAACTCATAAATAATATGACATGAAATTTTTTTTTTATCTGATAAAAATTAAATGAGTCGATAAAAAGAATTAAAAAATATTTTCCTCTAAAATTAGGGTCATAGACCCTAATCATTATGAACATTGTTAAGATTCTCTCTTTAAAACAATGAAATAGACTATATATGAGAAAATATTTATTATGAAAATGTACGAGTTATTGAAAATTTGAACTAGTTTAAGTTTTTTCCCGATAAAAAATAATTATTTTGATTGATTAATAATCTCGAAAGATTACAGTATTATCTATTTTAGAATATATTTTTAATTATTGAATATTGATCGTTAAATTATTGTACTATAATATTAGTGTTCGAATTTATAACCTCCAGAAATAACAACCGTTGTCTTAACCATTGCGGTAAAATGATTTTTGCCGCCTTTATCATCTCTTCTTATTTATTTTCTGACTCAAAATATTATACAATTCATCATAATCGGGTATAAATTATCTATCTCAAAATTTAGAGTTTAAGATCTAAAGTTATAGGTTATAATTAGGGTTTAAAAATTTAAAATAAAATATATTTTTAAAGTATAAAATGTAATAGACTTTTAAAAGGTAGGAGATTTCTACTCATCATAATTAGCTTCATCTGTTGTCTTTATTTTTCTTATTTAGTGCTCCTTATTTTAACATTAACAAAAAAACAAATTAAAATTTAATATTTTTATGGAATAAATAATTTATATGAAAATAATTAATAGACCAGAATCACAAGCCTAACAGTGAAAAGAAAAATGAAATAAATGCCAAGCAACTTTAATTTTGAAAGCCCCAATATCAGCAATTACTTAATGGAATCTCCAAAATCCCACAGACAAAAATGAAACAAATGCATAAAAACAAGAGAAAAGTATGTTATGATTACCTTTGTCTCATTTTGGAGGTCAATGGGGATTTAGAACATAATTACTTATCTATTATGAAATGATTATATTTTTTTTATGAAAAGAAAATGTATTATTATATATTAAAAATTAAATTTATATGTACGAATCATCTAATCTCATCGATTAAAGGAACGATTATTATTTTTGAAGGTCGCGGGTTTGAGCACCAATAATGACAGCATAATGATTGAGCGATTAATGTTCAATGATCGAGAGTAATTAATATAGTTGAAAGTCTTTAAATGTAATATCTCCTTGTTAATATATATCTAGATATATAAATTATCGACTTTTAATTCTTCGTTTCAACTTTGTTAATAAGGATTAAGTACAATGTCAATACACATTATCTCCCAAAGAAATAATACAAACAAGGGTGATTCTTTGTCCCGAAGATCTTTTTTCCGCTTTTGTTCTTTTATTTATATTTTTTAAAAATTTGATTTATTTACAAATTTGTCTATCGCTTTCGAATATTTATATTCCTTTAACCCTAAATTCTGGTTCTATTTATAAATATAAATTTAAATCTTGAAAATAATTTTATTAGGAGAAAGAATCACGGATTTCAAATCTAAATCGCAATGAAAATGTAATTTGATCAAATATGTCGGATACGAATACTCCAATATATATATCTATAGCTCAATCATATTGTTTTGCCACAGCAGCATGAGTCAACGTGAAACGCCAAACATATTCCAAATCTGTAAGAAAAACACATTGGATTCCCCTACAGATATAGTAGTAACCATGTTTTTCAAACTAAGTCATGATTAAGTGTCCTAAATCCTAATTTGTCTACCATAAATACCCAGAACCAGCTCCCCTCCATTTAGTGCATGCACAGAACATGAAGATCAAAATCCAAGTAATTCTATCCTATCTGCTCATTGCACTTCTTACTTCTTCACAGTTCTCAATAGCCATGGAAACAGGCAAGTTCTGTCATGTTTTTTGTTTTGTTTTGATCGAACAAATGTCCCTTCGGACAATCTCATAAACAACACTGTAATAATCAGGGTTTACAGTGAACCATGATATGGAGGTAACCAGACCTGCAAAAACAAACCCAGATTCTGTCAACAGGTTCTTGTTAGCTACTTGGGTAAGTTTCTTTTATATATATATATATAATATGTGTATATGGGATACAATTCTTGTTTGTCTGAGTGTAAAAATTGTGAAGGAAACTGGAAGGAGGGTGAATGAAAACATGGAAAAGGTTCCATCAGCTCCAAATCCAAAAGGAAACAGGCATCCACCATCCAAGCCAGGAATATGAATTCCAATTGGATTCAACCGTGCTATTGTTTCTCTCGGATAAGACAGGGACAGAACCAGAAATTGAGATCAATTAGGGACATATATATATATATATATATATATATATATATATATATATATATATATATATATATAATCCGAGAAGGAAGCCTATGATATTTATTCTATTGTATGGGAAATTTTGTGTGAATCTTTTTCTTCATTGGTGTATTTATTCAGTCATTGTTTGTTTTATTACTTTGAACATGCTAATTCTAAAATATTAAAACAACAACGCAAATGAAATTGATCTTGGCATAAAAAGTTGGTATGTTAACTTGTCCTCGGGTTATGAACGCAGTGAAATATACCGCTATATTTTGATATATAAGTTAGATACAATAATTTTGACTCAAATTTATCGGATTTTGATCTAATTCGATAAAGGTATATTTTTATTTAAAAAATCAGGTTCTGGTCGTGTTATTAAAAAAGTAAGTTAAGTTAAATCGGGTTGAGTTTAGGGTTAAAATTCTGATCTGACCCGATATATTTTTATTATATTTAATATATAATATTTTTATTATTTTTTCGAGTCAAATTTAATATTTCTTATTAAAATATGAAATTCGAGTCAGGATTTGATTATAATTTTTATTATTTTAATAAATATATATTAAAATATCAAATTATAATTTTTTATAATTTTTAAATATTTTAATTTTTGTGTTAGTGTCGGGAGGCCAAAAACCCACCTGTTGCTATCCCTCTAAGTAGAAGTAAAAGCAGGTTTTGTAAATAAAAATAATAATTTTTAAAAATCTGAATGCCCTCATGCGGTGTAAATTGTTTACCTTTTAATTGTGTTTCTATTGGTGTCTTCATTTTAAATTAGTGAATTTAAGATTTAGGGCTTAGTGTTCAAGGTTAGGAGTTGTGGTTAGGGTTTAAGAAATTAGGGACATTGTGTATTTTTAAGGTATAAGATTTAGGTTTTATGATGTAGAAAATTAAAGTTATAATTTAATTTTTTAAATTTTTTTAACCGAAGTCATGGTTAAGAGGTAAGAGTTTTCTACTCCCACTATTAGCTTTTGAATTCCACTTGTTACAGGGACGAAGTTAAGATTTAGTTCGGGGAACAAAATATAAATATTTAAAGGTGAGATAAATTTATAGATAAATTATTTTTAAAAAAATCTATATAGGAGAAAAGTTGGAAAAAAAAATCTTAGGGCGGGTTCAATTTCTCCTCCCCACCACCGTGCAGTTCTGCCCCTAACCCCTTATGACTTGTCTTCTCAAATTACTATCCTCTCATAAATTTCCATGGAAATGCATTGCTCATGAAGAAGTAGGTTCCATGGTAACATGGACGTAAGCAATGACAACTAACCCTTACAAAACTTGCCCCAAGTCTTGTCTGAGTCCTACAATCAATTCCTTCATGTTCCTCAAGTGTGGAAACTACAAGATATGCGCTACTACTATTTCTTCAGGAAACATGGCCTCATCTGTAGCCAATTCAATTCTACTGTGGGCTACCATGATCCTTCTTTCGTTTGTGTCGACAACAGATCACTCGCCGTTCGAGTCTGAAGCCAAAGCTCTAGTAGAGTGGTTGGAGTGGTGGCTATCCGTATAGAAACGATACTCCACGGCGTTGCGAATCGCCTGGTGTATCACGCAACACGGCTGGAAGCATCACCGGAATTGACTTATCGGATGAAGGGTCCATTGTGCTTTCTCCAGTTTCTTAAATCACTCGGTCTTGGGGCAACTGAACTAGAGCTTGCAGGCCTTTGTGGCTGATTTTGGAACTGCTAGAATGCTGGAATTTTAAAAATCAAAATAAAATTTAATGATAATTTACGTAATTATATTATTATAATATAATGTTCAAAACTTTATAGTTTTTAATTTTCGGTTCAATCGGTTTATCTCGATATTTACTTTTCCGAAATTTTGATTCTGTGCTAGGCAATAGGCTTTTATATAAAGTCCAAAATGATGGTGTAATAATATAATGTAGCTTTCACTAAACTTTATAATATTCTTCATAGGACAATGCTCATCTTTGTAATCATCGACCAAAGCAATATCCAAATCTAAATAGGATTCCTTCCTACCAAAAACCTTGCAACCTGTTCCATGCTCACTTTATGTCATGGAAGACGGCAAACACGACGGGTTCGGAGACAGCAGACTAACCATCATTTTAGCCGGTATGGGATCGGCGGCTTTGGTCGTAACAATCTACCACTGTATTGCCATAGGATGGTGTAACCGATACCATAATAACCTCCGAGGTCAAACATCACAACAAGCACAACAAGACCAACAACGACGACTACATGCTTTGGGACATGAAATGTTAGAGATTACAAGCTTGGAGAATTCGACGGCCGAACTCATCGTAGCCCACAAGTACCGAAAGGGCACAAGTTTGGTCGACGACGATGGGATGTGCGCGGTGTGCTTGTCTCAATTCGAAGAGGATGAAGCAGTGAAGACATTACCGGGATGCTCCCATTCTTACCATGCACCATGTATAGATATGTGGCTTTATTCGCATTCTAGTTGCCCTATATGCCGTACCGACGCTACACCATCGCCGCAAATATCTCAACATCTATCGGATTTTGGTTCTCGGAGTTTAGATACAAGTATGTTGCATAATATCATAGAATCCTAAATATCGTGACCATTTCAAGAGGTTCATTGATTTCAATCTCACCATTATAATCTTGAATTAATGCTTTAGCCTAAGATAAATTTGATCAATTGGTAGCCCTTATACTATATATAAATTGTTGATTTAGTCTATGATTTTTAATTTGATCAATTTGGTCCTTATGTTTTTAAAATTTTAAAATTGCAATCATAAATCAAATAAGTCATGAACAATATAACTAAATTACAATATATATATTATATGAAAGTCCAAAAATCTTTTTGATAAAGATGTGTTTCGTTTAAATTCTTTTGGTGTAATGATTATGTTGCTACTTTTAACTAATCTTTGTCCTTAATTATGGTGAAACGTTACCAAACATTCAAACTAAAAAAGTAAATGATTTTTGAAATGAATGACATTTTATGAATTATATCGTAGGTAAGTCTTATCACGTGTCTATGGGATCAGTCACTAAAAATCTTTTATCTCATTAATTTTTTCATGTCTTTTTTTTAAGTGAATTTTCATTTCAAAAATTGTTTTTAAAATAAATTAACAATAAATATGAGTGAAGATTCACTTAATAAAAATATGACATGAAAAAATGATGAAATGGATGATGTTTAGTGATTGGTTCCATGGATGACATGATAAAACTTACTCATGATATAATTTCTCGAAATTTTACAAAATTTCTTCAATTTCTTTATTTTTTAGTTTCATTTAATTGAGTTGTACGATCGTTACAAGGGATATAAATTTTAGTAACACGTTTTTTTAAGACTTTGCTTGATTAATTCAGACCGACGTAGTCACACACTTAGTTTTGATTGGTGAGTCTCTCAATAGAGATTGTGCATGCACGCCTTAAACTCGAAATCTGATAAAACAAAACCAAATTGTTTACCACTTGAACCAACTCCTGTTAGTACTTAAACGTAATGTCAAGACAAACACAAGTGCCATGAATAATAATTTACGAGCACGTATCAAAAAAGTTAACTGGATGGTTCTAATAATAAATAATTTGATATTATTTAAGTAAATTTTAAGTTTATATATTTGTTTATACATAAAATTTTTATCAAAAGATTTATTTATCCAAATTAAATATATAATATAAATTAATTAAATTAATCAAAATAAAATTTAAAAAGAAAATGACAAAACCCCCTTTAAAGGTGTGGCAAAGTGAAGCCCATTATGGATTTATCTCACCTATAAAAAAAATAAATGGTCCTCTCTTCTCACTATATTTAAACCAATACCTAGAAAGTATAAATATTAATAAATACTCTACTTTTTTTCTATACGTTTCACCAACAAATCATTATATCCCTCATTTATTATTTTAATTTTGGTTTTAAATATTAATGAGTATCTACTTGTACTAATTAAGTAAGATGCCATTACAAGGGAAACACAAGATATTAGTGATTTATTTTTCTTAAATCGAATAAAATATAAATTTTTTATTCTTTTAGTTTTTAAGGTTTTATCATGACTAATTGAGATTAATTTGTGTCGCACATCTAATTTTGGTAAGTGAGTCTTCTGACAAAGATCTTTTATATACACAACGCCTTGAACCTAAGACCAATTTAATCGAAACTAAACTACTTATCACTTGGACTAATCCTCGTTAGTAATAAAATATAATTTTTGACTCTTGAAAAACTTTATCATTATTTCAAATACATACGGGTTGATTCGAGTTATAAGCAATTTAGTATCGTTTATGTAAGTTTCAAGTTCAAAGACTTGTGAATGCAGAGAATTTTTATCGAAAAACTTATTTAATAAAGCTAAGTGTGTAACAAAAATTAGTCTATATTATTCAAAAATAAAAGGATAACAAAAATAAATAAAATTTTATTTTTAACATATACTTTTAAATACTAATTAAACCTTTAAAAAGATCTTTACTTTTTCTTTGATTAGAGAATCACTCCCATGTGAAGTTGTGAAACTCCCCACCAAGGAAGACAAAAGTTCTCATATCAACTTGTTTTTTTAAAACTATGGGTTCAAAAAATAAAAGAAACCCACAAATTATTCTGAGAGATTTATTTTTATAATGTATTTTTAATAACATTTATTTTAAAATAATCAATTAAAATATCGAATATCAATAATTATAAAATAGTCATTTGAATCCTAGATTATCTCAAAAACTACAAAACGCAAAAGTCGAAAAATTCGGCTTTACTACACGTTCGTTTTTAGTCCAACATTCATTCGAAATTTATATCGAACGAAAATTTAAACTAAATTTATTCTTTATCTATACTTATAAATTTATCTTTTAATTTTTAATGAATATTAATAATAATATATATTTTATTAAATATTTTTAAATGATATAAATTTGGAGGGATTTAGAGTAAAAGCTAGTATTCCAAGGCCAAATGATACGTTACTGTCCTTTGTCTTGTGCTCCCATGTGAGGATTCCTCGAAGCCAGCGACCTCTCAACCATAAAATTACATTGCAATTTGCTAACTCTATCCTTTCTACCATCTTTTCTTTTCATTTCTCACCCTTTTCTTTAACAATCTCATATTCAATGGTAAAAATATAAAAAAAATTTAATTATTTAAAATTTAAAGTTAAAGATATTTGTAGCTCGGATTTTGAGTCGAGCTTATCTATATTATTAATATATATACACAAATAATAAATTATATAGCGTGCAGGGACAGAACCATGATTTGGGGTTGAAGGGCAAAACATAAATGTTTAGAAGTAGGGGGACAAATTTATAAAAAATCATTTTTAAAAGAATTTAAATAGGAGGACAAAAGTAAAAAAAAAAAAATTCTTCGAGGGTGGAGTCAAATGCCCCTCCCAGTATGGGTGTAGTTTCATCCAACGTGATGATATTAAGATCCTATTAGAACACTTATTTATCAAAATTAAATATGTGATACAGCTTAATTTGAATTATTCATGATACAATTTTAAAAATAAAAAAACTAAAATTCAATATCGTCTGAAAGAATTTTTCTTCTTCTATCTAATCTCACATTTCAAGCATGAGCTTATATCAAAACACTCTCAACTATCAAAAGATTGTTTAAAGTTTAAAAATATTAATGTTAAAATAACGGGTAATTATTTCATGTACGGTGACGGGGAAATTAAATTTTTATAAATATTTTAATTTTAGAGTTTAAAAATTTAATTTAGGGTATAGGTGATAGAGGTTTATAATTTACGGATAGTGATTAAAATTTAGTGTTTAAAGGTTAAAACCTAAATCTCTCACTATATTACCCTAAAAAGTAAAAACTAAGTTACAACCTCTAAACCTTAAATTTCAACCATAAGCACTAAATTTTAAAAATATCCATAAATTCTAACCCTCTAAAATTTGAAATTAAGACACGTGTAAAAAAATCATTTTTCACTGTGTATTGAATATAAATCCATAATATAAATTATTTGAATTTTAATATCATGAACGAAATCAACTAGATTACGTCCTATAACAAGCCTTGACATTACTCTATCCAATTAAATCAATTAATAACTTAAATACAAGCTAATATACTAAAAATATATCTTTTAAGAATTTATTAATTTTGATTAAAAAAGTGTAGTTCATGTGGTTTCCAATTTTGTTTTTCTTATGCTTCATTATTAAAAAATCAAAAGCAATTTTCATAATCATGTTTAATGATTCAAGCAGTGTGATTTTCAGAGAAAAGGAAACCTTTCAACAGTTACCTAATTATTCATCCATTTATTAATTTTAGCAAAACTTTATTATTTTTGTAGGTAAAATCTGAAGAAGTGTAGATTTCTAATGCTTTTAACAAAGAAAGAGAGCTCTGGTAATCATATAGAGCACTTTGAGGTGAGGATGTTGCAACTTTCTGGTCAAAGTTCATTACTTTACTTCTTCCTCTTTCTGGGTTTTTGTTTTTATGATTGAAACATCTCATTAACCCTTGATTTGTGTGCTTTTTTTCTTGGATTTTCACTAGTTTTTTGAAGTGATGAAAGGGTATTTTTGAGTGAAAATTTTGAGTGAAATCTGATGTAAAAAAAATGAAATCTTTGAGCAGTGTAGGGCTTGGTTTGAGCATAGTTTTTGGTGTTCTGTTCTTGGCTTTAATGGCAGAGTTGTATTACTTGTTATGGTGGAAGAAGAGATTAGTAAATGATTACAGCAACAACAGCAACACAGCAAGTGAGCTGTTCTACATGTTTTGCTGGAAGAAATCAGCTTTGAATCCACATGAAATCCAACAACAACCATCTCAAGTTCATCATCTGCAATCCAACAAAGATTTGTTCTTCAAGCCCTATGATGTTGATGTTGATGATGATGATGATGATGATGGTGATGGTAATGATGATAGTGATGGTATGGGTCCACCAAGACTATTGTTCACCATTGTTGAAGAAACAAAGGAGGATTTGGAGTCTGAGGAAGCTAAATCAAAGAAAGGAAGAAGCTTGAGTGATGTGGTTTTCAGTGTTGAAACACCATACTTGACCCCACTGGCTTCACCTCCATTTTTGACACCTCCACTGACTCCATTAGAGGCTGCTTGTTACTACAACCGCCATGGATCATTCAACCCTTTGTTCGAATCCTCGAATCGTGGAGATTCAGACACACCATCTTCAGTTTCACCTCCTCCCAAGTTCAAGTTCCTGCAACTAGCTGAGGAGAAGCTACACAGGAAGAAGGGTTGCATTAATGGAGGGAGTTGGTAACAATGGTGAAGCAGATGGATTGATTCCTACAAAATCTCAGGTACTTTGCTCTTAGTCCTTGTTCTTCATCATCAATGGCTGATTTCCATTAAAATTAACATTGTCTAATGACCAACCAAAAGGGGATTTGTTTTTGTTTTAATCTCCATGTCTCTCCTTAGTTGCTTGGTGCTTCTGTAATCATTTCAATGAGGGAATTGATTTACTGATTTTTCTTTATTCAGATTTGGTGATGGAAATTTCTTACAGAATATATGCTTAATCTTGTGGAGTAATTTAGGGATTGGTTTGGATTCCTTGGTGATATTCTTCTATAGGATGATTATTGTTTATGAAGTTTTTACTCCATTAAATAAAATTTGGTGCAAAATAAGTGGTCACAGCAAAAATATATATTATCTTTTAACAATTTAGATTTGAGTAGTTTATATTTAAGGGTGAATAAAATTTGATTTAATTAAAAAATTAAGTTATTTGACTCGATACCAAAAAAAACAATCGTGCTTGAATATTTTTATTAAAATTTTAGTTATAAAATTAAAAAGTTGAATCACTCGTAACTTTTTCGTATTTAGTGAATAATTTTTAATTTCGAGTCAAGTCTCTCAATTTTAGTCAACACATATTACACAAAAAATTAAAAAGAAACATATGTGCATTGTATATGATTATTAAAAATCATTTAAATTAAAACTAATTAGTATCATAATATTACAATTTTATAAATGTTTACAATCAAATTTGAAAACAAATTCAAATAATTCGACTCACCTCAAATTTCTTAAACTGAATATTTTAAAATAAAATTTAAATTATAAAATAAAACTCGTTAACTTGAAATTTTGATTAGACTAAAATGTCTATACCTACATATATATATATATAAAATATATACTTTTATCAAAAGACAAACTAAAAATAACATATATTATTACAAGACGACATATATTAATAAAAACGAAATTTGGTGCAAATTTGGGAAAATAACATATATTATTACGAGACCACATATATAGTTTAATATTTTTTATTTTTTATTTTTATTTTCAACCCTTTGAAAACACACATTATGCAGATAACAAGGAATTATTTTTTATTTGGGACACTTAAACTAAGATTTATTTTTTAAAATTGTAAGATATAAATATTTTTCATATTTTTGGAAAAGAATATTGGAATACACAAATATAATGTACGAATATTTTTACTTAAGTAAAAAAGGTAGGCAGTTTCCAAAACGACAAAGCAGATGAAATTGCCCGTGAAAGATTGTTGTGGGGAAAATCATCACATCTTGACATCCCACCCTTCCCCTTTATGATACTAATTACCCCGGACGACCAGGCAAGGTTGCCCCCAGCCCCCACTCATCACTATCATCATTCCATATAGGATCTATTGTTTTTGTTATTTTCTTACCACACCTAAAACCGATTCAACCGAAGGATCTTGATTCGGTTAGCACGGAATTTCTTCCGACTTAAGGATTTTAGGGGATTATGAGTAATTCAGGTAGTGTACAAGGAAACAAACACAAATGTATACTACCTGATACTACAGGTGCTAGCTACTCCTGGGTGCAAGTGCTTTACATCAAGGTGCGAACGACAATGATTTTCATCGGTTAAAGCAAAAAGAGAGCCACACATCTATGATGGACTCTCGAAACATTTTTGGTGGAATAAGTTCTCTTAAATCTTAAGTTCTTAACTAGTACAGCTTCACAACATGGATACGAATAAATAGGTTTATAACCGAAATCGAGAAAAGATGAGCACAAACTACAAGTCCAATAAAGAAACAAGATGAGCTATCAAAGGTGCAATGAAGTTTAGGGGACATGTATTGTGGACAAATGAAGGTAATAAATAAAAATGGTGTCAGTGTATACCTAAGGCAGCAAGATCTGTCATTCCGAGTTCAGCACAGAGTGGATTCAAGCCAGGCTCTTCCAATAGGCTGAATGCAGTATATCCATAGTAGGAATGATACAAATCGGGTAATTCCCTGGGATACTTGCTGAAACCTCCAAACTGAGAAAAATACGATAAAGAAAGGAATATAATTGACAATCTGACAGACATGAATCTCAACCTTAATAGAATAAATAAATGAGATATTAATGCAGAGATGAGGGTTATTATATCACTATTGGATTATATATATGTATATGATGCAAGACAACTGATTTCAGATTTTCCACTTGCCTTGATTCCATTTTCTGTAGTTCCTAGTAGTATTAAGTTTCTTTCTGAAATAGCATTTATCGAGAATATTCAATAATCTTGTCTTCAACGGATCATGGGGTCATATTATATTTACTTCAAATTTAAATGCAAAGGGCATCTTTTGAGAAACTTTAAAACCTCATTTAGATTTTTGAATGCCTTCTGATTTCTAGATAAAGTGCCAAGCAGTATCAGCACCTCACACTGACAAGTCAACAAAAATCTGCGTAGAGCAATCTTGTCAACGAAATTGTATCCCCCTAAGATCCTCAAAACTGCCCCAACCCTACACAAGAACATCATTTCATCAGAACAAAGGCACCTTATAATCATGCCATGAACAAAGGTTTTTCTTCTTACCAAAATGCATAGCATGTATCACTAGATTTATTGGCTCTGCCTTGAAATCCACCGTCAATTGCCTGTCTCTGTTGAAACAAGAGAGAAAAGTGGATGAAGTTATTATCAAGGCAAAGAAGAGCATAAATTTCCTACCAACCAACTTAATAATTAAGTTTGCATACAGATAATAATATTAAATCATCTACCAAAAAATGTTTTCTTTATTAGAACTTTTAAACTCTTATAATGGGTCTCTTGATGTTCATTGTAAGTGATGCTTCTAGATGCTTAATAATAAAAGTAAACCTGCATGCACCAGTCGAGCAATAACGGCACATTTATGATTGAAGATTTTGCATTTTTTGACAGAAGTTCATCTTCAATGTACCCCATTAATCGCAGAGATGCCACAGCACAATATGTACCACCCCCTGCATCATTAAGACTAATACTGTTGGTATCATCCTTGGAGAGAACAGGATCAAGAACTAAAGAAATATAGCCTGGCTCTGCTTCATGAAGAAACTTTTCCTACTAAAATATAAACCCAGCAGCAGCTTACACCGAACAATATGGAAATTTGATAAAAGTAGTACGAGAGGGCAATAGGAACTGGCATCAGTTAAGTATTGACCAAACCCATGCTCAGCTGAATTAGTTTAAAAATTCATGACAACAATGGACAATGAGAAAATGGAAGAGAAACAATGATTAGGCCTGCTCTCTAGATGCACGGAGTTGACAGATTATAAATCAGCAATTACATGAGAAACTATTTAACTCACCATGTGATTCTAAACCAGGCATCAAGCCAAAGCCACCGTCATAAGACTGAAATAATAAAATCACTTCTTCAGTATACAGGCCATAACATAAGCAGAAAATAAAGAAAAATGGAAACATGGAAAGTTCAGCAGTGCAATGCAGGTAGACCTGGCAATTTAAGATGTAGTCCTTGGCTTTCTCCCTATCCATGCCACTCCAATCCTCAAGCATAAAACAGATAGCAGCTGATACATCAATTAGCTAAACCAAGATTTCAATATGGAGAACGTGAAATTGTTTAGCTTGAACTGCAACTAGTAATGTGTTTAGTTCTTACCAGCACAATATACAAATCGAAGATCTGTCTCTGCGCCAACATGCACCGGAATAAAACTGCAAGTATTGGGGGGGAAAATAGCAGCTTCAGGCAAAAGTAATCAGTCCACAAGACCTATCACATGAGAATTTGAAAGGAAGAAAAAACAAAATTTGGCCCTTCCCATTCCATTCTATGTTTGTTCACTGGAATATCATCAATATAAATCGATTGTCAACCAATACAAGTAGATGGACAATACTTCGAAGCATACCTTCCATCTGACTGTTGAAGATTCCTCATTGATATCAATATTGATTCTTTGTCTATGGTCAATATATTATAGCCAACTGTCTTCAGTATGGCTAGGGCACAATACGTGCTCGCCAAGTGACCGACATTATGAACTGAAACCTATATGCAGAACAAAAAGAAATAAACAATTAAACTAAACAATATATGACTAAAGGATAATATAATAACTTTTTTCATACCCCATTTTCATCCAGAGGGAACTGTGAAGTCCTAGAACCATGAAACCCATAAAATTGTCCTACACAAAAAATCCCATTTCGTTTTAGAAAATATCTTCCTTCTATATATCACAAGCAAAATGGAGCACCAAAAAGGCAACAAAACAAGACAAAACTTTTAAGCAAATGCTCAAACCATTTTTCAATTCGGCTCGACTTCTCGGATGAGCTTGAAATGATAAAACCCAACTGGCAACTCTATCCTTGTCAACCTAAAATATATGCAAACCAGAATCAATAAGTAGTTGAATTTATGATCAATTTGTCTTAAGAAAGAGGATTCTTCTACTTCCTAATTAACTACCAAAGATGATCAACAGCCAACTTTTATAAGAAAATTAAATTAAAAAACCAACTAAAATTACTAGTACTTTTTAGGAAGGTATAAGAATCTACAGCAATCAATCAAAATTTTCTTAAAAGAAAGATTAAAATTTAACAAAAATAAAACGATTACTTTGTAACCAATTCAAATTTAGCTATTTTAACTTCAAATTCACATTTCTGCTAAATCCGAAGCCTCAAACTTTTAAAATAACAAAAAGGGAAAGCAAACAATTAAAAGGTCACTCGATCTAAGGCTTTGAGGAGGTGAAGGCCAGAGATAGTGAAGAACGCAAGAGTGAGGCGATTGATCTCCTGCGATTGGTAGTGATAGGGCATCAAATCGTACAGCATTCCAAAGAACGCGACGTGCCGATCTCTTTCGAAGTATGACAGCAGAGAGGACGGCGGCGATATCGATGACGGCGACGGCGTTCCCTCATAGTCATCTTCTACCACGATATCGAAATCCAATGGTTCTATCGTTGCCATTCCGTTCCCGCTTCTGCGAAATCTCCTTTCCAAATTCTGGGTTATTTTATTCGGCTTAAATGAAAGGGTAAAGTTCACCAGTGGTCACTACACTTTTCTAACTTATTCAATTTAGTAACTAAACTTTTAATTACTTCAATATCATCATTAAACTTTTAGTTTTAATTTAATTTGCCCGTTGAACTATAACAAACGTTAAAAAAATATTAATAAAGTTTGTATAATAACATATTTAGCACTTTATATTTAAAAAAATTAAAAAATATCATCATTATTTATACATTATTTTAAATTGATCCTAACACCTCTAACATTTTTTTAAACTAACATCAAGAAATCGAGTAACAGGGCCGAAACTAAAAAAATTTTATAGAAAATATCAAAATATATACTTAAAAAAATCTAGATTGGTTGAAACCAAAAAAAAAATTCTTTAAATAAATATATATTTTAAAATATTTTAACTATATTTAATATATAAAAATAATAATCGACGGGACCGAACCTCGCAAGCTACTGATTTTAGAAACCATGACCTACCATTGGTCAGGACTCAGGATCATCGTAATTTACCCTATAATTAATATAATATATACGTGGAATAAAATTAAATAATTCACATATAAACTTATTTATAATTGAATGATCCAAATATAATTTTACTTAAAATTAAATAATTTAAATATAACTTTATCTAAAATTAATCGACTTTTATCGTATTCATCCTATAATTAATATAATATATATGTGGAATCGAATTAAATGTGCTGAGTTTTCGTTATCCCTCATTTCAATTACGCGCATTCTTACAAGAAACTCTTTTTATTTCCCCTCAAATTTTCCATGAAAGTGACGACTCATATTTATGCAGCATTAATTCTCTTGGTGTGTCTATGTAATTAATATTAAGGAAAATTATTTAAATTATCACTGTTTTTTTTATTATTATTAAAATTTTAAAATGTTTAATTTATTTATTGAACTGTAGGTAATAAATATTTTTTTCACTCGACTATTAAATTTTTGACGATATTATTTTTTTTATAAACGGAAAATTTATTTAGATTCAAATAGTAAATTTTACCGGTATTAAAAAAGTAATATACTGAAAAACGAGTTTTATTAAATAACGCAAGAGGGAGATCAAAGATAAAGAAATCAAAAGGTTTTTAATTGATTTATAAACTCCTGAGCATTCTTCGAAAAATGAATGTCGAATTCAGATTTAAGGACTAGACAAAATGACAGGTAAAACTTGAAACCGAACAACCATCATCTATGATAATTTGAAGTTTGATAGTGATAAAAGACGTTTAATATCTAAATTTTAATAAGTTCACGAACCTTTTAAAATTTTAAAAACCAAAATAAATTTTAAAACTAATTTATATAAATTTATTCGACGACCAATTCAACGTAAAATTATTAAATTATCATTTTAAATTATAACTAAAGCTATTTTAATGATGTGTTATCTTTTTAAATTTCAATACAATTTTAAAGAAAAATACAAAATCACGCCTCTAAAAATTGTACACACATTTAATATTCATGGTTGAAAGTATTTTTTTCCCTTATAGTTAACATAAATATTTGAATAATAAATATATTAAAATATTTTTTCTAAAATTGAGTATAAACTAATTAGATTACAATTGGCTTAAGGTTTAATAAGCCTTTAAACTTTTACAAAAAAATTAATTAAGTTTTTAATTTTTTTTCACCTAATAAAACCCTCAAACTCACTAAAATTATTAATTTAGCCCTTAAATTGTTGTAAAAAATCAATTAAGCCTTTAAACTTTTTTTGCATCCAATTAAACCCTCAAACTCAAGAAAAAAAAATTAATTCGGCCCTTTGATCAACTATGACCATTAACTTTAACGTTTTTTTTATTTTTCTAACACTTGTCGCGACAAGATAATACCACTTATCGTTTTTAAGAAATTTTAAAATTTAAAAAATATATTAAAAAAAATTAAAAACTTTATATAAAATCTTGAAAAAATTTAAATTATTTTAAAATATATAAATATTTTTTATAGTTGTAAAGTAATACTTAATATTTTTATTTTTTAATCTTTTAAAAAATATTATTTATCATTTTAAATTAAATTTTGAAATTAATTTTTTTATATTTTAAAAATATTTTTTATGATTTTTATATAATTTTAAAAATTAAATTTTAAAAATTCCTAGAAACGAAAAATAGTGTTATTTTGTTGCAACACGTGTTAAATTTTTTTTTAAAGTTAAAGTTAACTGTTAAAGTTGATAAAAAGGTCAAATTGATTTTTTTTTCTTGAGTTTAAGGGTTTAATTGAGTGTTAAAAAAGTTTAAGGGCTCAATTGATTTTTTTTGAGGTTAAAGACTTAATTGAGCGTAAAAAATTTAAAGACTTAATTAATTTTTTTACAAAAGTTTAAGAGCTTATTTGACTCTTAAACCATTACAATTTTATCCGACGGTCCAAAATCATCATCGAACCAACAAATGGTGTGGTCAAAATTGCATGATCCAGTGTCTCTCATACTCCATGAAAGTTTCAACGAAAAATTCGGCCTCATGTTTCATATGTGGGGTGGGACACCAGATTTATTAAAAACATTATATTATTCCAATGTGGGTCCTAAAGACAGAACATTACAAGGTGTTGTGGGACCCATTTATATCCTACGTGGCACTGTAGATATGTTTAATTTAATCCGAACGTGAACGTGTGAAGAGGACTCATCTCCTCATTCCACTCAAGGCGGCTTCCTCGTTTAAATCACGTTGGGATAATTATATATTTGATATTTTACTTTTGTCTATTTTATTATTTTATTTATTTATTTTTAATAAAATAATATTTAATATTATATTTTATTTTAATATTTTATAATAATAATAATAATAAATTAATTAAAAAAATCATACGTAACAGTCTATCATCTTATTTATTATTTTTTAGTCATGCCGACTAATGTAAAAAAATATTTGATATAATAATAATAATAATAATCGTTGAGGTTATGCTTTTGATATCTTAATTATGTTAATTAAGATTGTAGTTTATTGATTAGGGACATGCTTTAGTCAATGTAGCTTGTGTTTTAATTTTTTGTTATAATATATGTCTATTTTATAAATTATATTAAAATCTATGATTATTTTTCTTAAAATATCGTCTACAAGATTCAAACATATATTTTCTCATTGAAAGAACAATGTATATCGTTATTACAAACAACGATTTTTTCAATCGAACATTTCTTAGGTTCACCTTTTTTTCTATAAAAAGATTTTTTTGCAATTTTGGACCAATGCCTAAAGAAGATTATTTTGGTAAACTTCATGTCTTATTCTTTGTGTCTTGTTTTAAACTTATCCATAATAAAGTTTATGATGTTTCAATATATATATATACATTGCATGATTCATGTATTATGGGTCTTAATCTTAAAAATTAATATATTCAGACATAGGTGTTGTCGGCAACAAAATTTAAAGCAAAACTTGTTTGAAATATGGTGTTATGTCCACTTAATTAAAGGTTTAATTTCTACTAATATTAATATTGGAAATAGAGTATTTGTATAAAAAGTTGTTAGTTTATTAAAATTATATTTAGAATTATAATAGTAAATTAAATCAATAATTTAAATAATTTTTTATAACTATTGATAAAATAAATTAGTTATTTGAGATCATACGTAATTATCGTGCATGAAGAATGTTAAAAATTTAATCAATAGCTTTAAATAAAATATCCATTAATATCACTAAAATATCACTGACTATTATAAATGAGAGCCGAACATCATTATCCATGAACACCAAACGTGTTTTCAAATTCAATCCGAGGGTTCAAAACATGAAAGATCAATAAGATAATTAAATAAGTGTCATCTTTATCAGTAAAAACGACATCAAATTCAACCTTGATAAAAATGAAAATAAAAAACAAAAAATGTATCAAAAGTAAAAAATAAATATCACAAGACAGATAAAAGTTTATCACAAAATAAAGTTATTCTTATCAGAAATTATAAAAAAAAACACAAATAGAATATAACATAATAAAGAAAAAATTACCAAAAATTTATAACTAACGCCAAGGTTGAAGTTGATGTCGTCGATGCCAAATAAAAAAAAAATAACGCGATACTATAAACTTGTAATTAAATTAAATTATTTTTATTTTTATTTAGATTAATCAACTCATAAAACGAATACCGATAATTATAAAAATAACTTAATTTTGATGTAAAATAATTTTAATTCACTATAAGTAATAATTTTAGGCTTAACATAAACTTGCAGGTCGGATAATTCCAACATCCTCCCATCTATTTCTTCTCATTAACTATGCATTTTAGTCCAAGTAATTCCAATGTCATATCTACCAATCATTTCAGTTCACACTTTAGGGTATTTTAGAGTTGATTTCAGAATTGTATAATTTGGTGATGTCGATTGAGAGACAAAGTTAGGTTAGTTTAATTATATGACAGTGTTTAAATTTTTAAAAACAGCTAGCATACTATTAATTATCGAAAATGATTTAATTTTTTTATAAGTTAGTGTGGTTACATTATAACATAGATTTATTTTTTAAAAAACTTTTTAATAATATATACAAATTTGTTTAAGTTCGACTCTATTAAGATGAACATCGTTTTTTTTTACTAGAGTCGCTCGTTGGGTAAATGCTTTATATTTATGATGTAAGGTGCGGAGTCAAGATTAAACAACGAGAGAGGCAGACCGATGAATTTTAAAATGAATAAGATCTTAAAAAGTAATTAAATCGTAAAAATTAAGGAAATTTAGGTTTAATTTTATAAATTTTAAAATTAAAATGTCTTTAAAAGTAATTAAGCCAAAAAAATATTTGTCAAAGTTTAATCTTATTAATCTTAGGTAACAAGATACTAAAAATAATAAACCATAAAATTTTAAGAGGAAAAACTGGGAGGGAACAATGACTTAATTGTAATGATTTTAGGGTTTTGGTTCATTTTTGTAAAATTTAGCGGTAATTTTTCTCTCTCTAAACTATAATTTTTTAGTTTAACCCTTAATTGTTTAACGTATTTTACTCTTAAATTTTACGTTATTACTAAATCGTCCCTTAAGTTATACTAATCTTTTAGGTTACTCCCTAAGGGTAGTTTTTAATTTTTTTTTAAAAAAAATTAGGGAACAAAATAAAAAATATAAATATTTAAAAAACATATATTAAACCTAAAAATATTTTACATATAATAAATAAATAAACTCCTGTTGGGGACAAACCCAATAACAAAGGTGCATTCGACAGTGACACATCCACCCATGAGACTTCCCCACCAAGACCAACTTTATTTTTTTCCCCATTATTATGTTCTTAAAAAAATATTATTATTTTATTATTACAAAATGACATCTAGGGTTTCCTCTTTCTAAAGACATGCATGGACACTAATATCTTTGTCGGGAAATGTAAAAGTTAAAAATTAATATTAGTTTATGAGATTTTTTTTTTCGATTTAATATTTGATGATATGTATTTTAAAAATGTAATATTATATTAATTTCTAATAATACGTCATTATGTGATTGTGTATAAAATCAAACACTATCGATATATTAAATAGTAACAATAGACCAGGACCTAGTTATCAGATATGCACCTCCCATAAACAAAAAAAAAATATTATCGATTGATTCGAGTAAAAAATAAATTAATTAATAAATTATATTTTATAATTTAAATTATATTTAATTTTTTAAGTTAAATTGAAGTTCTATACAAATCTATCTACTAATTATTAAAAATTTTAAGTTATTTAAGTCACATTTTATAATTAAAATTTTATTTAAATTTTTAATTAATTTAAGTTTATAAAAATATAATTTAAATTAATTTTTTTATATTTAATTGAATAAAAATTTTATTTTTAGAACCGAGTTAATATTATCGAGACTAGAATGAGTGAGAAGAGAGAAAATAAAAAAACAAAAAAATATAAATATACAAACACTCCCTTATGCTTTCTTTTTCTTTTTATCTTCTCTTTCTTCTCTCTCTGCTACTCTCTCTTGTTTTTTTGATGTGATTCTCCACCATATCACCAAGAAACCTATACAAAAAAGATTGAAAGCTTAAGCTCAATAAACGCCATGGGTTTCCCTTCTGTTCATGTCTATCTAGATCACCCTGATTGGCAACAGGTAAAAATTTAGTTTCTTTTTCAAACCCAGATTTTCTTTTCTTTTCTTCTCTTGGCTAGCTTCTTCTCAATATATATATATATATATAAGTAATATTCTTACCCTTTTCTGATCTTCACTTGAATATACCATTTTATTTGATCTCCATACTTTACTTTTTTCTTTATGTATTAATCAAAATATTTTAAAAATTTTATGATTTTTTTGCAGCCACAAACATATCAGCAAGCTGGAGTTATCACTAGTGAAAGTCATCGTAATTCTCAGCTTCCACCACCGCCAGCGGCGGGTGTTGGTGGTGCAGGCGGTATTAAGCCTGGTTCGATGGCTGAACGAGCCAGTCTAGCTAAAATACCGCTGCCTGAGTCAGCTATAAAATGCCCTCGTTGTGAATCGATGAACACGAAGTTTTGTTATTTCAACAATTACAGCCTTTCTCAACCTCGTCACTTTTGTAAGACCTGTAGACGGTACTGGACTCGCGGTGGCGCGTTAAGGAATGTTCCGGTCGGAGGCGGTTTTCGTAGAAACAAAAGAAGGAAAGGAAGTAATAGATCAAAGTCGCCGTCAGTAGTTTCTGAACGGCAAACCGGTTCGACCTCGTCTTCGGGTACACTTGCTTCCAATGGTTGCACTGATATTTTAGGCCACATGAACCTAGCAGCACCGCAGTTACCCCTATTCCCGCCTTTACATCATCTCGACAACTACAATCCCGGTGATATCGGGCTGAATTTCGGCGTAATTCAGCCTCAGACGACGGTGACAGGCGGTGGAACTACTGATACTGACATGGATTTTCAGGGCTCAACTTGTGATGGGTCAATATTAACAAATGGATTAGTGGAGCAATGGAGATCACTACAACAGGTTCAACAGTTCCCATTCTTGACTAGCTTGGAGCAACACCAGAATGTGTTATATCCATTTGAAAGGGAAGGTGTCACACCACCGCCGAGTTACGTCGATCATCATCCGCTCCGGTCTAGGCCATCGGAAAATGTTAGTACTCAGCTTGCAGCTGTTAAAATGGAAGACCCTCATGCATTGAATTTATCAAGGAATTTCTTAGGAATTTCAGGCAATGATCATCAATATTGGGGTGGCAGTGTTGGCAACTCATGGACTGATCTTTCAGGTTATTTCTTTCTCCTACTTCAAGCAATCTCTAGCCATACATACACATGAATAGAATTCGTCGGGTTTTTTTTTTTTTCTGTCCCTTTATATGCTTCAACAATAATTTTACGATATCGAGTATAAAATCATTTATGAGATAAAAAACACAGAAAAGGAATAAACGAATTCTATATATATTTTTCTCTCAAAACCCAAACTAATACATTTTTATAAAATTATTTACAGGTTTCATCAAGGAGAAATCAAGTCATAGATAAGGAGTTTCCAACGAAGAAACCTCTCTAACTCTTGAAAATATTATTATTTTGCTGTTATTCATTTTAATTTTGTTGTATTTTCTATATTGTATTGCTCTAAGAAATTTAGTAGGTTTTTAATTATTATGTAAAATATATTCATGGAGACAAAGAGAGTTTAAAACTATTTTGATACATGGATCGACGGAGTTTAATGACTGAGATTAAAACTTATAAATCGAATATAATTTATTTTTTTATAATTTTTTTATTATCCGATGATCCAAAATAATATAAAATTAAATAATATTACACTATATCAACATATCTTACTTTGTATTATGTTTTTACCCTATTTTGTCTTCAACGCATTTAAGTCTTTCCCAATATCCATATTACCATTTTTTAAAATAATTTTATAATTATAAATAAAAATGTAAAACTATTTATAATTATAGGAAATTTGATCACCCAATAAAAATTCTGATTCTTTTTTTCTTGTCTTCTGTACAGCAATTACTGTGATTAAATAAAGTGAAAGTTCCACACACAAAAAAAAAAACTCCAAAATTCCCCTCAAAACCATGCAAAGATATTCCTCCAAGTTCACAAGAGATGGAGATTTATAATATTTCGAATTGAGTTTGTTTACAAGTTTTATGAGTTGATTTTGGGTAGATTTAGCTCGATTTATTAAGATTTTGAGTCGAGTCCGAATAATTTACAATCTGGCTCATTATCACCTCTAATCATAATCATATATTACCAAAGGTAGACAGTGGCGGATTCAGAAAAATATTTGAGAGTAGACACACAATTTTAAAATTTTAGGGTAGACTCATAAATATTAAAAAAAATTTAAAGACTAATTTATAAAATTTTAAAAAATTAAAAATAAATATGTGAATTTCAAAAGGTTCAGGTGAGTGTGTACCCACCCTAAAGCTCATATACAGCCGTCACTGAAAGTGGACAAGAAGTGTTATGAACTGTCGGATATGTTAAAAATATCAGTTTTTATATATTTTAAGTATTTAAATTTATTTTATATTAATAATTTAATTTTAAATTCCCTAAAATTTTAATATTACTTTCTAAAAAAACTATACACTTGATATAAATTCATGCATTCATTCTAGTATATTATGGCCGAACCATTAAATTGAACTATTGTATTAAGAATTCCAAGCAAATCATGGTTGAGGATTATTGAACATAGAATAACTTTCTTCTATTATAGGCTTTTTACAAGTTATTTTTTTACTATAATTTAATTAAATTTAGATCAATCGACATCGTTGTAAGGGTAACATACAAAAAAATTTAAAATGACTTATATTTAAAGTTTAAAATCTTTTAATTTAAAAATAAAAAAATATAAACAATAAAGATTATAAAAAGAATCGAATGCATGTATAATCGTGATAGGTTCTCTTTTGAAACATCCTTGTTAGTCTTCTTTTTCTTTACTTTGCTTTGCTATGAGATTCTCAATCATACAACTTATCTTAGATTCTTTCTCATCATTTCTACGATTCCATCACTTTATTATCGTATCTCGATACTCTGTTTACTCGTTTTAAGGTTTATATTCAAGATTTATAATTGTCTTTTCTGAAAATATCGTATTTAAAGTTTAAATCTTTTAACCAAGAGAGCTATATGACTTACTATTTTAACTAATACCATTCGTATTATTATTAATAAAAAAATTTCTTAAAAGTTTATATTGTCATTAAATCGTGTTAAATTCGAATTATTTATTTTTTAAGTGCTTGTTGTGGATTATCTTACTAATAACATACTTTCCTTTTACATATAGTAAATTAAAAGTTTCTTAAAGCACTTTAGATTTGATTCCACCTACATTCTACATGCAATCAATTAAATATGTAAATATTGGAAGCTTGTGAAATTAGGCACCAACTTTTGTCTGAAAAAAATGCTTTGGTTGAAGTCTAGATAAGATAATAATTAAAAAAATGTCATAAAGAGGCAATCATACTAAAATATAATTATTTAGTTTTGACTAAAATAGTTAAAATTTAATATTTTTTCAGTATTTTGATATTCATTTTACGATTTATATTCGGGATTATTTTCTTGATAATGTTATCTATTGATCGATAGAATTGTGGTCGAGATTTTTATTGTTCTTATTTTAGAGTTTTGTCTGACTAATCTGAATTGACTTACGTCGCACACCTAGCTTTGATGATGAGTAAATCTCTCGATAGAGATTTTTTACATACACAATACCTCAAACTTGAAAGATTAAATTATTATTTAAATATTAAATACTAAAAAATATTTTTAAAATTAGTATGTATTATAATTAAACCAAATTCAATTATTATTAAATAAATAATTTGAGTTAAATAATTTATGGCACTATTCTTTGTCCAAGACTTATTATATGACCCTTGTTGGAATATGATGTCATATATAAAGGTAATTTAAAGGTATCTTGGCCTTTGTAGATTTAAACGTCACAAGATGACAAGGGAATTTTTAAAATTTTATTCGACTCGATTCGATTAAGTATTAATTGAAATATATACAGATAATTAGAGGGACATGCAAAAGGGTCCCAAACAAATTTAATATAAATTGAGTCATGTTTTTCACTTTAGGCTTAAAGTTGATTAGATCAGCCTTTAAATTTGTGCAATTGATCACTTGAAACATAATTATTTTGTCCTTGTAATTAGCCCTAAGAGAGTGATTTTGACTAGTGGTGGGGCTACAATATAAACTAAGATAAACAAGTTGTCTTCACTTTTTTTTTTTTGGGATAAAGTTAAACGGGGTGAAGAGGGATAATCGTTTTTCGTCTTCGAAAAATTTTATTTTAACTTTTATTTAAAATTTTAAAAATCTAATTTATGTATAATTTTTTTTTTTGATTTTTTTTGATAAATTAAAGTTATTTTGTTCATCCAAAAGAACTATTTATATACACTCTTAAAGTATAAGTCAAATCAAACAAAAAAAATAAAAAATTAAATCAAAACCTATTCCGCAACAAGAATAGGAAAAGAAAGAGCTAATTTCGTGTTCCCTCAAAACTTTCAACGTATTGTCTTTCGAGTCTGTAATTTCAGAACTACTGCCGGTTGAAACAAATGGCCATGCAATCTATAATTCCTTTCCTACCAAATATGATATAAAAACTACACCAAGCCAAGCGAATAATGGTCGCCTTCAACGACCTCCCTCTACCATTCTCCAGGATCCACTCTACCATGTCATGCCAGTTAGCAAAACGATACAATTGCAAGATTACTTCTCAAACTAGTCTTAAATAATCACAGTTAGAGAAAAATAATCCGTACATTCAATCCTAAATCCGGACTTTGTTCATCTTCTTTACATTTTATTTGTCGGTTAAGAGTTAATGAACAATGTTACGATCATTTAATCGAGTGAAATTCGAGTTTGATTTGTAGTATACACTCAAAATTTTCTCTCATTTAAATTAGTAAAGTTTTGATTTATTTCGACTCAATTTGTTTTATTAATCTAATTTGATATTATTTTATTTATTTTATTTAATTCAGTTTAATTTGAATTGATTTAACTATTTAGGTTAACCCATTTTTATTTATGGGTTGATAACTTGATATGAATTGATTTGGGATAGGTCCTTTTATGGGCTTGAATTTCTTTTGAAGGTTTTAATCCATGGGTAATTAGGTAATGCATATTGGATAGGGGTGTTCAAAACCGGCCTAATAAATATCTATCGGCCTAATAAACTTATAATGTAAGTTAAAAAGATGAAAATGATGTTAAAAACAGTTATAATATAATATTGATATTAGATTTATTGGGCTGGTTTTGAACACCCTTAATATTGGGTTTCAACATGGATGATGGGTATTTCGATTTAGGACGAAAAAGGGTTAACAAAACACAAATTTTCACCCGTAAATAAGAATTTTGAGAAAAACCGAGGTATTTAAAGACGAAATTTTGTAAATTTTGTTCGGTTAATAAATATATAGGCGGTGAAAATAAAAAAAAATTATAAACGCCTTAATTTTATGGCTTATGGATAGATTTTAGAGTTTAGAAGATAGGAGTTTAAGTTTATTGGTTTATAATTGACGGATTGCATTTATAATTTAAGGATTATAATTTAAAATCTAAATCGTTAACTATTTTGTTAATAGTTATTCAAGTCGAGTATTTCGTTAAAAATCTATCAAAGAAGAAAAAAATACACAAATTAAATTTTAAATATTATGGGCTATTTATCAAACTTAAAATTAATAAATATATAAATTTTAATTAACATGGTTAATTAATTGGCTTGAACTAAATTAACTATAAACCTCCATAACTCTTAGTAAAAATTCAAACATAGACAAAACTGTCCCGTTCCCATCCAAAGAGGAGTTGACTAGAAGAATATATAAAAATAAAACGAGACAAATTTAACGACACACAATATTACTTAATAGTATATATATATATATATATATATATATTTTATCTTGATGGACTTTTCATAATAAATTCTGATGAATCACTGAAATATCAAAATCTCTTGAAGTTACAAAATCAAACGACTAACGATCATATGAATTTTCTTATTAACTCGTTGAATGTAAATCTCACAATTTCTTTTAATTATTTCTCGAATACTAACAATCAGTGCACACTCATCTAAATTTATAGAATCACCCTTAAGAATAGTTTCAATAGGTGTATCATCTGTTTCTATCATAATCTTATATCATCCCAATCTTTAACATTGATTAAGAAATATGCGATTGTATTTATCATAAGCTACAAAATTGTCATCATAATCACTGCATCATAGTGTATCAGTAATGTTCTTGAAACGGTAACTCAGAAAAGATAATAAATAGGCTAAATTATTTTTTAATTTGTTTTGTCCTCTATACTTTACGTTGTTGCCAAATTACCCTTAAACTATATTAATTTTCTCAAATTGTCCTCAAAATAAAGGTGATTTGGGTCTAATTTCGTGAAGTTTAGGGGGCACAATGGGCCAAAAAAGTTTAGGGGAATATATTAAACTTAAATTAAGTTAAAAATAGTTTTTAGCAATCAAAGATTCACTTGATAAAATAATGACATAAAAAATAATAAAATAAACCATTTTATTTATTGGTTCCATGAATAACGTGATGGATCATGTTTATAATAAAATTTCTCCGGTTATAGAAGGCTAACGACATGAACTACAAGTAAAAATAAAAGTTAATATTTAATACTCCATCAATGTAGAAACCTATTTAAACTAAAAGATATATAAGATCCAATAAAGAATCCACCGTTGTGTTGAAACTTCGAAGTCCAGGCTTCTTGCTCTTCAACTTACATTTCCCTCCATGTGTGGCCAATGTTAAATGGGTCCATAAAAAAGTTGGAAATATTGTCGTTTCCCCATAATTTATTGTAAACAAGTGTATGGCTGTGGAAGTGGTCTTCCTTCAATCATGGTTCACTATAACAGGAATCCTTAGCCATGGGGGCAAGGCAACATGACTTTCTTCATTGGATTGTACCAAATACCACGGCAAGGAATCCTTAAATATGACTTCCTTCTTACCACGCTTCTATTACATTGACAAGTATGACTTCAGTTGGGGTAAAAGACAACGACCATAAAAACCAAACCCAAGTTGATGAATCTAAGCAGGCCACTGGAAAAACGTTGCTGCATCACTTTCAATGTCTGAAAACTTGAACCAATTGACGGGTTATAGAGTAGGATAAGAGCAGAGTTCCCAGACTGTTCATAGATAATGCACTGCATGTCTAGTTCTTGTGGATGAACCAAGCACTCTCAAATACAAATCATTGTCTTCAATTAAGAAATCGTTTCACTTTAATGGAGCTATCAAAAATCTGTTTTGAAGCGTCCAACTCTTGTTTACTTGTTTATGTTATTGAAGTTATGATACTTCTCTCATGCTTCAACTTGCAGGGTCTTAATCTGCTCCATTTAGCAACAGGAAGACCTGTAACTAGAGGAAATGGCACAGACCTACAAGCTCTACTCCATTTCAAAGCCAAGATAAGTGGTGATCAGCTCAAGATTATGGAGTCCTGGAATAGTTCCATTCACTTCTGTCAGTGGCGTGGTGTTACGTGCGGTCGCAAGCATCGGAGAGTCACTAAGTTGGAACTGAACTCCCTTAAACTCTCGGGATCTCTATCACCTTACATTGGAAACTTGAGTTTTCTCAGGGAATTGAATCTTGTGGAAAACAGTTTCAACAACCAGATTCCTCAAGAAATTGGTGGTTTAAGAAGATTGGAAACATTATTCCTCACCAACAACTCCATCACTGGTGAAATTCCTTCCAATTTATCTGCTTGTACTAAGCTTATAATAGTCCATATGGCAGACAACCAGCTAACAGGAGAAATACCTGCTTTTCTGGGTATCTTCACAAATCTGAAACTCTTGAGTGTGATGACCAACCGTTTGACAGGGAGTATCCCACCTTCGTTTGGAAACTTGTCATCCCTGGTGAAACTTAATTTGATGTTTAACAGATTGACAGGGACTATACCTGAAGCTCTTGGACAATTGACAAATCTTACATTTTTTGCAATAGGTGCAAATGCAATTTCAGGTACCATTCCTCTTGCACTGTTCAACCTGTCCAATATTAGAGCGTTTGATATTGGTGAAAACAACATTCAAGGAGCTCTTCATTCTAAGTTGGCAATCAATATGCCATATGTTGAGTTCTTTTCTGTAGGAAAAAACCAAATCTCTGGACAAATCCCAATTTCAATATCCAATGCCTCAAATCTGTTAGACCTTGAATTTTATGATAACCATCTCAGGGGAGACGTGCCTTCGTTCGAAAAGTTGGATAAATTGTCTAACCTCGAACTAGGCACTAACCATTTGGGACATGGGAGAGAAGGTGACTTGAACTTTCTTTGCACTTTAGTCAATATTACCAAGCTGCAATATCTATTTATAAGCGAGAGTAATTTTGGAGGGGAATTACCAAAATGCATTAGCAATTTTTCAAGCAGCCTTGTGGGTTTAGCAATGAGCGAGAACAAAATATGGGGAAGAATCCCGGATGGGATTGGAAAATTTATCAATTTGGAGGTTCTAGAGGCATCAGAAAATCAATTGTCTGGTCCCATTCCCTCTGAAATTGGTAGGCTTCAGAAGCTAAAGAATTTTATTGTTCAAGGTGACTTTTTCTCTGGAACTATCCCTCATTCAATTGGAAATTTAACTGAGTTAATCATGCTTGCTTTAGATTTTAACAATCTTCAGGGAAACATTCCTTCAAGTTTAGGTGGCTGACAAAATTTGCTTTGGATGAGTGTTTCTCATAACAATCTTAGTGGACCTATACCCACTCAAGTACTTAGACTCCCATCCATGTCCATTATGTTAGATTTATCATCAAATGATTTGACTGGTGAACTCCCAGCTGCTGTAAAATATATGAAAAATCTCGGTGAATTTAATGTTTCTCACAATAGATTATCAGGCTTGGTTCCTAACAACCTTGGTAGTTGTGTAAGTCTAGAGAAGTTGTTCTTGAATGATAATTTGTTTGAAGGGCACCTTCCTACATCTTTGAGTTTACTAAAAGGTCTTGAAGCATTGGATGTATCAGATAATAATCTTTCAGGTGGGATTCCAGAATTTCTTGTAAGCTTCAGAGCATTAAAGTATTTGAATCTCTCTTTCAATGATTTTGAGGGAATGATACCAAGTGAAGGAGTCTTCAAGAATGCAAGTGCTACATTTGTCGAGGGAAATAGTAAGCTATGTGGAGGTATCCCGGAGTTAAACTTGTCGAGATGTAACACGGAAACATCATCAAACACTTCCCATAAATTGAAAATTGCCATTGTTGTTGTGATTTTAGGAGTGGTGTTGGTTTTCATTTGTCTACTCATTTTGTGGTTTAGAAGGAAGAAAGAGAAGAAGTCAACAGCAACTAGTGCAGAAAATTCGTTTTTACGGTTGTCATACCAAAGCATCTTAAGGGCTACTGATGGATTTTCCATGCAAAATTTGGTTGGTTCGGGAAGTTTTGGTTCTGTATACAAAGGAATTCTTGAAGAGAATGGAGCAGTAATTGCAGTAAAAGTGCTCCATCTTCTGAATCGCGGAGCATCAAAAAGTTTCTTGGCTGAATGTGAGGCCTTGAAGAACATTCGACATCGAAATCTTGTCAAGTTATTAACTGCCATTTCAGGCGTTGATTATAAAGGCAATGATTTTAAAGCTTTGGTTTATGAGTTCATGGAAAATGGAAGCTTGGAGAACTGGTTGCATCCATCTATGAGCATGAACGGACCGGAGACAACGAGAAACTTGAACTTCTTCCAAAGAGTTGATGTGGCAATAGATATTGCTCATGCACTTGAATATCTGCATCATCATTGTGAGACATCGATAATTCATTGCGACCTCAAACCGAGTAATATTCTACTTGATGATGAAATGGTTGGCCATATAAGTGACTTTGGCTTAGCAAAAATTCTTTTTGCAGAAGGGCTTAACCATTATGCTAATCAGTCAAGCTCACTTGGATTAAGAGGAACTATTGGTTATGCTCCACCAGGTAATTACATTGTTTTTTTCTTCCATTCTGTTGATAATTATTTATGTACTTTTGTATATTTTGAGGGTTTTTCTCTAAACTTAATTTGTGATGAATTCATTGTAGAATATGGCATGGGAAGTGAGTTATCAATAAAAGGCGATGTGTATAGCTATGGCATCCTTTTGCTGGAGATGTTTACAGGGAAAAGGCCAACTGATGAAATGTTCAAAGAAGGTTTAAGTCTTCACACCTTTGTTAAGGCAGCTTTGCCTGACCGAGTTGTTGAGATTATAGATCCCATTCTACATCAAGAGGATGCCAAAGAAGGAACAGTCATAGACATCAGTCACAAAGCAAGCATGAGAAACGACAATCTCCTTCATTGCTTGAATTCAGTATTCGAAATAGGACTTGCTTGTTCTTCTGAATCACCAAGTGAGCGTATGGACATGAGTGATGTTGTTACCAAACTATGTTCTGTTCGAGACAAGCTTCTTCGTCCAACTCGATTACGTCACGAGATTCAAACTCTATCTGCTACTCAACCACCAGGTAATAAGGTCTTCTTATCTTAGCAAAATACTCAATCACATCACCCTTAAGGAACCAGTTTGATGGTATGATGTGTTGTGTTTTTCAAGTTGCAGGTATCTAAGGTGCCATATTGATGAACTTGGGAGGCTTAATCAGACAAAAAGCTTGGTCACATTCTGCTTTGAGAAAAGATACTAAATTTGGTGTTTTAAGTGTGATTTGGGTTTATATTTTGTTCATGTGTTTGCACCATAAGCTACTGGATTGCCATCAAATCAGAATTTAAATAACAATATTGGATTTTGATTCTGTATCTTATTGTATCTGTAAATCTGTTGAACATGTTCATCCATAGATATTCATAGGAGTCGTAAAAATTTCTTAGTTCTATTGGTTTATATGAAAAAAATATTATTTTCAGATGTTTTGAGTTAAACGTATGGATAATTATTTGATATGTGGACAATAACGTCTTAATTTTAGGATTATAGATTTAGTTTAGGGTGTATGATTTAAAAAAGGGATCGAGTTCCATCTCTAAACCCTCTTTTTTGAATAAGCCGAAAAATATCTTGACTATTTATTCAATTCATACTATTTTAAATAAAATAATTCGAACGAGTAAGATTTGTTCAATCCACTCTCAAAAATTCATAAAAAACTCATATTTTATTATTCTTAATAAACGATATCGACACAGAGCTAGCCGAAGGAATTACTTACCGTTTTAACTTCGGACATGCAATAAAGGTATCTATTATCTATCGTATAGTGACATCGAAATCGTTCTTTATTAGTCATCAACTTATTACAACACGCTAACAAAAAAAATCTCAGTAACGTTGTAATCTTTTGTACTTAATGACCTTCTACAAGACATCTTTAAAATCATTACAATAACCAATTCCAACGAATGTCATTTAATTATAGGTATAGTTATATTTAAATCACATATTTATTAAAAGTTATATTTAGGTCACTCATTTATGCTAAAGTTACATTTAGGTCACCCAATTATTAAAGGTTATATTTGGGTCACTCAATTATAGGTAAATTTACAATTGGCTCACCCGTTATATTTAAAAAAGTACATCAATTTGATTGTTTTTCTTCCAAATCACTTGTATACCCTTATTAACATTAAAGTACTTTATTTAAAATCATTAATTAATCTAATACACAAATTGATAAACCTTTTTAAATATGACAAATGATCCAAACTTAATCTTACCTATAATTAAATGATCTAAATATAATCTTTATTAATTAAGTAACTCAAATATAACCTTATTTATAATTAAAATTTTTTTTTAATAATCTAATAATTTAAATATAACTTTATTCATAATTAAATTACCTTAATGGTAATTTACCCTAATACTTTTTGAGCATAGTTCAAGTAGTATTTAAATAATGGGAATATATTATATATTATCAATTTAATTTTCGTATTTGTTTCATCAGAAAAACGTCCGGTCTCAACTCTGTTTCCGTAAACCCACACCGGCCGCCTCCAAACAAGCCTCTCACTCTCCTCCTCCTCCGCCTGCTCCTCCACTCCCTGACTCAAAGCTTTTGATTGCCTTCAATTTTCCGACAGACTTGGAAATTAGATAAGGTATTTTTTGAAACCCTAAATTTAAATTTAAGATTGATTTCTAATTGATTCATGCGATTTGAGTTATCCGGTCTCTATTATATTTGATTACCTGTTTTCGATCATATTGCTTGTTATTCTCTCTGTTTACTTTGTCGAGAAGGAGAATTTTATTAACAGCTATGGGTTTAGCAGAAACACGAGGCCATTATTGCCACTATTGATGTGAAATTTGTTCGCACCACTATTGATTTGCATCTTTATTCATCATGTTTTCTTTTTCTGTTCAAATTTGGCTTCTGATTGACTTTTTTTTTTCAAACCCTAGTTTTTTCGACTTGTTACCAGATGGGGAAAAACGATTTCTTAACCCCTAAAGCAATTGCGAATCGAATCAAAGCGAAAGGTCTCCAGAAGCTGCGATGGTACTGTCAAATGTGCCAAAAGCAATGCCGAGACGAGAACGGATTCAAATGCCACTGCATGAGTGAATCTCACCAACGCCAGATGCAAATCTTCGGGCAAAACCCTAACCGGATCGTATCTGGGTACTCTGAAGAATTTGAGAGGAACTTCCTCGACCTTATGAAACGGAGTCACCGGTTCAGTCGTGTTGCTGCCACTGTCGTGTACAATGAGTTTATTAACGACCGACACCATGTTCATATGAACTCGACCCAGTGGGCTACGTTAACAGAGTTCGTCAAGCATTTGGGAAGGACTGGGAAGTGTAAGGTTGACGAGACACCCAAAGGTTGGTTTATTACTTATATTGATAGAGATTCTGAGACACTTTTTAAAGAGAAAATGAAGAACAAAAGAATCAAGTTGGATATGGTAGAGGAAGAGAAGCACGAGAGGGAAATTCAGAAGCAAATTGAGAAAGCTGAACAGTTAAAAACTCCTTTGGAAGCTGAGGAGAATGAAGAAAAAGCTGTAATCAAAGAGATAAATTTAGAGAGTGGAATGAAAATTGGGTTTTCTTTAGGAGGGGGAACTGCAGCAAAAGCAGAGAAAGGTGATAGTTCTAGTACTGCTCGTTTGGTTTTTGAAGAAGAGGAGAGCGAGAAATCGAAGTCGAAGATTGATAGGAAAGAAAATAGTGTGAGAAAAAGTGCATTGGAAGAGTTAATGAGGGAAGAAGAGAAGGCAAAGGAGAGGAGTAATAGGAAAGACTACTGGCTTTGTGAGGGAATCATTGTGAAGGTAATGAGTAAAGCATTGGCGCAAAAGGGATACTATAAGCAGAAGGGAGTTGTGAGGAAGGTTATTGACAAGTATGTAGGTGAGATCGAGATGCTCGAGAGTAAGCACGTATTGCGAGTTGACCAAGAAGAGCTTGAAACTGTTATTCCACAAATTGGTTGTACTGTAAAGATAGTCAACGGTGCATACCGTGGATCAACTGCAAGGTTATTGGGCGTGGATACTGATAAGTTCTGTGCAAAGGTGCAAATCGAGAAAGGTGTCTACGATGGCAGGGTGCTCAAGGCTATCGAGTACGAGGATATCTGCAAAGTTGCTTAGTGAGTTATGCCTACAATTCTGGCTTATAATGATGTAATTTGATGATTGTTCTCTTCTTCTTGACAGATGCTCTGATAATCTATGCTAAAAATTCAGTAGAAAACATTTAGCATTCTACATCTACATTTCTTGTTAAGCTTTATGGAATTGTTTTGTAGTTTGAAATTGAAATTCAATGCACTGCATAGTACTAAATTGCAGTTTCGGTGTCGGTCACGGTTGTGGTGTCACGGTGACTTTGAAATCCGTTATGATACGACCATTATGTTATATTCGATTAAAAAATAATTGTTTAATTTGACTTGACAGATAGTTTTAAGCTAATTTCGAATTGACATAATTATTTGAGTTATGACTGAAAAACTAAAATGAACCAAAATTAAGTTCATAATTAACATGATATTAAGTTAATCAATATTTTCTTTTTCACTATTTATTAATTAACATGATAATTAAATTCATAATTGACATGTTATAACCGGATGAACCATGATCCAACCAACCCAGTTTTATGTGAATCATTGTAAATTATAAAAAAAAAAAAAAACTAGCCAGGGGTAAATATAATTTTTTTTTATTTTATAATTTTTTATTTAATAATTATCCAATAAAATTTGAATCAGATAACAGAAAGATCAGTGATCACCTATTCGATCTGTAGTAAAACAAGATCACCTTTCTTTTATCATGTAACACAGACTACGGAAAATGGAAAAAGAAACAAGAGAGATGATGTGTCAAGATCTACGCCGTTGAAATCCGTGAGCCACCCCCAAAGGGTCCCCCTGCATTTCACTCAACAAACCAAGTCTGCACTCAGCAGCCATTAAAGAATCAGCGTGGTTCATCGGCCAAGATAGTTGCCTCTCCTACCCTAACCATACGCCTGTAATAATCACTCAATTCCGGCGGTTAACCCATTTTTCTTTAATTAAAAACACCTTTCTCCCTTTCTTTTTTGCCAAGTTCTGATCTGTTAGATCTTGGAAACTCTAAAGATCCAAACTTTTCCAACTTCTAAGCTTAAAGCTTCAAAGGGTTGTCTCATTTTGCTATAACAAAAACTGGGTTTCTTTTGTTTTGGGCTTAGAAAGGATGAAGGTCACTCTGGTTTCTCGCAGTGGGAGAGAGTTCAGCAAAGGTGGCCTTGAGCTTAATGACTCGGTTTGCTTTCTTTATCTTCATTGTGATTGGTTTGTTCTTAATGGTTCGCTTTGGTAAAAATGAAAAGAAAGAAAGGAAATTTATTGTTTCTTTTTTCTTTTTTTTTTTTGTTTATCAGGCTACTGTGGCTGATCTGCAGGAGGCAATTCACAAGAGAAGTAAGTAATTTCGTTGTAGTTGTCTATTAGGTCATAATTTACAAAACTATAATTCTGAAATTGAGGAGAATAATTGTTTGCTTGTGGGAATTTCTTGTAATTCTGCTTGTGTTTATGTTTTGGCTATTCTCTTTTGCTTCAAATCTTTACAAAACTATGATTTCCTAATTTTGTAACTCGAGTCATACTTGACTCAGCATGTCGATCTTTTGACTGACTTGTATGTATTTTATATTGTTATCTTGAGCCTTTTACCTTAATTCCTTGAGAGGTGTTTGTGACTGCATCGGTGTACGATCATTAGATTCTTTCTAATTGAGTTCATGTGTGTTGTTATAACAGCTAAAAAGTTCTATCCGTCGAGGCAAAGACTAACTCTTCCCGTGCCATTGGGATCAAGGGAGAGGCCTCTTGTCCTTAACTACAAGAAGAATCTCAAAGACTATTGTGATGCAAATGAAAACAGTTTAACTTTAGTGTTCAAGGACTTGGGTCCACAAGTGTCTTACCGAACACTTTTCTTCTTCGAGTACTTGGGTCCTTTGATCCTCTATCCCGTGTTCTACTACTTCCCGGTGTATAAGTTCTTTGGATATGAAGAGAAGCGTGTCATCCACCCTGTTCAAACATATGCTTTATATTACTGGTATTCCACTATTTCAAACAAATTATGGAAACATTCTTTGTCCACCGGTTCAGCCATGCGACATCTCCATTATCAAACGTCTTCAGAAATTGTGCTTATTACTGGTCCTTTGGTTCGTACATTGCTTACTACGTTAACCACCTGCTTTACACGCCTGTCTGTGACCTTCAGATGAAGATTGGCTTCGGGTTTGGAGTGGTTTGTCAACTTGCAAACTTCTATTGTCATATCATACTGAAGAACCTACGCAGTCCCGACGGCAGTGGAGGGTATCAAATTCCTCGTGGCTTTCTGTTTAACATCGTGACATGTGCGAATTACACAACAGAGATTTATCAATGGTTGGGTTTCAATATTGCTACTCAGACAGTTGCAGGCTATGTGTTTCTTGTGGTTGCTACTTCTATCATGACAAACTGGGCACTCGCAAAGCATCGTCGATTGAAGAAGGTATTTCCATGCAATGCCTTTCCTTTCCACCTTAATATGAAAGTAAATTAGATAAACACATGGACTATTATTTAGTTTGTCGAGCACGGATTCGGATTTCTTTGAGTAACATGTTAAGTTACTTCCTTGTGTTAATCGAATGCGTAGGCAAAGCTCTCTGCATATAAACTCCTATAAGTTCATATATGGTGGCAAATTAACTGTTTAGAAATGTTGCTATGGTTGGGGCTCATTGTTTAGTTTATGTTCTGGTTCATTATTCCGTCCGTCGGTTACCTTTTACTCCTCGTTGCTTGCAGCTATTTGACGGTAAGGATGGAAGGCCGGAGTACCCTCGAAGATGGGTCATTCTTCCCCCATTCCTGTAGATCGGATCAGAGAACATGCTACTTAGTCTTTTCGACGTCAAATTTACGATGCCGAAGCTGTGTTTCCGAGTCGAGTTTATTGAAGCTGATTTATACTATTAGTGTTGGTTGTTATTTTGATTGATGAATTTTGTTCTATTAATGTTTCAATGTCATAATGCAGCTGCCATTATCCTATATTTTTAAAAATATATATATATATATTTCAAAAATTGAGAAAAAAATAATCTTAATTTAAAAATTAATAAATTTAAAATTTTGATAATACAACCTATCATTAGGAATGCAATTTGATCTTATTTTTAATTTAAAATAAATTTTCAGTTTGGTCCTCCACTCTTTGGACTATTAGTGTTGTGTTAAATTGTTATGAGGATTTAGTTAAATTTAAATAAAATGATAGGATCAAATTGAGAAAGGTGTAAATATACGGGGACTAAATTATACATTATTCCAAAGCAATAAAACTAAAACCCTGAAAATCTACTTTATACTCTGCCTCTCGTCGGGGTCAAGCCATTGCTTCCTCGGAGGCCTCGGTTGTCTCGTCGGCATTCGGCTCTACCAAGGTAAGTTCCTTTTAAATTCTAGCTCAACCTTTCTTTGAAACACATGGTTGCTCTGTTGACACCGAATGGTTCTCATCTGAAAACAATTATCAACTATTAATTTGGTTTTCCAAAATTTTTACACCCTAATAAAGATTAGAACAAAAGGGAAGAACTTCAGTCGTTTTTGTTAATTCTCCTGAACCATTAACCGTTAGCCAGGGTTTCAAGTAGTGGCGGTTGTGACGGCACTGAGACGGATACATGATTTTATGTCAGAGTTTTGAAAATTAGAAATTTAGGGTTGCGAAATTATAAAATTTTCAGGTGTGAATTTAAATCATCCATAAACAAAATACATAAATTATGAGAATTAGAAATTGGGTGTGATAACCCTTACCACCCTCTCGGTCCATCCATGGCTAAAGGCTTCCATAGTGGTCTAATCTCTCTCATTTTTTTGGTTTTAATCATCTTTCCCTGCATTGTTGGTGATGATTCATTAAAGGGATCATCTCTCTATTTGTTTTCATCTTCTGCAGCAATAGTTGTAATTATAATGGACACTGAAGATTGGGGAAGTTGTTCAGACAATGAGGTCTATCATGAAGACAGAATTGAAGACGATGATGAAGAGGATTGCTACTCGTTTGGGCTCGTATCCAGGTTACAGTTTAGGTACTCTTTGTTTCATTGGCTATCTGCTTAGAATTGTTGTCCTTGCTTGCAACCATGCTATTTTGCTTTTGTTTTGTAGCAAATATCTTATGAAAGTAAAAGTTGGTATCTGTTTTCAGGAACGATATCTCAAAGGCTCAATGGATTGATGATCTAGCTATGGCTGAGGTTGTTGAAAAGAAGGGTAAGATGTGGGTGACTATGGGGATAGTTCGCAACGGCAAAACATATTGCTCCATTGAGGAAACTTTGTGAGTGAAACCCAACTTGACTTGGATTTTTGGTTGTTGAAAGTTTATGTTCTTTACTACTTTTTAAGCAATTATTTCTAGGTTTTTGGTTGAAATAGGGGCATTGCATGTTTTCGATGGAAATGACGTACACTTTTCTCTAAAAGAATTATATGAGAAACTTTCAGATGAAAAGGGTGGATGCAATTGGGAGCTTTTTGAGGCGTATAGGCACCTGAAATCTCTTGGTTATGTGGTTGGGCGCCATGGTATCCCTTGGTCTTTGAAGGCTCAAAAGATCAAGTCTGGAACCTGTTCACCCGAGAGCAGTCAAAACTGCAATGAATTGCTAGAAACGGAGCAAGAAAACAAGAACTCCATCATTGAGTTGTTCAATAATTTGCGGATTACAGAAGCCACTCCGGCTTTAAATGTTTATCTTCCAAACAGGAAGTTTAGAAAGTCTTCTCCAGGTGATCCAAGTTTTATTCTCTGCATGAGTAGGTAAGATCATATTTCTTAATCTCAGAGTTCAGAAACTCTTGTACCCTCATGAATATGGTGATTCACTGCATACCTTTCGTTCATGTTATTGAATATCAGTCTTTGTGTTGGATTCCCACGCAAGATAGTTTTTCCTTCTTGTTGAATGGTTAACGCTGCGAGTGTATTGGAGAAGAATGTACTGTTTCTTACACATCATAACTTTTTTGCGGAAGACCTGCAAAATCGTCGTGGTAAAGACAAACAATTTAAAGTCTGGATTCATTAGAAATAATACCATGTGAATTTCTCTTAATTTCTCTTTTCTTCCTATTGCTCTCAACTTGAGACTCTCCTGATCTTTTATAGACAACTGAATACAGAATCACCCCTTTCATGAATGTAATCAATATTGTTATCCTGATCAACTTTTTATCATCTTGTCATTTAATTCTTTTCTAGAATCTGCTGAAAAGAAAGCAGTTTATATAGAGCTTTTCTTCGACCGTTAATTATCACATGCTAGCTTTCTGGAATCTATGAGGCCTATTGATTTCTATTCAACACATAAATACACTGTTATGCTAAGTTGGACCCGGGTGTGAGTCAGATACGGGTATGGTTACACTGTGTATTGCATTGTTTGATTTGTGGACTTTGCCTTGCGTTCTTGAAATGAACATGTATGGATGGCTGTACTGAGAAAGCATGTATATATATGTGTGTAAGATTCGTTATCCGTGTATGTAGGAATTTCACTTTTTGCTTGATTTTTTTTCTCATACAGGGATAGTCCGCCATCTAGAGTACAAATCGAAGCTGTTGAAAGAAAGCACGGTGCCGTCCCTTTGAAATTTTGTCAAGTAGAAAACAGACGTGTCAGTTTCTTCTCCTTTGTGAAGGTCGAGCTGCCATTTTTACCTTGAAATATTTTGCTATCTTACAGAGAACAAACCAAAGAATTATCGGAGTTGCCAATCCTTGTGTATGAAGCTCCTAGATTGGGTATTTTCATCTTCCTTCAACAGATACACTCAGATCTCTAGGTTATGTACTATGTGAAGAATGTTTTGTTTGTGTGAACATTTCTCCCTGTCATAGTCTCTAACTGTTTAAAGATCATACAATATGAGGAATCACAAAATCCATACTTTTCGTAATAGACACTACTCCCAAATACGTATTGCAGGGGATGAATACATCGAGCAGCATGCAATTGTTGGCTGCATTCTTGTCAATAATTACCTCAAGGAATAGATGGAGTGTGCGAGTCTCGGAGCGCAGGCTATTAGCTTTGGGACAATCAGAAAGTGTCACTGGAACTACATGGTGCCTACGAGCAGTTCTCAAATGACCCTCGACACACCGTTCAGGTTCAAACCACTACAACGCTTCTCTTTCATTTGTTGTTGCTTGTTGAAAATCCGAAAAAATTGCAACATCAGGAGTTAATTTTCCACATACGATTTCTGTATCCGAGGGACATGAGGGTAAGTTCCAAAAGCATGTTCGGTATGCTCAATAAGTTTACCTTGGATCCCGAAATTTCGGACCGGTCAACGGATGCCTCCAGCAACAAAGTACAGACCATTTGCAGAGGGAAACTAGCTCGATATCGAAACACCACCTGCATGCATAAGCCAAGATGAGAAACACCTCATGATCATGAAAGTAAAAGCTCCATTTATTACTTACAAACCATGTTTTATGTTCCACCAGTTAAGATCAAATATTACCATACTTGAGCATAAACTTTTAGTAGGTAAAGATAGGGATTTGAATTGCAGTTACATTTTTGGCCGCGGTGTTTTATTACGATTATGGACAATAACAGATAAATTATTGTTGACAAGAAAATCTAGGCTGAAAGTGATTTTAGGTTGCTAAATGCAACAAAAATGTGATCCCTAAATCACGTATGGAGCTGACAATAGGGGTTCCAAAAGGAGATCATTAACTTCATGGTTCCGTCGACGGCACAGCAGGAATCAACGGCAAGTATTTCTTGGCCTGATTAAATATATCAGGACGTGGAATTTGGTAAAAAGAGTATGCATCCGGAGAAGAAAAGTATCAGCATCCCTGTCCATTTTCTATACATCATTATGCCCATAAACAAATCAAAATAGAAAACTCATCATATACAGAACGAAGTTGAACATGGTGTTAGAAAATTCAATTTAGCATTATTTCTTACACACAGACATTACGCTTTTTAAAATGGTTTTAGAATCATTTAATAGTGCTCAGCCATTTCCTTCTAATGTGGACTGAAATTTCAAATTTATTGCTATATAAATTTACAATTGACAGTACTCTCATTGCCCGTCTAGCTCAGTCGGTAGAGCGCAAGGTTCTTAACCTTGTGGTCGTGAGTTCGAGCCCCACGATGGGCGTTTTATAAATTTTGGCTTTTTTTTTATTACATGCTCTTAAGTTGACAAGCCTCGTTTTGAAGTAAATATTTGTTGTTAATGCATAGCTCTCAAACCTTTCACTTATAATACTAAAATGGATCTATAATTTAAGTTGAAATCAAACTGAATTTGATAAAAATTGAAGTAAATCAAATTGTTTTTTATTTTCTTGATATAATCATGGAGTAGTTTTGAAGGTTATATTTCAATCAACAAATTATCGTATGTTAAACATATCTCATGTTAACAAAATTGTTAAAAATAATTAATTGTTATGCAAACATTAAGGGTGTTTATGGTTAATTAACCGTATCGTTTAGCCTAAATAGTTGGTTAATCGTTATACTATTTATTAACTTGTAACATTATCGTTAAAAATGATTAGTCATTAATTTTTTAACGGTTAACCATTTATTAATAATTTTCTGACAATTTAATATGCAATATATTATAAAATTCATATATTCACTACTTTTTAGAATAATGAAACTATCTCTTTGATAAATTTTATATTAAAATTTTCGGAAAAAAAGCTTAAATAGAGATTATAATATAAAACTTTTATAGACAAATGATTTAATATCGATTAACCTATAGGTTGACCATTAACTATCGTTTTTAGTGGTTTGGTTAATTGAAGTCGAGATTATTTAATTTATAAAATATAACGGTTACACCGATAAACAGTTGCACACCACTAGTAAACATTGATGTGTATTATGCAACAATATGTTGTGACATAAACGATAATTCAAGGATAAAATTGAAATATTCAAAAATTTGAAAAATCAATTTAGAATAATGATCATAATATGAGTATAAAATTGGGACATTAAAAAGTTTGAGGATCAATTTAGATTGAGGGTTATAGTTTAGGGCTAAAATTAGTATGTACAAATGTTTGAGGACTAATTTAGAATGAGAATCATAATCTAGGGATGAAATTGTAATATTTAAAAGTTTAGAGATCAATTTAGAACGAGTATCATAATTTGAGGATATTTTTCAAATCATAATTTGAGGTCATAATTTAAGGAAATAGAACATTTAAAAAATCGATGATAATTTAAAATGAGGCCATAATTTAAAGATAAAATTAAAACGTTAAAAACTTTAGAAAGTAGTCCAAATTAAAATTATAATGTAAAGACATGTGATGCATTTAAATTTTTATAAAATAAGTAGAGTTCCATTAAACATTAATTTATTTATTTAATACGATAGATAGATTACTTATAACTTTTAAAACTCCAAATTAATTAAATTTAAATAATTGCACAATTAAAACTACTCGAACCTACAAGCCCATTATTTTAAAAGGGCTTACATGAAAATTGCAAGGTCCTTGTTTTGACTCTTTCTATAACCCATCATTGCATCCTGTTAATTCTAAATAAGGATGTTGATGGTAGATTAACTGTACCGTTTAACTTAAATTGTCAGTTAACTTTTATAACGGTTATTAAATTTTATTAATCGTAATCTAATTATTAAGAAACAGTTAACCGTAATGATTAACAGTTAAGATGCGGGTAACCAATAGTTTGATTATAAGTTAACCTATAACCTATTATATTTTTTTTCCGCATATTCCGAACCAATCACCGTCGAGTCTCATGCAAAATTTCACCATGAATATTTATTACCTGAAGCATTTCCAAGAGCCAAACTCTTACGACTTTAATGACATTGTTCAACTTACCAACGATAATCCTAGTAAGCTGAAAATATTTCGTTAAATTTTTGGTAATATTTTTAAAATATTCATCGAGCGATCAATAATTTAGCATTAATCAAACCAAAAAAGATTTTTTTAAAAAATATACTTCAAGCCCCTATACCCTTCATATAAATGGAATCTAGTCCTTGTACTTTTATTTCTAGGAATTTAATTCATCTACTTCTAAAATCTAAAAATTCGACTTCATTTATCATCGCCATTAAAATTCTTATATTAAGTTAACTAATGTGACATTTTACCATAAAAAAATTAACTTCTTAATAATGCAACAAAAATTATTTTTAATTTAATTTAAACATCAAAAATAAAAGAATTCCATTACTATATTGATTAACATTTTTAATTTAATTTTATACAGGTTATGACAATTACAAATATTGAAGAACTGGATAAGAAAAGATCAATTATGAGTAAAGATTTTGCTTTGATATAAATAATTCGTAAAATGATCAATTTAGTTTCTAAAAGTTCTTTGAACAGAGGAAGTAAATGTAACTATTGATTCATTAATAATATGTGACATCAATTTCGACTTTTTTTTAAAAAAATTTCCCGTTCCTTTCTAGTAATTAACAATTTTAATGGTTAGATTGATAACAAAATTTAATAATCTTTATAAAAATCAACCATCGGTTTAATTTAAATGGTATGATTGATTTACCACGAACATCCTATTAATAGAGATGAAACAATGATTAATTTTTAAAGGATAAATGTAAATCTCCTTTAAGGACTAATGTCAAAAATTAAAGCCATGATTCCTTTTTAACAGAGTGGTTATAGAAATAAGATTCGATTCGAAAAAAATAAATTTGAATTGATTCATAATTTAATAAATTTGACACAAGATAATTTCTAATCAAGTTAAAGATATAAAATGAGACTCAAATAGATTGAATTTTTGAAAGTGGATCAATTTCAAATTTTATAAATTTGAATATACCTATCGAAATATACATTAACCTATCGGCTAAGTAAAAAGGAAAAGCACGGAATTTAATTTGATCTTCGAATATGAAAGTGAAAATGATGTCATGTATTATTGATGAAACAATGGTTACATTTCCTTCGTCTGTTCGTACAAAAATTCATAAACTAGACTTTGGAACTAATTGTAATAATATTTATTTAAATAAACAATTAAAAATAAAAAAAATAATTTTTAATAAAAGAATTCAATTTATTTTCTAATACCTCTTAGGAACCAAATTGATCATTTTAGGCATTATTTGTAGCTGAGCAAAACCTTCAATCATAACTGATCTTTCTTTATCCAATTCTTCAATCATATTTGCACTTGCCATAACCTGTATAAACATTAAGTAAACAAGAATTAAATAATAAAATAAATAAATTTTTATTTCGTTGTTTAAATTAAATTAAAAATAATTTTTGTTACATGATTAAGAAGTTAATTTTCTGTACAACAAAATGTCACATTACTTAATTTAATATAATAATTTTAATTTGGATAACAATTGAACTTGAATATTTAGATTTTAAAAATGGATGAATTAAATTCCTAGAAATAAAAATACGAGGACTATATTCCATTAATATGAAGGGTATAGGGGATTGAAGCATATTTTAACATTTTTTTGTATGATTAATACTAAATTATTAATTTTTCGATGGACATTTTTAAAACATCACAAAAATTTAACCCAGATGTTTTCATCTTACTTGGATTTTCCTTGGTAAGCTGAGCAATGCCACTAAAATTGCAAGAGTTTGTCTCCTTTGAATGTTTCTGGTAATAAGCATTCATGGCGAATTTTGCATGGGATACAACAGTGGCCGGTTCGGAACAAACGCCACCGGGTTGAATGGGACCGCAGTCCACCCCTGGTTGACTGCAGGCCCAATCCAAGGCTTTCTGCAGAGCAACATCACTAACTCCAGGTTTCGGCACGCACCAAGATTCGGGCAATGTTTTACCATCAGGAGGGACATCTCTATTGGCTTCTACAATGACAACGGAGGAGAAGAGGTGGAAGACGACGACGATGGCAATTAGAAGGAAAGAATTTCTGCTTAATGACTCCATTGATAATAGTAATGCGATTCTTCTTTGATTTTGTTTTGTGCTTATAAATTGATCGTGTAACGTAGTGTATGATCAAAATTTTGACACTTAAAAACTTATGATAATTAATAGGATGCAACGGTGGATCATAGAAAAAGTCAAAACAAAGGCCTTGTAATTTTAATTTAAGCCCTTTGAAATTCATTTTTAACTTTATTTTGGTCTTATACAAGAGTGAGTATCGGTTGAATTAAGTTGATTTGAGTCGAGTTAATAATTAGTGATGTGGTATGATGATGATATATTTTGTTTTTGTCAGAGTTGATATATTTTTCTATCAAGATAATGAAGCAGGCGATTACAAAGGATGTGGTATGATGATGATATTGTGTATTGTATTTTTAAAATATAGAGGGAAAATACGGAGGCTTATTAGTGATTGGGATAAGACCAAGTTTGAAGTTGTATCCTAAATTGTTAATCCGTGTTGTGGGCAATTCGAGCACAACTTCTTAAATCACTCCGAATAGTCGTATGACGTCTCAATATCCTTTTGTCGAATACTCAAGATATTACACCTTAGTTTGTTCGCCTTTGCTGCAGCGAAGAACCTGTCATGCCATATAAGTCCACATATTAACAGAATTGGAAATCTTTAAGGTGTTTATGCGAATTTTAATGGTGGCCACCCTTTTTCGAGATAGATAAATTGGTTCAAAGGATTGGAAGTCTTCGTCTTGTTCATATTCCTAGACAAGCAAATGTGCTAGTGGATTGCCTTGCTAAAGATGGTTTATCTCATAGTTCTCTCCTTAAGTCATAGTGGTAGTCTAGGTTGAATCTTTTTCTCAATTTTATTCTTGTGTTTTGTTGGTGTTGCGATAGGTGTTTTCTTGACCTATTTATTATTTTGTAGCAGGCTTAGGGATCCTATTAAAATGTATACCGTATGACTACTAAAGGCGTTTATTCCTTGTATACTTTTCTTAAATTATATGTACTCTTTACCTCCACATAAACTTAGGGAGTTTTTAACGAGGCATACTCGAGTTTGATTAATAAATTTTACTTAGCAAAAAAAAAAAAAAGACAGGTGTATTGCGTAACTTTTTTCTTTTTATGTATTTATGTTCTTTTCAAAGTTATTATCGCGGTTTACCGATTGTTTTAGTTGACCTTTTCATTCATATATTTGTGAAAAATATAGTAAATTTCTTCTCCTAACAGAAGTAATTGCATCTTTATGCGGCTTTTTCTAATATACACATATCTTGTAGGGTCAAGAGACTCATCTCAAACTTGAAATTGATTCACTAACTATAAAAAAATTCAAGCTACTTGAGTCTAATTTTACAACTTGAACTTGATTTGAAATTAATTCGAGTTGAATTTATAAAATTGTGATTCGACTCAAATTATTTTTTCATTGAATCAAGTTTTATTTTCCTAATCACTCCGTTAAAAAGTGAACCATGACTTTAATTTTTGACATTGGTACGTAAACGGAGATATATATTTGTCCCTACAAAACTAATCATTATTTATACCTATTAATAGGATGTTTGTGGTCGATCAACCATATCATTTAACTTAAATGTATGATTAATTATTATAAAGATTGTTTAATTTTATTATAAGTCTGAGCATTAAAACGGTTAAAAGCTAGGAAAGAACGAGGAAGTGCAAAACAAAAGCGGAAATGATGTTACGTATTATTGATGAAACAATGGTTACATTTCCTTCGTCTGTTCATACAAAACTTCATAAACTAGCCTTTGGAACTAATTGTAACAATATTTATTTAAATAAACAATTAAAAACAAAAAATATTTTTTAATAAAAGAATTCAATTTATTTTTAATACCTTTTAGGAACCAAAATATCCTTTTTAGGCATTATTTATAGCTAAGCAAAACCTTCACTCATAGCTGGTCTTTCTTTATCCAATTCTTCAATCATATTTGCAGTTGCCCTGACCTGTACAAACATTAATTAAACAAGAATTAAACAATACAATAATTTACTTTTTTATTTCTTTGTTTAAATTAAAATAGAAATATTTTTTGTTATATGATTGTGAAGTTAATTTTCTGTACAGCAAAATGTCACATTACTTAATTTAATATAATAATTTTGATTTGGATAACAATTGAGTTTGAATATTTAGATTTTAAAAGTGGGTGAATTAAATTCCTAGAAATAAAAATACAAGGACTATATTCCATTAACATGAGGGGTATAGGGGATTGAAGCATATTTTAACATTTTTTTTGTATAATTAATACTAAATTATTGATTGTTCGATGGATATTTTAAAAACGTCACAAAAATTTAATCAAATGTTTTCATCTTACTTGGATTTTCCTTGGTAAGCTGAGCATTGCCACTAAAGTTGCAAGAGTTTGTCTCCTTTAAATGTTTCTGATAATAAGCATTCATGGCGAATTTTACATGGGACACAACGGTGGCCGGTTCGGAACAAACGCCACCGGGTTGAATGGGACCGCAGTCCACCTCTGGTCGACCGCAGGCCCAATCCAAAGCTTTCTACAAAGCAACATCACTAACTCCAGGTTTCGGCACGCACCAAGATTCGGGCAATGTTTTACCATCAGGAGGGACATCTCTATTGGCTTCTACAATGACAACGGAGGAGAAGAGGTGGAAGACGACGATGATGGCAATGAGAAGGAAAGAAATTCTGCTTAATGACTCCATTGGTAATAGTAATGCGATTCTTCTTTGATTTTGTTTTGTCCTTATAAGTTGATTGTCTAACGTAGTGTATGATTAAAATTTTGACACGTAAAAACTTATGATAATTAATAGGATGCAACGGTGGATCATAGAGAAAGTCAAAACAAAGGCCTTGTAATTTTAATTTAAGCCCTTTGAAATTCATTTTTAACTTTATTTTGGTCTTATACAAGAGTGAGTATCGATTGAATTGAGTTGATTTGAGTCGAGTTAATAATTTTAGCTTAGTCTAGACTAAAAGACCTATTTTTATAACACAAATTTTATTTGATTTTTTTTTCAAGGCAAATTTATTAATTTAAGTTATTTGTGCTATATTTTTCAAGTTCAAATGTAAATAATATAATGCTATGATATGTATTGGTTCTAATTTATACGATTTTCTATAATCATATAGGAAATACATATATATTTCTTCATAACTGAACATGTGAACTGTGATGCATTAGGATAAAATTGATAGACTCAACTCGAACCTAAAAAATAAAAGACTAATCACTATAAATTTGAATTATTCAAGTCTCATTTTATAATTTAAACCTTATTTAAATAATGAAAATGAATTGTTGAAATTAGGATGCGAGTTTTTGAAATATACATTAACCTATTGAAATGTATTAAAATTTGAATATAACTTTAAAAAAAAGGTTATAGAAAGAACATGTATATTTAATCAGTTGCTCAAGCAGTTCATCTCTCATTTTCTTTAGTTTATGAGTTTTAGACCCACTAGGAACAAACTCTTTGTTTCTCTAGAGTTTCTCCTTTCTCTTCCTTTTAAATAGGATTAGGATTAGAACTATGATTTATAAAAAAATGAGATAATAATTCACAGTAAAGTTTTAAAATTATAATTATATATTTTTCTCTCAGGTTTATATTTTCTAATAAAAATTAGAGAATGTGATGTAAAATAACCTTATATTTCAATAATAATTGCATATATAGATATGTTTTTATCTTTAAGTCTCGGGTGTATTGTGTAACTTATTTCATTTATTGTATTTATGTTGTTTTTAGAGTTATTTTCGAGGCTTGCCGATTGTATTAGTTGGCCTTTAATTCATATATGTATTTTTTTGAAAAATATAGTGATGCTTTTCTTATAATAGAAGTAATTGCTTTGCTATGAGGTTTTTTGATATACCTATATCTCGTAAAATTAACAGACTCAACTTAAACTATAAATTGATCTCTTAATTAAAAAAAATCAAATTATTTGAGTCTCATTTTATAACTTGAACTTGATTTGAAAATGTTTTGAGTCAAATTTATAAAATTGTGATTCGACTCTAAATGTTTTCTTTATAGAATCAAGTTTTACTTCCCTAATCAACCTGTTAAAAATGAACCCTGGCTTTAATTATAATTATTCACAGTAAAATTAGGAAATTATAATTAAATATTTTCCTATCATGTTTGTAATTTCTAAGAAGAATTAGAGATTGCGATGTAAAATAACATTATATTTAAAAATTAATTACACATAAATATATTTTTTTCTTTAAGTCTCAGGTGTTAGAAAGTATGTATTTAGTTCGACGGGATGAGAATCAGACCCTCATGAATATTGTTCTTGTACAGAAATATTAACAGTGTCTATACGATAGTAGGTGAGGAATGGATCATGAAGATTCTTACCTGGAATGTACGGAGACTGAGATCAGAGTAGAAAATCAAAGCAGTGAAGAGAAAGATTTTGTTTTTCTCAGAGTTGATATATTTTTCTAACAAGATAATGAAGCAGGCGATTACAAAGGATGTGGTATGATGATGGTATTGTGTATTGTATTGAAAATGTAGAGGGAAAATACGGGGCTTATAAGTGATTTGGATAAGACCAAGTTTGAAGTTGTATCCTCAATTGTTAATCTGTGTAGTGGGCAATTAGAGCACAACTTCTTGAATCATTCCCAATAGTCGTATAACGTCTCAATATCCTTTTGTCGGATACTCAAGATATTACACTTTAGTTCGTTCGCCTTTGCTGCAGCGAAGAACCTGTCAAGCCATATCAGTCCACATATTAATCAAATGCACGAATTTTAATTTGATCTTAGAATACTCCTTGAGGTTTTGTGCTTAAACAAACGATGTCGAACTCTTTATGGTGTTTATGCGGATTTTAATGGTGGACACTCTTTTTCGAGATAAATAAATTGGTCCAAAGGATTGAAAGTGTTCGTTTTGTTCATATTCCTAGACAAGCAAATGTGCGAGTGGATTGCCTGGGTAAAGATGGTTTATCTGGTAGTTCTCTCCTTTAAGTCATAGTGGTAGTCTAGGTTGAATCTTTTTCTCAATTTTATTCTTGTGTTTGATGGTGTTGTGGTAGGTGTTTTCTGAACCTATTTATTATGTTGTAGTAGGCTTAGGGATCCTATTAAGGAGTATACAGTAAGGCTACTAAAGACGTTTATTCCTTGTGTACTTTTCCTAGGTTATATGTACTATTTACCTCCACTTAAGCTTAGGGAGAGTTTTAACGAGGCATACTCGGGTTTGATTAATAAATTTTACTTAGCAAAAAAAAAAGACAAAAGTGTATTGTGTAACTTGTTTCTTTTTATGTATTTATGTTCTTTTCAGAGTTATTATCGCGGTTTACCGATTGTTTTAGTAGACCTTTTCATTCATATAAGTAATTGATTTGCAAAAAAATTAGTGAAGTTCTTCTCCTAAAAGAAGAAATTGCATCTTTATGCGGCTTTTTCTAATATAAACATATCTTGTAGGGTAAAGAGACTCATCTCAAACTTGAAATTGATACACTAACTATAAAAAAATTCAATCTACTTGAGTCTCATTTTATAACTTGAACTTAATTTGATATTATTTCGACTCGAATTTATAAAAATATTATTCGATTCAAATTGTTTTTTTTTTCATTGAATCAAGTTTAATTTCACTAATCACTATGTTAAAAAACGAACCATGGCTTTAATTTTAACATTGGTACGTAAAAAAAGATATATATTTGTCCCTACAAAACTAATCATTATTCATCCCTATTAATAGGATGTTTGTGATCGATCAACCATATCATTTAACTTAAACGTATGATTAATGATTATAAAGATTGTTGAAATTTATTATAAGCCAGAGCATTAAAAACGGTTAAACGCTAGGAAAGAAAGAGGAAGTGCAAAATAAAAGCGGAAATGATGTCACTTATTATTGATGAAACAATGGTTACGTTTGCTTCGCCTGTTCAAACAAAATTTCATAAACTAGCCTTTGGAACTAATTGTAACAATATTTATTTAAATAAGTAATTAAAAAATAAAAAAATTAATAAAAGAATTCAATTTATTTTCTTATACCTTTTAGGAACCAAATTGATCCTTTTAGGCATTATTTATAGCTAAGCAAAACCTTCACTCAAAACTGATCTTTCTTTATCCAATTCTTCAATCATATTTGCAGTTGCCATGACCTGTATAAACATTAAGTAAACAAGAATTAAACAATACACTAATTTAATTTTTCATAATTTAACTAAATGTTTTCATCTTACTTGGATTTTCTTTGGTAAGCTGACCAGCGCCACTAAAGTCGCAAGATTTTGGCTCCTTCGAATGTTTCTGGTAATAAGCATTCATGGCGAATTTTGCACGAGACGCGACGGTGTCTGGATCGGAACAAACGCCACCGGGTTGAATGGGACCGCAGTCCACCTCTGGTCGACCGCAGGCAAAATCCAAGGCTTTCTGCAATTCAGCATCGCTAACTCCAGGTTTTGGCACGCACCAAGATTCGGGCAATGTTTTACCGTCAGGAAGCACAGCTCTATTGGCTTCTACAAGGACAACAGAGGAGAAGAGGTGAAAGACGACGACGGTGGCAATGAGAAGGAAATAAATTCTGCTTAATGACTCCATTGGTAATAGTAATGTGATTCTTCTTTGATTTTGTTTTGAGCTTATAAGTTGATCATGTAACGTAGTGTATGATCCAAATTTTGACACGTAAAAAATTATGAGAATTAACAGGATGCATTGGTGGATCATAGAAAAAAGTCAATACAAGGGCCCCGTAATTTTCATGTAAGCCCTTTGAAATTAATTTTTAACTTTATTTTGGTCCTATACGGGAGTGAGTATTGGATCGAATTGAGGGGATTTGAGTCGAGTTAAGAAATTTTGGTTAGTCTAGACGAGAAATCTTATTTTTATAACTCAAATTTTATTTGATTTTTTCGAGGAAAATTTATTACTTTGATTTGATTTGATTTATTTGTTCTATTTTCATTTTGATACTAATTGGTTCTAATTTATACAATTTTCTTTAAACATATACAAAATACATACATATTCCTTCATAATTTAACATGCGAACTCTGATGTATTAGGCAAAATTGAGAGACTCAACTCGAACCTAGAAAATTATAGACTAGTCACTACAAATTTGAATTATTCAAGTCTCATTTTATAATGTCGAGGTGTATATCGTAAGTCAACTAAAGGCGTTTATTCCTTGTGTAGTCATCCATAGTTATATGTACTCTTTTTCTCCACTTAAGCTTAGGGAGATTTTAACGATGCATATGACACGGGTTTGATTAATAAATTACTTAACAAAAAAAAGATTCAGGTGTATTGTGTAGCTTGTTACTTTTTGTGTATTTATGTTCTTTTCAGAGATATTTTCCCGGTTTACCGATTGTTTCAGGAGGCATTTTCATTCATATAAGTAATTGATTTGCGAAAAATGATGGCGAAGTTGTTATCCTAATAGAAGTAATTTCATTTTATGCACCTTTTTCTAATATACACATATCTTGTGGAGTTAGGAGACTCAACTCAAACTTGAAATTGATTCACTAACTATCAAAAATTCAAGCTATTTGAGTCTCATTCTATTACTTGAATTTGATTTGAAATTAATTCGAGTCGAATTTATATAATTGTGATCCGACTCAAATTGTTTTTTTTATTGAATCGAGTTTTATTTCCCTAATCACTCTATTAAAAAATGAACTATGGCTTTAATTTTTAACATTGGTCCGTAAAATTAGATATACATTTGTCCCTTCAAAATTAATCACTATTTATTTACCTATTAATAGGAGGTTGATGGTTGATCAACCGTATCATTTAACTTATGATTAATTACTATAAAGATTATTGAATTTTGTTATAAATTTGATCATTAAAAACGGTTAAATACTAGGAACGAACGAGAAAGTGCAAAACAAAAGTGGAAATGATGTCACATATTATTGATGAAACAATGGTTACATTTCCTACGCCTGTTCATACAAAACTTCTTAAACTAACCTTTGGCGCTAAATGTAGCAATATTTATTTAAATAGATGATTAAAAAATTTAAAACAAATTATTAAAAGAATTTAATTTTTTTGCTAATAACATTTTGGAACTAAATTGGCCGTTTTAGGCATTATTTATAGCGAAGCAAAACCTTCAATCATAACTGATCCTTCTTTATCCAATTCTTCAATCATATTTGCAGTTGCCATAACCTGTATAAACATTAAATAAACAAGAATTAATCAATAAAGCAATTGAAATTTTCATTTCATTCTTTAAGTTTAAATAAAAATAATTTTTTATACATGATTAAGAAGTTAATTTTGTGTATACCAAAATGTCACATTACTTAATTTAATATAATTATTTTAATGGGGATAACAATTGAACTTGAGTTTTTAGTTTTTAAAAGTGGATCTATTAAATTTATAGAAATAAAAATACAAGGACTATATTCCTTTTATATGGTGGGTATAGAAGCTCGAAGCATATTTTAACATTTTTTTATTTTTCTTTGTTTGACTAATGCTAAATTATTGATTGTTCGATGGACATTTTAAAAATGTTACCTAAAATTTAACCAAATGTTTTCATCTTACTTGGATTTTCTTTGGTAAGCTGACCAGCGCCACTAAAGTCGCAAGATTTTGGCTCCTTCGAATGTTTCTGGTAATAAGCATTCATGGCGAATTTTGCACGAGACGCGACGGTGTCTGGATCGGAACAAACGCCACCGGGTTGAATGGGACCGCAATCCACCTCTGGTCGACCGCAGGCAAAATCCAAGGCTTTCTGCAATTCAGCATCGCCAACTCCAGGTTTTGGCACGCACCAAGATTCGGGCAATGTTTTACCGTCAGGAAGGACAGCTCTATTGGCTTCTACAAGGACAACGGAGGAGAAGAGGTGGAAGACGACGACGGTGGCAATGAGAAGGAAAGAAATTCTGCCTAATGACTCCATTGGTAATAGTAATGTGATTCTTCTTTGATTTTTTTTTGAGCTTATAAGTTGATCATGTAACGTAGTGTATGATCCAAATTTTGACACGTGAAAAATTATGAGAAGTAACAGGATGCATTGGTGGATCATAGAAAAAAGTCAATACAAGGGCCCCGTAATTTTCATGTAAGCCCTTTGAAATTAATTTTTAACTTTATTTTGGTCTTATACGGGAGTGAGTATTGGATCGAACCGAGGGGATTTGAGTCGAGTTAAGAAATTTTGGTTAGTCTAGACTAGAAATATTATTTTTATAACTCAAACTTTATTTGATTTTTTCGGGGCAAATTTATTAATTTGAGTTGATTTGATTTATTTGTCCTATTTTCATTTTTAATCGTACGTAATACAATGCTATGATACTAATTGGTTCTAATTTATACAATTTTCTTTAAACATATACAAAATACATACATATATCTTCATAATTTAACATGCGAACTTTGATGTATTAGGCAAAATTGAGAGACTCAACTCGAACCTAGAAAATTATAGACTAATCACTACAAATTTGAATTATTCAAGTCCCATTTTATAATATAAACTTTATTTAAAAAATCAAAACAAATTGATGAAATTAGGATGCGAGTTTGTTAAATATAAATTAACCTATCGAAATGTATTAAAGTTTGAATATAACTTTCGGGGAAAATAAAGTTTGAGAAAGAACAAGTATGTTTGATCAGTTGCAAAAACAGTTTATGAACTCTAGATCCACTAGCCTTTCTCTTCCTTCTAAATAAGATTAGGGTTAGAATTAAGATTTATAAAAAAAATTAAGATAATTGTTCACAGTAAAGTTTTGAAATTATAATTATAATTATATATTTTTCTCTCGGGTTTGTAATTTTAATAAGATTTAGAGAATATGATGTAAAAAACATTATATTTCAAAATTAATTGCATACATATATATTTTGTCTTTAAGTCTCCGGTGTGTTGTGTAACTTGTTTCGTTTAGTGTATTTATGTTCTTTTTAGAGTTATTTTCTGGTTTTACCGATTGTTTTAGTAGGCCTTTCATTCATATATGTAATTGATTTGCGAAAAATATAGTGATGTTTTTTCTTTTAATAGAAGTACTTGCATTGTTACGGGGGTTCCTAATATACATATATCTCGTTGAACTAAGATAGTCGACTTAAATTTAAAATTGATCTATTGATTTTTAAAAAATCTAGTTAATTGATTCTCATTTTATAACAATAACTTGATTTGACATTATTTGAAATCAAATTTATGAATTCTAATTTGACTCAAAATGTTTTTTTCATCAAATCAAGTTATAATTCCCTAATCGCTGTAAAATATTGACCACGGCTTTAATTATAATTATTCACAATAAAATTTTGAAATTATAATTAAATAGTTTTCTCTCATGTTTGTAATTTCTAAGAAGAATTAGAGATCGTGATATATAATAAGATTTTATTTAAAAATTAATTACATACAAATATTTTTTTATCAGTAAGTCTCAGGTGTAAGAAAGTAGGTATTCAGTACGAAGGGGATGGGAATCAGACCCTTGGGAATATTATCCTTTTAGAAAACTATTAGTTAGTGTCTAGATGATAGTGGCGAAGATATGTTTTTCTAATATGAGAGAATGAAGCAGATGATTACAAAGGTTGTGTTATGATGATATTGACTACAGTATTGCAAATGTGGATGGAAAGTAGGGAGGCTTATTAGGATTTGAGATAAAGACCAAGTTGAAGTTGTATCCTCAATTGTTAATTCGTGTTGTGGGCAATTTGCGCATAATATCTTGAATCACTCCTAACATTCGTATACCGATTCGATATCTTTTTTCAGGTATTCAAGATATCCACCTTAGTTATGGCTGATAGTTGTGCTAAGATCTTTAACCATGTTGGTTATGCAGATCTTTAACCATGTTAGTTATGGTTGATAGTTGTGCTAAGATAGAATCTGCAGAATCAGAGTTCAATTGTCATATCTTGCCTATTTATGCCTCTTCGGGTGATTGGATGTTGATAGTCATTCTTTGTCAACCTATCTAAAATTTCTAAACTCTCATGGAGTGGACGGTCTAAGAGGGTGCCATTGACGGAAGCATCAAGCATCATCCTCGTAGGGGTGTTAATTGCATTGTAGAAGATGGATACTTGGGTCCACTTAGGCAGACCATGTTGTGTGTTTCAATAGTTCTCTTCTCACTTGGTCGTCTTTGTGATGTAGTTTCCTGTCTAAGAAAGAAAGCTATCAAACACATAAGTTTTATGCCAAATAATAGATAAATTCATAAAATTAGTGTTTGGATGCTAAAGTATAAAAAATAACCGAAATATCCATTATCGCTTTTAAATATGTCTTTACTAGCAATAAACGAGTGGAAAAATAATATAAAAATGAAGACTTTTGAGTACTCATCAACACTAAAGCAATTGAATTTTTCATTTCATTCTTTAAATTAAATTAAAAACAATTTTTGATACATGATTAAGAATGAGAAACTCTATCAACCTTTAGTTCTACAATGGGTAAGGAAGTTTACTCGTCCTTTTATTTCAGTTGTAGCATCTACACTGCTGAGCTTCTCCTTTAATAAGTTATCCAAGTTATTCTTGCTTACCTCAAGAACAAGAACAAGCTCTTCAGCAAGAAATGATTGAATAATGTCTCGAGAAGACAAATCCAGCACAATACCATAATTTTCAACAAATGCCGTCTCCAATGCGCAAACTAGTAAACCACCATCACTGATATCTTGACCTGCAGAGATCAATCCATCTCCAAGAAGAACATGCCTCCCATCAAAAACTCTTTTAAGATAAGACACATCATCAAGATCATGACAGTCATTCCCCATTTGATCTAAAACCTGGGCCAAAGCTTGATCCATCTAAATGTCTCTTTCCCTTTGCCAAATCAATATGAAGCAAACTACCATCATCTCTTAGCTTCAAATCTGGGGTAACCATTTTTGTTATGTCAGGACAAATGACATAGACGCTAATTACAAGATTTTCTGGAGCCTTAGCAACCTCATCACCTGCATGGGCAACCATTGAAAGACTATCCTTACCACCATCAATAGCTATTTTGAGTTCAATCATTGTTTCAGAAAGAGCAATAGCAGCATCATACATGGTTGTTGCTTTCCCCTCGAGCTTTGCAGCATACATCAATTCTCACTCGCTTTAACAATTAACATCAGACAAAGAAGTAACCTTAGCCCAAACAAGATTTGTGAGGGCTTCACCAACGGCCAGTCTAGCCATCGCTTTTGGATCAAGCAGTCCCTTGATAGGTTGCTCACCAATAGCACATGCACCCCCATTTAAGTTGATGAAACTTTGAGCAATGACTGCAACATCAGCAAGAGGTAACCGTAAGGGACCAACTGTTTGTTGTTGTGCTACAAGATCAGTTACACATCTATCAACCTTAGTTGTCAAGAACCGTTTGGAGCATACAGATGGACATGGAAGCTTTAATACCTTTTTCAATGAATCTATAATTATGATTCTAGGAGCAACATCAAGCGGCTCTTGTGTATAAGTCACTCGTTTGAATTCAAAAGATTTTTGAGGCAAGTCAAGAAGGATGACAAGAACATCAGATTTTTTTAATTTTTAGAGAAATGGATGTTTTTTAGAAAGATGACGAAAATATAAAGTTTTAAAATTTTAAGGATTAAATTAGAGATAAAATAAAAATAAAATAATTATTTAAGTAATTTATCCCTTTTTATTGTGCTAAATCATATTCCTGTTAACATTTAACGGCTTTTAACGTCAGAGTGACCATAAGTTTACAGCCCGAAGAGGTACGTGATTGTATTGATTGATTTTCAAAATCGGTGACTAACTTTGTACTGAGGGCAAACAAACGTGACCTCCGCGGTAATTAACTCTTATTAAAAAACGAGTTATTTAAGTTTTATGTTATAACTTGAATTTGATTTGAAATTATTTTAAGTTAAATTTATAAAATTATGATTCGACTCGAATTGTTTTTTTTAATCAAATCAAGTTTTAGTTCCCTAATCACTCTGTTAAAAAATAATTGTGGCATTAATTTTTAACATTGTTCAATAAAAGGACATTTACTTTTATTCCTTCAAATTAATCAATTTTTCATCATACTAATTGAGTGTTCGTAGTTGATTAATCGTATCATTTAACCTAAACGGATGGTTAACCATTATAATGATTATTAAATTTTATTATCAATCTAATCATTAAAAATGGTTAGTTACTAACAGTTAATTGTTAGTAACAGTTAATCGATTCGGTTACATGTGAACCTAACAATATTACGACTCTCGTTCTAGATTGATTTCCAAACTTTTAAATATTTAATTTCATCTCAAATTGTTACTCATTTTAAATTGATGTCCAAACTTTTGAATATTCTAATATCTTCCTCAAATTACCAATATATGCTAATCTTATCCCATGCTAAAAAATTGTTAAAATTTGTGATTGTCATGTAAATATCGATGCGTAATACGTTATAATATGATATGATATAAACGATATAATTTGATGATGAAATTGAGACATAGACATTCAAATGTTTGAGGATCAATTTAAAATAATAGTAATAGTTTGAGAATAAAACTGAAATATTTAAAAGTTTAGAGATCAATTTAAAATTTGATCCATAATTTGAAGATAAAATTAAAACGCTCGAAAGATTAAGAACCAGTTTTAAATGAATATCATAACTCAAAAACGTCTAGTGCAATTAACTTTAAATTGTTTGAAATCTAATTTTGGAACATTTTGAAAGGTCAAAAGCTTATGGTGAATTATTGGCTGAAGCCTTGATTTCTCATTGTTCCCCATATGTCAAAATCTTACTCAAACTATTGTCCATGGTTGAATCATCTCATCTATATATACATTAGTCATTAACTATAACACAAATAAAATTGCAACCATGAAGTCCCTCACCACCATTTTTCTTAATCCTCAACTCCTTGTCCTCCTCCTCCTCACCACCACCTTCTTCCACCTCTTTTCCACCACCACCGCCATCGGCGTTAACTATGGCATGATTGCAGATAACCTCCGTCCGCCGGTGGATGTTGCCAATTTCATCATAACAAAAACTATTTTCGACAGCGTAAAAATTTTTGACACCAACCCTACTGTTCTTCAAGCCTTTGCCAACACCGGTATCTCGATGACAGTCACGGTCCCGAATGGCGAGATCCCTAATTTGATCAACGGAGATGTGGCGGCGGCATGGGTGAACACCAATATTAGACCTTTCCATCCACAAACAAAGAGGGCTCTTACGGATGCATTGCGTGCTGCTGGGCCTCAGTTTCAAGATATCAAGGTATGATACAAGTAATTAGTAGGTAGTATTTAATTATAATAAACTTAGAAAGTTAATTTATATAATAATCAATAAAAATAATTGTATATCATAAATCGAAAGATATTGCGAGTTTAAACACCTTTCGGTGTAAAAGTTTTAGAATGTACATGCCCCTAAATGATGAAATTGTAACTTTAAGCATTTTCAAAATTCGAATTTATAAAATTAATTTATAAAATTTTATTTTTGTCTCTAAATATAGAATTTCAATTTAGTCGAATCAAATATTATATTATACTGTTATAAATTAAAGCAATGATAAAAGGTGTTATATTATTTTTTTTTCTATAAGAAGTGTTATTATTTGATACATTGTCGATGTTAAAAATTTTCACGAATATATTTATTTTTATATTAAAATATAAAATATAAAGCTTAACTTTAAAATTATAAGGGTATACTACAACAAATTAATGTCACTTAATTATGAGTATAGTTACATTTAGATCACTTAATTATTAAAAGTTATATTTGGGTCACTCATTTATGGGTAAGATTATATTTGGGTCACCCAATTATTAAAGGTTACATTTAGATCACTCAATTATAAGTAAGGTTACATTTGGATCACCCTTCATATTTGAAAAAGTGCATCAATTTGATTGCTTTTCTTCTAAATCACTTTTATAACCTTGTTGACATTAGAGTACTTCATTTAAAATCATTAATTAATCTAATACACGAATTGATAAACTTTTTTTCAAATATGAAGAGTGACCCAAATGTAACTTTACCTATAATTGAGTGATATGAATTTAACCGTTAATAATTGGGTGACCGAAATATAACTTTACCCATAAATGATTGATCCAAATGTAACTTTTAATAATTAGGTGACTCAAATGTAACATTATCCATAATTAAGTGATCTCTATTTTAGTTTACCCAACTTATAAAATACTAAATTCTAACCCTAAACATGGATTCAAACATGAGGAGACAAATTGCTTAACTTTAAAATGAGTAGGGTCTTGGTAATTAAATTATAAATTAAAAGAGTTAAGATTTTATTCTTTTAATTTTAAAATTAAAGGACTAAAAAGTAATTAAACTAAAAAATTAGGTGGTTAAAAATTAGTTTCATTAATATACACTCAAGGACGGAGCTATTAAGCTCTTGGGAGAGACTGTTGTCCGCGACCGAGAAAATTTTGTTTTAGCCTTTGGTCTTTTATATTTTTCGAAAAAATAATATAATTATGAATTTTTCACAAACACCTTTTAAAATTTATGTTTTGCCCCCACTTCTAAATCTCGGCTCTGTCCTATACGCAGTCATCTATAACTACGTATAAAATATGTATGAAAATGTCCAAAAATTCCAATGATTCATCTTGTTCTTCTTGTAACCATGGTTTTGATTTGCATCGTCTTATGTACCAGGTTACAACAGCACATGCCCTAAACATGTTCCAAGGTGTAACAGTTCCAAGTTTGGCCCGGTTCAGGATCGACCTTGCAACAACCTTCTTTGAACCGTTGCTCCTCTACCTCCGAGAAACCAAATCACCACTTATGATCAACCCTTACCCCTACTTCGAACTGAACGTCATGGCAAACAACGTGGACTTCGCCGTTTTCAGGAAAACCCTCGGCGTTTTCGATGGCAACAGTAACAAAATGTACAGCAATGCATTTGATGTTCTCTTGGACAAGACATACTCGGCCATGTTGGCTGTCGGTTTCGGGGATGTCGACATTGTCATCGGCGAGACCGGTTGGCCTTCGTTGGGTGATCCAGGGAACCTTGCTGCTACAATTGACAATGCGGCTTCTTACAACGGGCATTTGATTAGGAAAATTGTTTCCGGCATCGGGACGCCGCTGATGCCGAACCGGACGTTCGATGCTTCCGTTTTTGCATTGTTTAATGAGAATCAGAAGCCAGGTCCAATTGCTGAGAAGAACTGGGGATTGTTTCAACCGGATTTCACACCTGTTTATGTTTCTGGTGCTTTGCGCGATGGACCGATCCCTAATCTTAGCAATCCTGATTTCATCGTCTTACCCCCTCTTCCAGTCCCCGGCGATGGCGATGGCCCTCAACACCCCCGTGACCTATGAAGCACGGGACGCCTCCCTTGAGGCCGTTCCCGTCCTCATACATCCCTGAGACGGGACGATTAGGAGACGTCTCAGGGATGGTCCAATTTTATCAGGGACGGTTAAATTTTAAAGCTTAAAAAATAAAGTTTAAGTTATAGAATAGAAATTAAATGTCTCAAAATTTTTAATAATTAGTTTATCCATTTTCATATTCTAGTTAAGTTTGTCATCTCTGTACGATATATTATGCATATCATATATGAAAATATTAAAAATATATATGTATATCATATTTGCATATAAAAAGTCATTAAAATTAGAATCAATATGTGTATCATTTTACCCTAATTAAATTTATACAAAAACTCGAAAATTCGACTCGAACTTTATAAACTTGATTCGAAAATATTTTAAATAATGTTTAAATCATAAAATATGACTTAAAAAATAATTTTAAATTTTCATTTAATTTAGTCATTTAATTTTAGTAATCTTTTAATCTAAATGTTAGAAAATAATTTAAAAAATATTAGAAATCTAAATTATTAAAATTATAATATATTAAAATTACTGTTATTATATTATAATTTTATTATAAATTTTAATGATTATATATATATATATATATAATATTATATTTGACGTCCTTTTTGTTATCGTATCCTATAACTTTAAAAATTATCGTTTTTCGTCCCCGCATTAAATAATTTTAAATTTTTGTTTAATTTAATCACCAAAATCAAAAAATACTCAACAAATAATATGCCAGCAAAGGTTCAACGTATGATTAGTAAAGTTCCTTAGGAATTTGTTCTATACTTGATTGAAAAAATAGTTTTCAAGCTAAATTGGTATTGAAATTAATAATATTTATTTTATGAAAATATATTGATTATACCATAAATATAAAGAATATTTTATAAAATAAATTAAAATATTAATTAAAATATATTAATTTTATTTAAAAAATATTTATAAATATTGTTATAAAACAAAATGATTAATAGAGAAGTGTAAAAATATGCTAATTATAATCTAAATACTTAATAAAATATTAAATCTGAAAAATCCACCTTGAAAAATTAATAGGGACTATTAAGGAAATAAATGAAATAAAAGGTAATATTTCATATCAACCAATTAACAATCAGTGGACCCAAATGTAAAACCGTAGAATCCTTGGGTGAATAAACAAAATCTCAAATAATCAATGCTAACCATTTTTAGATTCAATTGGTCAATTATTTTCTGCCATTACATTAATTTTTTTTCTCTTAAACAATGTGCAGATATCATAAATAACTGACCATTAACATTTTAACAATCTAGCGGTAATGATTTTAAAAGACTCGAATTCAAATAATTTATTATTTAATAATAAAATTAAAACCGGCGTCGGATTTTACCAAATTCGGCTCGTTGGCAACTATTAATAAAATTTACTTACCATATACAAAACATATTTTTTTGGTAATTATTTTTAAATAATATTAATAATAATTTCAAGTTTTTTCTTCAGTGCCCTTTATGTATTATTGAATTTCGATTTAAGTCCAATATTTTAAATATTTTCTATTAAGTCCATCAAAATATTTTAAATATTTGTGAATTAGGCATGTGGGTTAATATCGCGGTGAAATTATCATGAAACAATCAATATTAATTATACGTTTTTATTTTCTCGATACTTAAGTCAGAAACCTAAAACTTATAAAGATATACGAATAAAGGACACGTAAATGTACATTCATTCAACGTGCGAAATTTTTTTATGTACTCGAGCATAAGTTTCCGTTTTTAAAATAATAGATTAACACTAAACAAATTTGTAAAAAGTAGTTTAAATATAAAAAATTAAACATATAATTAGAATAGTACACTAAAATTATTGTAACACAATTAATACTAATAGAAAGATTTCTTAATTCTCCGATACTTAAGTTAGAAACCGAAAATTATGAACACGTGCAAATAGAAGTCTCATGTAACGTATACGTTCATGTTACGTACGTAATTTTATCCATGCACGTTGAACGTATAATTTTTCATCTTCGAAATAATAGCATGCTCAATAGATTAGCCCTACTCGATAGATTTTCTTAATGGAATTGTTGAAATAATAGCTCAAATTAAACAACATGTAGGACTAAACTGAAAGAAAAGTAAAATTGAGAGTCAAAACTGCAAAATATACAAACCTTCTAATGCCTATTTATAGTGCAGCAAGCAGAACGGTATACGCATTATCGTTAGCATTTTCAATAGAGTGAAGGTGATGGCGAGTACTAGGGAGCAGCCGGCTAGCTTGACTAAGGCAAGGAGACTGTCTCCTCCGCCCGGTTTCGGCAAGCACCAGGCTAGCTCCAGTCAGGGGAGAAGAATTTCTCCTCCACCTGGTTTTGAGCAGCACCAAGCTAGCTCGAGTAGGCAGAGGAGTGTGTCTCCTCCTCCGCCCGGTTATGGGAAGCAGTGGTCACCGGAAACGTTGGCCACTCTACAGAAGATTAGAGAAAAACAACATCAAGGGAAGGATCGAAAGAAACCGGGCGGTTCGGAACGATATTTCGACAACAAAGAGCTTTGCTACAGTTGGTTGCTACAAGGATGGGTAGCTGAGGAGCGAATCGTCCCATCAGGAAGGCTTTATAGGGTAAAATCCTTGATAATACACATACATCTATACATATATTTTATGAAATTTATATATCAATATGAAATCAATGATGATTACAGTATTATTATGATACAACTGGTCGTCAGTACCGCACCAAATATGAAGTATTGTATACATGGGAAAGAATGGGCCTAATTTGCCTTGATCTTTGATTAGACTCATACCAAAGGTGACACTAAATAACATATTTTTTAATTTTTTATTTTTGATTATTTTTATTTATGTGCTTTATTAATTAATTTATGGGGTAATTTTTTTTTTCAGGGATGGTTGATTTTCCGAAAATAAAATGAAGAATTTAAAAGAAAATTGAGCATCCATATGGGATCACCAAGATGACTCTCTTGTTTAATTGCTGAAGTTGTATTTCGATATGTGTATGTGAAGTTATGAAAATGAAATTATATTTTCTGTTTTAGCCTTAGACATGTCTTTATTATACTCGATGTTTTATGGTTTTGTTGTGGTTGTTTATTTGGACATTAATAATTAGTCATAAAAATCAAACTGATGATCGAACTAATTAGACTATCATATAAATAACAATTGTATTACTTTAACATAAATTTTACTTGATTGAATCGAACTCATGTAAGAGAAAAAGTACACAGTTGGAGTCGAGGCACAGTAAGAAAGATAGTCTCGTATTTTAAATATAATATACAAATAATATACAAATTTAAAATTTAATGATAATATTATTAAGAAAGATAGTCTCGTATTTTAAATATAGATCGTAAGACAAATACGTATAATAAAAGAAGTCAAGGTTTCAACTAGGTTGAATTGTACCTTCCAAATATATTTGATTGACCTTGTTTTTAAGGTACCTTTAAAAGAATAAAATCGTATTGAATTCGATTTTAGAGTAATTTTTAAGTTGGGTTCGGAAGGACAAAAATCCGATTCCGATTCGTGCCCATCTTTAATTGCACTATAAAATTTTTTTACAAAATCCATCGTTTCAACTTAATTTGAGTTTTATTTATAATGTCAAAATTCGAACTTCCCACACTGCTCCTGCTAAATCAAACAGTGAGATTGATCAAATAGTCATTATTGAATAGCATAGACAAGAACAATAGAGGAACTTAAAACTGACACTATTTTATATATAATCAAACCATATGTTAAAGAGAAATCTTACACGAATTACATAGGAAAAAGAAAGAACGAAACATTCTAAGAACAAACTTCCCTAAACCCTAAAAATAACAGACCAGGGGGAAACAAATAAGAATATATGAAATGTAATTGACTTTCCGAGTTGTCCGGACCAAACGATTCCGAAGCTGTTCTCATAAAACGATACAGTTACTTACCGACACGGAGATTATCGACTAGATGCGTATGCGTAGCTCCGCAACTCGAGATAAGGAATGAAGATGTCTGAACTTACTAGCCTTCATCCCAGAGGTCCGCACTTATTCACTATCAAGAAAAAGAATAGGTAAAAGAACAAAAGCGGCGATACAACTCATCTCTCGGGAAAAGGGAAAAAAAATGAATTCCAATCTTGCAAATCCAGAATCGGTACATGTCAGAGAGCCCTGAATGAAGAGCGTCTCGCCCTGTCATGCTTCGATCTTCGGGTATTATCGATGTTCATGGGTTTCAATAGTCGTTCTGTTTCTAATTCGGACTGAAGCGAAGGCTGCAGCCTCCTTAAATGCCCTTTGCACTGTTTATGGCCAGGAGAAACATTGCTTCCAATGATGTCGTGTTCAAGAGGAGCAATCTGTCGCTGGTAGGGAGATTGCCACTTTGCTTGTAAATAAGCAAGAGATCTCCATGGAGGGAACGGCATTGAGTTTTGCTTGAGGGACGACCTAGCGGCTTCAACCATAAGCTGAAGCAATTGTTTCAACCGAGACAATGAACCAACGTAGACAACTGGTAGTGAATTCAGTATTTGATCGTAAGAATCAACTGCTCTAGCTATCTCAAAATGGCTTTGGAAGTCGATATCAATAATCAAACGCTCAGAATTCCCGTTGTTGTAATTGACCACGTCAATATACTCATGATCACCTGCATATATATGTCACAAGCCGGGTTTGTTAAAATTACTATAGTCTTACCGATTTACATATAACTCAAAACCCGGGAAGATACCATGAAAGTTGCACAAAACGTCACTATATTTTTACAGCTAGCAAAAAGATTATCATGAACAATACATTTTAGACTAATTGAACAGAATTTCGAAATTCATTTTCATCGTGAATGGTAAAGATTAGCTTTCTGATACAGGTAACAAAGACAGGGTGAGGCAGAACAATAGATTTTCCAAAACAAAGTCTCATGCAAGCGCACAACATTTGCAGGACGTCTTGAAAGAACAAGCTCAATAAGAGTCCTATATTCTACGCTCTAGGCAACAACAAGCTTGAGTATTAAATGATCCAGAAACAAAACTATATATGTATGCATGTATCTATATTGTATATGTATATGTATATGTATAATTTAGGATTCAGAAGCTACTGTTGTACCTCCAGGAACTTTGCCAGTATGCTTCCACCTCGATACACACAGAGCAGCATCATAGCCAGAAAGCCTCAACAGCTTTACGAGACAATATCTGATGCAGCTGGCATTACATGGACCCGACTTCACGAAGTGTAGGTCTGTCTCACCCATAGATAATATAAGCGAATGAACCACAGACAGCAAGTCCAAATCATACTGACTGACCGAGTGCTTATGGAACTGCAACACAAAGGAACCAAACAAAAGAGAATTAGATGGCAACAAGATTCAGTAAACGCTTTCGGAGCACAAATAAGAGAGGTCAAAAATACAAAGAAACACCAAATTCCCACACTCATAGATTCAAAAACAAATACTCTGAAGTCTGAACCATATCAAAATGTCAAAAAAAACATCTTCGATAAATTTCGAAAAGAAAAAGAACAGATTTACACATTTACAGAGCAATCATAAGGGAAATCAAATATTTCGGATTCAGTAACATGAGCTCGGATGTCCATATCAAATACCATTCAAAATTTATGCTGATGAAGAAAGGGTCTATCTGAATTATGAACAATAACCATATATATAGGAATTTATAATGAATTCACATACTCTTCAATCTCCAAACAGATATAAACAAGAACAATTTTCATGGAAAATAAAAATTTATAAAGCTTCATATTTCAAGCTCAATATTATATTGTGGCTTTATCTTAAACCAAAATAATGCTAATAAACAATCTTAAAATGAGAAAAAATAGAGCTTCAATCCTTAATTCAACTAGTTCTTTCACATATAAATCATATATATAAATGAAAAATCTGAATTAATTTAAATTTTAACCTCCAGAAACAGAAACAAATAAGCTCAAAGGGAAAATGGTTAAATACTAACGGAGATTTTATCAGCGAGGTGGATAAGATCGGAGAAACCGGACTCGCTATCGCTGCTACACCAAGAATCGGCGCCGGCGCTACCACCGTTGTTTTCCAGGAAATCACTAACCATCAAAGCCAAATCGTGTTCGCTTTCGTTGCTAAACCCCCACAACCTATTGTTATTCGAATTGATATCATTGTTTCGATGGTCCCCTGCGGATATCCATAACTCACACTCCGTCATCGTTCACCAACAAACCTCCACCGTCGCCTTCACCGCCGTCCGATCACAATTTTCCCCGTTCCCTCTTTACAATTTCAACACCAACCACCAAAAGACCCGGGAGAGGGCGTTTCACGTGATTTTGACTGGAAATCAGGGGCAATTTTTCGGGGGTTAAGGCAGAGAAAATGAGAAAGAGAAAGGGAAGGGGAAATTGCAAACGAAAATCGACGGAGACGAAGAGCTTTTTTATTTTTAATGGCGGAGATGTGAAATGACGGAAATGGGCTTCAGATTGTTTTATTATTACATACGTGAAGTTAGTTGTTTTTTCACTGTAAATATTACTTTGGATAAGGTTTGTTTTATTATAGTAATATTTTTTATATTATTTGATGATAATATAGATAAAATTATTATGAATAAAAATAGAATTTATATATAATCAATTTTAAATTTAATTATTTTAAGTTTCATTTTTAAATATAATCATATGGTTTAATTAAATTAAACTTATATTAATTTAAATTTTATTCGTATTATTTCAATATTCAACTCCATCTAAATAATATCTTAAATTGTAATAAAATAAATTAATATATAATTAGTTTTATATTTTATGAACCCAGTCAAAATTAATGTTTTGAATATTAGACTGCTAATAATTGAAAAATACAAACCATTGAATTGGTCAAACTAATCCTTCTATAATATAATATTAAACAAATAAAATAATGAATGTTTATTATATGTACTGAATTATTCACGTACGTTCAAACTTAAAGATATTTTATAATTTAGAAATGATTGATATTAAGATTAGATATTTATATCCAATATATTTTCTGCTTTGATATTTAAACTCTAAATTATATATTAAAACACAAGAAATATTATTTTTAGATTATTAATTTAGTAAGATAAAATATTAAATTTTTTATAAATATTAAATCGAGTTTTATTAAAATATCATGTCGAGTTATAGTTTTTATTATGTCAGGTCAGATCAGGAGAAAATATATTAAGGCTGAGTCGAGTTGGGATCGGAGCAGCAAAAAACCAACCCAACTCATTATCATCTTTATTTTGAATATTAATATCGTGAATAAAACAAACATGATTAAAAATATCATTCCCATAACGTGTATCTATAATATTCGATCCAAATTAATTAAAAATTTAAATTTTAATGTTACGAATGAAACAAACATAATTAAAAAATAATCTTTCATAATAAACTTTATATTAATTTATTTAAATTAACCGTTTAATAGATTAAATGCGAGTTTTACTTTCAGTCCCACTTGTTTATTCGTTGACCAACCTTCACGTCCAAGTTCAAAGTCAATTTTAAAGTTGTACATAAAAAAGACAAGTTGAAGTTATTTTTGTTTCGTATTGAGATTATTTTCTTGTTTCTTTTGAGTTGAATCTTAATTATTTTATATTTAATACAATTTATAAAAATAATAATTTAATTTAAGTAATATAATGAGATTTTTTAATTGATTAAATAGATAAAATAATGATAGATTTATAAATATTTATTATTTTTTTATTATTATTTTCTTCCGGCTGCTTTCACATGTGTGTAAGCCTACCTGCAACCAATGTTCTCCATCCAAAGGAATCTAATCATTGCATATATAGGAAACCTTCAAAACGGGAATTAAATAATTCCATTTATAGAAAAAGAAAACTGTACCCTTATTATTTTTTAATTTTTCAAATGAAGATTCACTTGAAAAAAAATTATGACGTGAAAAAATTGATAAAATAGACAGTTTTTATTGGTTGATCTCTTCGGTAAAATTATATCATAAATTAGTCTCACCACGTCATTTATGGGACCAACCAATAAAAATTGTCCACCTCGTTATTTTTTAAAGATTCACTTGGAAAAAAATTATGACATAGAAAAATTAATAAAGTGGACAGTTTTTATTAGTTGGTCTCATGAACAGGTGGTGGGACTGACCCATGATATAATTTCTCCTCATAAGGGAGGACAGGGCGAATCTATATTATACTAATTTTTTATTTTTTTTAAATATTCAGATTTTTTTAAATGTTAAAAAATTTAAAATTTTGGGCAAATGTGAAAGCTGCTTTACTACTAATCTCATCTTCAAATATGAAAAATTAAATTTAAGATAAAATTTTAAATCTTAATATTTTAAATGAAATTTAAATCGAGTTTTACTTATCCTAATACATACCCTAGTCCCTATAGGAATCTCATACAACATTGGTAACCATCTTAAGTTCAACATACGAGTCATATGCGCTTTCGAGGAACAAAGAACCATCAGAGTTATAGGTAAACATCTCAACAAGACAAACCAGAACGACATACCAGTTAGTGCTACGAAACAGAACAGAGCATCAAGTGTATCGTATCAATCTTCATCTTCCTCAAAATCAGAATCCTCAGTACCAGTCTTCTCATCAGTCTCTGAATCGCTAACAACATAAGTTGTCTTCGTCCTGTTAGCCCTTTGAGGTCTGGCTCTAGGTTCAACAACAACGGCAACTTCTTCATCATCTTCATCAGTATCGATTTCCGCCATGGAAGACAGTGAAGAAGAGTTTGCCTTGCCTAAGACCGAACCACTCTTCTTGTTGAACGGTGAGGCCCTCATTTTCCGTACTTTCTTCTCTGGTGATATCCCAGAACTTTCTGCCAATGATGCAGGCTTCAGCATTTGAGTTAAAAGCTTTTGTTGTTGCTGCTGCTTGCCTGCTGGGCCTCTCTTCCTGGCTGCAGCAGCTGGTGGCTTACCGGCTTTGGAATTGGCAGCTGGTTTACGTCCACCTTTCTTGGCCGGTGCTGCGACTTCCACGTCTTCATCGCGGATGCTGATATCACCTATGCTTTCAGAAATCTCTGTGAGAGATATGGCAGGGTTCTTCTTAGCAGCAGGTGCCCTTTTGCTAGGTTCTTGGGCCACATCAGTTTCCATATCTGTGACAGTATGATGATTATCACAAGCTCGAATTCATCACTCACAGAGTCGAATATCAAAGTTTAGGATAAAACATACCAGCAGAATGATCAGGAGAAGAATCGATGTTGTGCTTGGCTAGACGCTCCCTTAGATCCGGAATATCAAAGTCGTCGTCTTCGTCGCTGGCATCCTGCTAATGAACATGGGAGTAACGAATCATCATCGACTGAAAGACCAGGCATGATGAAGAGAGTATAATATATATGAAAATAACAACCAGACCTTCTTAGCCTTCTTTGCACCACCCCGGCTTTTGGGTTTCACAACAGCAGCAGGAACATTTTCTGGTTCAATCAAGGGGAAGAAATCATTATCAATTTCCAAATCTCCATGTCAGAGTTAGGGTATAGAAATTAGGATCACAAGCAAACCTGTTTCCATTGAACTGGGTGAATTATCTGAGGCTTCTGTAACAGCTTGGTCTTTCTTAGCTGGCTTCCTTGTGACTTTAGATGCTTGTCTCCCAGCCTTCTTGCCAGCTCCATTCTTTGCTCTGTCTTGAGCGTGCTGTTCTTCCGCATCCTGATCGGCTTTATCTTGCTCCTGGTCAAACAAAACAGAAAATATATCATGGAACACAGATATATGACATGTAATCAATGTAAGAGAAAAGTAATTCAGGATTCATACATCAAGTTGTTTCTCAAGTTCATCAAGGTCTTTCAGCCATAAAGTCTGTGGGGTTGATGTCCTCCAATATTCAACCTCGTGCTCAACTTTGTCTTTATCTGAAATAAGCTCCCGGACCTTCTCCAGGGTCAAAGTACCGATTGCCATCGACAACAGATAGTCATAATCACTCTCCATAATTGCTGCAGAGCTAATCTCAGAGATTTCCTCAGGTTCCTCTCCGTCAATATCGCCAGCTACAGCTATTTCCACCACTTTCTTCTTCTTTGGGAAAGGAGTAAAACCTTTCTCCTTCAGCTCAAGGAAGAGATCAGCTCTCTTCCTATTGTTCACAATGATGTGCCCCTTTACAACATCTAGAATAAACCTAACTTTGTTATCCATTTTCAACAACTCCAGTTCAAGAGTGTCCAATACATGTTTCTGCAGCAAAAGATAGGTTTTTTTAATCGATTTATCTATTCAAATATTTCAATAAGCTCAAAACAAACTGAAATGGCCTTACCCTGCGTTTCACGTAATAATCGAGCCTCAAGTGAAAAAATTCCTCAAGGACTGTATTTCAAAAAAATTAAAGTCAGTTTTGCAACACCTTAAACATTATTATTGCTAATAAACATATAGGGAATGGTTTAGCACATACTTTCCTCCGGGGTGTCGTATTTCTTAATCACCCCTCTCGAATCAAACAGGTGCATGTTACTTGTGCTAACTGTTGTTGTTAGCTTAAACTTCTTCAACAACCCATCTTGCTTGGCCAACATCATGTTCTCCTCGGTCATGATAATCTCAAAGTCGACAGTTTTATCATCACTGAATTGTTTAAATTCCTGCAAGCCAATTACAACTTCATGAGAATGAAGTTATGAAGATAAATAAGTAAATAGAAATTGTCATTTGAATGTAGATCTACCTTGATGAATGAATCATTTGAGGTTATGATAGATTCCAAAAATTCCTTATAATCTTGAGTCCATCTACGGATTGGAAGTTCCTTTATTTTAAGCGTGGTCTCATTAACCTCCTCTATTGTTCCAGTTATGGTGTAGGTGACACCAGATTCCTTCGATGCAGTTTGCTCAATAGTCCCTTTATAACCTCTGTACCATGGATGCATGGGCTTCATTTGTTCATCATTCAGCAAGCGTCTCACGTTCGCCACAATGTCTCTCGGATTGTAGTTTGGAATGAAAGAACTCCACCCTGTCCCAATTCCTTCACTTCCATTGACAAGTACCATCGGTATGATAGGTACATACCTAAAAATTCAGAAAAGATGCATTAATTTTGTGCAATGCACTTCCAGCCAAAAGTATTAGTGACTTTGACATTGAACTTACCAGAAAGGCTCGATGGATTGACCATCTTCATTCAAATAGTCAAGCAGGCCATCGTCTTCCTTGGGGAATAAATATCGTGTAATTGGAGAGAGACTAGTAAATATGTACCTAGCACTTGCAGCATCTTTGCCACCCTGTGACAAGTGAAAGCAGCAGAATTTGTACATGTGGCAAAAAGATTACTCAAGATATTGAAGTGATATCCTAAGAACCGAGACTAACATCAACTAACCTGGTTACGGGTACCAAATTGACCATTTGGACGAAGAACATTTATATTGTTGCTGCCCACAAAATCTTGAGCCATTCCAACAATGGTACTCATAAGACTCTGCTCCCCATGATGGTAAGCTGAATGCTCCGAAACATAACCTGAAAATTGAGAGACTTTTGCCTCTTTTACAAAATTCCTCTTAAAGGCACAGAAAAGGATCTTCCTCTGGCCAGGCTTCAGGCCATCAACCATAGAAGGAATTGATCTTTGAAGATCAGCAATGGAAAACAGAATAAGCTCCTTATTAATGAAGTCGCTATAATTGATGAGCTTCTCATTGTGATCAAGGTGTGTGCCAGGCTGCAAAACATAAAAGCAAGAAAATTCCATCAAAAGGCTCAAAATTTAGATTTTCTAGAATAAATGCACATTCAAAATTAACATTAGCTGAAAAAAATTAAGACCTCAAACTGTCGCAGCCAATTCTTCCTTGCTTCTATCTTCTTCTTACTAAATGCAAGCTCAATCGAATCCCCATCCTGATCACCATCCCATACAAATTCTTTCTTGTGCTTATCAATTTCTTTAAAGTAATCTTTCCCTTCAGCTGCTGTGCTTGTTCCCAACCCCTGCAACAAATTGATCATGTTAAAAATAAAGGCTACAAAAGCAGAAACCAGTAGACAGGAAATCAATCCTGCTTAAGCCACAAACCTTATAGTACTTAATGGTCCATCCCTTTGTATTGCCACCCAAACTTTCCTTCCAAGATTGGTACTCAGGCATGGAATAGAATGGTAACTCTTCCTTCTTTTTGTTGACCATGCGAGAAGCCTGCGCAAAAATCAAAAGCATAAATAACAAGAAAGTTTGTTTTTAGACATTCAACGAGCAAATTCTAGCCAGTATTACCTTCACAATAGGAGTTATAAACTCAACCATGAATGATTTTACTTTTAATAGTGATGGCCAAAAGGAATGAATAAAATTGATCAGCAAACCCTTAATATGAGAGCCATCGTGATCCTGTGACAAAAGCAAGGTGATCAGTCACTACTCACTAGCATGGAGAAAAGCAAAGACAGCAAAAAAGAAGCAAATTTCATGAGAAAACAGCTTCAACAGGCACTAAACCTGATCGGTCATTATCATCAAATGCCCGTATCTCAAGGATTTGACATCTGTATACTCTTTGTTCTGCTGGAGTCCAAGAATCCGCTTCAGATTTTGTATTTCAGCATTTTCCATTAACTGCTTATGGCTGGCTTCCCTTACATTGAGAAGCTTACCTCTCAAGGGGTAGACACCATAGTGGTTTCGGCCTACAACAGAGAGGCCGGCCAACTGCAAAAAGTAAACATTGTTAGTGACAAAATGATTCACATAGTTACATTGCATCATAACAGAGAATTTATAAATTCAGAACACACACCGCAAGGGATTTTGCTGAATCCCCTTCAGTCAAAATCAATGTGCACTTTTCAGAATTCCTACCTCCAGCATCATTAGCATCATCAAGCTTGGGGATCCCGCGAATACTTCCTGACTTGGTTCCATCGGTCTTCTTAAGGTCTTTGTTATGCTTGAATTCCGCCCACTGGAGCAAACTATCAACAATTCCAGACTTTGTAACTGCAAAGCATTTCACCAATCAAGAACCATATTAGTTAGCAATTTACACCTTATAAAATCCTAAATACAAGCAAGTTATTTTAACTAACCTTTCTTCAAAAAATCTTCTGAAAGTTCACATTTAGAACCAAAACTGCTCTGACGAAGTGTCAAAGTTTCCTTGGTTTGAGAATCAAAAGCAGGGTTGTCAATAAGAGCATTGACAAAAACCCACAGATGGTTTTTCACATTATGTGCTTTGATGTTAGCATTCTTGTTCTTCTTATTTATGGCATTCATCACATAATTTGATATCTGATTGGTAACATAGTCGACATGGGTTCCACCCTTGATCGTAGCTATGCTATTAACAAAGCTGACCTGTAAGTACAGCAAAAATAATGATATAACAAATATAAACAACGTTTAAAAATATAATCTAAAACAGTTAAAAGATTGAAAAATACCTGCTGAAACTGTCCATCACTGATACTCACACAAACTTCCCATCTAGGATTAACCTTCTCTGGAATCCTGGAAAAACAAACATCTTTGAACGAGGGAGGAACCTTCAATTGACATATGCAACAAACAGGCAATGAAATCAATAATGCATACCTTGGGAGAGGTTCGGTCCTATTTTTTGAGGCAGCACTAAGGTAAAGGTTGACATAATCTAGAAATGATTTCACTGCAATGCGCTTCCCGTTCAACTCAACCTTCACTGTCTTGCCGAGACAGCCAGCTAAATCAAACACCCTCTTCCTCATCAATGCAACCACATCTTCCTCCAAGTGAGTCATGTTAAATTTGGCTAAGTCAGGCTTAAAAGTAACCTTTGTCCAATTATCACCCTCCTTGCATTTCGTTATGACAGGCTCAGCTTTGTTTCCCATGTTGTTTGTAAATACCTACAAAACGAGCCAACAGTTTGAAAAGAAATTAATTTCTCGTCATGAAGTAATACCCACTTAACCAGTTGAACAGCATCAAGTTAATCCAATCGCAAATCTTAATGTTAGAATTCTAAACCACATCCTTATTAGAACAAAGCCACACTCATTTTTGCTTGACAAGGCAGTAACCCAGAAAAAATGTTTGATCATAAACAAACCATAGTTCATAATCTTGAAAATAATCAAATAAAGTAAACAAGAAAGAAGATTCAAACCAATAATAAATTATTAAAAACAACATCCTTACGCTCAGTTTCCCTATTTTTTTACTTCCCGAACCAGTTGCCCAGGGAGAAATCTGAAATAAAGGAGGAGAAAACAATACCTGTTTATACTTCTTTTGCCGCTTTCCATCAGCAGTCTCAATAGTAAACTCTGTAGAAAATATATTCGTAAGCTTCGCACCATAACCATTTCTCCCACCTGTCGTCTTCTTAACAGTATCGTCGTAATTACTGCTAGTCAACAAATGGCCAAAGATCAACTCCGGAACATAAACCTTTTCCTCCTGGTGTATCTCGACCGGAACCCCAGCTCCGTTGTTGTAAACGGAGATCAAGTTCTGCTCCGCATCGATCACTACTTTAACGGAATCCATAGACGGATCCCGCTGCTTGTTGTCGGCAGCATTCACTAAGATCTCGTCGAAGATCTTGTAAAGTCCCGGCACGTATTTGATCTCGCGATGGGTCATTTCATCGTTCTCATAAACCCATAGCTTTTGTGCGTGTTGCTCAATCGAGCCGATGTAGGTATCCGGCCGGAGAAGGATGTGCTCCAATTGGCTCTTCTTTTGGTAGGTTTCTTCTATGGTTTTCGATGCGTTGATGTTTGCGGTGTTTCCGCTTTGCAGCGGAAGCTTTGAATCGGCAACCATGGCGGATTGGGGGAAAACGCTAGGGTTTCTGGCTGTTAGAAATGTTGATCGGACGGAGAGAAACGTTAGTTCTGTAGTTAATTAAGTGAATAGCCGTAGTACTTTTTAGTTTGAAATTCAAAAAATGGGCGGGATTTTTGAAAATTGATAACGGGAACAACAAAATTCTCATCGTTACGAATCTGAACGAGTGGATGATCCAACGGTTGTGCTTTGTTCTGTATCTTTTGTGTTCTAAAGGGAATTTTTTATAGAAAATTCTAAAGGAAATTACTAGAAGTTGCGGTTTTTTTATTAAAAATAAGTGGTAATTAAGTAATAAATTATATTAATATATTATTTAAAATACTTTTAAATTAATTAAATATTTAATATTTTAAATTATTTTTTATAATTTTTATTATTAATTTTTATTATTTAACATGTTTCATTTTTTTAAAATTTTATAAAACTGACGTTTTGTATATATAAAAAACTTGTACGTACCCATGTCAAAGACGTGCTCGTATCTAAATTCATGCTAAAGTTTATGTATATAGTTGTCTCTTAACGATACTCGTAAATTATTTAGATTCGGTTTGATTAAAATTTAGTTAAAATTTAATTTAAGTAGTTTGATCCGAGGTATATTTTTGTTTTTGAATTTGTTTAGGTGAATAAAATTTTATTTATATTTAAAAAATAAAAAGAGTTTGATCCGAGTTTGAGTTTAGCTTGAGATCTTAACAAGTTGAACTGAGTTAATTTAAATTCGGCTCGAAAAACTCGTAAATATTGTTGGAATAATTATATATATTAAAAGTAATTTTTTTAGTAAAATAATAACTTATTTTTGGAGTTATTTTATTTTTCAACATTAAATTTTATTTTGGTGTTAGTTATGAAATAGTTTTTTAACGAGAGATCATTTTTATTTAAAAAATATAATAGCCTGACAAGCTACGACCTCGGGGTAAAAATCTTCTACTTCTTTATCATGCTTCCATATATAATTCCAACTGAAAAATTCTACAAAATTGAATTTTAAAACATAACCTTTATTTTCTATATCTTAAACCTTGAACTTTAACCTAAAAATATAACTTATCCATAATTTCTTAAAACATAACCACAAACCCTAACCTTAAATCCTAAACTCTAAACCTTAAACCTTTTAATCATAAATGAAGGCACGAGAAAAAGACAAACAATTTATAACTCAGCTTTAAACCTTATATTATTATTTTTAATCAAATTCGAGTTTAAAATTTCAAACTCATTATATTTTATATAATTATTTTTAAATTAAATCAAACTCAACTAAACTCAAACTCGGCTCAAATCGTTATTCATAGTTATCATCCCTAGACCGGCTCCTACGATGCCCTTAAGCGGTGACATCCAATAGCCAATAGGTGCAGCCTGCAGGGTTGAAATCTTAATATTTGCAGTCCCCTCTCCTATTCCCTAACCACGATCTTATTTGTGCAAAAGCCTCTCGTCCTGATAACAAAATACAAGTAGCACTGCCATCCTAATTTTTTTATTATAAATAAATCGTGATTAGATATAATAATAATTTTAATTTTTAAATTTATATATTTTATAAATTTAATTTAGTTTAATAAATTTAATTTTTTATATTTAAAATTTCAGACACAAAATACATATTTTTATCATTTATCATGAGCTTTATTATTATTTATCAAAAGATACAATAATTATAGAGTCATTATTATTTTATTACTAAATATCTGAAAATTTAATGCAACAGAATCATTATAAAACCAATGTAACCTATTAAGAAACACAATTATTTTACTAATAATATTTTTATTTTTATTTTTTAAAATTAAAATTATTTTTATAACAAGAGATAAAATTTTATTGATCAATTAATTTGTGTTCATAACAATAGCATCAACATTGTCATGTAATAAGGTTAAAAACCCCACCAAGAGAAAAAGAAAATAAATATGTATCATAACTATCTTAAAAAAATAGTTTAATTATTTTTATCTATAATCATATTTGCTTCACGAAAAATATGAATAAATTTAAATCTTCATGGATATTTTGAGAAAGGCGACTACGTGTTGAAAGAACGTAGAGCATAAACTTATTAATACTAGATTATTTAATAGTTTAATTGCTTGTAAACTATCAGATTCTACTATGATGAAATCAACTTTTAAATTAATGGTACGTTTAAATCCTTCGTAGATGGCCCAAAGATCAACTTCTAAAATTGAACACTTATCAACAAAACTTGAAAAATTTAATAATCCAACCTCCGGTAGCATCTCGAATAACTCCTCCACAAGAGGCTACTTCATCCGTTATTTTTTACATCATCTATATTTACCTTCAACGGTCGTTCCTCAAATTGAATCTACACAAACTCGTTTTTCTTGAGAACAATTTTGGTTAGAACTTCATGGCATCTCACGAACTAAAATCCGTTATGAATCGTGAAGCAATCTCAAACTGCACCTCAAAAAAGGTCAGGGTTTAAGATTTTAGTTTAGAGGTTTTGGTTAGAGTTTAGGAAACTAGGGGTAGGGTGTAATTTTTTTGAGTATAGGTTTTAGAGTTGATTTAAAAAATAAAGGTCGTTAAAAATTTAATGATGGTAACATATGATAATATATTTTAAATGATACGACATCTATGCTATCAAACACATACACGTGGAAATATAATTTTTATTCTAATATAAGATATAAAACAATTAAAATTCAAATAACATATTAAAAATTAATTAAATCAAAAACAAAAATTCTCAAACCTAACTACAATAGAATCAAAATTTTATTTTAAAAAAAATATAAACATAGTCTGAAAAAGAAGAATTTTGTAAAGATTGTTATCGATAAATCAAAGGTAAGAGATTTTGATACTAATCAATTGTGTTTTTTTAGTTTAGAATTTAAATTTTTTAGTATTTCATCTAAATCAAAAGTTTAGGATTTTGAGTTATTGTTTAAGATTTAAATTAAAGAGTAGTAAATTGAGGTTTTAGATTTTGAGTTTTAATTAAATCTAAAAAATTCAAAATTATAAAAATATAGAGTAATAAATTTATTTAAATTTTAATAGCCCAAATATTTTAGATTTAATTAAGTTTTAATATTTTATTTGAATTTTAATTATTTTATATTAGAATAAAATTATATTTTATATATATGTATTTAATATGTTAGATATTATATCATTTAAAATATATTATCATATATTTACTATATCTCATTAGCATTAATTTTTTAACGGTGTGATCATGATAATTAAAAAAAAAGATTTTGTCAAAACACTTAGATTAAGAGCTAATTTTATTTTAAATAAAAAATAATTACTAAAATGATAAAAATTATAAACATTAAAGATTAAATTTACGTATATGCCTTTATTTTTAATTAAATTTTAATTAATGAACAAATTATAACTTTAAAACTAACCGTTTGTCATTGGCTTCATAATTGATCTGAGCTGTCTTTTATGGTAAGAAGCTATAAAGAGAAGAATTCTATTCAAAAGAATATCCAGAGAAGAATTGTTATACGCGTAAAGCAAAGAGAGCAGAGAAACGGAAGAAGAGGGATTCTTGTTCTTGCGTTGAGGAAAACAAGTGGTGAGTTCACTTCACATTCTTCATGTTTTTCTTTCGTTTGATTGCTTATAATTCGATTCGTTATGTTTATTTGCATTTCCCTAATTCCTTTCTTCTCTTTATAATCTTGGGAGAGTTTATTTTGTTTTTAGGGTTTTTCTGAGAAATGGAAGATTCAGAGAAGAGGAGGAAACGTGAGAGGAGGGATAGGGATAGAGAACGCCGTCGGTATGAGAGAGAGAAGAGCAGCGGTTCCGATAGGGAGAAGGAGAGGGACAAGGAAAAGTACAGGGAACGGCGTCATTCTCAGAGGGAGAAGAGCAGTGATTCCGATAGAGAGGAGAGGGGAAAAGAAAAGTACAGGGAACGGCGTCGTTCTGAGAGGGAGAAGAGCAGCGATTACGATAGAGAGGAGAGGGGAAAAGAAAAGTACAGGGAACGGCGTCGTTCTGAGAGGGAGAAGAGCAGCGATTACGATAGAGAGGAGAGGGGAAAAGAAAAGCATAGGGAACGACGTCGTTCTGAGAGGGAGAAGAGCAGTGATTCCGATAGGGAGATGGAGAGGGACAAGGAAAAGCATAGGGAACGGCCTCATTCTCAGAGGGAGAAGAGCAGTGATTCCGATAGAGAGAAGGAGAGGGAAAAGGAAAAACATCGAGAAAGAGGGAGGGAAAGGAAAGATAGAGAACGGGAGAAAGAAAAGGAGAGGGAAAGAGCTAGGGAGAAGGAAAGGGAAAAGCGTGAAAGGGAAAGAGAGAAGAGAGAAAGGGAAAAAGAAAGAGAAAAGAAATTGAGGGAACGGGAGAAGCGGAGGGAATATGACAGTGATGATAGTAAGGAGGAGCGGCATAGGAAGCGTCGAAGAGGACGGGATGATGATGGTGCCGGTAATGATGATTATGAGGAAAGAGAGAGCAAATCCAATAGAGGAGAGAGTTCAAGAATGGTAAGAGTTGAGGAGGAAGAAGAGTTGGAGAAGAAAGGGAAGAAGAGTAAGGAAGAGGAGATGGAAGACGAGCAGCGTAAGTTGGACGAGGAGATGGAGAAAAGGAGGAGGAGGGTTCAAGAATGGCAAGAGTTAAGGAGGAAGAAGGAAGAGGCAGAGAATGAAAAACGTGGTGAAGGGAATGTTGTGGAGGAGGGGGAGCCTAAGGTCGGTAAAGCTTGGACTCTTGAAGGGGAATCAGATGACGATGAAGCTGGATCTCCAATGAAATCGGAAATGGATATGGATGTTGACAATAACGAGAATTCTAAGCCTGACAACAAGGAAATTGGTGATACAATGATTGAAGGTGGGAATTCTGAGAATGGAAAAGAAGTGGTTTTTGACCAAAATGGGGGTAATGGGACTGCTGAGGATGAAGACGAAATTGATCCCTTAGATGCATTCATGAATTCAATGGTGTTACCTGAAGTTGAGAAGCTAAGTAATGTTGTTGTTGATCCTCTTCCTAGTGATAACAATGAAGAGTTTAAGAATGATAAAAAAGATGTCTTGAGTAACGTTGGAAAGCAGCAGCCAAAGAAAGGTCCGAACAAGGCACTTGGGAGAATCATTCCTGGGGAAGATTCAGATTCAGATTATGGGGATATTGAGATTGATGAAGAAAATTTAGAAGATGAAGATGATGATGAGTTCATGAAAAGGGTAAAGAAGACAAAAGCTGAAAAACTTTCAATTGTTGACCACTCAAAGATTGATTATAAACCATTCAGGAAAAATTTCTATATTGAAGTTAAGGAGATCTCTAGAATGACACCGGAGGAAGTGGCTGCTTACAGGAAGGAATTGGAACTGAAGTTACATGGAAAGGATGTGCCGAAACCAATCAAAACCTGGCATCAAACTGGCCTCACAAGTAAAATATTAGAGACAATAAGAAAGCATAATTTTGAGAAGCCAATGCCAATTCAAGCTCAGGCATTGCCCACAATTATGAGTGGTCGAGACTGCATTGGCATAGCAAAAACCGGCTCTGGTAAAACCCTTGCTTTTGTGCTACCTATGTTGAGGCATATTAAAGATCAGCCACCTGTAGTAGCCGGAGATGGACCTATTGGACTCATTATGGCACCTACAAGGGAGCTTGTCCAGCAGATTCATAGTGACATAAAGAAGTTTACCAAGGCAATGGGAATCAGATGTGTTCCTGTCTATGGAGGTTCTGGTGTGGCCCAGCAGATTAGTGAATTAAAGCGGGGAACAGAGATTGTTGTATGTACTCCAGGTAGGATGATTGATATACTTTGTACTAGTGGAGGGAAAATTAGCAATCTGCGTAGAGTGACGTACTTGGTTATGGATGAAGCTGACAGGATGTTTGATATGGGTTTTGAACCTCAAATTACTCGAATTGTTCAAAATATTAGGCCTGATCGCCAAACTGTTCTATTTTCGGCCACTTTCCCTCGCCAGGTTGAGATTTTGGCCCGTAAAGTGTTGAATAAACCTGTTGAAATACAGGTCGGTGGGAGAAGTGTTGTGAACAAGGACATAACTCAGTTGGTGGAGATGAGGCCAGAAAGTGAAAGGTTCCTAAGATTGTTGGAACTTCTAGGTGAATGGTATGAGAAGGGGAAAATTCTTATTTTTGTCCACTCACAAGAAAAGTGTGATGCTTTGTTTAGGGATTTGCTAAAACATGGTTACCCTTGCCTGTCACTTCATGGGGCCAAGGATCAGACTGATCGGGAATCCACCATTTCTGATTTTAAGAGCAATGTCTGCAATTTGTTGATTGCAACTAGTGTTGCAGCTAGGGGTTTAGATGTAAAGGAGCTCGAATTGGTGATTAATTTTGATGTTCCAAATCATTACGAGGATTATGTTCATCGTGTTGGTAGGACTGGTAGAGCTGGGCGGAAAGGTTGTGCTATAACATTTATCTCCGAGGATGATGCAAGATATGCACCAGATCTTGTAAAAGCTTTAGAACTCTCTGAGCAAGTTGTTCCTGATGACCTGAAAGCACTTGCAGATGGCTTTATGGCTAAAGTAAATCAGGGACTTGAGCAGGCCCATGGAACAGGTTATGGTGGAAGTGGCTTTAAATTCAATGAAGAGGAGGATGAAAAAAGAAAAGCAGCGAAGAAAGCACAAGCAAAGGAATATGGGTTTGAGGAAGACAAATCAGATTCAGAAGATGAAGATGAAGGGGTGCGGAAGGCAGGTGGTGACATATCACAACAGGCAGCACTTGCTCAGATAGCTGCCATGGCTGCTGCCTCCAAAGCTAGTACTGGTTTGATGCAGAATCCTCTATCATCTGCTCAACTGCTTCCAAATGCTGTATTGCCTATATCTCTTCCTGGTGTACTAGGTGTTTCAATGCCCAGTACTGCAGCAGTTGTTGCTGGTAGTGTGTTACCTGGTCTTCCAAATGAAGAGGCTGCTCGAAAAGCTGCACTGCAAGCCGCTCTCAATTTACAGCATAACCTAGCTAAGATTCAAGCTGATGTTATGCCTGAACATTATGAAGCCGAGTTGGAAATTAATGAATTTCCGCAAAATGCTAGATGGAAGGTTACCCACAAGGAAACTTTGGGCCCAATATCAGAATGGACTGGAGCTGCCATTACTACAAGGGGCCAGTATTTTCCACCTGGTCGGATCCCAGGACCAGGAGAACGGAAGCTTTACTTGTTCATTGAGGGTCCTACTGAGGTATCTGTTAAGAGAGCTAAGGCAGAACTGAAACGGGTCCTGGAAGACATCTCACACCAGTCCTTACAACTTCCTGGTGGGACTCAACCTGGCAGATACCAAGTTCTGTAGATGTAAGAAGTCATCCAACTTATTATAGATTAAATTGCTACCTTAGCTTGCTTCTCTGTAAATCTGCATTGTTGCCCGTGTTCAATTTTTCTCTGTTGAATGGTTTTGCCAGTTGCTTTACACTTGTAGTGAAGGTGGTCAGATAGGATTAAAGTATAGAACCTAACAAAAAGAAATCTGTAGTTCTGATATTATAGTCAAATAGGATTGAAGTACGGAACCTAACTTATTTATTATAGACAAGCTGAATTGGTCCTGACTTTATCTTTGGTACAACAAATGATTTAGTAAACTACACGCTCAACTCTTGCATGGATTGTTGGATTTGTAGTTGGACTCATCTCTCAGACCCGTAAGTTGATCTTCCTGATGGCGTTCCTCTTCGAGTGACTCAAGACGCATCCTATATGGGGTATGCAACTAATCAATATTTGTTAACTAAAAATGGCTATAATTCTAGTGCTATTGCTTGAAAGGGGAAAAATTAATGATGGGTTGAGGGTGGTCTGGTAATTAGTTAGTGACATATTTGAACGAGGCAAAGTAATTTGGTAGATACTTGATTAATGATACTGGTGGCCATGGCGATGTAATTTGGTGCTAAATACAGTCATTTAGTGAAAGTGAATGCATTGGGATATGAAATGAAACAATGTGATGTGCATCGTATAAGTTATATCATGTTATATGTCAATGACTGATTCCTTTGTTTTCTTTCCAGATGCTTGATTTAATCCCCTGTCGATCAAGTGACAGCTTATGACCTTCATAAGTTATTTCTCTTTGATTTTCTTTCTTTCAAATCATGATGTTTGAGACTCATGAGCTCAACATCATAAATCTCCAGTGAAACCAAAAATAAACATGATGTTTCATATGGTTGTTATTTTCTACTTTAGATACCCATCTGATGCATCTGAAGTTTCCTTATTTTCTGTTGAGAATCTTATTCTATTTTATTTTTCAATTTCTGATCGCAGAGATATATCCGTTACTAGCTCTCACCTTTATGGGAGGAACTTTCGCAAAAGTACTAGCTGATAAAGGCTGATTTTCTTATGTGCATGGTTAACCTCAGATTATATCCATTAAATACCTGGTGATTAACAAGGTTCTTTTTGTTTTCCATTTCCTTTTCTTTCTCTTGCTTTTCAGGACTGAGAAGGACTGGATCTGTAAGTCCATTGTTTTCAATTTTAGGAGCATGCCGGCATTCTGATTCTTTGGCTCATTTTATCCAGCCCTGGATTCACTAGTCCTTTAGTCAATTTCATGGTGCCTTGATTCCTGCTTCAGTGCTTGCTCAAGAACTTGTGTAACAAAAGTCAAATAGTGGAATGCGATTCTTTAGTTCCAGAATCATATGATATGATGGAGTTTCTTTCTTTTATGGTCAAAAGTGATGTTTCTATATTATTAATTACTATTTTGATGAGGAAGATGATGTATTTTTTTCATGTCTTAGGTGTTTCTGAAAACATTTTGCTCCCTAATGCGAGTTTCCGTGCTATCTCAGGAGGACCAATCTGAGATTGCATTTTGGTTTTAAAAGATGTGGATGTCATGGATCCTTGGAAAGTTCATACTTTAGCCGTATTTTCTTCTGCACTTGATTTTTTTGTATTATTTATGTTAGATCTGATTCCTATCTGAAGTTGTGAACAGCATATGGCAAAAGCCAGATGGGTGGGGTTTGATTTGTGTGAAGAAGAGTATCATCACAATAGATGATTTCAAGTGGAGATCACCTTCTCTGCCGAGAAGGGAAAGAAGTAAAAATGATGATCGGGTTCGTCAGACAAGTGGATCGGAGATTCGGAGCTTCTCCGATGAAAAGCTACGATGGTGCATGGTAGGTTGATGTTTTTGGATTCCCATAATAACTTTGCTCCTTGCCTATTGGGAATAAACTTTTGTTCCCCTTGATATTTCTTCTGCATTGCATGCTGTACTAGTTGGCTGTTTTAGACATATACGATTTAAATGTGTATTTATCTTGTGGAGGTTCTATTTCTTTATCTAACAACCCTTTCCAAAATCGAACTTACACTCCTTTTTACGTCTTATGCGAAATGTTTAGTGCATTATGCTTATATTGTTACTGTAACAAGATTTAAATGTTGCATTCATTCTTTTGAGTTGCACCATACTATACGAGTAAATTTGAGATTCGAACACATGGGTATAACTGCAAACATTAGAGGGACTGCACTTGTTCGTGCTTCGAGTTTTGTTTGCTAATTGCAATGATCACCTTGGTGAATTACTGTTTAATGTTCCAATGGCAGCGGAGGCATCTAGTTGGGCAGATATTGCTTCAGCCAATTGGTATAATCCCGAGCTCAACGAAATCTAGGTGAGTTAGAAGAGATCTATTTTAATATTAGAAGTACGTCCTTGGCACAACATGTTGGTTCTGTTTAAGCTTGTCTTTTATACCATCATTTGGTTCTGCCTCATATAATGCACATCCCGATTCCTCGGTGTAGAATTTTCCGACTGTGTGTTTCCCTTCTTGTTGATGTGCCTCCACAGACGGTGAAATGCCGACCATACCGGTTAGGGCCTTGGGGGTGTAAGTCACGGGATCTCATGTCATAAGGTCTGCTCTGAGTATTTGATTGAATTGAGTAGATTTTAAAATTTTGAATTAATTGAATTATCAAATTTTGGTTTATGTTAAATTTTATTTGTTTATTTAAATAGGGTTTATGAAGTTTAAATCCAATTGAATTGTTTGAATTCCTGTTTATTTTTAATCGTAAATATTTATAATATTAAGTTACTATTAAGTTTTAATTTAAGTGGATTGATATAGAGAGAAGGGGAAGGGATGAGATATGTTTGCGCGAGTTTTTAAGTAATAATATGATATTGAAAAATAAAAGGGGTTAATATTAATTTTATCCATTTAATGATTTAAGAATTATATAAAAATATAATTTAGTTATACTATATAAAATTAACTAGTTTTATATTAATATATGACTATTGGATGAGTGAAATAAATAGATAAGATTATAGTAAGATACATGAAAATTATCATTTAAAAAATAATAAAAATAATTTTTTTTATTTTATTTATCTAATAATTATAAATTAATATAAAATTAATTGAGTTTTACGAATATTTGTCTCTCTAATTTTATGGGTAAAAATACTCACTCACATTATATGTATGTTGCATGTGATGAATGGTGATTTCAAAGAAGGTGAACTGTTGAAAGATATTGCGGAAAGTCAATCACCAACCGTACGTGAACCTTATCCGTCAGCATCAGGCATCAACTTCCATTGTTTAATTTTATAAGATTATTCATAGACTATTCTATTGTACGGTCAAATATATTATTGATTGATACATTTTATATTTAGGGATTTAGTTTAGGTTCTGAGAGTTTAAAATTTAGAGACGATTAAAATTCAGGATTAAACTTAAAAGATTTATATGTTAATATTTAATTTTTAGGGTTATATATTAAAGATTTAGGGTTTAATTTATAAATTTTAAATTTTAATTAAGTCCTAAAATTCTAAATTTAAGATGCTTATGAAAATTTATAATTTTCACTATCGGTATATAATATAATTATTTTTTATATAATTATTAACATTTAATTTATTGATTGGTTAGTGTAAAACAAGTGTTGTGATGGTATGTAATCCTCTTAAATTATATATTTCTGGAATGAAATCGTTAGTCTTGTTTAAAAATATTTAAAATTATAATATTTTTTTTAATTATTATTGTAAATTAAATATAAATTATTTTTTTTATAAGTTTGACAAAAGAAAACATTAAAAACTTAATCAAAAGACTCAAACGAAAAATAAATATGAGCAAATCTGATTTTATCAACAAACAAATATAAAAAAAAAAGATGAATATATTGAAAGATCATTGAAAATCTAAAAAAATATAAAATAAAAAATTATTGGTCAAATGATAAAAAAGTTAAAAAATATATATCAAGAGACAAAAATGTGTTATAAAAAATACTATAAAAATAAATTATTTTATTAAAAAACTAAGAAAAAAAAAATAAACAATATATGACTAACATTAAAATCAGTACCGTAACCGACAAAATAAAATAAAAAAGTGACGAGTTCTATTGAATAGCAGATTAAAACTTAATTCGGTTATTTTATTTAAAATATAAAGGTTTAAATCTTAAATATTATTTTAGAATTATCTTATGTTATTATACTAATCAATAATCGATTATTTAATTTAATTTATAATAATTAAGTTTTCAGTATAATTATCATTATATAATTCATTAATCGATTTAAATTAATTCATAATAATCAAATTTAATAAACAAAAATATTACCAAATTTGTCTCATTGTTTTCTCACCCAACCGTTTGAAAAATAAAAGTAGACTTTTCCTTAAATTCCTTCTAGAAACTATGATCTATCTGTGCCCATTCAAGCTCTCCAAGATCTCATTTATAGACCTTTGCACTTGGTTTTAAAATTATGGTTTATTGATACCAAAACTTTAGAATGTTTTAATTAAGTCATTAAAATATTACTAGTATCATATTAATCCAACAAGACTATTAAATATTAATGTTGGTTAGAACATTAAATGTAAACTTGAATATGACATAAAACATATTTAAAATACATTAATCAATATTTAAATATATAAAGATAGAATTAAGTTATACACCGTAAAATTAGATAAATTTTATATACTTTTTAGATCGGTAAATGACTATAATGGATGACTAAAACTAACTTTTTAATTTTTTTCAAGTGATAATCTTCATATAATTGATTGTTAGTCCGAGCATACATTTTAATAATATAATGATCCGAAAAACATATAAAACTTAAAGATATTTATATTGTGTAACATAATCATATCCTATATATATATAGTTTGAGCTGTAAAAGGACAAGTAGCAGAATTTGATTTGGTTAAAATTTTGGGGTTAAATTTAAAATTTAGAGTTTATAGATTAAAACATAAACCTCGATCATATTACCCTAAAACTACACCTTAAATTTTAATTACAACTTTAAATTTTAACTATAAACTTAAACTCTTATATTTTAGTCTCAAACTTTAAATTGATTTTCTAAACCCAAAAACTAAGGCGATTGTGTGTAAAATTAAAAATAAAAAAAAACGATCGTGATTTTTTTTTACAATTTATATATAAGATAATTTTTCGTATCAAAATATAAATCTTTGATCTTATCTAAAAGATATAATATTGTACTTATTCAAATTTCATTTCAACCACTAAATTAAGGATTCATGAAGATAACATTAACTTACCACCAAGTTGCTAAAGTCAACCCTTTCACTTCCCAAAACAATGTTCGAACTTTATGACAAACATACAAACAAACATGTAGAGCCAAAAAAATCTTAGCCCACCATTTTTCAAACCTGGTTTGCTCCATAATCTTTTGTTTCTCATCCATTTCTGACTTTTATAATGATGGTTTCTTCATTAAATTTCCCACCTTTTTGTTTAATCAGTCAATGTTTTTCCTTAGACTTGCATATAAAACCTGTCAACTTTTCACACTGTTTCACCTTTTGTTTCACGGCCCTTTTTGGGTTTCATTGCCTCAAATTCTTCTCTGTAATCTCTACTTTCTTCTCCTCTTTCCTTCTGGATTGAAAGAATTAGCAAAGCTCCGAACTTTGTTTCCATGGGGTCTTGCTTTAGTTCCAGAATCAAAGCTTCTGAGAGCCCTCGTCACCATGGCATGCTTCATCTTCCCCATATTTATCAACATTTAGCTCCTTTCTGAAGTACCCTTTTTGATATGTTTATGATCTGTTTGATATATTGCAGGGGTTGATTCAAGGTGTGTTGACAAAAGTGGGAATGAAACCAGTGGCTCAAGCAGCAAGGTCTCGGTGCCTAGAACCGAGGGGGAGATTTTGCAGTCTTCCAATTTGAAGGGATTTGCTTTCAGTGAACTGAGAACAGCCACCAGGAATTTCCGACCGGATAGTGTTTTGGGTGAAGGTGGTTTCGGTTGTGTTTTCAAGGGTTGGATTGATGAGAATTCGTTTGCAGCTTCTAAGCCTGGTACTGGTATGATTATTGCTGTTAAAAGGCTTAACCAGGAGGGTATTCAAGGCCACCATGAATGGCTGGTGAGTTTTATATATCCCCCTGTTCAATAGCTTGAATTAAGCTTTTACTATATGTGTGGTATGGTTCTCTACATATACATATAGGTGGTGTATGACACTCGAATCCGACCTATATATAGATATAGGTGTGGTATGATTCTCTGCAATCTGCATATATGGAAACTTATAAAGGTTTGAACATAGTCCGTGTAAGGTAGGGTTGAACAACAATTGTGAAAAGAATGAACTTATTGGAACATCCTTGGAAATAAAATAGTACTACTTTGTTTGATGAAATAGTTGTTATTGCTTTCTAGAGGCTTTATCAGGAGGGGGTCACGGCCACCAGGGATGGCCGGTGAGTATGTTATATGTGTAGTATGGTTCTCTACATATATAGGGTGGGGTATGACACTTGAATCCGGCATATATATATAGGTGTGGTATGATTCTCTGCATATATGGAAACTTATAAAGGTTTGAGCATAGTTATGTCGGAGACATAACCGTGTTGCCCGGGTCCGTTTAAGGTCGGTTGAACAACTATTGTGAAAAGAATGAACTTACTGAAACATCCTTAGATGTAAAATGGTACTACTTTGTTATTGCTGTCAGGAAACTTAACCAGGGTCTAGGAGAAGGTTAGGGCCACGGGCCACCAGGATTGTCTGGTGAGTATCTTATGTGTTTGTTTCTTCCCCAAGTAATTGTTTATCCCTTAGGTTAAGCTTTTACTATGTATGTTGGTATGGGGTATGACACCTGTATTCGAGTATTTGAATATGGGGTATTGGTATGATTTGCTAATTATTCGATAACTTAGAAAATTGTGATCATATTCATGTAGTAGAAGACATACCCTTGTTTGCTAAGTTCGAGTAACGTAGGTTTGAACAACAATGGTGAAAAGAATAATCATACTGAAACATCCTTGGATGTTAAAACTACTACTTTGTTTGAAGAAATAGTTTGATATTGATGTGAAATGTTTGACCAGGTGGGGATCTCTGCAGTAGTTTCAGAGTCCTTGCTTAGCCCTTAGATTAAGCTTTTACATATGGATATGGGGTATGAACATGTATCCAACTGATATTTGAACATGCTTATCGGTATGCTTCTCCAGATATATGGAAACTTATAAAAATTTGAACATAGTTGTGTCGGAGTTGGAGACATATCCGCATCTGCTCGAGTCCGAGTAATGTAGGGTTGAAGAACAATAGTGAAAAGAATAAACTTAATGAAACATCCTTGGATGTTTTTTTTTATGAAATAGTTTGTTATTGCTGTCAAGGGCTTGACCAGGAGGGTTTCCAGGGCCACCATGAATGGCTGGTAAGTATCTTACACACACACACCAGTAGTTTCGAAGTCAATTGCTTAGCGACGCGCTTATATTATATGTGATTCGAGAATGAAAACTTCAAAAGAAAAAAGGTTTTAAAAGTTTGGTCGAAACTCGAACAACAATGGTGGAAGGAATAAACTTCTTGAAACATCCTTAGATTGTTAAAAAATGCTACTTTGTTTGATGAAATAGTTTGTTGATTTCAATGATTCATGTTGCTTGCAGGCTGAAATCAACTATCTGGGGCAGCTTTATCATCCCAATCTTGTGAAGTTAGTCGGTTACTGCTTAGAAGACGATCATCGGCTTCTGGTTTACGAGTTCATGCCAAAAGGCAGCTTGGAGAATCATCTTTTTAGAAGTGAGGAGTTCATTCATTTAAAACTTTCTTTAGTTAATCAGTTCAATTGTTTCCGTTTCCAATGAATATGACAATGAAGCAGGGAATTCTTATTTTCAACCACTTTCTTGGAACCTTCGGATGAAGGTTGCTCTTGGTGCTGCCAAGGGTCTTGCATTTCTACATTCTGATGAGGCGAAAGTGATATATCGAGACTTCAAAACTTCGAATATCTTGCTTGATTCGGTAACAGAAACTTATTAAGTGAAATTCTCTGTTTGTACTTTTAGTTCTTGCAGCTTTCTCATATCCTCTTTTTTCAATGTAAAATAACAGAACTACAATGCAAAACTCTCTGATTTTGGTCTGGCTAAGGATGGACCAACCGGTGATAAAAGCCATGTCTCGACTCGGGTCATGGGCACATATGGCTATGCAGCTCCTGAGTATATTGCAACAGGTAACTTTTTAACTCGATACCGTCGTTATTTGCTGAAACACTTGATTGCTAGGCATGTACACATCCTCCTCCAGTTGAATGGCTATATATCTGAAGCAAATCGAATTTTAACTTAATTTGTTCTTACGAAGGCCATCTAACTGCAAGAAGCGACGTGTATAGCTTCGGGGTTGTTCTTCTCGAGATGTTAACCGGCAAGCGAGCATTGGACAATAATAGACCATCAGGAGAACATAATTTAGTTGATTGGGCCAAGCCTTACCTTACCAGCAAACGCAAGATTTTCCAAGTTATAGATGCTCGTATCAAAGGCCAATACACGCAGGAAGCAGCATTAAAAGTCGCTTATCTTGCCCTGCAATGCCTTTCTATAGAACCGAAGTCTAGACCGAAAATGCCTGCCGTAGTGACAGCACTAGAGCAACTTCAAGATTCCGGCGACAACAAAGAAAAATCCTCAGAATGTACCAGTTAACAGTTCTCATCGCAAGAACATGAAACCGGAAAGAGTTGTTGAACTACTGCAGATGATATTTTGATCAGGTTTGGTCCATTGCTTTTATTACTGCAGATTATATTTTGATGAACACTATATCTCGAACTCGGACATATATGTCCGGCTGTCGATCACTGTACAGTTCTTGAATTCAATAATATTCGAAATCCGAGTTTACCATTTGAACTCATTCATGTTATTTAATATGTAAAAAAGGTGTCGGCAAAGAACCCCATCAAAGTATAACCAGGGCCGGCATTTGAAACAAGCAACAAAGCTTGATTCAAGACCGAAATCACACCGGATTTTATCACTTTCCCGACCCTTAAACAGGTCTACTTACAATAATAGTATCAAAAATCCGATTTCGGACAACGTTCCTTAATTTTCAACTTATCGATTTAATAATCTCATCGACATTTTCTAACATCTCTTTAAGGACAATAACTTCATCAAACTGTTTTCTGTCCGGCAATTGAGTCTCCACTTGCGTTAGTTCTTTAATGCAGTTCTCGGTATTAGCTATGGCAGCTTCCATATTGAGTTTCTCCGATACTCGGTTACTCAATTCAATGGATGTCCGGACCTTATCGAGTTCCTTCATAGCCGACACGACTTCTTGGTCACATATTCCGTATTTGGCCCGCACCTCCGGTGTCAACGGTACAGGACCTTCAAGTACAGTTGTCTTGAGATTCCGAGACACGTCTGAAGCATTATTAACAACGATCTTGATAATTATCGATGCTAGCAGCTTCGGGTTGGCATTGTCAGGGAGATATCTCCCAATGTATGATTCCTGAAAGCTTCCTATGCATAGGTCCTTGTGCTTGGTCTTTTCACAGGTTGGTGTGATGTCGGGCATGGCGTTTATCAGTGAGAAGAAAGAAATGCAGATTAATAAAGATAAAGGCACTGCAACATTATTCGAGATGGGGTTCATTGTTTTCTTGTGTTTAGATTTATTGATTTTACACAGATTTGGAAGATGAGCTGGATGAATGTCGATGATGAACCATCTTTTTATACCTTCTGTGTAAGGTTTGTTATTCAAGAAGCAAAGACAAATGCGCTGAACCATTCATTGGGACCTATAAAAATGGTGGTGGGGGTTAGGTTGAAGTGAACTCTTGGTGTGTATATATATATATATTGAAAATACCAATACTATAATAAATTAAGGATTAAACATAGGCTATAGATTAATTAACTATGGAGTAAACCTAATTCCTAGAATATATTTATAAGAATATATAGTTGATTAGAGAAATCTTGTGTAACAAGAAAGCTATGTTCCTCGCATACTATAAACTCATGAATTATGATAATATTTTCTTAATAATTAACATTGAGTTTCGAAGTAATAAAAAATTTAATAAACCATTAGAAATATGCCTTTTTTTTCATACGTCACTAGAATAAGTATAATTTTTAGTGATTATTTGACTCTGACGATATAAAATTTCATCACAAAAAGTAAATTATTTGTGATAAAAAAAAATTATGCCACAATTAAATGAATAATTATGATATAATTATTTATCACTTTTAATGATAATTATGATGAATTTTATTTACATTATAAGTAATTCGACGTTATATTTAGGAGTGAGCGTTCGAGCGAGTCAAGTAAAAAAATTTTGAGTTATTCGAGTTGAATCAACATATTTTACAACTTGAACTTTTTTTATTTTTTCGATTTGAGTCGGTTTTAGCGAGTTGGAGTCGAGTTCGAGTTGATTTGATTTTTTGAGTTTATGTATAAATTTTAATTATACTATTTATAATACTATAGTACATTTTGATTCTAATTTAAACGATTCTCTTTATACCTACATACATATTTTTCTATATTATTTTTTATATGTATAAATAAAATTTTAAATTATTATTATTAATATCAAATACCTTAGGTTTGAATTGTCATTTTATTAAATTGTGAGTCTCGTTAAAAACTTTTTTCTTATCTAGAAAAGACCAAAACGAGATAAAATAATGATAAATTAAATACAATAATATAAATATCTAAATTAAAAAAATATAAAAAAATGAACATAATTTAAATGATATAAAAATAAAAATTATATTAAATAAAACAAAAAATAAATATAGAAAGTGATCATATTGTAAAGAAAAGAAAATTAAAGGGTAAAAATAATAAAAAAGATAATATATGACTGAAATAAAACAGAAAATAAAACTATATGGACTAGATGTGTAATTAGACCCTGGAAATTTTCAAGTTATTCGATTTTTCGAGTAACTCTAACTTTGGAAATTTGAACTCAACTCGAAATCGAAATTTTTTCGAATTATTTGATTCGAATCGAATAACTTAAAATTAAAAAAAAAATCAATTTTTTCGATTTGAATTGAGTTTTATTCCCCCTAACTATATCGTCTCATTGTAATCTAAATTGTCACTAAAAATATATTCAAATTCAGGCCAATTCTTTTTTTTTTTTTGGAAAAAAGATATACTAACAATACTAAAAGTATATTAAATAATCACTATTATTATTATTCATAATTGTGTGAATATCATCTTCCCTTATTTGACTACCCTCTCTAAAAAAATGACAAAATACATAGAAAAAATATTTTGCTTTGCTTTTACTTGATATTAAAATGTGTAGGCAAAGAACCCCATCAAAGTACAATCAAGGCAGGCATTTGAAACAAGAAACATCACAAAATTTATCATCTTTTCAATCCAGTGTTTTGATAATGTCATCGATATTTTCCAACATCTCTTTAAGGACAATAACTTCATCAAACTGTTTTTTGTCTGGTAATTGAGCTTCAACTTGAGTTAGTTCTTTCACACAGTTCTCGGTATTAGCTATGGCAGCTTCCATATTGAGTTTTTCCGATCTACGATTACTCATTTCCATGAATGTCCGGACCTTATCGAGTTCCTTCATAGCAGACACGACTTCTTGGTCACATATTCCGTATTTTGCCCGGACCTCGGGTGTCAACGGTACAGGACCTTCGAGCACGGTGGTCTTGAGATTTCGAGACACGTCCGAGGCATTATTAACAACGATTTTGATAATTATGGGTGCGAGCAGCTTCGGCTTAGCGTTTTCGGGTAGGTATCTTCCTAGGTATGATTCCTGAAAGCTTCCTATGCATAGTTCCTTGTGCTTAACCTTTTCACATGTTTTGGTGATGTCTGGCATGGCGTTTAGCAAAGGGAAGAAGGAAAGGCAAATGAAGAAAGATAGAGGCAATACAACATTATTGGAGATGGGGTTCATGGTTTTTGCCTCCAGGTTATTGATATTATTATACAGATTTGGAAGATGAGTTGGATGAAGGTAGAGGAGGTATGATCTTTTTATACCATTTGTGTCAGTTTTTTCATTCAAAATTAACCCAAGACAAATGCGCTTAACCACTCATTGTGGCCGTAAAATGATTGTTATTGTTAGGTTGAACATTTGGTATATATATAAATGGGTAAATTACCTAAATCGTTATTAATTATGAGGTTGGGGTAGTTCTTCATCTCATTGCTTAACTAGGAAGTTAGGAGTTTGATTTCAACAATTATGAATAATATATATATATATATATATATATATATATATATTATGATCAGCTGTTTAGCTCTCGGTGAGAACAACCATATCGAGGGATCAGTAATTGACATCGGCAGTGGATACTCGTGATAATATTTTACCTCATTAACTCCTACAGCAATGACTTTCTCTTCAAGGTAACCCGCGTCCTTAACATTGAACTTGTTGAGCAAAGTGATAACTGTTGATGTAGTAGCAGACATGGACATCACCGTCGGATCATCCATTATCATGTAATTTATTCCTCCCTTGACAAAACCTCCATTGTCACCCGAGTACGGAGCTTTGTTAGTTGGTTGCAACTGTGGGAGTCAGACTGACAGAGAATGGTGTTTTTTGAGGGTTCCATGCTTGGAACAAAGAAAGCTAACGTTAGCTGCAAGGTTTCTCAACATTGGCTTCAAAAAAATATACTTATTATGTGCTCTGACAGCTTTGTTAGTTGGTTGCAACTGTGGGAGTCAGACTGCTGGCAAATGTTTCCATTGTCCTAAACCTTTGACCTGTGCAAGCCTTTTCGAAACTTAAATTCCTTGCTTAGCACTTAAATCTGCAGCGTTTAATTACTAAAATATCAGAGCCAAGTTTCGATCTTGGGACCTGTGGGTTATGGGCCCACCACACTTCTGCTGCGCCACTCTGATCAACCAATGTTGATTACTAATGGTATTTAAATTGTTGTTGAAGTTATAGTAAACTGCAAGTGTGAGAAAATTAGTATCCTTTTAGTTAAAAAAATCCCCTCAGCAACACCAAATGAATGTTGAGCACATTCGTTGCTTAAAGCTATCGTTTTTATTGATCATATTTGTACACATCAAGAATTCAGTACTTCTGTATACTCTTCAATGAGTACTATGAGTGTTGAGAAGGTCTGGGGTTGTCCGACGGTGCTCAATGTGGGTGTGTGCATAACAAACTTGTATTTATACTACCTGCAATACGTGTAGTTGCACCAAACCAAGCACTTGGTCCTTTCAGATTAAACATATTTAAGGAGAGGCTAATTCTGCTGCTGACTTCATGTAAAAGGTGTTTGTTGGCGCAGATCCGAAGCTGCAAGTGTTTGGGAGCCGTCTACCCGAATGTTGGGATGTTCTAGTTAAGGAATGATTTGGTACCTATCATTTAGTATGAACGAGCAAACAAAAGAACGATCCGACGTTAAGCGCTGGCTCTCATTACGTTCGTTTAGTAGATACGATACTCTCCCAGGTAAAAGTACTAAACAAGTTCATATATCATGTTGCAGAGTGCATTCTGGTTCCTGTTCTTTTAGAAAAGGTGAACAAGATGATTATGTTTAATTTAACTGTACTGATTTCAACTCGAAATAGAGATTCATGACAAATGTGAGACCTGTATAAATACATAATGTCACGGCCGCATATTGTCTTGGCAGGTGACACTAGCATGTTCATGTATATCCTGTCCTGAAGAAGGTCAATAATTTAGACTATACTTTATAATATGAACCTGGATAGATCCTATGGACTTCATTTCCAGTCTTTAAACCAATGACATGTACATATACATGCAAAATGTGCTGATCTACCTACTGATATCAATCACTTTTCTTCCACCAATAACTTCCTCTTTTTTTTAATTTGACAGGCAAACACCCTTTTGCAAAAGGGACAGGCTGAACAAGGATTAAGCATACCTTTCTCGGTCTTTTGGCTAAGATCAAGTGTAGTATCTGTTCTTATCAGTTTATTATCTGATACGTGGGCCATTGGCTCACATGATATTAAATTTATATCTTTAAGGGGAAAGCTCATTCAGTAGCTTGCTACTGGTTCTTTCAGGTGTCGCTCAAGTGTTGCACTATAGCCTGGGCCTGGCACACCCCACCAAACAGAAGTTTCAAGGTTTAATCGCTTAACTTGGATGTTTGTTATGTCACATGCATACATGCTCTTATATGTTATAAAAGGTGTGTAGGAAAACCATATGAATAGACCATTGGAAAGCCATATGTCCCTTGAAAATCTCACTTTAACCGTTCCTTGTTTACCAAGTAACCAAAGGCCATGGTTTGGCAAAATTGAAAAGTTGTCGAGCGTTATCAGAACCCTCTGTTGAAAAACATACCTCTGGAGGTCCAATGGAGATTTTCACAAGATCCTTAACCATCATTGGTATTCCCTCGGTAGAAGGGGAAGGGTTGAAATGCGGAAGAATCGCAAATCATATGTTTTCTGGGATTATAGCAGTTTGTTGATGTTGGATTATTTGCATAACACAAATGATAATTGGTACTATGATGATACAAAGATCGGGAAAATCATAGCGTTGTTGTTGATTGAATGTTTGGAACCAGGAAAGGAGCATAGGTTTGCGCTTTTGTATTCTTTCAAAAGCTTCAAGGTCATGACGGGGTGGTGGTAGTAGCCTAGTAGGGTGCATTTTCCAATATTCAAGGTATGTTAGCAATTGTAGGAATGGAATGAGTGGCTCAGGCAGAAAGGTCTCATCATCAGTTTCAGTACTAGAAATGAGGGGGAAACTGTGTAGTAGTCCTCTAATCTGAAGAGTTTTAATATCGATGAACTAGGAATGGCCACAAGGAACTTCCAACAGACCAACCGTATCGCGTTTCGGGTAAAGATGGAGAGAATTCAATAACAGCTTCTAAAGCCTGGCTCTGGCATGGTTATTGCTGTTAAAAGGCTTAACAATGAGCTCTTTCAAGGCTACCATGAACAGCTGGTGAGTTTTTCATACAGACGTATGCCCTAAACCGTAGAGCTCTGCAGCCCTAACAATTAGGGCTTTGATGTGTTGTGTTTAAAGTCCAACAGTTAAATAATTGCCTTTCAAGCAATAGACCTGTGTTCTACCTTATGATAAAAAATAATGCATTTAATGAGTAATTATAGAACTTATGTTAACCTACATTTTTATTTCATAAGACTTCACTATTTGTTTGAACATGTCTAGTTATTAATCTTCTAATAGGTTTAGATCTGTGGGTTATGAGCCCACCACGCTTTCGCTGCGCCACTCTGATAGATGATGCTAATACTAATATGATCAGTTATGGAGTTGATATTTTGTGTGTATTTTCAGAACAAAAGTTTCAAGGTTTATGCGCTGGACTTGGTTGTTATATCTCTGCTTCATCGTAAGATGGAGGATAGCTAGGCAGGTTAGTGTTTCACATGCTCTAAAATCGAAAATCCAACAATTGAGTGCCATTTATGTGTTCAGTTTTATGGAAGAACTGTTCAGCATAAGACATAACTCCAACACCAATGACACTGATCCAGCATCTGAGAAGAATCTTGCTTTGTATGATTGATGGCTTCAGCACTTTGCTGCTGTGGCCAGGAGCAGATTAATGAAAAAAACAAGTATATTGGATGATGAACCAAGAGTGTTTGAAGCGCTGCTTACGCAGAGAAGATCTTATCTGGCATTTGGTGACCCTTTTGACCAAGACATTTTCCAATGACGGTAGAACGATCTTATCTGGTTGATTCAATGACGGCGTTTTGATGATTGTTCAAGCTTCATTTGGCGACCCTTAATGGACGTGATGGGGATCTCTTATTGCAGAAAGATCTGAACCGCTATGGAACCCCACCAGCACTTAAAGTAGCAGTTGAAGCAATGCCAAATGTTACAGTGGATGGCAATTTCCAGTTTGCAGGTTTTGGCTGCCTCTGGATGATGCAAAGTTCGAGGAACATGTCGCCAGAAATGGTAAAGAGAGAGTTGGCTTTGCAGATGCCCCAAGTGGGGGTAGATTAGGGACCTGCAGCAGATGGTATGTATCCTGTTTTTATTTATCATGAGCCAATACGCAAGCTATGTTTGCCATTCTCCAAGTTATAAAATCAGCACAGCTCATCAGAGTGGCGCAGCGGAAGCGTGGTGGGCCCATAACCCACAGGTCCCAGGATCGAAACCTGGCTCTGATATGTGCTGATTACATGTATTCGGATGTGAAGAAAAATCTACATTTTGACACGGCATCCGGCATGCATCAGTCTTCAATAGGAGCTGGAAAGAAGCTGCCCAGATCCTGAAAGCCCCCTACAGAGGAGAGTAGTATCCACATTGCTAAGCAATAGACAAATCCTACTCCACCATTGTTTATAAATAAAAGCACAAAGCGCTTGAAGTAAAGCACAAACATCTCCCTTCACAATTTATTTGTTTCTTCACAAAGTTGTACTGAATTATTAGTTATTATCTTTATATTTAAAGGTAATTCAGCACAGGTTTTGTGAAGGAAGAAATTATATTGTGAATAATAAAAGTCTTAAGTTAATAATAATTTTTTACCAGAGTAATAAAATCTTTTATTCTCTGTGAAAGACTTGATTGTGTCAATAATGTTTTAATAATTTTAAAATATTCAAATGAAATAAATTAAATAGATTATATATTATTTAAACTATAAATTATTTAAAATTTAAAATTTTTTTATTATCAAAATATAAAAAATAGAAAAAAAAGGCATGAAAGATTTTTGTCCAGTAAAATTATTGTATAAACTCTAATTATTTAAAAATAAAAATATATAAAAAATCAAATAAAAAGGAGAGAGAGAAACAAAGGGCCGACTGACTGGGCCCAACAATGAGATCCAAAACAAAGCTTTAACATATTACTCGTACTTTGGATCTCAAAATTCCAAAGAGAAACCTTTCTTTTCTATTCTGTCGCTGTTTCGAATTTTCCTTCCAGGTAAAACCTACATTCTTCAGATTTGAATAACGTTTGGGCATTTTCTTGGTACATGTCGTTATAAAAAAGTGGTCTTTAGAGTTTATTTTAGGTCAACCATGTCAATGCTAAAGTGATGTTTTTGTTCTTTGATTTTCTCATCAACCAAACAGAATATCTGAGACTTTTCGTGTGAATCTTACGTTTTTTTCATAATTATGTATGATTTTTTATCTGGGTATTTTATGAATTAAGAAATTTTGTCGGTTTTCGTTGATATTTTTATTTATTGAGCGTGAATTAGCAAAACCCTATTTGGAAAAAAGGTAAAATTTTATGGGATTCTCTCAAAATAAGAAAAGAATAAGGTTAGGTGGGTGGATTTAATTTGCTTCTTTTGAAAGAGATTGTTTTTTTGACAGGTTTTGGGGATGAGGAGATACAGTCCACAATACTATAGTCCCCCCAGGAGAAGCTATGGAGGTAGAGAAAGAAGTCCTCCTCGGAGGGGATATGGGGGTGGTAGCGGTGGTGGCTATGGCAGAAGGAGGGAGCAGAATCAGGGAAGCCTTTTGGTTAGAAACATCCCCTTAGATTGCAGGTACATCTTTTATCTTAACTTTTTTTTTTTTTATTATTATTATTATTATTATTATCTAAATGCTGGTTAAATGATTTGTTTTAACTTTTAATTTAAGTTTGATTACGCTTGCAGGCCCGAAGAACTTCGAATCCCTTTCGAGAGATTTGGGATTGTTAGGGATGTTTATATTCCCAAAGACTACTATACTGGGTTGGTATTGTTTTACTATGTTTTAATGGAAGTTTATACATTCTAGCTCATGTATGTCTAAAATTTTTTAGTTCTATTTGTATCAACCATGAGCCTCCCGTTCTTTGTCGGAGTCGAAATTTGTTGGTCAGTCTAGTTAAACATGTATGTGGCTATTAGGTGTCATATTGGAAAAAAGTATAGTTCTATGTTGAACGAGCAACTGATAAATCTTTTTCTTCTTTATTGGATTACTACTTAGTGCCAAGCAAGCTTTTAGGATTGGAAAAATAAGGTTTTCTATTGCTGGTTTGATTAACTTTTGCAACACCCTACATTCTGCTTCCGTTTTTGTGTTCTCTTCTTAGACCTTTGGTTGCCGCATGTTTTCCTTCGAGTTGCTTTCCATTCCACTCTTGTTCTTAAAACACTTAATTTGTTTTCCTTTTCCGTAGTGAATTAAATTTTGAACTGGTTTGTCAGGGGGTGCATTGTTTTGAAGTAAAAACAAGCCCAAGCCCCACATTTGATGGACAACTGTTTATGATTGCTTAACATATTGTGATCCAAGGGTGTTAATGAAGGTTTATGAAGCGAAACTATATAAATACACAAATCAATTAAAGGTTTTGATGAGGAAGAAGATTGATTCCTGACCCAATTGAAGGAAACTGTCGATATCAAGTGCTTCTTATAGTTACGAGCGTGTGAAGGTTTTTCAAGTTGCTTGCCTCTTTTGAAGTTCATTTGATATTGTAAGGGAAGAAGGTTTTTAAGGGAAAATGGTCAGCACTTAGCGTACTTTATTTAAATTCTGTCCACGTTTGTGGTTATCTTCTGGAGGTAATATTAGATATGTAAAGGTATACAAAGTAATGGACATGTCACAGTAACATAGTATTCTTGTTTTCTTTTTTACTTTCTCATGTCAGCTTATTTTGTCCATTGCAAACTTGCATGCTTAATGAAGGGTTGGTATGTATCCTTTCTGCAGAGAACCTCGTGGGTTTGCATTTGTGCAGTTTGTGGATTCTTATGAAGCTGACGAAGCTCAACGGCGCATGAACGGGAAAATATTTGCTGGGAGAGAGATATCAGTTGTTTTAGCTGCAGAGACAAGGAAAAGACCCGAGGAGATGCGCCACAAAGCTAGACTTAGGTACTTTCCTAGTCTCTCTATCTCACAAACATTCGTGTACATGAAGTTTCCTGTTATTTTACTTGTGCTTATGCAAGAATTTATCTGGCATGTAATTCTCCAGAGGACCATCGGGCTATGGGGGACGATCATCTTATTATGGTATGTTATTCCTAAGTTACTCAAGCTCATGTGTGTGTGTTGGACATGGGAATGTGTCCAATATGTTCAATTCTAAGGTTTCAGTTTGTTCAAGTCAAAAATAAAAAGTTCAGTTTGTTTGGAGGTTACTAGAAGCGGGATCTGATGCTTAAAGAAAACTGAAGAGTCATGAAACCATTAATCCGTTTTCCATCTATACAAAAATAATCCTTTGAATTTTTTTCACTGTAATCTGAAATTGTTTCCTTGCAAACTAATTCTTACTCATTTACTGTGGCAGGACGTTCTAGGTCTCGTTCACGATCCCCTATTCGCTCTCCTCACCATCCTTCAGGTTCTAGAGGCCGCTACCGCTCAAGGTAAACCATCAAATTGATATTATATCCTTTTACCTGTTAGCTAATAAGGTGCTTACATAATAATCTTTCAGATCATACTCCCCCGCCCCAAGACATCGAGGAAATTATTCTGTTTCACCAGGTAGAAGGCATGAACAACATCTGAGATCTCCAAGAGGTCCTCCACAAGAACGAGATGGTGATTACAATCACAATCACAGATCATATTCTCCTGGATATGAAAATGCTGACAGAAATGTTTATGGCGAGTAAGTGGAAGTCTATTTCATTGTTTCAACTTTCTTAGCTCCGTCCTTCTGTGCAACCCATTTAGCTGTCATACAGCAGTGACCCCTGTTATGGCCACAAGTTTGACCATTTTTATCTGCGTAGAAAAGCCATATTTCTATGCGACTTCAGACTCTCAATTCTTGTATGATGAGAGTTAATTGTTAGTCTGTGTGTGTGTGTATGTTTAACTCGACTCTTGTGGCATGTTTTGAATTTCCATTTATAGGAAATCCGCATATGAGCCTGAGGACTCCCGTGCTGCCTGGGGGCCATCTCCAAGTAGAGTTAAATCATCCAGGTCTCCAAGTCGATATTCAAGGTCTCCATCCGGCTCCAGATCGCGATCTGCTGACCTTTACGTAGACATAGCCAATAAGTAGCAAAAAGGGTTCATATCAGGTAACGTATTCGTTAGTCCTTAGACTTGTGTGGTGTCTATCATCTTGAATGGAACTTCTAAACCTGTCTTTCTTTCTTTCTTTCATCCTCTTCTGTTGTATCAAACCACTGCCCTTGGAGTTTGAGTTTTCATCTCCTCTATTGTCTCATGTTGATAGAACTATGAAGTGTAGTGTTTGATATTTGAGCTGATTAGAACAAGAAATGATTTTAATTTATCGAACCATTATGATTAAAAACAATGACCCCATTGATCTGACTTGACTGAATCCAATTGATCCAGTCAAGTCCATCGTCTTTATTATATTTATATAATGAATAGGAGGATGGTTCTTATAATGATTTTCTGTAGCATCCGATTTTGATTATCAGTCTTCCTTGGCGACTGGAGAGTGGGTATGAAATAAAACCCAGGGGAATGTTTGGTAAAAGATACAAAACATGCACGTGAAATTATACTGAGGAGACAAAAATAAAGTAATTTAAAAATAAAATATGTTTTTTTTTTAACTTTTATATTGATTTATAGTCATCTTTAAATTTGACAAAAAAAAATTAATTTGGTCCCTTATAAGAAATACACATAATACGTAAAAAGGTGATATGATGGTGAAATTAAATCGATTGTTTTAAACGAATTTGAGGGTATAATTGATTTTTTTATTAAATTAAGGAGAATAATTAATTTTAATTAAAAGTTTGATAATATATTAAAATTTTAAGTTAAAAACAATAATTTAGAAAATTATTAAAATTTTAAAGTATTAGCTGAATAAATACCAATGTATTTAGTTTTACGTAAAATTGAATAAATAATTTAATTTTTTGAGTTCAACTTTTATAAATACCTTTGCGTCTCTGATAATTTTTAAAATAACCAAAATATTTTAACAAAAAACGTTTTTTTAATTTTTAACAAAAATATTATAAAACGATAAAATTTAAATATAAAAACTTAATAAAAATGTTAAAAAAAATCAGTACACTTACAAGAAACAATCAAAGACTTTTCTGATGGTTTATAATATTTTTAAAATTTAATTTTTATATTTATAACTTTTAATATCTTTAGTTTTAGTATTTGTTTACTTAATATTTTATTTGTTATAGTGTTTTATGTTTTTAATAATATTTTATAAACATTTAAATTTTATTTTTGTAGTTTAAAGATTAAATAAATTATTTTTAATGTAAATTAGTTATGTTTCAAAATTCAGTAAAAATCAATTATAATTGATCTTGGTTAAAATAATCAGTTTAACCCTTTTGTCAGGCATTAACTTTTGTGTATTGTCGTGTCAATATCGTGAATTACATATCATCATCGTTAATTGTTATATTAACAGTGCAACAATTAACGTCAGTCAAAGAGTCAATTTGATCGATTTTAAAAGCTAAAGAATTATATCAGATGTATTTTTTAACAAGAGATCAAATCCATTTTTTAATCGAACTCATAAACAAAAATATTTTTTAACTTATTATTTTAAATTTTTATCTAAATTTTCTTTGTATCAACCTATAGGTAGTAGGTACACTACTAATTACTATTTATCATTGAATGCTTCAAAAAGAAAAAGTCTTGTAACATTAGTACATACATTTCTTTTGTATAAAGAATTGAAAGAATCTTAAAAAAAAAAATGGTCAACAATAGTTCATTCAATGAATCTATTAGAGAATAATTCAAGGATGGCCGGAGCGGAGACGGAGCAATGTTACACGTGGGAGGGGCTTTAGTAATTTAAATAATAATAAAATAAGATTTTTGTTTTTTTTTAATTTTTAAATTTAAAGGCTTAATAAATTTTTATCCCTCTCACTGTTCGATTCTGGCTCCATCCCTGTAGTAGAGGATATTAATTTGGAGTACTTAATGATGATAAAAAAATATATATTATAATTTTATGATATTAAAGTATAAAGATCTAAAATATAGTTTTTTTTATCTAGGTTATGAAGGTTTTTAATGAAGTCCACGGTAAGCTTTCCGATTTTCATTAAAAAAATAAAAAGATTAAAAGCCTAATTAATTCTCTAATTAAAGATATTATTATTTTATCTTATACAAATTCAAATCTCAGTATTTACTTTAGGTGTATAATATTTTTTTAATCAATTAAAAATATAAAAACTAATTGATAATATTTGATTTATTAAGTAACTATCAAAATTTAATAAATTTTACGTACAACACTAAAAAAATATTTATAATCCGTCTAAAAATTTAAAATTTTATCCCGTTAAATTAATTTTTTAAAAAATCAAAAGAAATAACCCTATATTATTTCCTTTGCAAATTCAAAAGTCTTATTGGGTCGTCCCGTTTTTAATGTGAAAGTCTCCCGTCAACTCACCTAAGTCTCCCTGCCAATTCCTGTTCATCCTTCTATTTAAAGAACCAAAGAATTCCAAGGGTCCAAACGATTTCCATTCAGAAAAATCTCAGAGAGAAAAAGGAAACGCTCAAATTCAAGGATGGCTGTTGGAGTATTGGAAGTCCTATTGGTTGGTGCTAAAGGCCTCGAGGACTCAGATTTTCTGGGTATATAATTTCCTCAAACCCCTTTGTTTGATAAGATTTGATTCACAAGTTCTTGGTTTCTCCATTTTCTTCCCCAAATCCAGATTTTTCTAGGGTTCATCATGTTTTAGATCATTTTGGGTATCCATATTTATAGATTTTACTTCCTTTCTTGTTACTGAAATGTTGAAATCTGAGCTCGATCTAGTTGGTTTATACAGTCATTTAATATTGGATAATTTTTAAATTCGAATCGAAATATATATATTTCTCAAATTCGAATCTGTGGGTTTATTTGATGGGGAAGATTATTGATGAACAGTTGAACTAAAGATTTCTTCTTCTTTTTTCCCAATTTTCTCTTGTTTTTGATTGGTAGGTGATATGGACCCATATGTGATAATTGAATACAAAGGTCAAGAGCACAAAAGCAGTGTAGCAAGAGGTTATTATCGTCTTTTCCTACTTGTTCTTTATTCGTACTTCATGATTTCTATATAATTATTCGAATAATTATCGAATATAAATATATATTTAATATATGTTGAATAGAAAAATCATGTGACATATGGTTTAGGGTTTAGATTTTAGAGTTTATAAAAGTTAAGTAATGTGTACTTTTTAGGGTTCATAGTTTAAAATTTAGAATTTAAGATTTACTACTAAGGTTTAAGATTTAAATTTTTTAATGTCAAATCGTAGAAAAAAAAATCAATTTTTTGTAAATAATTTTTCGACAAATAAAAAATTATATTCTAAGTCATTCTCATCACGTCATATATATCAATTAATTAAATACATCTATTTCATTAAATTTTTTTACCAAAAAAATATTTTTAAATTTAATTTATAGTACATATTAATGAATATTCATTAAAAATGATAAAATAAAAAAAATAAATACATTTATTGACTGGTTTATAGATAACGCGACAAAAATGACTATAATATAATTTCTTTCGACGGAGACATTTTAAATAAATGAAATATGGGTTAGGTAGTTTGATTTAAAAAATTAATTTTAATTAAATAATTAAATAATTTTCTTCTAGAAGAAGGATAAATAAATAATTGAAAAGGACTGTTGCATTTGAATTGGTCTTTGTTGAAATAACACATGGGGATTAGTTTAGTAGGACAGGTTAAATTAGAGGCAGTCTTTAACCATTAAAATGATGTAATGAGATTTGGACTTGCAAAGACCTTTTACATCTAAAAATTTAATTATATTACTCGAATTTGAATACGAGAGTAAAATATTTTTTTTCGTTTTCATATCTTAATATACGTCGAACACGTATATTTAAAAAAAATAGAGAATTATGTCAAAATAACCTTTGCAGGTTACCTAAAAGGTCAACTTTTATGCAGGTGGTGGCTCTACTCCATCATGGAATGAAAAATTTACGTTCAAGGCAGAGTATCCTGGATCAGGTGATGGCTACAAGCTCGTTCTCAAAATCATGGACAAAGACACCTTCTCTTCCGATGACTTCGTCGGCCAAGCCACGTAAGATATCGACATTCTTTCGTCACAGTTTGATAGCTAAATTGCTCGACTCGTACTCGTTTTTCAAAGTTTGTTCATGTAAGATTAAATAGTAGTGATAACAGGGTTTGATAATCTATTAAGCATTACTCTTAATCCGAAATATACTTCATTTCTTATAGTCCCTTTGGTTCATAGAGATCCCCCTTGTAAGATTATTACAAGATCGAATCTCGATATCTGTAACTCTTTTTTATCTTAAAACTCGATTTTTTTTGTATCAAACCTCTTAAAATAACCTTTAGCATGTTTGCAGAATATATGTGAAGGATTTGTTGGCAATTGGAGCAGAGAAAGGAAATGCAGAGATTCATCCTTCTAAACAAAGCGTAGTGAATGCTGAAAATCGTTATTGTGGAGATATTACAGTTGGTGTTACTTTCACCAGAAAGGTATTTTTTTATTCGAGTTAACCTTCGATCTCGTAACCCTTTATTCATGTTTTATATGTATTTCGAATATGAATATATAAAAATACGAAAAAGAAAAAACGAAGAGTTCGAATAACCGAGAATATAGACATTAATCTTAGCTTGTTTTTGATGGATTGTATCATAGGTTGAAGAAGATGATGGAGAAGAGTATGGAGGTTGGAGGCAAAGCGATTTTTAGTTTGTCAATTTGCTGAAATATTCATCAATTTTATTTTAAGATTTTATGGATATTTATTGTTCTATATTTTGTTGTTTAATATGAGAATCTACTTGTGCTTCAGTTTATTATTTTTATTTTTTATGTCTATGTTATTTTTAATATAATTATTAAAATATGAATTAAGAAATTCAAACATGACAAATTTGGAACTCATAAAAACATTTAAACCACCGTAAAATGTAATAATTAAACTAAATTGAATAATAGTTGGCGTATGAGTTAAAATAAAAAATTTAAGCACGAGTCCTCTAGCCAAATGACTAAAGAAACGGTTGTTGTTTTTAAAGGTCATGTGTTCGAGCACCAATGATGTCAGCAAAGTGATTGAGCAATTAATGTTAAATGATGAAGATTACATTCTAAAACAGATACTACTGTAATAACTATTGACTTGTTAAAAAAATTTTAAAATTTTTAAACTCACAAATTTATTGTATTTTAAAATTTGGTTTCATTAAAAATGCAATGGAGAAGAATGTAGTCATTGAAAACCCTAATCCCAGCCCAAAACCCACTATAAATATATATATAAAACATGATAAATATATATTTATTTTATAATCAATGTTTAAAATTCGTAGTTTTCTTTTTTTAATAATATCTATTTTAAGTTTTATATTCAATTTTTTTTAGTAAAATAATATATCTTATCATTATATTCAATATCGATAACATGACAATTTGATGGTATTGATTAAGACTCCCTTTGAGGTTGCAGTTCTCAAACATTCGTTGGCTAAAAATTTAAAAATTCAACTTTTTTAAAACCCACGTTTAAAGCTAAAATAAGTGGATAAACTCCCGTTAAGAACCAAACCAATAATTATTTGAATTATTTTATAGCTAGTAAATTGTTATTTATCACAGGGACGAAGCTAGGGTTTTAGGTTGAGGAAGACAAAACATAAATGTTTAAAAGTAGAGGGACAAATTTATAAAAGAAATAATAAATTTAAATAAAAAAAATTCTTCGAAAATAAGGGACGATTGTTTCTCCCCAGATGAGTATAATTTTGTCCCTGATTTACCACAGCTACTACAACTATAAAAGCAACCTAAGATAGTTTTATCTAAATAAAAACAACTTTGTTTTGTTGTTGGTTTTATATTCCAAGTGACAAATTCATAGGTTGTTTGGTGTCATTAGACTTCTTGTTTTCCAGTTTGGGTTGTAATGAAATAAATATCTCTTATCCATAAAAATGAAGAAAATTCAAAACATATATATAATAAATACGATCAAGATATATTAAAAAAATAAAAACATATATAATAAATTAAAAATGATACATTTAACACAAGAAAATAAATTGTTTTATATTTATATTTTAAAAAAAATATATAACTTTGGAAATTATTTTCTAAAATATATATCAATTTCCTTAGGCTTAAAACAAAATATACCATCTATATTTTAGGATGTTGAAAAAGGTTGCTCAACTACCTTTCAAAATAGGAAGGCAATTATTATAAAAGGTTATCTTTGCTTGCAAGTTTCATCCTGCACTTAGGGATAGCGACGGAGCGGTACGGGTTTTTAATATTCGAAACTTAATTAAAAATATATAATTTTTTTTTTATTTTGTCCAATTTTAATATAATATTATTTAATTTAATCTTATCCCAACGTAATAAAAACATAACATGACTCTATTTTGATCTGATCTCAAATTATAAAAAAGGATTAATTAATTTTGATATAAAATTAATAAAAATACTAAATATACTAAATAAAAAATAAAATTATTTTAATAAATATATAAGGACCGAACAAAATTTATCTAAATTTGATCCAAATCTAACTCTAAAAATTCCAACAAAAAATCTATCCCGACCTCTAATTTTCTATTAAAAAATCTGACTTCAATCGAACTAGATCAAGTTAAAATCTGACCTCAATAACTCGAATTCGAAAACAATATCTATAAAAGATTTTACAAAAATATTTCCCATAATTTTACTATTATTTTGCCATCATATTTGAATCTCATTAGTCATTTTGGTGTTCCAAAGTATAATTAAATAAAGAAATAAAATATATGTAGAAAAGTAAAATAATAAATAAATAAATAAAGCTTGATAAGCTTAGAATTTGGTCTTATTAGGAAAGGTAATAGTTGTACTAATTTGACTTCAAATTGGGGTTTTGAACTTTGAAATTTGAACCATAGAACTTACCCTTTTTTACTTTTTAACAAATATTTTTGTTAAATTATTCTATTAGTATCTATACTATATGTAAATTATGGATTTAATCCCTAAATTAAATCTTGCTATTAGTCATAGCATTATGCATCATTTTATAGATCTGGTTCCTAATCTCAAATTTAAAAGTTTTAAGTCCCTATAATTTTTTATATTATCCTTCTATTGTTTGAGTTAAGATTGAAATTTGAAAATTCGAAAAGGCTAAGAACAAATACAGATAAAATTAAAGTATATACTAAATCTATAACTTATACATAGTACAGGGATTGATAGCCAAATTAACCCTTTTTTCCCTATCTTTTAGAGAACCCTAAATCCTGAGAGTTTTGAGTGAATCTAAAGTTAAGCACCTAATGATTCCCAATTTCCAAGAAATGGAATCCATATTATTATTTATTATTTTTAAGTTTTAATAGTTTTTTAATTAAAAATATAGCATCTAACTATCGAATAAAATTAGAGAGATATTTGAGGGTTAAAACATAATATATCCTAAATACGATAAAATTAATAAATTTATCCTTAAAATTTATGTCAACACCAGGAATGTTAATTTAATCTGAATTTGATCAGAAACAATCAAATCCAAATCTGATTAAAAATTTAAATCCAATTATAATCAAATTTAAACTTAAACTCTATATAATTCGATCTAAATCTAATCTATTATCGTCCTTAAATAGAATGTTTATATATATATTAGCATATACCCCATACCCATAGGCCTAAATTCCCATCAAAATGCATGTTATTTACAGCCTTACACAGCTACAAATGCCAACCAGATGGACATGTGCAAGTATAAACACTTTGTACACAAAATCTTGCTAGTTCTTTCTCTCTTTGCTTTTGTTCGAGACATTACGATTCGATAATAACATAAATTAATTATATTTAGATTTGAATCGGGTTAGATTCGAAATAGAGAGAAAAAGAACTTTTATTATTCTTTTCCTCTTTTATAAGAACTCAAACTCGAGAATCTACTTAAAAAATATTGATCTAATATAGGTGGAATTATAAATTACGCAACCCGGACCTTAAAGAAAGATACTAAATAATCATTTTCGAAATCCGATTAAACCTGAACTTATAAATTCACATATATATATATAGTTGATATTGAACCTTGATTTATAAGCTAAGGTAAATGCTACCTGAAAGTGTCCAAAAATCTTGTCCTCCAAGCAAACTTCATATACAAAAATGGGATTAATATTTGTCTCTTTCTTGGGTGAATCTTTTCCCTTTTTCTTTTTCAGACATTTTAGCTGGCTTAGTTCACAAAGACATGTTGGATTCACAAGCTTATCACATGTTTTAATAAATTAAATAATTAATTAATTTAATTATTGCCTTTGTTTGATAATCTCACCCTAAATCAAAATGATTCCCCTCTTGTTCCTTGGAAATGTCATGTGGGTTGCTATGGAATAATCTCATGCATTAAACCTTATTTTATTATTCACATTTTTTCTTGTAATAAAAATTAATAAAATATTACAAAATTCATGGAATATTGATGTTGGGAAAATTTTTCCCAAAATATTATTTTTTTTACTTTATTTCTTAAAATATTAATGATTTTATGATACTTTGAAAGTCGATACCTTTAGACTCCGGTTTTGAACATGTAAGAATGAAGATATCATGTGAATATGTCAAAGTCGAAGCTAAAAGGCTTTATTTTCATCCAAATTATTTAAAAACACTGTAGAAAATCGGAGTCTAAAGGTGTCAACTTTCAAGATACTGTAGAATCATCAATATTTTAAAAAATAAAATTAAAAAAAATAATATTTTTAAAAAAATCCAACATCAATATTCCCATGAAATTTCCTATTACCCTTTTATATTATTAATATTTAAACTTTGAAATTAATTGTATAAATATTTGAACATGCCTAAAACATCTATGATCTACATATATAAATAAAGCTCCAATGCTATGGGTTTTGGACATGTCTTATCCAAGGTAGATTCCTTTCTTCTAAGCAATTATTGTTGAGATAAAAATAATAATATATAAATTATAATTTTATTTTAAATGATTCTTCCTAAACCGTTATCGATATTATTCTCGAATACAATAAATTTAAAATACGATTAAAAATAATAAATTTTAAAGTTTAATTAAAAATATAAGATATTAGATTTTTATATAATATTTTTATAATTTTTGATATTATATCTAAACATCTAAATCAATTCTATGAAAATAAATAAAAAATAATTAATCATACAATTAAACTAATAAATAAAATATCTCCAAAAAAAGTATTCGTATATAATAAGATTTAAATCAAAATAAAACCCGAATTAAAATCTTGTAAAATATTATATTAATTGATCTTTATTTTAGTTTATTGTAATTAATTATTAATTGAAACTATCATATTCTCACCAACTTTATTGATGTTAGCAATGAGAATATATTTCTAATAAATAAAACAATGTGAATATATTTGGAATTATAGATTATATATATACAAAGTTATCATTTAAAATACTTTATAATATTTGTAATTAATTGAATGTTTTATATAGATTCATTATTTTTGTATTTGAATATTAAATATAATACATATCTGTTATATAAATTATTAAAATTAAAATATTAAATATAAAAGTGTATTTGAATTCAGTGATAGAGAAATACAAGTTAATCTATTTATTGAGGATTAATATTATTTTATATAACTGATTATTTAATTATTTTTTAAAATATTTATAATTATATTTTTATCGAATTATAAATATAACTTATAATATTTATTAAATAATCCTAGAACTAAATGGACCTATTTTTGGAATTTTCAAAGAATGTTATTGACTTATTTGACCAAATAATAATAAATTTAATTAATTAAATTAATTGTAACATTAAATTTTAATATACATAATATATGTATCCACATTATCCATTACTATACCTAAAAATAATGATGTGTGAGGCAAAAATTAAACCACACCCAAATTATCCATTCTATGACACGTGTCCACATCATATTTTATTTTTACTGTTTGATTTACACTTGGCACCCCCAGAACCGTTGATTTCTAGTATCAAGGACACTTTTTTAATACCTTAATTCCTTCATTTTCTTTTTGGTCCACTCGTTTTTTTCGATACCTTCGAGAATTTAATTTTCATTTTATTTTTATTTTTGCATCCACATAAAAAGAAAAATTGCAGATGAAATTAAAATTATTTAAAAATATCAAGTAATTCTATAAAAATATAATTAAAATATTATAATCACTTATAAATATTATTAAAATTAATTATTACTACTATAATACACGAGCAGTTTGATAGTGGAATTATATTAAACTCAATAATAATTAAACAATAAAAAATTGTAGATAAAATTAATTAAAATTTATATTAATGATTTTTTTTATTTTAATCATAAATTAAAATTTATACAATTTTAATCATATACTTTTTAATTTCCTAAAAATATATATTAAAACTAAAAAATTGATGAGACTAAGAAAATAATATTTCTTTTTCTCATCGCTATAAATAATGATAAAATAAAAAACAAATCTAAGGATCACAGTTTGCTTCCACGTGGCGTCCCTTAGGCGGGGGTTTTACTTACCGTCTATTACCGGTAAACCCCTCGAATCCACTGGCGGATCCGGTTTTGTGGTCAATAATTATAAAGGTAATTTCATATTTCTGGGTTTAAGCACTCTCTCTCTTGAACTTTTTTATATATATAGTGTTGTTTTTTCGTGGTGATTTCTCTTTTAAGGTTATTTTTTGTATAAATATTTGTTCTTTCGTTCACAAACCACGAAAAAAAACTTGACAAAAGAAGGAAAATTTGATCTAGTTTTCATTCAATTTCATCTGGATCTGTTTGGTTTCTCGGATCTTTGTTTCTCAAGGAATTTTCTCAGCAAAGTTTTCATCTTTTTAATTGTTCCGTGTACATTTGTATATTGGGGTTTTAAGAAACTGAAGATCTTTCAGTTTAAAAGGCGAGTGATTTGCTTATTGTACCATGGATTTTCTGTTGTTTCTGTACTTGAATTATTGGGTTTCTTCTCAGTTTTTTTGTGAACGTGTTTTTGTTGAATTATGCTAAATTATGAGGCGTATGGGCTTTTTAACAAGTGGATTTCGATTGTAGTTGTGTTTTGGGTCGAGATCTGATCTGGGTTTTTCTCTTTTTGCTTCGGAGATTTTAATGGAAAATTTAAAATTTCTGGTGAATTTTGAGGTTTCTGGGATTTTGATTTTAGAAAAGAAGAAGAAAAATAAATTCGACCTCCTTTTTGTTTAATGGTTTAAATTCTTGTTTAAATCTAAGTTACGCAACTATATTCTTCTTCTCTTGATGTAGTATTCTGGGTTTTTGGATCTGTAATTTGATTTGATCACTTTTGTTTAAAATTTTATCATTTAATTTCAAATTTTCTCTTCTTTTATTTTTCTTGGTTAATGGTAATTTTTTAAATTTTCCTGGTTTTTCTTGTTTATGGATCTCCTTGTCGGATTTTTGTAGATAAAGCAGAATTATTTGGGTTAGTTTCTAATTTGAAGGTTTGATTTGGTTTATCTTTAAAATTATACTGATATATTGCGGGATCTGTTTATATGCAGTGAATTTGTAACTATACATGCCTGTTAGCCTTAGATATGGTGTTTAAGAAGAGGTTAGATTATGGATTTAATACCTTCAATGTCCGGAATGTGCCCCGTGCCCCTCGATCGAATCGGGTATGTTCTGTTCTTTTTTGGTTATTTGTTTTCTAAGGTTGTCTGTTGATCTTTTGGTAGTCTTGATGATGTTGAGTTTTGATCTTAACTTGATGAATAAAACATGGTTGTTGTGTCGGTTACAGAGGAGGTGTCGGAGTAGGCAGGCAGTTGAGGACAGTCAGATTTGTGCATTTGAATTGTTAGCTTCTTTAGCCGGGCAGTTGTTGCAGGAAAGTGAGAGTTCGGCTTCTAGCAATGCGTCGGGAGGACATGATCGTGTTTCTATAGGTAATGATGTTAAACAGGAAATGCTTTTTGACGATGATAAACCAATGAAAATTGAATTTGTTGAGCAAGGAAGCTGTGAAGCGAGTGCTGCTGCCTCTGAGTCGACTACAGAAAACAATGTGAAGGAAATTCATTGTGACAGGGATCTATGCTCCCCTGATCTCGGGGGTTTATGTGATGGTAAAAGTGAGAATGGGTTTAAGCAAGAAAGAGATGTTAAGGGTTTGGACATCGGGAAGGCGAGTATTGCTAATACTTGCCCTATGAAAGATCCTGTTGAACTTCCTATGACATTTCCTTCTCCTATTAATTCTAAACGAGATGTCAAATTGCCGTCCCGCAAGGACACCATTCGTAATGATTCTTTCTCGAGATGTAGGAAAGATATTAAGTTAGGTAGTAAAGATGATGATGAAAACTTTTCTAGGTTTAATAGACTTAGCTATAGATTTAAGGCTTCTAGGCCTCCAACACGTATCGGAGACCGGAGGATAAGGAAGTTGCTGACATCCAAATATTGGAAAGCTGGTCCAAAGTTGAAGGATTTCGAACATTCTAAAGCTGGTTAGTACTAGTAGTGTTCATTGCATGGTTCACATCTTACTTGAACTTCATAAATATTTCTTTATGGATTTTGTGTTTCATATTTTCCTAGATGGAGGAATGAAGCCTCTATATCGTAAGCGGAAGGCCTACTATAACCTTGAGAGATATCATCAATACGACATGCTCTGCAAAAGGAGGAAGCTCTTTGACCGTAGCTCAATAGTAACTTCTGATGGTGGGATCAGTAGTGAAAGTGTTTGCAATTCACCCGAGAAGATTGTGGATGGAGACAAGGGTAGTTCTGCTTCAATGTTGCATGGAGGTGCTTCCCTTCTTCAATTACCTTATTGGTATTTTTTGGATTACTCGATTTTGCGGTCGAGATTTTAATTAGTCTTACTAAACTACTTTATTATGTCCATAGCCTGTGGGATACCCCCTTTGCTTACAAGTAACAAAGCATCTCATCAGTCCAAGAATTCTCATGGTACAAATACTTTTGACTCACTGTAGTGTATTAACCGTGGACGTTTTTACTCTAGTTTTGGGGGAATGTCTTATTTAAGTGTTGTTTTCGTACAGTGAAATTCAGCATTAAGTCATTTAGAATTCCGGAACTTTATATCGAGGTTCCAGAAAGTGCAACTGTTGGTACTCTGAAGGTATAGAAGTGATGTGTTGTCTTTTCATTGTTGAATATAGTTTTATTTATTAAACATATAGTCGCTAACACTTTTTACCACTTATATTACTTGAATACGAGCAGAGGACTGTAATGGAGGCAGTGAGTGCCTTACTTGGAGGTGGAATCCGTGTTGGGGTACTTCTTCAAGGGAAGAAAGTTAGAGATGACAACCGAACGCTATCACAGACTGGTATTTCCTGTGAAGATAATCTGGATTCTCTTGGTTTCACTTTGGAGCCTGACCCTACAAAAGCTCTTCCGCCTGTGTGCTCGGAAGAACCACCCCTTCCGATATCATGTGATATAGACCCTCAAACTTTAACAAGGTGATTTTGATGTTTCAAGATAGGATGATGTGATTTTATTTCATTTATCTGCGTTGTGATTTACCTATACCTTTGTAGTTCGAGTAACAAGCGCTTGGTTTCCAGCTTTCCGGCCACTCCGGTTGTAGATAAAGGGATTCCTGATGCTAAACCTGGCTTACTTTTACTGACCAATTCAGCACATCCTGTGGATACTACTCACGAACCAGTTTCCTCCCAAACTAACGTGCTAACTGATCAAAGTCTGTCGGAGTCAAGAGCTTTAGTCCCTGTTCCGGCAATGAATGTCGAGGCACTGACCATCATACCTGCCAGCCCAAAAGTTCGGAAACCCGAGCTTGCGCAGCGTCGAACCAGGAGACCGTTTTCTGTCTTAGAAGTAGAAGCATTGGTACAGGCAGTTGAAGAGCTTGGTACTGGAAGGTGTGTTACTTTTACGTTCACATTACTCCTTTTCATGGGTTTGCATCATTGAAGAGGATGGAGGTTTATACAGACATTGAGTATCTAAAGTTATTTTTGGGGGCTTTCTGCAGGTGGCGCGATATTAAATTGCGAGCTTTTGAAAATGCCGATCATCGAACTTACGTGGATTTGAAGGTACGGTACTTGTCCACTTTATTACCCTCTTATTGCTATTTTGAACAAGCAAAGTAATCTGGTTTCTGGGAAGTTTTTGATCTATCAAGTTTTGCATGGTGGGTGTATCTTGTCGGTGTTATTCGTATTAACATGCCGTCATCACCTGCAGGATAAATGGAAAACATTGGTCCACACAGCGAAAATTTCCCCACAGCAACGACGAGGGGAGCCGGTACCACAGGAACTCTTGGACAGGGTCTTGGCTGCACATGCATACTGGTCTCAGCACCAAGTTAAACAAGGCAAGCATCAGCCGGGACTTTGAGGATCACAGACACGGAATCCGACAGAAACGGAGCCGTAACAACGGTTCCAACTGTTTCAATGTAAAAAAGGAAGGTAAAACATTGACCAAGAACAGGGAGGGAGAAAGAAAGAAAGAAACCTGTACAAATTTGATTTCATTGTCATGTACTATTGCCTCACACTACTACTCACTTGATTCATTTCCCAGCTTCCAAAACCATTGAAGCCAATTGACATTTCTGTAAATTAAAATTAGCCGAAAATAAGATTTGTTCTAACCAGATTTTTACAGTACATTTGTTCCCAGATTCATTTAGTTTATTTAATCTTGTAATTCATACTCCATTGAACTTAGAAGAAAAAGGCATTTTCTTGATTTTTTCTATTTTAGTCCTTTGATGTTTTCCTTAGCATTTGTCTGCGTATATTCGAAAAGAATTACATTACTCTATCATTATCGGTTGGTTTAGTGAGATAAGATGATATAATCGAATGTTCCAACCCTGCAAATCTCGACATCGAGGTAAAAATATGAAATGAAGGTAACATACGGGAATGGCATGAGTAGTGGTGAATCTCAGACAGAAAACAGCGTCAACACCAAATGCTGCAATCACAAACAGAGAAGCCTGCCATTTTACTGCGGGAATAAACCGGGTTGCAGTTGCATAGTGTTATGGCCATCCCCTTTTCTCGGCCATAACCGAGTAAACTATAGAGCCAATCGAGTGTGATACCTTAGAGTTTGGTGAAAAATAATGTCTGCCTGTTGAACGTCATAATGTTTTAAGAACAAGATTTTTGTTTTGACTTTGTTTCATGTTTTTAAGTGTTTTCATTTGGGTTAGGTAAAAATATCCCCTGTTTGAGCAAATGAATGTATAATCGAAACATTTTTATAATGTTTTATTTGCATACATGTAACGGGTGGACAGTCGAGTAAGTATGGACTATTTCACGGGTCTAGGCATAGGTGAATTCCTACAAATCATTGAGGCGACCCTTGCCGTTCGAGTCGATGATGTGCATAAGTCTGAGAATGTTTTCCTTTTCAAGTGTCGCACGGCTTAGCGACCGAGTGAACCGAGCGCTAATTCCGTAACACACAGCACATATTCTGTGATAAGATAGGATGATGATCCATCTGTTCTTTCCTCAAATTAAAATCTGGTAGATAAAGAAAGTATCACTGATGAATACCGCCGGCGGCAAAACGATGCAGCGTAAACTGCAAAAGGTAGACCAAGAGCCTTTCTATCTATCTATCTATTCACCAGACATGCAAGCTCAACAACACATTAAAGTTCACATAAATACTACTATCCGAAGACAATTTACAATGACACATTCGATCATTCAAGAGATGAAGCAGGAAAGTAATTGTGTTATACTTTCTTTAAATATACTATTCTATCCAAAATTCAACAGCGGGGATAGTTCAGTTAGGAGAGCGTTAGATTGAAGATTTTAAAGACGATGTATTCAATCCACGTTCACCGCATAACAAAGTTTTTTCGTTTTTTTATTTTCCAAACGTAACTAAGAGTATTCAAATTATTTATTATTGAAGTTCTTAGATATTTTCGATTGAATTAATATTATAAATAATCTGGCTTGTCCCATCTGGACTCAGAAATTAAAGGGTTATATCCGAATATGATCCTATTTGATAAAAAAAAAACTAATAAAATATTATATATTATATAAAAATATAATAAATTTATATAATTAAAAATATACCAAATATAAAAAAATTTACCCTAAACTCAAACTTACCAAAAACCGCCCTCGCCCGTTCTTATACTTGAAATTTCTATTAAAATACTCGATTGAATTACTCTTTTCCTTTCTAGGGGTCAACATTAGTTATTATAGTGTCGAATGTATAAATTTTTTTTAACAAAATTTAAATTTATAAAAAAAAAAACTTAACAATAAAAAAATTTAACCCGACCCGAATTTTTAAAAAACACTTTTTAATCAAATTATGACCCCACCTACTGTAATCAATCAAGTTAGCATCATCTCAATTCCAATTTCCAAAATTAAAAGTTCCCAACTTTTCAAGTTAAAGCAGGACCACTTGACAAATTCTCCATCACATATAACCACCCCTTACCAAAACAAACGCACTTAAAAATAACTATTACTAGTCCCTGCACTCTATAAACTTTTAAATTTTAACACTTCCTTTTTATTTTTAAAAATTTAGTCCCTTTGACCAATATTTATATTAATGAAATTTATATTTCTTAGATCATTGGATAAGTGAAGATTAACAGTCGGTTACATGAAGATTATCAATTAAAAAAATAAAGAATTAATCTGAGTCACCCGTTTCAGTCATTTAACAATCTAAAAAACGTGTTACACTGTGTAACTTAATCCTAATTATATATATATATATATATATAACTGATGCTTGTTAATAACATTATTGATTGAACTTTAACTTTTAAATAAAACGAGTAGAAGAATTAAATTTTAAATGTTCTAATAATACAAGGAGTAAAAGTGGAATTGAGCCTTTCCTTCCACCTAAGCATTAAGGTCACATTAAAATCTTTAGTTTCTCTAGTTCCTTGCACTGTACGTTTTAAAATAAATATAAATATAAATCTCCATCTTCCATAGGAAGCTAACACATACAAAATCTCACTTATAAATACCTTCAAACCATAAAACTTCATTTCAAAGGATTTTTTCTAATGGAAATTTATGAACAAGAAGAAGGTTATATGACTCCGAGGCGGCGGATACAGACGACGGCTCCTCCACCGGCGCCGAAGAAGAAGCAAGCGGTTCACATGAAGAGGCAGCCGCCGAGGAATGGTTTCTTTCAGCCACCGGACCTTGAGGCTTTCTTTTCAATTATGGTGCCAAAAAAGGAATCATGCGTCTGAATAGAAAACGATTGTTCTTTTCGTTGTAAATTCAGCTTTATATGCATAATATTTTGATGTTATGTGATCATATATAAGAATCACATCGGGTCGAATTTTTAAACGGAATATTATTTTTTTTCTTTATAATAAAATTTAATTGAAATTTTAGTAGAAAAAATAAGTATTTTTTGTATTTTAGGGTTTTAAATCGAAAGAAATTTATGATTATTACGGTGTTTCACTATTTTATTTACCTTAGTGTTAGTATCTCTATTAAAAATAGAATATACTCTCAATTATTAGATAGTAATCACTCAATCACTGTTCTATAATATTAGTGCTCGAACTCGTGATCTTCAAGAATAACAATCGTTTCTTCAACCACCGAGACAAGATGGTTCATGTTAACCTTTCACCATTTACTGAGCCAATAAGGTGTTGTCCGAAATAGACCTCCCTTTAATAAATGCAGTTGGATTGGGCACTTGTGTTTATTTGTGGAAATTGTCTTGTTTGTTTGCATCAAATAGCAAAGTAAGACATCCTTTGGAAATTATCTTGTTATAGGGACAGAACAAGTGTTTTAACATGTTTGTTGCTTTGTTTTGTGTCTCAGGTAACCAAGTTGTGTGATTTAGGACCAAATGATAGTGTGTGTGCTGTTCAATGGACCCGGGAAGGCTATTACATATCGACCGGGACAAGTCTCGGGCAAGTTCCGGTAAGTTTTAACTTTGATCGTTATAAATTTTTTAGTTTTATCTAGACCCTCCGATGTAAATTTTTGTTTCGGCAAGTAACTTCACGTGCATACATGATACTGTTCAAGTTTAAAATACGGGAAGATAACAAGGCACTAATGATATATGCTTAGTTAATTATGAGTACGATTATCTCAACTCAATTTGTTTAATTTAAAATTTGAAGAACCAAACCTCTAAATTTATGTAAAGAATATAAAATCTCATCCGATTAGACCAACTGCTTATCGGTTCTTCCGTGAGTGAAAATGAAGCAAACCGGAGACACTGCATGCATTCATTTTCCACGGAGCAAAGAGGGTTTCATTGTCCAAACAATCGACAATTGCAATGGAAACTGAGAAAAAAAGAACATGTTTTCTCAAGGATTGTGTTGTGTCCAAATGCATTCAACCAATATACAAAGTTTTGGGGGTTCAGAATTTAGTCATTCTAAAGGCTTAAATGATTGGAGCAAGCTAAATTACAGACAAAGCTGAAAATGTAAGAAAATTTATGCAAAATCTCCCTCAATTCTTTAGGTATCCCAATGGAAAAAAAAATATTTTAGTAGACTTGTAAGTTGGGCATGCTGGTAGTTTTTTGGGTTAGGTCAATCAAGATTCAATCGATTTTGATTTTAAATTTTTAGATATTTGAGTTTGGATTGTTTTGAGTTTTTTTTGCTTCACCGAAGATTGTCTTGAGTTTGTATCAATAGATTTTGGAGCTTAGTATCTTCCGGTTTTTAGGGCTTCATCCTAATTAGTCTGGACTAACCTGCGTCGTACACCTAATTTTGATGAATGAATCTTCCAACAAAGATTTTCTACGTATACTTAATTTTTTGTTGTCATTAAGGTGCTGACGATTACTTCGAGTTCGACTTATTTTGAGTTATTTGTTCATGTCGTAAACTTTTATATGTACATATACATGAATTAATTGCATCACACATCCTCAAACTATGATATATATTTTAAATTTTGAATTATTTATAGATTTATCTTATATTTTTAAATATTTATATTTTAACCCTCTCAAAATCTCTATTCCGTAGCTTTTTATGTCATATCCATCGACTGTTTTAACTACAATTTGTCATATACTTCTGTCAAAGGACAATATCTGAACTACCCACCATGATCTTTTAGTATATTTTTATTCAAAAGATGAGGTATGATCGAATATATTAAGGACTATTGCTGCAGTTGAGGAGAATATTATGATGCTAATTAAATTTAAATTATTTAATATTTGATATTGATATCTAAATTATACCAGTTATAGACTACTGGAAAATAAAACATTGAAATATTATTGTTCTGGTGATTGCACCCTAGTCCTTGGACATGGGCAAAGGTTAAGGGATCTGTTCTAGATCATTTGAAACAGAAGTATATGAATCATTTTTAAGTAAAATTTGAATTGGTTTAAGGGAGATTAGGATGGATAATATTTTATCATTTAAAAACAAAATAAACATGTTTGGTAAATAACGGTTTAAGTCAAAATTAATGGGTTGAGTTAAGAATAAAGGTTTGATTGATTAAATTCGTCATTTTAGATGTTTTTAAATTTTTATAATATTTATAATTAATTTTAAATAAAAAATATTTCTAATAAATTTTTATTTATAAAAAAACATATAATCTTGAGTAACTTCGATAAGTAACAAAATTTTTGGGTTTTTTTTTCTTGCAGCATATGCAAAAGGATATCTTCGATTTCTCCAATGAAGATTGTCTGAAAATAGGATGAAAAGAAATTAAAAACAAAACAGAAAAAATAGATTTGTTTCTTCCGAGGAATAATTAGGGATGAGTACGTAACCCGAATCTGACGGGTTTTGACCCAATTTGGTTTGATCAGGTCAAATTTTTTGGTGAAAAATTCGGGTTCGAGTCGGGTCAATTTTTTTTCAAGAGTGATCTCGGGTCGGGTTCGAATTTAGGGTGGAAAAAATCTGAACCGACCCAACCCGACCTGAGACTAATAGTGTAATTTTTCTATGTATATTTTAGGGATATTTGTAATAATGACCCCTCTTTATATATATTTTATATAATTAGATCATTAAAATTAATATTTTTTACAATTAGGTTATTAAAATTAAATATTTTTATAATTATATCCCTAAATTTTATTTTTTTTTACAATTTAATCCCTAAAATTTTAATTTTTAAAAAGATTTGGGTCGGGTCAGGTCGAATTTTAGAGCATAAATTTTGGTCGGATCGGGCCGGATTTTTTCACTCTAAACCCAGGTCGGGTCGGGTGACGGGTGGAGGGTATAATTTTTTGGGTTGGATGCGGGTGGGCCGAAAATCCGATCCGACCCGACCCGTGCCCATCCTTAAGAATAATTTGTCTAAATTCAAGTAACAAAATCCATATCATCTCCGAAAGAAATCAAGTTGCTCAAAACATGTTTTCGATTTAATAAATTACGATTTTAATACAATCGTAACGGTTTTAAAGTTCATTTTAACACTATAAAACGTAACTATTAAAATCGTACTTCAATTATTTCTTTAACAAAAAGCATAACACAACATCCGTAATTAAGATATTATCATTATATCCGTAACCGTAACCCTAATTTACTACTTTAAATGAGTTCACGTAGGGATGAACAAAGTTTCACTGAATTAACCTAACACACATTTGTGATATATTTTGTCTCTCGAAGATTTTCAGACAGCAACAATTATATATATAATTCTTTATTTAATCCCCCAAAACCTGAACCAGTGTTTCCTTGTTCCAAAACAAACCCTAACTGTTTGACCTAAATTTTTTGTTGTTGGTTCAATTGTTTAGCTACGAGTTTGGTATAATCTGGATAACGATCGAAAACCCACATGCAGGCATGTGAAATGGTGGGGTTCATTTCAGCATTTAGTCTACCAGTTGAGGTTAAGGAACTTTTTAATGTATAAGTTTTTTGTACTTCAATATTATAAATTAATAGTTTTATAAAATTATAAATATAATTAAAACAATTTAATAAAATGAGATTTTATTATTCTTTTATTAAAACAATTTAATAAAATTTTATTTTTGATAAAATAGGTGTATAAAATTTTATTTTTAATTGAAATAAATGTCAAAATAGATATTTCGGTTAACTTTAAAATAAACCAAAAATAAAATTTTAAATATTTATTTTAGTTAAAAAAATTAAAAACATTATAAAAATAAACATAGTTTAGATACTTATCATATAGTTAAACCTAAAAGGAATGAAAGAATTAGACCGACAAATTTATGTAATCAGAATTCAAAATAACATGAACGTAAAATAATTAGCTTGAATTATAACCATATAAAGTGGTTACCGTAAATTATAAAATAGTTATAAAATAATTATTAAATTTATTAAATTATTATAAAATTATTCTCAAACTTATTAAATTATTATAAGACGATCATTATAAATTATACAATAATGAAATTTTTGGAAAATATAAAAAAACATTTAATAACAATTTGATAGTAAATATTATGACCATTTTATAATATAAAATAGTATTTATAGTTTAAAATTTTTAGGGTTTTTTATTTTAGATTTTGGATTTAGAGTTTTGGGATTTTATATTTTAGGGTTTAGAGTTTAATGTTTAGTGATTTAGGTTTTAAATATTGGGTTTAGGGTTTAAAGTTTAAGTTTTTTTTTATTTTTTAAGTTAGTTTAAATTAATATTTTATTTAAATATTTAAAAAATGAAATAATATACATAAAAATGATTTAATAAAATTTTATTTTAAATAATTTATAATTATATATTAAGTTTTTAAAATTTTTAATCTTTATTAATTAATTTAATAATGTTCAGTGATGTTTATCATTAACGATGTTGACGGTAATCGTCCAAAGTGTTTTCATTTTCCATTTCCATTTCCATTTCCAGTCGTTTCACCTAAACTCTTCTGCAGTAAAGTTATTTCCGTTTTTAAACCCATAATTACACTATTGACACGTGTACAAGTTTATGATTTTTTAATATTCTTATATAAAATATAAATGCATCAAAATTATTAATCATGTTAATTTTTAAAAATGTAACTATATTTTAACACGAATTATTACATAAATTTTTATATATAATTATTTATTTAAAAACAATACAAATTATCGGATTTTTTAACTCAACTCGACGACTCGAATTATTATTAAAATGTTTATATTATTATAGGAATGTTTGTTTCCAAAGACAAAAGTTACTTGTTTCCTTTCCTGTTTCCCGTCAAACAAATTTCCCAGTTTTTACCGCTTAACATAGAAGTGGAAAGGTACAGTTACTGCTCAAGAGAAAGCCTAAGTGAGATTTTACTGCTTATAATATTTTTTTTACTTTCACCTCTTTATTATAATATTCAAGTTTTAAATTAAATATAAAATTATTAATTTATGATATTTAAATAATCATTACTTTTGTTTGTAACTCTAAATTCACTAGCAAACAAAATACTTACCTCTATGGTAAAATTGTTGGATTATCTTTTTCAAATTAACCAAAAGGGTAAAATTTTATTAGGATTTTACTATTCATATTATTAAAATTATATAGTATATAATGGTCCTTATTCTAATTGAATATTAAATTTTTAAATGTTTTAAACTTAGGCTTAACTCAGTAATAGGTGCTTGAACTATACATTTTTCTGAAATAGATGTTTAATGTTTTTAGTTGAAATAAGTGTCTAATATTTTTTGGCTGAAATAAACGCCTAAAGTTTCATTTGTTAATATTTTCATTTTATTTTAATTTATTCTTTAATTTTTAAATATTTTGTTTTCATTTTTAAATTATGGTTCTTATTTTAAATTAGTCTTTAAATTTTTTAAATGTTATGGTTTTATTATTAAATTATTATCTATTTTACATCATATTATTATATAATATACATAAGTATTTAATAACAATTAACAAATTTTATAATGATTTTATTAATATAAGATATGATTAACATACATCGATAATATAGAGATAAAATTAGAGCGTTCAAAAATTTTAAAAAAATTTAAAATAAGAATCATAGTTTAAAATTAAACCTAGAGTATTCAAATTGAGGATAAAATTAAAATAAAAATCATAATTTAAGTATGAAATTAAAATATTTATAAAATTTAAAATTAGTGTAATTTACATAATAATATTTTTGTTTAGTGACCAATTGTGTAATTTACCCTTTTAAAATGTATACGTTTGGTGTGTCCCTCGAGGTAAAAGAAGGCCAGGTGATACCTACTGCCACACCCATCTGTTTCCCATTCTTATTTATTATTTATTTCTAATTTACTCCCTAAATTTATTATAAATACTCACTCAAATCCCTTCTCTTTCAGCTCTTACCCACTGATCCACTTCCGATTTCAATCCCTTCTTTCTGTCAGAAATTACATCTTCGATCTTCTTCTCAGCTGAAAAGAGCTCGATTTTCTGTTTGTTTTTCTGGGTTTTCCCACCATGGATTCATCGTCTTCGAGCGCAGTGCCGGCGCCGAGCTTCTACTTGGACGAAAAATGGAGGCTTTCGAGAAAAGAAAGCCGGTCGAGGAATCCTCCGGCGACGCCGGCATCGAAACGGTGCGCTTTCACGAGGAAATGCTCGAAATTAGTACGGGAACAAAGGGCTCGTTTCTACATCATGAGGCGTTGCGTTATCATGCTCGTTTGCTGGCGTGATTACGCCGATTCTTGAACCGCCGCCGCCCTCCGCCGCCGGAATTTTGAAGTTTTATCTTGACAGAAAAGGCTTGGGGTTTTGGGTTTATTAATGGCGTCCAAGCAAGAAGAATATATATATATATATATATATATATATATAACGTTATGTATACATGTAGATAAAGATTTGATTTTTAGGGTTAGGGTTTAAATTTTTAGGATTTTTTATAAATTTTTTTTAAGAGTTGATGAATCTTCTTCTCCTTTGAAGGGGATTTGATGGGTTCTTGTTGATGTAAGTGTTAATTTCATCAAATAATTATCTAATTAGTATAAATAGAGAAAATCAAAGTATTTAATTTAATTTTTATTTTCTTATTCAATTGGTATTAATGTTATTATATTTTACAAGATAATATAATAATAAACATATTTAACATCTTTTGATTTATTAGTAAAAATAAGTTTTAATTAATGATACGGATAATATTTTTATTGTTTTTTTGATTTTTAGAGTCTAGTCCAGACTAATTTAGACCAACTCGTGTTATACATCTAGATTTAATTGATGAGTATCTTAACAGAGATCTTATACATACACAAAGTCTTTAAACATATGAATCTGTAAAAACAAAAAAAAATACCAATCACTAAACTAAATACTCGATCTTTTTACTAACTAACTCTATAAACTCTTGAAAGATGGAGTGATACTCGATTAGCCTAAATTTTTAAAAAATATCACCGATTAATACGGAATAGAATTATTTGAAATATAAAAAATGTTGACCCTAAGAATAATTAAGAAAAAAATTGAGAAAAAAATAGCCAAAGGGGAAAATACAATATCAATCCCTAAAGTTTTGTTTAGAGAGGTTGCTAAAGAACCTTAATATGTCAATTAAAGAAAGTGAGAAAAACATTGGTTACCCTACAGATCTTATCTACAATGAGTATGGATCTTGTGATTGAAATTTGGGTGACTCGTAATAATAATTTTTTCGATTATAATTAATTTTATACTGATGAATCGATAGTTAGATCAGTTAAATTATTGATGTTTAGATAAATCGTCAGTTAAATGATAAAAAATATTAAATTGTTACTTATTTAAAGGGTTCATATAATTTTTATTTTACCCTACTATTTCAACTGATTAAACTATTTATTCTCGATTCAGTTAACTGATTTGATCTGATTTCGATAATCATTATAAAAGGTGGTTGATGTTTATCTATGTTGAGTTTTATAATGTTGGGTTTCTTAAGTGGTCTTTTGACCCCAATTTATGTGCAAACAATAGACTATAAAAATGTTATTAAAATAGATTATTTACGAATCTATCCACCATTTTCATATAATCATGATTTTGTCCCTGTTTTTTTTTTTTAATCCATTTAGTCCTAATAATGAATACTTTGGGGGCTACGCTCTAAGCTTGAGAATTACCTTCTGTCGGACAATCTGGACAAAAAAGGCTGAACCTTTAGGTCCCTGTTTGGTCAACGATCACATCAATGACACCCCAAGCTTTTTGTCCTAACAAGATTTTTAAAAACCCTGAAATTGTAACATTCCACATGGCGCTTCCACATTGGGTGGTCACCTTCCAAAGTGTACCGTCTGCCACATGGGAGGCTAGGGAAATGGGACCCTTTCTTCACAAGAGTTTTGGTAAAATCATAATGTTACATGGGAGAAATTATTAGAGTAATCTTATAATGTCTGTGATCTAATTAATTTGATCTGTTTATCTTAAAATAATTATTTAAAAATCATTCACTTTTTAATTATATGAAGAAAAGAGATAATAAAATACTTTAAAAAAAAGATAAGATAAACGAATCTGATTGGTTGAGACTACAGATAACGTAGTGAACATGATTCATTTAATAATTTTTCGTTACACAGGGTTAAAGTTCACACGAAAAATAAAATTCTAATACAATAATTTAAACTTGGTAAACTTTCAACTTTACATTTAAATACTATTTATAAATGTAAATGACAAGTATTAGGTGTAATGACAATCCACGTTACTCTTTTAAGGAGAATATCTAAGCTCGAAACTTAAAAAATATTATTAAAAAGAAGAGTCACGAATTTCAAACATAAACCATAATAAAATAGATACGTAATTTACTAATAAAATACCATTACAAATGTGAAATTTTGGGACTTATGAGACTAATCTAAAGATGGTCCCTATCCTTGCCAACCCTTGTTGGTATGATAGGATTTTTGGCACATAGCAAAGGAACTATTAGGGATGGAGGTGGTGTGGGCTTTTTCCCACATGATATTTTATAGGAAAGTTTTGGTCCTTGGGATTGGATGGACAATAATTGAAGGGTAATGGTCCCCTTGGTTTCATTTCTCCAAGGGACAATGTCCCAAATATAATCATTTATTAGACACTATCTCTAAGCATTGAATTATGGGTGCATTGGCCTTTGCCTTAGATTTGGTATGTGGGTGTGTATACTTAGACCACAGCTCACAAAATTCCCATTTCTCTTTGCTTTTTCTGTGCATTGCATTTAGATTTTATGTAAATTTTATATGCGAATATGAACAGAAACACGAATATGAACTTTTTAATTTAAGATATGTTTTTTAATGCTTGTCTCTTAAAATGATAATATTGGCATGTAAAACGTTTGGTAGTTCTTAAACATGTATCATAAATAGCACTATTTGAAGGGACCCCATATCTAAAGCTTAATTGCTTGTATGTTTTGTTTTAAATTTTCTCTTAGATCAATGATTGAGATTCCACTATTAGAATCATATTTTAATTTTTTTAGTAATTAGTTCGTTAGTTTAGATATTAGTCAAATAAAATTGTCTCTCTCAGAAATTTAGATTAAATACTTATTAGATCTTAATCATTATTAATTTTAAAGTAAAATTATTTTTTCTGTTGTCCGATCCTGACTCTGCACCACCATTGTTGTTATCTCCTCGTATTATAATTGTAAAAAATAAATCTTGGATAAAATTTAGAGGATTTTTACGTGAAAAAAAAGCAGATAATCCTCGATCAGAAAGTTTTAATCTTAACCGTTAATTTTTACTCATCCAATGAAAAAAATTAAGTGTTAGTGAATCTCAACCTAATTTTTATCGTAAAACATATAATCACTAATGTAAACGAAAAAATCTCATAAATATTGTTGTTTGGGTTTATTTTTCTCATGATATTATACTTGAAAAAATATTCCTCAAAATATTATTGATTCTACAGTAAAAATAAAGTCGGATCCATTATAATCCGAATTTAAATAGTAATTTATGTTTTTAGATTAAAAAAATTAAAGTCGAGAGTAGGAGACTTTTAACTTTGAATAGTAAAAAATTCAAAAAAAGCACTAAAGTCAGTGGCAAAAAGATCCGACTTTAAATGTGTTTTTATTTTTTTAATCAGTCACTCTTTATAGTCGGATTCTAATGAATCTGACTTCATTGATACTGATCAAAATACAATACTTTGAAAAATAATTTTAGAAGTACAATATTATGTGAAAAAAATTTTCAAATAACAATATTTATGAGATTTGACTAATATAAACTGTTTTTAGTATTATAAGATATTTAAAATAATAAACTAAGTTTTTAGGTTAAATACAATATTCTATTCATAACTACTTCTATGGGTGTTACAATATATTTTTCAACGAGTACAATAAGAAAACAATGCTTCTATGCACCATCAAACTAAAATACAAAATAAATCATATTAAATAAAAAAAACTGTTTACAGACATTCGACTTTAATCAAAATAAATCTAGAGAGAACTCGCACATGATTTACGCTGTGTGAGAATTCGAACTCGAGATCCGAAAGTTTCTAATACCTTAACTTCACCACTAAACCGAAACGTCCTTAACACATTCGATCCATTTTTCTCGATTATAATTCATATTAAATAAAAAACTGTTTTCGGAATCTCGCTCGTAACAACGATCCACTTCGCCTGTAGCATAAATGTAGATCATTACAGAACTTGCCTGGTGATCGTATGATCGTTGGCAGTCGAGTAATTACAACCCTTCGAGAAATAAGTTATATATATGTGCATGTGTGTGCATGTTAGATACATTGATCAACAGGCAGATGCTGTTGCGGAATGAATAATTAAGCCATGTAGGAGGCCATTATTCCACCGGTTTCCTGCCATACGGATCCAGCTCGGAATTTACATATGGGACACGTACCTTGTTGTCGCAACCACGGGTCAATGCAATTAGCATGAAACTGCAGTTATCCATCATAAACTTGTGTTAGGCAATACAAGATTTAACACTAAAATTCACTGAAAGGGGGAAAAGAACCTGATGCAAACACGGTAAACTGCGGATAAGATCACCGGCATTAACTTGCTCCAAGCAAACACTGCAGGTCAATTCATCTTCAGAACCCTTCTTGATGCTAATTGGATTCATAGAATCCTGCTTCTTCTACCGATAAAAAAAGAAGTACTGAATCAGGCTAAAGCATAGCGGAGCGAAACCTCGATTAAAATCATGTTAAGATAGAGAAGTGGAGAAAAGGACTAAAACTACCTGAGGTGAGTTGGAAGATGACGCTTGTTGCATCGGAGAGTCGTTGCTGTAAGCAAAACCAATTTCTCGTAAGACTATTAGCTTATACACCAAAACAATGTTTGAACAGCTTTTGGCAAAGTGTCTTGGGATGTATCCAAGCATCACAAAAATAACTACACATTCTAAAGGTCAATCGTCATCCGTTTCTCGTTCAAAACAAATAGCCCCATAGACAAACTACAGCATTAATAATTGGCATAATATGATCTACCATGCTTCTTTTTAAGGCTTTGTTTAATATCCAAACAAGACGGCTCACGGAAAAATCAATAAATGAAGAAAAAGGATATTAACCTTTGTGGAGAAGATGCCTTATACTTGAAAACTGGCAGGGCCTTTATCTCTTCTTCACTCATTGAAGCAGCGCTGGGGACATTATCCGAATCAAGTGCCCTCAGAGTTTCATAATCTAGTTACAAAAAACAATTTCTCATGAGCATCATGAAGTTGTCACAAATCCAGAAGGGAGGAAGGAACAAACAAAAACTGTCCTTTATAAGGTTTGCAAATTAACAATCCCTGACACTTATAAATCAATAAACCGAACTTGAGAAATTCAGTACGAAACCAAATTTTGAACACCATACCAAGATTGTCGAATTCCTGGTCTAGAAGAGCAAGCTGCAATCGAAGACCTTGTAGACCCCCTCTGGATGCAACTGCAATTGATGGTGGCATATGCAACCGTAGTTCTGTATGGCCCAAAAGTGCACTCGCTGCTGCAGCATGGGCTTGTGCCTGAGCCTGAAGTTGTTGACAGGCTGCATACATTCTCAACGTTGTTGTCATAAAAAACACACCAAGCACCAGCCAAAGCTACAAGAATAGAGTAACATAAAAGCTCCTAAAATTAGTTCAAGGTTTTGAACCAAAGAAGCAAACACCATAAGAAATTTATCCACTTGATAAAGGAAATTACCAGAAAATTAGGTGAAATCTGTTGCGAATTCAAAATCATGAATAGCAGAAGTACTGTAGCAACAAGGAAAATATTTTTTTTAAAAAAAGAAGAGAGCAAAAAGTAAGATAAACACAATGATAAACAAGTACCTGTAACGAGAAACAAAAGAGAGTTGGGATTAACTGGACGTCCTGCATGGATACGCTAAGAACCAATTGACTTAAATCAAAACATATTTACCGGAAAAATGAATTAAAAACACTTGAGAATGAACAAAACATAACTGTAATTCAAAAAGCCTAACATAAGCTACTAGGCACCATTGGGCATTGACCTAGTAACCTTTTAGGTCAAATCTTATGAAACTCTTAAAAAGCATTGTTTTAACCTCAAGTAATAGTGATGAGTATCACTCACTAACTTGAACAAATAGGTTTTCGTCACCAATTCTAACAATCAAAGCCTAAATGGAATGATGTATCATGACCATAACAATGGAAACATAAGTGTGAGAAGGAATAGCAGCATACCACAGTCCGCCTCTCCGGAATAATCACCGGAAATCCACTCTCCAAATCTGATCTCGTTCCTCGGAAGACGAAACTCATCCTTATAGTAAACAAAATTCACCAGCTCAACTAAATACAATTAACAATGAAAAAAATCCCAAATGTTCCAATCTCAGCAGAATAAAGGAATTAATGTTACTATACTGAGTCCACACAAAAAATATCTGCAGGAAAAGAATATAGCAATATTAATCAGAAAAAACCCAATGGAATCATATTCAATTCTCATTTCTTATACTCAGCTAACATATTTTAATCAAAATTCAAATATATCCTTCAAAATTCCACCTAAAAATGATTCTATTAGCAATTAGATTTAATAGATTTTACATTTGTTAATCGAACAAAAACTAAAAAATGGATTCAATCCCGAAAGTTCCAGCGAAAATCACATAAAAATCGTGATATCTAATTATTTACATAATTAAACGGCTCCAATTAAATCTGAAAAAAAAAAAAACAATGAAATCCTATTCAATTCTCATTTTAATCAAAATTCAAATGTATCCTTCATACTTCCACCTAAACCAAAACGATTCTATTGGCAATCAAATTTAATAGATTCTACATTTGTTAATCGAAGAACAAATAAAAAATCGATTCAATTCCGATATCTAATTATTTACATAATCAAGCGGATCCAATTCACAGATCCGTAATCAACAGATTAAAAGTTTTTCAAATAATCGTGAAAAACGAATAAGCACTGAGGAAATGACGAATCGAAAAAGAGCAAAAGATGACTTACGGCGATCGGAGGGAGAAAACGACGGCGGATCAGATTCGTCTTCGATAAAGATAATGTCGTAGATATCAGATACAAAGATTAAAGGGACGAGTCTGCGAAGGAGCGAGTTGACTCGGACGCGTTAGGCTGTTATGGCCTATCGCCTTTCCTGAGTTCCCTCGTCAAGGAATTGTTTTCTGGTTTTCTCTGGTCTGGACCTTACCGCAGGCTCCAAAACAGAGTTAACTGAATAACGGAAACGACACCGTTTTTAAACACATTTTCTGTTTTACTTTTTTTGGATAATTGCATATTTAGCTTTTATTTTTAATTAGTTTCCCATTAATTTCTCAACCTTTGGTTGATTTTCCAATTTTAGTTTCATTTGAATAAAATTAGAATATTTTTTTATTAAAAATCGTTTTTTTAATTTAAAAATAAAAACTCAATCCAATTAAATTAAAATATTTTAGCACATTTTAACAGGAACAACATGTCATTAGTAATAAAAAAGGACAAAATTTAACTGAATTAAAATTAAAAATTTAACTAAAGATATGATTTAAATTCAATTTCGGATTTAACTTTAAACTTTTAATCAAAAAATTTATATCATTTCATCTTGAATTCGATTATTATAATTAATATCAAATAAATAAAAAATTAAGCACATACAGGTAGTCATGTACAACTTATCATGTGCACTAATTGACCCCTTTCATGCATTGCAACTTGGCATGAATTGTTCCTTTTGACCATAATGTTCCAATTCTTTGGAAAATTATGCATTGCCATTTTACAGTTAAGCCATGGTGGGAGAGAAATTGGACCATATGTAACACTTATTTATTATTTGGTCTCCCTTAATAATTCAACATAGATTCCAATTGGGCAAATTTCATGATGGGGTAATGGGAACATAACCCAAAATCTAAATAAAATGGATCGAATCAAAAGTGTACGAAACAAATTATATCAAAACTCGACGTATATAATATATCGTTTGATAAAAATATCAATTTTTTAAAAGATAATAGTTTAATTACTTAATTTAAATTTTGTTATAAATATTATATTTTGGTGTTAAAGTTTAAATAATTTAATTTAATAATAATTTTAGTCTCTGAAATTTATATATAATAAATATAACTATTATTATTTAAAATTTTCAGGGAAAAGTCATTAAGATCATAATAGGTTTGCTATATTATCCCATCAATTGTAGTATTAAAGTGATCGTATATATCGACTTATTATATCTATCGATTGTCATTTATCAAGATGATAGTAAATAGCATAGAGTACGATAAATGATCAAAAGGTGTAATGTAATTTTTTTTAAGTACGAAAGTTTAAATTTATCGAATTATTTTTAGATTATAACTAAATTAATAAAATATATAAAATTTTGAATTACTAGTGGTTGGGAACTTGTTTTTAAAGTTTAGTTGTTGAAATGTATAGTTTAAATTTTAGTTTATTAGATTTTAAAATTTGAGAATAAATTTATGGTTAAAAATTTAGAATTTAAAAGTTCAAATTTAAGTACATGACATCTTAAAAATCTGGTGTAAAAATCGTATATCCCTAATCATTTTCAAACTAAAAAAATCTTAAAATTTAAATTTAAACTCTAATATTAATTTTTACATATTACAACCCTAAAAATACATATGATCCTTAATTTTCTAAATCCTAACTATAATCTTAAATCTTAAATCATAAATTATAAACTTACTATGTTAATATGAGATACCAATAAAAACACAATAAAAAAACAGATGATTTATACCAAAAATTCGCTTGCAATACAATATTACAAATAATTATTTTAATATTAAACTTGTACACAAATTACTCATGATGTATTTTTTTACCCCTAAACCCATATAAATGAAATATAATCCTGCTATTTACCTTAAAGTGGGTCCCAATGAGATTATAATTTTTTTATTTAGTTACAGTAATAACAGTAATATTTGTTTTAGAATATATACTCTTAATCATTGGACAACATTGATCACTGTACTGATAATACTGATACTCGAACCCGTAACTTCGAACAATAATTGTTCTTTCAACCGATGAAATTATCGATTCATGTCGGACAATGTGATTATTTATTTCCAAACCACCCACCTAGACCAAGGCATTTGCAGCCACAAGATTTCATTAAAAAGTATCCTTTCAAGTACTCCAAGAATTGTGTGGTTGGTGGACAACAAAGGACTCATGCAACCATGGCACAGTAATTGGATTCAAGGAATTTGTATTGCGTTAATACAACAAAGAAAATGCAATCAACTTCTAACTAGAATTATATTTGATGTATCTGATAAGTATATAAATCTTAACTATGTTTAAAATATAATTAATTTAATTTTTTTTATATCTATATAATTTGAATATGAACAAAAATGAAGAAAAACTAAAAAAGTTACCCTCTTCAAAGCTTCTTCTCCATGGCAATCACTCAATTCAAAAATTCTTATGTTCTTGAAAAAATATTGTGAATTTGAGAAAACCCAAGGACAAATTTTCCCTAAATAATGTGGGATTCTTGTTTAGAATTTAGGGTTTAAAGTTACCTTAAATTCAACCCAGAATTGGAAGAACTTGAACCGCTAAAACAACCAAACAAGTTTCCCAGAAATCTTCTGAAAAAACCTACTCTTTCCATTCCTCGATTGCCTCGATTGCCCCACGAAACCCTCCGTGGAACCCCGCCGACGCGGAAACCACCGTCCATCTCCGTGTAAACCACAGGGAAATCTCTGTTCTCTCCACCGACACCTCTTATTCCTCCTGAAAACCTCCCCACAGCGAACCCTCCGCCGGGTAATCTCCAAATAGTCAACCCCATCGGAACCTCCTCCGGAGAATTAGAATACCCACCACCGGATAAGGATCCTTCTTCGCCGTGGACGGCGGGTAATTCGTGACGGAAAACGGGGCACGAGTTCCGTAGTTGAAGCCATGGGAGTATACAGTTGGAATGGTACAAATGATCACAAGGCATGTTTCGGACTTTGGTTCCGATTTCGAATTGTTCTTTGCAAACGGCGCAGCATAATTCGTTGTCGATATGGGTCTCGTTTATTTTAATCGTCGGCATTGCTTCCACCGCCGCTTTCGACGCCGGCGGCCGCTGGTTACGCCCCGTGTTGTGGATTTCCATTTGCGATAACTGGTCGATCAAACGGTCAAACCCAGAACCCAAAAGAAACTCCGACATACTCGGCGGTAACGGCCGAAGACCCGACCCGGCTCCATCATCGTAGTAAAGCTCAAACCCTCTCCCGTTCTGTTCAACACCCAAATCTCCGCCAGACGCAGATGAAGGTGAGGCCGAGACAGATGTAACCCCTCCTCCGCGTAACACGATAACAGGGTTAAAAGGAGAACGATTGCCGCCATTACGACGTCCACGCCGGAGGACGGTGGTGTCGGAAGCGAGATTAACGTGCATCGCCTCTGGCGTGATCCCGTTACCACCCACATGGACCGCACGCGCCGCCCCGGTATTGTTTCCGATCTCTTCGACGAAACCGCCGTTGCAGTCGGGGCAACTGACTGTATCTTGATTTAAAAGCCGGATAACCCTATTGCACCGGTAACACCAATACGACGTCGTCATCGCCATTTTCTCCCGTTTGACAAATCTGAGAAACACAATTACAAAACACAGTTGAAAAAGAAAACTATTTCTCGAACAGAGCCAACATCTTTTGTTTTTTCTGTTTGGTTCAGAAAGAAAGGGAAGAACAAAAGCTTAAAGTTTTATCGAGAAGAAAAGAAAATTAGTATTTAAATAGGGAGATTTAACAAGAAAAGACGTGATGGCGTGGTAGCTACGCTGTAATTGTTTGCTTACGTGGAAAGTTTTAATTGACAGCTTTTAAACAAATACGAGGAGTAAGTACATAATTAATAAAAAATATAGTAATATTCTCCGCACATCATTCATTAAACTAATTAATTAAATACGTCTTTTTAATTATTTTTTAATATTAATTTAAAAATATATAATGCAATTAACTCGTATTAAAAATATAAATGGTTGATCAAACGCTTAATTGTAATTATTTCCTTTTATTCATAGCTGTGGAATATTTTTGTACCCACTCATCTTTTATAAAGTTTTTCTCTTTTATTTATCAAAAGTAAAACATTTTATCTTCAAAATCATTTTTTTTTCTTTTATCCCTTTAAATGAAACACTTTCCTCAAAGTCATTGTTTTTTTATGCCCTTAAAATGCTTTTTTAAACAAAACTATTATTAATATTAAAAAAAATTAAATCGTTAAATAATCAAAATAAATAACTGAGATTAACAGTCGGTTATATAAAGATTATCATTTGGAAAAATTTTAAGAATTTAATCCGAATCATCTGTTTTAATCATCCAATGATCTACAAAACGTGAAAAATTTAAAGAATTTTATATTGTGTAACTTGATCATATATATGTATTTTGCTTTTATGACATCGATCAAAATTACAGGAATTCTATAGATGTTTGTCATATGATGTCTCACATTTTTGTTGTGTCCATCTTTGATTTTCAAATCATGTTTGGTATTTTATGGAACAATCCCTTTTATTCACTTAAGATTGAGAGGCTTAGAACCTAATGAGTGGTATTAGGGTTGAATATTCGATTGAGTTGAGTCAAAAAATTGTTAGTTATTCGAGTTTATAAGTTTTACTTTATGACTTAAACTTTAAATACTTTTTTTAATCGAGTCAAGTTTTTATTCATATACGGTATACACATATAATGTATATTTCTTCACATATTTACATGTTATATACATAATATATAAGGAAGAATAGTCATACTTCACTCAAACTTGAAAACTGATAAACTAATTGCTAAAATTCTGAGCAGAGTTTATTAAATTATGAGTCGAGTTAAAACAAGTCGTTTTCCCCTCATCAAGTCAAATCGAATAATTCAAGTTTTGGAGTTGAGTTTGCTTACCCCTAGTAATTACAACAGAAAAGACGGTGATGTTCACCTAATGAGATTCGAGTTTGAGCAACTTTGTTTGTAAAGTACACACACGTTATCAAAGGTTAAAAAAAGTATGAATAATACTACCTTATAAACACCTTAAAACTATTAGAAAAAGATTGATACTTGATCAAGGGACCAATTTGAACCACTATACTAAAATAGATCTTTAGCTACGTTTTTTTAGTTCTATAGCGATGTTTTTTAGCGTCTGTTAAAAATTTTCTCAGCTCTTAAAATAATACCGCTAAAATCAACACCAACATAAAATTGGATACATAATAAAATGAAAAATTACCATATATATGACATAAATCATATAAATTGTCAAAAAATTGTCTGACCAAACAAGAATATTTATTCTTCCATGGACGAAAATTTTGACAAGAAAATATATATAAAAAAAGTCAATAAAGGGATGTAAGAAAATCGAATTTCTTGACGAAAATTAAATTTCCTAGAGAAAAAAGCTAATTATTACATAAAAAAACTATTGACTCTTATCGATGATTAATTAATTTAGTGAAATGTGAGAGACATTAATTTTTTAAATAAAGTTAAAAGTTTAAATTTTAATATTATAAATAAAAATTAATTTTAAAAGTTGATCTATAATAAAACTCTATAGAGTCCATTTATAAACTTTGTAAAAATAATTAAATTTATTAACATGCGATGACATATAAACATAATTCAATCTATTAAATCTAAATTTTAACTAAAACATGAAAAATATATATTAATTTTTTTAAAATATTAGACAACTCAAGCCATGGCATGGTGACATGATTTTATATGAAAAATACTTTTATAAATGATAATCTGTCTGTTGGACCAAACAATAATTTCATTCCCAGCCAACAATCTGTATTTATCCTTCCTTGTAAAATTTGCATCCGAACCCTAACGTGACGACCAAGATTTATTGCACGTAATTTGTCACGTCGTGCGGGTTTTTCCCCGACGAACATGTAGCTTCCGACGGTAGTTGATTCAAGAATGTCACCTCGTAAATCGTAAACTGGTTAGGGTTCATGAAAAAGAAGATCGGATCAAGAGTTTTCCACCTGCCGGCCGTCGTCGTGTGGAAGAATCCACCCTATAATTCATTGCAACAAGGACTATTTAATCGGTTAATTCGGTTAATTTAAATCAAGTGAATTTATATTCAGATCTCGTTACATTATTCGGTTCGATAATTTAGGGTTTTGGTTAGTTAATACCAAGATTTCAACATAACAACCCCCATTTTTAGTGACTACAATGAGTGGTGAACCGTATTTGTCTTTGGACCGTTCAAAGACACTCCTTAACAAGCTCATGTTCCAACAAACATATCTATAAAACATGACATGTCCTCTAGCTTGTCCCAAGTAGAAAAAGGTGAAAAACTCAATAATCTAGCTCGAGGCAACAACAATGAACCCCATCATCAACAATGTTGCATTGCCTTTATCCTTCTTCATTTGCCTTTCCTTCTCCTTACTAAACGCAGCTCCCGACATCACCAAAATATGTGAAAAGGTTAGGCACAAGGATCTTTGCATCTCAAGCTTCAACGAATCGTATCTCGGTAGATACGTCCCCGACAATGCCGAACCAGAGTTCCTCGCATCGGTAATTATCAAAACCGTTGTTAATAATGCTTCAGACGTGTCTCGAAATCTCAAGACCACTGTACTCGAAGGCCCCGTACCGCTAACACCTGAGGTCCGGGTGAAATATGAAATATGTGACCAGGAAGTCGTGTCCGCCATGAAGGAACTCGATAAGGTTCGGACGGCTATGGAATCGAGGAATCATAGAAAAGAGGACCTTAACATGAAAGCTGCCGTGACTAATACCGAGAACTGTGAGAAAGAATTGAAGCAAGTGGAAGCACAATTGCCGGACAAAAAACAGTTTGAAGAAGTTATTGTCCTTAAAGAGCTTTTGGGAAATGTCGAGGACATTGTCAAAGTGTTCGGTTGAGATTAAGGGATGTTGGTCGTGTTTGTACTTTGATGGGGTTCATTGCATTCACCTTTTTCAATATTAATAAAGTTTTATGACTCAAAATATGTTTCATTAATTGAATGATCAGAGATCGAATATCATAAAAAGTTTATTACGGAAACGAACATTATAAATTTTTATTTTATAATATTAGAATTCGAACTTTTAATGACACTGATTCTTTTAATCATTCTTTTAAGTATACAATATTATTAGAGATGACTAAACATTTAACTATAAAAAATCATATTTTATAAAATATGTTTATAATATTCATATACATATAAATAATTAGGTTAAAATATGCTCCATGTTTTTGTATTCTTTGTACATTTGCAACTTTGTCCCATACTTTTTAGTTTTAGGAATCTAGTGCTTCTATTTTTAAATTTAAAAATTTAAATTTAATCGTTTGACATTTTTAAAATTATTTTATTTAATTTAGATTCATGACATCATTTTTCTTTGTTACAAAATTTTTCAAGGAGATATTAAGATTGACACTACTTGATTTATTTGAGTATGAGAACAATAATATTTATATTATAGTGGTACGAGAATTCTCATACCTAAAATCTACTCTGACTCTACTATATAAAAATTTCGACTTTGTCACTGCACGGAACATAATTTGACCAATTAATTACATTTATTACATAAATGTGGTATAATAACATAGTAATTACACGTTTCAATATAATATAGGCATAATGTTAAAACAATGTTATTAATGTTTGATCGAATATAAATTTGAGTTAATTGTATGATACGTTCTCGAACTATTACACTCATACTAAATTAATCTTTAAATTAGAAAATATTTTAGTTTCATTCTCAAATTATGACTTTTATTTTAAATTGGTCTTCAAACTTTTGAACATTCTAGTTTCTTCTTCAAATTACGAATCTCATTTTAAATTGGTCGTCAAACTTCTCAAACGTTCTACTTTCATCATCAAACTATCAATATATACTAATCATATCTTATGTTAATAAGTTAATAAGACCGTCATAAAAATCGTTAATTATGATGAAACATTGATGCATATTATATTTTAAAATAATGTATATAAATAATAATTTAAAGATGAAAATAAAATATTCAAAAAGTCTTGGAACTAATTTAGAATGAGCATCTCAGTTTAAGGATGGAAATGAAACATTTAAAGTTTAGGGGCCAATTCAGTTTAAGGATAAAATTAAAATACTAAAAATTTAAGGATAAATTTAAAATAAAAACTATAATTTAAAAACGGATATTACAATTAACTCTGACGACTTTTAACCGTCCATTTCATTGATCCAACGAGTGGTTCAGCACATTTTTCTTTGCTTCTAGAATAACAAACCTTACCCAAAAGATATAAATAGATGATAGCTCTACCTTCATCAAAATCATATTCCAAATCTGAATAAAAATAAATAAAAAACCATGAACCCCATCTCCAATAATGTTGCATTGCCTCTATCTATCTTCATTTGCCTTTCCTTCTTCCCTTTGCTAAACGCCATGCCAGACATCACCAAAACATGTGAAAAGGTTAAGCACAAGGAACAGGAAGCTTTCAGGAATCATACCTAGGTAGATATCTCCCCGAAAACGCTAACCCGAAGTTGCTTGCATCCATAATTATCAAAATCGTTGTTAATAACGCCTCGGACGTGTCTCGAAATCTCAAGACCACCGTGCTCGAAGGTCCTGTACCGTTGACACCCGAGGTTCGGGCAAAATACGGAATCTGTGACCAAGAAGTCGTGTCCGCTATGAAGGAACTCGATAAGGTCCGGACATTCATGGAACTGAGTAATCGTAGATCGGAGAAACTCAATATGCAAGCTGCCTTAGCTAATACCGAGAACTGTGTGAAAGAATTAACGCAGGTGGAGACACAATTGCCGGACAAGAAGCAGTTTGATGAAGTTATTGTCCTTAAGGAGATGTTGGAAAATGTTGATGATATTATCAAAACATTGGGTTGATATTATTATCGTGTCTATGGGTCGAAAAGATTAATTTTTATCTTTTCGATCTATATTTGTTTAAAATAGTTGTCTTGATTGTATTTTAATGGGGTTCTTTTTCGAGATATATTTTTAATATCAAATAAATTTTTGTTTCAAGTAAAAATAAAATATGTATGTCAATTCGTTGACCCTCTACATTGTAACAAGATCATCTACGCTTCGCCGCCCATTGATATTTAGGTTCACATGAACATATTCGATCAATAACCTCTTAGACTTGTTTATACGAAAAACCCGATTTAAAATGATTATTATTTTTTTCTTCAAAGCTTTTTCGATATTTACTATTTTGATTAGTCTAGATCGGGTTTTTCATTTATAAATGACATTCTAATTTTTTTATTTACCTCTAAAATCACCGTACACTAAATATTTTATTAATAAAAACTATTAAAAAAATTCAAGACTCACTTGCATGTAGCATCTTCTTTTAAAAATATTTTAATAAAAAATCTAAAACACTGCTTACAAATGATATTCTCTGCTTCATTATTTATTTTACCATAATTTCAAAAAAAAAAAAAACTCGTTTTCCCAAAATATCACTCCAAAGAGCAATATTCCCTAAATTATTCATGTTTCTCCTTACAATTTAATAAAAATACATATTTTTATCATTTTTAAAAATGGTAAAATGGGTTATTCATGTTTGTGGTTATTCTTTATAAATATTTTTATTTTTTTGTGGTGTCTGGAAGAATAAAATTTAATTTATCTAAAAAATTAATAAATATCTAAAATAGACTTTACTATATATACATAAACTAAAAATATATTTTTTTTATAAACTTCAATTATAAACATTTAAAATATAGTTCAATTAATGTTAATCATGGTTTAAATTAATTAAATTTGTGTGTTTTTGGTTTTTGAGATTTTTTATTAAAGTAGAGAATATATTATCATGGGTCTCGTTAAAAAAAATAAATCTATATTAAAAAAAATAGTACCTATGATAATATTACATAACCAACAAAAACATTAAATATAATAAAACAATAAGACACATTTTATAATTAATTACGTCATAAATAATGGCTAACAAGAGTTGACCAAGGTGAAATATTAGGCCAATTTCATAAATACATCCCAAAACGAGAAATTATATTATGAGTTATTCTCACCACGTTATATATAAATCAAATAATTAAATATATTTATTTAATTAATTTATTCACTAATCTTTACTATAAATTAATGGTTAATCATAAATTCTAGACCGAAAATTTTAATTTTTACATCTTTGATAAGATTTTTGTTCGATTCAAATTAAACAAAATAAATTTTCACATCTTTGATAAAATCTTTCTTTAATTGTTAATTAAATTGAAATTTATTGTCAAACTATATGGTATTTTTAAGTGTCTATTTTTTCAAATTATCTAACAAATTATTCGAACCTGAATTTCTTAAAAGTATAATATTTTTTCTTTCTTGTTGAACAATAACAACGTTTTCTTTCCCATTATTGACTTATAATACACAAATGATATTATTCTGACTCGAATTTAAATTATAGAGATAAATTTTCCGAGTTCGAACCAAAGATTTCAAGTTTCAACCACTATTTTTTTGGTCACAATGAGTGGTTAGGCACATTTTTCTTTTGGATCGTTCAAAGGAACTCCTAAAAACAATCTTGTTTCAACACAAATCTATAACTATCTTACAATCTATAAAAGATAACATTTCCCATAGTTTATTACAAATAAAAAAAAGGTGTAAGAATAAATAAACCTACAAGGCAAAAACCATGAACCCCATCTCCAATAATGTTGTATTGCCTCTATCTTTCTTCATTTGCCTTTCCTTCTTCCCATTGCTAAACGCCATGCCAGACATCACCAAAACATGTGAAAAGGTTAAGCACAAGGAACTATGCATAGGAAGCTTTCAGGAATCATACCTAGGAAGATATCTCCCCGAAAACGCTAACCCGAAGCTGCTAGCATCGATAATTATTAAAATCGTTGTTAATAACGCTTCGGATGTGTCTCGAAATCTTAAGACTACGGTGCTTGAAGGTCCTGTACCGTTGACACCCGAGGTCCGGGCGAAATACGGAATCTGTGACCAAGAAGTTGTGTCTGCTATGAAGGAGCTTGATAAGGTTCGGACATTCATGGAAATGAGTAATTGGAGGTCGGAGAAACTCAATATGCAAGCTGCCTTAGCTAATACCGAGAACTGTGTGAAAGAATTAACGCAGGTGGAGACACAATTACCGGACAAGAAGCAGTTTGATGAAGTTATTGTCTTTAAAGAGATGTTGGAAAATATTGATGACATTATCAAAACGATGAAGTAGATGTGTTTAAGTGTTGTGTTGTTTTAAATGTTGCTCTTTGATTGTGCTTTTGATGGGGGGTTTTGCCAACACCTTTTTCAATAATGATATTGTTTTTATGTTGATTAAAAATGAAATAATATATTTTTATATTTTTATTATTATTTTTAGAATAATAAGATGGATCGTTCTACCTATAAAGTTGGTTTAAGTGGTATGCAGTTTGGTATCGCTTAAGCAGGTCTCGAGTTTGAGATATTATGTATTTAAAAATTTCTCGCTCGAGACTCTCCCACCAAAATTCCGAGATTACCATTGAAGTAAAGATTTAAAAGAGAAGAAAGTGGGAGATTTATAACACAAAATTAGAGGAAACCAATCCACTTAAAACAAAAGGAAAACAACATTAATGGAAATTATCCAATACATTTCCCCATTTAGAAAACCTTAATTCCCCATTTAGAAAGCTCCTCTCTTGATGGCATCTTGGTTAGCATCTCCAAGAGCAGCTTCATTCAAGTATTTGTCAGCCAATTGAACTCTCTTAACATTCTCTTGCTCCATAACAAGCATGTTTCCATACTCCAACAACTTCTCAATGGTCATCTTCGGTTGCTCGAATGTCGGCGGACCTTCCCTAGAGTTCACCAGCTTCTTCCCAATGCTCTCGACTCCGGTGTCTCCGATCCATTTTCTTACTTCGTCGTCGTAAACTCTGGCCCTCACAGCACCGAAAAAGTCTACAAAGTAAAACCAACATTGTTGATATCATTATAAAAGTAAATGACCAAATTTTAAAGATCAACGTAATAGAGGGACTAAAACCATAATTAATCCATATACTAAGTTCAAATTTGAGATTTTATGCATGTACTTTAAGTTCAGATCACTTCATGTTTGAGGCTAAGGGTTTTTAGGCCTAATCCTTAGTCCTTACGGAACAAAGAGTAAGTTTCAACATAATGAAAGGACTAAAACTGGAATTAGACCTATTTACTTTAAGTGACAAGTTTACCAATGGATTGGCCGGGGAATGTGTCGACAAGCTTGATAATGTCTTCCTTAGGGACACCGTCGGTCCTGAAAATTCCGGTGCAAACACCGATTCTGTCGTCCCTAGTAGGTGCCCAGTAGAACTTCTCCATACGACCGTCACGGATAAGAGGCGCATACAGTGTCGAAAAATCGTTACCGGTGACGATGATCGGGACACGAGGGTTGTCTTCCTTGTTGTACATTCCGGGGAGTTGGACGTTTGTCGGGTTGTCGGCGATGTTCATGAGTGTGGCGTTCACCATCTGGTTGTTCACGGTGTATTGTGTAGTACCACCCATACGACCGGCACCGGCGTCGAGATCGTTGATGAAGAGGCATGCCATTTTCCCCTTTTTGATGATATCGGCGGCCTCACGGTACCTCTGCCTGATTAACTTGGCCGGCTCTCCGGCGTTCCCGCTTTCCAATTCTCCGGCACTCATCATAATGGGGCTGTAATATTAATTCATTGGTAACTGTACAAAAATGAATACGTGACCGATACAAATAAAATTAAATATGTAATTTTTTCGAATAAAAAAAATTAACTCACTTGATTCCCATCTTGGCAAAGACAAGCTCACATTGGAAAGATTTTCCTTGACCTTTGCCTCCCCAAATACCTAAGATGAGAGGGACCTGTAAAAAAAATCGTAAAAAGTTTAAAAATTTAATACGTTTAAGCGCACAATATACATCGATTACATAATTTTGTACGAAAACATTAACCCGAAAATCAAAACATACTTTAATGTTAGGGAGGGTCATGAAGTTCTTGGTGATGTGAACAACAAGCTTGTCCATGAAACCTGGGGCAATGTAGAAACCATCCATGTTGTTGTCCAAGTTGTACCTAAATTGAGTTCATAAACAAGTTTAATCAAACGAATTCGAACATTTTGATTTATTCCGAATTTTCAATCGAACTTGAGTTTACGTTTTAAGCCCTTGGCTGAGGTATTCATAGGAACTCATGATAGCATAGTGAGTTCCATCATTCATGGGAGCTTGGAAGAGGGAATCGACCATGCCTTTCCCTCGAGTGATGTCTTGTTGGTCATCGGAGATATCGTACGCAAGGCCTCTCCACTTGTCTTGTTCGGTCTGTTTGCTTTCGTCGATTTCCTTGGCAGCGACGACCTTGAAGCTTCCCGACGGAGTCTTGTTGAACCTCGAGCTCACTTTCTTCAATCCATTCCCCATGAAAGCCGAACTCGGAACCGTGGATCCGGAACCAGAGCCATTCAAATTCAACTGCATAACAAAAACATAACATCAATCGTTACATGCTCTAAAACATGTTTGAAACACATGTGCAACAATAAAATCGATGGTGCAATCGATGATGGGATGGTAAGTACCGGTGCTCGGTTGACAGCACCGACGGTGGAGACGGAAGCCGCCATTGGAGACAGGAGACTGAACTGTAAAATGTTCTGTAATAGTATGAAAGTATTGGGAGAGAATGGCTAAGGACTGTCGTGGGAGGGACACTTATAAAGGATATACATTGTGTGTGTACAAAAATTAAGGATATTGTTTTCTCTTCATTTCTTGAAGGCCACAGAAATCATAATCAAAGGTTGCACAATTGGTCCACGTGGCGGATGGAGATTGCTGCATTCTATAATCTTTCGATCTCGGTCAAATTATATAAACGGGTTTTATATTCTGTAATTCTTACAATCTAGTCCTTCTAGGTCCTTCACTTTTTAAAATGTGTGTTTTCAATCCCATAGTGAACTTACATTTCCTCTCCTTTCTTTGTATTTTTAAAGTCTTTACATGCTATTTGATATTCAACTTATCGCTCGTATAAAATAAAATATACGTGTTTTTTAGATCAATTAAGTACCAGTATTTGTCGAATATTACATATTTTGTATCTAAGTTTGTCATCGTTTATAAATATAATAAATGTACTTTTTTAAATATTACATAGATTGATCCATATTAAATACCAAAAAATAATAAATAAATTATTTAATTCGTTTTAAAATATACTAATAAATTGTGACATGAAATTTATATCATATTTTCAAACATTTGACATTATAAATACAAGTACCAAGCGTGTAACATTTTATAAATATATGTACTAAATTGGCTAAAAAACATAGATACCACATTTTATGTGGCAAATTTGATATCTAATGTGTAACATTGGACAAATTCGATTATTGTAAAATAAATTATAACAAGGACCGTTTTCATAATTTCACCATTTTTGTTCCTTTGTTGAATGCCACACAGGTCAGCATCAAAGATTGCATCAAGAATCCACGTGTCATGTGTTGATTGGTTCATTTTGGTGAGTCTCTCCACCCTCGCTGTACCTGCTTGAGGTTAGCAGTTCAGGTTGTTTCTTTGCCACTCAAACAGCTTCTCTTTATTACCACACAGACCATTTGTGTTTGGGATTTGGTTAGAAAATTATTTATTTATTTATTTATTTATTTTGGTGGAGAGATAATGAAAGATGAGGTGAATAAACTGTTTGTGATTCCAATTAATTTCATTATTTCCCCCTCAATTTGGAAAAATATAAATTAGAGGTGGGTATCTTCTTGGAATGTTTCAAGATTGGGAAAGCTAAAAACTTAAAATAATAATAATTAGAGGATAAAAATAAAAGAAATATAATAGGATTTTTTAGCTTTGATTTTAAAATTTAATTATATATTAATTATATATTCGCTTTCTTTTCAAAGTCATAATTGAAACTTATTACCATTTCAAGTATAAAAATTTAAACTTTAATATTGTAATTCAAAATCTTAGATATAAAAAAATATTAAATAGGTTTGATTTATCGGTTTTTTATTGTCGTATCTAATAATAAATTTTTATCTTTTATTCAAAGTGAATTATTACCCTTTTCTTTTCTTACAAGATAAATTTTTATTTCGTTCTTACGTATAATTAAATGAATGAATCTTATTGGATAAGATCATGAATGACGGAGTGAGCCGAGATCATGTAATAATTTCTCTTTAGATACATGTACTTCCTTAGTCTTATATATAAAAAAGATGGGTGAAAATTATCTACCTATTTCTCATGCCTCCTTCCATGCTTCTATTTTAAATTATGGGGTTTAGGGGTTTATGGTTTAAGGTTAGGGGTTGTGGTTAGGATTTAGGGAATTAGGGAATTAGGGATATGGTATATTTTTTAGGGGTAGAGTTTAGGGTTAGGATATAGAAAATAAGTGTCAGGGTTAAAAATTATTTTTAAAAAAAAAAAATTCAAAAGAGACACAGAAAGAGACATAGAAATATACAGATGATTTTTACCCAAAAAAAGCACATTACGTGTCCTGGTGAGAAAACAAATAATGTTTGTTCTAAAAAACACAGATTCGTTTCGCTTTTTCTACAAAGCATATGCGCATTATCAAAAAATTAAAAATATATATAAATATATACTATTTTTAATCACCATTTAAAAAGATACATTAACTATTTTTATTTAATTATTTTTGTATCGATGAATATTAGATGATAATCATGTGAGTTTAATAATTTGATTTAAATAATTAAATAAACAACATGATCTTGTCTTCATCATTTGAATTAATGTAATCCACAAGTTGGAAACAAGAATAAAAACAAATATTTATTTGCAAATATATTAATGTTTTTTGAAATTATCCAAAAATGAAAAAGACAAATCAAGATGTGAGGTGGAAATTTGTGGCAATGGTCCGAGATCAAAGTTTGAGATATTAATCTCTTTCAGTAATATTAAATAATATAAAAGACTTGAATTTTAATATTTTAAAATAAAATTAAATTAAATTTAAAAATAATATTTATTATATGTTTTTATAATACTCCATCTTAATTAATTAATAAATTATATCGTACAACAGTTATTATACTTAAAACTAGAGTGGATGGTCCTGCATGGACTACACCAGCTGCCATAAAGAGAGGTTGGGCTTATGGAATGGCGATTCTGGTCTAAACCAGGGTTCTTCTTGGGCTTATGGTCTAGTAGGTCGGAGGAAGATAAAATTCTATTGATAATACGATATTTAATTTATTGATCGATTAATTTAATTTATTTTGTTTGAGTCGATGATTATATTATATTTATTAGGAATATTATTTATTACTCATGTTCGATTATATTTTAGCATATGGGTTATTAATAAACTAATTTATTTTATTATAATTTTTGATCGCTTACTTGACTTAATTTTGATTAAGTGATTGAAAAAAAATATTACTTATTTTAAACAGATATTATTGTTTGAGAAATGTTATTATTTTTCAATTATTTGAGTTTAAATAATTTATTTGTATAACATATATAATTATTACATAATTAAAATTAATAAACATATATTATTACATAATTAAATTAAAATATTAAAAATATTTATTTTTTATATGATTACTTATGTAGCAAACTTAATATTAACGTAACTTTCAACATCTACATCAACAATAATGCACTCACATGCTGAACAAATTATATAAATTTGAGTTCAACGAGTATAATTTTATTATTAAAATATTTATTTAAAAAAATTAAGTTGAAAATTTTGAGTTGAATCGAGTTTTCGAGTTCTTGTAAAAATTTAATTATAATTATTTATTATGTTATAGTATGATTTGATTGTGATTTAAATGATTTTTACTAATAATATAAAATATGAATATATATTTCTTTATATATGACAATATTTCTTTATATTTTTTTTATCAGTGTGTATATATATATCATAAAAATTTGAGGGATTTGTCTAAAACTTAAAAACAAATCTTCTAATTACTAAAAATTTCGAGCTATTCGAATTTTCATTTTACAACTCAAATTTTATTTAAAATTTTTTCGAGTTGATTCGAGTTTATAAAATATTGAGTCAATTTAAAACAAGTTAATTATTTTCGTCTTGAGTCAAGTTATTCATGTTTTTTTTAGTCGAGTCGAGTTTTGCTTACTTTTAGTCATTATAGCAGAAAATATAACCTGAATTTGTTGTTGTTTATCTGATGTCTTTGTAATTTAGTCGTATTAATAATATATTATTTGAGTTATAACAAAATTTAAAATTCAAAAATATAAAAATTTAAATAATTAAATTAAAATATAAAAATTATATCTACGACTGTTCGATCAACGACGACGTAAATCAATTAAGATATAAATAATGTTTAGCAAATTGCATCTCCCATTTTCTTCCTAGTGCCTATGAGTGTATGAAACTAATGTAGATGGGAAGCATTGTTATTTAATGCATCTTGTACACCATTATGGAAACAAAGTTTCATTGCCTCAACTTCACATTATTGATTCAACTTGACAAAACAAAGAGGGAAACATAATGTTTTGTCTGAATATTCGTATCTGTCGATTCCTCGATTCTAAACGAATTGTATTAATTTTAAATTAAATCAATCTAAATCAGATCAATATAAGTAATATCGTACTCGACACTTATATTAATGGAACTAACAAAATCCATTGCATGATCTAAAACTAAGTTCCTCAACAAGGTCTAAGATTAAGACACAAAATCACACAAAAGACGACATATCTAAACAAAGTACACTTGTCTAGTGTTCTTACAAACATGTTTGATTTAGTTTGGTGGATTAGGATTGACTTTTTTGAAGATATGATATCTAGTTTTGTTGAGATTAAATTTTCTTACAAGTTTTATGAAAGGTGTAAAACTAGTTATCTACTTTTTCATACAATGTTGCTTGTAGTTTTCAATAACTACTACCACAAAAAGGGGAACTTTATCTATATGTTATATCACCAACCATTGACAAAAAAACACCATCTTGTTCGAACCAAACGGCCGAATCCCTTTCCCGTCGAGATCGAGATTGGAACTGTGGCACTACTTATACGACTCCCCATCGGGGTAAGTGAAATCATCAACGGAGAGTTAGAGAAGATAACAAGTTATCGTTTATCATCTGCGTTGAAAGAAAACTTCGTATATTCAATTAAATTTTGATGTATTTATGTATTTATACTGAACTTTATAATCATTTTTTCTTCCTTATCTCGTATTTGTATATATACATATATATGAATTAGGATACATTTATATATATTTTCTGAATCGTTTGGATGGAGAAGATTGATGGTTGAGATTAACTATTTACTTTTTTTAAAACGACAATCTTCGTATATTCTATTATTAATCTCGAACATCCGTTTTATCTATTAAAAAAGTATATAAAACTTAAAATTTTTACACTGTGTAAACTGATTATTATCTAAATATATTTATTTATCTATCTGTGTACGACGTCTTCAAAATACTTTCAAACAAAATGACACAAATTCACATTTATGTCACAAATTGGTCAATCAATTGGAAGATAAAGACAACAGAATCCCCATAACTTTATAAATGCAAGAGAACAGTCAAATTTATTGGCAGCTGAGGAGGAGTAAAACAAGACATTAATGGAGCAGATGAATACAAGTTACAAGTCCAAAAGACTATAAAAATTTAAATATTTTTTACAAAGGATTCTAATATATTCTAAATATATAAAATTTTAAAAATTTTATTTATACTTATATTAAATATATATATATTAGATAAAAATATTTAAATTCGAACAACACAATAAAACCAAAAGTAAGGTTAAGATTAATTATATTTAGAAAAATACTTAAATTAGATATTCAAAACTATAGTTTAGGAAAATATCAATCAAACTAAAACTCGAAAATAAAAATTATAATTTAAGACATAAAACTTTTAGATTTTATGATTTTTTAACCGTCGAATAAAAATAAATAAAAATATAATTTTAATTATCTATTTACCCTTTAACAATCTAAAAATATATAATTAAATGATTTTAATTGATGTAAATAAATTCCATATATATATTTGACTTATTCAATTTGCAGGAAAAAATACATTATTCCATCAATGACTAATTCTGAAGTTAAAATTTCCATGTGCTGAAAAGACTGAATGATACTCCTTTGGGGGAGATTCAGATGAATCAGACACCAAGTTGATCAACTTCTGCACCCTACCACTTGAATTCTCAGCTAACACATTGAAAAATATATATATACCATTTCAAATCAAATGTTAAATGATTTTACGGTACGATTAAAAGACGATAAAATTAAAATATTATAAAAAATATAATATTTTTAATTTATATGAAAAATAATTTAAGTCGTAACTGAAATATTAAAAATATAAAATTTAATATGTTCGATTAAAAAGAACTGTTAGTAATGAGAATTCGGAATATCACACATTAATCAATCAAAGAGAGATTCAACAACTAAAAGAAATATTGATTCTTTAGGATCCTTCCTTTCTTCAAACGAAACGAACGGAGATTGAATCAGACCGATCCCTTTTTGGATATTCCTTAATGTCTCGATTGTTAGAATTTTATCTGGGTTTGAATCTTACTGAGAGGTCCGCTAGAGATCTGATTGGAAAAAACATCATGAAATATTGAACTAATATGAGTATTAACTAGCATACCTAATTCATCAAAAACAAATACATTGCTACACACAAAACAAAGTTGATTAAGACATAAACATGGTTCTACAATGGATGGTCCAAAAACATAAACCATGAACTTGATTCAATTCACAATATATGAACATGGTGTAAGAAAAAGACCTACCTTTGTTACTACTCTTACATGGGAAAACACAAAAACCACAACTAATTTTGAAACAAAAACAGTCAGCCAATCTCAACACCAATACATGGTTGTTTACGGTTAAGAAAACGGCGGTGGACGCGGCGGAGTACCCCAAAACAGATCATGGGGTATTTGTCCATTAGGTAGCAAATTAGGAGGCAAGTTGTATATAGGCATTGAATTTGAACCAACTTGGTGATGATCTTGGCTCATCACTTGAGATTGAGACACCGAATTTCCATCGGCACCGTCGTTGCTACTATTGTTATTGATGTTATTGTTATTGCCACCGCTGTTTTCTTCTTCTATAGGTAACCTTTCGTATACCGCATTGGTGAATGTTGCCGCGATAACCATAACCGGTCCGGATGCTTCTAGTGCCCCAACTACACTGCCTCCGACAACCTGACCTTGTCCACCGGCTAAATACACCGTCAGCCCCGTCGTTCCGGGGGCTGACGTTGTGGGCAAAAACACACCGGACAAAGATAAAATCTCGAATCTTCCATGTAAATTGATCACCCCACTAGGGGCAGCTGGTTGGCGGAGGGTAACATTGGTGACAACACCACTTCCACTCAAAACCGAGACACCGCAGCGGCGGCGTTGAGAGAAATTGCCGATACACTCGGCAATGTCACTGCCGCTAGCGATTTCAAGCACATGGCTGTGGAGAGAGTTAGGGCTTTCTTTAGTGATAACAACGGGAGCCTTTGGTTTGTTCTTCGAACCAGGCGGTCGACCCCTAGGACGGCGAGAGGCCGAACCCGAACCCAAACCAGCTCCGACAACTTCGAGAGCCTGAGTTTGGTCTTCCGGCTCGATATTTTCCCGGCTATCTTCATTATCCTCCTGCTGATCTTCATTCGAAGGGCTGATATTAGCTCTAAAAGCTTCCATTCGGTGATCTTCCGCTGGGTTTCTAAGATGAAGCGAGGGGGCTGGAGACACCGCGCCGCCGCCTCTCATCGCCACATTCCCCGCCCACCACCGATTAGCCATTGGCTTCCTTTCTTACAGGAATCAAATTCAAAAGCTCTAAAATGGAAAATAAAAGACAAAATGGATATGGGATCGATTAGATTTCCAATCAAGAATCCCAGAAAGGACCAAACACCTTATCTACTGTCTTGAATCAGACATTTAAGATATGGGTTTCTCTTGTTTTTGCATGAAAAAGAAACCTAACCACTATCCACAAAAACCAGATCCAAGTTCAAGCTTTGAAAAAACATATTGAATTGCAGAAACTAAAAAGACACATATAGAAACAAGAGATCAAATCCAGCAACTAAAAGATCTTCCATAGTACGGGGGGAAAAAACACACTCGCTTGATTCCGGAGATGAAAGGTAGGGGTCCTCTTTCATTTTCCTTCAGCTATCTTTGCCCTTTGTGGATGCGTCCTTTTGTGGCAGAGCTGACCCTGTTAAGGGAAGTGTACGCTTTTAAGACAATATGTATCACTTGCAGGTGCAGACAGGTTGTGCTCACTTGGTTTTGTACTATCCTATTAGGTGAGCATTTAATCGAATAAAATTGAATTGAATTGAATTATATAAATTTTTATTTAAATTTAATAGTAATATGATATTAATTGTTTTTTATTTAAATAATTTTTTAATTATATATGATACAAACAAAAAATATATTTTTTTCTAATGTTTTTATGTATTCCGTAGCACTAAAAAATTAACATTTATATTCTAACGTTAAAATCTAAACTTTAAACATTAATCCATTAGTCCTAAACATTAATCATAAACTTAAATTTTAACTTCTAATAATAATTTGAGTTGAATTAATAAATTTTATTCTATTTTTGTTGTTAATAGTTTTGTTTCTTAATTTTAGATATTTGATTTTTAATATATCTTAGATTCAGTAAATGAATTCATGATTTAATAATGATTTGAGTTTAATTAAATATATATATATATGTTTGCTTATTTTTTTACGTAATTAATTTTATTAACTGTTACAATTGATCGAATATAGACAAAAAAGTTGAATAAAAAAATTAAATGAATAATTAAAACTAATTATTGTTTATAAACGATAATAAGTATATAAATTTTAAAGGTGTATAAGGATTAAATCCTGTAAATTTTGAAATATATTTAGAACAATAAAAAAGATGGAGAACTTATTATACATGCAAATTTACATACAAGACCCTAAATTTTTTATAATTACACATTATTCCCTAAACTTAAATACATATAATTAAATACATATAAATAATGTGTAATATGATAAAGGTTATTCATCCAAATATGAGCGAAATTATATTATTTATATGTATTTATATTTGCATAAATAACCCTTTTCGTATTTATATTATATAATATATAATATTTGCATGAATAACCCTTATATGATAAAGGGTTGTCGTCAATTATTATTTTTATATAATATAATAAAGTTAAGGTGGGACAGTTTAGGATAAGATTAAAGATAATAAATTTTAGTTGATATTTAAATTTTTATTAATTAGATAATATTTTAGATTTATAATTAATTTTATTAATTAATTAAAATTTTAGTTTATAAATAAATTATTATTTTATTTATAATATTTTAAATTAATAAAAAAATTTACTTATTAAATAATAATTTAAAATGAACTCTATTTCGTATAATATTTTAAAGTAAAACATAAATTCCTACCCTTGTTGTTGTTGGGCTATAATTGCAGTCAAACACTGTTTTTGACCGACTGACAGCCCACTATCGGTGCACATCCATCCATGGTTTTGTTCTTTTCAATCTATTTTTTAATTTTTTATTATTATTTTTAAATTTCGTTTCGATTAATTTAAATTAATTTATTTAATATATTTAATTTTAATAAATATATTTTTCAACAAAAATTTTGGTATATATTATCTTGAACTCGAAACTTACTTAAATAAAATTAAATTATTTATTATTTCGACTAATTTTTATTGATGGTATTATTTAGTTATTTTTTATTTATAATAATTTTATCTAATTATTTTAAATAATTTATATTTTATACTTAAATAATGAATTTTCAATATAATTGTTTTGTATATATAAAATTTAAATTTATTTAAATAATATTAAATTATTTATCAGTTATTTTTTTTAGCTTATCCAAGCATATTCTATTGAATAAAAACAAAAGCTGCCCAACTCATAGTTTCTACGTGTTTCTATACATCGATATGATAGACCAAGCCGTTTGAGTGTTTCTTATTGACATTTTAGGTAAACATTATTATTTTATATAAAATTATTATTAATGTTGTATTTTTTATTTTAATTGTTAATATATATTTTTTATCAACGTTATATTTTTTAAAATTATAAAATACTAGTAGTTTATGTTAAGATAAATATAAAATAAATTTTATATTTTAAAAAAATGAAAAAATAAAGAATTATATAAAATTTATATGAGTACGATATATCACGTATTTATATATTTATAATTGAATCATGTGAGTAATAGAAAATCGAAAAATTAAGGGGAAAAAACAGAAAAAGTATAGAAGAATGGAAGAATAGAAAAAAATATTGAAAATTATCGAGTCGCACTTAATATGTCTCTGGAACAGAAACATATTTGGTACGTAGTGCGACATTAGATTAAAATATCCGTGCTTCATAGGTTAACTTGAGTTTTCATTTGATACACACGAATTTGATCATCGAAGTTATGCTATTTAGACTCGAATGTGAGCGTTAAATACGGTTTTCGACGATTCGAATTGGTTATGAAGTTGGCCGTAGTGACTACAAGACCTCGATTCGAATCGGTTTTCATGAACAATCTGAAATGTTTATGAGTCGAGGCCGGAAAAGGCCTCAGTGCGGTTAAATCGGACTCTATGTTGAACCGATATCGACCTTGTTCATGTTTTCAGGCTGAGATGTCGATTCTGTGACTTGAAGTCATGAACTACATGATAATTCTGCTAGTAAATAGTTCAGATAAGTGCATGTCTGCAACTTTAGACGAACAATCGAACCTTTTGTTCTTTGTCATGCTCTTGTTTTAAACGGATCTCGATTAACCGGTATCGAGTTCTTAAATTTTGCGATTATCTCTGTATGATAAGATTTCACGGACTTACCGTTACGAGATGAAAAACCGAGAAACCGGCACTGCAGCGGTTGTTATTCGAGGTTTGTGAATATTTTGCTGTGAACAACAATGCCATATGTGATCAATTGTCATTTTCTGGTGTTGCTTCCCACGTTGAGGATGCATAACCTTTGAATTTCTAATGTTGAACTGATCAAAAGCTCCTTTTTAGGCAATATTTTCTATTTTTCGGTAGATTCGAGCAAGGTTCGGGTGAAGGGGATGACAATTAGTTTCCGATTCTCCAGTCCTTTTGGAAAAAACTAACAACCGTTGGGTCTAAACCCAAGATTTTTTGCCTAGGAACAAGGCATCCTAGGACCGGAACACCAGATATGTTGGACAGTCACCTCTTAAGAATAGTGGCACGAAACCGAATGCGTCTAGTCCCGAGTTTCTAGCTTTCGTTCTTCGAGTTGCTGGTATTTATGATCTTCTGCATCTAGTGTTGATCACATTCATTGATCTTCTGCTAGAAATAAACTGAAATTGAGCTAATTTCTCGGTTTTTCGGTCCTTGTAGTTGGTCTTTAGGGGGTTCATGTCCAGACTCTTGCAATCCTGTCCATGATGAACACTACATGGAGACTGCAACAATCATATTCATTTCGACATTCCTCGTCGATGTAGTTTCATATGCATGCACAAACACTAACTCGGATAATAATCCTCCAAATATGTGAGGAAAATATAGGGAAATCGAACATACCCGTCCAAATTCGAGTAACATAGACTATATTCTCTTATATACGAAGTATCGAACATAAACTGTCCTGCCTATGTACCACTAAATACTAGTTGTTTCCCATTGTCTACATTTCCTTATCCTAATTAGCATACTTCCACTCTTTTTGCTCCCTTTATCTTTGATCTCACAGCATTGTCTATGGGGTGCCTGCATATACAAAACAAGACGTTACGGTTTTTACTCTGTCGTTGCAATGAATATCGTATTTGTCGTACGACATTCACTGCAACCAACTGAGATGTTATCTATTATGATTGAAACTCACCTTTTGCCAATAATCATGAGCCATCTTCATCGAAGAAACTATGATGTTTTTTATAGCCATTACAGGGGCATGAACTGTTGTATTGTTACAGGTTTTTCCTGATGTGTCTAACTTGTACCTGGTCCGGGTTCCCGTCGACCCAAACTCCTCGACCTGGTCGAGGAAGTAGATAACTGGTTGTTCACAAGGGTCGGCCGGCATGGGTCGAGTGTTAAACGTGAATGGTCCGTTCTTCCAAGTCCTCCATGTCTTGAAAGTTTGCAACGGGGTATGCAGGTCGAATGCGGTCACGGGCCATGGATATATCTGAATGGTGTATCCCCATGCAATGGAGATTGACCATTTCCTCTTACTGTCGTAGCAGATACTTTGCTGGAGGATCCGGTAAGGGTCGAGCCGATATGGTTCGATAAGAGCTTCCAAGGAGCCGGTCCGGGTCTTGTTCGGGAACAAGGGTGCCAATGCCTCAACGTGGTGGAGTGAGAGCAGTGGCGCCATGGGATGTGCTGCAAGCAGTCCATATGCATCCCCTCTAATATCAAGCTGAAATCATTTGAAGAAATCACATACATTCAGTTTGGGTCAAATTATGTCATCAGTCCTCGTATTTTCAGTCCCTATACCTAAAAAGTTAAATTAAATCATAAAAAAAAACTCAATGTATCTAATACAAAACCAACTCATTTTACACAAACCAGATTTCCAAAATAAAACACACGTATATTCGAATCGAAACTCGACCGTTTCGAATCATTTTTACCGGGGGAAGAGAAAAGAGGCAATCCAAGAACAACAACAAAATGAATGGGTCATAATATTAAATGCTGGAACAACCAAATTTTAAATGTTTCAGGTCCTTTAGTACCCTCAAAGATACATGGGACCGGACCAAATCAAAACCAGACCAGACAGGTGGACAATAAAGTAATCTTATGTCGTTCTACTTTGTGTTTTTTAATCACTTATTATTATTATTATATTTTTTTTCATTAAAAAGCATGCTTAGTCAACTAATGACAAAAACAAAAGTAAATGAAACAAGGGGTTTATGATATACAAATGATGCTCACATGCAAGCCAAGACAAACCACATTTTGTTATATTTTTAAAACCCTCAACATAAATCGATAAACTTTAAACCCTAAAATTAAATCATATAAACTAAAATTTTAACCCCTAAATCTAAAAATAATCCACTTATTTTACCAACGATACATAGAATAATAACTTATCTTAAAAATATAAATTCGAAAAGGTAAAGAGATTAGAAAAGGGTTAAATTGAATGAAAACACAATATATAGGGTGTTATACAGAATTTGACCAAAAATCTTTATTTTACCAAAATTGTAAATACCCCCCCCCCCCAGTGAAGAAATCTTATCTGACAGATATTGTTTCATTGTACTGAGGACACGTTACCAGACAACTTTCCTTTAGATCTAATCTTTCACAACTGTTGATGAAAATAAATTATACACCAAAGTTGTTGTCTCTGTTGGGTCCTAACATCCATACATTCACATGTTTTTTTTACCTACATTTATGTGTCACTGTTCCTTTTGTTGTTGTCCGAAGAAAATTTGTTTTAGGTAGGAACTAATGCTAAGTCAGCTTCTAATTCTAAACTTTTATTTTATAATCATCGAATTTGATTTATCAATCGATTAATCTGAATTAAATACTAAAATATTTTATTATAAAAGTGAATATCCGAACATGGTTTATTTTATTTGCATCATAATTTTGATACTTAGTTTCGGTCTAAGAGAAGATGGACGATCCTCCTTAAAGTTTAATTGTATTTTAAGTTATTGATAACTTTAGAACTATCGAAACTAATGAAATTAAACATTAATCTCTCATTTTTCTAGTGAAACTAAACCCTTTAGATCTTATGATTTAATAATTTTTTAAAATTTTGTTTATTTTAAAATAAGTTATTTTTGTTGTTTAATTCTAATTTCATTCTTAGACTTTTTTAGTTTCAAACCGGATTTTCAAAAGCGGGTTTGAGGCCGAAAGTAAAAAATAAAAAAATAAAAAAACTTTTATAACTAACTTTACAGAAACTAGAATTTATAGCTTTTATCATTCTAAAATCACCTTAATAAAATTACTCATATGTAAATTCTTTTATATTTTTAAAATGTGTGTCTAAAACAGATATTTTATCTACCTAAAAATACTTTTTAATTACAATACCAAACACTTATGTTTTAAACTAAACAATCAAAAATTACTTTTTAAAATATTTTTACCGTATTTTCTAAATATGATGCTAAATTAGCCTTTACTATGACTTTAAATTGACCCATAGTTGATACTTTTAATAGGCTTAATATCAAAATAAAATCTTAAATTATCCCTTTATATGTTTAATTTTTTTTCGAGATAATTTAGATATTTATTTTAATATTAATTATTTTTAGTACCAACTTTAATAAAGAATCTAAATCGGATATTTATAAAGCTTGAACGTCAAAATCTAATATAAAGGAAAGGTGGAGACCCAAATCATTAATCAGTGGACCAAACTCACCAGACATAAGAAAATCAAAGTGGAAATGAAAAGAAAAGAATTCTACACGTGGCGAGCAAACAATCGAAGCATCAAATTCCACCCATCAAAAAGAACCGTAGGGTAAAAAATCTCATCTACACAATCAACACTCGCCACGTGTAAAATAAAACATAAATATATTAAATTAAATTAAAAAATATATATTTTAAACTTGAACTCCACCCGCCGACGTACCTGATGGAAGCCTGGCTCTTTGGTGAGTGGGACTCCGATCTCGGTGATGCAAGCCCAAATCCGTTGATCGGAGCCGTAGAAATGATAGTACCGGTTAAGACAACCGTCCAAGACTTTGACTAACTTCGCCGCCAAGGCGTAACTCACCGCGAATCCGCCGCCGCCGAACGCCATGTCGTATGCATGCATTACGTTCTGTTCGACGCTCTCTGAAATCCCGCCGATATACCACATTTCACGATGATCGTACCTTTACAAAATAAATAAATATAAATAATTTCCATTTTTTAAAATTATTTATTTAAAATAAATTTATAAAAATTGAAAAAAGGTGAAATTACTATTTTACCTTGCTAAGACGGAAACTAAGTTATGAGTGAAAAACACTGTATCGTCATCGCCCATAACAAACCATCTCACGTTCGGCAACTTCAGATTGTAACTATCCAATATTATCCGGGCGATCCGAACCGCGGGTCTCGAACTGGAGTACATAAACCGGGTCCATTCCGGGCTCGATACCCGATATGGCAGCCGAATCCCTGCTTTCGAATCACCGCCGTTATCGGGCGGGTTCTCATCAAGCCAGAAGAATCCGCGAGTGGATTCCACGTCCCACCAGAGAGAACACAAAGCGCGTCGCTCCTCCCACGTCTTGGCCGACCCGCCGATGCCGAAGAGAAGATGGGAGATGTTGGTCGGGGAATTATCAGGCGGTGGACCGGAAACAGAGCTGGTTTCGAGGTTCGGGTAAGTGAAACGTACCAACGAGTGAGGCCGGTTGGAAAACGAGATGTAAACGACGAGGGTGATGGAAGCGAATAGGCAGAGGAGGAGAGCTGTTCGGGAGACGAGTGCGGACATGTCACGGGGTTTCTCCGGCGAGATGAAAAACGCCGTCGTCTTGAGAAGGTCTGTCCTTGGACTCATTTTTTCTCAAAAAAAATCCCTTTTCTTAAACAGAATCTTCAGAGAAAGAAACTCGGAAATTTCCGTCTTAAAATCGTAGTATTTTTGGTTGACGAATCGAAGTTTTTAATGAAAAATCGAATCCATACACAGGTCTGTGTCTGGGGTTTTAGTTTGAGTGAATTTTATTAAACTGTGTAACCTCGTACGTGTGTTGTTAAGCAAGACAGCTCTGTCCAGACATTTTGGGCCCAACTTGGTCGATCATTTCCCTAATTTTACCCATCTATAGGTTTAGCCTAACGACACAGCCCAATAAAGGGTAGCACGAGAACAAACAAGGTTAATGTACATATTTTAATATTTAGGAGTATAAATAAGTCGAGTACAGTTTGAGTAGGGCTAAGTTTGGTTTGACTCGTTAAAATTTTGAGTCGAGTTTAAACTTTATTCGAGCCTAATCAAGTCAAGTATTAATTGATTTTTTATCGTGTTAGACTCAAGTAACTCTTATTTGTCACGTCTCATTTAAAGTCTAATGAATAAAAACTTTGATACACAAGTTGTATAAATTCAAGCTTGTTAATTTTAGGGTTTAGTGTGTTAATTTAGGGTTTAAGACTTATTTTTAGGGTTTAAGTTTAAAAATTATATTTTAAATTATAAAAATAAAAAATAATATATTTATATTTCTAGTAGCTCGTGAGCTTTCGAGTCAGATATCATGTAGCTCGACTTGGCTCGTAAGAACTCGAGTCGAGTTCGAACTCAAATCGATTTCAATCTAGATTTTAAATCGAACTTTGACTGAGTCGAATTCGAATAATTCATAATTATTTCGTCTCATTTACGGTTATATTAACATGTATCTATGAACTAAATAATTATAAAAAAAGTATAAAACGACAATTCTAAATGCATGAACAAGATAAGAACCTTCAAGATCTTATGTCAGTTCCTATATAGGCCATAGGTAGAGCTTTTGTATTTACTGATAATGCAAGAAAACCTACTTTCAATCTACTAGAATTATGTAACATGCAAATAATTGAATGCAAAGAGTTTAATACATTAAAATAAGCTTAATTAAGGTGCTATTTGCACTTCTAAGAACCCTTTAATTAATATTTAAATTAAGTCTCATTAGACAAAGAAAAATAATACTCACAAGTGGATCAATCTCTAAGAGTTGTTAAAAAATGGGACCCTTTTGAAGAAACTGTCAAAATAATATTTACAACAATGGTCATATTTGTTAATTGGTTTAGCGAGATTAGATATTAAATTATTTAAATAATATTAAAAAATTAAATTATAATATTATAAATATATATATATATATTAGTAAAATCATCACCAAATTGGCCTCTTGTAATATCTAATATGAATTACTTGATTAATGAATCGGATAGAGAGACAATAAGTAATAAGGACAAGTGGGGATACGAGGGCAAATCATCTACCTTTTTTTATAGTTTCATTTGTGCCTTCGTTTTAAATTAGAAGGATTAGGGTTTAGGGTTTAGAGTTCAAGATTAGGGGTTGTGGTTAGAGTTTAGGGTTCAACGTTAGTAGTTAAGGTTAGGGTTTACAGAATTAGGGGTAGAATGTATTTTTTAGGGTACGAAGTTTATGATATAGACAATAAGGGTTAGGGTTGAAATTTGAATTTTAGTAAATTTTCAAATAAGACATATAAAGATGCATGATAAAGCATTAAATGATTTTTACTCGGCCTATGTCCCAAATTTTCTAAAATTAGAAAAATTTTAAGTTTAGGGATTTGAGTAATGATAAAATTATATTTTAGTCCCTTAAAATTTATAACTTATATTGTTGGTCTACTCAATAAATAACTTTATGTTTCGCCGTTGATCGAATAACATAGTAAAAAGAACTCTGCTAGAAGACAACTGAATAGCTTCCATGGATGTGCCAAAGCAAAGCAGCTAGCAAATAAGACTTTTTCATCTTAGCCTTTAAAAAAAAGCTTTCTTCTTAGATTCTCATGTAGTTTTCAATGTATTCAATGTCAATAGGGTTGAAATGAATACTATCCCTCTATTCCTATATAAACCCTCTTTCTGTTAACCCCAAAACATATCATTTTTGGCCTTAAAAAATGTTTTTGAAACCCCATTTTCAAGTGTCAATGAAGTGTTTAAGTGATCCATCTTGGGAGGAGAAAGCATTTGCAGAAGATGCAGCTAGGTGTTTGAGGGGATCCATATGGCCCCCAAGGTCATATTCTTGCAGCTTCTGCAGTCGAGTGTTCAGGTCGGCTCAAGCTCTCGGTGGTCACATGAATGTTCATAGAAGGGATCGAGCTAAGCTTAAACAATCTACGTCTCATCATCATTACTCCATTGTTGAAGAAAATCAGAACGGGTTAGGGCAGTCGCTTGGGTCAGATTCTGCTGCAAAAAGGTGTTTCAATGATGTGGTTTCATGTTCTGATGATGTTGAGACAGGTTTGTCTGTTGGGTTGAGTACTTCTGTATTGTTCGAAAACAGACAGAATGTGAGGGTTAATGTGGAGGGAATCGACAAGAAACGGCCGAAGGTTGTTGCTGTTTCAGGATTGCAATGTGCTCCTCTCCGGTGGGAGGGTAAGCCTGCTGGTTCCATTGAAGGGTTGGACCTTGAGCTCAGGCTTGGTGTTCTATAATGGATGATTTGGTCTAACATTGAGTTTTCTATTTTTATCTGTGTTTGTTCCAAAACTACATCTTCCATCACATGAAGATAATGATTTAGACTTTCTTTCACTTTTTTTTCCGATTATGTTTAGAGTTAAATTAGATCAAATCCGTAAATAAAATATAATTTTTTTGATATAATTTTTTTATTCATAATGTTATAATGTTCTAAACTATATGTACATACTTTACCTTAATTTTTTAAACCGTAATTATAAACTCTAAACCTACTTTTTAACATAAGGACATAAATAAAAAAAATAAAAGATTTTTGTTCATTAATTAAGAAATAATAAAGTTATAATTTTAATGGTGAAATTGCAATTCCCCCCTCTCGAAGATTATTTTTCTTAATTGTTCCCCTAATAGATTTTTTTTAGCTTTTTTCTTAATAACAAAACTTCCTAAAGGATTTAAATAAAAAAAATTAAAATTTCTAGGTAAAATTTTGACAATATACCCTAGGAAGACATCTGATTAAATAAACCCTATTCTTTGGTATAAAAAGTCTTCATCTTTAGATATAAACGGCACCGAACCGCTAAACACGAGTTATCTTCTTACTGTTTCATTAACCAACCAAACCTATGAGCCTACAGACAGACAAAAAACATATTAATGTTGAAATTAACTTTGTCTTCATCTTCCTCTAGACAGATAGGATGTTCGTAGTCATTAAGAAGCTAAGGTAACCTTGTGACATTCACTAATTGTTTTTTCAACGTTTAACATCATAATTAAGGGTGTAATCGAATAAAATATTCATTAAATCGTTTATAAAATATTTGTTTTTAAATTAAATAAATTAATATAAATAAAAATCTTATGTTCGTTTAATAAATAAAAGGAATATAAATAAAAATGTGTTTGATGCATTATATTCGTGAACAAATTATTTTAAAATCTCACCTTTTTATTAGTGATGTTTTCTTATAAAAATATTAGAATGTATATTGTTTTTAATCATTATTGATAATTTGATAAGTATATCCACCGGAATTAATATCCAATAAAATACATCGTTATAGATAATAGTAAAAAACATAATTTTTTATTAGGTGATTATTTAATAAATAGGCGAGATATTATATTTTTACGAGTGTTTTAGTTTTAGGGTTTAAGGTTAGATTCTAAGGTTTAAAGGTTAACGGTTTAGGCTTAGTGATCTAAAATTGATTTAGAATTTAGTGGTTGAGATTATAATTTAAAGTTTATGTGTTAAAATATTAAACTTCAAACTTTAATCTTTAATCCTAAATTTTAACGAACCCACTTAAATTTCAAATCCTTAACTTTTAAACTCTAAAATCTAACTTTAAACCTCAAAATTAAGACCTTCTAGAAACTTTTATTTTATATCACGTGTATAGAATATAAATCCAATTTTAAATATATCAATATTTATTTATTAGTTATATGATTTTAAATTATTATTATTATCACTTATTTATATTATTGTAAATAAATATCGATAATTTATTTACACTATTAAAAATAAATATAATTAACTTATTTATATTTAACCACTCATGTTCATAAATATATAAACAAATATGTTCAACAACATTAAAATAACCTAATTCAACAGGCCAGACAATAATTAACTGAGTTCAAACATAATATTTAAAAGTTGAAAAAAAAATGAATCTAATAACTTTAAAATAAATAAAATATAAACACGAATAAACTCTTATTCGTCGAGCATGTTTCTTTTTACCATAAGGAAAGGAGATGAAACATCACTGTTCCATTTAATTAAAGACAATTGCATTGATATGCATGTTGCAGGGAATTCATGTCTCCAGCCAGCAACAGATCTTCCTGTTCTGATGGGTTTTCTTTCATGTTTTGGGGGGTTTCTTCGTTTTGTCCCGAAGGGTTTTTTAAGACAAACATAAAGGGATTGTGGGAGTTGATTTAGGGTTTCCATGGGGGCAATGATCTGTCTGGTTTTGAGTTGCTTTCTGAGGATTCATTAATGGCGGATTTGGTTCGAGGGGAATGAGGGTGACGTAACCCCAGAAAGGAAACTCTGGAAAGGGATTCTATTTTTAGAAACCGAACCTTGAGAAAACTGGATCCTGGGGTTCGAGAAATTATATCATGGGTCAGTCCTACCACGTTATCCATGAGACCAACCAATAAAAACTGTCCACCTCATTATTTTTTAATTTTTTAAGTGAAGATTCATTTGGAAAAAAATTATGACATGAAAAAATTGATGAAGTAGACAGTTTTTATTAGTTGGTCTCATGGATAATGTGGTAGGACTGACTCATGATATAAATTATGTAAATTTATCTTTTAATATAAAAAATTATATATATTTAAATATACTGAAATATTTAATAATATAGTAATTTAGGTGATTTAAGCATTATATTAAATAAAAGGGGATGATTTTGAAATTTAAAAAGAAAAAAAAATGTGTAGGGTAATGGGAAATTGAGATACGTATTCAAATTGCAGAGGACTGCAAATTATAAAATTCTATCCAAGGCAATGCTAGAAACGTGTTAAAGAAACATTTTTAGTTTTATCTTTTTCTCAATTTCAAATTTAGGTTAAAGAAAATTAATTTTGAAATATTAAATTAAATAATTATTAAATATATTTTTTATAAAATTTAATGAAAATTTAGGTAAATAATAAGGGTTAAAAAATATTAGGTTATTAGGTATATTTGAAAAATATTTTGCAAAATAAATTAAAGATAATATTTTTATACCTCGTTAACGGCAGATGATGATGTCCCGTGTCTGTGATTGTTATTAAAATAATAGGATATCAGTACGTTTTCAGTTCAATCAAATAACGCATATAAATCCAAGAACAGAGCTACTAAGGAGTGGGGAGAGACAATCGTCTCTCACCCCTAAAGAATTTTTCCTCACTTTTGTTCTCCTATTTAAATTTTTTTAAATTTATTTTTTATGAATTTATCTCCTATTTCTAAACATTTATTTTTTGTTCTACTCAACCCAAAATCTTAACTCTGTTCTTGTATGACCTTCCTCTAAATAATTTTTAAACCCGCTTAATAACCTAATATTTTATCTTAACCTTGTTATTAACCTAAAATTTCCAAATTTAATTATTTAAAATAATCAAAATAATTATTATTAAAATTTCAAAGAAATCATAAGAAACAATAAATGACAAATGTGTAGAAAGAAATATGATTTTCCAAAATAAACCACAAGCGTGACAATGAAGTAAGGTTGCTTCGACTACTCGTGTCACCCAATCATTAGTCCACGTAGCCCACTCCACTTTTCAAAAAGCCACCTCAACGTGTCATTATTCCAACGGATCTGATCAAACCGACGGTGGATAATCACCTACCCTAAATCACTAAATCGACGTCACACCAACTGTACGTGTCGTGCTCATATTGCCCGGACGGTGGCGGGCAATCTGCCCGTAATTGGACTGTGGCCGCCACGTGGATATTATAGCTCTCCAAATCTCTCACTACAAAAGAAAGTAAGATTGAAAGAGAAAAAAACCTTTTGATTTTGAATCTATAATTCTCTACTGTAAAAGAGCTCCGATTTAGTGATCTAATGGCCGGAGTTTGCTGTGGAGTCGTTGCCGAGAGTGAATCAGCCGCTGCCATTGAGCAAACCTCGAAATCTTCCCGTCGCCGGAGATTGGAGATTCGACCGTTTAAGTTAGTCTCCGAAGCTTCCGGTTTGCTGCCGTTGGAAAACGGTAGAAAACGTCAGAAACTGGATCTGGATCTCCTACTTCCGGCCTCTCCTCGTGATTGTGATAACGCGATTGAAAACTCGGATGCTAACAAGCATAGGGACGATCACGAAATTAATGAAGGTTTAAATTCTAATAGAATAATAGAATTAGAGAATGAAACGGAACCGCCGAAGTTCGGTTTGACTTCCGTTTGTGGAAGGCGACGTGATATGGAAGACGCCGTTTCGATTCATCCGTCGTTGTGTAAACTATGCTGTGAAGGTGAAATCTCGTCAGATATTCACTTTTTCGGCGTGTTCGACGGCCATGGCTGCTCTCATGTACTAAACAAAACGAATCTCCTTTTGACTTGAAATTATTATGTAAATTTTGAATTTAGTTTACTTTATAATGAATCTCCGTTATCTTTTTCAGGTTGCGATGAAGTGTAGAGATCGGCTTCATGAGATAGTTAAAGAAGAAATCGAAGCTTGCGCCGCCGGAAAGACGGTGGACTGGAAGCTAACGATGGAGCGATGCTTTGAGAGGATGGATATGGAAGTTCAAGAATCAAAGGTTGACGCCTTAGAGAATTCAAATTGCAAATGCGAACTCCAAACTCCGCAATACGACGCCGTCGGATCCACCGCGGTAGTAGCTATTGTCACGCTGGATAAGATCATCGTTGCCAACTGCGGTGATTCTCGCGCTGTCTTGTGCCGAAACGGCGTCGCTCAACCCCTCTCCGACGATCACAAGGTATTAAATTTAATAAAAAAATCAATCAATTGCAAAATTAATAAAACAAATCACACCGTTTTTTAATTTTCGATTTTTTACGATCTCAGCCGGATCGACCCGACGAACTGCTCCGAATCGAAGAAGCGGGTGGCCGAGTAATTTACTGGGACGGCCCTCGAGTTCTTGGTGTACTAGCCATGTCTAGAGCAATCGGTAAGTTTCAAAAATAATTATTTAATTAATTTCTTTTTTATATTTTATATTTTATATTTATTTATAATCTATTTTATATTTTTAATTATTAGGTGATAATTATTTAAAACCATTTGTTATACCGGAGCCTGAGGTGACAATCACCGAGAGAACCAGCGACGATGAATGCTTAATATTAGGAAGCGACGGATTATGGGACGTCGTAACAAATGAGACAGCTTGTGGGGTGGCGCGTATGTGTTTACGCGCTCAAAAGCCAGCATCGCCACCAATGTCGCCGGGTGGTGATGCGGAGGTTTCTGGTGGTGGTGGCGGCGGAGCCGAAAATTCCAACAATGCTTGTTTGGATGCTTCCATTTTGTTAACCAAATTGGCCTTGGCTAGACATAGCAGTGATAATGTCAGTGTTGTTGTTGTTGATTTGAAGGGGGAAAAAAAATAAACCGCTATAATTAAAATTAAAAAACACTAATAATTAGAATTTTTTAAGATTAATATTTTTAACTGATAAAAAAGTTAAAGGAAATACTGTATTTACTCCTTTACTTTTCTTCCCATTTTGATTGAAAGTGTAAAATATGGTATTTGGGGGGAAATGTAAATGATTAAATAGTGCAAATTTCCTCTTTTGGTTGCTTATTTATCTCATCACAAAAATAAGCATATTGTTTGATGATACAAAAATTCTACTATATGTTTTTTATTATTGAATCTGAAATATTTTATTTGTTATATAATTATATTAAAAGATTTTATTTTTTATATGAATTCTGAATAATCTTATGATAAATATTTATATATTGTAATATATTATTATTTATGTGTATTATAAATATTATATAAATTTTATGTGTATTATTTATGATAAATATTATAATATATCATTAGTTATTTTAACTAATTTTGAAATTTTAAAGATTAAAAGAGTTATTATCTTTTTTAAATAATTTTGAAAAATAACATTTATATATTTTTTAATTTAAAAAATAATTTAAGTTTTATTATTATAATAACTTTTTTTATTTTATTAAAAGGTAAATTTGTAAATAAATAATTATTGGATTTTATAACTAAAATCTTAATTATTTTAATAATATATTAAAATTTTAATTTAACTACTGATTCGTTAATAACTATCAAAAAGATGGTTGGACTACAAAAATAATTTTGTAATGAGATGTAAATATTTTTGTAATGAGATGTAATTATACTTTTAATAAAAGATGTTAAGAATTTTAATATATACCGAAAAATTAATATCGATTTTCTTTTAAAAAAATCTGATTGAATCTCATTTTACTCTATTTTAAGACATGTTAGAAAAACTCAAAATTTATTCATAGTAAGACAAAAACCAGAATAAAATCTTAATCGGAAGCTCAAGAATGGCATTGAGAACTTACTTATAACATTAACACGACTAAAACTCGAACTCGGATCTGAAAGTCGGAACCTTCGAGCTCAGTCCATATTTAACTCTAATCTCAACCCATCAAGAAAGCATTATCTAGGATTTAGTACAGATCAAATCAAAGTATAAAAAGAAGGATTATGAACATAAACACATGAAATCAAGAACTTAGCTTAACAAATGATTTGTTTTTCTTCAAAAAAATGATCTTACCACTTATCTCTAAGAACCTCGAAAGCGTCTACGACGACTGCAAATACCTGAATCTTCTCAACATGGACGACGTTAAAACTTCATTCGGTGACCCGTGTTTTATTCGGGAGCAACCCTTTACGAGACTTGCATTAGCCTGTCGAATTACATCTTCAATTTGCATTAGTTATATATTCAGTTCTACTGGTTCAACTGTGAGCAAGCGCTTATCACATGCCAAGATCCTGTAATTTGCATGGGGACCCTCGGATGTATCTCGTAAAGCTGGATGCCAACCCATGGCTTTTGCAATATCCTGAAGTTCATCCATAACGTCAAGAGAATCGCGGATGTACACTCGTCCACCGGGTCGCAGTATCCGGTCCATTTCAAGCATGATGGTAGACATATTACATCTGATAGACAAATAAACCCAAACGCTTAAACACGATGTATTAACACTTTGCCTTGTCAACGAAACTTCCGTTCACATAGCCACAAGCCCACAATGAACCTAGACAATGAGGCAATGACACGTTCGGCCGTGTTTTCTTACTATAAAAATAAACAAATTTTGGACCTTGAATACTCATTTATAAATAGAAAAGGGAACCAAATTGGTGCATAAAATCGTCCATTTTCAGTAAAAACCTATGTCTCAACATAATCGATAATTATAAAGTTCATAAAGTGTCTTTTCAAAAAAAATAATAATAAATGAATTCATAAGACATACCTTTTCCTCTCGATTGAGAAGAGGCCAGCTGCATGCAAAAAGTCATAGGTCCTCGGGTACGTATCAAATGGCTCACACCTGGAAATTACACACAATTTATCTTGTAACTTTGATCAAGCAGTTGTCACAAACATAGCATACTTCAAAGTTGTAGACTAAATCGGCATCATCGACCTTAACAATATAGTACATACATGTATGTGTTAAATGCTAAGCATTTTGAAACAAGGAAATAGATACTTAAACAATAGTCCAAAAATAAGAAAAAGGGAAAAGCGGGAAGGCAAGGAAGCGTTTATTTGAAGGCGTAGATAACTTTTCCGAGATCCAAAGTAATGATATTTTGGCCACAAGATCCTTGACTAATGAAAAATAACATAGATGGAAGTAAAGAAATGACTAATCCTATCCAATTCAATCTAATTGACTATGGAGAGTTTCCTGATTGAGTTGTGGTTAAGAAAAAGTACCAGTCGTGCATGACCCCAATTAATCCACGATCATATATAACAGGCAAGGTATTAGGCCCGCTAACAGGGACCACATTCATAACCCAAGCATCAAGTTGGTTGTCGATCAGTGCTGCAGCAAATCTGCACAAAAATGCATTAAATGTGGGTTTTATAAACACCGAAACATATTAATTGTACGGTGCGAGACAAGGTTTAATAAAATACCCTCCAAAGCCAGCTCTCATGTCCATTACATTCCTTAGTTTAAACTCCTTCCATTGTAGAGCACGGACATAGCTTGCCACTATTTCATTCCAGTATTTAGATTCTGCCTCGAAGTGTTCCTTTCTAGCTATGTAGGAATCGATGTTTATGCTCTGCAGCCTGTCTGGTGGAGTTTGCAAACGAGCAGGCCAAGGAGCAACATTTGCACCATATCCATTCTCAGGAATTTGACTAATGCATGCCTTTAGATCAACATACCTGACAGACCATGCCAATATCCAGTGACTAACTCTAAACTACTCACATTAAACAACAACAACAAAATTAAATTGGCACCCTTGAGCATGAAAGACCTAAATGATAACCAAGAAGCACTAACTACATGGACAAGAATGAGTAGTTCCAGATTTCGGAATGGGTTTAGAAATTAATCCTCAGAGAGTGATGAAGTTAAATTATTATAAAAGTAACAATAACATTGTTCAATCAATGGAATCCGCCAAAAACAAAATCAGCATAGAGAAGTGAAATCATGACAATGGCCAATTCCAAACAGATGGCAGTTGGCAAAATTTTCAATGGTCAAAAAGACCATAGGCAAAACTCCAACACAGTTTCAGAAAAGCAATTATATGCACAAATTCCTTCAAGCAGAAGATGGTTTCCAATTCTTTTTACATGGGACATACACAAGTAGCAATATACACCAGCTAGTGCACAGAAAGATGTATAGAACGAGTATCTAAAACTCCACGCATTCAATTATATGACCACAGATGCTGAAATCATCCTTATATGCAGGGAAGGACATGTATAACTACAAATAAGCCATCCCAGTTTGAAAGTATTGTCACATTTATTAATTGTTTTTCAAATAAAAAGAAGAGTTTGAACATACCAAACATTATCTGGGTCATCATTTGGATCACACAAAGGAGGAATAATCCCAGTTTCACGGCTTAAATAACAGCTGTTATTAAAAGGCTTCTGCCATATTGCAATGTACCCTTCTTTCTTTACAAGATTCCAGCAGAGACGAGTAGTAAGGTTAAACATCTCTGGAAACAAAGAAGGTCAAAAAATAATCATGCATTGCACAATGGTATAGTAGTTATCACATTTCTTCACATGCTTAACATGAATTGTAGGTTCATCATTTCTACCTTCCCACTGTTCCTCGAGAGCTTGTTCATGCTTGTAAACAGGTTGCGCTGCCCAAGCAAAATATCCACCAGCTCTGAGCATTCTATTCACCTCAAGGAGCAAAATTCCATCTTCATTACAAAGTATAGAAGGATAAATCAGAAGATATCCCAGAAGTTGAATAAAAGAAACATGAAAATCATATTCTATAAACATCTAATGACGGAATAATGTTTTGAAATATGTAGAAGTTTTATTTAAAAAGAAAAAGGTAGAAGAGAAGAAGAAACAAGTTTAATGGCAAAGAGAAAGGAAACCGTAATTGCAGAAGAACTTCCTTAATGGAGAAGAGCAACAGATATAGAATAAGCATATAGGATAGCCAGATCCCAAAGTTAGTGTAGAAATGATATTTGGAATAGCACAAGAAAATTTTAACATATCTAAAATAGTTTCCTTAGCTTTACAATAAAAATTTGACTAGATAAGACATGAATAAAAAGCATACCATTGCAACTAGATAAGACAAAAAAAAAAGTTTACCATCCCGAGTCCAGTTGATACGACATCTAGAACAATGTATCAAATCAAAGGCTTGACTTGGGTACAGCAAACGTCGGGTTGCAAATGCAGCTACCATTGCAGGCACACCACGCTCCAGTGCAAATTGGATCTGGTTTTCATGGACATCTTTAGGTGCTATTGACATGGCTATAACATTCCGTGATAGCAAATAAGCACCAAAACTGGCTACACCACATCCAACATCCATAACAACACGGATATGACGACCAAATGTAATCTCAGGAACCATCTGGATATACAGATTAGAACCCGATCATCAGAAACAAAATCCACATAGATTTCATGCATACATATACGATTTTAAAAGTTTCATAACCTTAGACATTTGATCCAGGTACTGGTCTGCCCCATGTATGAATTGTGTGCCACCTCCGGGGAACTTGAATTTATCCTTCCCTTTTCTGGAAATCCAATTCTGACCACCCTTGTCATCTACCAAACGCGAATGCGGGACATTACTGAACCATACCTATCCATTGAAGCAGTATATCCTATTAGAAAACTACATTTGCTACATACAAATATAATTTAAACCTACCCCAAGATTTCAAACATAAAGAAAACTTATAATCCTAGCAATCCAAAACATCTCTAATATTTAATAAAACTGAAATAAATAAATAAATATTATAATAATATAAGCTCCTATGTCACACAAGTTAGGAAGAGAAGGGTAAAAAGGAAAAGGAAAACACTCAAAAATATACTTTCCTTTAATCCCTCAGCAACAAAAGGGAAAAGGAAATCAAAACCAACACAATTTAACGACCAAAATTTCATCTCCCTCTATCGAGTTCTTTGCTTCTCAGTAAATGAACATAAATCAACCGAGAAAAGCTTTATTCTCACTTCTCAAATACTACATATCTCTATTATCCCTAGGATATATTTTTCGTTAAGATCTAAAGATACCAAATCCGTTTTTAGTACTTCAACACATGTACTTATTTTAACAAAAAATAAATAGAAAAGGAAATAAATTTAATAAATGGTTACACCCAAAGTCCAAAAAAGCTAGTAAATTAACTCATACCCTGTTGTTTCTAATTAAGTACTGTAATTCTGAACTCTTGACTCTTAACTCAGCTATATAGAGTATGCAGAGCTTGAGCATTGAGCATTGACCGAGTTGAGACAAAGTAGTTAAATGTATTAAAAATAAATAAAAAGTGCATAATGCGACACTACATTTCGTTCAACGTAATATTTTTAAAAATTAATTAAAATATCTTACCTCATCGCGGCTTCTAGGCCACGGAATCGGTGGCCGGTACCCTTTGGGAGGCGGAACCAAGCAATTCAATCCTTTCCCTTTCTCCGGGCAGTGCCGTTCAAATCTCTCTCCGTTCGTCGTAGATTTAAGCCTCTTGATCGCCTCCACATTATCCAAACAAGGTATATACTCTCTCATACTCTCGTCACAAAGCCCAAACTTCTTAACCTTGAATGTAGACTTAGCATCTTCCTTCTTGGTTTCCATCTCAATCTCCGTTCCGTTTCCCCAATTCTCCACCAAATCCGGATCGAACTCCCCGATCTCAAACTCATCCGACATCGTACCAATCTCATCCACGATCCCGTAACTCTTTATCTCCGGCGGGGGCGGAGGAGGAGGCTGAGCAGTCTTCAACGCCGACACCGATTGCTGTTCAGTATTTATAACTGGAGAAGCTTCTTCCGGGATGGTTTCGGGTTTTGTGGCATTAATGAGAGCGGAAATATTGAACTTTTTATAGAAATTGGGAGAAATAGCGACGGTAGGCACGAACGACGTCGTGGCGGAAGGAGATTGGCGGGAGAAGAAGACGAGCTGGCGGGAACCGTCGGACCAGTGCTTACCTAAGTAAAAGAATGAGACGGTGATGAAAACGAAGGCCGCGAATTTGATCGCCGTTTGGCTCTTGAAGAAATCGAAATTGCCGAGAAGTTTCATTTTTTGAACACAAAACCGACGGCGGCGAACGGTAGTGGTGATGGCGGATTTGCGGAGATATGGAACTCTGGATCGTCGGTTTTGAATCCAGAGGAATTATAAAATATTTACACTAAAGTGGCATTCTCGTGATTTTTGTGGAGTGAAAGAAGAAAGAGGCAAAGAGCCTATAGTCGGTGAAGTAACCAATTTTCTCTTTTGGATTAATTTTGTCTTTAATCCCTCTCTTATGCTAAAATTTACTATTTAATTCTTCACTTTACACGAAATACCACTAAACTTTAATCTTTGTATTAAAAATATTATTAAATTATAATATAATATCATTATATTACTCAATTTTATCTTTTACTATTATCTAATCATTTAATTTTATTTTTGGTTTCAATCCAAGTACTCGACTGTTAAATTATAATAAATTATTAATTTTAAAATAACGTCGTTTTAATATAATTACTTTAACTTCTATTAATATAATTGTTTTAACTTCTAAGATAGGCCAAAATGACATCATTAATTAGATAAAAAATTAAGAGAACAAAAAGTAAAACATATCAATATAATTTCGTCTATTATTTAATTTTGATAATTAAATCAATTCAGTTTATTCAATTTAACTTGTTTAATTGATTTATTCTATTATTATTATATAAAAACAATATAAGACTCGTTGGATTTATTTAATTTTTAAACTTCAAAATCAAACCAACCAAATTCAGGAACCAAGAATTCAACATAAATAAAATCTCAAGTATAACACAAAGTCATGCAGGAACATAAACTTAACAGAGAATAAAGGAGGAAATGGCCAAGATCTGCACTTCGGATGGTAAACTGCGACTGTTGAAGATGATGATCCTTCTAGTTTGTTCTTGGGGTGGCCCATTCGACTCGAAGGATGAGATTGTCATAACCATATCCATTCAGCTTGTTGATAGCTCTTTGAGCATCCTCTCTGTTCACAAAGTTGACAAAACCAAACCCTCTGCTTGTGCCCGTCTTTTGATCCATGGCGACATACACACGAGTCACGGAACCAAATGGTCGGAAAAGTTCATGCAAGTCAGGCTCACGGGTGTCCTCGGATAAGTTGGTTACCCTCACTGAGTTCTCATCGTTCCTGCGTCTCATATCTGACCCAGTGGATCTTTCTGCACCAGCTCTCATGCTTGGTGGAACGTAAGCTCCCTTTCCAGCTCCAGGAGCAGCCACCGAGGTCTCGGATGTTGCAGGTTTCTCATTAAAGGATTCGACTGGAGCAGCAAGATCCTTGTAAGGACATTTGGAGGTCCAATGATCGCCTTTCTTACCACATGTACGGCAAACCATGAGAACAGCACCTCCCTTGCTCAGCTGAGCCAGACTGTCCCCTGCAACCTTCATTTCTTCCTGTTTGGTACCTGTAAACAATTTGATATTCCAAAGGATTTTACACCCAAAATCCGAACAAGGGACAAAAAAAAAAACAAAATTTTGCAAGTTCATAGCACCATAACTTACAACTACCGAGTACACTTATGTCCGAGATACATACATTAGTGCATGTTCCGAATTAAACAACAGTCACTCAATTAATACATGATTGGCAAAAACGATCCATCATGCTCAAATGAAATACAAAACCGGAAAAAGTAAAGCAATTGAACAAAACTGTGGGCGAAAATTCAGTATAAACTGCTGGTACAAAGAGTGGGAAATACGGACGAATGTAGTTAATGGCTCAGAAAGTGAAAAAAAAATAGACATTTCCCTGTAGAAAAGGCCACCAACAACTGCTATAGGCGGCTTACGGACCAATCAAACAAATAGACAGCCACAGCGGCTGACATGGGATCGGCTAATTGACCACCATAACCGAATAAATCAAAACATGCTTGAAACATGACATGTAAAGATGGAAACGTGCATTACATCATCCAATAAAACCAAAATTTTGGGTTTGGATTCTTCAAGATTAATACAAATTCTAACAAAATTGTTCGGTAAAAACATCAATCAGAAATTTAACAATAATCAAATCCAAATAGAAGAAATTTAACAATAATCAAATCCCAAATAAAAGAAAATTAACAACAATCAAATCCAAATAGAAGAAAATTAACAACAATCAAACCCAAATAGAAAAAATTTAACAATTATAAAATCCCAAACTAAAGAAATTTAACAACAATCAAAGCCAAATAGAAGAAATTTAACAACAATCAAACCCAAATAGAAGAAATTTAACAATAATCAAATCCCAAACTAAAGAAATTTAACAACAATCAAAGCCAAATAGAATAAATTTAACAACAATCAAAACCAAATAAAAGAAATTTAACAGAAATCAAAAACCAATAAGAGAAAATCAACAATAATCAATCATCCTAATCTAGAAGTTCATATGTTATTTATATTCAATTTCATCAGATCTAAAACAACCCACAAAAACGCAGTAAAATTCAATTTAAAAAAGGTAATTAGAATCGAACCAGGGGCTCTGGGTCGCTCAAGCAGGATCTCTTCAGTGGAAACCATAGTGAGCCGACTCCCAACATCTTCACGCACCGCATCGCCGAACTTGTCCCAATTCCTCCTCTCTAAAGCCCGTTTACTCAAACGGGCCTTAGCTAGCTTTCGAACTCGAGTGGTCGTCGTTATTTTGACCTTGTTGCCTTCATCGTTGAACTTGTATTCGATCACCTTTTTGATCCCGTTCTCATCGGGGCCGATGACTTCCCTGGGCGGTAACAAGAAGTCGAGATCGTCGTCTTCCTCTAGCTCTCCCCATCGGAGCTTACTGGGTTCGTTTTTGTCGATCAACATTATTAGGGTTTCGAGAGAGCTTTGAGGGTGGCGCTGGCGGCTACTGAGATACAATTATTTTGACAATGTAGAGAAAGTTTAAAGGGACGCGAGGGTTTTGCCTCTTTAGTCTTTATATGCTTGTTACGACGTCGTTTCCTTTTCTCTCCCAAATAGTACAATTTTTGAAAGGCATAATATAAAAAAAAATCTTCTTTTATTGAGTTGTCATTTTAATTTATTTTTTAAATAATTTAATCTTCACGGTTTACTTTGAGTAAAAAATGTTTTTTATAGATAAATTATAATAGATAATTTAAAATAATATGATAAATATATGATAATACATTTTATTATAATAATGTTATATAGTTAAATACATTAGTTTTATAGAATGACACGTCAATCAAAACTAATTTTATAGAATTATAAAAATATAAAATATTTTTTTTTAATGTGTCATTCTGTCAAGTTATTATAAATTATTTATCGTCAGTTGACTATCAATTTTTATTTATAAAAGATTAATTTTATCTTAAAATAAAACATTAAAGATTAAATTAATTCAAAAAATAATATGAGTCAAAATGATATTTCAGTCAAACATTATGGAACACTTTTAGTATTATGTCTTTTTTGAAATTACCGTAACTAAAAGTTTTTTTTTTCTCTCTCGATTCTCTAAATGTTTTACCCTAATTAATCTAAATTAATCTGTATCGTGCATTTAATTTTGATAGATAAATTTTTTTAATAGAGATTTTTAAAATAATCGCAACATATATTTAATTATAGTAATATTTTAATACAAAATATTGTGTAATAAAAACTCATCTTACCTGTTTAGTTAATTGGTCTAGCAATTTTCTTAAGCAAGGTCAAAGATTTAAGATAACCGTAAACAATGATCAATTGGTATAATAGATTATTTAAGTAATATTAAAACATTCATATAACCTGTGAATGAAAAATATTAAATTAAAAAATCGCTATTATAATAAACCTTTATAATATTCGATTTAAATTAATAAATCGATAAATTAAATATCATTTATTAAAAAATATTCTTATTTGACTATCCTAGTCTATAATCATGAATTTAAGTTTTACGCTTCAAACTTTAATATTAACTCATAAATTATAAAACTTACGGCATATATCCTAACATTCAATTTAGTCCTTTTTAGTTATTTTTTTAAATTATAAAGGGAAAGAGACCTTAATTGTGTTTTGACATATAATTTTAAACTTTAACATTAAATTAAATTTATATTAAATTTTAAAAACTATAATATAGTACGAACCCTCTAAATTAAGTAGTTAAAAAAATTTATTGTTTCTAAAAGTTATGGGTTCGAGCACTAGTGATGCTAGCAGAGTGATTGAACGATCAAATATCAAATGATGAAGATTATATTATTGAACAGATATTACTCTATAATCACTATTAATTAATTAAAAAAAACTATAATATAAAAATTTTGATCACAATAAAATTGGGAGGGTGTTGTGATAGTCACATTCCTTAAAAAAATTCCCCTATCATTTAGACTATTATTTTTTATTTTTTATTTTTTATTTATGATTTAGTTTTATATTCTCCAAATTTTTATAATTTCATACCTCTTATAAAATTTTGTATTGGTAATAAATTTATGCTTTTAAACCTAAATATTTATATAATTATGTTTTATGTAAAATTTACCTTATAAAGTCAAGATGGCCGAGTTGGTCTAAGGCGCCAGTTTCAGGTACTGGTCCGAAAGGGTATGGGTTCGAATCCCATTCTTGACAAATCTGTTTTTAGTTTCTTTGCTAATCAATTTCCCTGTTTCATATTCAACATGTTATAGTAATTTAAATCATTTTTTATAAAATAATATTTTTATAAGTATGATTATTTGAGGGTGATTCTAAAAATATATGATTTTATAAACTTAATTCGATTCAACTCGATAATGTTTACCCTTACTTCACGTTAGTTATCTTCATCACATTCTCGCCTTTGTATATAAATACAGCGATCCTCTCTCATAAGCAACGTCTCTTCCTCTCTCAGCTGCCAGCTCTGCGACCGACGGAAGAAAGAAGAAACTGTCACTGAAAACAAACCAGAAGTTATACAACTCTTCCGGTTCTACTCATTTACCCGCCCTTTTTCTCTTTAGTTGCCTCGAATCTGGATCGAGTCTTGTAGTTTGAACTCAGTTCGTGCTTGGATCTGGTAAGGCTTAAGGTAATCACTGGATTCTGCTCGTTTCGAGCTTTGTACGGAGTCGTCTTGAATGTTTCAATGGAGTTTGACAATGCGATTTGCTTTTCGTTGTTGTATTGTTTTCGTTGCTGTTAGCACGTTTTCCGTGAGAATTTTGAGGTTTAATGTGATTTGCAATGTTGTATTTTGTTAGATCTGATTGTTTACATGGTTGAATTTAAGAAGAACAGGGAATTTAAGTTAATTAACTTAATCTCGTTCTTGTTTAGCCAGAGAATCGAAATTAATGCGCACTCGCCATTTTACCTTTGGTTAAGCTTTTTTACTGAAGTTTTTCATTTCTTTTTGCTACGTTTGTTGTCAATATACTTTGTAAAAGTAGAGATTTTCCGTGTCGACAGATCAAGACTGACTAATCTGATTCCTAATGGAAACTTGTATTTAGGGGCGGTTTTCTGTTTTCTATGGATCTTTTGGAGAGTGAAAGCATGGATTTCTTCTGACATTTGAATTGGTTTTTTAAAATAAGGAAATCCATTTATTTTCCATTGGAAATGATTAAAAAAAAGATTAAGAAAATACAAAGTAGCTTAAACCATCTGTCATTACTTGAAGCAGGGGTTACTCCATGGCTGGATTTCGTTCTAGATTCATGTCAATCAATGTGTTTGGTATGAAGGAAAGGAAGGGAAATATTATAATAATAGTATTTGTTTCCTTTTTCTTTGCTAAGAAACAGCAGTGCCAGAGTATTGCTTCTACTTTTTAACATAATGTATTGGCTTATAGCGTGTTATTTAGTGTTTGGTTCTTTTCCCTTTCTTGTCATATATAAGTAGACGAGTTTTTGGGATTAAGCATTTCTCAAGTTGCTTTCCTATTTGGATCTGAACTGAACCGTAATATCTACAGACAAAACAGAAGGTGTATCACAATGAAGGCACTTATTCTTGTTGGAGGGTTCGGAACGCGTTTGAGGCCCTTGACTCTTAGTGTTCCTAAGCCGCTTGTTGATTTTGCTAATAAACCCATGATCCTGCATCAGGTATACCTCTGAGCTACGGTACTTGTAAGCTTTATTTGGTTTATGATTGTTGTTTTCTCAAGGTAAGTTTGTTTATTTTGTGGAATAATGTTTCTTTTGTATGTGTTGCAGATTGAGGCTCTCAAGGCTGTTGGTGTAACTGAAGTTGTTTTGGCTATTAACTACCAACCTGAGGTACATTGGGTCTTCATGTGTAAAATTTAATGTAATGGTCTGAAAGTTTAGTGGCTAAAGTGTTCCTAGGATGACCAATGGCCGCTTCGATTTTGTAGGTAATGTTGAACTTCTTGAAGGAATTTGAAACAAAACTCGGGATCACGATCACATGCTCTCAAGAGACGGAGCCGCTCGGCACTGCTGGTCCTCTTGCTTTGGCTAGGGACAAGCTCATTGACGAGTCTGGTGAACCATTTTTTGTCCTTAACAGTGATGTTATCAGTGAGTATCCGTTCAAAGAAATGATCGAATTCCACAAAGCTCATGGAGGAGAAGCTTCCATAATGGTAACCAAGGTAATAATTAAGCTCTTTAGATTTTCTTTGTTTCAAGTTTCAAGTTTCGAGTTTCAAGTTAATTTCTACAGAGAGATTGTAACACTCGAATTGAAACTAAATAGGTGGATGAACCATCGAAATATGGTGTAGTGGTGATGGAAGAATCAACTGGTCAAGTGGAAAAATTCGTTGAGAAACCAAAGTTGTTTGTTGGAAACAAAATCAATGCTGGGATTTATCTGCTGAACCCTTCTGTTCTTGATAGAATCGAACTGAGGCCGACCTCAATCGAGAAAGAGGTCTTCCCGAAGATTTCAGCAGAGAAGAAGCTGTATGCAATGGTCCTTCCTGGGTTTTGGATGGACATCGGTCAGCCAAGGGACTACATTACTGGACTGAGACTCTATCTAGATTCCCTTAGGAAGAAAGCTTTAACTAAGTTAGCCACCGGTTCTCACATTGTCGGAAACGTTTTAGTTCACGAGACTGCAAAAATGGGAGAAGGATGTTTGATCGGACCAGATGTGGCAATTGGTCCAGGCTGCGTTATTGAGTCCGGAGTCAGACTCTCTCGTTGCACCGTGATGCATGGAGTACGCATCAAGAAACACGCCTGCATATCCAGTAGCATCATCGGATGGCACTCCACTGTCGGCCAATGGTCTAGAGTAGAAAACATGACTATTCTCGGAGAAGACGTCCATGTATGCGACGAAATTTACAGCAACGGCGGGGTGGTTTTACCTCACAAAGAGATCAAATCCAGCATTCTGAAGCCGGAGATCGTCATGTGACGACGGCATCCGTCTTCCCGATCAAATCTCAGTTCTCTGCCTGTCAACAGCATTAGATCATCGTTGGTGTGTGAGGTGTGCAACTCTACTGTAGATTACAAAATAAATTATACATCCAATAGGATTTTTGTAACGTATCTGAAATATTTTTTTTATTTGTAATATACTGATTTGTCTATGACTTTTTATTCGAGTGTTATTTAATGTTCGATACATTTATAAATACAAGTATATCTTAATAATAAAATATGAATTGGTTTGAAGAAATAATTAAAAAGACAAAGTTGAAATAACTCTGACCTGAAAACTCGTTTGAAAAACTTGAATGATATGAACTCAATAAGACTGAAACTTGAAATGAACCGAAATGAACTCGAATAATTATTTTATTTATTTCGGTTTTACTTGGATCGGGTTTGGGCTAGATCTAGTGCTGTTTGGGCTTTCTTAATGAACAAAAATGGTAATTGTCTTACATTTTGGATCAGTTACATTGGGCCAATTTTAGGCCCAATTTATGCCTTTAAAACCTTAAAACCTTCGAGACAAAGAATCAAGCTTTTCTAAAACCCTAGCAAAACCTCTCGTTTCTCAGCTCAGCTTTCCATGGCTTTCGCTTCGATTCTCCGCAAATCAGCCAACTCGTTGGCTCCACTCGCTATTCGACTCACCCGAGTGCAAAGAAACTACCATTCTTCAATCTTCACGGCTTTGACCCATAGCTTACAGTCGCAGCAACCGGCTGTTAACCGATTTTTCCCAAATACCTATCATTTCTCGACCGCCGCTGCTTCCAAGAAACCCTCTTCTGATGAGTCTCTCATCCGAGTTCTCGAGTCTGAGATTCAGTGTGCTCAGGAGGAGGATGGCGCTGATCAGGTAGTTCACTATTTTACCTTTTTAATTTCCATTTTTTATTTTTGAGAAATTAAAGTGGAAAAATATGAATGCTTGAATTTATGGATACTGAGGTTTTAATTTTCCCTTAGAAAACCTTGAAGCTGAACATACTAAATATAGAATTATGCTTTTGTTTTCATCTGTAAACTTAGGGGAAAAGTGAACCTGTTTCATGTTTTTAGGTTTTAATTCTTTGAAATGGAAATGGCTTTGTTGTTTTTATCACAGGTTGAAGAAACTCCAAGTGGATTCCCCTTCGAAATCGAGGATAACCCCGGGATTCAAACTGTAACATTGACGAGAGAATACGATGGTGAGCTCGTAAAAGTCGATGTTCACATGATCGATCACAGCGAAGAGCAGGAGGAAGGTGAAGACGACGACGGAGATGACTATGAAAAACAAAACAAAATAAGCATCCCATTGGTTGTCACTGTCTCAAAGAAAGATGGTACAAGTTTGGAGTTCAATTGCACAGCTTACCCCGATGAGATTGCGATCGACAGTTTGGGTTTTCGAAGTCCCAACCCCGAGGATGAACTTGCCTATGAAGGCCCTGATTTCCAGTAATTAGCTTTTCTTCCCTCTGATATCATATTTCACGGTAAAGTTTGAATTTTAATCGGTTTTCTGTGTTATTTGCAGTGATTTGGATGAGAATTTGCAGAAGGGTTTCTACAAATATTTGGAGATTAGAGGCATCAAGCCGAGCACTACAAATTTCTTGCATGAGTACATGATGAACAAGGATAACAGAGAGTATCTCAACTGGTTGAAGAATCTGAAGCAATTTGTTGAAGCATGAAGGATTTACAGCTCGGTAATGGTAGTTTAAGAATAAAAACTACTTCTTTTCTTCTTCTGCAGGTTACTGTATGAACTAGAATCACAATATGCGGATTGTTTTAAATTTATGGTTTTGAGTGGAACATTGATGATTTGGAATAGTATTGTTTTTGACAGAATTAAGGAATTGTGTCTATTTCTTGGCTTAGCAGGTAGAAAATGAAGGTAAATGAGCATATAACATTAGTTACATGACATTTATTCTATTCATTGGCATTGTTATTGCAACATCAGGTAGGCTGTGGACTCGATTCGAAAGCGAAGGATTAATTATTAGACTCGTTCGAATGGATATATCGTGGGAAAAGTAACTTGATATGCACTCTAGGTTTTTTAGTACAATTTTAAACTTAGTTTTAAAAAGCGCGTCTAGACGTGTTTAAGATGCTGAATGAGAAGAGGCACGGAGAACATTTTCATCACCGGAAGCGTGGTGACATACCAGAAGTGCGGGAAACGTTGTGAGGCGTTCGTTTTTTAGAAAACATTGACCTCAACACTTTTATCGCCTTTGGGGTTTGGACGACAACCAATATTTTCTAATTGAAAAATAGTAGGAGAAGAAAGGAACTCTCGATTAAAGATCTCTCTAAAAGAAAACAAATTATACGAAAATATATATTATATTTTAAATTTAATTATTTTTAAAATTTTAATTAGTTAAAGTTTTATTCATATTAATTTTATAAAAATACTTTTTACTTTATTTCACATTTTATTTATTTTATAATTAAATTTTATACTTATAAACCATTTTCATTCCTTAAATTTTGTACTTATAAACCATTTTCATTTCTAAACCCTAAACCCTAAGCTTTAGAGACCTTTAACGTTTCAGTGCGTAATGCCTCTTAAAACTAAGATTTTAAGAATCAACAATTATAGAATACGAAAGATTAATCATTGGGCTTGTTTCGGTTCAATGGATATATCAGAAAATAAAAATAAAAAACTACTTAATCCTAATTTGAAAGCATAAGAACATAGCATAGCATAGCTTTAGTATAAGAAATTAACAATAAGACCTTGAGCAAAACAGTCTTATCCCATTCGGAAAGTATAATGACAGAGAAGTAGCTTAACTTGCACTCTAGGACTAGGTTGTTTTTTCTGATACAGTTTTAAGAATCAACAGGTATGTCTTTGTGCGTGTAAATGACACCCTTGTCACCATCCACCACCTGCCCACTTCCTTTCAGGATCCTGTATTTTGGGGGGAAAGATACGGAATTATAACACGATAACATACGACGGGAAATACGTGCGTGCGTATTACCAAAAATGATTTCCTATAGGAATCATTTTGTGTACAAATGCATGTGAAAAGAATGTATGCAGAATAACATGTGGATAAACATGATCCATAGTCCATACCATCTTGTTGTTAACAACCCTTCGACTCCAACCGGTCCCCGAGCATGAATCCGACTTGTACTTATCCCAACCTATTCAGTTGTCGAAGAAAAGAAAGAAAATGCTTGACTAATGAACTTTAACATATTAAAAAGGTGCTGGAAATGATAGACAAATACCTCAGCACCTAGACCAAATCGAGCACCGTCGCAGAATCTTGTGCTTGCATTGTGGAAAACAGCAGCACTGCCCATTTAAATACAGGATGTGTTACCTGCCTGTTGGATTTTTCTTGTTTTAGCTGTGACAACAAAGATAATTGATGTCTTACCTGTCAACTTGATGCAGGAAGACTTCTGCAGTTTCTCGGTCTTCGGTAACGATACAATCGGTATGAGCACTGCACAAAGGGAAAAGAAAGGTAATTCATGTCCATCTGCTCATGGAAACACAGGCATACATCGACAGAGAGAAGCAAGCAAAGATATGTCAATGATCTTTGCCAAGGTAGAAAACATGCCTGCCGTGTTGATGGATATGATCAATGGCTGCAGCCACGTCGTCCACTATTTCAACAGTGCATTCCATTGAATTGTATTCATGGTGAAATGATCGCGCTTGTGGGATATTCAACATGGAACTTGCTCTCGTCCCACCATATAAATTAACACCTGCAAAAGACCACAATCTATTGGAAATGCATAGAAATTGCAAGCATGGATAGTGTTTATTTTTGGATAATTCAGTTTTTAAGCACCATATAATAATAAGTGAAGGCATTTGCAACGTACCTTGCATACGAAGATCGACAATTAGCTCATTAAGTGCACCATTCTGTACTAAATCCTTGTGGACAAGAAGAGTTTCCTGCAAAAAGTAAAAGAGAAGCATTAAAGGACCATGCAATGTGCTGAACGAAATATGAAAATATTCAAACAAAATCGAGCCTCCAAAAACAAATTTAGGATATAATTGACAAATGAATGATAAATTACCATTGCATTGCAAGCAGCTGGATAATCCGTTTTTGCATCCAAAACTACCCGCTTTGCCATATCCATATTAGCAGACTTGTCAACATATACATGGCAAATTCCATCTGAAACATACAGCATATATTCACTACATGAGAACTGGGAAGCTGTATGAGTCGGACTCAGGCTTCGGTTAGTCATTTACAAATATGGACGGACTCGGTGAAATTTAAGGCCTATATTTCAGACCGAGCTGGATTTGGGCAAGTAAGAAACGTGTTAATACTATATATAAGCCGGGATCAAATCCGACTCGGGCCATGAGCACCTCTACAGTTGTATAAGACAAAAGTAACCTATCTAACCTGCATGACCAAGAACAGGAATTTTGGTTGAACTATTGATTTGAGAAACAAGTTTGTTGCTGCCTCTTGGGATCACAAGATCAATCACATCATCGAGCTGAAATATAAATTTTGATGCGGAGTTCAATATTAAACTGTAAACTGTTGTTGTAAAGTATCAATCTACTGACTGGTCACTTTAGGATCTCTACTAACCTTTAAAAGATCAGGAATCTCATCTCTTGAAGTCACAAGTCCAATAACTTTACCCCCAACAGTGTCTGGAATGGCTTCAGTTATTACCTATGATTCAAAAGGAGGTGACAAAATAATGGAGAAGAAAATACACAAGGGATTACATTTCAGCACATTTAAGACGACTCGTTTTAGAATCCAAACCTTATGCAAAATAGCATTCGATTGCTTGGCCTCCTTTCCCCCTTTCAAGAGAAGCCCGTTACCACTTCGGATAGCTAATGAGGCTATCTATTCAAATCATACATAGAGCCATATGAGTATATTCAGAAATAGAAGCATATAAATTTACTAGGCAGACAAGAAATAGCTCCTGGCTCCACCTCATAAAATGCAAATAGCAATTTCATGCCTCGGTCAAGCCAAATAAAGATTATCATACAAGGAGGTATGAACATATGTCGACCTCAGTAATTAATAGTTTATTTGAACATTCTTACTTGCGCCACGGAGAAACAGTGGGAGTTGTAGTTCTATTTATTTACCTGTACAAGCGCATCAGGTCGGGATTCAAAAACAATCAAAAGAACACCCAAAGGACTTGACGTTTTCTCTAAAATAAGTCCATCTGCAAGCTGGATGCAAAGACAACCATTAGATAACTATTTGTTCAAAAAGTTGAAGCAATTATGTTGACAAGAGTTTTGGTTAAAACCAAACATAGTTTTGGTCTGTTACATAATCCTCTCAACTCCCTAAAAGGGATCTTTATTGGCCCACTTTTTTAAGATTCAGAAATTAAACCATCATATTCCAGACCAAATGAACCTCCAGGAATTTCATACCTGGGTATAAACCTACTGGTCATATAAAATGCCTCTTTCTTACCTCTGTTTTCTTCAAAACACGGCCAATTGGATCTTCCATGTTAGCAAGCACACGAATTGACTTTGCAAGGCTCGAAACCTGTGGAGTAAAAGGAGTAAATTCGATAATGTGGAAATAGATCATAATCATAAATTTATCTAATAAGGCACAAGGTACGGTTGGAATTTGGTGCAGAAGTTTTCATCAGCTTTTGGTATTTGAGGACATGGTCAAGCTTGAGAGGTAATAAACAGTAACAATAATTCAAATTCAATAAGCAAAACTCAACAGAAATAGATTAGGTATTCAACCTTCCCAGGCTTCAAAGTTAGCCGAGATATTAAGGATTTTTCATAACCAGCCTCTTGTGCAGCAGCAACATCGGCTTCATTCTCACCGGTGATCAAATTTTCATTTGCTTCAAGAGCATCAGCTATGTCTAGTAAAATCTTTTTCCGCTCTTGGGAGGACAATGCCTGAGGACCAAACACCATTAAGTTAATTTTCTACTAGCCATGAAGGTATATCTGATTGTTAACATCAGATACCGGTAGCCAGAACCACAACTCAAGAAAGAAGAAAACTAATGTTCTCTAAAGAAAAAAAGTAAGAATATAAAATATTGGGAGGAACAAAGCAACTGAATATTACCTGAAGACGTCTGGAACTTTCTCTTGCTGCAACTGCCATTTCACGAGCACCAACTTCTTTAGTTGGTTCCCACAAATGTGCATCTCGATGAAAGAGAGTACCAATTCGTTGTCCTTGGAGGACTCTTATTATGTTCTCAGCAGTACATCCACTTTATAAGAACCAAAAGAGAGTATTAATTTCATTTTAAATGATTGTCAATTACTCGCAAAAAACTGGCCAGTATGTTAATTTCATTTTAAATGATTGTCAATTACTCGCAAAAAACTGGCCAATATGTTAATTTCATTTTAAATGATTGTGATCCTGACAGAACAACATTCGACCTTTTTAATTAATCCCATTATTTTATTTAACACGGCACAATAAGCATAATTGCTCACAACCAAACCAGTAATAAAACATTACCTTGTAATAACAACAGGAATGCCAGCATAAGCTGCATTGACAGCAGCTTTTACTTTTGCAGTCATACCTCCTCTACCCATCCTCGACTTGTCTCCAAAGGTAATCTCACCCTGATGCTTCTCCTTAATATACGTGTGAATTAGCTTTGATTTTGGATCACTTGGGGGGCCACTATAAAGACCCTCAACATCACTCAATAAAACAAGAAGATCAGCTTTTAGTTCCAAAGCCAGCAGAGCTGCTAAACTATCGTTGTCCCAAAATATACCAGAAGAATCCTGAAAAAGAGTGCTCAAATTATAAACTTCAAGACGAGTCAAAGCTTTCTTTTACCAATTTTACAAGCTGCATTGGAGCCTGGAGAAAAACTTATATTTGTGATGCATTAAAGTGTATAGGTATAGAGCCTCCTAATATTAAGATTCTACTTATGATGAAGAACATCACTTTCCGTTCTAATTATAGACTAGACCACAACCACCATAGGCAAAAGAAAAATATTATATCATTATATATGAACACACATTGTGTAATGTACTCCAATGTGTTGGCACAGCTCCTAAGCTGAAGCTTCTACTTATGATGAAGAATATCATTCTTTTCATATAGTATTGGATAAACTACTATAGGTAGAAAACACAGCATTGATTCAGGTATTGATATAAAGAGACATAATTACATAGGAAAAATATCAGCATAATACCTCATATGGAGCTTTCCTGGTACTGACGGCATCATTTTCATTAAATATAGGAATAACTTTCAGCGATAATAAGGACTTCACTGTCTCATTTAGTTGCTTCCTAAAATCCCTATCTCTAAAATCACTGTCTGTTACAAGAAGTTGAGCAGATGAAATATCCAGCTGCAGAAAAAAAAAAGAAGTGCATTTCAAATTTCCAGGTACTGGTGATAAAACTTGAATATTAGAGATAGAAATGTTCCGGTAAAGAAAGGATGAACTTTATGGTAATGAACTTCAAGAAAAGATAATCTGATGCAGTCATGAAATAGAAAATGAGTAGCCACCTCATTGAACAATGAATCATACAGGGCCATAAGACTATTTTGTCCAACAGCTGCACATGCCTTCCCATCAAGTTCTACTTGTGGCTTCTGAAGATCCGCAAAACTGTAAAACATGAGACGAGAATGAATATGAATAATATCAAGTAAAAAATGTATTTATCCCCAATATAATTATTTCCCCTGTTTTCTTTTCGATGAATTGCATCAATATCATTTTTTAGGGTGGATATATACTTAGAGGTGTAAACATCACTGCTCAGTGCTGAAAAGAAGAAATGACAAACCTGCTGTTGACTAGTCTCCTATATCTAAGCCTTTGGCGACCTAGGCCAACTGCACCTGATGAAACCAAAATAATCTCAAATCCTTGAGAGTTCAATTCTTTGATCTGCACACATTGTTTGAAACTTTAACTGTGTTATTACTTACTAAAAGGCAAATAAAGAATAAGTGTAATCTCCCAGAACTTCATTCACAGTGAAGCATAAAAAGAAATATCAGACCTGTTCACATAGTGCTCCTAATCTTCCAAGTGCTAATCGCCCATCATTTCGAGTAACGACAGCAGTCCCAACCTTCAATATAAGCAGTTTACTAATTCATCAGAACAATAACTATCCAAACTATTAAGTTCTCTCTTGATTGACTTTAAGAGGTTTAATCTGTAACTAATATATCGAGACGAGTACTTTTGTTCTTAATGAAGCCATAAAATGTAAATAAAGAACCCACTTTGGTGGCACAAAAATGACAACAAATTTCCTATCTAAAAACAAACTTTGCTTGCACAGTTCTACACACACATTTTCAGCTATTATATCTTTGTAAAAAAATTCTGAGGCTAGTCAACAGATTATCCTATTTATCATATCTTGTTTGAAATTTATCATATTTTACAAAATTTGTACTTTAACTGATGAAACTAAAAGGCAACTTTAAATTTCTGAGAGTTCAATTCTTCAGTTTATAATATCTTTGTAAAAAATTTATATCCAAAAAGAACCTATTTTTACCCAATTTTCAGCTTATCCTGTTCTCAGAAAACAGTTAGTCTTATTCTTAAAAAAGTAAATTAAATTACAATTTGCAATAAAACAAACACAAAAAAAAAATCTATTTTTAGATTTCAATATGTATATATGTATATGTATGTATATATATATACACACACACACACACACTTAGCTTGCCTTGAACTAGCATATAGCATCATTGTTCCCATTTTAAGATCTCCAAAAAATTATATAAGTACATTTTGCAGAGTTTTGAAGAAAGCATTGGGAAATCCTTAAAAAAACATGCTTTAGGTACTAAAAAGGTACATTTTCTCTGTTACAGAAAACAAATGAAAAGAAATCAAGGCGTTCATTTTCCTTCGTAATTCCACATCTTTCCTAGTAGCCAAACACTCCCCTCCAATCAAAATCAACATAAAACCACCAAAAACAAGTAAACAAACAGTTAAATCAATTCATTCTTCATCTCATTGAGTTAATCAGGAAGTCAAAACTTAAACAATGCCACTAACAAAAAAAAAAGGAGAGAGAGAGAGAAGGATAAGAGAGATGAACCTTAATGACGATACGCTTGACGTCTTTAACAAAAGCTCTTGAACTATCCTCCGCCATTGTTTGGTGATTGGCTGTCGTGTTCAACTCAGTGACTCAGTACTGTCATTCAATTTGGAAATAGTTTTTTTTGAAGTTTGAGCTTTGAAAAGAAATGAAAGCTGTTTTGAGGTTGAGAAGTGTTTTAATGGGCCTTTTGGATTATTTTCTTTGGGTTATAAACAGTTGGTGGTGGTGGCTGAGTGGCCAGTGAAAGTCAGCCACGTGGAACAAAGAGAAAAAAAATATTTTTATCGTTTCGAGGGTTAATTTCATCGAATATTCTTCTATTATCATTCGAATCGTAAATTGTTTATTAGAAAAATTCAATCACTTTTATTATAACATTCTTAAAATTGTGGGCGGGCAAAAACTCGATTACTCGGTTCCCGTCTTAAACTCGGTTAGATCTGATAAATTTTTATTCGGTATTAGTTTTGATGGATCGAGACTGAATCTAAAATTTAAGTCACGGTCATAGTCGAAACTGAGAATAAGATTAGATCTTGATTTTTTGGACCAGGTACCCAGTAGGTACCAAATAAAACCGTGACCAATACCAAGTACCCAATACTTATTTTCTTGCTTGTAATAAATATTCTTTTACCAAATAAATATTATGAGTACGACTGGTTCTAAAACATTAATTTTTAAACCTACAATATTTTAATTTTATTATTTAATATTAATATTAGTGATTAATTTTTTTCTCTTATTACTCAGATTTTCTTAATAATAAACTAATTGGTTGGGTACCCGATATTAATATCGGGTCTCACTAGTAACAAGATTGAATCTTAAAATTTAAAATCGGATATGATCAGGATCAAGACTAAGTTCAATTGTCAAGAACTGATAACTATCAAGAAAGAGATCAATTTTAATCAAATTGATCGGGTACCTAGTCTTGCTACCTTTACTCAAAACTATATAAGAATCAATAATTTTTTTAAAACGAAAAAATAACATATAATAACATTAATATGTTAAAAAATATATAATATTAGATATTTTAAAAATAAAGATATTATATTCGACATCTTATTTAAATACAATATTATAATTAATATTAAAAAAATACAGATAATATATCGTGCTTTTTTTCTTCTTGAAAATTGAAATCAAATCCCAGCAACGGCTAAACAGATTAGATTCAATGGAAACAGACATTAATTTCAAAGTCAAGAAAACCCTTAAATATTAATTAATTAACTAAGCTATTTAGCCTAATGTTTGAGACCAAAACAAATCTGGTACTCTGGGATGATAATCAGGTACACTTAAAATTTTGATTTTTTTAATGATTTTGATTTTAATTTATACTAATTAAATAGTTTAATAATTATTTTTAATAATAAATTTTATTTTAGTTATCTAACGGTTCAATGCTCATTTATAATATAATTTAAAGTTTAACATTTATTATATAACTTTTAAAAGTTTAATGACTAAAATAAATATTTTAAGATAATTTAATGATTTTTTATAAAATTTATCCTACATAAAAATCAATTATACCCCTACAAATTCACTAGTGAAAATGTGAAAAATCTAATTTATTATAATAATTAAAATCGGTCAATAAAATGTTTTTAACTAAAAAATGGAATATAAAAGCAAAATAAAAATTGAAATAAATTTGTCAAGAATGGGATTCGAACCCATGCCCTTACGGACTAGTACCTGAAACTAGCGCCTTAGACCAACTCGTCCATCTTGACTTGTTGCTATAACTTTTAGATATTATCTTATCAACGTTTTATAAAAATGCATATTATACAAATTAGTACCTAAACATTTTTCATCTAAATTTGGTACATGTGTTTGAAAGAATATCTTATATTGATACCTACGTTAATTTTTTTAAAAAAAAATCAATAATGTTTGGGTAAACTACACAGACAACGAGTCCAAATCATCTACCTCTTTTTTATATCCCCATTTATGTCCTCACTTTAAATTAGAGGGTTTAGGGTTTTAGGTTAGGGTATAGAGAATTAGGGTAGGATGTATTTTTTTAGGTATAGAGTTTAAGGTTTAGGATATAAAAAATATGTGTTAGGGTTTAAAATTTAATTTTTTAATAAAATAACAAAGGAGGTACAAATGAGGACATGAGAAAGGGGCAGAAGATTTTTGCTCACAGACAACCATTATACTTTTAATTTTGCGTCGCTTGTTAATGTTCACATGTTGGTTCACGCTTCGGGTACAAAGAGCTCGAGTCATTTGGGAGTGTAAATCGTTTATCTTCTAATCGTGCGTTTATTGGTACCTTTATTTTAAATTAGTCGGTTTAAAATTTAAAATTTAGGGTTTAAGATAAAGAATTAGAGATAAGATATATTTTTTAAGATATAAAATTTAAGATTTATGATGAGAAAATTAAAGTTAAAGTTTAAATTTTAAATTTTTTAAGAATTTTTACCAAGAAACATAAAAAAACAGTTAAAAGTAAAAGATTTTACTCGTCATTTGGATTACGTAAGGTATAATTGGGGTTAAAGAGTCAAGTTTGGTAGAATAACTTTTGACTAACGCCGAGATTTTGATTGATTTGGAGCCATCCGATCAATTAACTTACAAGAAAAAGACGAGAGCAAGTTTTGTTTGTTCGAGTACTGACCAGAGATATTGGTATTCGGAGAAGCAATGAGTTTCAGAGGTGCGTGCCTGGTTTAAAGATTTTTGAAGTCTTATTTAATTGATTAAAATATAGTAATTATGTATAATCTTTATTAATTTTTAAAGCGCGGTCTTTAAAAATAATTATTTTTTTAAGGATCATATACATCGTTTTTATTGCGTATGTCCTGAACTTTAATGGTTTACGGAAATAATAATAATAGGAATAATCAATAAGATTCTATAATCAATTTTGTCAGAAATAATTTTACAATTATAACTCATCTTTCTTAGGAGTATTTTTAATTTTTTTATAATAAATTTTGAGGTTAACATCTAATGAACGTAGTTTATCAAAATTTTAAAATCCCTCTTTTTAAGATCCTTGTGTGATCGCTCTTATTGTACACGTTCAGAACCCCATTATATCCGACTGCCCGTAGTAATCCCCGATCGTCCGATTCAGGACATGCCATTGATGGACCTGCTTACATGGCAGCAGATCGCTGTGTTCATGGGAACAAGCGATGGTGTCAATGAGATCAAGAGGGTACTGAGGCGGGAGGTGGTGGAAGTGTACGACGAAATCAGCTCCGGTCGCGAGCAAGCATTTCGTTCAGAACGAGCCACCGCAGCCTTACGATGTGCGATTCATATGATGGTGTATCAACTGTGGTTTGAAGAGGCATACCATCAGGCATGCAGAGAGAATGGGACAAGGATTGCTCTAACCTCAAAATTTTATTTTTATCTCAAATTAATTTAGGTCCATTTATTTACCTAATCGTTTATATAGGTATGACAGAATTTTAGATAAATTTGAGTGAACCTGAGATACAAACTAATATAGTGATTAAATCTTAAGAAAATTTTAGGATATAGAAAAAAAATAAGATCGAATTCGGTATCTAACAATGAACACCTCTAAGTCAGATCACCCCTTCTATTAAGATTTAACGGCAAGTGACAATGTAGGAACCAATTAAATAGTTTCATGATATATTTGTCAAATTTAAAAGTATAACAATCATATCGACACCAACCCCATAGTTGAGTAGTTACCTTTGTAGTTTACCAAACACATTATTTATATTTTACTCCTTATTTATAATTTTTAAGATTTTGTTTGGAAATTGTTAAATGTTTTTAAACCTTAATAAAATTTCAATTATTTTTATAGGGTGGATGCCTAGAATAATTTTACTTTTTATAATTTTTTCTTTAAAATATATATTTTTGTTAATATGTATCATCATCAAGTTATCTATATCTTACTCGTTTATGACTTTAAAAATATGAAGAAAAATTATCTCTAACTTATTCGTGTATGGTTATTAAACACTAAACCAATCAATACTTAACCAACTCAGCCTATATTTAGCCAAAAATATCTCGTCACAAACTATTTAAGCTTCATCACATTTCCATAATTATTCACAACTAGCAAAAAATTATTCTTTCTCTTAGATCATCTTTTTAGAACAATATGACAAAGATTGCTTATGTAATTCTATTCTCATTGGTCCTAGTCTACACATTTCAATTTGTAATAAGCAAAGATGAAAAGATCAAAGATGAAAAAATTGAAGGCGAAGAAGGGGCAGAGAAAACTTCGTTAAAGGACGATAAAGAACATGAAAAGAAAAAAGAAGAACATATAGCGTGTGAGGAAAAGGCTAAAAAGAAAGAAGAAACTGATCATGCCAAGGACGAAGAAAAAAAGTGCGTTCATCATGCAAAAGCTAAAGAAGAAGAATAAAAAGAAGAAAGTAAGAGTGATAAAAAGACTGAAAAAAAAAGAAGGAACTGATCATGCTAAGGACAAAGAAAAAAAAAGTATCGATCATGCAAAGGCTGAGGAGGAAGAAGACGATAAAAAGACTGAAGAAAAAGATCATGCTAGTAATGAAAAGACTGAAAAGAAAGAGGGAGTTGATCATGTTAAGGACGAAAAAAAAAAGTGTCGATCATGCAAAGGCTGAAGAAGAAGAAGGCGAAAAAAAGACTGAAGGAAAAGATCATGCTAGTAATGAAAAGATTGAAAAGAAAGAGAAAGACGATCATGAAAAAGACAACGATGATGGTGATGAAGAAGGCGAAGAAAAAGGAAAAAAAGACATCAAATATTCAAAGAAAATAGAGAAAAAAAGTACCGATCACGTACATGTTAATAGGAAAAAGAATGCCGGTCAAGAAAAGGGTAAATAAAAAAGAAAGACGGTGATGCTAAGAATAAAAAAATGAATATTGACGATAAAAAAAACTATACATGACCTTTAATTGAATTAATCGATGTACCTGCATCATGTCAATAATTTTTAAAGCCTATGAATTTTTTTCAATGTCAGTAAATCTATTTTTAGAAATTTAGTAAAAATAAATAAATGTTCGATTAATAATACAATTGTTTGTGTTGATGTCATGTGATCTTAGTTTTTAGTTGTTATTATATGTTCATGCTTTATATAGTGTTTTTTTTTCTCAATAAAATTTAATTTTTTAATAAAAAAAGAACAATATATGTTTTGAATAGAGTAAACATAACGACAAAACTCACAAGATATTACCTAAACAACCAACAACTATAAATTAAAGAAAAAAAAATCTTTCGCATCAAACAAAAATCTTCTCCCTCTTTTTTGTGCCTCCTTTTGTGTCCCTTTGATTTTTTAAAAAAAAAATCAATTTTAAACCTTAAACTCTTATTTTCTATATCCTAAATCTTAAACCCTACACCCTAAAAAATATACATACCCTTAATTCCCTAAACCCTAAACCCTTTAATTTGAAGTGGGACATAAATAAAGGCATGGGAAAGAAACAAATGATTTGCACCCTTTCACATCACCTCATGTTTTCATTCGATTTGAATTAATCCATGCAAAAATCGAAAAGCTCAGTTATACCCACAAAGCTCAAATGCCCTTCAAATACAAAATATAAATCCAAACAATTGAGTAAACCATAATATTTTGATGTCATGTGATCTTGATTTTTTTGTCGATTCTTATCATGCTCATGCTTTATAAAATGTGTTTTTTCTCAATAAAATTTAAAAAACACCCAACGACTAATGATTAAAAAAACTTCACAATTCTAAATATACATGTATTATATATGTTAGTTTGTGTTTCGTCCAACTTTAGTCATATATCTGAAAAAATAGATAATAAGTATCTAGTTTACATTATTTATTTAATTAACTTAAATTTATTATTTTTAAATCACATAATATACACATAAAATTTTAAAGTTTATAATACAAAATCCAAATACAAAAATTATCTCCTCATTAACTATTTAAGTTTCAATCTCATTTTCATCATTGTTCACAACCAGTAAGAAGATATTCTTTCTCTTAGTTTATCCTATTAGAACGAGATAGTAAAGACTGTTCATGTAATTCTATTCTTATTTGCCCTATTTTATATATTTTAATTTGTTATAAGTAAAGATGTAGAAATCAAAGGCAAAGAAGGGTCGGAGAAAGCTTTGTTCAAGAATGATAAAAAACACGAAAAAAATAAAGAAGAAAAGAGAGTGGGTGATGAAAAGATTAAAAAAAAGTATCGATTACGAGAAGACTAAAAGAAAGAGAGTTGGACTCGCAAAGGTTGAAAAAAAGAAATCATTGATCATGCAAACACTGAAGAGAAAGAACAAGAAAAGAGTGGCGGTGATAAAAAGACTAAAAAAATTATGGTAGTAAAAATAAAAAAAAAATGATAATGAAAAAGATGAATATGCCAAGAAAAGAAAAAGAAAAGCACAGCAACATTAAAAAAAAAAGAAAGAAAGCACAATCATATAAAGGATGAAGACGAAAAAAAATACCAAGCATTCAAGAAAAAATTCAATCACATATAAAATAAAAAAGAACACATATCGTCTAAAGGCTAAAGAAGAGAAAATATAATAAATTATACGATGTATCTACATCATGCCAATAATTTTAAAAATATTTTTTTTCTCAAAATAATAATAAAATTATTTTTTAAAATTATTTTTTTGGGTAAATGATTTTTATTCGTCCAAGAAACCTCAAGTTACATCACTCAACAAAATTTAAAAGCACACGCCTAACCAACAATCAGAAAAGATTGAACACCGTCATGCTTCACTATGTGTTAATCCTCTCGTGAGTCTCCAGTTTGCAACTAGATGACTATCAGAAGAATTTTTTTTTTAAAATTATTTTTAAAAATTCAGTACAAAAAAATTAGAGATTGATTAACAAGATAATTATTTGTGTTGTGTGTATCAGTTATTATTATGTTAAGCGTATAGAGTGTGTTGTATGTTTTTTATTCTTATAACATTGTAGCATTAATATCATTTTGTTCTTTTTATAATAAAATTGTTTTTAAATATAATTTTAAATAGAGCATTTTAGAATAAGTATATTTGATCAATTAATCAAACTGTTATTTTTGTTTCTTTATATTTTCTTATATTATTAGCTTTATACTCATTAGAACACTTGTCTTCCCTTAGAAAATCATGTATTCTTTTTCTCTTTAGATAGATTTAAGATTAAAAATATGATTTATCTAAAATTCAAGCATTTTAAAACTTAAGAATCATGAAAATATTACCTAAGTTGTGTATTTTTTTGTGATTTATTTTATATTATCGATATATTGTAGTATAACGATTTTTTCTCACACATAATTTTTTTTTGTACAACTCAGTTTCAAACAGTAGACATAAACCAAAAATAAATCCAATAATAAAAATAAGAAATAATTTTAATTATCACATACGACGACGAAAATGGGGTAAGGATTGTTATATCCACACCAATAAGATTCCTAAACCTCAAGTTATATCTATATCTTACACATTTATGACTTTTAAGAAAAACACAATTTTAAAAATGTGGATCGTGTAACTAGAGATAAAATTGTTCTTTCTCTTAGTTCAACCATTCAGAACAAGATGACGAAGATTACTCATGTAATTTTATTCTTATTGGTCTTAGTCTACACATTTCAATTTGCGATAAGCAAAGATGCAAAGATCAAAGACGATAAAATCGAAGGCAAAGAAGAGGTGGAGAAAACTTCGTTAGAGGATGATAAAGAACATGAAAAGAAAAAAGAAAAACAAATAGCGGGGGAGAAAAACGTTAAAAAGAAAGAGGGAGCCAGTCATATCAAGGACAAAGAAAAAGAAAACATTGATCATGCAAAGGCTGAAGAAGAAGAAGAAGAAAGCGATAAAAAGACTAAAGGAAAAGATCATGTCAGTGATGAAAAGACTAAAAAGAAAGAAAAAGACGATCATGAAAAAGGCAATGACGACGATGACGATAAAGGCGAAAAAAAAGAAAATAAAGACATCAAATATTCAAAAAAATAAAAAAAACTTCATTAAAGGACGATAAAGAACATGAAAAGAAAAAAGAACAAATAACGGGTGAGGAAGAGGCTAAAAATAAAGAGGGAACAAGTCTTGCCAAGGACGAAGAAAAAGAGAACGCCGATCATACAAATGCCGAAGAAGAAGATAAAAAGACTAAAGAAAAAGATCATCCCAGTGATGAAAAGACTAAAAAGAAAGACAAAAACGATCATGAAAAAGACGATGACGACGACGATGATAAAGGTGAAGAAAAAGAAAAAAAAGACATCAAATATTCAAAAAAATAGAGAAAACTTCGTTAAAGGATGACAAAGAACATATAGAGGGTGAGGATGAGACTAAAAAGAAAGAGAAAGCAAGTCATGTCAAGGACGAAGAAAAAGAGAGCGTCGTTCATGCAAAGGTTGAAGAAGAAGAAGAAGATGATAAAAAGACTAAAGGAAAAGATCATCCCAATGATGAAAAGACTAAAAAAAAGAGAAAGACAATCATGAAAAAGAAAATGACAACGATAAAAAAGAAAAAAAAAAGACATCAAACATTCAAAGAAAATAGAGAAAAAGAGTAACGATTACGTAATGGTTAATAGGAAAAAGGACGCAGGTCAAGCAAAGGCTTAAAAAAAAAAAAAAGACGGTGATGCTAAGAGTAAGCAAAAAATGAATATTGACGATAAAAAGATAAAATATGATTGCTATTTGAATTAATTGATGTAACTGCATCATGTCAATAATTTTTAAAGCCTATAAAATTTCTCAAAGCCAAATAAAACTATTTTTTAGAAATTTAGTAAAAAAATGTTCAATTAATAATACAAATGCTTGTGTTGATGTCATGTGATTTTGGTTTTTGGTAATGTTAGCATGTTCATGCTTTATATAGTATTTTTTTTCTTCAATAGAATTTAAATATGTATTCAGAAAAAGAACAATATATGCTTATAAATAAACACAATAACAAAACTTACAAGACATCACCTAAACAACCAACAACTAAAGAAAAAGACCCTCACAACACCCCATGTTTTCATGCGATTTGAACTGATCAATACAAAAATCAAATCCATGCAATAAGCTCAGTCACCCCACAAACATGCTCAAATGCGCTTTTAGTACAAAATCTAAATCCAACCAAATGAGTAAACCATAATATTTTGATGTCATGTGATCTTGTATTTTTTTTCGGTTGTTACCCTGTTCATGCTTTATAGAGTACTCTTTTCTCAATAAAATTAAAAAAAAAAACACCCAACAACTAATGATTAAAAAACCTCCACAAATCTAAATATACGAGTATTACATATGTCGGTTTGTGTTTTGTCCGACTTTAATCATATATCTGAAAAATGAGGTAACAAGTATCTAGTTCACTTTATTTATTTTAAATTTAAATTTTTTTAAAAAATACACAATATACACATAGAATTTTAAAGTTTATAATACAAAATCCAAACACACAAAATTATCTCCTCATTAAATATTTAAGTTCCATCATATTTCCATCATTGTTCACAATTAATAAAAAATGTTCTTTCTCTTAGTTTATCCTATTAAAACAAGATGGACAATAAACTATTAAAACAAGAAGGTAAAGATTGTCCATGTATTCTATTCTCATTCGCCCTACTTTACATATTGTAATTTGTGATAAGCAAAGATGTAGAAATCGAACGTGAATGATAGTTGGAGAAAGCTTTGTTAAAGAATGATAAATACGAAAAAGATAAAAAGAGACAGCGGGTGATAAAAAGGTAAAGAAAAAAGAATATTGATTACGAAAAGACTAAAAAAGAGAGTTGGGCTCACAAAGGCCGAAGAAAAAGAGCACTAATCATGTAAAGACTGAAGAAGAAGAAGAAGAAGAAGAAGAAAAAGAAGAAGAGTAACGACGGTAAAAAGACTAAAAAGAGTTATGTCAATAAAAAATAAAAAAATATATATGATAGATGAAGACTATGAAAAGGGGGGGGAGAGCAACAATCTTTTAAAGAAAAAAACGACAATCATGTAAAGGATGATGACAAAAAAAATACCAAGCATTCAAAAAGAAAAAAAGAAAAGAAAATGCCAATCACATATAAAATAAAAAAGAACACTTATCATCCAAAGGCTAAACAAGAAAAATGATAGTGACACAAAGTGTAAGAAAAAAAAGTATACGATGTAAAAACTAAACACAATCTCTAATTGAATTAAACGATGTATCTACATCATGTCAATAATTTTTAGAAGATATGAACTTTCCTCAAAATAATAATAAAATTATTTTTAAAAATTCAACATCGTGAATGAGTAAATCGAGTAGTTTTCAATCTTAACTGCCGTAAGCAGTTTTAATCTAACACGAGACAAACTTCCTGATGAAACATAAGAGGCATTCACTAACCTGACAAAATAATGCTGTTTAATCAGGCTCTTAAAGCAATTGACGAAGCTGCTGATTTTCTTTCCGGAGTGACTTAACCTCTTCCATCAGTTCAGCTTGGTTCTGTAATATGGAGTTCATCACACGAGACATCTCCGTCTGTCCGACAATATCCATAAAAATTAGAGAGGAGGGATATTTACGTGAAAGGCTGAAAGCCAGAGCAACAATATAGAAAAAGGAATGATAGGCAAATACCTCCTGTATGTGAAATTGTCTTAAAATTTCGATATGTAGGTTCCTCATATCTCCATGAATGGATTTCTGGAATGAATCGAGGGTTTCTTCGAGAGTACGTTGAAATAGCTGAAGAGTAAAGTTACTTCCTTGTTGGGGATCTTGTTGAGGAGCTTTGTGGGGTTGTAATGTTCCTCCCTATTACAGTCAGAACCAATGAGCCATCATGACTGAAGAAAAACTACAAAATCGTAGAGATTCATGCATAATATTGCAAACGGTGAAACCGTTCAAGATGACCAAGAAGGAGGATCACTCATGTTAGTCCTCCATTCTTAAGAGCAAACGGATATAGAGAAATAAAATATAGAAACAAGCAATTATTTAACCAAACCAGGATTTATACATTCATAGCTGGAAGAACTCCCAATTCCGCTGCAGTCAACGAATCAGACCTCGATAACAGGCTATTAAACAGCTCTTCTCTGGTTTCAGCTCCAGTTTTCTTTGTTTTTGGAGAAGCCACCAAATGGGACGTCCCATCACTGAAAGCAGATGTAGTACTGATTCTCTCGGCATATGTTGAAAACCTTCGAGGCAGTGCTAAAGATGCAAGTTTTGGTGAGTCAAGGCTGCCAGCGCCAGTAATACCTTTTGAACCAAAAGATAAAGCGGACATGGAGCTTGAGAAGTGCTCAGGTAATGCCAATGAAGTCTCCAGACTTGATGAGACATCCCTAGTGCGCAAATTTTCATAGCTCAGGTTGGAAGTCAATGAGCTAATACTTGTCTGACTGAGCGTTGAAGATTGATCTTGTCCGGAATATATAGAGCTTGATGTCAGACCACCGGAAGCTGGCAACCCAAACCGAGATGGCAACTGACGAAGGTGACTAAATTTGTCAGACATCTTCTCACCACCCCAAGCTTCAGGAGGAGTGATAGAGGCCTCTTCACTCTTGGAAGACGGTGCAGGGGTAGATCCCAATGCCGTAAAAGACTTTGTGTCTTCCTGTAAGAATAAGGCATACACAAACATCTTCATGTGCAACAAAGACAAATTATACCAACTTCACTAAAAAAAGCTAAATTATCAGTAACAATTCCATGACTAAAGAAAGTAGAAGATTTAGATTAATACCATCCAAATAAAATATAAAAAAGCATAAAACCTGTTGAGACATTGAACTGGACTTCCAATCAAGTATCATGTGATCGTTGGCTCCATCATCAGCAAAAGCGAACCTCCTGCTAGATGGAAACAGCAGGGAGGAAGGCTTCTTATCATTGGGTAGGTGCTCTTTCTTTGCACCGTCACGACCATCCCACAGCTTATCCAGTGAGGGTGTAATCGGATGAACATCCAAAAGAGGGGAAAATACCTCCATATCATCCTTGAAATTGAATGTAGAACGAGGAGGTTGCAATCTTGTCAGTGTTCCACCTGGCCACAGATGGCTTCTAATTGGTGTTTCAAGAGAGGAAGACAGATTGAATGAACTTGGCAGTGATCCACTACTAGTAAGAGAAGATACTTCAGCAGGACCTGAACGGCCAGTGGTACGAGAACCAGAAACTGATGTGGATAATGAAATGCTTGATGATGTCACAGATGGAAGTGGGTCAGGCATAAGAACTGAATCCTCCATTGCTCCTCCCAAAAGAGCAGTCTCAGCAGTGCAAGTACTCTCATTAACAATGGTGGGTTTTGATCTTTGCCAGCATAAACTTGAAACAGCCTGATAGATGCCATAAAGAATTGGGATTTAAAATGATTAAAAGAATAAAGCTTATTACGTTTCATTTACACAAAACACTTTGAAGTTGGAGCACAACTGCATAAATAAGCAATCAGTGACTGCCCATTATAAAACATCATCATTTATACAAATACCCTTCAAAATTCTATATCACGTTTAGACTTCTTATGGGAAAGTAGAAAGCAAACTGCAAACTACAAGAACTTATCATGGCCTGGATCTTCTTTTAAATTAAAAAGCACTACCACTACATAGAGCAAAAGAGAACCTACCTCTGAACTACTATAAGCACGAAGAACAGTGAGAGGCTGTAGTTTTCCGCGGATATCATAGAATACCACTCTACCATTACCGGTGCCAGCTGCCAGTGTCCAACCATCATCTCTAAATGCCAATGAAGAAAAAGGTGCCTCATATGAAATGAAAGCCGAGGGTCTTCTAGACCCTGAGTCGTAAGTGTATAGCTTCTTATCCAACCCAACACTAGCAATCATCTATCAAAAAGGAAAAAGAAACTTGACATGTAAGAATATTTAACACGGTTTTTTGAAATATGTCTTAACCATAAAAAAGATTCCTTCATCTCAACCTTCCAGAAAATGTCAGCCTATTCCTTTAATTAATCCTGAAAGAGGGAAAAAGAAGAAATAATGAGACCTTATCGTTGGAGGGTGAGAAACTAATGCCAGCTGTGGGAGCAGAGTGCTGCTTCAACCAAGAAACCTGTAAAAGCCAGTGGATTACATATATGCTTTAAACAACAAGAATATTAAGACATACAGCGAGAAGAGAACCTTAGGGCTACGGCCTGTGGTATCCCATAAATGGACAGATCCATCATCACCTGCAGTCACCAAAATGTGTCGACTAATCCGGGAATAATCAAGCACCTTTAGTTCCTGGTCTTAAAATCCACCAAACGAAAATTAGCTTGCAGACAAGAACAAGAACTTAACATAAGCACCCAAATGCAAGAAACTAAACAACCTGTGCATTAGGATCTTTTAATTCAGCAGCCTTTGCCCCAGAAGCAAGGTTGTGAAGTATTAGTTCCCCACCAAGGCTGATGGAGGCCAAGTGTTCATCTTTGCAGTTGTACATAACACCTGTTATTGGGCTGGTATGACCCTTTAACCACTTGATGCAACGCTTCCGCTGCAAATCCCATATTCTTACAACTTGACCGCTTCCCCCTGAACATATGTATCTGGATCCCTTGTTGCTAAAGCTAATAGCTAAAATAGACTCCTGCAAATTTAAGGGAAATTCAGCTTGATAAATTTGACTAGGAGTAGGAGACAATGGAAATAATCATTTAAAATTTCAGTACCTTGTAAACCAATTAAGGACGACATTAAAGAGCAATAAACTTCAGGTGTTGAGTCATAAAACCTTGAGGGTTCTAGTTTCATAAATCAGAGCACATATTTTGCTTCTTTTTTTCCTTTTATTGAGCATGGGGGTATAAAACATTATAGAATCTAATTTGGAGATATGGACATCATTATAGAGCAACCAAAAGCATTAAATGTTTGAAGCAAACTTGCCCATCCATACTACTTAAGCACATCCTCCTTTCTTGCTACATATCAACACTGATGCTAGAAACATGTGATTTTAAAGACAGAAAGCACAATTATATTTTGTTCATTAAACTCCTACACTTCAGAAAACAATACAATGCACAACACACCCACATTGACAAAGGAGAGACTTCAGAAAGCAATTGAATTTGAAACTACTCTCTTTTGTTCATGAATAATTCAATTTAAACCATGATTTAATAATCTACAATTAGAGTCATTCAAAATATCTTTAAGTCACATCCTATAGGTAACTTCTATTTCACCATGTATATATGTACGTATGTATAAGAAGTTAAAGACCTTACAGAAACGAAAATACAGTTGGGGACATATCACATAACAATTTTGGAATTAGCTTGTATGATCTACCTGGAAAAGAACAATATATCCCACTCCAAAAAAATTAAGCTTCAAACAATCAAACTATAAGTAATTCAACAATATTCAACAGTTTACTGATACTAGAGAAGAATTACGTCAATGTTATCTCCACTATCAGTCCCATCAACAGGAATTGTCCCAATCCTCTGCCCATTTTTCCGCCACAGGGATATCTTCTTATCCTCTCCAGCACTCGCCACCACTAAATCTGCCATAACATTTGCTCAGCTGGAATCAATTCAAATATCCATATACAGGTTAAAAGAAAACACAACTGAACCGAATTTTTCAGCATAATTGCTAAATTCAACTTAAGTAATTTCCTAAACTTCTAAACGCAATTAATTAAGTTAAAAAAAACATTTTAGTCCGTTAAACTCAACAAAGGAATCATTTCAAATACAACATTTTATTTTATTTAACACATTTATGGCAACCGAACAGATCGTAACATCAGAAATGTGAAGGCGAAAGGACGAAAGAGCTTACTAGTGTGGTTCCACTTAACCGAGTTGACAATGCAACTCGGAGAAGGCGAGTAACTCAAAACGCAAGGATCGTTCGGTTCGAGCTTAATGTCGAAGATCTTCACGGTGTCGCCGCCACTCGCTGCTAGTAACTCCATCGACGGATCCGATAGATTCATTGTAAATCTCGCTTGTTGAAGTAAAAAAATTCGATTTTCTCAGGTGAAAAAAACATAAAAATTCAAATGAAAATCAATTTGATTTTAATTGAAATCTGGTTGTTAGAGAAAAAGAGAGAGTAAGTAAACCCTACGTCAAAGCAAAAGAAAGAAAGTGAGCCGGCGAAATATTTAAAAAAAAAATATTTTCAATTTGAAATGATGAGAGAAAAAATAATATTTTTGGTGGGTCTAAATTTATAATTTAAAAAATAAAAATTAAAGATAAAGAGTTTAATTAATTAATTAATTAATTTTTAACTTTATTTTTAAGAATCTTTATAATTTACGTGTGTGTTTTTATTAAAACTTAGGGTGTGTTTTTTAAAATTCTCTTTCTTTATAATAAAATTTATATTTTGTTCAAAAATATATTTTAATTTAATTATTAGTTATTTAATGTAATGAGACAATAAATATGAAATCCAAAGGTAAATTTCGACATTATAGATAGATTATGTTCTGGCAGATTTAGTGGTGGTGAGTGATGTATTAAAAAATAAATAAATAAAAATCTATATTAAAAAATTACTATTAATATATATATAATTATTATTTATTTTATAACCACTTTGATTATATCTTAAAATTAAGTGAATTAACATATATCATTGAAATGGTGAAATTAACTAAATAAAAATAATATTTTGATATAAATCATGTAAACATTTAAAAATTCTTTTTTTAATTATAAAATTTAAACATCTAATATTAACTATTAAAATTTTAAACTCTAAATCTTAGAAATAACGAACTTATATAAACTTAAATTCACTCTTATAAATAAATGAGAATCTACACATTTAGTAAATGTCATATTATAGCATAAATTGTTACATTTTCAGAATCCAAACTACACAAAATCAAAAAGCATGTTGAGCACTCCAACATCTTTGAAGACAGAATTGTTAGAAAGAACAGCCGTGAATAAAAATACGAATATAGATCATAAAACGAACATAAAATACATCAGAAAAACCACCCATCATGCATCCAAGAGAACCCCAATAAACACCAAGCTACAAAATATTCGACGTTTCCGACCCATCGAAAGATGACAATAGTACAAAAACTTATAGACCAGGTTGAATACCAACACAAAGTCCATAAGAAATCCATGGTTCCTCCCTAAGACCGTGACTCTTAAGTATGGCGAATGGGGAAGGGGCAATGCTTTCTATTCTGCTACCTAAGGGTCTAGAAATGAGCAATCTTGTGTACAAGCATTGGCTGTCAACTGCAATCCTTTAAGTTCCTATGGAAGTATACAAAATTTGCAACAAGGTACTCGAGAAACAGCTCGGGGCATTTCCTCTACCCCTTCTTACCCTGTTCTTTTTCAGGGTCACCCCGCCGATCCGTAATGCTACCACAAAAGCATTACTCGTTCTCATACACCAAAAGAAACGATAAATCTTTAAAGCAAATTAACCACTAGATTTGAGCACTAGGCTCTAAATTAGAGCTAATCATCTCATAACATTTGATTGCACCTAATTATATCCATACAAACAACTGAATCAGTGAGTAGTCTGAGAGAAATGAAAAATCATTTTGAGGACGAACGCAGAAACTTTTTCATTGTTCCCACTCAGGGCACACCTATGAGCTGCCATACTAGATATATCTACACATGCACCGTAGCTTAACTGCTATAAAGAAAAGGATAAAACATAGACGGTGGAAAATAGAAGAGAAATATTGAGTTGCAGCCTATGCTACACGAAAGCAGGATTGTAAACCTTTTTAGGCTACAAATGGTATCCACAAAGGAGTCACTTATATCTCCTCTAGCAAAAGTTCGGAGCTGCGATCTTCAGTTCCAACCATTTTTGGATAATGATAAGGATAGCTACATTAAAGAAAAAGAGAAACAGTAAATAATACAAAGTAGCACCAATATTTGTTATGATGTTTAACTGGATGAATAACAAAGATTGGTATGTAGAAAATGAGAAACATAATTAACAATTGTAATAAGCATCATATGGATTTGAAGAGAGAAAGATCCATATTTTCAAATGCTGCATTCTGACAATAACAAAACTAAAAAACACATTACCAATCATCGATATTCTCACAACAGATAGAAGAAGACATTGAAGGTGAAGAAAGCAGGCAATCGAGTAAGTGGATACTGAGGACATGGGTGCTGAACACTAAATTATACCATAGAAAGAAAATCATTTCCATTCTTCTCCATTACAAGCCCTTTTTGTCTTTTCTCTACTTTGATGTGATCCAGAGAGAAATATGGCCTGAATCTTAAGAGAGAGAGATATCAAAGAAAGTATTTTTTTAGTTTCTAAACTTGGACCGTCAGAAAAAAGTTACGACCACTTCTAGATTGGTTAGACAAAACAACTTTATGATAACAATGATACAATATTGTTTCCACCTAGACGCTTATGATTACAATTATTTAAATAACATCATGAATGTATTCAGACTGCATGAGATACCTGAAAATGCTAGACTTCTAAAATTGTATATCCAGGCGAAAGTAACAACCACTAATGAAGAGATTATGATAAAAAGACCATCAAAATCAATAGAAAATAAAATGAAAACACAACTCTATTTAGCTGACCTTCATGGAGACTTGCAAGCCATTATATGTTGATACTGCAACTATTACATTTTAGTGGGCATGAACTTTGCTTTTTTCTCTGCCGGCTTGAGAATTTGGAAAGAACACATCAGGTTTTCATCGACACTCATCATTGCACCAGCGTTATCAAATTCACCGCAATAGTTAGGTGCTGAAAATATTGTAACAAGTTGCCTATCAGCAAAGAATTCGTAACCATCCTCCACAACCTACACAAAAATAATCAGTTGAGCATCAAAATGGATAGCATTAAACATATGAATTGGAAAGCCTAGCTAAGTCAACAACCTGATGTGCACGGCAAACAAGATCTAAATCATGGTTTGCCAAGAACTCGGACACCTTGTCTGCACCAAAGGTGTATGAAACTCCTCTGTCATTCATTCCCCATCCTTTAACATCTCTATCAGGGTCAGACCAAAGCAAATCACACAGCAAACCGGTGTCAGGAATTGAAGTTGGACGAGGTAAATTTCTAATTTGATCCAGGTTTGTCAAGTCAGGGGAAAGACCACCATGCATACACAATATTTTGTCGTCTACAAGAGCAGCCACAGGTAGGCAGTTAAAACAATCAGTAAAGCTTTTCCAAAGTCTCACATTAAACCGTCGCTTGCATTCATCATAAAACCCATATATCCGATTAATAGATGCACATTCATGGTTCCCTCGCAATAGGAAAAAGTTCTCTGGATACTTTATCTTATAAGCAAGTAAAAGACATATTGTTTCCAAACTCTGCTTGCCACGATCCACATAGTCGCCTAGAAATAGGTAATTGGCTTGAGGGGGAAAACCTCCATACTCAAACAGCCTTAATAAATCACTATATTGCCCATGTATGTCACCTAAAAGCACAAACAAATATTTTACAGTAAGAAACAAGTGTTGTCAATGGCACAAGGTGCTAGAACGCTTATATTGTCACAGGCACAAAGCACAAAAGAAGCGGTAGGCTCAGTGAAGTGAAGTGCAATATGTATATCTTTAAGTAATAAGTACACACACACACACACGTGAGTTTTTGTAAGTCTGTGTGTGTATATAGCTGTAAAGCTTAAGATATATGATAAACTCTAATGTGTGTTCTAGTTAATCTGCAAAACATGCAATTTTTTTAGTCAATATACATGATTTCATTATGGCCAATGTTTGTAGTCGAACGTTTTGAGAAGTATAGGCTTCAATATTATTCCTTTCATGCTTGAAGGTATATCAAATGAAAAAAAAAGTGGAAAATAAAATAAATTGACGAGTGTCAATCGGGCAGGCCTAAGCCTAAGCCTTATTGAACTGGCATCAACTGAAACAGACCTAGGCCTAAGCCTTATTAAAATGGCCTCACCTGAAAGGGTCCGAGGAGCTTTTGTTTAGCAGGCGAACCTAGGTGCACGCATCGACAACACTAGCATTTTAAAGATATCTCCATTTGAATTCATTCAAGTTCACAATTTATAATTGCAGATGCCATATGCAGATTACATGATTTCAATTGATTCATATATGTTTTTTTATAGCATACAGCAATCAAACAGTTAAGAAAACAACAGCAACCCTATTTCCTCCACATTTCCACAAAAAATTAAGTAAAATTAGGCTTCAAAAAGGTGAAATTCACCTCTATCTGGTTCAGAAATCTAAATTATTAGAACCCCCAGAAAGAAAATAAAATAATCACATTCCCTGAACATTATTTATTCAACACTTGTAAAAATGCAATCTTTACCAATCTATCACAACCCATTTGTTACATTAAAAAGAAATTTCCTCAGCTTTCCTTCAAACCCCACAAAATATTTTCGAACAAAAAAAAACCCAACAAAACATAAATCTCAAATTGTATTCCTAAAAATAAAAAGTTGAACCACAAAAAACTTACCACAAATTTTGATGGGTGCTTCGATTTCAATCAAATTAGGCTGTTGAGAGAAGATATCTTTTGAAGCAACACAAAGCTGCTTGATCTCAGATTCGGATAATTGCACTTGTTTCCCTGGCCTGGCTGATCGGACTTCCGTCAGCCGTCTGATTATATCGTCTAGCACCGCCTGGTCCATCCCTTGTGCCGCCGCCATTAGACCCTCCTCCTCCTTCAACGCCCCCTGATTACACCAAACCCTAAAACTAAAAACCGAAAAGGAACATATAAAATGACCCCTTATATTAGGGGAAGAAGAATTCTGAAAAATTATTTACTAGACCGGTTCATTTCTCACAACGTCGGTTTGGTTCAATTTTTTTAATGTATATATATATAGTATAATTTCCCTAAACTTTATAACCTTTAGTTCGGGTAGTTCTAGGGAGAGCTCAACTAAAAAAGCCTAAAAAAAGCCTTAATCGGTTTACCCGGTCATATTATATACACAATTTCTTACAAAAACTGTAAGAAAAACGGTACATACATAAATTAGCACAAAAATAATAAGAATTTGTGTTTGTACACAATTTCCTACAAGAATACACAATATAGCACGAAAACGGTAAGGATTTGTGTTTGTACACAATTCCTTACAAAGTATACACAACGGCTTACGAAAACCGTAAGAAAAAAGGTATGTACACAAATTCTTACCACTTTAAAACCATGAGCTCAAGGAGGCTTTCAAGGGTAAGGATTTGTGTATATACACAATTTCCTACAAGAATACACAATATGGCACGAAAACGGTAAGGATTTGTGTTTGTACACAATTCCTTACAAAGTATACACAACGGCTTACGAAAACCGTAAGAAAAAAGGTATGTACACAAATTCTTACCACTTCAAAACCATGAGCTCAAGGAGGCTTTCAAGGGTAAGGATTTGTGTATATACACAATTTCCTACAAGAATACACAATATGGCACGAAAACGGTAAGGATTTGTGTTTGTAAACAATTCCTTACAAAGTATACACAACAGCTTACGAAAACCGTAAGAAAAAAGGTATGTACACAAATTCTTACCACTTCAAAACCATAAGCTCAAGGAGGCTTCCAAGGGTAAGGATTTGTGTATATACACAATTTCCTACAAGAATACACAATATAGCATAAAAAGGGTAAGGATTTGTGTTTGTACACAAATCCTTACAAAGTATACACAACGGCTTACGAAAACCGTAAGAAAAAAGGTATGTACACAAATTCTTACCACTTCAAAACCATGAGCTCAAGGAGGCTTCAAAGGGTAAGGATTTGTGTACATACATAATTTCCTACAAGAATACACAATATGGCACGAAAACGGTAAAGATTTGTGTTTGTACACAAATCCTTACAAAGTATACACAACGGCTTACGAAAACCGTAAGAAAAAAGGTATGTACACAAATTCTTACCACTTCAAAACCATGAGCTCAAGGAGGCTTCCAAGGGTAAGGATTTGTGTACATACATAATTTCCAACAAGAATACACAATATGGCACGAAAACGGTAAGGATTTGTGTTTGTACACAAATCCTTACAAAGTATACACAACGGCTTACAAAAACCGTAAGGAAAAAGGTATGTACACAAATTCTTACCACTTCAAAACCATGAGCTCAATGAGGCTTCCAAGGGTAAGGATTTGTGTATATACACAATTTCCTACAAGAATACACAATATGGCACGAAAACGGTAAGGATTTGTGTTTGTACACAAATCCTTACAAAGTATACACAACGGCTTACGAAAACCGTAAGAAAAAAAGTATGTACACAAATTCTTACCACTTCAAAACCATGAGCTCAAGGAGACTTCCAAGGGTAAGGATTTGTGTATATACACAATTTCTTACAAGAATACACAATATGCCACCCAAACGGTAAGGATTTGTGTTTGTACACAAATCCTTACAAAGTATATACAACGGCTTACGAAAACCGTAAGAAAAAAAGTATGTACACAAATCCTTACCACTTCAAAACCATGAGCTCAAGGAGGCTTCCAAGGGTAAGGATTTGTGTATATACACAATTTCCTACAAGAATACACAATATGACACGAAAACGGTAAGGATTTGTGTTTGTACACAATTCCTTACAAAGTATACACAACGGCTTACGAAAATTGTAGTAAATTGTGTATGTACACAAAACCTTACCTTTGGATGGCTCCTTTAGCTCATGGTGAGAAGTTGTAAGGAATTGTGTACATACCTTTTTTCCTTACGATTTTTGTAAGCCATTGTGTATACTTTGTAAGGAATTGTGTACAATATTTATTCGTATATTTTTTATTCGAATTTTTTTATTTATTATACGAATATTTTTATTCGAATACTTTTTTTTGAATATTTTTATTCGAGTATTTTTATTTGAATATTTTTATTCGAGTATTTATTATACGAATATTTTTATTCGAATATTTTTTATTCGAATATTTTTATTTATTATACGAATATTTTTATTCGAATATTTTTATTCGAATATTTTTATTCGAGTATTTTTATTCGAATATTTTTGTTCGAATATTTATTATACGAATATTTTTATTCGAATATTTATTATATGAATATTTTTATTCGAATATTTATTATATAAATATTTTTATTCGTATATTTTTTATTCGAATATATAAAAATAAATTAAATAACCATTATTTAAAAAAAAAGAAAAAAGAAAAAAAGGGGGTTTACTTTGGAATTGCCATTATCACATGGCTTTTTTTAGGCTCTCTTTAAGGAGCTTTTTGTAGAATTGCCCCTCTAGTTCACAACAAAAATTCGATAATAAAACAAAACAGTGTATATACACGATCTTGCTGTAGCTTTCATGGTGATTTTAATAGGGTAGTAAACGAATTAAATGTTTAACGAATGGTTCGTAAACTGGTCGGCGAAAAGTTCGTTTGTGTTCGTTTATTTATTAAACGAATGAATATGAATAAGATTTTCCGTTCGTTTAATTAAACGAACGAACACGAACAAAGGGTTCGTTCGTATATTTATGTTCGTGAACGTTCGACAATTGATCCGTTTATGTTTGTACATCTATGCTCGTGAACGTTCGATAATTCGTTTGCTTATGTTCATTCGTTATGTTCGTTTAAATTTATTCACATATGTTTAGGACGAGCATTAGATCAAGTCAAAAAATTTGAATTACTCAAGTTGAGAAATTTTATTTTATAAATCGTTTAAAACTTTCTTCTGACAGCTTAAGGGTGTTCATTGTTATGTTAAACCGAACTAACCAATCAAATCAAAACAAAATTGGTTAATCAACTATATTTTAGGTTTCGTCTAATGATTGAGATTTTTTTAATTTTGATTAATTCGGTTTAAAATCAATTAATTAACTGAATTAATCGAATTAATCCAAAATATTAAATATCTAACATATTGTATTGTTATTTATGTTCATTCGTTTATATTTATTTATTTATGTTCATTTATTTTTGTTCGTTTACGTTCATTTATTTACATTTATATATGTTCGTTCGTTTATTTATATGCATTCGTTCATTTATTTACGTTCATTTATGTTCATTTGTTTATATTCGCTCCTTTACGTTCGTTTATCATTTAAATGAACAAACATAAACGAATATAAACAAAACTACAATCCTTAACGAATGAATACAAACAAAAAATTTTATATTCGTTTTATGTTCGTGTTCGTTCATTTGTACGGTTAAAATTAAACGAACAAACATGAACACACCCTCATTCATATTTGTTCGATTTGTTTATAGGACTGGTGATTTAGTTCATACATCTTCAAACAAAATAGTGCATCAAATGCAATCCAAAGACTCAAGTCTCTTCTGTAAGACAGATGAAATATATCTAAAATTTGAAGTTATAAATGCAGTGATACAAGCCATTGAATTCTGCAATCAGGTAAAAAGTTGAAACCAAGAAAAGGGTTTTCGAAGACGAAGACGACCACCATAGATATCGAATCTGTAACTACGCAGACAACATAGTGCATTGCACTTGAAGTGTAAGTCGTACTATCCACCTATTTACATGGAAAAATATATTTCTCAACAGTAAGCATGACAAAATTTGCCACTGCAAGAAGAGCTATGGAAGTCAAATGGTGCTGTGCTATCACAAACCGATTTAGTTGATCGGTCGTTTCAGACCGTAGATCAAACCGCCGTCACGAACTATAATTTCGTGCTAACGTCTGCTAAAAGCATCTTCAACGTTTCATATGTCATGAAACATATTCCAACACCAGGCACTACTTTGTAATATTCAGGCAATATCCCTCTATATAAACCACGAAAGCCTTCAGTCCTGAATATGTGCTTAAATGTGCCGAAAAGCCCGGTTGTGTAAACACGGGATCGTCCACCAGCTCCCTCCAACTGTTTGCGTCGCCTAATGAGATCCAACGGAAATATTGCTGCATTTATACACAATACAAATGGTAAGATCCTCGGATTGGTTTATCTGTCGCATTTAAAGGCAGTTCGTAGAAGAAAATATCACGAAGCCTCTGTACTCAACAAACACGACCAGTTAAACATTGTAATCGTACCAAACTAGTCAAGTTCATGAGGAATCCAAATTTTCGAGATAAATGTTATGAACAAACAGCATGCTATCACGGATTTGTCATTTAAACATTGAAAAAAAGCTTTCGAACAAAGACTTCCCTGCCAACCAAGGAAACCTTAACTCGAACGCCATCACCAAAACCCGGTAACGATGTTGAATTGATACCGCACTCTTCAAGAGAAGTTAGTGTGGTGTGGGTGGTCATTCCGGGAGAAAGCAATTGATGGTTTAGCTGCTATAGGATTCCAAGATCGAACTTTGCAGCAATAAGTCATTGATTTAACATATCTTTTTAGCTTAAGAAAAATAAATTGTCAATGATAAAGAACCCGATAATTGAATATTCAATCATAAAAGTGAGAACGATCTCGGCTCTAGGTTTCAATCTGGTTTTAATGCAGAGCCTGAGCCACAACCTGCTTCTCTGCATCAAAAGCATGGTAAAAAGCTAAATGCATTAACCTCTATAGTTGGATAATGACACTTTTAGATCAAATAAATGCAAGTATTTCAACCATCTGCCAGAAGAATACTATTGATTAACGACGAGAGTAGTTGAATCTTTAGGAACATTTACACATCTCATTTACTCGATTTTTTAAAGAAGTATTAAGACGAGAAGTTACGCAACATAATACAGCAATATGTCTGTTACTACTATAAAGGAAAAACAGAACAATGCAATCATGCGTTCCAACAGAGCTCGAAAAAGGATCACTCACCTGTTGATGATGCAATCCCGGAAAGACTGCCACAAGATAGACTGACCAGGACAGTGGAATCGTGTGGCCTAATAGAAATTTAATTTAAAAAACGGAGGGAAAGGGATTGGGCTTAGAAAAGTATGATTTATGAAATAATGATCATACGGAACACACAATATATTGATCAAGGTGATTACCTGCGTGACTGCCAAAAAGATCTCAAGCTCTCGTATACTGAAAAGCTAATTGCTATGCTGGGTCCAACACCTAAAAGTGTCGTTCCAAGTCCCTTGTAAAGGCCCAAAACCCCCTCATCTTTGCAAATAGTTCGCAAAGCATGCCAAAGGCCTCTGTAGTAGGTATCATTTGTCTGTATATATAGAAGAAAAGTAGAGATGGTTAAATAAAAAAACTCATAAGAAGTACCGGTAAACTAGGAACCGAACTAATTTTTTTGAAAACAAGTACATCGAATATATGTAGAATAAGATTTAGATGTTTCAAGTAATCAATGTAGCAAATAAAACCATTTCAAACCCAAAAGGAATCACATCCATGCATCTCAGTCGTGTAAAAGCGAATGAAAAACATCATTTACCTACTTAAAGCAATCAAGTCTACAATCTATTTATATACTTGAAGTAACGAAAAGTATTTTGCAAAGGGCATATGATCTAACCTGGGCCGCGAGCCGTGTTCTAACAAGATCCAGTGGATATGTAGCAGATGCAGCAGTAATTCCTGCCAAACCACCGCCTATGAAATGTATGCAAAGGTCGGAACTTTCCAGTCCTGGAAGCATATATAGTAACTGAAATAGAGAATAAATATCAAAATGTTAGAACAAAATTGCTAAAAATAATTAAAGGTCAAAGAGTATCAAATCTTAACCAGATCAGAGCAAAATTTACTAAAATACAGAAGGTAATGTCTTGTAGAAGCCAGAAGGTACGATATCTAGAATCTCAGTACCAACCTTCTTATACTGCTCATAGGAATAGAAATTTAACGATGAATACGGTAGGCGATGTGCAATTGTAACTAGATTTCCTTTCCAGAAGGCTCGAAAACCTTCTTCACCAACAATACGTGATGCTTCACGCCATATACTAGCTTTTCTTAACGCCGCAGCATCAGAGTGCATACCTTGCACCTATAAGGTGACAAAAACAAGGGTATCACAGTGGTTTCCAACTCATGAAAGAATACCATTTCAAGACACGAGAACGGACCAAAAGATCAAACAAATTCATGAAACCATGATTAAACAAAGAAAACACGAAAACACAATACAATTAACGAGTTGTATCATCAAGCACAAGCCACACAGACAAAACAAAACTAGTTCTGTTCTGCAACAAAAACAAGGGTTCAACAGACAGGATTGAGAATGATGACATTTTTACTGGGATCCATGCACTAAAGGCTCATTGCATAGACATTACACTAACACATAACATGGTTCAACTCAACTAATGATGGATGTATAATTTTCGACATCATCCTATTGGTTCGAACACAAAAGGTAAAGACAATGTTCTCAATCATTAACTACCTCAAGATATTCAAACTCCATAGACTAAAAACAGAACCATGTCACTTATATGATTATCCACTTGACCAATTTAGGTATAAACAATTTTACCAATGAGTAACAAATACATAACTTTTGCTGCCCTATACACTTCAAAAATGATCGATCTTTAATTCAAAATTCACCATAATACTAAAAAATCAGGGGAACCCAAAAAACATCTGAAACACCCTAAACTATCTTAAGAAGATGAACTAAAACAGACCTGAAAGAGAATGGTAAGACGAGCAAGAGGAGCGGTGCAAGTCTTGCTCAAAGCACCGGCAACCCCACCAGCAAGCAACTGAGAGACAGTACCGATCTGGGTTTTTTGTGCTTGTAATAACTCTTGCTGTTTCTGCTTAAGTTTCAAGCTTGTTGTTTCAACCCCATTGTTTCCTCCTCCTCCAGGGCTTGGGTTTACAACCCCAACTCTTGCTTCTGTTTGCATACCTTAATGTAAACCCGAAACAGTAGCAAAGTTTAAGCAAAGATTGGAACTTTATTAGGGAAATGGCTCTTTGGTTTTATAGGAACAAATATCAAAGCTTGAATCTTTTAAGAATTGTTCCTCCTTTTTTTCTTGTGCTTCGTACAGAAGTTTCAATATTTGTTTCATTCTCTTTGCGACGGTGCCGTTTAATGTTGATCAGTTCATCAGTTGTAATCTGATTGACTATCGTAACCGACCTTTTTGGTTGTCTACAGCCGTTGATTTGTTGACTTTCTTATCAAGTCAGACTTCTTTTATATTTTCAAAATGCAATATATATGACGTAAATTTCAATTTATATATATATTTTAATTTCAAGATTTTAAGATTTGTTATTATATTAAGAATTTGAGTATAACTTTAATATATATATTAGTTTAAAATTAAATTTATATAAACATAAATATGTTATAAAAATTAAATTTTTAATTTTAATCATAATCCTAACCCCAATCTTAACCGTAAAATTAAGCTTTAGCCCTTATATTTTTTTGGATAAATTAAATTTTATTCATCCAATAAACCGTCATACAATAACTATATAAGATGTATACCTCCCTCCAAACCTTTATACAAATATATTCGCTAACAAAATCCCCATTTAAAAGCTATAGTTCTCTCTAAACTTTTTAATCTATTACATCCAGTAATTCGAGTATGGATGTCATTTTTTATTCTAGTATAAACATCACAGGCTGCCCCCGGTTGTCTCCTATGGTTCCTAAAATTCCACTCCTGTCATAGATAATAGTTTAGACTGCACCAAACTAAACGAATCAGTATAGCTTGCATGGTTTATCTCTTTCTGTACACTGCATCCATTCTAGTAATTCATTCTATTTGCTGCACTAAAATAATAAATTACAATCTTACAGTAAAATGGATCATATTTACATACACTAAAATTTTAAACTCTTTACTAAAATCCTAACTTTTAAAACTCTATAAATTATATTACACAATCTGCGTATTATTTTTTTATAAAATTTTAAAAAATAAAATAAAATTTAAAGTCCTACTAAGTATAACGATTGTTTTAATTGGTTATTTTTTTTAATTATTAAATACCTAAAATAATAAAATAAATGAACGAAGATAATCACTTAAACCTAAAGTGAAGTGTTCTTATTTTTATTATCAAGAAAATTTCTAATTCAACATGTGAGAATCTTAACCAGCAGTTTCAAATGAGCGAAGATAATCACTTCCGCAGCTGATTTTCGTACAGGTGAAGAAAAGTATAGAATGCGGTTGGTGGCATCGCGTGAGAATCGAAAATCAGCGTTGCTTTCCACGAGAACTACACGTGGAAATAAACGATTGGATAGATTTTTAGCCGTAACTTAAAACAGCTGTCACCCGCAAGCTGTAAAAAATTAAATCCAACTTAAAAGCATATTCGTCGAAGAATATTCTGTAGCTCTAAAAAATCGTATACAACCGTTATCATCGTAACACATCATGAAATCCTCTTGATGATTAAATTAATCGTTAATTTTTTAATAATTTAAAGGTGATTTAAAATAATATATGTTCATATATTTTAAGTATATATTTGTACTCTTTATTTTTTATTTAAATTATTTAAACCCAATGTACACGTAAAATAATTAAAAAATCTTAAGGTCAAATTATCATTTTGATCCCACTAGAATGCTCAAATTTGATATTTAGTCCATATACTTCAATCTCACATAATTTAGTTCTTTACTTTTATAAAACCATTAGCCCACATAATTTACACCATAAACTATTTTGGGTATAAACTATTTTACAGCGCAAATAGTTTATTTTTTATTGTATTTTTATCGATATTTTTTTTAAAATAGTAAATTTAAAGTTTAGGGTTTAAGACTAGGGGGTCATGGTCAGGAAATTAAGAGTATGATATATTTTTTAGAGAATGGGCTTTAGGGTTTAAGATGTAAAATTTAAAATTATGGTTTATAATGTAAATTTTAAGTATTTTTTTAATGTGAAACATAGAATAAGGACAATCCGAAATATAAGCCAGTAAATTCTCATTTCTTATAAATCTAAAAAAATATTAGATTTTTTTGTGCTTGAATTTTTAATCAATACAATTTTAAATAAATAATCATATTCGTGATCCGCTTTTCGAGGCTTCAATTTTCAATCAATACACTTGATCGACAGCTGCAAGTGGATTGGTCAGCAAGGCAAGTTTATACAGTCTAGCCTAAGGGACGGCTCGTGGTGGGGTGCCGTCAGCATGCATTGCAGTATGGTTGCTCTGATGTAGACATTGTTGCGGCATTCGACGACGGATGCAATAGCCGATGGTGTCGATATAATCTAGCTTTCTGTTGGGAGTATTTTCTCATTTCTATGAGGTAAGCAGGATCATTTTTGTTCAAAATTTTCCTGAAATCTCTGTGTCCGACACTCGTATCCGATGCACATTCGAACAACGCTTGCACCCTTCATTTTCCTAGGGAGCCTCTATGAGGTATGTCCATTTGTAGAATAAAATTTCGAATCCTCGGATGTATACATCCTACAAAATTCAACTCTGAATCTGTTCCTAATGCCATGTGAATTCATGTACTGCGAAATGGAAACATTGATCAGAGCCTTAGTGTAAGGCAAAACTGTTTTCTGCGACTACGACAGCAACGGTGGGGTCCGGTCAAAGCCGGTGCTGTTGGTGCAGTGTACCAGAGCGGCTATCACAAAGATTAAGTTTTAGACTACGTGAATGTGACAGAGTATTTACACCAACTTCATTACCAAACATAACATTGTTCCATAGAAACTTAATTTAGTATAGTTAAACATTACAATTGTCATGTTTGGAACAGAAATTCGACTGCAACGATATTCAAGATCAGGTGGAAGTTAATCAGTTCGCCCCGTTCGTTGTTTCGTTTTCATCGAGAGGGCCTAACCCTATAACAGCAGACATCCTCAAGGTAAATTAAATGACACACATGCCAATTCTTGGTACTAATCCTGTTTTTGCAATGCAGCCGGATCTAACAGCACCCGGTGTTGACATTTTAGCAATGTTGCCGGAAGCCGCCCCTCTGACGGATACCGGAGATGATACGAGAATTGTTTCATACCACATTATTTCAGAAACTTCCATGTCTCTTTTCCATGTGCTACTGGTGCAGCCGGCTATGTTAAATCATTTCATCCAACATGGTCCCCTGCTGCTAAAAATCTGCTCTAATGACAACAGGTGATGATCTAGTTGCATTATCTGAATCCGAGTTCGAGAACAACCTCAAATCCGAGTTTGCATACGGTGCAGGCCATATAAACCCTGCAAAATCTACTCGATCCGGATTGATTTACGATGCTGGGGAGATTGATTTTGTTAATTTCTTATGTGGACAAGGATATATACCCCTAAACAACTTTCGATCGTGACCGAAACTAACAACATTTGTTACGAAGAAACAAATTGAATGGTGTGGGATCTAAACTACCCTTCGTTCGCATTAACCACAACCCCGGGAATTCGGTCACTCGAGTCTTCCACCGGACAGTGACAAACATTGGCTCGGCAGTGTCGACTTACAAGGCAATCGTTAAGGCTCCGTCCGGACTCATAGTCCAGGTTCAATCAAGTGTACTCTCTTCCAAATCTCTTAGCCAAAAGCTGCCCTTCGCAGTGACAGTGGGAGCCGAAGTCGGGAACGTTTAACCTTACTTTAGGGACCTAAAGCCTCGTCCCATAGACCAACCGTTTGTTGGTCGAATTTACCACTTCGAATCTAAAGAACTAAACCCTAAATTTAAAAATAGTAAAAGGACCAAAGTTATAATTTGACCCATTTTTTGTGCACGAAATAGAGACTTCCAAAGGCTTCAATGAAGTTGTTAAGCCGGATAACATGGGACAAATCAAAACTTTCTTGTAATCAACACTGTCGGTAGAAAATAGATGTTCCATAAACTTGTAAGCCGGCCATGTAAGGCGAGCTTAACAATGCATAGTTTACTTCAGAAATTAATCCATAATTACTATATAAATCCCCTTTCACAACGTTGATTATTACTAATTCGAGCTCTCAAACTCATCGATGGCGGTCTGGCCAGGTTCTTTGGTATTGCTAACGCTTATATGTCTTGGAATTAGCTTCCTCATCGGCTGCCATGGAGCGACGTCCGATCCGAACTCGAGACAGGCAAATAGATGAAGAAATCCAAGTTGATTTCGGATGATTCCGAAACTAGATTTAGTTCTAACATGTTTGATTTTTGTTGAATTGGAACAGGTTTACATTGTGTACATGGGAGACCTTCCGAAGGGTGATGTCTCCATTTCAGACCTTCACATCGGCATGCTTCAAGATGTTGTTCCCAGGTTGGTCGAATTTTTGGTCAAATTATGATTTTGGTCCTTCAATTTTATTTATTTTACCTCTATACTATAATTTACCACTAATTAGTTCAAATGGTTAACGCCTTAAATATTTCTGTTAAATTGTTTACGTGAATTTGAGCATAGTAAAGGACCAAAACCATAATTTTACCAATATTATTTCACTACTCTAAATTTCGCATGCAAATTTTAATATTCATTCACGGGTTATTGTTCATGCACTCGCCTGGTAAAAAATACATTACAAACTTCATTTTACTTGGAAAACTAAAATCTAAGTTCGTCGAGTAAAGTTAAGGGGTCGAATATTAACCTTGTGAATGAAAAAACCTGGGTTGAGAGAGTCGTCTTATATTAATTTACTATAAAACCCGATTACAATTAATCGGTCAATGAATCGAATATCATATTATCTAATCCGCAGACTAATCATTTTTAACTTTATGAATTTCTTTCCCAGTTCTGCATCGGATGTTTTAGTCTACAGCTACAGTAGGAGCTTCAATGGATTTGCAGCTAAGTTAACCGCTGACGAAGCACATAAAATGAAAGGTTAAGAGATTTAATCATTATTTTCTATGGGTATAATTTTAGTTTTAGTCCCTCTACAATGCTGAAATTTGGAATTAATCCTTCAAAATTCAGGTAAGAAAGGGGTTGTATCAGTGTTCCTTAGCCAAAAGAAGCAGCTCCACACATCAAGGTCATGGGAATTCATGGGATACAACAAAAAAATGAAAAGATCCGTCTTCGAGAGTGAAATCATTGTCGGAATGCTCGACACTGGCATTTGGCCTGAATCCGAAAGTTTTAACGATACCGGATTTGGTCCGATCCCGTACAGATGGAAAGGCAGCTGCCAAAACCTTGCCAATTTCACTTGCAATAAGTAAAACATAACTGACCAAAGTCCTTAACATTATGAAAATGTTCTTTAAATCATGAAGGATTGGTCTAAACAATGTTTGAATCACTTTCAGAAAAATAATTGGAGCTAGATACTACTTGACCGACGGAGAAAACGGTCCGGAAGATTTTATATCCCCGAGGGACGCGGAGGGTCACGGGACACACACTTCTTCAATAGCTGCAGGTGGTTTAGTTAGCCATGCAAGCTTGTATGGCATTGCCAGAGGGACGGCTCGCGGAGGGGTTCCGTCGGCTCGAATTGCAGTTTACAAGATATGTTGGTCTGAAGGTTGCTCTGACCAAGCCATTCTTGCAGCATTCGACGATGCAATTGCCGATGGCGTTGACATAATCTCTCTTTCGGTTGGAAGTATTATACCGATGGATTATTTCGAAGACTCCATTGCTATAGGCGCTTTCCATGCGATGAAGAACGGGATCCTCACATCGAACTCTGCCGGTAACGGTGGCCCTGCCCTCGCATCGGTCACGAATCTTTCACCTTGGTCTCTATCCGTGGCAGCTAGTACCATAGATCGAAAGTTCGTTGCGAAGGTGCAACTCGGTAACGGGCAGATTTACGAGGTACATAAAGGAATATCCACAATTCATTTATTTCTGCTACATTCATGCCTACTTATACCTTAATTTTTACTTATAGGGAGCCACTATAAACATATTTGATCTCGAAGGGAAAATTTATCCGTTCATCTACGGCGGAGACGCTCCGAATGCAACCCTCGGCCCTTCCGCTTCGTACTTTTCCAGGTAGTACCGAGATTACGAACTGTCAGTCTTACGGTACGAGATCAATACAAGAGAATGGTATCTTGATTTAACAAAATTTTATTACAGGTTTTGCTTACCAGGGTCATTGAACTCAACATTAGTGAAAGGAAAGATCGTTTTTTGCGAGTACTTCACCGATCCCGGTGGTGTAATGCAAGCCGGAGCCGTAGGAGCCGTGTTTCAAGAAACAGGATACAGGGATTATCAATTCAGTTACCCTCTACCTCTTTCCACAGTGAATATGAATGATGGAAGAATGATACTCAACTATTTGAACACAACAGAGTATTTTCCTTGTTCTGTCTCTGATATTGGTTTAATTATAATTTTGGTCCCTGCACTGTGTTCGAATTTGAGATTTACTGTCATTTTCTGTACTAGGAACCCAACTGCTACAATATTCAGGACCAGCCAAGATAATAATCAGTTTGCCCCATTCGTTGTTTCATTTTCATCCAGAGGACCTAACCCTATTACAGCAGATATTCTCAAGGTGATAATGAAATAGTAATATTTGCCGATTTCGGGTTCAAGTTTTAATGTTCTTGATTCGATTCCAGCCCGATCTTACGGCACCAGGGGTTGATATCTTGGCGGCATGGTCCGAAGCAGCCTCCGTGTCGGATTCAGAAGGCGATCCACATACTACTAAGTACAACATTATTTCGGGCACATCCATGTCATGTCCGCATGCGACCGGGGCTGCCGCGTACGTTAAGTCGTTCCATCCTACATGGTCCCCTGCTGCTATTAGATCTGCTCTAATGACAACAGGTACGCCTACTAATTTCATGCAAAATCATCAGGGTTTCGATTTCTGAAACTTGATATTTCTTTTACCTTTTACAGCTATGCCGATGACTTCGAATAATAACATCGATGCCGAGTTCGCGTACGGGGCAGGTCACATTAACCCTTTACAAGCCATTGACCCCGGATTGGTATACGATGCAGGCGAGATCGATTACGTTAAATTCTTGTGCGGACAAGGTTATACCGTTACAAACATTCAGCTTATAGCCGGAAACAGCAGCAGTTGTTCCGATGACACGAACGGAACAGTATGGGATATGAATTACCCTTCGTTCGCATTATCTTCAACTCCGGGTAAATCGATCACTCGAGCCTTTCATCGGACAGTGACCAATGTTGGCCAAGGAGCATCAACTTACATCGCAGTCATTAATGCTCCCCCGGGGCTCATAATCCAAGTTCAACCAAGTGTGCTTTCTTTCGAATACGTCGGCCAAACACAATCATTCGTCGTGACCGTCGCAGCTGACCTCGGGAACTCCATCATCTCCGGTTCTTTGATTTGGGATGATGGTGAACATAAAGTGAAGAGCCCTATCGTCGCTTATGCTTCGATATTGCAATGAAAAATTCGAAGAATATCGAAATTATTTTATGATTTTATGTGTTCTCGTCAATAATATAATGAACATGAAATTGTTTTCATGTGATTGAGGATTATGTTAGCGTTATGTAAAAATAAATCAGTTGAGTTTGCATATTTTAATATCTCGAGTTTTGTATGATTAGAGTCAAGTTACTTGATATTATACTCGAATAACTCGTGACCTACTCAAAAATATAATATATTATTTTTTATTTTTATAATTTAAAAATTAAACTTAAAACTATAAAATATAATTTAGTGGATATTAAACTTAAAAATCGTTGGTGTATAATTTAGTTAACCTTTTTTTATATAATTAATTAATATATTTTTTAAATAAAATATTAAAATAATAATAATTTACTAAGAGTTTAAAATCAACAATAATTATTCTAACCGAATTCTTCGATATTTCAACCTACGAATTATTCTATAAATTATCATTATCAGATTAAGAAATCCAAATCCTTTTTCTTGCTTAAAACGCCATGCAAAGAGCGAATAAAGCTTCACTTTGGATGTCGCCTGCGAACTCGATGGAACAAAGAGAAGCAGATTTTTTTAGATTACTTCCTCCTGGTTTCCGATTCAAGCCCAGAGACGAAGAACTCGTAGAGTTTTACTTGAAACGGAAAATTCAGAAGAAAAAACTGCCGCCGAACATCTTCCGGGACGTTGATCTTTACAGCTATGATCCCGAGACACTTACAGGTTGATTTTCTTTTTCGGATTTCGATATTCTTCGTCTTCGTGATTGTGTATATAATAATATATATATCGGTTACATCGATGATGATCTTTTTTTTTTCTTTCGTGTCGATAGCCATGCATGACAATGCATCGTCGGATGGAGTGAGGACGGAGTGGTTTTTCTTTACGCCTCGAGAACGTAGATATGCAAATGGCAGTAGGCCTCGGCGGTGTGCTGGTCATGGATATTGGAAGGCGACCGCGAAGGATAAAGAGGTGTTCTCTCGTGGGGAGAAGGTTGGATTAAAGAAAACATTAGTCTTTCATCAACGTAAAGCACCTAAAGATTACAAAACCAATTGGATAATGCATGAATATGTGTTGATCAAAGCTCCTCCAAGACAAAGACTTGGAAAAGAAGATATGAGGGTAACGATTCGGTTACGATTATACGAAAAAATTACGAAAATTGTATTCGAAAGTTCTGACTTTTTGTTCTTTTTTCAGCTTGATGATTGGGTATTATGCAAAGTGTACAAGAAACTGGACAAGGTTGATAAAGATGCAGTTGTAGTGCAGAATGAAGGTCAAGTGCTGGAAAATGCGAATCCATCTGTTGCTCAAAATTATATCGATGTCGATGCTGATGACTCGAATATGCCGATGTTGCAACAGCCTAGTTTGATGCCTGCTAGCAATCAACAATGTGATTACATGCTCCAACAGCATTCAGATCCTCTGCAGGGACATAATCCTTCAATTCCGATGCCGATTTCAAGTACTTGGTCACAGTTGCCGCCGATGCAGCAACTGCCGTTTTCAAATGTATGTCTAAGTAACCAGTCACATTTGTTGCCGATCCAGCAGCAGTGTTTTGTTACCGAGCCGGAACATGCTCCATTGCCACCGATGCAGCAGCAGCAGCAGCAGCAGCAGTTTTCAGATATATATCCAAGTGATCACTCTCATTTGCTGCCGATCCAGCAGAATCAGGAACATGCTCCATTGCCACCGATGCAGCAGCAGAAGCAGCAGTTTTCAGATATATATCCAAGTGATCCCTCTCATTTGCTGCCGATCCAGCAGAATCAGGAACATGCTCCATTGCCACCGTTGCCCCTTAACCAACAGTCTCCACTTCAGCCGCTACAGCAACAACAACAGCAACAGCAGGACGGTGATAAAATATTTGATTTAGATTCCTTAGAGATCGATGATGAATTTCTTGAAAATTTAGACCTTAGTATGTTTTCACCAGTATAGAGTTGTACTTTTTTTTTGTACAACTATAATTTTTTTGTACTTCGATTTATTGATTATAAATCACAGATTAAGGCATTTTATCATCTGCAGCTCTTAAACTACAACGGAGGACCAAGAATATAATTACAATAATATTAACTATCAATGGCTTAAAAGTAATTAAATTATTTAAAGTTAGTTTTTTTTTTTTCATGTGATTTCGTTCCTGTATTCGTATTATATTTGTGTATTTTTTCAATATAATCATTTAAACCTGTTCAGATTTTGGTATCAATAAATCGTTTGTTATAATACATATCTTCGGTGCATAAAGGTGTCTCCATTGATTCTTCTTAAACCTGAAAATGGTCGGAATAAATAAATAAAGGGTAAATTACACCATTAGTCATTGAACTTTAGGTTTTGATCATTTTCTCATTATATTTTCAAATGTATTGATCTTAGCACTGGACTTTAATTTACGTATCAATTTGATCTTAGCACTGGATTTGCAGCCAAGTTAACCGCTGATGAAGCACATAAAATGAAAGGTTAAGAGATTTAATCATTATTTTCTATGGGTATAATTTTGGTTTTAGTCCCTCTGCAATACTGAAATTTGGAATTAATCCTTCAAAAATTCAGGTAAGAAAGGGGGTGTATCAGTGTTCCTTAGCCAAAAGAAGCAGCTCCACACATCAAGGTCATGGGAATTCATGGGATACAACAAAAAAAATGAAAATATCCGTCTTCGAGAGTGAAATCATTGTCGGAATGCTCGACACCGGCATTTGGCCTGAATCCGAAAGTTTTAACGATACCGGATTTGGTCCGATCCCGTACCGATGGAAAGGCAGCTGCCAAAATCTTGCCAATTTCACTTGCAACAAGTAAAACATAACTGACCAAAGTCCTTAACATTATGAAAATGTTCTTTAAATCATGAAGGATTGGTCTAAACAATGTTTGAATCACTTTCAGAAAAATTAAAGTTTAATGATAAAATAATATTAATTTTTAGTTTAATCGTATAGTTACGATTTCGTGTTTGTGGAATTTTTTATTCTACTTTTAGTTTCGTTAACTAGTCTAATTCATTGTGTACTGAATTATGCCGTATGGAATTTTGCCCACGTGAGAATCTATTAGTAACTATATATTAGCCAAATATATATATTTCGGATTCTCGTATTATTTTAAAGTATCTTTGTCCAACGCATGTGATCAAAGCATATAAAGACATGATATAAATAGAAATGATGTTTATTTAATTCGAATTCGATAAACTTTAACTTGACTTGATCTTATAAAATTAGATTATTTTTAAAAATTTAGGTCAAGGTTTTTTATGATAATATCGGATTTAAATTTAGAGTAAAAATATTTGGTCCAAAATATAATATAACTTTATCGTCGTTAAATAATTTAGAACATCGTAAAATTATATTGATTATTACATAATTATATATAATATTATTAAAACGAAGTAAATTCTCGTTCAAGACTCTTTTATTGAATTACAAACATTATAATATAAATTATAATAATTTAGAATATCATAACATTTTTATAAAATAATTTTTCTTTTATATTTTTTGAAAATATATTAGTTCCATATTTAAACCTACATGATATATAACCAAAAATTCGATTTAGGGTCGGGTTTTTATTCTTTTTATAAAAATCGGTTCGGTTACAACTTACGATTTTAGAAAATAACGGTTAGCCGAACCGACCGGTTATATATTATATTATTATATTACATATTATTTTAATATTTTATATTAAAAATTATATTTTAATTTATTTTCTAATTTTAGAAAAGTAAAACTATAATTTCATTTTATAAAATTTAAGTGTTTAACTTACTAATATTAAAAGAATATACTAATATCACATGTTATTTTTTTTAAATTATTTATTTTTTTTAACATGTTATTAAAATTTATATCGTTAATAAATAAAATAGAAAAAAACGTTACCGAATTGATCCGAACCAAAATTTTCGGTTAACCGGATAAACGGTTAACCGGTTGAATAGTTACGGTTTATGGTCGAAAATTGAGTGACCCGAATTTACCGGTTAACCGAAATAATTTACTAATGGTTAACCGAATCCGGTTTTGCACACCCCTCTTGTCTGATAAGTTTTAACTAAATTCTTTTTATTAATAATTAATTAAATTATATAAAAAAAACAAAGCATCTGAATTTCAATAAAACTCAATTTACGTTGTGAAAATTATTTTATAAATTGAATATAATAAAGGGTAAACTACTGCGCTAGTCACTTTTGTTTATCCCCAATACACTTTTAGTCACCGATTTTGAAAAACGACCAGTAAGGTCACTATCTTTTTCGGGGTGTAAAGTTTTGGTCACTTCAACGTTAAATGTCGTTAAATATTGACGAAGAAATGATCTGGCACAATAAAAAAATGATAAATTACTTAAATAGTCCTTAAACTATTATTATACTTTTGTTTCATTATTAATTTGACTCTCAAAATTTTAAAATTTTATATTTCTACCATCTTTCCCAAAAAAAATCCTAACCCTTATCTCAAACCCAAAATCCCCAAGTTTTTGACTCCAAATAAAACTTTGGAACCTTCTGTAAAACCTTCTTCATCTTGGCCTTTTCCTTGGTTCTTCCTTCAAGCATTCCAGCAACACCAACAACAGCATAGTTCAACAACACTAACAATCCTAATCAAAATCGAAACAAATAACATCTACCATCGTAATGTTCTTATAGTGGTGACTGTCACAGCAAAGAATTGCGGGGATAGTGTTCCAATCATGTCTGTCACTGTTTTCCGCATTACCTCGACAACCTGAGAAATTTTATCCTCTCAATTTTCAGTTTCATTTCATTTCCAGAACCTAAGAAATTACAAGTTACAACCCTTAGCAGAAAAAAAGAAACATGTTGAAGAACTCGTTTCATGAACAATTTTATAAACTCTCGCTGCACATTTTTCACATACTCCAATAGAATCTCTCGCCTGGTCTTAGGCTGCTGATTTTTCTTCATAAACAAAAGAGAGAAAAAAAAGTTACATTTAAAACCCACATGCACAAACACCCATAAAAGAAAGAAACAGAGAAAACTACCAGACTGCCATTTGGCAGCTTCGAACCACCATTTGGCTTAGACCGATCATCGTTCTTGGAAGAACCATAAGCTTTAACTCTCAATCCCAATCTCTTGTCGCTTTTAATCTTCAGTGGGAATCGAATCGAGGGAAGGGATTGTTTAGTGTTATTATACGATGAGAAAACATTGAAAGAAGATTGTAAAACAAAAGAAGAGGGTTTCACAGTCAAGGAATTCATCTTATCTCCTACAATCAATTAGAAAACAAAGTTTGAATTTGTTATGTGTTTGTTTACAGTGCGCGCATTAAACACAATTTTGGGGTTTGGAATAAGGATTAGGTTAGGTTTTTGAGAAAGATGGTAAAAATATAAAGTTTCAAATTTTTAGAGTCAAATTAAAGATAAAACAAAAGTATGATAATAATTTAAGGACTATTTAAGTAATTTATCATTTTTTATTATGTCGGATAGTTTTTTCGTCAATATTTAACGGCAGTTAACGTTGGAGTGACCAAAACTTTACACCCCGAAAACGATAGTGACCTTACTGGTCGTTTTTCAAAATCGGTGACTAAAAGTGTACTGGGGGTAAACGAAAGTGACTAGCGCAATAGTTTACCCTATAATAAATTAATATTTTTTTCTAAATAAAATATTAAAATAATAATTTACTAACAGTTTGAAATCAACAATAATTATACTAACCGAATTCTTCTATATTTCAACCTACAAATTATCCTATAAATTATCATTATCAGATTAAGAAATCCAAAACTTTTATATTTTTTGCTTAAATCGCCATGGAAAGAGCGAATGAAGCTTCACTTTCGATGTCGCAGGCGAAGTCGATGGAACAAAGAGAAGCAGATTTTTTTAGATTACTTCCTCCTGGTTTCCGATTCAAGCCCAGAGACGAAGAACTCGTAGAGTTTTACTTGAAACGGAAAATTCAGAAGAAAAAACTGCCGCCGAACATCTTCCGGGACGTTGATCTGTACAACTATGATCCCGAGACACTTACAGGTTGATTTTCTTTTTTCGGATTTTTGATATTCTTCGTGTTCGTGATTGTGTATATAATAATATATATATATATATATATATATATATATATATATATATATATATATATATATATCGGTTACTTCGATGATGATTTTTTTTTCGTGTCGATAGCTATGCATGACAATGCATCGTCGAATGGAGTGATGACGGAGTGGTTTTTCTTTACGCCTCGAGAACGTAAATATGCAAATGGCAATAGGCCTCGGCGGTGTGCCGGTCACGGATATTGGAAGGCGACCGGGAAGGATAAAGAGGTGTTCTCTTGTGGGGAGAAGGTTGGATTAAAGAAAACTTTAGTCTTTTATGAAGGTAAAGCACCTAAAGGTGACAAAACCAATTGGACAATGCATGAATATGTGTTGATCAAAGCTCCTCTAAGACAAAGACTTGGAAAAGAAGATATGAGGGTAACGATTTGGTTACGATATTCTGATTATTCGAAAAAAATTATGGAAAAATTGTATTCGAAAGTTCTGACTTTTTGTTCTTTTTTCAGCTTGATGATTGGGTATTATGCAGAGTGTACAAGAAGCTTAACAAGGTTGATAAAGATGCAGTTGTAGTGCAGAATGAAGGTCAGGTGATGGAAAATGGGTTTCCATCTGTTGATCAAAATGAAGAGTTTGATGTCGATGCCGATGCCGGTGCTGATGACTCGAATATGCCGATGCTGCAACAGCCTAGTTTGATGCCTGCTAGCAATCAACAATGTGATTACATGCTCCAACAGCATTCAGAACCTTTTTATCCTATGCAGGGGCATGATCCTTTAATTCCGGTACCGTTTTCATGTGTCGGTTCAAGTAATTGGTCACAGTTGCCGCCGATGCAGCAACAGTTTTCAAACGTATGTCCAAGTAATCAATCATATTTACCGCCGATGCAGCAGCAGCAGTTTTCAAATGTTTGTCCAAGCAATTGGTCACAGTTGCCGCTGATGCAGCAGCAGCAGTTTCCAAATGTATGTCCAAGTAACCAATCACATTTGATGCCGATCCAGCAGCAGAGTTTTGTTACTGAGCCGGAACATGCTTTATTGCCACTGATGCAGCAGCAGCAGTTTTCAAATGTAGGTCCAAGTAACGAGTCACATTTGCTGCCGATCCAGCAACAGTGTTTTGTTGCTAAGTCAGAACATGCTCCATTGCCGCCTATGCTGCAGCAGCAGTTTTCAAATGTATGTCCAAGTAATGAGTCACATTTGCCGCTGATCCAGCAACAGCGTTTTGTTATTGATCAGGAACATGCTCCATTATCACCGGAACATAAACGAAAACGAACAAACTATAATCCTTAACGAATGAATACAAAGAAGAAATTTTGTATTCGTTTTATGTTTGTGTTTGTTCATTTGTTCGTTTAAAATTAAACGAATGAACATGAACACACCCTCATTCGTATTTGTTTGATTCGTTTATAGTCCTGGTGATTTAGTTCATACATTTTCAAACAAAATAGTGCATCAAATGTAATCCAAAGACTCAAGTCTCTTCTGTAAGAGAGATAAAATATAACTAAAATTTGAAGTTATAAATGCAATGATACAAGCCATTTTGATTTCTGCAATCATGTAAAAATATGAACCCAAGAAAAGGGTTTTCGAAGATGAAGACGACCACCATCGATATCGAATCTGTAAGTACGCAGACAACACAGTGCATTGCACTTGAAGTGTAAGTCATACTATCCACCTATTTACATGGAAAATATATTTCTCAAACAGTAAGCATGACAAAATTTGCCACTGCAAGAAGAGCTATGAAAGTCAAATGGTGTTGTGCTATCGCAAACGGTAAGCATTTTCGGTCGTGTCGTATTTATCATGAGAGTTTTTTTAAAATAAACGATAAATAACTGTAAAATAACAGTAATAACATATTGTTATTACCATTATCCATTATAACAGTAATGGACCGTTTTTTTAATCCCTGCCACAGACTAATCATTTCAACTTTATGAATTTCTTTCCCCAGTGCTGCATCGGATGTTTTAGTTTACAGCTACAGTAGGAGCTTCAATGGATTTGCAGCTAAGTTAACCGCTGATGAAGCACATAAAATGAAAGGTTAAGAGATTTAATCATTATTTTCTATGGGTATAATTTTGGTTTTAGTCCCTCTACAATGCTGAAATTTGGAATTAATCCTTCAAAAATTCAGGTAAGAAAGGGGTTGTATCAGTGTTCCTTAGCCAAAAGAAGCAGCTCCACACATCAAGGTCATGGGAATTCATGGGATACAACAAAAAAATGAAAAGATCTGTCTTCGAGAGTGAAATCATTGTCGGAATGCTCGACACCGGCATTTGGCCTGAATCCGAAAGTTTTAACGATACCGGATTTGGTCCGATCCCGTACAGATGGAAAGGCAGCTGCCAAAACCTTGCCAATTTCACTTGCAATAAGTAAAACATAACTGACCAGAGTCCTTAACATTATGAAAATGTTCTTTAAATCCTGAAACATTGGTCTAAACAATGTTTGAATCACTTTCAGAAAAATAATTGGAGCTAGATACTACTTGACCGACGGAGAAAACGGTCCGGAAGATTTTATATCCCCGAGGGACGCGGAGGGTCACGGGACACACACTTCTTCAATAGCTGCAGGTGGTTTAGTTAGCCATGCAAGCTTATATGGCATTGCCAGAGGGACGGCACGCGGAGGGGTTCCGTCGGCTCGAATTGCAGTTTACAAGATACGTTAACACCATATACTTTAAAACTTGTTTTTTGATAACGTTTTAAATAAGGCGTCACAGATGTTGAGTTACTTGAGTCCAACATGATCAAAGAGATCAGTCAACACTTTACTCAATTGGACTCGAAGAAAGTCTCAAATTAGACTCGAGTTCTTAACGAGTCTAGTTAAATTCAAATTTTTAAACTCCTTAAAAATTATTCAAACTCGACTCAAAATTTTAACGATTGAATCGAACTTATACTACTTAAACTCGACTCGATTTATTTATACTCCTAAATACATAATGCGATATATCAGTACACCCTACTCGTATCGATATAAATAAGACTATAAAAGTCCTTATTAAACGAAATCCATGACATGTTTTAAGGGGTGCGAGAAAAATCTCATAATTTCTCTAGAAATTTAGAACCAAACACGTGGATTTTGAGTAGTGTGAAATCATCATTACTCACAAATTCTACAAAAAAATGTTCAAAATTCTTCATCACTTTGTCCAAAATTCTATAATAATATTAAAAGTCTTAACAGAATTTATATCGCGAGATACCAACATAGTTAGAAATTTAAGAGAAAAAATAATCAAAATTTCATAATTTTTTAAATAGTATTTTCATGTCAAATTTGTTATTTAAGTTTATTATATAATTTTTTTAAAGAAATAAAATCTTTTTATTTAAAATTTGCCCTCTTTTAAAATAAAATATAATTTTTACAATGTATTTTTATACAATTTATACCAATAATCAAAAAGAGGAATTATTACAGTCATAATGAACCTCTAAAGTACTTAAATCAAATTAATCAATCAATTAAATTAAATAAATTACACTAAAAATAAAATAATTAGTCTATTAAAAATGTAGTAATTAGTCGTAAAATTCTTAATACATGTCAATAAAAAAATCATTTAGGGTTAAAGGACAAAACATAAATGTTTAGAAGTTAGGGGACAAATTTATAAAAAAAAATAATTAAAAAAATAAATAGGGGTAAAAAATAAAAAAAAAATCGGGGTGGGGGCAATTGTCCCTCCCCATCCCCATGTAGTTTCGTCGCTGTTTAGTAGGATGATATATTAAATCTCTTAAGTACGATAAAAAGTTTAAATCCTTATATTGTGAATAAGGTAAATTAAGTTTAGAAAATACCCTATAATAATAAGAGTCTACAATATCTGATCTAAATTAATCGATTAATAAATTAAATATCAATAATTATAAAAAATAAAAGAATAAAAGAACCATTTTACACAAATTGAAATGATTTGTCCCAATTAACAAGTTAGTAAAGTCAAGAATAAATTTTATAATAATTATACATTTAACCTACGACCACGTTACTACGGATTACCCAATATTTAACCTTTATATAAGACAATAGACCTAATCTAAAATTATGTAAGCAAAAGCATTATTGAGACTTTTTGTTTGAAAAACATCCTAAACATGGCTAAACATTTAGCGTTCTTCATCTTTCTCATGGTGATATTATTATTTTCAAATTTTAAATACGTCGAATGTCGAGTTCTGAAACGAGTTCACCAACAAGGTTAGTAAAAACTTCATTTGTATATATTATTTAAAATTTTTGAGTTTAATTCGAGTTTTATTTTCATATACGTATTGAACGGACTAAAATTAACGATATGATTATTCATATAATTCGATATTAGGGCATGCAAGATTGACCACCCTAGGAGTTGTATGCAAATGTTGTGATGGTGAAGGAGGTGAATGCAAAACCTCATGGGATGCTTCTTATTCTTGCCCAAAGCTTCAATGTCTTCCATGGAAGTATTAGTGATTATTGAGTAACTAAATAATATTAAGAAAAATTACGTTAGATACATCTTTAAGTTTAGTATCAATTATATTATTAAATTAAAAATCGATATTATTATAACATTAAACTTTAGTTTAGAGTTCAGTTATACCACTGGAACTTTAAAATTCATCCACATCATTGTACATGGACAATTAAGATCCATCCACATTATCTATTTTAATAGTCCAATAGTATAATTGAATTTTAAACTATAGTTCAGTACTAAAATAGTATCGATTTTTAGTTTAGTGATATAATTGATACTAAATTCAAAGTTTAGTGATATCTACTGTAGTTTACCTATAACGTTATCAATAATATAAAAATTACCACAATTATTCATGAAAGTTTGATTTGGTTTAATTTTTTTGTAATTTTTGTAACAATTATCAACATAATATCATTTTACGATTATATATTACATGTACAAAAATATATTGATCCAATATTAAAATAAATGCATGTATTTAGTTTTTAAAGCGCGTGTATTTTTTTTAATAGTCAAAATATATCCTTATAGACAAAATAATTTGATTCCGCATCTCTTAAAAAAAACCCTAACCAACATTTCTAACATAACATGCTGACGTCGGTTTTTTATGTTCTAATGTGTGTTTTGTTTTTTCGGTTCGACTCGGTCCTCAGTTTTTTATATTAATTTTGGGGTTTGACTTATTGAATTCTATTTTAAAAATGACTTATTTTATTTTATTTTTTATGGACATAATTTGGCAAAGTTTCTAAGTCTTCTCATAAATATTTTTAAAAGATATTTTTTTCTCAAATAAAGACAAAATATTTTCTTACAACATAAAAGAGTTAAATATTATAAAATGAAAAACTAAAATATGGTTTAATTTAGTTTGGATAATCACAACTTCTTTAAATTTTTTCCATAAATCATACAGACTATATCGTTCAAATTATTTTTTGATTTCTGGAATTTTCTTTTTTTTCTTAGCCCTAGTAATTATGTCTTTGTTTTATAAATTTTTGATTACGTATCAAAGATATGTATATTTTTAAATAAATTAAAAAATATCAACTTGCAAGAATCATATATAAATATATTCTACCTTAAATTTCTTATCATATTATTATAAAATCTAAATCATATTTATAAATCCTAAATTTTAACCTTAAACTATACGTATTTGAATTCTAAATACAAAAGTAACATTTAAAATTAAAACCTAAACTACATCCTTAAAACTATTGTTGCAGAAGTAGGATATATGAGTAAAATGGATGATTGAGATTAAAGTAGGATATATGAAGATTATCATTTACGAAAAAAGAAAACAATTAATCTCGTCCATCCATTTTATCTATCTAATTGTCATAAAATAGTGTAAACCTAATTGAGTTTTATAAATAAACGTATAGAGAATCCTCTTACACTATATAAAATCTAAAAGTTAAATATTTTTTGACCATTGGATGAAGGTAAATGGATGTATGTATGAGATTAATAATAGAAAATAAGAAGATTATCACTTAAAAAATAAATAAATAGCTATTTATTACCCTCATCTAACAGTCCAAAAGAGGTATAAAACTAATTGAGTTTTGTACGGTGTAAATGAATCTTAACTCATATAGAGAGAGGATCAAGTTACACAACGTAAAATTATCTAAGTTCTACACGTTTTCTGGATCGTTGGATAACTGAAACAAATGATTCAGATTAACCCCTTACTTTTTTTCAAGTATAATCTTCACATAACCAACCGTTAGTTAGAGTCATCCGTTTTAATCAAACGCTCTAAAAAATATAAAAAATTAAAGAGATTTGTATTATATAGAGTAAAAATCATTTGCCTCTTTATTATGCATTATTTTATGTTTCCTTTGAAAATTTTCTAAATATTTGAGTTTTAACCCTTCTCTTATTTTCTATATCCTAAACCTTAAATTCTAGACCCTAAAAAATGAATCATATCCCTAATTCTCTAACCTATAACCTTAACCCCTAAACCTTAAACCCTACACCTCTAATTTAAAGTGAAGGCACGGATAAAGATATAAGAAAGAGAGAGATAATTTACCCCTTAATATATATATATATATATGAAAAACATGGAAAGTTAGGCCCATAAGAATTACATGCCAATGCATGCATGTCAAATTGTCATAGATTCCTTTTCTGTAAGAACAAATTGTCATAGATTCTGACTAGCTACGAATGGTTTTTTTTTTCACTTTAAATGCAATTTGACGATTGGGTTACAGTCCTAAACGTGAGGTTTTGAATTCCTACAACAATTTAGAAGGATTGGTCCAAACATTTACACTTAGAGATTGATTCAAAAACTTTTGACATTGTGAATCTAGAAGGGTTTGATCAGATATAATTTCTAAATAACATTAATTATTTGTATATATTCGATCATACATCCTATATATTATATTACTTCATTCATCAATTTTTAAAGGAATCTAGTAACACCTAAATTTTTAAACAATTCATACCCAGAGAAAGAAGAAAAGGGGAATTTTGTTCGTAATGGGTTAGAATTCGAGTGCAAATCGTTTACTCTTTTATCATGCCTCTATTAGTTTACACTTTAAAATAATGAGTTTCGAATATAAGAAACATGTGTTCAGAAACAAAATCGGGATTGAACTGTGAGGGACAAATTGATTAATTTTAAAATGAAAAGAGTTTTAAAAAATAATTAAATCGTAAAAATTAAGGAAGATATGGTTTAGTTTTATTAATTTTAAAATTAAAAGATCTTAAAAAAGTAATTTAAACTGAAAAATGAGTGGTAATGGCTTAATTTTATTAATTTTAATTGTTAAGGTCTTAAAAAGTAATAAATTAAAAAAATTTGGAGAAACAAGAATTTAATTACAATAATATTAATTATCAGTGACCTAAATTTGGGTTACCCTTTTTCATCTTTCGTGAGGATTCGTCCGATTATAATTTTGTATTTTTTTAATATAATTATTTAAATTTATTCAGATTTTGGTATCAATAAATCGTTTCTTAAACCTGAAAATGGTTGGAATAAATAAATAAAGGGTAAATTACACCATTAGTCATTGAACTTTAGGTTTTGTACATTTTCTCATTAAACTTTCAAATGTATCGACTTAGCACTGGACTTTTAGTTTATGTATCATTTTGGTCATCGGGCCATTAAATTGTCAACAACATGATGACACAAGGGGTTGTAAAAAATTTTCAACTCTTCGACTGTTATTTTCGGTTACTTTCTACTCGTCATTTCTCTATTTATGTATATTCATAATAAAATATTTACTTTTACTCATCTTTTTTCTCATTGTATTAGTTTTTCATGAAACTCACTTAAAATCAATAAATTTTTTATTTAAATGTTCGTTAATCTAATGTTCTGATCTCATTTATTGATTACTCGATGATGCTAGTTTTCAAGGAATATTGTTTGTTTTATTGAAAGTGTCTCAGTTTTCTATATTACATGTCAACATCAAACTTCCCCATCATCCTATTGTCAATGATTTAACGATGTAATGACTAAATTAATATAAAAACTAAAATTTAGTGTTAAACTCAATCTACGTTGAGAAAATTATTTTGTAAATCGAATATAATTAATTAATATATTTTTTAAATAAAATATTAAAATAATAATAATTTACTAAGAGTTTAAAATCAACAATAATTATTCTAACCGAATTCTTCGATATTTCAACCTACGAATTATTCTATAAATTATCATTATCAGATTAAGAAATCCAAATCCTTTTTCTTGCTTAAAACGCCATGCAAAGAGCGAATAAAGCTTCACTTTGGATGTCGCCTGCGAACTCGATGGAACAAAGAGAAGCAGATTTTTTTAGATTACTTCCTCCTGGTTTCCGATTCAAGCCCAGAGACGAAGAACTCGTAGAGTTTTACTTGAAACGGAAAATTCAGAAGAAAAAACTGCCGCCGAACATCTTCCGGGACGTTGATCTTTACAGCTATGATCCCGAGACACTTACAGGTTGATTTTCTTTTTCGGATTTCGATATTCTTCGTCTTCGTGATTGTGTATATAATAATATATATATCGGTTACATCGATGATGATCTTTTTTTTTTCTTTCGTGTCGATAGCCATGCATGACAATGCATCGTCGGATGGAGTGAGGACGGAGTGGTTTTTCTTTACGCCTCGAGAACGTAGATATGCAAATGGCAGTAGGCCTCGGCGGTGTGCTGGTCATGGATATTGGAAGGCGACCGCGAAGGATAAAGAGGTGTTCTCTCGTGGGGAGAAGGTTGGATTAAAGAAAACATTAGTCTTTCATCAACGTAAAGCACCTAAAGATTACAAAACCAATTGGATAATGCATGAATATGTGTTGATCAAAGCTCCTCCAAGACAAAGACTTGGAAAAGAAGATATGAGGGTAACGATTCGGTTACGATTATACGAAAAAATTACGAAAATTGTATTCGAAAGTTCTGACTTTTTGTTCTTTTTTCAGCTTGATGATTGGGTATTATGCAAAGTGTACAAGAAACTGGACAAGGTTGATAAAGATGCAGTTGTAGTGCAGAATGAAGGTCAAGTGCTGGAAAATGCGAATCCATCTGTTGCTCAAAATTATATCGATGTCGATGCTGATGACTCGAATATGCCGATGTTGCAACAGCCTAGTTTGATGCCTGCTAGCAATCAACAATGTGATTACATGCTCCAACAGCATTCAGATCCTCTGCAGGGACATAATCCTTCAATTCCGATGCCGATTTCAAGTACTTGGTCACAGTTGCCGCCGATGCAGCAACTGCCGTTTTCAAATGTATGTCTAAGTAACCAGTCACATTTGTTGCCGATCCAGCAGCAGTGTTTTGTTACCGAGCCGGAACATGCTCCATTGCCACCGATGCAGCAGCAGCAGCAGCAGCAGCAGTTTTCAGATATATATCCAAGTGATCACTCTCATTTGCTGCCGATCCAGCAGAATCAGGAACATGCTCCATTGCCACCGATGCAGCAGCAGAAGCAGCAGTTTTCAGATATATATCCAAGTGATCCCTCTCATTTGCTGCCGATCCAGCAGAATCAGGAACATGCTCCATTGCCACCGTTGCCCCTTAACCAACAGTCTCCACTTCAGCCGCTACAGCAACAACAACAGCAACAGCAGGACGGTGATAAAATATTTGATTTAGATTCCTTAGAGATCGATGATAAATTTCTTGAAAATTTAGACCTTAGTATGTTTTCACCAGTATAGAGTTGTACTTTTTTTTTAATAACCGTAAACTTAGAGATCGGTGATAATAACCTGAGATTTTGATCTCGAAATCTTGTCATAAAAATCTCAAGTATAGATTTTGTTCTTTTCATTACAAAGGTCGAATTATGATTTGTACTTTTATTGAAATTAAATTCGGAATCTAATCCCTATACTTCAATATAATTATATATATACAAAGAGAAAGTAGGGACTGTTTAAAGGAGAAATTTTAAGATTAATCTAATCCAAATTTTATATTAGAATATAAATGATCTTTATCTATATTTTAGATTCTAAACTAATTTTTACAGTACAGATAAGAGAACGCCGTATATAGGTGTCGTTCTCTTTTAAAATTTATAAAAAAATTAAAATAAAAAACATTACCTATATTCCCAAAATAAAATTTAAAATTATATTTTTTCAAATAAAAACTCTAAATTATTTATATATCCAACGGAGCAAACTAAATGCCTAATAACAAACTAAGTCATTTGTTATTCATCAGTAGTAATTTTTTTAAAATTGTATAATATATATAATCTGATGATGTTTTGTTTTGTCAAACCATTTTAAGTTGTTTATCGTCAACAGACCGTTAAATTTTCATTGGTAAAAAAATTATTTTACCTCAAAATTAAATGTTATGGATTAAGATGCTTAAAATAAAATATAAGACAGAATGACAACTCAGGCAAACATTAAAGGATCCTATTTTTAGCATTATACCTTTCGATTATTTGTTTGATTATGCATTATAATGATCGATTTCGGTTATAATTATTTAAATATGTTATTGACAAATACAACTGTACTTATTTTATTCAATTGTCTCGATTTAATGTTTATCCCTACACATATGTGAATAAATTTAGACGAACATAAATAAATAGATTATCGAACATTTACGAACAAAATGAACGAATAAATCATTTATTCATTTAATTAAATGAATAAAAAATTTATTCATATTTGTTTTTTTAATAAATAAATAATTTTTTTATCAAATAATTCAGACACGATTCATTGAATATTCGAGTCGTTTATGATCCTATTTTTTATGATCTAAAATTTTAATTGGTGATGTGATGTGATGACAAATTTGGATGTATGCCTAACATGACATGATGTGTGGGATATCTATAAATACAATGGATGGGTTGTTTTCATTGGATTTTTATGTTTCTTCGTGGAACTTGTGAGGTCTAAACTGATGTTTATATTTGTAGCATGTGACATAAAATACGTTTTTGGCGTTATGAATGAAAAAAAAATTGAATAAAAGAAATTATTTTGTATTGAAATTTTATAAAATATAATATAAGTAATAAATCAATCAATCGATAAATTGAATATAAATATTTAAATAAAAAATGTTTTATAAAAAAATTAAATTATTTATTAATTAAATAATATTTTATCCAAATAAAGTTTTCATTTCAAATTAAAAGTTTAATTGTGTTAAAGGTTTAATTAAACAATATTTTAAAGGTCTTTAAGGTTTTGATTCTTCAAAATTTTATGAAACTTTGAGGCATGTTTTCTAGGGTTAGAGATGGAGATTTAAAAGATGAATTAATTGACTCATTCTAATCCACAAAATATTATATGCTTGAACTGATTGAATTATAAATAAAACATCAAAGTAGGATATTTATGGACTATGTAAGGAAAACTAAAGCACCATATCCCACATTAATAGGATATTAAATACGAGAGGTGTTTATATATACTAACTCACTCACATTGTATATTATTAAATGATTTAAGTGTGAGGAGCATGAATCAAAGCTCCTTAAACTTATTCTAGGGTGCAATTATGTGGCATGGGTTCTTCGAATCGCATCATAATTTAAATTCTATTTTTGAAATCAATTACAGTGGTTAGTAGTATTTATTTTAAAATCTATTTTCAATTATTAGATATTGATTGTTCAATTATTATGTTGTAATATTCGTATTTGAACCCATGATTTTTAAAAATAACAATTGTTCTCTTAACCACCAAAGTAAGATGATTCGTGCATAATTTAAACTCTTAACTATGATACAAAGGTAATTAATGATTGCTGTCCAAATAGAAGTGAAAATGGGCAATCATCCCCTCACCCCGAACGTTTTTTTTTACTTTAATCTTTTTATTTATTTATTTATTTAAATAGTTTATTTATAAATTTATCTCTTACTTTTGAACATTTATGTTTTACCTCTAATATCTCAAATCTTAGCTCTTTCCATATAGAGAAATTATATCATGGGTCTAACTTATCACATCAGTCATGATCTCATCTAATTATAGTCACCCACTTTACCATTATCTTCTAAATCATTTTTTTAATCAATTAGTCTTCATTAATTTTTACTATGTCATTTTAAAAATTAAATTAATAACATAAATAATTAATGATAACATAGATAATTTTTAATAATTAAAAATAATATATAACATGACGAGTCAGATTCATCTCCTGTCGCACATAATTCCTATAAAATTTAATTGATCTTTTATATTATAACTTTTGAAATGAAATTCATAATCTTGTTAATAGAGATATAAACCTTGCTATATGGCGGCAATTGTTTCTTAATTTTTGGACGAGTTTAAACTCTAAAGTAAGACAAATTTAAAATAAAATTAGAATGTAACAAATTTTAAAATTTATTCTAAGAATGTAAAATATTAAATTTTTATAATATTTTAATTTTTTTCATGATTTTAATAAATTTTAATACTTACAAAACAAATTTTAATACTTTATTTAAAAACCAAATATAAATCTTAAACAAATATCAAACTTATAAAAAAATCAATCTAAAATATTACCTAAAAATTTAATATTTTAAATCTAATTTTTAACTTGTGCCTCATTTATATTAAAAAAAATTAAATCTTTCTCCTATCTCCCGCCTTTTGACTAATAAAGCTGTCATTTTCAGCCTTTGTCCCCTACCCTTCTTTATTTTCTTTAAATTAATTTGATCTGACTTATTTAGTACAGTTAGTTTTATTTGGCGGGAAATTTGGTGAACCCAATTTAATACTGGGTTTCAAGTCCGGGACATTAAGGCGCCGTCACGATGGCGCTGTTAGCGAGAAACGACGGTGACGGTGGAAAAAAGACAGACGTTAAAAAAGGCGGGAAAAGGATTAAGGACATAATGACAGTAGAGCTGTCGAATCGTACTGGAGCCACGTCATCCTAGATTCAGATTCCATGAATGTTATTCGTAATTGTCTTTATCCGATCAAAATATATAACGGATTAAAAAATAGTAAAAAATAATAAACTATTTAAATTATCATATAAAATATTTTATTATTTTAAGATTAATTATATAGACAGATAATAATTAATCGAATAAAGATTTAATTTTATTTTAAAATACTTTTTCAATTATTTTCCCCGAAAATTTTGACTTTCCTTACGTCTAAAGTTGTCTTGAAGGAGTGCAGTGGCTTATCACTTATCTACTATACATGAATTGTGAGCGTGATGGGTCTACGAACTAACAATATAATTAAGATATTTTAATTCAGTATCTCATTTTAAATCAAATTTGTTCGAAATTGTCGAGTTTTGATTTAATAGATAAGATAATTTTTTATGATTAAAAATTAGACTCGAATCAGGTTAGATTATTAAAGAAAAAATTAAGTCGATTGGAATTTTATTATATTTTTATATAATATTTAATATTTTTATTATTTTTTTGTGTTAAATTATTATTTTTATTATATCAGACCAAATCAAAATAAAATATATTAAAATTAGACTAAATAATTTAATTTTTCGGATCAGAATAGATAAAAAAATACCCGATCCCGACCTGTTATCATCTCTAATAATGATAACAATTACTGCATGGTGGGATGGCTTAATGAGTATGTTTTTTTCTACTTTAATTAGTGTCCTTTAAATGCGGCTCATCAATGCCCATGTAAATTGGGTCCTCCCTACATGCAAAAACATGAGCAAAAATAAATAAAAACATACATACATGCAAGTGGGACATCAATTACCACCATTTATTCGAACCGTTACGTAATTTCAGTGAAAAAATATTATTATTATTTTTAAATAATTTAAATTTAAATAATATAATTCATATAATATATATATACATTTAAAAAATTAAGACTAAATAATATATATTATCTTATAATTATATCAAAACATTTTAAAGAAACTAGCTATCATATTTTCTTCTTTTGCATATGTTGCAGACAAAACTCCTTACAGAGAGAGGTATGATCAAGTTACACAGTATAAAACTTTTTAAGTTTTATACGTTCTTTTTATCGTTGGACGATTGAAACGGCGACTTAGAGTAACTCTCTAAATTTTTTTCCAAATGATAATCTTCACATAATCGATCGTTAATCTGAATCATATGTTTCAATCATCTAATGATCCTAAAAACGTATATAACTTAAAAAGTTTTACATTGCGTAACTTAATCCTGTCCCACCTTACCAAAAATATAAATTTTGAATATAAAAAAAAATAAAAAATGTTATAAAGAGTTATTTGATTTTTTATATATTGATTAATTAATTACGATAAAATATTATAAAGACTCGTAATAAGAACGACTTTCCCGACCAAATTATTCTATTCCAGATGTTAGAATTTAAACCTAACTCCCACCTTCATAGTGCCAAGAAAGGATTAAAAGTGATGGCTAAAATGTTATTATAATGGAGCTTTAAAAAATATGTAATTTTATCAAAATTAACCTATAGACTTTGACTTCAATTCTATCCCTTTATTTTTACCCCTTTAGAGGGCAAGGATTCCAAACTTTAATCAGACAAACGTATAGTCAAAAACACAGACATTTGTTCTCTGTTGTTTTGTTTTTATTTTTTTTTTCAATATATTTTTGGTAAAATGATTTTGTAAAAATAAAGTCTTGAAAAATCAAATTAATAGAAATTCTGGGTTTGATTTAAAAAGTTGGAAATTATTTTAATTGATTAATCGGTAAACTTATGTCTTAATTGATTTAATCGAATCGACTTAACATTGATCAATTTGATTGGTTAATTCAACTTTTTTTTTCTTTTATTTAATTATTGTTTACTGAATAAAAATAAACTATTATTTACCCTAAATGTGACCCTAAAAGTGTTAAACTAAACTGGTTGAATTTATTAAGTAATTTTAATTAAATATGATAATATTTATTTTAAAAGATTCGATTTTAAATTATTTTATTTAAAAAATATAAATAGATATTCTATCGTACTTGTCTCACGAGAATTAAAAATACTAATTGGTGATGGAATTGAACATGATTGATTTCATTTCATGTTCTTAACCTTACTTCATTTGCAAGTTACTACTCACTTATTGATTCATGATTATAACACTAGTGTTTGTTTAGAACCAAAGATATAATCATGAAAAACTATATAATTATTGATAAATAATAAATATAATGATAAATTATATTGTATTTTTAAAAATAAATTTAAAATTTTTAAAAAATATTATTAAAAAAATACGAATTACGAATAAATCAAAACGGAACTTAGGGTTAAAAAAGAATATATTGTAAGAAGAAAACGCAATATCTTGTAGTACAAGAATAATTTAAATTTAAAAATAGATAAATAAATAAAAAATAATTTAATTTTTAAATCTGTATTATTAAAATTTAAAGATTTAATATCGTACTTTATTAGATGAATCGATTATAATATTTTTTATTTTTATTCTCTCTAAAATAACCCTGCAACCTTAATAAAAGCAGCTTGTCTTCAACATTCTCTACTCATCCCCTCTCCCTTTCTTTTCTCTTTCCTTTTGGGTCCCTCTCCCTTTCATAAAAGCCTGAACTTTGGGTCATCTTCTTCCTTAGATCTTCACTGCAAAGCAAAATCCTTTCCACTCCTCTGTTTTCCTCTGTTTTTCCTGCCATGGCTGAGCTGATGGACGACGCTGAGTTCTGGCTGCCGCCGAAGTTTTTAACAGACGACGATGGGATTACGAAGAAAGTGAATCTCAAGAACGAAAACGATAGAAAAAACGAGACTATGTTCCCTACTGAGTTCCCTTACGAGTTCGACTCTGTTGTCGAGTCCACTGAGACTGAGAGTAGCGACGAGGATGAGTTTCTTGCTGGATTCACTCGCCGTCTCGCTTACACAGCGAGTCAGAAACTCACTGTTCCTACTCTTTCCCTGGACAAAAACGAGGTACGGTGATGTTCTTTTTCGTTTCCTTGAGCTGGTTTTTAATCATTGTTCCGATTTAAAATTTGGGTTTGTTTTTAAAATTTAGAAAAATGGAGCTTTGACGAGTTCACCACGGTCGACTCTGAGTGGACTCGGTGGCTGGTCGTCTTCAAGCAACAACAGCCCCAATGGACCTTCTCAAGTTCCTTCTCCACCAACAACACCCTTTTCTGCTCAAAACGACACTTGGGATCTCATTTATGCCGCAGCTGGGCAAGTTGCAAGGCTCAAAATGAGCAACGAACTGCCCAAATACAACAACTTCAGCCATGGAAGAGCCTTACCTAAACCTCAAAACCAGACACTTCCTTTCAATCTGGTAACCCTTTTTCTTACATGCCCATTCTTGTCTTAATTTCTGTGTCCTTGGTGCTGATTGAATGTTGTTTTCCTATGGTTTGGTCAGTTTAATGGAAGGCAAGCACAAGTTCAGCAACAAAATCAGCACCAATACCAACAACAGCAGCAGATTCAGGGTAGATCAAGGAGTAATCTTGTTGGGGGTAGACCTTTAGGGTTGCCTCAATCTTGTTGGCCACCACTTCAAGTTCATTCTCGGCAAAAACAGCCTCAAACTCGCCCTGGTTCCTCCATGAGAGCAGTATTTCTTGGCGGATCCAGTGGCGTTAAACGAGAGTGTGCCGGTACCGGTGTCTTTATACCTCGTAGATACACCACCACCACCACCATCACCAGTCCTGAAGCTAGAAAGAAACCAGGTTGTTCCCAAGTGTTACTGCCTGCAAAGGTTGTCCAAGCACATAATCTCAACTTTGATGGTACCAACAACAGTCATGTCCAGCCTCAACACAATCCCAGATTTGCATCAAACTACGGTAAATCTCGTCTCTTGGTCGTGTCTTATTTTATGTTGATCTCGCTTGGATTCTATAATTCATATCCCTCCATCTCTGCAGACGCATTGTTAGCAAGAAGGAATCCATTGTTGACAGAATCAAGGAGAAATTATAGACAAGAAGGAAGCTTCAATCTGCCTCAGGAATGGACCTATTGATTTCAGATTAGTGTGGCAGTGCAAAAGTAGGAGTTTTTAGTATTTATGATGGGTATAGGTGTATGTATGCATGTATGTATGTATGAGAATTCAAAGCATGTGAGGGTAGTTTAGGAATCAAATAAGTATTTAAGTTAACAAATCTTGGGGTTTTCCTTTAGCATTCAAGGTGATTAACTATAGGAACAAAGATAAGGGGAAATGTTTTTATTAAATAAATTTTAATATATTAGTATTTACTATTGTTATGTTTAAATATTTTAGTGTGATTGTATAATAATATTTATTTATTTTAAATTTTTAGAAGTGTACACATGTAGATTGAATTTTTAAGTTAAATTTTGGGATTTGAATTCATATAAAGCTGTACATTCATAATAATTTTTGAGGGTTAATATAAATTAAAATATTTTTAAGAATGATAAATTATAAAAATCTCTAAATTTTATGGTGAAGCTATATATTTAAGGACTAGTTCATAAAAGGTATTGTTAAACTAGGATTAAATGTTAAATTAATCTTTAAACTTTAAAATATTATATTTAAATATTAAAATATATTTAAAATTCAATCCACTTGTTTTAATATGTTTCATATTGGGTTGATATAAGAGTAAGACCTTATTGATATACACGTAAGAATTTAATTAAAATATTTGAAATTTAAAAATCAATTTAAAGAAAAAACAATAATTGATGACTTGTAATGTAATTTAACCAAATAAAATAGTACTACTTTTGTTACATATAAAAGTAAAAAAAAAGCAGAAAAACAAAGATGAGAAATTGCATGCTTTGCTTCAACGTGAAGTAGCAGTGGGGAACATTAACAATATTCAAAGGGATTAAAAAAATTAAAATAATAATAATAATTATGAGATGAAATTTGCCGAAATTTAAATTGGGACCCATATTTTTCTTGCTTAATTTATAATTTAAATTTTGGATGAGTCTACCACCGGCGTGAAACATTACTGAACAATATTAAATTAATTAATTATAATTAAAAATTTTAAGAATTAAATATATAATTTTGAATTATTTAAAATGAAATTTTAAATAAATTATATATATTATATTTTAATTTTTAAATAATTTTTAATTTAAAAAAAATATTAAACCCAAAACCCTAAACTCAAGCTAAAAATACTAAACATTAAATTTTAAAATCCAATAAATCATAAACTTTAATCCTAAAACAATAAAACCATGAATCATAAAATCTAAAAATATAATCATAATCTAAACCCTAAAATAGAAAATTAGAAACTCTAAAAAATATAAACCCTAAACTTGATACCCAAAATTAGTTTAAGATTTAGATACATGGGTTTTGGTTATTTTAGGGTTTAGATTTAGTGTTTATGATTTAGTATTTTTATGATTTTTATTTTAGGTTTTGGATTTAGGGTTTTAAGATTTTATATTTTAGGGTTTAGGATTTAATGTTTAGTGATTTAGGTTTTGAATTTTAGTTTTAAGGTTTAGAGTTTAAGGTTTTTTATTTTTTAAAATTAATATTTTAAATTATTTAAAAAATAAAATAATATATATAGAAAATAATTTATAATTATATGTTGAGTCCTTAAATTTTTTAAACTTTATTAATTAGTTTAATAATGTTCAGTAATATTCATCGTTAGCAGTATTCAACGGTGTTTAACGCTCGTCGTAGAATTTTCCTTTAGGTTTTTGGGTACTTTTCTCAAGATTTTGATAAAAATGGTATATTTTAATTATTTAACCAATTATCATCCATCTTTACATTTAGTTGGATTTATGGATTTAGAATTTTATATTTAGAGTTTAAATATTTTTCATTAAAAATAAAGTTAAAATAAAATAATATATAAATATTAAGGGTTATATTTATTATTATGTATAAATTATTTGAATGTATAAACGTGTAGAACTAAATGTGTTATTATACAAAATTTATTAACTGACATGTCACTTTCTTAATGTGAGTTTAGTGACTAAATTAAAGAAAAAATAAATAATGATAACATTGAGATAGTTGAAAGTTAATTACGAAATTGAATAATTAATTAAAGTTTAGTGATTATTTTTGAATTTTAAATTTTTTAATTTATTCGATGTAAATATTTTTAATATAATCACAATATCCGATCTTCGATAAAAATTGTACTATCTAATCAGTTGACCGAATATTAAATAAATTAATCTTAATTTTATAATAAATATATTATTTTTAATTACATTATGTTATATTATGATAACTTTAACATAATTTCTATTTATAAGAGTAGAATAGATTCCCAAACATTTACTTGTAAATTTGGTCGAAAAGACAACGACAAAAATGTAAGAAATGTAGAATCCTAGGTAACCTTGTCTTTTAAGGCTAAACACTTTTTAATGAAAAAAGGAAAATTTTCCTAATAAATTCACCGTCCAAATTACACTAACATTACAATTAAATAAATAAATAATTTTTTAGATTTTTGGTAAATTTAAAATTAAGTATATTAATTAATGGATTTGTTTAAATGATAAGCAATATGATATACGATGAATGTCTATTAAAATTAATTAAGACAGTCTTAAAAATCGAAACAACAACCAAAAATATTTAAGTAGACTAAGTTTTACTTCATTTAAACTTGTGGGTTTAGTTTCAACTAAAAAACTTTACTAGTTTTAAAACTAAGCAATTTAAGTCTTAATTCATATTTTCGATTTAAGTATTTTCATTTGAATCAGCTACGCTAGTTTCAATAGTATCCGTTTTAGAATATACTCTCAATCATTAGATATTAATTACTCAATCACTGTGTTGTAATACTGGTGCTCGAACCTGTAATCCCAAAAAACAATAATCATTCTCTTAACTATTAAAGTAAGATGATTCCTGCATTTAAGTCATTCTTAAATTTCAATTTTTTATATTAGAGAAAAAAATCTTGATGGTTAGACTATATTTTATTCGAATATTTAAAAATAATTAAATTTTAAATTTAAAATAATATTTAAAATTTAATTTTAGATTAGATTATTTCGAGTTTCCTGTTCAGGTTCAATGACCCTATTGCTATCAAAGATTCAAAGCATGAAATATCTGATGGATATGTGAACACATGGTGTGCTCCCAATCTTTTCAAATAAATAAAGACGTGACACTCATAAGTAGCATAATCTTTGGTACATTTCATTGGGGTGGTTCGCCTCTAGATAAATTCGTTAATCTAGTTATAGTTATATAATGTAACAATTTTTAATTGTTATATATTTTAGATGGTCAGATAAATAAAATTAATAGTTGAAATTAATAATAAATTATATGAAGATTATTATTGTTAGGAGTGATAATGAGTCTGATCAGCTTGTGAGTTACTCAGGTTCGATTCGGTCAAAGTTCGGTTAAAGTGAGTTTGATTCGGATTCGGCTTGAGACCTTAACAAGCCAAGCTGAACCTACCCAAGCTCGACTCGAAAAACTCATAAACAGGCTAAGAATAATTATATTATATATACTACAGATACATGAAAAGTAATATCCTCAGCAAAAGAAAAACAATAAAATAAAATAAGAGAAATCCACTAAAAATAAATAAATTGAATATTTTTTTTTCTTTTTCAATATTGAATTTTGTTTCATTGTTGGTTATGAAAAGAATTTTTAACGAGATCCTATATTTTATAGAAAAATATAACAAAATTATTTATTTTCTGTTGAGCCGAGCCGAGCCTTATAATATTATTTTCAAGCCCAGTCTAACCCTAAAATTTTAAGCTCGCCGAACCTCAAACCCGAGCCGAGCCCAATAACATTGTTTTCCGAGCCTAGCCTAGCCTAGCCATGTTCGGGCTCGTCTCGGCTCGTTATCACCCCTAATTACTGTACTACAATACTAATACTCGAATCCGTAACTTTCAAGAACAACAACCGTTCTCTTAACCACCAAAACAAGATGGTTTGTGTGTGATTGATAAGTTCGAATACATCTTATTATCATAATAATTTTAGTACGTTAAAATCAATAACATCCCCGGTTGTTATTGACGATATAGATTGTTATAATTATTGGTGTCCATTCTATCGATAAACTAATTCAAATTTGGTACTATGGAAACCTAATTATTTTGAGGATGACCTTTCGTTTTTTTTTTTTTTTCATTCGTAACGTTATTATTCAAACTATAAGTTTATCCATATGTAAGAAAATTTAAATTAAATATATTCGATTTGATGCGATTCGATTCGATTCGATGCAATAAGTAAAACCTAATTTTTTTGATGGGTTGTGAGTTAGTTTAACCATGGCCCAATGAGTTATTGGAATTGGGTGGAAGGGGACATATAGGTCAATGGGCTCCTCAACAAGTCTAGGCTTATCCATATATGGGAGCTTTTTGGACCCACAATGGTTGGATTTTAACTTTGGGGAATTTATGCAATAGGTCCTTATGATTTGCATGTCTTGTTTCATTGACCAATGGGTTAATGCAAGATATGCTAGTGAATTCTATATTCAACATAGAATAAAATAAAATTTGATTTTTATAGTTGAGTAAATACTTGGTTAGATCGGATTAATCGAATGAATTTAACTGAATTTTGTTAGCCTATTCGATTCTTTTATCGGTTTCAAAAATACAAAAGGAATAAATTAAATAAGATTTTTTAAATAATAAATTGTATGTATTTGTTTAATTAATTTAATCTAAATATAAAATTAAAAACAAAAAATATGAAATAGTTAAATATAATGATTTAATCAACTGCATATAAATATTAAATTTTACTATTCAATTTTTTTCTATTTTATAACTAAATTTTAAAAGGAAAAACAAAATTTATCCTATGTTTTATTTTTATACTTTGTTATTTTGATTTTTAAAAAGGGAATATATATTTATAAAGTTCAATATTGAAAAGGGTTATGTATATTTTGATATAATAAATTATTTGAAATATATTTTAATTTATTTAAAATAATTTAAAATTCATAAAATTTTAAAAATATGTTTGAAATATTGCAGTCTTGTTTAAAAATGTTATCGATCGATTGGTCTGAATTTAACAAATAGTCTAAATATGATTATATGATGATATATATTTATAGACGTTTTTAACTCTTTGACAATACACACTTTACGGATAAAACGATTAAACTCAAATCTCTTAAAATGAGTATTACTGGCTTTTTATTGATCCGATAAAACATTTGGTCTGAAAGAGACCAAAAGAAATGGGTTTCCCATCAAAGCCCAAATCAATCAAAAACCTTCATCCTGCCGAATTAAAGAAAACGAAACTTCATGTGACTTGAACGCACCATGGTCCATGGCCATCTCCTGCCGATGTGGTTCTCAGACATCTCCATCTTTGTCTCTTGGTGGGGTCCAATGTCGTACACAGGTCACTAACTGGTTCGACTCAGCCCATGATATCCAATGCTTCTAGTACAGCTGTTGAAACAAGATTTTCACATGACAGATATGGTGAATGATTATTTTGAAAAAAAATAATACTTTAAATATTTAAATAAAAATTAATATATTTTAATTATTTATTTGTAAGATAACCCAGTAATCTATTGGTAAAAACTTGCTTCTTGGTTATTGTGCTGGATATAGAAATCCAGGCATCAAATTTCAGGACAACCCAGGTCATGTGATACTTGATGTAATAAAATACAATAGGAGAATTAGGGATGGGCACAAACTCGAACTCTGATGAGTTTCGATCAGATCTGGTCAGTTTTTAATAAAAAATCATGTTATTTGAGTTAAGTTTTTTTTTTTTAATATTGTTGGGTCGGGTTTAAGCTGTGGAAAAAAATCTGATCTAATTTGATCCGAGTTTAGTAATGTGATTTTTTATATTTTGAGGGATATTTATAATAATGATTACTCTTTATATATTTTTTATATAATTAAGTCACTAAATTTTTTTTTTACAGTTAGATCTTTAAAATTTATTTTTTAATAATTAAGTTCTTGAAATTTAAATTTTTTTTAATAACTTAATCGGATCGAGTTTTTTTTTTATATTTTAGACCTAAGTCGGTTCGATTTACGGATAAAAAGTATAAATGTTCGCGTTATATGCAAATGGGCTGAAAATCTAATCCGTCTCGTACCCATCTCGGGAGAATCAATTAAAGCACAACACTTAGGTTCAAGATTTGATGCATTTGTCTTTATTTAATTATTTATTCTTGTCCGAACGTGCATTTTGTTTTCATAAATTGTCTCAACATTGACAAGTTGAAACATACATAGGAATGGAGAGGCAAATCAGCAACACTGAAATGGTGCAAAGGAAAGGCAGAAGATTGGTGTTATTTCCCTTGCCATTGCAAGGACACATCAACCCCATGTTGGACCTTGGAAACATTCTCCATTCGAGAGGATTCTCGATCACCATCGTCCACACTACCTTCAACTCTCCCGAACCTTCGAACTACCCTCATTTTACTTTCCGTTTCATCTCCGAAAACCTACCCGAAGATCATCGGGCATGGTGCAAGACCGATCTCATCGCTTTTATTTCAATGCTCAACGAGGAATGCGGACCGCCTTTCCGCGACTGCTTGGCCGACTTGTTGTCGGATACCTCGGAGGAACCTATTGCTTGCTTGATTTCTGATGCTATTCTTTACTTCACTCAAGATGTTGCACATGAACTTAGGGTCCCTAGGTTAGTGTTGAGGACTGGTGCTGCCTCTTCATTTTGTGTTTTCTCTGCTTTTCCTCTTCTTTGGGAAAAAGGGTATCTTCCTATACAAGGTATGAGTGTGCCTCTTTTGTAACGAGTGATCCATTTAGATTAGTGTAAAACTAAAGTAATTTTATGCACTTTTATAACTTAACTAAAGTAATTTATTTAACGTTTAGATTAGTGATTAAATTGATGAACGGACATGATTGTTAAGATATTGGTTTTTACGACAGATTCTCGAGTAGAAGAGCCGGTGGTTGAGCTTCCACCATTAAGAGTGAAAGACCTCCCATCTATCCACACAAATGACCCTGAGGATCTTTACAAGGTGGTGACCTCCATGGTGAACCAAAGCAAAGCATCTTCAGGCATGATTTGGAACACGTTCCAAGAACTAGAACAAGCTTCCTTGGAAACACTTCACCAAGAACTTGGGGTTCCACTCTTCCCAATTGGTCCATTCCACAAACGCTTTGCAGTCACTTCAAGTCCAAGTAGTTCATTACCACATGATGAAACTTGTCTTCTATGGTTAGATAAACATGTCCCTCAATCAGTTGTCTATGTCAGTTTTGGAAGTTTAGCAACAATAAGTGAAACCCAATTTTTGGAGATAGCTTGGGGCTTAGCTAATAGTAACCAACCATTCTTATGGGTTGTTCGACCCGGTTTAATCCATGGTTCGGAGTGGCTCGAACCGTTGCCGGAAGGGTTCTTGGAAGCATTGGGTGGAAGGGGACATATAGTTAAATGGGCTCCCCAACAACAAGTGTTGGCTCATCCATGTGTGGGAGCTTTTTGGACTCACAATGGTTGGAACTCAACTTTGGAGAGTATATGTGAAGGGGTCCCAATGATTTGCATGCCTTGTTTCACTGACCAAAGGGTTAATGCAAGATATGTGAGTGAGGTTTGGGGGATTGGTTTGCAATTGGAGAAAGGGCTTGAGAGAGGGGAAATTGAGAGAACTATCAAGAGGTTGATGGTGGAGAAGGAGGGAGAAAATATAAGGGAGAAAATATTACGTTTAAAGGCGAAATCAGACGTCTGCTTGAGTCGAGATGGTTCTTCAAAACAATCATTAGATAATTTAGTTCGTCTCATTTCGTCATTAGAGTCGCTTACTTTTCATACACACTAACAAGTTATCTTAAAATTGAATGTGACCGAGGTTTAAAGGATTGGTTTGTAATTCAAGACAATTATTAGATAACTTGACTCGTTATAATTTTTCATTAGAGTTGCTTGCTTTTCATACTTTGAAAAGTTATCTTTTAGCTTATTTAAGTTAATTCAGATCGAGTACCGTAAATATCCATCATAAACAATCTTCTGCACCCAATTTACTTTATTTTCAATATCAAAATTCAAATCTTTGGTTTTATTTAAATATACCAACTTTATGTTTTCATATAAATATAAAAATAAAAGAAATAACATAATAAATTTTTTATTATAAATGGGTTTGACTTAAATCTCCATCTTTCAAACTCATTTTTGAAGTACATTGTTTTTCAAGTGAAACATCTTTGAATATAAATTCCTTGCTAAACCTTAATTTTTGGTGGGGTTTTCAAGCTGATTTCTCTAATATCTTCAATTAGACGGTCCAAATTACTGTAAGAAGACCCAACGTTCACAGATTGATTGATAAGCTCAGCCATTTCGGCAGCTGATTTCGCAAACTCCTCCTTCCGATCCACCATCACATCGTTCACCGCTTTCTCCACCGCCTTCCGGTCGCAAACATCCTTTATATCCAACCCGATTTTCCAAACCTCACTCACAGCCCTACTATTCACTTGTTGATCAGCAAAGTAAGGCCAACAAATCATAGGCACCCCGGCAACGATGCTCTCCAGAGTCGAGTTCCATCCGCTGTGTGTCAAGAAACCCCCGACAGCCGGGTGGTTCAAAACCGCCTCTTGTGGTGCCCAATGGACGGTGTAGCCTCGATCCTTGGTCTTCTCCGTAAGCTCACGTAGAACATCATCATTCCCTTCATCATCTTCTCCAACCATGAAATTCGGCCTTACTACAAGCAAGAACTTTGCTTTGCTGTTAACAAGTCCAGACCAAACCTCTACGAGTTTATCCCTTGACATGGTCGCAATGCTACCAAAACTTACATAGATAACCGATCGATTCGGTTGCTGGTCGAGCCAAGAAATGCAGCTTTCATCTTCTTTCCAAAGTGCGTTCGAGAAGTGATCCTGCGGTTCTCTGTGTTTCGCCTTGAGTCTGGTGTTTAACTGAGCATTGATCGGTCCAAGGGCATAGACGTTAGGGCATTTGGTTCGTATTTGAGATAGTATATGCCCGTCGAGCTCCTCGGTGGTGTTGAGTATCAAAGCGTAGGCTTGAGTGCTCCTCCGTGTTTGTTTAACAACAAGTTTGATATTCGGATCTTCCATATCAGGAGCTCGGCAAAAACTCGGAAGATCTCGACATCGGAGATAAGTTTCCATGCCCGGCACCGACGTTATCAATCGGTCCATGTCTTCGCTTCCTCCGATACATTAACAAAAACACACCAACCAGTGTCAAATGATGCAATAACAATCCACATTTCCTAATGCAAATTCATCAATTCTACTCTGAACCTAAATTGCAATCCTATTGATTTGAATCCGAACCCGATACAAACACGAAACAGAGGAACAAATCCAAAAACGACCTAAACCCGAATTCGAAATGATACAAACTCAACCCGATTCAGATTAACCCTAAATCTAATCAATCTCAATCTCATCCAAATTTTCAAAATTGATATTCAAATGAAGTTAATTTACCTTTAATGGGAAGCTCCCCAGCTTGGATTATTTCAGGGATTGAATAATAAACCCAGAACCCATGGGGACTGCTGGTACGAAAACAAATGACGGGGATTCCAAGATCCTTCGCAACTTCAAGAACAAACCCTAAAAACCCATCTCCGATTATGCAATCCACCGGCGGATTGATATTCAAAAGCATCTCTCTCAGATTCCGCTTCATTTCCGGTTCGATGACGTCTTCGTACTTCTCCATGAACCAATTCCCTGTTCTTGGGTGATCGAGAGGGAGACCGTCGGTTATGGTGTTGAATTCGAACCCCGTGTATCTTGCGAAGTGGGTAGCCATGTCGGTGCGCTTGACGAGGCGTTCATGGTTTAGATGGGAGTTCAGGAAGGTGATTCTGAATGCGGCGAGTGCTAGCAGTTCGGCGAGCTTGATCATTGAGTTTATATGGCCTTGTAATGGGATGGGGAAGACGAGAACATGGGGAGGAGGAGCTTCAGAGGATCGATCTTTGTCCATCTAAGTAAGGTTTCCGTTTCGGTTGGCTTTAGGGTTTCAACTGCTCAAACATCAATCAACATTTTGGCAGAAATATATAGAGAAAACATAGTGAAATATGAAATTGTACATATATTTTAAATTATCCAAATAATAAAATAAATGATCAAAATTATTTATTTATTTTTATAATAATAATTTTTATTATCATTATTATTTTCATTCATTTATCGTATCTATTTAACTATTTAAAAAATATATAAAATTTAAAAAAATTTATATCATATAAATTTCATGTTTTAAATATATATGGATTGGGGAAGGATAAACTATAATAGTGGTCAATTAAGATTATATTTAAATCATTTAATTATTAAAAGTCATATTTAAGAAAAAATATCTTTTTAAAATATTTATGAGAAGACTTAGAAACTTTACCAAATTATGTCCATAAAAAAATAAAATAAGTCATTTTCAAAATAGAATTCAATAATTCAAACCCTAAAATTGATATAAAAAATTGAGGACCGAGTCGAACCGAAAAACAAAACACACATTGGACATAAAAAACCGATGTCAGCATGTTATTAAAAAAGTACAACTCTATACTGGTGAAAACATACTAAGGTCTAAATTTTCAAGAAATTTATCATCGATCTCTAAGGAATCTAAATCAAATATTTTATCACCGTCCTGCTGTTGCTGTTGTTGTTGCTGTAGCGGCTGAAGTGGAGACTGTTGGTTAAGGGGCAACGGTGGCAATGGAGCATGTTCCTGATTCTGCTGGATCGGCAGCAAATGAGAGGGATCACTTGGATATATATCTGAAAACTGCTGCTTCTGCTGCTGCATCGGTGGCAATGGAGCATGTTCCTGATTCTGCTGGATCGGCAGCAAATGAGAGTGATCACTTGGATATATATCTGAAAACTGCTGCTGCTGCTGCTGCTGCTGCATCGGTGGCAATGGAGCATGTTCCGGCTCGGTAACAAAACACTGCTGCTGGATCGGCAACAAATGTGACTGGTTACTTAGACATACATTTGAAAACGGCAGTTGCTGCATCGGCGGCAACTGTGACCAAGTACTTGAAATCGGCATCGGAATTGAAGGATTATGTCCCTGCAGAGGATCTGAATGCTGTTGGAGCATGTAATCACATTGTTGATTGCTAGCAGGCATCAAACTAGGCTGTTGCAACATCGGCATATTCGAGTCATCAGCATCGACATCGATATAATTTTGAGCAACAGATGGATTCGCATTTTCCAGCACTTGACCTTCATTCTGCACTACAACTGCATCTTTATCAACCTTGTCCAGTTTCTTGTACACTTTGCATAATACCCAATCATCAAGCTGAAAAAAGAACAAAAAGTCAGAACTTTCGAATACAATTTTCGTAATTTTTTCGTATAATCGTAACCGAATCGTTACCCTCATATCTTCTTTTCCAAGTCTTTGTCTTGGAGGAGCTTTGATCAACACATATTCATGCATTATCCAATTGGTTTTGTAATCTTTAGGTGCTTTACGTTGATGAAAGACTAATGTTTTCTTTAATCCAACCTTCTCCCCACGAGAGAACACCTCTTTATCCTTCGCGGTCGCCTTCCAATATCCATGACCAGCACACCGCCGAGGCCTACTGCCATTTGCATATCTACGTTCTCGAGGCGTAAAGAAAAACCACTCCGTCCTCACTCCATCCGACGATGCATTGTCATGCATGGCTATCGACACGAAAGAAAAAAAAAAGATCATCATCGATGTAACCGATATATATATTATTATATACACAATCACGAAGACGAAGAATATCGAAATCCGAAAAAGAAAATCAACCTGTAAGTGTCTCGGGATCATAGCTGTAAAGATCAACGTCCCGGAAGATGTTCGGCGGCAGTTTTTTCTTCTGAATTTTCCGTTTCAAGTAAAACTCTACGAGTTCTTCGTCTCTGGGCTTGAATCGGAAACCAGGAGGAAGTAATCTAAAAAAATCTGCTTCTCTTTGTTCCATCGAGTTCGCAGGCGACATCCAAAGTGAAGCTTTATTCGCTCTTTGCATGGCGTTTTAAGCAAGAAAAAGGATTTGGATTTCTTAATCTGATAATGATAATTTATAGAATAATTCGTAGGTTGAAATATCGAAGAATTCGGTTAGAATAATTATTGTTGATTTTAAACTCTTAGTAAATTATTATTATTTTAATATTTTATTTAAAAAATATATTAATTAATTATATTCGATTTACAAAATAATTTTCTCAACGTAGATTGAGTTTTATTGAAATTCAGATGTTTTATTTTTTTATATATAATTTAATTAATTATTAATAAAAAATTTAGCTAAAATTTATCAGATTAGATAAAATTAAATTTACGATAAATTGTATATATCAAGAAGGTTTAAATATGGAATTAACATATTTTCAAAAAATATCGATAAAAAATTTATTTTATAAAATTGTTATGATATTCAAAATTATTTATAATTTATATTATTAATATTACTACCTTTCTTGATATATTTCTACCAGCTTATTTATCCAGGTTGATCAGGCTGAACTGCTCCTGCAAAATGGTTCACAAACATCACTTTAATTGGTGAGGCTATAAATGAGGTTAAATATTTATAATTAAATAAATAATACCTTTGATGGAGGTAGGAAAATACTATCAAGAATCACACTTGTTGAGGATGGAGAAGATGAAGTGTCCTTGGGAGCAAGGAGATGATCTAAAAGTGAAGAAGATCCAGTCATTCGCTTTTTGTTTTTCATATCAGAAAATGTAAAACTTGAAGAAGAAGAAGAAAAAGAAGAGAAATTGAAAGCTTTCTTTGTCAACCAACGAACAAAACTAATCCTTGAAAGATGTAATGAAAGCACAGAAAAAGAGACCAGACAGAAACATGGAGGTTGGTTGGCAGTGTCGGAGGCAGTGGATAAGACTGTTTTTTTTTTTTTTTTTTTTTTTTCTGGTTCAGAAAAAAACAAGGTGAAGAAGACAGAGATGCAGATGGGGAAGAGAGCTTAGAGCAAGTGAAGATTGCAGATGGGGAACCGCTTAAAGCCATTTATAAGCCATCTAAGAAAAACAGAACACGGGACATAGCGTAAGTAAATGAGATCACATAAATCGCGAATTATTCGAATTTAATTTAATAAAAATTAAATTAAAATATGATTTGAATTTTAAAGTCAAACTTTAAATTGAGAATTTGAGATTAAAAACAAAACATAAAATAATTATAAAATTAAATTAAATCGATCGATTAAATTGAAAATCGATAATTTAATTGATTTAACTGATAATATAACTGAAAATAAGATAAATTCAAAATTTAAATTTTAACACTTATAGATTATGTTTGACGATTAATGATAATGAATTACATTAGTTTATTTAAAAAATTCATATTAGATTTCTTTTTAATCCGAGAGATTTTACCTTAATTTACTATTCAATAAAATTCTAAAATAATAAATTTAACTGATCAAATTTTTAATTTAAATTTTAACTCAAAACATTATTTATCGAATAATATCGTGTTATACTAAAAATAGATAACTGCTAGTTGAGTCTCAAGTTGAAGCGTGGAATCTGCCTTTTGGCAAAGTAGTTAATGAACAGTTGACTCCTTAGTCTATTCAACATCATCTCTTTCTTTCTTTTATTTATGGGTAAACTACACCAGTGGTCACTGAATTTTAGGTTGTGTATCAGTTTTGTTACTAAACTTTAAAAACCTTTAAGTTTAACACTAAATTTTAGTTTTTATATTAATTTAGTCATTACATCGTTAAATCATTGATAATAGGATGATGGGGAAGTTCGATGTTGACATGTAATATAGAAAAATGAGACATTCTTTAAATAAAACAAACAATATTCCTTGAAAACTAACATCATCTAATAATCAGTAAAGGAGATCAGAGCATTAAAATAACGAATATTTAAATAAAAATTTTATTGATTTTAAGTGAGTTTTATGAAAAATTAATACAATGAAAAAAATCAGTAAAATGTAAATACTTTACTTAGAGTCCTAAGTTCAATCCCCCACAAGTGCAAGTTGTTGAATTTTCTTTTTCCCTTTAGTCAGGTGGTGACACGAGTCACCACTTGGTTGGAAGATAAAAATAAAATTTAATAAATTAAATATATATAAATATAACCCACCAATAAGGTGGTGACACGTGTCACCATCTAATTAAATAATTATATTATTTTATTATAATAAAATTATAACTAAATTATAAAAATATATAAATAACATGGACTAAATGTGTAATTATTCCATTATATATTTAACTGTCACGTCATCAGTCCGTTACATCCTTAACGGCAGATGGCTATTTTAATACCAAATCAATAGTTTATCGATGTATTTGATTCTTTTTAAAGCATTGTGGTCAGATCGATACTAACCATATAGTATGATGACTATCCGTGTAGTTTACCCAAAAATATTTAACTTTTAGGTTTTATATAGTGTAAGAGGATTCTCTATACATTTATTTATAAAACTCATTTAGGTTTACACTATTTTATGACAATTAAATAGATAAAATTGATGGATGAGATTAACTCTTTTCTTTTTTCGCAAATGATAATCTTCATATATCCTACTTCTAATCTCAACCATCCATTTCACTTATATATCCTACTTCTCCAACTGTTAGTTTTAAGGATGTAATTTAGGTTTTAAATTTAAATGTTACGTTTGTATTTAGAATTCAAATACATATAATTTAGGGTTAAAATTTAAGATTTATAAATATGATTTATTTTTTATAATAATATGATAAAAAATTTAAGGTTAGAATATATTTATATATGATTCTTGCAAGTTGATATTTTTTAATTTACTTAAAAATATACATATCTTTAATACACAATCAAAAATTTATAAAAGAAAGACATTATAATTACTAGGGCTATGAAAAAAAAAGAAGAAAATTCCAGAAATCAAAAAATAATTTGAACGATATAGTTTGTATGATTTATGGAAAAAATTTAAAGAAGTTGTGATTATCCAAACTAAATTAAACCATATTTTAGTTTTTCATTATATAATATTTCTCTTTTATTAGAATATTTCATTTGAAATCATCAATTAATCTAATACACGAATTGATAAATATTTTTTAAACATGAAGGATGACTCAAATGTAACTTTACCCATAATTGAGTGACCGAAATATAACTTTACCCATAATTAATTGATCCAAATATAACTTTTAATAATTAAGCGATCCAAATATAACTTTTAGTAATTAATTTAGTGACCTCTATTATAGTTTATCCTTTTGAAAAATACTATAAAGTTCATGAATAAAAAATTGGGTTTTCACTTTGATCTCTTTCTTGTGTCGTTGCATGGAATTCGTCTCTTAATATATTATTTTTTTTATATCGATAAAGTTTTTTATTGTTTAGATTTTTTTATTCACTGATAAATGAATATTATAAAGAATAAAAAAATATATACAATGTCTAAATTTTAAAACCTTACTGATCAAAATAATTTTAAGAGTATACTTTATTTTGATCTAAATAATTGACCCTAATCCTGTTGATGCTTGAGCTGGATATTGAGATTTTTGGCATTGTTTAAAGGCTTTTAAAAGCCGTTTCCGATCTAATTTTGAGAATATTTGGTGTGATTTCGGAACCTTTAGCTTTAAAACGTATAAAATTGAAATAATTTTGAGTATTTTATTTAAATTTATTTATAAAAATAATTTTTAAATTTAAATTCGTAAATTTATAATATATTTTTTGGACGGACATAATAACAGTGTAAAATATTTATGAAAAAATAATAAAAAATAATTTAAAAATAATTTAATAACAGTGTAAAATATAAAATATGTAAAAAATAATTTATGGAATAAATTAAAAACATATATAGTTTAGGGCGAAAAATAGTACTTTTTGGTGTTTTTCGTAATAACATTGGTTGAGATTGTTTTCGTTGGGAACTAATTTCGTTTCTATTATAGAAAACCAATATATAGTTCTCAACAGAAACAATCTCAACCAATGTTATTATAGAAAACCATCGAAATAAACTAATTACACCCATTTTTACCTTCAAATTCGGCATCTTTTTTGTATAAATCCATCAAAAATCTCAGTATTCTACACAAGAACCATAAAAAGAAACCAAAGACAAGACTTCGACAATGTCGACAACATCATTGTGGTGCTTTGCTTTGTCCCTTTTTATGGTGTGTCTAATGGCATGTCCTAATGCGGTTTTGGCTAAGATGAATGTAATCGATAAGTGTTGGAGAGAAGATCCTCTTTGGAAAAGTAATAGACAACAATTGGCTAAATGTTCCGTTGGTTTCTCCGGTAAAATGACCAACAACGTCGGTAAAGATGTCGTAAAATATAAGGTTATCGACAATTCCGATGACCCTCTAAATCCTAAAGAAGGGACCCTTCGCTATGGTGCTACTATGATCAAGGGTAAAGTGTGGATCACTTTCAAAAAGGATATGCACATTGTACTACAACGACCACTTCTCTTAAGTAGTTTTACCGTTATCGACGGTCGTGGTGTCGATATTCACATAACTGGTTTCGGTTGTCTCGTTGTGTATCATGCGACTGATGTGATCATCCACGGAGTACGGATCCATCATTGTAAGTCCCATCCCCCTAGCACCGTGATGGGTCCGGACTCGAAGGTGATCCCATTAGGTCAAATGGATGGAGATGCTATAAGATTGGTCACGGCAAGGAAAGTCTGGATCGATCACAACACATTGTATGAATGTCAAGACGGACTTCTCGATGTCACTCGAGGTTCAACGGAGGTTACCGTATCGAACAACTGGTTCAGAAACCAGGACAAAGTCATGCTTCTCGGACACGACGATGGTCATTTGAGAGACAAAAACATGAAGGTCACCGTCATCTTTAACCATTTCGGACCAAACTGCAACCAAAGAATGCCAAGGTAAAAACGACATAACTCCGTCTTCTAATTTACAACAGTTACCTAAATTCTAACAACATTAACAACATTACAGAGTCCGCCATGGATATGCACACGTAGCTAACAATTTCTACCAAGGATGGGAACAATATGCCATTGGTGGAAGCATGAGCCCTAGCATTAAATGTGAAGCCAACATTTTCGTTGCACCAAATACAGACAACAAAGAAGTAAACCCTAACCCTAACCCTAATCTTCGATTATTGTTTTGTACATGAAATATTTGTCTGAAAAAAGACGAACCCAAATCATGTTTTGCAACAGGTGACATGGAGAAAAGGTGACAAGGAAAGCAAAGGTTTATGGAAATTCTATTCCGTGAGGAATGTTTTTAAAAACGGAGCATCTTTCAATAAGCAAACAGGTGTAGGTGGGGCAAAACCTAATTATAACCAAGAACAGACTTTTAAGGTTGTCGATGCCAAATCTGTAAGAGAATTGACAAGTTCTTCGGGTGTTTTACAATGCTCTAGGACTCTGATATGTTAAGACCAAAGGAGAAAATAATACTTGTTTGGTGTTAATATTTGCCTCAAATGAACAGTAGATCATGAAGATTGATGTTCTGCTTATGTTTTATTTGAGGTAAAAAAAATTTGTCAATATTTTATACAAGAGAGGGGACAATGCCAAATCATTAAACTTTCGAATTATATTCGTTACGAACATTGTTCTTAACTTTCGTTGAGAAATATTGATGCGACATATTAAAAATTATTTCAAAAAAATTAATTTTTGAGTAGGTTACATTTGGGTCACTTGATTATTGAAAGTTACATTTAAGTCACCTAATTATTAAAGGTTACATTTAGATCGCTCAATTATAGGTAATGATTAATTAATGATTTCAAATGAAGTACTCTAATGTTAACAAGAGTATACAAGTGGTTTAGGAGAAAAACGATCAAGTGACCCAAATGTAACCTTACTTATAATTAAATAACCCAAATGTAACCTTTAATAATTGGGTGGCCCCAAATATAATCTTACACATAAAATAAGTGACCTAAACATAACTTTTAATAGTTAGGTGATCAAATATAATTATATCCATAATTAAGTGATCTTTATTGTAATTTACCAAAAAAAATTTATGAATATAGCGGTCGTGGCCCAATTTTAAAGATAAAAAATATATTTTGCCAAACAATTAACATAATTTAATTTTTAATTGATTTAACGGTTAATAATAATGAATCATAAATAAAAATCTCTATCGAAACTAAAATAATAAAACTTTTTGATATATTATATTAACCGTAAGATTAGCTTGAAACTATATTATCTTAATTTTTTTTCCAGACATGACCTTTCCACCGTTGAGATTAACCCGTGACAGCTTGTTCGTTGAAATTTTGGTCTTGAGGATGGTTATAAATTTAAAATATTAAAATATTAAGAGTTAAATAAAGTTTTTAAGAAGTTAATATAAAAATTTTGAGGATGGGTTTGAAGTTGGTATATTTTATAAATCTATTTTAGATTTAGTCTGAGATTAATGAGTAACGAGTTGAATCGAGTAAAAATAATTCAACGAGTATAAATCGAGTAAATTTTTTGTCAAGCTTATATATTATCGTGTCGAGCATGAGTAAAATAATTTTTAAATAAATCAAATATTATTTAACTCACAATTGACTTGCTCGATTAATACATTTAATTCAAATCTTAAAAATAACATAAATTAAGTATATAATTTTAATCTCTAAACATAACTCCTAAAACGGAAAAATTATTACATGAACCCTTTCCACCACCTAGGATATGGTCCCAACTAATTAAATTAAGACACATAATACATTTTTCCATATCAAATTTACACATAAGCATTGTCTAAATCATCTAATTTAATGTCTTTGATTTAAGAAAGAAAAAAATATTATCAAAGATTTCTTGTGTCATCTTTCTCTTTGTTCTTTAAAATTTTCCTAATTAATTTTTATATAGATTTGGGGTTTAGGATTTAGAGTTTATGATTTAGGGTTAGGGATTAGCGGTTTAGGGTTTATGTGGTTTAGGTTTAGGATTTATGGTTTAGGGTTTATGTGGTTTAGGGTTAGGGTTAGGGTTATGTGTTAGGGTTAGGGTTAGGATTTAGGTTTTAGGGTTTAGGGTTTAGGGTTCAATGTAGGGTTTATGGTTTAGGGTTTAGAATTAGGGTTTAAGGTTTAGGGTTTAGGATTTAGGATTTATAGTTAGGGTTTAGGGTTAGAGATTAGAAAAAATTAATTAAAAAATTAAACAATAAAGAGGAAGATAACATAAAAATCTTTGGTAATATTTTTTTTTATTTTTAAATTAAATACATTAAAGTAGATTATTTGGATGATGCTTATTTGTAAATATAATATGGAAAATATATATTATATATCTTATTTTAATTGGTTGAACTATATCTTAGGTGATGAAAAGGGTTGATATAATAATTTCTCCCTAAAACGGGTACAAAAACAGAAATAAGTTGAAAAAAGACAAAACATATGTTCTTATGATCTTATTGTCAAATTAATGTCAATATACACCAATCTTTGCAATAAACATGCCGTGATTATCGCTGGAGATTTGTCTTAATTAAGAATAAATCAAATCCCAATAAAACGAGGAATTTTATCATGAGTAAGTTCTATCATGTTATTCATGTGACCGACCATAAAAATTTATTAATCTCATTATTTTTTGTCATGTTTTTTAAGTGAATTGTCACTCGTATTTACTGTTAATTCATTTTAAAAACAGTTTTTCAAGTGAAGATTCACTTGAAAAAAAAACATGATATAAAAATTGATAAAATTAATAATTTTTAATGATTAATCTCTTAGACACGTAATAAAATTTACTCATAATATAATTTCTCCTACACGAGGAGTTGCATTCATCTAATATTATTATTTGTCATTATTTTCCAAAAGAAAATATTGGATCTTGAATTTATAATTAGATTCTTTTAGGACTTGATTTCTAAAGATTTTGGATACATTGTAAGTGATTTTATGCCTTTGGTCTCCCCCTTACCCTACAAAGAGGTAGACCATGTGGTACTAAAAAATATTGAATTCTTGTTACGAGTCATTTATCTTTTAGTAAATTTATTTACGATAGATAAGTGTGAATAAAATTTAACTTAATTTTTTTTACGATTTATTCTCTCGATTTTGTATTTTTATTCAATTTAATCTCTGACTATAACTCTTCGCAAATTCTTTCCTTCAATTAAATTTTTAACTCATTTATACTATTTTCGGTATTTTCTTTCAAAATATATTTTTTAATATATTATATAATTTTAGACAGTATTTAATTTATTAAATAACATTATAAATTTTATTCATAATTATGAAACAATATGAAGAAATATTTAACGGTCACAAGACACTATAAAAGTGAAAGGACTAAATTATATTTAATTAAAATATAGGGGTTAAATTCCAAATTTGAGCATAATAGAGGGATCATAATGAAGGTTTGATATTTATAAAAGCCAAAAGGAAGTTTTAGATTAGATCATATATCATTTGACATAAATACTTCAAAGAATGAGGAAATTAAAATCATCATTACATTTAACATTTTTTATTAATTTATGTATAATTAATCAATTGTTTGCTTTAAAACAAAAATTATGATAAATTACATTTTTAGTCACTAAATTATTATCACTTTTTTACTTTAGTCACTATTTTTTTACAAAATGAATACTATTGTCATATTTTCTTATTTTGGTCATCAATCGATAAAACCGTCGATGCTTGGATATTTTTATTTTTTTCGTATTATTTCTCTCCCCCACATCAGCAACACATGTGTCATTACATTATTGATGAACATTAATTAATATAAAATTACACGTGAACGGCTGATGCGGAAAGAGAAAAATGTTTCGAGAAATAAAAATAAAAAATGACACAATTTAATCTTTTTAATGGTCATTGATCAAATTCGAAAAAAATATAAATTAGTGACGATTTACCAAAAAGTGGTGACCAAAACAAAAAATGGTAACAGTTTGGTAGCTAATGGTGTAACTTACCCTATAAATAAAATCACACAGGAAGAACAATCCAATCAAAATTGATTCCAAAATACAAATATTAGTAAATCAAATAATTGAAGAAAAAGAACAATCAAATTATTATTTCCTTGATTATTTTTTACATGAATAAAATCCAAAAATAATTTTATAAAAGATCCAAAAAAAGGATCAATATGTGGGTCCCCCACTACCAACACTCCAGGACAAAGAATGTCTTATTATCCCAAACTCAGACATTAAAAATCTTTTTCTAAGATTAAGAATCTTTGTACTAAAAGAAACTCAAACCATGAAATAAAAATCTAATCCAAATTATAAATATTCTTTTAAAAAATAAAATATTTTCTGTGAACATGCATTACATGATAAGACTGGAAAGGGACATCTAGGGATGGGCATGGGTCGGGCCGGACCGAATTTTCGGCCCACCTGTACCTGACCCGAAAAATCACACCCTTCATCCATCATTCGCCCCGACTTTAGTTTAGAGTTAGAAAAATCTGATCTGATTCGATTCAATTTTTAAGTTCTAAAATTCGACCTGACCCGAATCATTAAAAAATTAAAATTTTAGAGACTAAACTGTAAAAAATAAAATTTAGGGATATAATTATAAAAGTATTTAATTTTAGTGATCTAATTATAAAAAAAAATAATTTTAGTGATCTAATTATATAAAATATATATAAAGAGGGGTCATTATTATAAATATCCCTAAAATATATAAAAGAAAATTATACTATTAGTCTCGGGTTGGGTCGGATCGAGTCTGATTGGATTTTTTCCACTCTAAACTCAAACCCGACCCAACCCGAGCTCACCCTTGAAAAAACCGACCTAACCCGATCCGTTACAAACCCAAATTTTTCACCAAAAATTCTGACCCGATCAAATTGGGTCGAATCAAAACCTGTCAAATTCGGGTTTCGTGCTCATCCTTAAAGAGATCAGGTTCATTCTCTTGAGCCTCGACTTATATTTTCTTAAATTTAAATTCTAAGTGATAACAATTAATAAATTCTTAACAATGCACGTGTTGAGATATTAGATATCGGATTCTTTATTATTTTAATCAAGAAATTATATTTGAGAAGATATAATATGAGCTTAATTTAGTGGGGGAACAAAAAACATGATTTTATTTGATTTAGGGAATAATTGGGTGGAATGAGAATTATATTTGATTTGCTTTTAGATTTTAATAAAAATTTATATACACTTTATAGATTAAGTTATTCGAATCAAAATATTTTAAGAGTTTTTTTTTACTGAAATCATTTATTAGATTTAAAGGTGTTTATTATATAAGATAAATTATATAGATATCATTGAATGATTAGATAATATATTTGATAAGAACCTATTAAATAATCCTAGTAAAAAAATGAAAGATTATTTTTTAGGAAGTTCGAGTTTGAATAATTATTTTAACCCTTTTAATTTTTTAGAATTTTGCTCTAACTATTCTAGCCTGATCCGTATTTCACATCTAGTTTTGATGGATGAGTCTCTCAGTGAAGATTTTATACATTCTTAAAGTCTTGAACTTTATACTTGTTTAAACGATGTAAAATCATTTATTATCTGGATTAAATTTTTTAATATTATTTTGACCGTAAAATATATTTTTATAAAATTTAAAAATTGAATAAATATTATTAACAATATATTTGATAATAATGTATGTCTATGTTGAACAAGTTGAAAAACAAATAATTTTGTCCCATCCAAATTTCCGAATCTAAATCTTGTAGGTCCCTGCTAACTGAACAATTGTTGAGCTCCATATCTCCTAGTCTGTCAGGCTTTCACTTTCAAGTTTCAACCTTTGAAAAACTTATTCTTACAGAACACAATTAAAGAAAATTATCATATTGTTTGAATTCAATTTCTTGTCTTTATACACATAAACATAAAAGTCAGAGAACTTGAAAAAAAAAGAGTTTTTCCTTAAATTTATAGATTAAGTACGGAGGTTTTATGTAGGGGTGTTCAAACGGGTAATTTGATCATTGGTCGAATCGAATTATCAAAAATCGATTTTTTTAAATCTTTAACTGTTAATCGAATTAAATTTTTTTTAAAATATATTAATCGAAATCGAACAAATTTTAGGTAAATTACACAAATGACCACTCAACAATGTTAAAATGGTCTTTTTAACCACTGAACTTTCAAAATTATGAACCAACCATTAAACTTATCTGATTATTATAAATTGATCATTTAATTATTGTATAATATAAATTATTGATAAATATTAAAAATTTTAATAAATATTTTTTATAATTTAATAAATATAATTATCATTTTATATTAATTTAATAAAATTTAATGACCAATTTATAAAATCAAAAGGTTTTCAAAATAACGCAATTCCAAATAAATTTTTAAAAAATTAAAAAAAAATTATAACTTATAAACGGGTTTCATCTAAATCGTCATCCGTAAATGATAATAATCTATAAATAACATATCTTACGCTTGAAACAGAGGAAGAGAGATAAAGCGTGCAAACACGACAGAGACAAAGCGGAGCACGTTACAAAGGGGCCAACTGGTCGGTTGTTGATGTCCATTCTTCACCAGCTCTCGTCTCTCTTTTTATCTCCAAATCCTCATCTCTTCTTCACTAGACTACACCAAATCTCCTCTCTTTCAGAGCCAAAAACCTCCATCTAATGAGGAAAGTCTGTCCGAATTACGACATCCCAGATGGATTGGAGACTGTCCTCGAAGTACCAATCCCAGAAGAGATGTTCGTCTCGAACAAAACCAGCCACCATCATCGTTCATGGCAGAACATGAAATCATGGATGAACATGAAGCAGAAACCAGACACAAGACAACATTCGATGGTGGCTGTTTTCGGAGGGAAGAACACCGAGATTCAGCTCTTGCTAGGTGTCATTGGTGCTCCATTGATTCCTCTCCCTATAAACACTAACCACGACAACCATTCAATCACCAAAAACATCAAGGATCACCCCATTGTGAGTCAAAATTTATCCAAAGTTTCGAACTTTAGTATCGTAAATAGGGATTTAAATTACGGTTACAGTCAAATTTTCGATCGCATTGTTTTATCATCACGATGTTAATATTATTATAGAACGACTGTTATTACGATTGTGGAATGCGGTGCTTATGGCCTTGGGTTTGTTTTATTACAGGAGGCTTCGATGGCGAAATACATAGTGAAGCAGTACATTGCTGCGGTGGGTGGGGAGAAGGCTTTGGGTTCGATTGATAGTATGTATGCGATGGGGAAAGTGAGGATGGCGGCTTCGGAGTTCAGTGCTGGAGAAGGCAGTGTGAACAACAAGACCGTTAAGGTGAGGAACCTGAGGCACGGCGGAGGGGAGGTGGGTGGTTTCGTTTTGTGGCAGAAACGGCCAGAGCTCTGGTGCCTGGAACTGGTTGTTTCCGGCTGCAAAATCAGTGCCGGAAGTGATGGAAAAATGGCTTGGAGGCAGACACCATGGCACCATTCTCATGCATCTAGAGGTCCACCTAGGCCTCTCAGGCGTTTCCTACAGGTAACCAGTTTGATGATTCATGTCATTCTACTTTCTTGGTCTAAATAGGATGAACATACTTGTGTCGGATACATTATTTATTTGATTTGTTTACTAACAAACATTTTATTCAACTTGTCAGGGTCTTGATCCGAGATCGACGGCGAATTTGTTCACAAATTCGGTGTGCGTCGGCGAAAGAATGATCGGTGAGGAAGATTGTTTCATCCTAAAACTAGAGGCTGAGCCTTCAACGCTTAGAGCTAGAAGCAGCTGCAATGTTGAGATCATCCGTCACACTGTCTGGGGTTGCTTCAGCCAAAGAACCGGCCTCTTAATCCAACTCGAAGACTCCCATCTTCTGCGTATCAAGTCCGAATCCGATGGCGTCTATTGGGAAACAACAATGGAATCCTCGATACAAGACTATAGAACCGTAGACGGTGTCAACATTGCACACGCCGGTAATACTCGCGTCTCGTTGTTTCGGTTCGGGGAGAACTCTGAGAGTCATTCGAGGACGAGGATGGAAGAGGTATGGATGATCAAAGAAGTCGACTTTAACATCAAAGGTTTGTCGATGGATTGCTTTTTGCCTCCCGGTGATCTGAAGAAGGAAGAGGAAGGGTTCGGGATCGTGTCGAGCAACCTAAGGTTGCCATTCATGGTCAGAAATGATCAACCTAATAGGATTAACGGTTCCAAAATTGTTGCCATTGATATCGATGAATGTGACTACGAATCCTCCTCGGATGATACCGATTCGTTTTGAATTCGACATTTATCTGTAAATATTATTACTACAAAATTATATGTATTTTGTAGCTCTCAGCATATAAAAAATACAAGTTTTGCTACGATATACGATAACGGTAAGTGACCAAAATAAAATAAAAACGTAACAGAACATTCAAAAACAGAGTTTCATAACACTGCTTGTTGTGTGAATTAAAACCCAGCAAAACATAAATTACACACATTGCTCAAGCCCTATGATATTGATAATATAAACATCATGCTTACAGATTTAACTATCACGAGGACGCGAAGATGGGACGTGATCGTAAATCGAGAGGCTTACCGGGGCACCGGCTTGATTGTCGTAGCCAAAACGAGTGTCGAAAGCTTGGATATGGTTATTTTCAAGATGGTACATTGAAGTGGAAGAGCCAAGAGATTACGAAGGCGAAAACCATACATGCTAGCAGGAAATTTAGAAATCGATGACCTTGCCAGAAGTTTCGGGTTTCTGCAGCATGAATGGTAACGGGAGACGTTGCTGCTGCTGCTGTGGAATCGTTTGCTTCATTCCACGGCTCGGCCGTGTCGGTATCAGTTGCAACGGCAGCAACATTCTGAGCGGTTGATCCGCAAATCTCGCAAGTTCTGAGATTAAGCAATCAGAAGGAAAATTATTGTAGCTATTCAAAAGGGTCAGTGCAGCATTTGAGATACAGATTGTTCATATAGGAACATGGATACGCCCTTGGATAACTCGATTTTTTCATATATCGAAATACCGTACCGACTATGTCGGAATTTGTAAGGATGTATAAAACACGAATACATTAAGAAAAACGAAGAATCAGGACGATATAGCTTCATGCCATAGGCAAAAGCGCTATGGTAATCAACATGCTAAGAGTCATAATTCAAGAACGACGGCAGCTCGGACTCGGTAAAGATTGTTTTTCTATCATTTTCATGTATTCGGAGGATCATATATTGTTACCTAGATCCGAATATGCATCAAACACGAGCGTCGAATAAGACTATTTCATGAAAAATGCAAATTCTGTTGTGACAACTAGCAAATTATCAATAAGCATATCATAAATCTTTAAAGAGCAAAGCATTGTCATATAACCTAAGCAAAAACCTTTCTTAAATTGATTATTACACCTTTGAAGACAACATATTAAAACACTTATGTTCCAGACATCCCCGAAAAACTCGAAATCCGACGTCAGATGATTATACGAATCAACTGGATTATGATCTATCTATGATGTTCCGACTTTTCATTTTGTTTTTAACACGGACAAGGTATGGGGTATGATTTTCCGAAAGAAAACCGGATCAGATATTCAAACCCGAATTCGAGCAAGGAAAAGAATGATTCCCAGAGCTGAAACTACATACAAAGCATCCTGGTGGTTCCATCTTTGTAATTGTACTAATATTTAACATTTGATTCCACTAACAAAGCATAGAAATAATTAATTTTTTTTAATCATAGCATTAACAACAAAAATATCTCACCATTTTTTCCTTACAGAACAAACCAAAAGACACAAAAGTCAAACAAGGATGACAACAACAAAGAATCAGGCACCAAATAACCTTAAAAAAGGAACATGGATCCACCATTGTTAGACCACTTTTTCAATCTCAAGTTTCAAGCACATTTCAGTTCCCTTAAATCACTATGATTCAAGCTAAAAAACAGACAAAAATGGTAAATGTCAGAAAGAAATTTAGTTTAGTTTACTTCACCTGTTTCCTTTGATCTTGAACCAAGCTTCAGCACAGTGTTTATGAGCAGCAGCCAAATCATCCTTGCAAGAACAACCCAACTCAATCGGGACACCAGATTCATGGTTGGTCATGTCCAAAAAAAGATGGCAAATCCTGCAATCTCTCTCCATTTCTTTCCCCAAATGTGGCTCGGGTTCGACCAAACCAGACTCAAGATCTCCCGACATTGAACAACCTCCCTTTTCCTTGACGATCTCAGTTGAACAAGACAACGAACACCGGCTGTCTTCTTGTTCACCATTACCTGTCCGGTTTCTTTCTTGTTCTTCATCAACAACATCAATGGCTACTCCTTGGTGGGGTTGTTTAGGTAAAGCTTCCATTTTTATCAAGACCCAGATTCTGAAACTTCATGTAATTGTTGTTGAACACAGAAAAGTCATCAAATTTCCGACAAGCAAGACAATCACTCTTGAACTTAAGCTTAATTACTACACATTGACTAACTCAAACATGAAGTCAATGGAACATCATCCGAAACTAAAGTGATGTTTTTTTCTTCTGGTGACTACAGTTTTAAAGAGTGGTGGTAAGTGTTGTTGTTCCTCTTTTCTCTCTCTCTCTTTGTCTGACAGTTCAGAACAATAGAAATGAAAGAGAGAGGGAGAGAAACATGGATTGCAAGAAAAAGATGTTATGTACAAATATACAATTATACATAGATTTGGAAGAGGAGAAATGAAGGGTAAAGTTTAAAATGTTAATCTTATATTTTTTTTATAAATAACTTATTTTTTAATTATGATGATAACTGGATCGTTAAAAATCTAATAACGATGATATGTTATATGCGTATAATAATATATTTTAAATAACATGATATCTAACATATCAAATACATATATATATAATTTTATTCTAATATAAAATATAAAACAATTAAAATTCAAATAAAATATTAAAAAATTAATTAATTCTAAAATAAAATGTTACTAAACATTCTCGACCCTAATTATGATAGAATCAAAGTTTTATCTTAAAAATTAATTAATTTTGAATTATGTTTATATTTTTTAAAGATAGGACTTTGATTCTATCATAGTTAGGGTTGAGAATGTTTAGTAGTTTTTTATTTTAGAATTAATTAATTTTTAATATTTTATTTGAATTTTAATTATTTTATACTTTATATTAGAATAAAATTATATTTCTTATATACATATATGTATTCGATAAGTTAGATGTCATGTCATTTAAAATATATTATCATCTGCATATGACATGTTATCATCGTTAAATTTTTAACGGTCCAATTATCATGTTAGTTAAAAAATAAGTTATTTGTCAAAAAGATATAGGTTAAAGACTAAATTTATCAAAAAACAACAACTAAAATAATAAAAATTATAAACATTGAAGATTAAAATTAATTTTATAACTAAAATAATTATTAAATTTTAATTTTATTATAAAATATAATTGGGCCGTCATCCGCGAAGGGTGCATTAGCTAAATTTTTTTATAATAACGCATATAATTTATATTTACACATTTAATTAATTTAATTATATTTATAAATAACAAAATAACCATCATTATTTATATATTCTTTCTATTTAATTTCGTTTTAGTTATGAATAATTTTATATTTCTCTACCATTATTAAATTAGTTGAAAGTGGAGTAAAATTATAAAATACAGAATGATGAAGATTGGATTTATTGAAAATTTTAAAATTAAAATGAATATATAAATATATATAACAAAATATATTATTATATAAATACTTTAGCCATCACTCATTAATTAACAACTCAGTCATTATTTTATAACAAAAACCCAAATTTAGTGACTATTTTATAATATTTAAAAGTTTAATGACCAAAATAAATATTTTATTATAATTGAGTGACCATGTATGAACTTATCTAAGAAAGAAAAGAAAAGTATGGTCAAATTTTACAAAAAGCTCTTGTATTATATAATATGTATTGATTTACCCGTTCTATTTCTCGATATCTGTGTTTATAATGTCGAGGTCAATTTCTTTGGTTAATTCCAAGAAATTGGCTGAGGATAATTTTTTTTTTTCAAAATTGGTTAAATTAGAAGATTCTTCTCTTTTTTATAAATAAAATACAGAAAGTTCAATAGAGAGAAGATATGAACCGACAATAATTATTATAAATTTATAATAAATATGGATCGGTATAAATGGTAAACAGTTTGGTTTCGGTTAAGTAAATTTTAAATTTGAGATATTATGTACACAAAAATCCTTGTTGAGACTAAAACAAGATGTACAATACAGATTGATCCGAATTAATCAGAGTAAAACCCTGAAAATCGAAATAACAATAAAAAAAATTATTACATAAAAATGGGTATAAATGAAATGGTTGGGAAATTCATTGTTTGATGAACCAAAAACATATCAACTTTAACTGAAATGATTCTGACAAAATAATGACAGTTTGGATCGGTGGATTGATGCTTCCCCCTCCTACTCCTCCTTTTCACAGTTTTGTCAAAGACAAAGCAGCGCCAGACACGGCCTGCCAACACCACAAATTATTGTAATTCACTAAAGGAAACAGTGAAAGAGACCCCATCCCCCATCACAATTCAGATCACTACACTGGTAACAAATTCTTTAAATCGAAAAACTCGAATATCCACCGTCAATAATAGTGATCGAACTCAATCATATTACTTGAGGCGAGTATGGATGCCATTTGAAGCTTTGTTGGAATACTAAATTATGGTATCTCAAGCATTGGTTCCACTGCCATCAAAGCTAGGACTACAATGAAGGGTTCTATGCATCGATGCGACGTCATTCGCTTTCATGGCTGCCCGAGACATATCGACAAGAAATAGACCAAGTAATGGGACCTAGACCAAGTAATAGATCTTATGTGTTGCTCGACTCGGTTCTTTTGTACCGAGCCATGGCTCATTTGTCACAAGATCAAATACAGAGTTCTGCAGAATTAAAAAAACGACTGAAGTGCGATATGATCGCTCTCTAGCTCAAACCCTCCACTTCAGATTGTATCATACAGGTTTGTTTAGGCATCGGAGTTGGCAGAACTTCCATCGACATACCTGTTAACTTGCTCTGTCTGTCGTTGAAGCGCATAGAGTCACTCTTTGTATGTAAATCAGACATCCCTATTTGCATGCTTGGAGTAGCTCCTTGAGACACTCTCTAGTCCGTGGCATTGTTCGGTATCCTAACGCAATTCTTCTCTATACCGCTCTTTATCCATGCAATATTGTTTAAATCAGTTGCTACGGAGATTAATTCGTGACTTGAAAAAACGGGGAGTTCCTCATAGTCGAGGAACACCGGACCTAACAATGAACTCTGAGAATGACCCCCACAAGGAGTTGAGCAGCAACCAAATCCACATTGCAAGGGAATGACAGGTTCACAGTGAATATCTTCTAGGATTTTCCCGACTCCCCAGCCCGGCCTGGATGATTGAGCTAGAGGCCCTTGCATTGTGATTCTATTTGTCACTCTGGATTCCGTTTTAGAACTGCTACGTGCATCATAACGGCTGAATGCACTAACATGGGCAACTGGACAACAGAGAATAGGATGTTGCTTTGGTTCGACAGCAGTTTGATCCTCTTGTATCGGTGGTTTGTCGTCTTGAAAGTTTGGTCTATCATCCATCACCACATCTCTTCCTTCTTGAGGCCTGAAGTGGTTTATATCTCCAACTGACAGTGTTTCCTCTGATGAAGCTTTTGTCCTCTCAAGGCTGCCATCTTCCATCGTGTCAGTCGACCCAGGTTTAAACCTATCCAGCTCCATGCATCGGCGTCTTAAGGTAGAATTCCAATGGTTCTTAATAGCATTATCAGTTCTACCTCGCAAGAGTTTTGCTATTGACGCCCATTTGTTGCCGTGGATCGCGTGAGCTGAAATTATGATATGGTCCTCTTCATCTGCAGAGGTTTACATATTAGTTTTTCTCAGCAGCACAATGATAAACAAAATCAGGACTTCTGACTCACCTCGAAAAGAAATTCAACTAGGATACGTCACGAGTTGAAAAGAACAAGATTTGCATATCATTGTTAGAAATTGAAAGCTTCATACATCTTCCTCGACAACAAACATTAATAACAAGACTCGGACAAGAAACAGTGTCAATAATCCGTCATTGGAATCACGGAGAGTTCTCCTAAAGTTCAACAGTCACACAAAACAATCCCAACCCCACTGTTAAATATATTTCTCTAGGTGATGCTTTACACTTACGAAAGGCCGTAGAACTCAGGTGCTAAGACCAACTCATTGTTCTAAGTACGCAAAGCAGAAGGGAATAGAGTTACGAATAAAATGAACTGGCATTCCGACTCGATCTCCACTCTCCACTACCCGGAAATAGTAACAAACAAAACAACACTTATCTCTTAAATGCACACATTATCATCGATAACCCTGAACATTCTGTTGCAAGATCATGGATGTGAGTGATCATTTCAGCTTCAACTCACTTCTAATGGCACCAATCGATACATACATTACGCATGAGAAGTAACGGAGTGGCGGTTGAAACCAAATGACTTCCAAACAACAAAAACAAGACAAGAACAACAACCATGTTCTCCATAGTAGGCATTGTGAATAAGACACCGATTTCCACTTCGAACCGATATGTATCGAACTCTAGAACTTACTTTTACTTCTACTAAACAAAGATACAAGCTTTGCAATACAATGTAACAAACAGAGTACTAAATTTAGAGCCTTAGGAAACAAAAGTGAAGTCGAACAAAACGTCGAATAGTTGCAGCATTTGACAAAACCAACTAAAAACCAGACATCACTAAGCATTCAAAATTAATCCAAATGTAAAACAAGAAGAAAAACACAATCTTTTTTCACTATAGAATTCAAGCAAGCAAACAAAACAAAACAAAACAAAACACACATTGACTTGAGTTCCTACATTCAGACCAACAGAGACACAGAAAACAACAACTACCCATTCTAGAACAACAAAAAACCTAAACGAAAAACACCCAAATCCTCATTTAAAGGAAGAAAATCAATTACCAGTAAAAGGCTTGCGCTTGAGGCAAGGGTCGAGCTGGTTACACCAACGAAGCCGACACGATTTCCCCGACCGACCCGGAATTCCTCGCGCGATCAAACTCCAATTCCTTGCCCCGAACTTCTCCACCAGCCGACTCAACACCGCGTCTTCCTCCGGCGACCAGGGTCCTTTCACTCTAGCATTACCATCACCACTACCGCCATCGCCGCCAACATGCTCCGAATCCGCCGGAATAAGCTCCAAATCGTTCCCGCCACTTCCGGAACCACTGCCCCCCGCCGCCAGCGGCGAGTCCTGGCGGTTGCTCCCTCTTTCGTCCTCCATCTTTATTGTTATTACCTACCAGCTCAACTGCCAAAAAAATATCGTTTTTTATTACTAAAGGGCTTATTTTACGGTGTTTTTATTTGAAAATGACCGTTTTGTTCCCTTTTTCCCGCTTCAAAACGGTAAGGTTTGTTATTATCCCGGCGACATTTTTGACTTCGGTGACCCTAAATCCGACTTTCGGAGAAAGGATAGTGTTTGCTGTGAAAGGACTCAAGAAAATTGATAGAAATTTAATGGGATGGATATTTTATTTGTTTATATATTTGAAAAAAAATTAAAACTTCATTTAAAAATAATTTTTATTTTGTACAACATGAATTACTAATTTGTATATTAAAGAACTTAAAGTGTGGTTAATGTGAATCATATATTATTGATTTTTTTAAAATTTTTAAATGTTTGGGTAGTGTGCATATTCGATGCGAATTTGAATAATTTATGTATGCTTAAAATATCGTGAGAAATAACTTGAAGATTTTTAAAATTTAAGATTAATTCGTATCATGCAAGATGCGAATTACATTTAAAAAATTTAAAAGTATTTTTAAAAAATGGGCAACATATAATCCACGTTATCACGTAGGATGTGAATTTGTGTTAGTGCATATTTGATGCGAATTTGGATAATTTATGTATGCCTAAAAAATAACGCAAAGATTTTTAAAATTTAAGAGTGTGAATGTGAGTTACATTTAAAAATTTTAAAAATATATTTTTTAAAAAATAAGTAATATATAATCCACATCAACCACGTTTCACGTTTTATAAGACGTGAATTAGTAATTCACGTTGTACACACAGTGAATTACGTCTACACATATAGAAAGAGGGTTATTTTTCAAAATAAAATTCGAAGAAAATTATTTTTTAATAAAAAAATATTATTCCATTTAAGCTAAATATTAAAATATATAAATTTATTCAACTTAATATTATTGAATCAAACTATATCATCATCTTCTTTAAAAATTAACAATCATTCATGGGTGAAATTAAGAATTTATTATAAACGATCAAAATATATATTTTAAAATTTTTTATCGATAAAAATAAAAAATATATTTTTTAAAAAATTATATATTTTAATTTTTTATCTTTATTTAATACATAAAAATTAAATGAAAATTAAATAATCTTCTATTGATGTACACCAAACTCTCATAAATATCTTTACATTTTTTCTACAATAAATACTCTAAATATTATGAGGAAGGTAAGGATGATAAATTTTTTACGTACGCATTTTAGTCCTATTAAAATTATTTATTATTAACTTTTTAAAAATTTAAAAATTTTAAAGTTTGATTATAATTATATTAATATTTTAAATAATTATTTTTATAAAATTGTATTTAAAATTTATTGATCAAACATTTTTAAAATATTTTTTATATTTTTTTATTGATTTTTTTAGTTTGAGAGTCTAGTTTAAACAATTATGAATTAAAATTTATTAGAAAAACTTTATACGAAACAATTTTTTGGGACAAAAATAGCATTTTTGGATTAGGTCAAAGTCAAATTTTAAAATATTAAATTATTTTTTAAAATATGATTAGATTAACAAAAATTAAATTAATTTAATATATAAAATTAGATATATTTTTATATAATTTTTCTTAATTATCATGTTACTCGTTAAACACCGGACAACAGATAATAATTATTTATAACAAAAAAAAAAATTTAATGTATATTATATAATTTTAAAAGATGTAATGATGATTTTATGTTATTTAAAATACTTCAGTGACCATTCGTGTATTTTCACCAAAATATATTTTGTTTGGATTATATATACGTGTGCTTAAAAAAGAAAGTTGGAGAGAGGGATCAGTTACTGAAATATTGCTTTCCAGCGCCAAACAACCAGAATCCATTTGTTTCTTTAACAAAAAAATCCAAAGATTTACTTCCATTGATTCTTTCCCGAAAACCAGATTTTATCCATTCATGGGAATCAAAGTTCTTTGAGTGGTTCTGCCAAGTTCTGACTTTGAATTTTTATATAAAAAGAAGGTTTAATCCCCAATCAGTAACCCTGGCGTTCATTGATATAGTTGCAGAGGAAGATAAAAACGGAGACCAACAAGAACAAGCTGTCTGGCTCTTGGCAGAGCAAGGAAAAGAAGAGACAAACATGGCGGAAGAAAGCAGAGATGAAGATGAACACCGGGATGATAACTTGACTGTTAAAGTTTCCGAAACTGCTCATCAAATAAGCACTGGTAAATTTGTTTCCTTTTTCGAATTCGGGTTTTGTTTCTGGGCCTCATGCTTTGTTTAGTTCTGGGATTTTGTTTCTATTATTGTATTTGTCTGCATGGTGAAAAGTAGTTCCATTTTTGTGGGATTTTTTCAATCTTTTGTGTACAGTCTTTTTATTGCTTATTTGGTTGGATTTCAACACTTTTTGACTGTTGTTTCTCTTGCTGTATTCTAGTTTTTTTATCTTTTTTGGGATTTTTTTGGGGATTATTCAAAGATTGTTCTTTTTTCATTCTAATTCTGAGTTTTGTTTCTATTATTGTCTGCATGGTGTATAGCAGTTCCAGTTTTCTGGGAATTTTTTTTGTAGTCTTTTTATTGCTTATTTTGTTGGATTTCAACACTTTTGCTTCTTGCTTCTTTCTTTCCTGTATTCTAATTTTATTTCTTTCTTTGTTTGATGCCACAAAAGTTCATTTTCTGGGATTTTTCATTGTTACAATGATCTTTGTATGGCCTTCAATTGCATATTTTGTTTGTAGTATTTTCATACTATTTTTGGGGTCTTCTGATTGTTCTTTTCTTTGATGTTTTGATGCCACAAAGTTTCCATTTTTCTGGGATTTTTCCTGTCTGGTAATCAAGTTCTTCAATGGCTTTTTTGTGTTTCATTTTGACCTTTTGGTACGGCATTTCAGATTCATGGTTCCAGGCAGGTTTTGTCTTGACCACTGGTATCAACAGTGTATTTGTCTTGGGATACTCCGGAACCATCATGGTCCCTCTCGGCTGGGTTGGAGGCGTAGTCGGTTTGCTTTTGGCCACTGCAATATCGCTACATGCCAATATGCTTGTTGCCAAGCTCCATGAATTCGAGGGAAAGAGGCATATCCGATACCGAGATCTTGCAGAACAAATATATGGTATGACTATGAGTTGCCTAATTAATGCTTGATGATGTTCGTTATCTATTTCGATTGTTGTTTGATTAGCATATTATTTTCAACAGGTAGGAGAGCTTATTACCTTACATGGGCATTGCAATATGTCAATCTGTTCATGATCAACCTTGGATATATCATTTTGGGTGGTTCTGCTTTAAAGGTAAGACACGAATGTTAGGTTGCTGAATATCGGGAAGACGGTTTGAATTACTACCTTTTATGCAGTTCCATAGTTAAAACTGCTTGAAGTTTATTCTGAAATCTATAACATCTGTATATGTGATGCAGGCTTGTTATGTCCTTTTCAACAAAGAGCATACCATGAAGCTTCCGCACTTTATTGCCATAGAAGGACTCGTGTGTATTCTGTTTGCTGTTTCGACACCTCATCTGTCGGCACTGAGAGTATGGTTAGGATGTTCGACTGTTCTCAGCATGATATATATCATTGTGGCTTGTGTGTTGGCAACTAATGATGGTAAGTTCTAACATTGAATGAAAAGTTAATTGTAGGTACTCTGATGTGATAATCGAATCGAGGATGGAAATATAGTTGCCTTGAAGCCACTCACTTTTATGGCTTGGGGCTGAATGCTGTAGTATAATCGTTTTTTCGAGTAAACCAACATTTTTATCCATGTTTCTAAGTTTAAACCGTAAGAAGATTTTAAGCTTCATTCGTATATGCAACCTATTTGCACGTGTAGTTTGCGTTAATCCATCTCGCCTCGTATGGACCTCTGATATTCTCAGTTTCATTTTTTCAGTTTTTCTGGTTTTGCTGATGTAAATTTACAGGTTTCCTGCATTTATGTGGCATTAATGATTCTCATGTCGTTATAGGATTGAATGCACCGCCGAGAGATTATACCATCCATGGGAAATCGACCACTGACAGAATTTTTACAACCATAGGGGCATCTGCAAATCTTGTGTTTGCATTCAATACCGGAATGCTTCCTGAAATACAGGTGAGACAGATCATATCGGGTCGTATTTCAATCTTTGGCATATTTCTTGTAACTCAAACACGATGATTTAGCTCTCGTTAATGCGAATTCTTTATTTTTCAACTCATTGATGTCTGTTTATTGTCGCCTTCTAAACATTGTTCTCAATAACAGGCAACAGTGAGGCAACCTGCAGTAAGGAATATGCTGAAAGCTTTGTACTTCCAGTTCTCTGTCGGAGTTGTACCGATGTATGCTGTTACCTTTATCGGCTACTGGGCTTACGGATCTTCAACATCTACATATTTACTTAACAGTACCAGCGGCCCGGTTTGGGTGAAGGCAGCTGCGAACGTGTCTGCCTTCCTGCAATCAGTTATTGCTTTGCATGTAAGTATTCACATTCTTATTTCCTGGTTTTAGCAATTGCCTCAGACAAACCCTGATCACATTCCTCATCGCCGTAGATATTCGCAAGTCCAACTTACGAGTACTTGGATACGAAGTTCGGGATTAGAGGAAGTTCATTGAAAGTGACAAACATAGCCTTTAGAGTCCTTGCAAGAGGCAGCTACCTTACTATAAGTACATTGGTGTCGGCTCTCCTGCCTTTCCTCGGAGATTTCGAGACCCTCACGGGGGCATTGAGTACGTTCCCACTGACATTTATCCTCGCGAACCACATGTACCTCGTTGCGAAGAATAAGAATAAGAGATTGAGTTCCTTGCAACAGTTCTGGCATTGGTTCAATGTCAGTTTCTTTGTTCTCATGTCTCTCACAGCAACGATTGCCGGTATAAGGCTTATCGCCGTGGACTCTAAGGAGTACCATATATTCGCCGATGTGTGAGTTATCATTACTTGAAGAATATATGAAGATGATGGGGTTGCAGATGTTGGAATTCAAACTCTTCGAGACTGATCATCGGACACCATGCATGACCGGTCCGGGATTCGTCTCAGGTGATCCTTTTCATTTTAAAGAGGTGCATTCTTTTAGCTTGCAACCTCTGATTCAGCTAGGTGTTGAATAAGAGTTGGTATAGCATTTGTTGCTAGTAGCTTTACTACTGTAAACTGTGTTTATAAATAATGGTGAAAAAGTAAATTATCAAACTCGAAATTGATACAAGTGATATTATTAAAAAAGAGAATTAAAAATATTAAAGATGATATTATAAAAAAAATAATTATAAATTTTAAATATATAATAAAAAATTTCTTAACGTGAATTTTTTATATACAAACACTTCGGAAATGAAACATATTTAAATAAAATTAAATTACTAACTACTTGGTTTATTAAAACAATTATTAACGCACCATAATTTTCCTTTTACAAATAAATATATAAATAAATGAATATCTTTACTTTATAAAATATAAATAGCTTATTTGAATTAGAAATTATGTATAATATTATAATAATTTTAATATTTTTCTAGAAAATGAAATAATTATTAGTATTAATATTTATGTATTTATATAATTGATTTTAGATAAAATAAATTTTATTATTAAATTTAAATTCAAACCGAACCAAGTAAATTATCTAAATCTGCCGTATCTTTACAGAAGTAAACGACGTCGTATTGTACTTCGAAAATGAAATGACAAAGTTACCTATCTTTGGCTTTGAATTTTCACTTCTGAGTTCTAGATTTCAATTCCATTGAATTGAAGTATTTAAATTGTTTTCCTTTGGGAAAATAAAACCCTAAAATTTCAGCGAAATTTGAGGGAAAAAGGAGTTGAAAATTGCAAAACATGTCGAGATTCAGAGATCGGACTGAAGATTTGAAAGATGCTGTGCGGCAGTCTGCAATTTCTTCTGGTTTCAACGAGGTAAAAAGATTCCCCTTTATTTGGTGTGATTTTTAATAATTTGATTCCGCTCGTTGTTTATTTAGTTTTCCATTTCCCTTTTAATTTCAAATTGTGTTTGATTTGAATTTTTTTGTTGATAGGCTAAATTGGCAGCGATAATGGCGTCGTTCATAATCCATAAACCACGGCAGACGACACCTTTTACTAAATCTGCACTTAAAACGGTAAATTGTAAAAATAGATTTCCAAATTCTTGTTTTTTTTTATTGCAGAAATTTTGAGGATTTTTGTTATTATTTCTTCTGTAAATAGCTGGAGAGTATTGAAGCTTTGGATCAGTTCTTGTCAAAGCACAGGAAAGATTACGTGGATCGTCATAGAACAACGGAGCAAGAAAGGGACAGCATTGAACATGAAGTAATGTTGCATTGTTTTAGATTCGTATACTATTATGCTGTTCCTTACTGAGGAAGATTGTCAGTTCTTAGTTTGATCAGGAAAATTTTGTAAGCTTTTTCCCGTGTGTTGTAATGATTGCATGAATTGTCTAAGAAGAACAAGTACACGATTTATCTTCATTATTGGTGGTTTGATTGTGAATTTGTACTTTAATGCTATGCAGATTTAAGTTTTAAATTTCTACCAATCTAGCTCGAAGGTAGTAATGAATTTTAACGTGGTATACATATATACATATATATATATATATTATGCATTTGAAGTGTGAAGAATTTTTAGCTGGTTTTGGATTTTGGTGTTATGTGTTCTTGATTGAATGGTGCCAAATAAATGGTAGGGTGCAGATTTTGATATTCGGGTATATGTGCATTTTACTTTTCTGCTTTGCAGGTCTAATGGAACTGATAGATTATAGAGTTTATAACAGTTATCGTTGGTTCCCACAAGAGAGTGTTTGATTGCATTTGATTGTTTGTTGCTTTGATTCACCAGAAAATGGTTTTATTGACGGTTAATTAAGTTCATGATTGCGAGTATTAGATTGTTTACATCACATGTTCTAATCCAAAATTTGATGCAGGTTACTGCTTTTGTTAAAGCTTGCAAAGACCAAATTGATATTCTCAAAAATTGTATAAATGACGAAGAAGCAAGCTCGAAGGGGTGGCTCGGAATCAGGGATACCTCAAATGCTGATACCATTGCGCACAAACATGGAGTGGTAAGTTTAAATTCTTCCTGTTTACTGAGAGGAATTGGTAGTAAGACTTTTGTCTATTTTCTACAGCTATCTAGCTAAGTTGATTGATTAACACTGTTAATCTTGCTTGCATACCGGTGTAAATAGCTCTAGCTTGTCTCCTCTCTGATGGCACCTATATTTTGTCTTTCAATGTGGCAACAAGAGTAAATGTCCTATATGTCTGTTTTTTGGAGCTAAATGATCTTATCAAGATTCAAGAATCTTTTATCCTTTTTCTTTTCATGTTTTGCACTAAAATTTAAATTTCCCTTGTAGTAATATTTTATGTCCTCGGCATTTTTTTATTCAATAGCTTTTTATTTCTGCATGGTACTGCTTTCTTCCTCTAAGAAAAAGCTAGTGGTAGAGTTTGCTTGACAAATGAACATTTGTGGTTATCCTTAACACTCAGGTACTAATTTTAAGTGAGAAACTTCATTCAGTCACAACACAGTTCGATCAGATGAGAGCTGTTCGTTTCCAAGATGCTATCAATAGAGCAATGCCAAGAAGAAAACTTAAGAAGGTTGTTGATTCAGATTCTGCAGATTCCTCTAAACCATACAACTTGGAGCCCAGAGATACCAATGATAATCAACCCAGATCTCTTAGAGTCAAACAGGAGTTACTGGATGATGAAACCCGTGCCCTTCAGGTAATCAGATACTTATCATGATAAATTTCACATGGCCTTTTGTTTTTTCTTCTTTTTCGGGGGATAAGTAATTCTATTGTACATTTCAAAACTAATTACGGTATTGCAAAAGAAATAAAGCAAAGAGCAAGAATACTGCAACAAGAGGAATGAAAGAAAAAAAATCTATGCTCTATTTACACTCAGTCCCCATTCTGTGCATGTAGGTTGTTGGCTGAGAGATTTTTCAACCACTTGACTTCCGGTTACTCTATCCCTGACTAGCCCTTCAAACACAGAAAAAATAACTTGCTGTTTCCTTTTCCTTCTTCCATGGATTCTTCCATTTTTGTTCTTGCCAAACCACTTAAAAAATGCACTCCAGGCCAAACTGAGGATGGTGATTTATGGTTTATAGTTTCCAATGCTTCACCACACAAGACACAATCCGTAATAGTTTGATAACCCCAGGAGCTTAGCCTACTCCTAGTGGAAGTCTATCCAAAATGGCTAGCCAGGATATGAAAGAAAGTTTAGGTATAAAGAGCTGACCCCATATCAATCTATGCCACGGCAGCTTCTCTTCCCTATGTCTAATGGGATCCCGAGCCTAGCCATGTAACCTTCACCGATCCATTTTCCCTTCAGGTTCATATGGCCTATTCTCATTTTCTGAAACCCTTGTATACCGAAGATGCTAACTGCTCTGCTTATTTGTTCAGGAGGAGTTGAGTAGTCTTCTAGATGCTGCTCAACAAACTGAAACTAAAATGGTGGAGATGTCTGCTCTGAATCACCTAATGTCGACGCATGTTCTGCAACAAGCTCAACAAATAGAACTTCTGTATGATCAGGTGCAAAAATATTCCCATCGACGCTCGCTTTCTATTTCCGTTGCATATTCTTTAATTAATGTTACATCATCACATGAACCATCTTTTTTCTTTTGTTTATTTATTAATCCATAGTCACATAAAGCTCATTTATGAAACTGATTAGACTAAGTTTGATTGTATAAACTAGATTTCTTTTAGACATCAGATGTGTTCCACTTTCTTTTGTTCATCTATAAGCATATAGTTTCCGATTCTTCTGGCAGGCGGTTGAAGCGACAAAAAACGTAGAGCTCGGTAACAAGGAGCTTTCTCAAGCAATCCAACGGAATAGCAGCAGCCGGACGTTTCTCATGCTATTTTTCCTTGTACTTACCTTTTCAATCTTGTTTCTTGACTGGTATAACTAAACAAATTGTACTTGCAACTACCATTTTTAATGCACTGGTTGGTATTTTTCTTTTCCCCAGAAGAAAAGGAAAACAAGTCCCATTGGTTTTACTTGTAGATTTGATGGGGCAAAAGAACTTCAAAGCATCCTTAAATTTATGAAAGAACAATGTTGGAATTTGTTGTGCTTAGCTGAATTATACCATTCGAAGTTTACTTCGACGCTTATGTTCGACACATGAATATAAAGATATGATCTTCGAGGTTTTTCCAAACACGAAAGAAAACTCGAAAGAATATAATGCATAGGAACATAAATGATCAGTTGATCTAATAGGATAAAATATTAATTTTTTTTGATTTGGAGTTTAAATCGGATTAAAAAGATAGTACCATAATGGACTTTTACAATGTTCAAAATAAATAAATCAGTTAATAAATTAAATATTTAAATTATATTAAAAAATTTATAACATAATATATTTTTATCGTTTTCAATTCAAATTAATCCATTAGTCAAATATCAAAATGCTAAGGCCCAATTCCCCATGCATATATTCATTGGGCTTGCGCTACTTAAATTTCAGCCACCTTGTATAAATTCTCCAAATATTTAGCCCTTATAAATTAGGGTTTTAGGTCTCCGCCTCGCAGCCGCCTTTATCAGAATCCAGAGGACTAAACAACCTTCAGCTTCCAAAAATGGTGAAGGGACGCCAAGGAGAGCGAGTCAGGTCTGTTTTGTTCTTCACATTTACCTTTTTAGAACCCTAATTTCCATTTCCATTTCCATTCTACGATTTCAGCATATGGTGTTTTAGTTTTTCGATTAAACTTAATGTTTTCCATTTTCGTTTTTAATTAATTTCCATCGTTTTTAACTTATTATTTGCAGACTCTATGTAAGAGGAACCATCTTGGGTTACAAGAGGTAATGAAACTTTAAAGTGTTTATATTATTTGAAGCACCGTTTATGTTTTAGGAATTAGAGAAATAGCTTCAAGAAGTTGAATATTTGAGTAGAATGAGCTTAATTTAATGAAGATGTTAAAGGGAAACTCAAACTTTGTTTTATGGGCGAGAATTAGTGCTTTGGAACAAAGGGTGTGATTGAATTTCAATGTTCTCCGTTGGGGATTGAAATTAATTACTTTTGTAAACTAAATTATGAGAACAAATGGTTTGATTGGATTTTGGACCTGTGCTTATGATTCGTTTGGTGTCGGTGGGTGCTAGGTCGAAGTCGAACCAGTACCCGAACACCTCACTGATCCAGATCGAGGGTGTTAACACCAAGGAGGAAGTTGCTTGGTACGCCGGCAAGCGAATGGCTTATATCTACAAGGCTAAGGTTAAGAAGAATGGCTCACACTATCGCTGCATTTGGGGCAAGGTAACTAGGCCTCACGGTAGCAGCGGTGTTGTTCGTGCTAAGTTCAAGTCTAACCTTCCCCCCAAATCTATGGTAAGTGTATCATGTTGTTGATTAATGGGCTTATGTGCACCATGCTTTTAGTCTTACATGTATATTTCGGTTCCTTTGTAGGGAGATAGAGTTAGAGTCTTCATGTACCCCAGCAATATTTGAGGTAATGTTGATTTCCAAGTTTATGATCTTTCTTAGTTAATTTCTCGGTTCATTTTGATTTCCATTTAGTGGTTTGTGTACGATATATGTAACTAGTTGCTTGTTGTAAAAGTTTTAAGACTCCGACATTAACATTTAACCATATGTCATAAACAGCTTTACTAATATTGATTTTCAAGTTCTTGTGATCCTTATTGCTGCTATGATTGACTCATTTTATCAACTTTTAGCATAGCTCATCGTTTTGATTTTGTACCGGTCAACCGTTTGTATGCCTCGTTTTAGTGACATAACACTTACGTTTAAAACGTATCTCTCGCTTATGAAAATAGTATGATTACTAATTAAGAACGTTTTCCTTCCTAGAATTGGAATGTCCAAGCTACCTAATGTTGTATATTTTCTTCTTTCGTTGCAGTTGTCCCTAGATGTTTGATGGCACACGACCCAAGCGACTCTTGCCTTTTCACCAGGTTCTCGCAAAACTTTGTCGAAATGTCGTGTAGTTTCATTATCAGTTGATTTGTCTCTTTACGACGGTAGATGAACCTCTTCTTTTGTCTAAATATTTCTTCTATCTCGGATTTTGACATTTTTGTTTCTTGACCTTGAAGTTTTGGTTTATCTAATATTCGTGGAACTGAATAGCAAGTATTGAACTTCTTGGATATTGCATATTATTCATGTGTTAGCTTTAAAATAATTAAATATGAATTCGACCGGATCGTATTCGTCCTGATTCGTTAAACTTGTTGTTCATGGCCTGATTCATTCCCTTTGGATTTCTTACCAAACCAAGCATGGTAGTTTGATCTTCAGACAAGTCTAGTTGAAGTGTTTCAATATCAGTAGGTCTCATTTTGTGTGTTATTTGTATAAATAATGTATACCAATAATCTATCGGTTTGAATTATGACATCGTAAATAGAGTAAATTGAGTTGGTAGAGTCGTTTCTTTGGTTTAAAAAAATTATTTTAGTCCCTCTACTATAAAAAGAAATATTTTAGTTCTTTATCTTATACCTAAAAGTTTATTTTAGTCCCTTTATTATAAAAAAAAATATTTTAGTCCCTATGTCTTGAAAGTTAACATTTAGATCCAAAACACTAAAGCTATTGTAGTTGGCTTAAATATTTTGGTTTAAACAATATTAGGTCCTCTCAATTTTAAACTATATCAAATTAATTTCTCAAAATATTTTTTATGGATTTTTACATAATTTTTTAAACACTTGTAAAATGTAAATGCAAAATTAATTCATATTCTAACTGAAACTTCATTGTCTTTACATATAATGATATTACAATTACAGGCCAAAATATTGTAAATGTTTAATTAGAAAGTTTATATAGTTTTTTCTTAAAATTTTAGATTCGAAATGAAAGTAAAAGTTTAATTAGAAAAGATGATAAAAAATTATAAAAAATTAACCATTTCATTAAAATTTTTAAAATTATGAAGAGTATAACATAAAATTATATTTATTAATTCATTTATTTATATAAAAAAATCACTAAAATAAAAGTTTTAGGTAGGGGTGAGCAAGATTAGGTACCCAACCAATTTAAATAGAATTGGTTTCGGTCCCGATAACAATCAGTTCTTGAAAATTGAAACAAGTTTCGGTCACATTGGGTCCTAAATTTTAAAAATCGGTTCTGTTATTGTTGGGAACCAGTTATAATATCAGGTACCCGGTTAATTAATTTATTCTTAAAAAATGTGAGTATTTGTAGGAAAAATTCAACCACCAATAATAATATTAAATAAAAAAATTAGAAGATTGTAGGTTTAAAAAATAAATTTTTAAAATTAATCTTAGTCATAATATTCAATTATTTATACATAAAGAGAAAGTTTGATAAGAAAAAACAATATCGAATATTTGATATTGATCTTGGTCTTATTAGCTACCTACTAGGTACCGGGTTAAAAAATCAAGATTTAATCTCTGTCACGGTTGTAATCTAGACTTAAATTTTAAATTCATTTTTGATCTCACAAAAACAATAACGGATAAAAACCTATCAAATCTGATATGTCATTTATTAACTATTATTTATGACGGCAAATTGTTAAATTAAAAAAAAAATTAGAATGACCTTTATTAACTATTTTGAGTATTAAATATGTAACGAATAACGATGGAAATCATTATTGTACTTTTTATGTTAATTTCTTTAATATAAATCTTTGATATATTAAATGATTATTGTGGATCGAGTAATATAAAAGGTTTGTGAGCGATATTTTCAGTTTATTTTATTTTTACGTTATGATTCATATTTTTAATATTATTTAAAATTTTAATAAATGAAGTGATAATTAATTTAACTGAGTTACTAAACTTAAAACTGTCTGTTACCTCATTTATTGCCGACTTAAATAGACTAATGAAAGCATGAAATCTATGAATGCATTTTCTTTAAAGAATAAATATAAATTATTAAAAATATGATGTCATATATTGATATTTTTATTTATTTTTTAAAATATATTATTGTAATTATATAATAGTTTTTATTTATATATATTTTAATTTTTTTAATAATTTACACACGAGTTTGAATCTTTCATAATAAACATAATTATTTAATTTTCGCTAGTCACTCTTTGGATTTCATTTATTGTTTTTCTTATGAATTAAAATATAATTTATTTATTTTAAGATTTGATGAATTTTTGCACGAGTCTTTTAGTCCAAATGGTTAAAGAAATGATTGTTGTCTTTAAAGGTCGCAGGTTCAATCAATGTCAAATACTGTAATTACTATTAGCTAATTCAAAAAAAGATTCGATAAATTTTATTGTTAAAAAATTTAAATTAATTTATGTATAAGAAAACTAAATTTTTTATAAATTTAATTTTAATCGAACAAAAGCCAAATCCATATTAAATCTCATTATCATTAATACTTTAAAAAAATCCTTTTTTATCTTTTAATTCTCAAAAACTTGCAAGTCAAATTTCCCTTTCCTTTTACCATACATTTCCCACTTGATGGAATTGAATCTTCAAGCAAATCCCTAAAAAATAACTATAACAAAAAAAGTTATTATACAAATTGGTACCTGAACATTTTTCTTAGATACATAATTGAGCCTAAAAAAATTCTTAAATTAAAATCTAAATTTTTAAAAAATCAAATGGATATCAACTATCGATGGCAGATATATGGTATTTATCATCATTTTGATCGATTAATATCACGTTAATAACTCGATTGATTGTTTAGATGTAAGTCGACTAATGTATCGATTTAATATTTTTTTTAAAATTTTAAGTACTAATTTCGGACGAGAAAGTTCAGGTGCCAATTTAAGAAAAAATAACAAGTTTAGGTACCAATTTTTATAATAAACCAAATAAAGTAACTCAATTATTAATTAATTATAGCGTTTACCTTCTCTTCATTAAAATCCTTCTGTCTTTTCTTTTCTTATTACTATTCTCTCAATAAAATTTACAGAGAAAATATCCTCATTCTCTCCCTCTGTCTTTTTCAAAATCTGATCTTTTTTCCCCCAAATTTAGTCAAATTTCAGATTTTCCTTCTATTTGCAGTACCTTGATTTCATAATGAGAAGCTTGAAGCCTTGAATTAGATAACCAGAAGCTAATTTCATCAAATTATTCCCTCCCCCCAAATCCATTTTTTTACCAACCCCTCCTATAATTTCACAGATCCATCTTCATATAATTCTGATTCTATTATAATTTTCAAAACCCAGTTTTTTCCTATCAAAATAAAGATACCCAAATCCTTAAAACACCAAAAAAATGAAATCCAATTCGAGATTCTTCACGATCGGGCTAGTAACAGCCTGGTACTCATCCAACATTGGTGTCTTGTTGTTGAACAAATATTTACTGAGCAATTATGGCTTCAAATACCCAATTTTCTTGACCATGTGTCACATGACGGCTTGTTCTTTGTTGAGCTACATCGCGATTGCATGGATGAAGATGGTCCCCATGCAGACGATTCGATCTCGGGTTCAGTTCCTGAAGATCTCGGCCTTGAGTTTGGTCTTTTGTGTGTCGGTGGTATTTGGGAACATCTCCTTAAGGTTCCTGCCGGTGAGTTTTAACCAGGCCATCGGCGCTACGACGCCGTTCTTCACGGCGGTTTTCGCTTATTTGATGACGTTGAAGAGGGAGGCTTGGCTTACTTATGTTACCCTCATTCCTGTTGTTACTGGGGTTATCATCGCCAGTGGGGTATGCATTTTGGCTAATTTCTGTTTATTTATTTAATTGTTTAGATTAAAACCTCTGGCATTATTCATTTTGAGGTTAAGAATTGAAATTGGTTTTCTGGGCTGTTTTTATTCTTATGGTTTGATTGGATTTTAATTGAATTTTGTTCAAATTTGTGTACTAAAAACGGTAGCTTTTTAGGGGATTTATTAAGGATTTGGTTGGAATTTTGAAATTGATTTGCTTTAGCTTATTCAAGATTCTAATTTTGTTGTGCTTTTTACATTCTATTGGAAATATTAGCTCCTTTTTGTGTGTTAATGGAGAATTTGAATGGAATGTAGAAAGGATTTGCTTTTTTTTTTTATTGAATTATGTTGGCTTTGTATGTTTCGAAATTGAAGCGATAATATAGAGAAGGAGATAACACGGGAATCTGATGCTAATTCCCCCATTTGAATTAGGCTAATGTGATTGCTTTAATGTAACATGAAAGGGAATATATGGGTGGTTGAACGGTTTCGTATGAAAAGGTTACGGATACGAGCAGAAGTATGAGTTAAAAATTTAGAATTATGATCTGAGGTATTTGCTTTAAGTTCTATTCGATTGCCGAAACATGCAAGGTTTTAAGTAAATATCTTGTCATTTGGAACTTTTAGGAATTAACAGCTTTTTTTAGCTTAATCTGGAGGGTTTTTAATTGATAATTATCTCAATTTGTGGATTATCTTTTCCTTTTTCTCGGTGTCAAACGGATGGTTAAATCGTAAAGTCTGATATGCCTTCGTTTCGTTTATGATTCATCAATGCTTCTCATATACAACCTCTCTTCCCTATTGTATGTTTTGTTTGTTGTACTTAGAAGTGTGCGGTCTGGACTTTTACGGCTCTATTTGATTTTAAAAACCTTCAAATGTCCTGCAATATTCTTGTTATCTGCTTTTTTATTTTAATTAATCTGTTTTTCTGAGTGTTGCCGTTCGTTTTTCTTCCATGTCCATAGGGTGAACCAAGTTTCCATCTATTTGGTTTCATCATGTGCATTTCGGCTACTGCTGCAAGAGCTCTCAAGTCGGTTTTACAGGGAATTTTACTTTCTTCTGAAGGGTGAGCAAACAATTATGCATTTGCTTCTGCTTTGCAGTTAATGGCATAAGTTTCATATATTTATGTTAAGTTCGGATATTAGAAATGAGCACTGAAAAGTTCTTGTAATTTTATTTTAGCGAGAAGCTGAATTCCATGAACCTCCTTCTCTACATGGCTCCCATAGCTGTTGTATTTCTACTTCCGGCAACTCTCATTATGGAAAAAAATGTGGTCGGTATTACCGTGGCCCTTGCCAGAGATGATGTCAAGATCGTTTGGTATCTAATATTTAATTCATCCCTTGCGTACTTCGTGAATTTGACCAACTTTTTGGTCACGAAACACACCAGCGCCCTCACTTTGCAGGTATGACATGCGTGATACTAGCGACCGGCTTTTACCTAACTTTTCAGCTTTTAGGAATTTGCTACATTTGTTTTTTGTCTTTTCTTATAAAGAAAAAACGGATGGATCGTGCGAACCTTTTATGCGCTAAGAAATTAAATCGACTTAAGTAGACTACTAGATTATGAACTTTGCATATGAATAGCCGTTCTCGGTATTCGGTAATTTCAAGCACAAATTCCTTTATTTGGTGTCACCGTTGCCGATATTCAAACTTGCAATAATTTTAAGCTTATCGAGATACTGAGATTTTTTGCTCTTGCAGGTTCTAGGAAATGCTAAAGGAGCCGTAGCTGTGGTGGTTTCGATTTTAATTTTTAAAAATCCAGTCTCTATCACCGGAATGCTCGGCTATAGTCTCACAGTCTTTGGTGTCATACTCTACAGCGAAGCCAAGAAACGAAGCAAATGAGGCCATCATCCCGGGAACACGGTATGTGCGTGAACGGTCATACATTTCGTTTCCTTTATTGCAAAGAACATCAATATTATTCAAAGAGGAAAGTTACGACAGTGCGGTAGCATATGATGACATGGGTTATGAACCTTAGATTCTTTTAAATTTTCTCTGGAAAATCTGGGAAATCGGTTTTTCTTCTTTATCGGATACAGCTGCCGGACTAGTCAAGCATTAGGAAACTCAAATAATTGACTAATTTGGTCTCTACTATTCTCATTTGTATGTTTCTTATTCTTTCAGGGACTAAAAGGTTGTAGAATTGGCCTTTACAGTTTATACAGTTTTATCTGTTATTAACATTTCTAATACTGATTATTAATGAAAGAATGAAAGAAAAAAACTCATAATTTTACCCATTTTTGTTGCTTAATGTGTTGATGATGTTAGTCTCTTTATATGCTGGAAATCATGTATGTATGATGACATATCATCATACCATGGATTCATGCATCACACAGAATTTGCCTATCCAAAAGTACTATATTTGGTCTCAATCATACATACATACATACATACATACATCAATACCATTTCATATCTGCAAATGACTGAGCCAAAAGCAACACAAGTTTGAGAGGGGGTTCCCTTATGTTCATAAGAAGACATGAAAAAATAGTATGAATATGGTAAATTCAAGGTTCCGAAACGATGACGGCAGCACGCTTAATCGATACGGACTTGATCCGAAGATTAATATGTATATATGTTGAAAGATGTGATGTAATGGCTTCTCGTCTCCGGATTAATTTGTATATATGTTAACAACAAATTCAGGCCAGACATGGCAGATACTTAGAAGCATGCCGCTGTCTCCGCGACTTAAAGAGACGCTGGCCGGAGAACTCCCGGTCCATTTCAATACTTTGGTTAATAAGCTCTAAAAGTTTGATTTAATTAACAGTTAAAATAATTTTAGTTATTTGGTTTTTGTTAGTTCGATTCAACCACCAATTGAATTATTCGATTTTTCGTCTTAAATCACTGAAATCGCTCGTGAAAACTTGAGTTTTTAAATAAATGACACACTATACGATGAACGAAGAAAATGGTGAGAAATAGCGTGGTCCTCCACTTGGTATCCCACTCTAACATCCTTACATATGCAGAAAGAAAACAATGGCAGTTCAAGAAAGGGCTTCCAGGTTGCAAAAGGCCTTAGCCACTTATCAACACCATCACATCTCCTACAAATATTGGAACCTTAGCCACACATTAAATGTGAGATGCTAATTTCACCAGAGCCTAACCCTTTCCTCCGCCATGTGTCGCGACGCCGTTAACCACTTATCTTCTATCCTACTCGAGCCTCTCAAGGCATTTCAAGCACCAGATTTCTGGTTTTTGAAAGATTAATATCAATCAAAACTTCTTATTCTCTTTGAAGTTCCAAGAGAAAACCCTTTTTTTCTTTTTGCCAATGGAGACCGGTGTCACGTGCTATGCTCATGGGATTGTTCTTCCTAGTGTCTCCTCTAAGCACTCCACTGCATTAGTCTCCCCTCCATCCATATCTCCTTCCTTCAGCTCAAGGGTACATAATTATATATGTATGTATATATGTGTGTGTATTGCAGTTAATTTCAGCTAATTTCATTGTGGTATATACATATATATGTGTTGCAGAGCCTTAAATCGAGCTCGCTATTCGGTGAGTCACTTCGGGTTGTTCCAAGATCATCATTGAAGGTTTCAAAGGCAAAGAACACTTCCCTTGTGACAAAATGTGAGATTGGAGACAGTCTGGTAAGTTTACCATACTAATAGTACTTATCGGTCCGTTGCGAATTTGGATTGTTTTTAATATTGGTTTTGCAGGAAGAGTTTCTTACGAAATCGACCGAGGATAAGGGACTGATTCGATTGATGATGTGCATGGGAGAAGCATTGAGGACAATTGCTTTCAAAGTGAGGACAGCTTCATGTGGAGGCACAGCTTGTGTCAATTCCTTTGGAGATGAACAGCTTGCTGTGGATATGCTTGCCAACAAGCTTCTCTTCGAGGTTCGGAATGATTAATCTTTATCCAAGTGTTCGATGAAATTCTCTAGAGATTAACAGTTTTTTTTTTTTTTTCCGGTTGTAATCGATAACGTTTAGGCCTTGACTTACTCGCACTTCTGCAAATACGCGTGCTCCGAAGAAGTTCCCGAGCTTCAAGACATGGGAGGCCCTGCTGAAGGTCTGCAATTTTCTTTCACAGTTTCTTATGGTTCAAGTAAACCTGAATCTGTAGTCATAAGTAATAACTATATGTAACAGGTGGATTCAGTGTTGCTTTCGATCCGCTCGATGGCTCTAGCATCGTCGATACGAACTTCACCGTAGGTACCATCTTCGGGGTGTGGCCTGGTGACAAGTTAACCGGTGTAACAGGACGTGACCAAGTTGCCGCTGCAATGGGGATTTTCGGTCCTCGGACGACATACGTTCTCGCACTTAAGGACGTCCCCGGCACCCATGAATTCCTCCTCCTTGATGAAGGTACTTGCAAGCTGCAACAACATTTATCATCAAAAATTTTGAAATCATGAAAATGATGTTTTTCAATGGTACATTTATCAGGGAAATGGCAGCATGTGAAGGACACTTATGAAATTGGTGAAGGAAAGATGTTCTCCCCTGGGAATTTGAGAGCCACATTTGACAACCCAGAATACGATAAGGTTCGGATCTACTTAAATTTTTGAAAATATAGTATTTAATACTCGTGTTAGACACATATTTAGATATAAGTATATGTATTTGACTCACTAAATACATAAAAAAAAATCGAAAGAAGAAATAAAACATACCCAAATCAAATACATGCTTATATTCGAAACTCACGTTTGAATTCGAATAATATAATCTTTCAAATGTCCATTATTTAGTAACTTTTATTTTGTTAATGTAACAGTTGATCAACTATTATGTGAGAGAGAAATACACATTGAGGTACACTGGTGGAATGGTGCCTGATGTCAACCAGGTATATACCATGCTTTTACAAAATAGTCCTTGAACTTATCAATTTGATCAAATTGACCCTAAACTTGATAAGTTTGGTTAAATTACCCCTTAAACTTGTTTTTGGGTCAAATTGGCCTATGAAATTATAAGTTGCTATAAAAGGTTGAGGGACAATTTGATCAAACTTGACTAATCTTATCAAGTCCAAGGGCCATTTTTATGTTTTAAGCCTTTTCTTCAAATTTAAATGATTTAATATTTATTTTTCCCTACAGATCATTGTAAAAGAGAAGGGTATATTTACAAATGTGACCTCACCATCTGCCAAGGCCAAGCTGAGATTGTTGTTTGAGGTAGCACCCTTGGGGTTCTTGATTGAGAAAGCTGGTGGTTACAGCAGCGACGGTAAACAATCCGTGCTTGACAAAGTGATCAATAACCTCGACGAAAGAACTCAAGTCGCGTACGGTTCGAAAAACGAAATTATCCGATTCGAAGAAATTTTATACGGATCGTCTAGGCTCAGTACAGAAGTCCCTGTTGGTGTTCCTGCTTAAGTGAACAATATTTCGTTTGTATACATTCTCAGACAGTCATATTTTCTTGTACCTTAATCATGTCAAACTTTTAAGTAATGTTCCTATATAGAAATTGTGAAATAGTGGATGAAATGAAATGATTGAAGTATGATGAACCCTTGCGCCACATGCATCAATTGTAATCCAATCGTATATCACTAGATGTGACAAACTCGATCCGAGAACTTAATCGATTTATTCAAACTGAAACTTGATTGAATCCGAATAAGATATCTTAACGTGATCCGAGATTCGTAATCGATTTGACCCGTAACCGATTTGACCCAATACCGGTCCAACTCCAACCTCGCTGGAAAACATAGGGAAAATAAAAGCAATGAACGCGTGAAATTCAGCATCCTAAAAAGGCGCGTACGAACAGATAGAGCTTTCCGTTGATCAGTCGAGTATTTTAACATCTTCCTTCCCCCGTCGTCTCCGTTGCCTCCAATTCACAGCAAAACGCACCGTTTCATCCCTTTTAAACTAAATTTCCCACTTTTCAAAGAAAAAATCCCCAAATTTTCTTTAAAAAAAGTTTCACTTTCTGTTGATTTCTCGATTCGATCTCTTGTTCTTCGATGGATGAATCGGCATCCTATGCAAATCTTCCAACCAGTCATTTACTCGGCTCAGTTCCCGTAAGCTTCTTCACGATCTCTCTTTTTTCGATTTTATTTGGTTTTTTTATCAGTTTAATTGTTAGGATTCGGCATTTTTATGTAATTTGATTTCGATCTTCGTTCGAATTTCAGTCTGTTATAAATGAAGAACAGAAGGCCACACATGCAGGTACTTTTTTGGAAAATTTGTTTAGATTAATTGCGGATTTGTTTCAGTTAATTATTTAATTGAAATTGTGCAGTTCCTGAAGCGAGTATGCAATACTTGCCTCCGAATAATGGCAGCGGAGGAAGTAGAGGCCGAGGTTATCAAACTCTTGAAGCTCCAACTGGTATATTAAACCTGGTTAATTTTATCAATCTTTTTTTCACCTATGAAATCTGACGATGAATTTGGAGATCCGCTGTGTTTGAATGATTAATGTCTTACAGAGTGTGTTTTTTTGAGGAAAAATTGTTATTGGTGTTAACGGAAAGAAAAAGAAGCTTTCAATGTAATGGCATTTAGAGTTGAAATATTGGAAGATTTGGTCATTGAACCAAGTGGATCTTCTTTTTTGAAGTTTAATCTGGTATCTTAGGGAAATTTATTGAACAGAGTTTATGTTTTTGACGCCCCTTAAGTTTGAATGGAGAAAATACACTGCATTCGTTGTCTCGTGTTTGTTTACCTTCTGGAATGGATGCCTTCTATTTTCGTAGTCACGGATTCAATATCTTCATATAGTTGATGTAAACCGATACCACGATCACTTCTGAAAGAGACCTTCACATCATCACATGATGCATATGCCTTTTGTGATTTTGTTTGTGTTCAAGTGTGTGTGTGTAGCACCATTCCTTGTAAGGAATACAGACTATTGATTAAGCAGCATTCATGTTCTAAAACACCTTAGGCTTAGGATATTGTGCCTAAGTTACTACCATCGGCATTGCAGTTTATTTTATTCACTTATTGTAACATTTTAATGCTTTTATTTAGTGTTATTGAAGGAATGTTATTATCCCTTTGTCTATCATATGCAGAAAGCTTTGAACAACAGCTGCCAAACAACTGGAAGGGAGTGTTTAGTATCTCATCATACACGCAATATTTTAACGTGGATACGGATGTTGTGATAAACAGGCTGATAAGTTCGTTTTATCCCACTGATGGAGATTTTTTCAGCAAGATCGATGCAAACCCTGATCTGTGAGTATGCTTCCCCTTCCCCTCTTGATCTGTGAGTATCTTTAACCGAGACATGCAAAGCAGCTTGTGTCAAAGCTTCATTGTCTTGATTTTTGCCATATATTTAGGTATGGTCATATCTGGATCACAACTACATTGGTCTTTATGCTTTCTTCCTTTGGAAACTTTGCTACATACCTTATGCAAAAGCATACCAATGGAACTACTTCCTGGAGCTTCGATGTTGGCTATGTAAATGTAGCAGCTTCTGGAATATATAGTTATGCAATTGTGGTGCCCCTGGCATTTTACTTCTTGCTTCAATATCTGGGTTCAAATGCTAGCCTTGTACGATTTTGGTGCATGTGGGGTTATTCTCTCTCCATTTTCATTCCAACCACGGTATGTTTTCGTCTCTTTAAAAGAAAAAATAAATGCTTGGTGATCACATCTAGTCATCTAGATTTCCTGAACTTATTTTGCATCATTTTGTGATCATTCATAATTTCTTTTTCAATCATTTGACTGTACTATACGACATATTTGCAGTTCCTACTGCTTATTCCAGTTGAGTTTCTCCGATGGATGATTATATTAATAGCTGGTACGGCCTCTGCATGCTTTGTTTACTTGAATTTAAGATCTTATATCGAGGGGGTGAACGACCTAACAATTATGGTGGTTGCTGCATTCTTGTTACAAATGGCCCTTGCAATCTTTATCAAGGTCTGGTTCTTTCCCTAAACCATACTAAGTCATCCTTCATGGTCCGAACTCTGTTGTGGATTCTCTGTTACCAGGAGTAATGCAAAAATGAGTTTAGTTTGAGTGAAATCCCTATCGAAGAAAAGCTTGTGTCTTTTAGAACTTGTTCGGTGAGTTTTAGCAATATAGAGACATGCAACAGGAGTGAGATTTAGGAGTTGATGTTTCCGGTAAGGTGTTGCGGTGCCACTAATTTGGTTTGGAGTCGGGTTGATCTAATTAACGAGGTGTTCTTGGCCTGCAACTTTTAAGAGACCAACGTCATCGGAAATACTCTCCTGCACACAGTTATGTAAATATAGGTTGTCATGGTCTTGGTTTGTTAACTGTAATTGTTGCATATCGTCAGAAAACAAATTTTTGTGTCGAATATTGGTAGATTCTCTCGTTTTCCGTTTAAGATATTCCAGGTCCGTAAGTGGAATGCATTAGCTCTCCGTTTTTCGGTTGGCCAAAATGAGGGCTGAATACGGTTAAACCGGCAATCTTAAGACCAAAGAGTTGGTGATATGTGCATGTTGCAAGGTATGTGACTTTGATCTCATATTCTTAAGACCCCTGATTTTCGTTTTTTGTTTGAATTGTATAAACTTTTTTATTTTTTTTTTACTACATTGGTTTAATTCAAATAAACTATCGATTTTTTATTCGACTGGTTAATCCGGTGTGGTTTGACAAGCTCCAAATCTTCAATACTCCATCTAAGAGGTGATAATGAGCCTGACCAGCTCGCGAGCTACTCGGGCTCGGGTCGTCAAAGCTCTGCTCGATTCGGGTTCGGCTCGAGACCTTAACGAGCCAAGTCGAGCCTATCCAAGCTCGGCTCGAAAAGCTCGTGAACAGGCTCAGAATAATTATATTATATATATGCTATATATACATTAAAAGTAATCTCTTTAGCAAAATAAGAGCAATAAAATAAAATAAGAGAAATCTACTGAAAATAAATTAACTAGAATAAATTGAGTATTTTTCACTTTCTCAATATTGAATTCGTTTTGTTATGAAAAGAGCTTTTAATGAGATTCTATCTTTTATAAAAATATAACATAATTATTTATTTTGAGTCGAGCCGAGTCGAATCTGATGAGCCCGAGTCGAGCCTAACGACCTTTGAACCGAGTTATATAATATTATTCTCGAGCTGAGTCTGAACCTAAAATTTCGAGCTCACCGAGTCTCGAACCCGAGCCAAGCCTAATAACACTGTTTCCGAACCGAGCATGGTCACCCCTACTCCATCTACTTTGAGTCATGCCTTTCATGATCTAGGCCTTCTTGGCTTGGTCATAAAGACTAGAACCATCCTATATGATAATCAATTAGACTTATAGTTAAATTAGTGATTAATTTTAATTGTTTTAATTAATTTATAATAAAACTCCTGTCTAACCCAGAAACTGGACTTCACGTTGTTAGTATCAGTACATGGTCAGAACTAATGATTACATATTTTTTTTAATCTACTTGGAATAAAATTTGAATTTGTTCATGTAGTGAATGTATCGGGATGGATTCTTTAAGGGACTTGTCTCAAAAATTTTGAAAAAAAAAAGTATAATTTAGCTTCTAAAATTTATAAAAAAAATCATTTTGATCTTAAAAAATACTGTAGTAAGTTTTAAAATTGAATATTCTTAATTAAATTTTTTCTTATTGTTTTAAAATTCTAATTAAATCTCTCAAAATTATTAAAAGTGTTAACTAAACCTTTACATTTTTTAAAAATTTAGTTTAAGCTTCTAAAATTTTAAAATCAAAGTTAGCTCCTCCAACTCTTACAACTTTCACCATAGAAACATATGTGGATGGACGAGAATTGGGTCAAGTTTTTGACCGACCCGATTAACTTGAAAATAATTATCTTAAATTTAAAATTAGTTTGATCTATAAAAAAATATTTTTAAGAATTAATTTTGAAGATTTAATTATAAAAAATATATTACAAAATATAAAGGAAAATTATGCTATGAGTCCCTGATAGAATTTTTACGCCCTAAACTTGATCCGATTTTACCTTTATAAAAAATCAATTCGATCCAACCTTAATTATATTTATACAAATATAATATGATCGAGTCAGGTTAGGTGGAACCCTGTTATGTCCGGGTAAATGCCCATCGTGCCGTCGGAAGATGAGAAGTTCTACAAAACGGCGGCCTTAAAAAAAGGCTTAAAAACGGCGATATCATTTTTTTTACAAAAGTTGTAAGAAATTCGATACACATTTTTCGGTATATACAAAAATTCTTATAATTTTTGTAAGAAAAACGGTATATACTAAAATCCTTTTATTTTTTTTAAGAAATTCGATAATTCGAGTACTTCGATTCAAACCTTAATAAAATTAAACCCAAATTGATTTGAACTCAAAACAACTTAAATATGAAACAATCCAAACTCAAAATGACTTGACCTAAAGAGAAAACATATTTTGTTTAAACCGAAAAAAATAATTAAACCAATTCGATCTGAAATATTTTTTTATAAATTAATTATCTATTTTTGAAATTTTAAATCGACCCTATAACTCGGTTAATTCAGTGACTTATTTGTAATTGTATCTTGGTTAAGAGACATTATTGTAATAAAAAAAAAGTACGTTCATACAACACGGACCACTTACTTCATAGCCACCGGTTCCCTTTTCAGTGCCATAAATAGTTTGAGCCTTACAAAAACAAAAAGTAGGATAAGAAAAAACAACAAATTCAAAATTTGGATAAGAAAAAATGGAGATGATAATTTTAATTCGAATATAAAAGTTCGATCGGAATGATTTAAATCTAAATTTTCAGTTGGTTACCAGTTTTTGTATTTTTAAATCAATCCGGCCGAAAAAAAATATATTAGATATATTTGATACACAGTTAGTGTAAGTTTTAATTTATACAGAACTATCAATTTTAGGGTTTTAAAGTTTTTCTAAGAATAACGGGTTTAAGATTTAATTGAATTAATCGATTTGAGTTCAAATATACTAAAAAAACAATACTTTATATTGAACCATTTTCAAGTGTCTTACGTTACCCTAAGTAGGAAAGAGTAAAACTCGACTCGATTCAAAAAAATCGAATAACTCGACTTGACTAAAGGTAAGTCTTAACTCGACTTGAAATTTTATAAACTTGACTCGATTCAAAAAATTCAAATAAAGTTCGAATTATAAAATAAAAGTTCGAATAACTCAAAATTTTTAATAATTGAAGGATTTATTCTTAAGTTTGATATGAGTCTCTCGATTCTTTTTGATATATATATATATATTGATATATAAAAATATGAATAAATATTGTCATATGAAGAAAAAAAATTATGAAGAAATATATATACATTATATTATTAGAGAAAGTTATTTAAATTAGAATTAAATCATATTTTAATATGATAAATAGTTACAACTAAATTTTTATAGAAACTCGAAAACTCGTCTCAAATTTTTTAAACTCGAATCGAATCGAAAAATTTCAAATAAAGTTTGAGTTGTAAAATATGACTAGTCAACTCGAATAACTTGAATTTTTTTTACTTGACTCGAATTTCTTAAACTCGACTCGAATCAAAACATTTTAAATAAAGTTTAAGTTATAAAATATGACTCGTCAACTTAAATCTCAAAATTTTTTGACTCGACTCGATAAATACTCCCCCCGAATCCAAAAGTTTCTAAGCTAAGATTCAACCTGCAGAATTAATGCAAAATGTTTATATTCTTGCATGGTAACTCACCAGGAACAAAGTAAGATTGCAGATCCTTTCAGAATTACAGAACAAAACACAACCTATATAAACAGAACGTGGATAGGAAGGAAAAATCGAAAATGTCGAAAAAAGGGGTTATATTTACAGCACCGGATCCAATGGAATTACAGAGTCTGGAAAATCTGTTCTTGGTCCGGCTAGGGAGTAGTAGGCGAGAATATGAGCAGGATGTTCGTCTACAAGTTCCTCTCCATCTGGATTAGTTGTCACGACTCGTCTTGCGGGAATGAGCTCGATATTCCAGAACGGACGAGCCATGGCTAACAGATCATGACCTGATCGAGATGATGCTTTATATCCTTGAAGCCATAAGTACCTCAAAGAAGGTAACTGCAATGCAGCATGTGCCAGTGCGCGCTCGCTGAAGCAGCAGCCCCTCATCTCTAGTTTCTGCAAGCTAGGACATCCTTTGGAGAACTCCAATAGTCCGGTATCGGACCCTCCGACATATCCTAGAAGCATCCATCTAACGTTCGGACTATATCTCCCGATATAATCGAGACCTACATCGGTTAAGCCACCAGGTCGGAGATAGAGTGCAAATCTTCTAAGCTTTTCACAGCCTATTAGTAGAGCTCGAACTCCATTGTCAAGAGGCAAATCTGTTATCCTTTCTTCTTGGTCAAGCAAAACTAGACGAAAATCGCAGAGATTTTTGGAGTGAGTCCCAATCGATTCCAACGATGCATTCGTGATGTCGGATACATAAATCGCTATATATTCCAATTCTAGGCATCCCTGAGCTAAAGCTGTTAATCCTCTATGTGAAACCGAACCTTCTTCGTCCCCCATTCCTTGTTCATCCGCACCTCGTTCGATTCTAAGCCTCTTTAGTTTCTTACAACTTTGAGCAAGAACTTCCAATCCTCTGTCTCCAATAACATTCCTTGTCTGTCCATCAAGAAAATACATGTAATAAAACATGATTGACAATTTAGATCGAAAGCTAACAACATGTCGATTCAAGAACATTGCTCGGGATTTAGCTCGTTCAGCACATTCAACTACTGAAAATGTCAATGACAAATAAAATTTGCCACAAAAAATGTTCACATACTATGACATAAAGCATGATGCCAAAGTTAATTAAAAACAACATTACTTGGAACACAGAAATATTAAGAAATAAGAGATTTGTGATTCTACCTCGAAAACTTCTAAGTTGGGGCATCGTTGAATTAACAAGCAATGATCTTCTGTGTTGAGCAACGCATAGAGGAGATCCAACCTTTTAAGGGATGATGCAAAAGGAAACACAATCGGCATTTCATGACTCCCCATGTATGTTAAACCTAAACGGCATAACTTCGGGGGGAACGTTACGGCATTATACTTGTCCGATTGCTCGTTATTGAAAGAACCACCACAGAATTCTTCTAACACAGAGGCGGTACGAAAGAAGCCGTCGAGATCCAGAATTTCACAATCACTGACTTTCACAGAGGTCAAGTTGCAACAATTCCGGGCAATACGTTCAAGGTCTTCGAAACTCACTTGGACAAGATCAGTCATGTAGAAGTTTAATGTCTCGAGAACGGAGTTATTCATCGCGATCTCGTGAAGCCATTGACCATCTCTCTCGACAATCGAGCTCTCTTCTAGAAACAACATTCTTAGTTGCCTGCAGAAACATATCATGATTTAAAGCCATACTACTAATGTTACACAAAAAGCATAACTAGCTAACCCTTTATCTTTTACTTCTTCTCTGATTCATCAAGTTCATGAAATCCCAAAATCGAACTCTACCGATGTACCACAGCACATGAACTTTTATAAATAAACTGTTAATCGATCGATCACGTAAAGCTCAACCATTGCTATCAGCATCCTATCATTTATGCCTAGTGTACCTTGCAGCAACCTCAGCATCTCATACACATTCATGACATTCTCTAATCAACTTGAAGCATTTAAAACAAGAAGCAAATTCCCAAAACTGCTTCAAGACGACAACGAATACATGAAGATTCAAGTTCCGCCGCTCTTCGACACATGCGAAACATCAACGGTGCACACGATATACAATCTCCATCCTCGTATCACATGTATAAATCGGAATCTTACACCCCGAAAAAGAAAGATCTACCTCATCTTCAAGCAATATAAAATCTACCAATACAAGAGACTACCTAACTACTAGTTCATCAAATTGAATGAAACTAAAGCTTCAAGATCCAAGTATTTGTATGCAACTAAGTGCTTGTACTTGAATGAAATTCGAGGTTTAGTCCCTATAATTAAAAGGTTTAAACATTAAATCTTCCAACTTTTTCCATGTATAAATTTTAATCCAGTTGCTCCCTTAGTAATTTCCCTCAAAATTTACTATCTACCCAATCATATAAACTCCAGAAACAAATCATTTATAGTAAGCAACATCAATGCTTAGACTCAAATTAAAGAATGGATTTAAACGAGATTAATAAGCAAAATTAACATCATCAAGCTTACAACTCGTAATTAAACATTAGAATTCTTTAAAGAAAATTACCGGCACATGCTTCCGATATGGAAGAGTCCATCGGTTGAAAACCCAGAGCACTTATCAAGCTTCAGAGCCTGCAAAACTCTCCCTCTAGACCGTGCCAAAACTTCGAGATCCGAATCTCTAACAATCATCCTCCTAAAATGAAGCGATCTCAAGCAATCGAAGTTCTCCGCTATTTCGCGCACCCACGGCGTCACGTATCCTCCCCAGTCATCGGGAATCAAATTGAACATCGCCGCTCGAGGCTTTCCCTTCAGCTCCAACGATTCCAAGAACGGAAAACGTCGCCGCAACCGATCCGTCGTCGTTGTGTAACAAAACGCTATGGTTATATGCTTACGCGACGATGAGTCAAGCTCGTACCACCTCCGGCAGACGAGCGAAATAGCGGCGCGGTCCCTCGGGTCGTGTACGTACGACAAGACGCATCCCAATACGACGTCGGACATGCCGGAATTGAACGACGCCGTTCTATTCAGCTTATTATCATTCTCCTCCATCCAAACAATCAAATCGGATCAAAAATGACCGGAGCAGTTCCCTTTCCGAGCAGAAAACGAGAAACGGGGATAAAAATCCGATCTGTAATAAAACAAGGAAACGGTTTATTCGGAAGCCTCTCTTATATTCAACAAACAAGGAGAAACCCAACGGAACGGAACCGGTCCATAGACAAAATAAACCGGGTCGGTTAAGTATCGGTTCAACGATTCATGAGGAAGAAGAAGAGAGAATAACCGGAGAAAGACCAGTGCCGGGGAAACCTTTTTCTAGTAGATGGAAGCTAAGAGTAAAAATTGACGGCTGAGATTGATTTGAAGGATATGATCCAACGGTAAAAAATGAAAGTACGAGATCAAGTGCGAAGTGCGGCTCTCAAACTTAAAAATAGAAACAAATTACTGACAGCGACACAACGTGTAATATAATACTTATATTTTATATTTTTAACTGGAGTGGATTATGACGTGTCGGGATTTGATTAGATGCTTAAACTGTATAATGGTAACTTTTAGTGCAGTAGATTCCTACATCTTATGAGACAAATCTATAACGGTAAGAAAAAGGTTTATGTTAGAAATAGCTTTGGATAAATATAGTAATTATCTTTTAATTGTTCGGGATAAAATATTTCTTTTTTTTTATAAATAAGATTTTATTTATTCAAACAAACCCACGTAAACAAATAAATGTTCAACTACACTGTACATAAAACAGAACCCAACGAAATAAAAGCTATTCTAACCAATTTGCTATATAATTTTCATAGTGATCGATCCTATTAGTCCCAAAACTGTCCATTTCACATTAAACTTTATAATAGCAAAAATATCATACTTCAATCGTATATTTTTCTCATGCAATCTTTTATTCTTCTCTTGCCACAAAAAATAGTTAAAACTATTCCAAGCTACCTGTAGAATAACAGCTTTAATTGATTTACCTTTGCCATTTCCTTCGATCCAAATAAAGAGGTCTCTCCAACAACTATAAGGGAGATGAGTATTGCATGCTTGCATAATCATCATCCATAAATTCCTTGAAAAAACACACTCACCAAACAAATGATTTCGAGACTCACCATCCATTCCACACAATAAACATCAAAGGTCCCCATGATACCCCCATCTCATTATCCTACACCTTGTTAATAATCTATCTAAAATTACCAACCAAGATATAAAAGAGCAACGAGGTAAAGATAGAGGATAAAATATTATTTTTAATATAAGAATTTATAATTTTAATTCACGTGATTGCATTATATAAATATAAGCGACGGTAATAGTCTCCTGCTAAATGATATTAGAACGACCTTTTGATTGCTTGATTTTATGTCGAGTGTTAATGAGAAGTGTAGGCAAGGTAAACAACTGTGACAAGAGGCCAATCACGAGAGCGAAAAACTTGTGACGAAGGCGTCACGAGGTTGAGGAAGGGAGAATGTTACACCTAAAAAGAGATAAAGAACATTGATCCCACATCGAAAAAGAAAAGGAAGGTAGAATATATAAACGATGGTGTTGTACATCCTACCATACATATCTTTTAGGAAGAGGGTAATGACCCTATAACATTATACACAAAATTTTGATTTCAAGCAACAATTTAAATTCTTCTGGTAATTATATTTTCACTTAAAACTAATGAATTTTACATAAAGTATAGATAGATAGATAGATAGATAAAATCCAATTATATAGTATAAAAGTTATTTAATTTTATAATAATTTATGACAATAAGTGAAATGGATATATAAATGAGATTAACAGTAGAAAGTGTAAAAATTATCACTTAAAAAATCAATCAACGATCCAAAATTAATATAAAATTATATAAGTTTTACGTCATGTAAATGAATCCCATAAGGATAGAATCTAATTATATGGTACAAAACTCATCTAGAGTTACACTAATCTGTAATTGTTGGACGAATAAAATAAATAGATAAGATTAATAATAAAAATAAAAAAAATATTTAAAAATAAAAAATAACAAAATCATTAACGTGTTTATCATCTATTTATTTATATTTTGTGAAAATAATATCTTGATAATATATTTCTATTAATGTGCCTATCATCTCTTTGATCCATGTAGCTTTTCAATCAATATGTAGCTTTTAGATAGAATTTTGTAGATAAAAGAATATGCAAATAAAATAATATTGATTAAATAAAATAATAAAATAAACCAAATTTGAAAGGAATTGGAATAAATAAAGTAAACATTGCCCATATCTTTTGACAAAATTTAAAAGATTCCTTTTCATACTATTTATTGTAGCTATATTAATATCAATAATTGCTTTGATGGAAATAATAATATTAATATTTTCTTTTTTAAAAAATAATAGTTTTTACCCTAACACTTGAATATTAAAACTAAGTATATTTAATTATAATATATAAAAAATAACTTACTTTGATTTCAAATAGCTAAATACATTTATTATATACGCCCACCCATTTTGACAGCTAGAAATATTTCATTAAACTAGTATTTATTATTGAACTACATAATAATTATGTGAATACATTTTTAACAATTTTATTAATGATTTATTATTTTATATAATTACACGTATTCATTCTGTTAATTAATTATTTAAATCAAATTTTATAGATATTTAAATTTGAATTAATAATTTTATTTAAAAAACTTAATATTTTATGTTATTAGATTAATTATCGAGTATACACTTATAGTGGGTGTGAGGGCAATTGCCCTAATATGATGATTTAATCCCTGGATCAGATTTAATAAATTTATAATTCTTTAATAAAATTTTAGTGAGAAATGTATACAAAATCCCAAAATAAATAGATTATCACTAAAATATGTTAAATCAATCTCTTTAATAATAATCTTTTAAAAGTTATAAAATAGTTAATACATTTATGTTTCGGTTAGTGATACATTTTAATAAATTTAAGGACTATTTTATAATAATTTAAAGTTTGAATGACATCTTTTAATAATTGAATTTTTTAATAATTTTGTAACTAAATCAAAAGATTAATGATCATTCTATATATAAATGAATAGTTATTGATAAAAAAAAACAACAGAATGTGCCAATTGCCAAAAGCTAACTGTTGGCAGTTGGCAACATCAGATGACAGGTGTAATGCAACAAATGGTTGTGGGCGAGTTTATGTTTTGGTTTTAGTCCTTATACTACACCGGAATTCATGACTTATCCCCACTATTTTGGTTGATCATAATTTGACCCTTATATTTTTATAGTGTTATTAGATTTTCCAAATAAGTAATAAATATTACAATATAATTACACCATAATATTAGAAAAAGAATTGAACGAGTTAGTAGTATTGTGAAGTAGAGTTATCAAATTATGTAAAACTAAAGAGATTAAACTGTAATTTTCAGTATAGTAGATGGACTAAATTCAGAGATAGACCAAGTAAAGTTCCGTTACTGAGAGGTAAGCTTTATGCATGGCAGTTAACAATTGGAGGTTTATGTTTGCCTATTCTGCTGGTTTGGACCTGAAATCACCTGAAAAGGCTGCAAATTAATGAAATGGTTGTCAACTGGATTTATTATACAAATATATTTTAAGAGTAAATAAATAAATAAATTTTAAAATATCAATTATTGAAATAAATACTCATAAAATATAAATGTAAAATTAATTTTAACAAGCAGATGTTATTAAGAACAATTCTTTAGTCAAAATTTCAATTATATAATTAGAATCAAATACAACTCATGTCTGGCACCTGCAATAATAATAGTAATAGCAATTGTTATTAATAATAAAAATAATACACATTAAAATATTATTAATTCAACAAATTTAATATTATAGGTATGGTTAAATCCATGAATTTTGCTTGCAATTTGCCACTTGCTAACTCCCATAGAAATCTCTTTTTTAAAAAGAAAAAATTAAATCCTCTTGCATACATACATAAATACGTAACTATTAATTATATTGCTCATACTTACTTATTGAAAGGGAAGAACACATAATTTTAAAATGATATTCATTGTGAGGGTGTTTTAATTTTTGGGTAAATTATAATGGATATGATTCAGTTAATGAGCAAGAGTAGGACTACTTATATTTAAAGAAAGACAAACTGCAGATGCATTGATCTACAATTTCCATTTTTAACCAACAAAAGAAAAAAAAATACCTTTTCTTTTATTTAGAACACTGCTTAAGACTCGAAATTCGAGTCCGAAAGTTGAGCAGCACTGCCATCACTGCTTGAACAAGATCCTTCCAAGCCAGTTGATCCCATCGGCTGCTTTGTATTGGAATTATCATGGCTGCTGCCACATTGTCTTGTAAAGATGTCTGTCATGAAGGTCGAAGAAAATGTGGCAGAACTCATGTTGGTAACAGCGCTAACGTCTCTAGTTCCACTGTATAGACCCCTGCTTCCGGTAACAAGGAAGCCTTTTTTCTCACTAGTAGTCAGAACCGCTGGTAGTACATCAATTAATGGAGGGTTGCTCTCAGTTGAGTTGTTGATGAGTAGCCGGAGAGTTTCTCTCGCACCTTTCTCCATCGCGGAATCAGTAGTATCAGGTAATAAAGGGTTCACAAGGTTTGGATGCAATGGAGGGATTGTAGTTGATATGGTAGGACCAGCACCAACCAAATAACCTTGTCCTGAAGAGCATACATCAATGACCGGAATATGAACAATGGGATCACAAATCAAAGGCGTGAAGGTTGGAATTTGCGGTGAACTGGCTGAAGGCAGCCAAACCAATGGTTCTGGGAGGAAAGCTGGAAAATCAAGTGAGGGAACATCAGCAAGACCAAGAGGAAGTGTTGACTTCAATGAGCTGGAGGCACCACTTGTTGGCAATATTGACGAAAGTGGTGGAAGCTTAAAAGATCCATTGATGAGGCTGAGGGTTGTGAGGAGGCTGAGGGTTGCGCAGTCGATCCTGGGGGACACCAACAATAGTATGGAGAAAAGAGAGGAGATCCTATGGTGGGAACTAGAGAAACACTGCTTGGAGTTGGAGGAACCGTAAGTTTTCCAAGGGATTCCAGGAAATTCGGAGTGAATGAACTCTTGCCATCTGGAATCTTGCCATTTTCAGCTTGATTGTAATTTGATGAATTACTTGTAATAGGTGAAGCAATTGTAAGGCTCTCAGCTACTGGAAGATGGTTATCTCCACGCCTTCGCAACTTATCATTGGCAGTGCTCCTCGGGAAAGATAAGTTACGGTTCAGACCACCTATGAAAGAGCTTGATCTTGGACTCACCTTCATTGCTTGATTGCTAGAGCATCGGGACCGCAAAGATTTTGATGTAGTTGACAAAGACTCCCTATTGTGCACACTGGATGAAGGCGAACCATAACAACTTGCTTGTATATTCACTGTTGTTCCTAGGAGATAAGCACGGAACCGAGTTGCGAAACAGCCTAGTCTTGACTCACAGATTCCAGTTAATTCAGCTATAGATGGTTTTCTCTTTATCAGATCCTTCATCTATTAAAAGGAAAAACACAATATTTGAGAGAAATAACTTCACAAAGAAATTCGCACAGAACTATAGTAAGAGTATTAAAGAGTTAAACATCGAATACCTTAGAAAGCAATTCAACCCCCAAGAGTTTTGACTTCTCTGAGCACCAATAGTAAAAAGCTTTGCCATCTGGCACTTTCACAAGGAAAGATCGTTCAGAACTGTCTGCTGGAATCTCATTGATGGAAACAGAGGCACACTGAAGTTTGTTGCTTAAGGTAAACAATCTCTCTGTTTGACCATCATCCCCAACAAATGAAAGGCGCAAGTCTGATGATGGCAAGAGTGTAAGACTCAAATTTCCCCTGTGGCAATTCAAAAGGATTTAGGAACAACTTTAGATTTCAGAAAGAGTGGAATATAAACAGCAATATGAGAAAATAAAGTTATAAGCATAGATATAAAAACCTATTACATTACAACTTGCATGCACCAAACTGCAAGATTTAACAGTTGAAATCATCCTGAAAAAGCCCAAGTGGGAATTCTAAGTGGAGGGATTCAGTTGTAAGTTATAGAATCATAGCACAGGCACCCAAATAAGATAAATAGTGGTTTTAGAGAACTTCTTTTTTGGACACCTACGGGGAGGCTGGGAGCTTAATTTTAATAAATAAAATAATTAGAGAAATTCAGTTTGTTCTATCTCAAGCATCAAATTTGAATCTAGAAGTTCCATCTGCTATGATAGCTACTCAATGGTTTAATGTCAACTAAAGACAGCCTAGAATTTCTATATTCCCAACTGTATTGGTTTTATGGTCTCAGCAATTCAAAAACAACCAGGGGTATATCATGCAGCAAACTTCCTTTAAACAAGCATGGACAGATACAAACAAGTAAAAGGGGCTATCATAAATTCCTATCAAGAATTGGTTCAACTTCAGACTATACAATAGAGCAATCAAATCAACTACTAATAAATTGCAGTATATGGCAAAAGAATAACTATGGGATAGTAATGGCAAGGTAAATATACAGTTCATATTTGAAAACAAAAATGACAGCAAAATTAAGAATACTGACACTGACAAAGCAGCATAACTGTAATTAATACAAGTCACTAGCACCCTATTTTCCTTGTAATTGATTTATTGACTGTCAACCCTGTATATCCACAAAAGAGTTGCAGCTAACCATATAATATAGGAGATGAAACTACCTTTATTTCCTCAAAATTCAGAGATCATTATAGAATACGCCCACTTTACCTACAAGCCAAAAGATATATTTATTTGGAAGCACAAACATGATGACCAACAACATGCTCAAATAGAATCCTGCAATTTCTACCAATTACCAACAACAAAATATACAGCTTCCAATCAAATTATACAGTAAAGTAAATGTGTTACTACAGAACAGCTCCAACACATGAAATCAATTAAATTTTTTCTAGATTAAAAAATTATGAGAAAATGTTAGTGGATGATACAGACAGTTTTTTTGCGCAGAATGCTTTCACCAATATAATAAATCTTGAAATCAATCAAATATGGACTCAATACAAGGCTAAATTAAAAATAGTGCTTTTAGTGAACCTCAATCACAATCAAAAGAGAAACAGGCACTACAATAAAGAGATAATCCAACATAGAACAGAATGATACTTGGATGGCATGACAAAATTCAAAGAAAAAAAAAGGGTAAGAACCTCAAATATAGCAAAGATAATATAAGAAAAACACGGAAATAAGTTACTTTCAAATGTAAGTACATATAATCAAGTGATAATACATTACATGCAAACTTACAGGTAGTATACATGGGTAACATACTGTGACTACCAGAACATTCTAAATCATGTATATTTTTAAATCAGCTGCCTGCATGGAATATTGAAGGCATTACGGTATAACATAATGCAGTCAATTAAAAACATCTTAATTCTCGAACAGAGAAAAAGGGGAGAAAACAGCTGTAGTAATCCAAGGCATTTGCCAAAATGTTATATGCTTAAAGACTACGAAGGATTAAAGGAATGAGACCATTACAATGGTATCATTAATAAATAAGAACTACAGATGAAAAACTCGGGGAAAGGGCGCTATACCCATAATTGGTCTTTAATATTTCAAACTAAGCATTAGCTCACTAATTTGATGATTCCAAATTTCAAACTAAGCATCACAATTGTATAACTAATGAATATGAAATAGTTATGAAAGACTACGGAAAGTGTGCTATATCTATAATTGCTCTTTAATATTTTAAATTAAGCATTAGCTCACTGATTTGATGATTCCAAATTTCAAACTAAGCATCACAATTGTATAACTAATGAATATGAAATAGTGATGAAAGACTAGGGAAAGTGTGCTATATCTATAATTGCTCTTTAATATTTTAAATTAAGCATTAGCTCACTAATTTGATAATTCTAAATCTAACTTTAAAATGGCAGAAAAGAGTTGTAGTAATCCAAGGTAAATTGCCGAAGTGCTATATGCTTAAGGATCATGAAAGATCAAGGGAATGAGAGCATTACAATGGTATCATTAATGAACAAGAATTATGGATAAAAACAAGAGATAAATGTGCTATATCTATAATTGGTCTTTACTATACCAAACTAAGGATTAACTAACTACATTGATAATTAAAATTTTAAGTGAAAAAAGAGAAAAATCTACCATAAAAGACTAATCTTTAAAGAGAGCAAAATGTAAAAATTCTATAGAAATTGTTAACAATTAATCATGAATCCCATAGACTGAACACGATATCCAGACCGGTTAGCATATGATAAATCCGCCGATACAAGTAAAATTAAATTACCTTACAGGAGTAGGCTGAAAATGAATCCCTTGTTTGTTTATCTTCCCCACTCGAATTGAAACCAAAGGTATGCAAAAACACCTCGCCAGCATACCAACTTCCGATGGCTCAAAGTGCTGAAAATTTTATGCAAACAAATCAAATTAAACACACGAAATACGCCAAAGAAAAGCTTTACGAGAAAAAAATACAAATTTGAGCCAAATTTTCATGTTAGAGTTCGATTAAACTGGATAAAGTTCAAAAACTTCATATTTATTAATATACCCGACTCAAATGAGCAACCAATCGGTCCTCAGCGACGCCGTTTGAGACATTAACTTTCAAAAAAGGCTTTAACCTTTCATCGGTTCGACAAGCGCCGATTACTTGCACATCCAAAGCTTGTAGCCATTGCAAAACCCTATCCTCTCGATCGCTTCCTTGAATCAACAAATCTCCGTCGTTCTCCTCTACGAATATGTCCGTTAATCGTTCCGTGAGTCCGACTCCATTCCTCACTTCACCGTTCTGTCTCGATATTGTTCGAGATCCAACGCTAGAGGTCTCAACAACGCTGTTGATTGATGACGACGCTTCCGACGATTCGTTAAACTCGTCGTCGTTTTGATCCACGCAATCGTCAACAAATCCTCCGTTGCTAGAATTAGATATCTCGGAAATCAAACAATTAGAATAAAAAAAACACCTCAAGAAATCAAATCTTTCGATTGATTAAGAAACTGCGAATTCGATTACAAAAACAAATATGTAACTAAAAGCGTAAAGATCGAAGAAATCGAGCGGAGAAAACTTCGAAGGAATCGTTGTTTAGAGAGATAAAGAGAGGAAACTGCTAGAGAGATGGTGCAATTAAATAGTCGGGACTAGGGAGGAGCGCTCGAATTTGATATATAAAGGAAGAAAAAAAATCTAGCGGACGTCAAGGGGCTTTACAATACGATTCATTTTTTTATATTGACAATATAAACTTTGCTGCAGAGGATTAGAGTTCTTGGGCCGGGCAGAAAGGTAAATTGCTTATGGCCCAATTTTTTATATTTATTATTAAGATATATATTTATATTAAAATTTAATTTAAACCTAAATCCATATATTCTCATGTACAATTTCTCCACATAGTTGCCACAACATAAAGAAGCTTTGAGCAGTCACTACTATCAACAATGGCTATCACCATTATCATTACCACCCTCAACATCTTAACTCATCTTCATTATCGTCACCGCCGAGAACATCGAGACAATCAGCAACATCCGAACCTTTTGCAGAGAAGTAATGGCACAGGGATTAGCTGTCTCTACTTGTCAATGTCATACATCTGAAGTGGAGAAGATTAACAATAAGAAACAAGGATTCAGCATGTTGCTACCTTATTTAGAGCTCAAATGCCAAAAGTACAAGTGTTATTTAACAAGAGATTAGAACAAGGCAACAAGCCATACCTGTTGGTCAAGTTCAATTGGTGCTGGAAGAACAGCTTTGTCAATAGCCTTTGGTGTCCATACCTTGATGTCTTCGGTTCCACAGCTAGCCAGAACTGCGGTATCCGGATGAGACTCGATAGAATTGACCCTACGTTTATCCGCTTTCATAACACGAACAAGCTCTCCGCCTTTCTTCTTCCAAATGAATATTCGGCCATAATCGGATCCGATAACAATGTACTTGGATTTGGGACCAAAGAAGCTCACACCCTTCACCCTCTCACAATTTGCAAGCCCCTTGTAAACTTGAGGAGTAGCATTTTCATTTGCTTCAGTACGTGCAGAGAACAGAGAAGATGGAACCGGATCATGTCCAAGTCCCATATCCCGTGTAAAGAGATAAATGGAATTGTCAGTGTATGAGACAAGAAGCTCACTCTGATCTGAAAAGGCCAAGCCTGTTACTCCAACTAGATGAACACCAGTCAAATGAGGGGGGTGAAAATGATCTATAGGTCGACCGAAATCAGTTGAGCTATCCCCCTTAGATTTGCGAATATCATAAAGGCGAGTATACTTATCCAATCCCGAAACTGCAAAGCGATTCGGGTTCATTGGATCAACTGAAATATGATACAGAGGTATAACTCGAAAGTGCAGCCTCCGATCATCAATAGGCTGGCATTTAAAAAGATCTGTAACTGCTACAGTTCTAAGATCAATCTGAAAGGCAAATGTATAAAAGGGGTCTATAAGTCAGATATGGCTACATCAATCATAGAACAAAACCACAAGAAGGATTAGAATTGAACTTCTGAAAACTATTATCCGTTTCGACGACATATGACCGAGTACAAGTTCAGAAACCGAGTTTACATCTTCAATGCTAAAACACTTTGGAAGGAAACTATGATAACTTAAAACGCAAGTCACCTGCTTCACCACTCCATCTCCACCACAAGAGTAAAATATATGAGGGCTTCCTGGTTCAACAGCCAAATCGTATGTCGGTCCATGATGTTCGCCAAGCACCCTAGTTTCAACACCATACTCCGAGATTTGAGCATGCCGAACCTACAATTAGGACACAGTTTGTAGACATTCTTTGCTTAGGCTTAGTTAGAATAAGGAATTCATTCACCTGACCATCTGAAGAACATGTAATCAAGCTGCGATCGTCTGTATAAGGCATGATTTTAGCTACGAAAACGTTGTTGATATACACATGACCTGAATTGAAAGTAAGCTTGGAAATCCCAGCTTCCCAGTCCCATATTCTAATCCTGCTGTCAACCAAGCCATAGACTAAAATGTTACCATCAGCATTAAAGCTCGTTCCGTCGACACAACCTCGATTCTTTTCGAGTCTCCTGGAAATGTCTAGTCTTAGCACAACGTCCTGGAACATAACAATTTACAGCAATTAACCGAATCGAAACCCTAAATGCAATAGGAGACATTGTAGAGAATAGTGATCAATCTGTTATACCCACATTTATAAGCCAAACAATGTAATGAACACATGCATTCATTGCGGATGAACTTTTCTATACAATTTGATCCGCTAAATCACAATCATATACGTATTTCCCCAGTTTCAATTTCATAATCAAAGGAATTTTTGTGGAAAAAAAGATTATGATTAGTAACCTGGGAAGCAGCACGGCGTAGGGCGAATTTCCTGTTTGAGAGCTCTCCAACTTCACGTTGCCAAACATCAACCACCGCCATGTCTACACTCGCCACCACCAACGTCAACAAGAATAAAGAGAAGGGTGTTTTCTGTGACTCACTGTTCGGAGCGAGTCAATAGAAAGAAAAAACAATCAGTGCTTAGAAGTGTTTGTTTACCGTTTCTTATTCCTATGGAATTCACGTTGGTTGGTTAGTTAAGGACGGAGCTTGGTTAAAAAAAATCGAGCAAAATTAGACACAATTTAAAAAAATAATTCGACTCTAATCCAAAAAAATTGACATGTTATGATTATATCAATTCAATTTGATTTTTTTTTAATCTCTTTACTTAATAAAAGAACTTGACTAAAGTATTCTCTCAGAGACATTACTTGTAGAGCTTTGGCCATGGAATTTGGATGGCTCACGAGGCTCCGACTCTGGTTACACAGTTTCCACCTGTGTGGGAGTGTTTTGCGCACTCATGAAGGAATGTAGCAGTCGGATTCTGAGAAATTAATCGGTGCATGTTCAATTGTGGAATCGGAATTGTGGGGAATCTTTTCTGATCCGAAGTCGTTCGAGAGCCAGTGATGGTTACCCAAACACCCCAAACTTCTCCCACCCCCACCGGCGTTACCACCCATTTGTCAGTGTTATAGTGCACCATAATGGACAAATTCACAGCTATGAGCTATTGATAAATTAATCTTTTGTTTCTCTTTAGCTCAAAAGGAGAGACAGCGACGTAAGGGATACGGTTTCGGTCAGAACACGAAATCCATAAGAGGACCATCAAACGATTCATGCCAATTAAAACACCCCAGGATAAGGAAAGGGAAAAAAATGCAAACCCAAAGCCTTCAGCTTTTGTAGACAGTAGAGGTTACCAACATTAATTTCAGCTTTAAGAACTATATGCGTAGCATGAAGGAAAAAGCAAGTCTCCAATGCAACTAGTGAGGCAAAATGGTGTGGGACGCCGCACATTCAAAGCCGGTACAACAGCAGTTATCGACAATAATTAAATAAGCCATAACAAACTTCATGCCAAATCCTTTTTCATTAGCAGAATTCGTTGTTTGCTAAACATTGAAAACTGTCTTCTATCCTCGGGAAAAGTTCATTTAGTTTAAAATCCTCAAACATAATACCAATAATTGTGGTGAACCTATCAGAATTCGCGGTCTAACCAGTAACCTATCAGAAAAGGCTTACAATCTCGTCATCTAGATCACTTCTTTTTCTTTGGTTCTGCTGCATAATCGTTTATTAATGCTTCAACGTCTTTCCAGAATAGGCCCTCCACCAATACTCCATCCTTGGTGAACCTGCAATATTTTTACAGGTTAGAAATGTAAATGGATTGCAGGTTTGCAAATTGGGTAGGGGAGAGCGAAATAAAGGGGAAGGGAGCTACCATTGGGTAACACTTTTGTTCAACTCGACTGATTTCCCTGCAGATATCGACTTGGGATCTGCACTTGCTATAGTAAGGGTATAAAGATCAGAGAATCTTGGCAACTTTGAAGAGACCACCAAACCAGTGCTGGTGACGGATCCCTGAAAACATGAAATTAGTACTTAGACATAGAAAACAACAGACAAGGTTTTGTACAGAAGGGAAACACAGGAAACTCAAAAACTAGGTCTATCATGTAGTAGGCTTGCTTCTAAACTTTGTAATTTAGTTACTTCTACCCAAAGGCACGCAAAAAACACCACACTGTTAAGCTTTTTTTTTGGAAGACCATATAGAGGTTAGCAATAATAGGGATGTGTTTGTGTTGAGTTTGTACCACAACATCATTACTTTGGGCAATATTCAAGCAAAAATCGCTATAGGCTAAAAAGTAACATTGCAAATACAAATTATATGTAAAAAATTTACCATAAAGTGAACACGATAAAAAGTAGATAAAGTCCTAAAAGTCCTTTTTCTTCAATTTTATTTACAATACTTTTTCAACATTCCAATAAAAACTTGGGGAGAGTGCTAGATGACAATGAATTCATATTAAAATGTTCCATCTTGCATTAATAAGACAGAACAGAGTTCGATGATAATATCATAAATCAGTAACTATGAAAATATTTCGGAAGTTCAACATCACAGGCTTAAACACATCAAGAAGAATGTTCAAGCGTATCATACATTAAGATAATCTCAGCTTAACGAAAAAGAAATCAACTAATAGCACAACATATAACATAAGGAAATATTTACTAAGCAAGAGAACTTACAGCAGGAGGATAAGTAAAGAGAAAGGCATTCTTTTCCTTTGTATATATGATCAGCTGGAGTACTCCATTGAAGACTATATATTTGCCAGAGTCAAGGATCAAAGTAACATAAAAGATTACATTCCTTATTCGCCAAAAACAAACTCAGGGGGGGGGGGGAAGCCTAGAATATGTTAACACCATCTAGTTCAGAGTGGTAGATACATACCAACCAATTGGTTTCAAGTTTAAACATTAGAAACTAAGACAAAAAGATGAACACTGTTTTGGCCTAAAATTCAATTTTAAAACAACTTCTTTTTGCGAATAATAAAGTACCCAAATCATAATTTCACTTTCATGTGGATAATTATGCTTAGATCTGTATTATATCTATAATACTGAATCACATAACTACTTGTTTCTATTAAATAGCCAAAACTAACAGCCGAATAAAGCCTAATTTGGATTCCATCCAGTTTATCATCACAGATTTAAATATACATAAAGCAATTCAATCCAAAATTTCCAGAAACATTTCTAAATAACTTTCAATCTCGCAATTACAATACTGATGAAAAAGGATATAATAAGATGCAACCGATGAGGAAATCGCGGTTTTCGGGGAACTTCTTTTTGTAAAATTGAGCAACAAGCGCGATTACAATAATAATAGTTCCGATCAATAACCTGACATTGCTCATCCTCACATCTTCAACATATCCACGACTCTTAACAACCTATTTCAGACAGAGAAATAATTACTCAAAATTAAACTGTAATTGCGAAAATTAATGGATCTAGGGTTGTTTTGATTCGTTTTTTTTTTTCAATTTGTTTTTACCTCGGAGACGGATTCATCAAGGATATGTTTGATGGAGCCGTGATCTAAGAGATTCGCCTTCTTCGCGCTTTTATTTCCAGATTCTGCTTTCTTCTCTTGCATTTTTGTTTCTGAGGAAATGGCGCTGTTGATTTTCTGAGACTGATGAGACTGCCAAAACAATCGAAGTCAAGGTTTATATAAAATGGTCTAACGAAGTGCTAACCGGCGTCGTTTAGGAAATTATTTTTTATTATTAAGTTTTTTATTAAATTTTTATAATATTTTTTATTGAGTTTAAAAAATTTTAAAATTTAAACCTTAAACCCTAAACTTTAAAATAAATAATTATTCTATACACAAACGTTTGTAAAAACTTTATTTACACTAGTACTTAGTTTAGGGTTTAGAGACATTGTATAAGATTTAGGGTTTAGAAATTTAAGTATAATAGTTTTTAAGAGGCTATTGATATAATTTCGAGCTTATGATTAAAATTTAAGGTTTATTGGTTTAAACCTAAGTATCTAATCATATTCTCCTAAACCATAAATTATAATCTTAATCTTTAAATTCTAACCCTAAACCTTAAATTCTAAATCATTACACTAAAAATCTTAAACTATAATTTTAAACTCTAAATTCTAATCATAAACCTTAAATTCTAAATTATTACGTCATTGATGCCGAATCAATGACGAGTCCAGAAATAAATATTTTGTGTCAGTGGTATAGGCACAGGACTTGTACACAAAAGACAATCAAAAGGAGAATGCTACCATATTGGCTTTTGATGTCAAGGTGACCCTGCAGGCTAGAGAAGTAGCAGATGAACTTGGTGGCTTATGGCTGATTTTGATAGCTTCTTTCTCAACAACAAAACAAGTTCCTGCTAAATTTCTGGTCTTAAAGCTAGTGAATATGTTTATGCGAAGATGGCAGTGATTGGTGCAAGGAAAGCAGATGAGGTAATGGTAGATGTTTGGAAAGGAGGAACAGGCAAGCTTTTCAGAGCTTAACTTAGATTTTAACTGCAACTTGTTAACGGGTTTGCCTGGTTCATCTCATTCCACTCGAATTTTAAGCTCTTTCCTGGAGAAGTAAATTAGCATCCTCATGCCCTTTTGTGATAGTTCTATATAGAATGGGAAATTTGTTCAATAGTTTAGGATAGCTGCTAATTATTTTCTTCACCTGTTCTTTTGTACGTAATATTAGGGGTGGACAAGACTGGGTATCCGATGAATTTGAATAAAACTGGTCCCGGTCTCAATAACCATCGGTTCCTAAAAATTAAAATCAGTCTCCGTCCCACTTATATCGGGTCCTAAATTTTTAGAACTGGTCCCGTTATTGGTAGGTACCGGTTCCTATATCAGATACATGGTCAATTAATTTATTCTTAAAAAAAATTGAGTAATTAGAGAGAATTTTTTTCAACAAGCAATAATAATATTAAATGATAAAATTAGAATATATAGACTTAAAGATTAAAGTTTTAAAACTAGTCATACTCATAATATTCATACATAAAGAGAAAGTTTGATAAGAAAAATAAATAAAAGAAAACCAATACCGGATATTTGGTATTGGTCTTGGTCCTACTACCAGTTTCAAAAAATCAAGATCCAGTCTCAGTCCTGATTATGACCGTGACCTAAATTTTAGATTCAGTCTGATTAAAACTAATACCTGATAAAAATTTACCAGATCTTTATCGAGTTTGAAACCGAGATCGGACAATCGATTTTTTTTTTCACCCCTAATTAATACAAAAGACTGTCCAAGAAGGAATCTGTACACCAAATGGAGATTTGGATACACTAACAAAAGGGTTCTGTTCTTTGCTTTGCTCATTTCTATATCATATCACAAATGCTCTTACAAAGTTGTTGTCAATAAGCATCAAGCTTGTCTTTTTAGTGGAGTAAATAAATTTGCTTAAATAAATAAATAAAATCAAAACTTATATATCATCAAAATGATTCGACTTGTCACAAAACAAGTTAAATTCATGAAGAAAAAATAGTGATGAGGTTGACAAGGATGGCAGTCCTTTCAATGAACTCATCTTTACATGTACGTATCACGGGATTATTATCGCTCGACAAAATATCATTTGTTATGAATTATTATCTTTTTTTAAAAGAAATATTCAATAAAATATATAACACCATCGTATATATTCTAAAATTTCATTTTCTTTTACATACAAAATTAATATTTTTATCTCTTTTTAAACGCGATACATACATCAACCATAGCTTCAGTTTAATATAAAGATGGCCCATTTTCTACATCAAATCCAAAGTATAAACTTTACTTTATGATAGACATTTATTTATCGTAAAAGAACAGAACATATATTGCTGTCCATTGCATATTTACCCTAAAATAAAGGCAGTGTCCTTTCCCAAGACTAAGATGGGAACCATTGATTGCCCTCATTTGGAATTTTGCAAAATTCACCCCCTTTATTCTCTGGGGGTCATCTCAGGTCAGAAGTTGTGACATGTAAAAATAAAATTAGAGAGAAAAAAAAAAATAAAGATTTGTGGTGGATATGAAATGAGTCAAATAACTCATGAATCGTATTAACACATTATATTATATATTTATTTTTTTGATGTTAGTGAATTTTTGTATTGTAGTGACATATATACGAATATAAGAATTTAAATTAATTATAATAGATACAAGTAATATATGCTTTAAAATATAGAATTGATCGCTGAAAATTAAACAGCGTGATGTAAATATTGATGTTTGAACTAATAACTTTTAGAAATAATAACTATTTTTTTAACCATTGAGATAAGTCCAGACATTTAACATATATTTTTTAATTAATAAAAATATAATTGATTAATGTTAAATAGTTATTAAAATTATATAAATGTTATAAAGTATGATAATAGAAATTTTAGAAAATGAAATAGCTAAAAAATAACTCTCTAGAGATAAGTTTGCTCCACTGTAGCTTTGACAAGTAAAAATATGTCTCCTTCGTGCATTCTTTGAAAATTTTTAAAAAATTTATTTTTTAATCATAATCTTTATTTTTTATATCTTTAACCCTAAATCTTACATCCTATCCCATAATTCTCTAAACCCTAACCCTAACCCTTAATTTTGAACCTTAAACCCTAAACTTAAGCATTCTTATTTTTTATATCTTTAATCCTAATTCTTTTAAAAAAATTATCTTGATTTTTTTTTGATATATTTTTTATTGTGCGATCATATATTTGTCGTTACAGTATTAGGTCTGATATATGTTTGACAATCATGAACTTAGCATAAAGCATAACTGGCCCAGACCCCATCTGCATAATGGCAAGATAAAGTGTGTGTTTATCCATAAATTGGACAGATTACAGTGGAAACTTAACCAATAAAATGAAACTAAAACATCTTTGTCTGCTGTTTTTTGACAAAACATGTCTACTAGGCAGTTCTAACAAGTATCTCCAAACGTTTAACTTATGACAATAGTACTTAATTCTTCATGTTTTTGGATCCACATGACCTGTAAATTCAGGTCCATTAGCATTACAGATTGTTTATTGGCTAGTTGGTTGTTAGTGATAGTTGTTGCAGCAAGCACATCATTTAAATGGTTTTAGTGCAGAAATTCATGGTTTGGTTCATGAATCTTGATGGGATTTCTGGGTTATTGAATTTGAAACTTACCCCGAAGAATTTTTTTATTTTTTATATATTTTAAATTTTTTAAAAATTATTTTTTTATGAATTTACCCCCTACTTTTAAACATTTATGTTTTGCCCCCTTAACCTCAGATCAGATCCGTCCCTGCCACCTGTAAAGGAAAAGAAGAATCAATGTTCATCGGTACTATATATGATATATATAGTCACAGTGAATTACCTTTACACCACAGACATACCATGTTCAAATTTAAATATTTGTACTCGACATTTATATTCGATTTGTATTTAAGCATATATATGAACAATATATACGCATATACAACATTAATATACAGTTTAGTTTCTCAAATTCAGATACTATGCAGCAAAGAGATGAGCATTGACAGTGACACTGCTGCACTAGATTTAGCTAGGAAGTTTCTTGGTCTTGGTTTGTAAAAGGAACAAAGTTTATCAAACCTGACAGCAAAACTCATGATGTTTTTGTCAAAATTCAATTACTACACGACTCGACAACCTTGGTGTTCCTCCATTAGTGGAGAAAAAAAAAACAGATTAAAAAATGAAAGACATGGAGGAAGAGATATAGTGCTTGTCTGCTTGGTTTTGTTATTCTTTGCTGTAATTGATTCTGGGTAAGAAAGTGAAATGCATATTTCTTTGTGACAGTATACTGTTGTCAAGAGCTACCACTTGGACAGTTTGGATCAGTTTGACAGCACTAGTTGTCTGAAGATCAGACTGTTTAATATGATTTGTAGACCAACTTTCAAAAGCTAGATGCTGATCAATGGCATGGCAAAGGTGCGTGCACTTATTCACATTTCACAGAATAGGATGTTGTCAAGAAGTAGCGTTCTTTATGTGCCGAGAGAAAAATTATTAGATGAATTTATCTCATCATATCATCTATGATCTTATTTAGTAATAATTTTATTTTTTATATTATCATTAGATAAAATTATAAATGACGTGGTGAGTCAAGATCATATAATAATTTCTCGTGCTAAGGTGATCTTACTTACTATATAGATATTTTGTATTTACCGTGGGTGAGTGGTCTATTGATTTTGGTATTGGTCGTAATTGTATCTGGTTGTGTACTCTTTTCTTTTGTAGAGTATTAGAGAGGTTTTTAATGAGTTAATTAGGATATGTTGTACGATTTAATAGTTTATAATTGCTCAAGTTATTTCTTGATTAATGAGATGTATAATCTTATTTTATGATTTAGAAATCCAATATAGAATTTATGATTCAGTGGTTTAAGTGTAAGACATTCGGATTTAAGATTTATAATTAAAATTTTGATATAAAGAATACTCATTTATTTGAATTTGATGAAAAGAAATGCCCAGTGACAACTGCGATAATGAACTAAGGGATTAGGGATTTGATATTTGAGGTTTAAAATTTTGTATTTTGTTTGAAATTCAGGGATTTTGAATTGTTTATAAAATTACGGAATTTAATTTTTTTAATAAAACTGAAACATTTCAAAAATATAAAATCCGATCACTTGTCATATTTTGATTGATTAATATATTTAGTCGTAATATATTTTCATAAAACCTTAGCGCCGCTTTCCTTCTTCCTAGCTAAGCTTTTTCTTTCTATTTTTTCGCACACCAACAGTAACACCGATTTTAATATTGGTCATCAATAGTTGAATCTATTATTTTATTTGTTTTATTTTTAATTTTCAGTAAATTATTCTGTTCTCACGATACGATTTCATTCTACTTTTTGGTACATTTTTTTATGTCTTTTGGTGCGATTTTTTTTTGATTTTTTATTAGGGTTGGATCCGACGACGCTACGACTGATCAAGATGATGCTCCTTTCTTTATATTGTTAATCTTCCTATTTCGGACGCTCAAACAAGATTTGAATATGCGATTACATCTATCATTTTTTTTTGCGATTGAATAGTGGTAATATCTTTGTTGTCAATGTACCTTCATGGTAATATGTATTTTCATATTATTTGTTGATAATTTTATCTATCATTGTAAATTTTGGTGATGTTTGTATCCTTCTTTTATTTCGAGTCTTTGGATTAAATTTTTACCTTTCCTTGTTTGGTCTTCTTATATTCTCGTGATACTAGTTTTGTTTACTAAGTATATATCTGAATTTAGGTATTTTGTTCACTAAGGTATGAATTTTCATTATATTTTCGGATATATCCCCCATTTAAAAAAATTAGTATATTTATGTTAAAAAAAAATCTTAAAATATCATAAACTGAAATGTTAAAAATATATTTTATTTAAAATTTATTATAAACACTTATCTTAAAAAATATAATTTAAACATTTATTTTATACCCAAGTCAAAAATACATATATAAAACCAAAGGTCTAACATCCCAATATATAACCATTGTTGACCAAACATGCGTTCTAAAAGATTCTTTGGAAGGTGCTGCTGGCCAATCATGCCATCAGCAATGAACGGTCATCATCCGTTCTGCTCAACATGCATTGCATGTAGAAACTTAAAGGTTGAGCATTTTTGCTGCACACTTGCACTGGTTAGGGATGTAAAGAGGCTAGACCTGACCCGAAAACTCAATTAAAATATGTTCGAGTCGGAACCCGTTTTTATATTTCTAGCGCTAGCAAGAAATAAAAATCAATATAGGGCTATAATCAAGAAGAAATATATATATATATATATACTGCTAGAGTTAGAAGCTAGCTAGGTAGGAAGGAAGGAACCTAACGATAAGGATTTGCAGAAGATCTTTCAAGCTGTATATTATGACAGTACAGTAATGAATCATGGGCATTGTTTGTTTTGCTTTCCATAGTTGTCTGAACAGAAACAAGTTGAAATACATACATACATACATATATATATATATTATCTTTTGTTAAATTCAAATTCTTGTGCCAAATTCATGGAATCATTTGCTGGTTAAACCTGATTTGCTAAGTACTCAAATGATTCCTTTTAAGTCTTTACCATTTTTAGGGTTTAAGGTTTATGTTTTTTTCATGAAGTTTATCTCTTAAAATTGTTCAAAATCTATTCATTTGTGTTAACATAAACATGTTTTTTTTCATGGTGTTAGAAATGGTTCATAAGAAATTAAGTTTCTCTTGGGTGTTTAAAAAAGACAATGAACTCTCAAAGACATGAACATTAGGTTAAGTGAATTATCTAATGTTTCATGAGCCAACAAAGTGTTGGAAGGGTGCTTGACTTGTCTTTTTCAGTGATAATTTTGCATGAATTCTTGGAAGATGTTGGGTCATGCACTTGTCTTTTGTCTTTGTTAAAGGACAAATTTGGGTATAATCATATTATTTAGGTTCAATTTAATATTGCATTTAAAAAAATAGTGGAAATACTTAAAAAATATATATATTTTTAGATCGTTTAATTTAAAAATACTCAAAAGCTTAATTTATCAAAAAGTATTTTTTTAACAAACTTGAAAGTATTTTAACTTAACAAATTACATATTTTGTATTATTTTTCGTCTCAAGCTTTTGAATTCAAAAGTAATTTTGAAAAATAAAGCAGAAGGGGGTTTTAGTTTCTCCCCTGAGACGGAGGCACATAAGGGCGGGAAAGAGTAATTGCCCCCACCCTGATTTTTTTATTTTTGTTTTTTATTTAAATTTTTAAAATTTTAATTTTTATTAATTTGCCCCCACTTTTAAATATATACGTTTTGTCCCAACCCCAAATCTTGGTTTCTTCTTTGCTCTCCCTATGGTAAAATTTTAAATTTAATCCCTTAACTTTAATTTGGTGTAAGTTTGTTCTTTTTTTGACAAACCCTAAATCTAATCATAATCACACACGGAGAGAGTGAAAGAGAACTCTAAGAAAAAGAAGAGTGCTTCTAATAAGTCTAAAACTCATAACCTAAGAAAATATAACAGAACAAAGATGAGTAGCTTAACAAATCAGCCAAATGTATTTACTTAATTTGTTTTTTTATAATGTTTGTACTAATTTTGTGTTATCAATTTAGACCCATTTTATAGTGTTCTCGATCATATCATTTTTATAATTTAAATTTAAATTCTCCCATCGAAAATAATTTATCTTTGCGTTATATTGATAATTCATTGTTAATAATTTTCAATATTTTTCAAAATTCATTATTAGCTAATTTACTATTTGGTCTTATAGACTCCTCCTAGTGCACATGGTGATGTTGTTTCAATCAATTACAATAGATGGAAATAAACAAGATAGTCTAAAATATGAAGCTAGAGAGTTTTTTGGTATTTCCTTAATTGATTTTCAAAGTTTTAAAAGTGTTAGCTTGAAATAAGGGGAAAAATTCCTTTTTTAGATGAAATTATTGAATTCAAAACAGAAAAAAAATAAACAAATCACGTTACGTAGGGATGTTTATTGTTAGGTATTCGATTTTTGGATATTCAAAAAATCGAATACTCAATATTTTTAGGTATCTTTTTTGTTGAATCGTGCCTCAGTTTTTTTAAATCGGATACCCTAATAACAAGTGTCCTTGAATTCGAGTAGACGGGTAATTGGGTAATAAATATTCAACTCATATTTTTTATTTTTTAATTTAAATATTTTTTTAAAAAATATGATTAACATATTTAAAAGTTCATAATACATAATCTAAATACCAAAAATATATTAATATCATTTTTTTGATCTTATATAACAAGTTAATAAAAGTACATAATACAAATATAAAAAAAATTAAGATTTAAATTTAAATTTAATTACAAACATTAATTAACATAGAATAAAATATAATTTAAAATTAAAAAATCTTAAAAGAAAAAAATACGGACAAACTATAGTAATTTCCTATAATATTAAATATTACAAGAGGTTAGAGTACAAGGATTAATGTATCTAAACATTGGTTTAGGGTTATCATTAAAGTTTTAATTTTTTATTTTCAAAAAAAATATTTTATTTTTTAAAATCCATTCCTAAAACAGACAAAACCAGAGGTACATTGACTTGAACTTTTCAAAGAGAATAAGTGAGAAAAAGTGTTCATTCATTAAAAAATAATAAATATTTTATTAGAATTTGTGACGTAAAACCAATTTTTTATTATTTTTCGAATATATCAATAACGATTCTTTATAATATTTGATTCAAATTAATTATTTTTTTAAATTATATATTATTAAAATATAAAATATTAATTTATATGGTTTCCTTTAAATAAATGTGTATAGTGACGGGAGTCGACCATATTCAGGCAATCGAAACTTGTGTATAATAATGGAAAACGACCTTTGTACTTCAAGAGCATATTTAATTAAATATAAATATTAGAATAAATTATGAATTTTTATATATTTACTTTTAATATTATAATTTTTGTCAAAAATTTAAATCTTTTAATTTTAAAAAAATTATTATATCTAATTTTAAAATTTATATTATTATTATTATTATTATTATTATTATTATTATTATTTTGTCTGTTGTTGCTGTCCCTGTAGACCTACTTTTTCCTTGTTCGACCAAAGTGTTCCATCCTTGCCGTTTGTGTTCTTTCCCTCTGCCCTATATTTTGTGTACAAATCTATTAGGACCAAATAAATCAAAAAAGGACATGTCTGTGTTCAGTTTACCAGTTGGAGAAAGGTAGGGGGGAAAGTCAAAAAAAATTCAATGAAGATATTTTTGTAAAAATAGATAATTATACAAGGATTAGTATTTATTTTTTTAATTATATTATATATTTTTAATATACTTTTTTTATAAATTATAAATTTTTTATTTGTCTTTTAAATTTTTTGTCCGTTGTATTTTTAAAATTTTATAAGATCGGAATAAAATCACTTCTATTTAGGGACAACTTAGGAAATTTGGTATAGTTTTGTGGGTAATTTAGTAACGGTATAAAATTTAGGGGGCAAAACAAGAGAATTTAGGGAGTAATAATGTTTAGGGTTATATTTAGGAAAATATGTGAATTTGGGGTAATTTTAAGAAAATAAGTCAAAATCTACAGTGTTGAGGTCTATATAGATCATTGGATTGAATTGAAAATATATTGGTTCAACAATGTACATGCACCTCACCACCTGCAAGTGGCAAGATCCGAAAAACATTGTTCATTTTAACTCATTTTCCTAAATATTTTGCAAATACACATATTTTTCTATATTTTTCAACTCTATTATTCATCTAAATTGACTGACAAAACAGGTAAAAAAATAATTTACAGGACAAATTAAAAAATATGTATAATTTAAAAAAAAAGTGTATTAAGCTATATATAAATTTTTAGTTTGGTCCGTCAAGATTCTCTTGATTGGTTAAGAAAGCATATTCGACTAGTTTGTCAAGATGGGGTACAAATCGTCTACCCGCTCCCCATATCTTTATCTCCGCCTCCACTTCAAATTAGAGGGTTTAGGGTTTAGGGTTTTAGGTTAGGGATTTTAGTTAGGGTTTAGGGAATTAAGGACAGGGTGTATTTTTAGGGTATATGGTTTAGAATTTATGATATAGACAATAAGGATTATGGTTTAAAATTTAATTTTTTAATAAATTTTTAAAAGGGACATAAAAGAAGGCATGTAAAAGAGGCAGAAGATTTTTACTCATCAAGATGATCATCTTTATTTTCTTATATTTTATTAGATTATGAGTTTTACACTTATTTGGACTATCCTTTCTCCTAACATTTCCCTCTTCTCTAAATAAGATTACAATCATGATTAAAATTTGTTTAAAAAAATTCTCTTAATCGAATTACTACTATAATTTTAATATGTTATTATCAGAGGCAAAATTAAATTAGAGATTAAAAGATGAACATAAAAATTTTAAAAAGTGAAAGATAAATTTATAATTAATTCTTTAATTATATATAACAAAGATAAAAAAAAAAAATGGGGGGGGGGGGGGGGGGAGCATGGCCCCTCCCAAGTCCCACCCTCTATATGCATGTCTTTTATTATCATGTTATTTTATTATACTTTTGTTAAAAACATTATAGGTTTAATATACTTTCCCTAAATTATATATGTTTTTTATTTTTGTAAAGTTTTTTTATTTCATTTTTCCCTTAAATTTTATAAAATTGAACTAAAATTAATCCTATTTGGGGGTAAATTGAGAAAATTAATATAGTTAAAAGGGCAAATTAAAAAAACATGTATAATTTAAAGGGAAAAAGTATATTAAGTGCAAATTACATGATATAAGTTAATTAATTATAATTTAATTGACATTATTATTAATATAATACATAGGACGTGAGGTCAAACATACTTAAACGTTTAATGTTATTCGATTTATGAATAAGAAAAATATTGAATAATATAAACATTATACATTGAATGTTAAAAGAATTATGTCATATAATCGCATGTAATAAGTATTAAAAAAATTTTGCGAGCTGCGATTGTGCGTTTAGCTTGGCATGGATTAAACTATCATGTCTAGAAAGAGATGAACAATCGTTTACATGGGAAGCAATCATGTTCAACCGATTCTATTTTTGAGCAAATTAAATATGATATTGGTTTATATTTTAATTCTTGTCATCTTTCTTTGATAGGGATATAACCATTAATTGGGGTATATTATAAAATTAATTTTGTGTTTTTCTTTATTTGGTTTGTAAAGTTAATAGATATTGACGGCTGCTTTTGGGCGAAGAAAAATTTAATTTATCCCAAAAAATTAAAAGATGAAAATACCATAAAGTTCCAAAAATCATAAAATGAAAACAATCCTAAATGTTCTTTAAAATCTAAAAAACAATGAAATTTTATTTAAGTTTACAAGAATCAAAACAAAAATGATAAAATAAATAAATATCGAGAGTAAAATAATAAAATGTTATTTCTTTTAACAATATTTATAACGTTTAACCTTGTATCCTGACTTTGATCCCGATAAGAGTCTTATCTTTTAAGATCAAGTAAAGTTACATCATTTAGGGGCGGATAAAATACCCGATTACCCGGTTTCGGTCCTAAACCCGGTAAGACTCGGTGGATTTTATCTGATATTAGTTTCGATGGGATTGAGACTGGATTCAAAATTTACGTCCCGGTTACAACCGAGACCGGGATTGGATCTTGATTTTTTGGATCCGGTACCCGGTGGGTACCCAGTAGTACCGGGATTAATACCAAATATCGAGTATTGGTTTTCTTTTGTTTATTTTTCTTATTAAACTTTCTCTTTATGTATGAATATTATAAGTAATACTAGTTTTAAAACTTTAATTTTAAGTTTACAATATTTTAATTTTATTATTTAATATTATTATTGGTGGTTGAATTTTTTTTTGCTCCAATTACTCAATTTTTTTAAGAATAAATTAATTGACCGGGTACCCAGTATTGAAACCGGTACCCACCAGTAATGAGACCGGTCCTTAAAATTTAAGACCCGATATGATCGGGATCGGAACTCGTTCTAACTTTTAAAAACCGGTGGTTACCGAGACCAATACTATTTAGGTTGGCCGAGTACCCCGTCTTGTCCACCCCGATCAACATCTATCTAAATTAAAAAAAAAAAATCATGTAAAAGTTATAACCCACCTTCCTTAAGAGATTTGTCTTGTCTGAAAAATTCCCAAAATGTAACCTTGGATTGTCAAATTATATCATAAGTGTAGGAAAACGTATACGTGTACGTATCTCCAAATGAAGCCGTTCAACTCAACTTCACGTACAGACATGGATGCAATAATTTAGAGTAATGTGTATTTTTAGGACGAAAATTTTAAGATTTAAATTTTAAAGTTATAATTTAAAATTTATTTTAATAATTTTAGTATTGTATATAGAAAGGAATATCGGAAATGGTATAAAAAAATTATCTTTATTTAATTAATTTAAATCAGGTATTACATGAATAGAAATCCTCTAGACTTTTTGGTACCCTATTTATGTCTATATATTAAAATTTTGGTTTAAAAAATTTGAGGTAGATTGTAATTTTTAAGGTTTAAGATTAGAGTTTAAGATATTAAAATTTTGGTTTTGAAAATTTGAGGTAGATTGTAACTTTTAAGGTTTAAGATTAGAGTTTAAGATATTAAAATTTTGGTTTTGAAAATTTGAGGTAGATTGTAACTTTTAAGGTTTAGGATTAGAGTTTAAGGAATTGTTGGTAGAATATATTTTTTAGGGTTTATGATTTAGAATTCATAATTTAAAGTTATAGTTTAGAATTTAATGTTTTAATGTAGGGGTATGAAAAAGGATATCGAAAAAGGAAAAAAGATTTTTTTTTTATTACATAGACCTATTATGAGCGCGTCTTTTTCTTATCTTAATTTACTTCATTTATAGTATTAAAATTCGAACATTCAATCTTATTTAAAAAATTAATATTTTATTCTACTAAATCAATTAGTTCTTGGTTAATAAATTACTTTAGGTGATATTATCTTCATGTTATTAAAGAAATTACATCACGAGTCTCGACATGTCATTCATGAGAACAATCAATCAAATATATCAATTCTATTAATTTTTTTATATTATTTGTTTATCAAGTGATTATTCATTAATATTTACTGTAAGTAAAATTTAAAAACAATTTTATCAAGTAAAGATTTATCTGATAAAAAATAAGATAAAAATATAATAAAATTAATATATTTGATTGATTTATCACGTAAATGACGTGAAAGAAGTAATTTGTTATATAATTTTTGGTGTTATTAAGTTTTTACGTTTGTTTATTTTCTATGTTCGAGATCCGATATTATTTGTCCTAACAAGATAAAATCACAGTGTGACAGGTGTCACGGATCATGACCAGCCAAATTATTTCAACCACGGTTAACACGTTTAAATTGCCGGAAGAAAAGGTTAAAACTGCAAGTGGAAACATGATGACTACGCAATACAAAGTCATATTTATTTTTCAGCATTTTTTATATATTTTTTTATTTTCTGTATTTTTATATATTTTTAATAGATTTCGTATAAAACCGTAAAACTGTTTGTTATGTAGGTGGATTCTAATTCTGCACCTCCTAAACTTCTGTAATCTTACACGCTCTACATATTTAATATATTTTTTATATTCTACACTCTTTATATAAAATTCTAGATCCATCCTTTAGATGACCGTCCGATCAATTAGTGAATCTGAACGAGACTGTCTTTGTTTTGAATTCACTTCTCTACCAGGTTATGTCCGTTCGTGTGTCCAAATCCTCCTCCCTTTCTTATTTTTCCTCCCTTGTCTCCCTGGCCGACCAATCTCTCGTTCAAAGAACGTAAGAAAGGAATCCATGCAATAACCAATCGGTACATGAACGAAAGAGGGCAATGTAAAAACAATGATTGATCAAAACTTGGTGTCTGTATCTCAAACATTGACTTAGGCAGGAGAAGGGACAACATATTAAAATAATAATAAATAAATAAAAAGTAAAATTAATTAATTAAATAATAAATCAAAGTATCAATGTCAATGTGTAGGTACCATGAACCATGAGATTAGGTACGGTAGATGCTCGTTTTATCTTTTAACTATATGGTTAAAAATTCGATTCTTACTAATAAGAATGAAATATATTTTATGATCAATCGTTTATTTTTTAGTGAAAACGTCCGTAACGAAAGAATTTTTCTATGTTTCGTAACTTTAACTCGATAATTTAATAATTAGACCTTAAACAGAGGCATAAGGGGTCGGCAAGGGGAATTAACCCCATCCCCCTGAATTTTTTTATTTTAATTATTTTATATAAATTATCTTAAAAATTAATTTATTTTTAAATATTTATATATTTTTATTGTTCTTTTAGTTTTAGAGTCTAGCTCTAACTAATTCAAATCGATCCGTGTCTTACATCTAGCTTTGGTGGGTGAGTCTCCCAGCAAGGATTTTCTACGTACACGTCTCAAACTTGAAACATGCTTAAACGGAACCAAGCTGCTTACCACTTGAACCAACCCCTATTAATTTAAATATTAATTCCGTCTCGGTTGTTCCTGATCTGTCATCTGCCGGTAATTTTGATGATGCCAAGGTTCACCGCAACAAAACACATCTTAACTCTGTCACTCCATTAATTAATCCCCATCCTCTTGGACAATATAATTAATTAATCATTTAAACATATAGTTTTCTAACAGAACCAGTGACATGTTTCATGGGTTGGTCTTGAACTGTCACACACGTGGCAGATGTCAAATCCCCTTTGCTCATCACACAAATACTTGAAAACAATACATTAATTCTGGCATGTGACACATAAAATATGGTTTAATGGACCGACTTTTTTAGAGCACTGTAGTTAAATATTATGTAATAAATACAATGATTATAGCAGACGGCATTAGTACTATAAAACACTGTAATAATAATTAAAGAGGCACTAAATCTGAAGGGACAGTTCAAGATTAGCTAAAACAGTTGAGATTCTTCTCCCGCTTTGCTTGGGATTAGGGATGACAACCAAGACAATGTTGAGTGGGATTCTGAAGTGTATTTTTTCATGAAAAGAAATGGATTTGCCAGGGAATATGGAATCTATTTGAAATTTGTGGATATAGAGATTAGAGAATAATTTTAAAAAATGTTGTGGGGAAGATTAGGGATGAGTATAGATCGAGATTCGAAATCGAATAGATCCGACACATGGTAATTTTTATCGAATTTGTATTTTTGGATTAAAACTCATCTATGATTTGATCTGAACTTTAAGATTAAAAACATATATTTTGTATTTTTTATTAAATATATAAAAGTGTTATACAAATATCCAAGAACGGAGCTGTATGGAGGTGGGGAGGGACGATTTCAATTTTTTTTTTCACTTGTATCCTCTTATTTAAATTTTTTTAAAAGTTATTTTTTTTATGAATTTGTCCCCTACTTTTAATTATTTATGTTTTGTCACCCTCAAGCCAAAATCCTGACTCCGTCCCTGCAAATATCATTAGTTGGTCACCTTAAATTTAAACTCGACCTAATATTTATTAATTTTCACCTAACGGATCCAAACCCTTTTCTAAATTTAGACAATATAAAAATGGGTTGAGTTAGAATTCGTTCGGGTTTCATACCCATCCCTAGATAAGAATGTAAATGTTAGGATAGGGTGAGCATTGACAAATTTTGTCTAAATAATTTGGGGATCAAATTAAGTATTTTAAAGGTTTGAAGGGTTTGATGAGAAGTTTTTTTACATTAAAGATAAAAAAAAATAATAACAAAAAATTATATTATTTTTAGTATTTTTTATATTATACCGTTAAAATTTAATTTTTAAATATTATTTTAATGGTTAAGGAAATGATTGTTGTTCCTGAAGGTCATGAGTTTGAGCACCAATAATGCAGCGCAATGTTTGAGCGATCAATGTCTAATGATTGAAAGTATACTCTAGAACAGATACTATAATAACCACTATAACTGATTTAAAAAATTAAATCTTAATTCAAGATTCAAAATTTTAAATTTTAAACTTTAAACTTTAAATCTTATTTTTTTTAAATAAACCATACCCAAACTTTAAATTTATAATTAAATAGTGAAAAAATATTTTAAAATGAAAAAAACTTGGTAGGACAAATTGACTTGAAAGCTCAACTTGCATGCCAACTCAGCCGATTAAAATATCCTTTATTTTTCCTGTCAAATTATAGAATAAAATACAAGAATTGACCCAAATCTGCCATATTCATGAACCCAGATCACTATAAATACCTGAATAATTCTTCAAAAATCAAATACAAAACCAGTGAACCGAAACAGAAAACAAATCAAAACCCAGAAATTTCAAACAAACAGCAACAATGCCTTCATCTCCTTTGATTCTGATCTCAAAAAATATGATTTTCCCAGAGAAAAAATCAAACCTTGGAAACATCAAGCTCTCAGTTTCCGATCTTCCCATGTTGTCTTGCCATTACATACAGAAAGGTTGTCTCTTTACTCGCCCTGCCATCCCCATGAACTCACTCGTTTCTCTTCTCAAACAATCAATCGCTAAAACGTTGTCGTTTTTCCCTCCACTCGCCGGACGTCTTCAAACCGACGAAAAAGGTTACATTTACATAACCTGCAACGACGCCGGAGTTGAGTTCCACCATGCCAAATGCGCCTCCCGGTACATCCGTGATGTCATTGGCCCGGTTCATGTCCCGGAGTTGGTCAAGGAGTTTTTCACCTTTGATAAGACGGTTAGCTATCAGGGACATTACAAACCGATCATGGCCGTCCAGGTCACAGAGTTGGCCGATGGAGTCTTCATCGGATGCTCGGTTAACCATGCGGTGACTGACGGTACGTCGTTCTGGAATTTCTACAACACGTTCGCTGAAATCAGCAGAAAGATTAGTAACGACATTCAGAGCATTGAAAACATCATGAGGCGGCCTGATTTCTCCCGGGACTCGGTTTTGATTTCACCGGCGATTCTGAAAGTCCCCGACGGTGGCCCCAAAGTTACGTTTAACGAAAACGAGCCGTTACGGGAGAGGATTTTCAGTTTCAGCAGAGAAGCCATTTTGGAACTCAAAGCCAAAGTTAACAACAGCAACGTTAATGGAGATTTTAACGCCGTTGAAATCCTCGGGAAGCAAAGTAACGACAAGTACTATATTGAAACGGCTCCGGTTTCAAAAACGGCGGAGATTTCATCTTTTCAGTCACTTTCGGCTCTTCTCTGGCGAGCGGTGACACGTGCAAGGAAGCTTCCGGCTTCCAAAATGGCGACGTTTAGGATGGCGGTGAATTGTCGTCACAGACTGAACCCAAAGATGGATCCTTTATACTTCGGAAACGCAATTCAAAGCATTCCGACGTATGCATCGGCCGGCGACGTCACGTCGCGCAGCATCCATTGGTGTGCCGAGCAATTGAACGAAAACGTAAAAGCTCACAACGACGAAACGGTGCGTCGTTTTATTCGTAACTGGGAGAAGGATCCACGGTGTTTTCCGTTAGGAAACTTTGACGGCGCGTCGATGACGATGGGCAGTTCTCCGAGGTTCCCAATGTACGACAACGATTTCGGTTGGGGACGGCCGTTGGCAGTTAGGAGTGGCGGCGCCAACAAATTTGACGGTAAGATCTCGGCTTTTCCGGGACGGGAAGGGAACGGTAGCGTTGATTTGGAGGTGGTTTTGGCGCCAGAAACGATGGCCGGGATTGAGTCGGATCACGAGTTCATGCAATATGTTACCGTTTAAAATGGACGGTGCAGATGTATTTTATTTTATCACGTGTTCTGGTTCAGGCCGTTGGATGGGTGATTTTAATTGAAGGTGGATCCCAGATTTTGGGATGGATTAATATATGTGGCATACTAATTATTAGTAAATCAAATAATATTTTCTTAACATATCAACTAATAAGGTTTAAGGGTCTAATAAGCCCTTAAAAATTTTTAAAAAATCAATTAAGTCTTTAAAATTTTTTATACTCAATTAAGCCTTCAAACTCAAAAAAAAAAATCAATTCAGCCCTTCAACTTTTTTAACACTCAATTAAACCCTCAAACTCAAGAAAAAAAATCAATTTGATCCATTTACCAACTTTAACCGTTAACTTTAACCTTTTTTATTTTTTATTTTTTAACACATGTTGCAACAAAATAACACTACTTTTTCGTTTTAAGAATTTTTAAAAATATATAAAAATCATGAAAAAATATTTTTAAAATGTAAAAAAAATTAATTTCAAAATTTAATTTAGAATGATAAATAATATTTTTTTTAAAAAAGATTAAAAAATGAAAAATAAAAAAATAAATATTACTTTACAATTATAAAAAAAATATTTTTATATTTTAAATAGTTTAAAGTTTCCAATATTTTTTATAAAGTTTTTAGATTTTTTATATATTTTTAAAATTTTAAAATTTCTTAAAAACGACAAATGATATTATCTTATCGCGACAAATGTTAGAAAAATTAAAAATAAACGTTAAAGTTAATGATCATAGTTGATCAAAGGGCCAAATTATTTTTTTTCTTGAGTTTGAGGGTTTAATTGGATGCAAAAAAAGTTTAAGGGCTAAATTAATTTTTTTAGTGAGTTTGAGGGTCTTATTGGGTGCAAAAAAAATTTAAGGGCTTAATTGATTTTTTACTAAAGTTTAAGGGCTTATTGAATCCTTAAGCCAAATAATAATCTTGAATGTATATTATTTTCATGATTTTATGGTTCGGGCTATGGTATTATAAATAGAATATTAAATTAAAAAAATTATTTTAAAATATTTATTCTGAATTAATTAGTTAATAAATTAAATATCGAAAAATAAATAAAAAATAAGTGAATATCAATAGTTTATCACTTAATTCGATAAACATTTTAATTAAACATTGTATTCTTAATTTTAAACACGTAACCATTAGTTAAATTTTTTTGAACAAGCTAGAGTGATTACAGTAGTATCTGTTCTAAAATATAATCTTCACCGTTTGACATTGATCGCTCAATCACTCTGCTGACATAGCTGATGCTCGAACCCGTGACCTCTAGGAACAACAACCGTTCCTTTAACTACTTGGGCTAGAGGGTTCTAAACCTTTTTAAATCTAAAAAAATAGAGGGGCAAGAGTCTTATTTGAGAGATTATATCATATATTATTTTCATCACACTGTCTATGAGACTAACCAATTAATACACTCATTTTATTATTTTTTATCTCGTTTTTCTAAGTGAATCTTTATTTGGTAAAAAATAATTTTAAATTTAATTTATTGTAAATATTAATAAATATTCACTTATTAATAAGATAAGATAAAAAAATCAATGAAATGAATATATTTAATTGGTCCTATGAATGACGTGATAGAAAATAACTCATGATATAATTTCTTCTTATTTAACTAACATTTAAATTAAAAAAATTTAAAATATTATAATGACCATTCACCATATAAAACCAACATTTTCAACTGGTCTACGATCAGGGACGGAACCAAAAATTTATTTAAGGGTGTCTTTTTCTGAATGATATTTAAAAAGAATTAACTATTTATAAAATAATGTCAAATTATTTTTAAAAAGTGTCAATTATATATTATTAATTTTTTTATATAAATTATATAAAAAAATATAATTTTTCAAAAATTTTGGGGTGTCAACAAATATCCCGTTTGTGTATGTGGCTCCGCTCATGTATACGATCATCCACCAAATGAACCGTTTAAAACCAACATCTCGAATCGATTTATAATATTTATTTCTTTTACATTTTAAAATACCTATGAAAAGAAACATTTTACTTTTCTTACATGAACCTTAGCCACAAATTTCATCAGGGATGATTTTACAACAGACGTCGAATACCGTTGAACACCACTAGCACTGAATATCGTTGAACATTATTAAATTAATTAATGAAGATTAAAAACCTCAAAGACTCAACTCACAATTATTAATTATATGTTGAGCAAATCACTCTTTTATTAGTTATATATTGAATCTTTAAAATTTTTAATTTTTATTAATTAATTTAATAACATTCAACAATATTTCATATTAATAGTGTTTAATAATATTCAACGCTCGTAGTAGAATTTTCCTTTCATAAGATACCTGAATGTACCCAAATTAAGTGTTCACCGACTTCATGGTTGTTCTTGAACTGTCTTGCCATCAGGTTCACTGCAACAACACTCACTTAAATGTAATAAAACAATAAATTAAAAAAAAATCAATAATTAAAATAATAAAATTCTCCATGATAATTGAACTGTCACACACGTGGCAAATTGTCAAGACCCTTTTTGTTTATAATTAAAATAATATTTTTAATTAAGTCAAACAATTAATTAAGCTACAAACATGCAATTGAACTCAAATATTAAAAAAAAAATGTAATAAAAATACAGATCCCTCCGACAAATCAAAAATGGCGGTTTTCAGAGATTCTTTGGTAACCTAATTAACCGACTTTTAACTGTATATCAAATGATAATTGGGCTAATAATTAGAGTATAAGATATGGTTATTATCATCATATTATTAAAATTCTGATAAAAACCAGAAGAGACAGTTCATGATTAGCTGAAACAACGTTGTATTTTGCATGAAAATAACATGTTTTGTCATGGAATCTTTGAGATCGGATTGAGATTATTTTAAGACAAGTTATTGTTTTTTAATTATACCCTTAACATTTAATCAGATATTAATGTATTGAACCCTTCCGAAAATGATATTATTTTAAGAAAATAATAGATTTTATTATAAAATCATATTAATACTCAAAATTATATTATTGAAAATAATCTTATTTTGATCGATTTTAGTTATGAAAAATTCGTATTATTTTTAAATTTGGGTCTGGTTTAAGTTATTCTCCGAGTTTGTGTTAGTTTGAATTTGATTTTTTTTTGATATTTCGTTTTCTCGAACAATTTAAAAGTGATTATTATATGTTTATATATATTTTTAATCCTTTCGACGATGTATACACTTCTTTTGAGTTTGCGTCCCCAAACACCCGTTGGGTCCAAACAAACGTTGGTCAAAAGCTTAAAATTTTGGGTTCTCTCAAACGTCCGTTTAAGCGCTAAAATAAGGGGGCAAACGCCCGTTGACAATCAAATTATGGATTGTTTGTGATTACTGTGACCAATAAACGACTATTTATCATGGCCAACACAACCAAAAACGCAACTTTCATGTCATTTTTGACTTTGAATAATTTAGTTTGCTATTGTTACATGTTATTTTAGATTATTAATTCTTATAATCAAATTAGATTGAACTAAATTCGAATTAGATTCATATTAACCAAATGAAAAAAAATTATATTCGAGTCAAATCCGACAAATTTAGCTGCAAGTAACGCTTAGTTTGAAATTTCTATCAGATATTATGGTAAAACATATATTAATGGAATCTGTAAACTAAATGGACAAATCTCGCATATGTGGGCTTCTTTTATGTATAATTCCGAGATTTATAGTCTTTGATAGATTCCTGAGATCTGAAGTAATCATCTCATCCCTTGAAGATATCTTATTATCTCAGTCCAAGGGAATAGAGAAATGGTTGAAAATACTCAAGATTTGATGATCCAATTTGTTATATATAATTTTTTTTTAAAAAAATTGGTATCACAACCGGTAATCGATTCATCAGTCAACCAATTTAAATCAGATAGTATAGACGTTTATTATAGGACGATACCCCAACCTAGTGTATTTATTCATATCGTTAGGATACAAACTACTGACCTAAGAGACTGTCTCATTCACTAGTCCGAATAAAAATTGATATTTTCTTTTTAAAAAATTTAAGAGTGAATATTTGATAATTTTATGGACCATTAGTGAATCTAATGATAACATACAGCTAAAAAAATTAATTTTAAAATATTATATCAATATAAATTAATGTTATAATCCTCAAGTAGCTAAAGCTTCCTTCAACTTCCATACTTATTTTTTGGGTGGATAAAAAACTCGATTATCTGATCCGGACCCGGTAAGATTCGGTAGATTTTTATCTGGTATTGATTCTGGTGAGACCGAGACTAGATCCAAAATTTAGGTCCCGATCATAACTGAGACCAGAACTGAATCTTAATTTTTTGGATCCGGTACCCGGTGGGTAACCAGTAGAATCGGGACCAATACCAAATATCTGGTATTAATTTTCTTTTTTTTTTTATTTTTCTTATCAAACTTCTTTCATTATCAACCAGAGTTCCCACTTGTGCAAATCAACACCAAACTTGTACAATAAAATTAATTAATTGACTTAAATTATGAACAACTTGAACACATCGATCACAGTCACATAAGACAAAAACATGTAAATAATCAAATGTAACGTTAGAAAATCTAAATAATTTAATGTTTGAGATTAGGAAATATAATAAATCCAAACACCCATTACTGGAATTTAATAAAATAAGATTATAGATAAGCAAGCATCCACCTCACGTTGCTGAAATGCATGCACCCCAAGTCCTATAAATACCCTTTCCACTCCCTTCACGTTCCCAAGCTCTCTTGTTTCCCTCCAAAACAACCATGTCTTCTTCTTCTTCAGCTATGTCTGTTACTTTGGTTTCAAAAACAATGATTTTCCCACACCAAAAATCTAAGCTTGGAGACCTCAAGCTTTCAGTTTCGGATCTCCCGATGTTGTCTTGTCATTACATCCAAAAAGGTTGTCTCTTTACTACCCCTTCCATTCCCATCGATTCACTCATTTCTCTCCTCCAACAATCCCTATCCAAAACGCTGTCGTTCTTCCCTCCCCTCGCCGGTCGTCTTTACACCGACGAAAAGGGTTACATTTACATCACATGCAACGACGCTGGAGCTGAATTCCACCATGCAAAGTGTACGGCTTCGTTCATCCGTGATGTCATTGGTCCACTCCATGTTCCGCAGTTCGTGAAGGGGTTCTTCTGTTTCGACAAGACGGTGAGTTACAGTGGCCATTTTAAACCAATTATGGCTGTCCAAGTCACCGAGCTCGGTGACGGTATCTTCATCGGTTGTTCGGTTAACCACGCGGTGACTGACGGTACGTCGTTCTGGAACTTCTTCAACACTTTCGCTGAAATTTGCAGAAGAATCGGTGAGGGTAATAACAATAATCAGAACATCGAAAGAATTTTAAGGCAGCCGGATTTTACGCGGGAATCGGTGTTGATTTCGTCGGCGATTTTACAAGTCCCTGAAGGTGGACCCAAAGTGACGTTTAACGAAAACGAGCCGTTAATGGAGAGAATTTTCAGTTTCAGCAGAGAAGCAATTCTGGAACTGAAAGCCAAAGTTAATGACAGCAACGTTAATGGCGGCTTTAACGCCGTTGAAATTCTCGGGAAACAAAGTAACGATAAGTACTATACTGAAACGGCTCCGGTTTCGAATACGGCGGAGATTTCATCGTTTCAGTCGTTATCGGCTCTTCTCTGGCGAGCGGTGACGCGTGCGAGGAAGCTCCCGTCGACCAAAACGACGACGTTCCGAATGGCGGTGAATTGCCGTCACAGGCTGAACCCGAAGCTCGACCCTTTGTATTTCGGGAACGCGATTCAAAGCATCCCGACGTACGCGTCAGCGGGTGACGTCACGTCACGTGATCTCCGTTGGTGCGCGCAGCAGTTGAACGAGAGCGTGAGGGCCCACGACGACGAAACGGTTCGTCGTTTTGTCCGTAACTGGGAGATGGATCCGCGGTGTTTCCCGTTGGGGAACTTAGACGGCGCGTCGATAACAATGGGGAGTTCGCCAAGATTCCCGATGTACGACAACGATTTCGGTTGGGGTCTGCCTTTGGCGGTGAGGAGCGGCGGCGCTAACAAATTTGATGGCAAGATCTCTGCTTTTCCTGGCCGTGAAGGCCATGGAAGCGTTGATCTGGAGGTTGTTTTGTCACCTGAAACTTTGACCGCCATTGAATCTGATCTTGAATTCATGCACTATGTGATGAAGTAACTTCTGGCTTTTGGGGTCTAATTTTAATGTTTTGTTTTTGTATGTTTTTAATTTGTTGTTGTGTTTGCAGCTGCTAAATATAAAACCCTTTTATATCATTATTAAGTATATTAAATATTTTAAATAATTATATTTACTTTTATTTTCTATTATATTCTATCGAAAAGTAAAATAAATATTAATATAGAAATTTAGTAGTTCTTATATGAAACTTTTAAGTCTGTATACGACAAAATTGAATATTTTTCTTTTTAAATTTTGTAAATTAATATTTATATTAAGCGTGTTTATGGTTAGATATTGAACTGAATTAAAATTTTTAGATATCTAAATTTTTGGATCGATAATATAGTATTTATATTCGATATTTTTTCGGATAATCGACTTTTTGGATAATATGATAATTGGATTAGATTTTTAGATATTTGATTATCTGAAAATATATTTTAATTTAATTATTTTTTTGAAAATAAAGATTATGTTTATAAAAATTTAAAAATTTTGAATATAACAAATAACAAATTATTAAATGTAATTAGATTCAAATATATAAAAAATAATTATTTTATTTTTTTAGATATAACAAGTAGGGGTGTAAAGGAGTCGAGTCGAGCTCGAGTAATGCTAAGCTCGGCTCGACTCGTTAAGATTTTGAGTCGAGTTCGAGCTTGAGTAATTTAAAACGAGCCTGAAATATCTGAGCTCAGCTCGGTTCGTTAAGAACTCGAGTCGAGTTTAAGCTTTTTTCGAGCCTAATCGAGCCAAGTATTGATCGAACTTTGACCGTGTTAGACTCGAGTAACTCTTATCTCTCACGTCTCATTTAAAGTTTAATGGAGAAAAACTTTGATACACAAGTTGTATAAACTCAAACTTATTAATTTTAGATTTTAATATCTTAATTTAGGGTTTAAGACTTATTTTTAAAGTTTAAATTTTAGGATTTTAAGTTTAGAAATTTATATTTTATATTATAAAAAATAAAAATAGTATATTTATGTTTTTGAGTAGCTCGTGAGCTTTTCGAGTCGAGTATTATGCTCGGCTCGTTAAGAACTCGAGCCGAGTTCGAACTCGAGTCAAGTTTTGACCGAGTTTTGACCGAGTCGAGCTCGAATAGCTCGCGATCTGTCTCGTCTCATTTATAGCCCTAATAACAAGCATCACATTATTAAAAATAAAAAATAATATTAAAAATTTAAATTTTTGAATTTTTAATTTTTCGGATAATTTGAATTGTAAAATATTATGATCTGTATCTAATCAAAAAAATTTAAAATCGGATCGAATATCCGACTTAAAAATAAAAATTAAATTAAATATCTAAATTTTAAATTAAATCATCAAATCAAATATTTTTAAATACCCTTAATTAATATGTCAAATCCAATAAAAGATTTCAAATTTTGAGTGATAATAATCCCTAGGTGAATCACAATCCAGAAATCCCTAAAGTTTTTGCGTTCATTCACTAATTCACAAAAAGACTCTGAAAAGGTGAAGTTTTCAATTAAGTCATCATTTTGGTACCAACAAGTGTCTGGTTCAGAGAACATGAAATAATTTATTGGGTTAGGTCCACCAGAAATGGAAATTGACCACAAATAGTACCAATAATTCAAAATGTTGTTTCAAAAAATATCTATCAGTTGATGACACAAGATGGTTCATCGGTAACAAATCTAAAATTTTATATAATGAATATAAATTATTAAAAAATTATATTAAAATTATAAAAAAATATTAAAAAATTATATAAAATATACAAAAACTTAAAATTTTTAGAGAATACGACTGTACCAATACCCCTAGATGTGTTCCTGAAAAATTTCCCATGGCAGTGTTGCCCGGTGTGTGATCCAAAACTGTTTTTTCAATGGCTAAATGCAATATGTTTTCCCAAAGGCCCCCACAATGAACTAACCTATGAGACAATGAAGAAGATGTTATGGGACCAATGGTATGAAGATTTTGGACATGCTTTTTCCAAATTGGGTCATTTGTGAGTAGCTTGAAATAGAATTGGAATGGGATGTCATAACACTCTTGCCTAAATTAACACTTTGGGGTTAAAATGTTACTATCAACTTAAAATGTTATATAATTTTATAACATTTCGTATTTTCGATTATAACTTATAACAGAATTATAATTAAATTCTTTTTTGCTAGTTAGCATCGAGATTAGTTGATAGTTAAGATTAGTTGAAATCTTTGTCATATCTTATATATGTAATTCTTTTTTTCTTTTTTTGTATTTTTCATGATTCATAGAAATAAATTCTCAGTTCAGTTTTTCAATCAAAATCCCTAAAGTCCCAGATTCTATCATGATATCAGAAGAAGAAAAAATTATGTTTCTCGTTTGACAGATTTCACCTAAGTTTACAAGACCGATGATCCGACTGATGATTTATTCATTCATTCGAATGAAAATTTGTCTCTCGTGTTAGTCTACGCCTCTTGTAAGGAATAATTACTATAGTTGGGCTCGTTCGATGAGGATGACATTAATCTCTAAAACAAATTTCACTTTGTTAATGGTCGCATCACGGATTCGGATGAAGGTGATTCAAGATACCAAACGTGGGGACAAAGAGGAAAGAAATAGCAAATAAAGAGGAAAAAAAGGTTAGCGGTCCATGACCAGCTCAAAAGGTGTAAATCGTTTACTTTTTAATCTGTCTCTGTTTTAAATTAGTAAGTTTAGAGTTCATGATTATGATTAAAGAAAATATGGTAGACTGTACTTTTAAAGGTTTAGGATATAAAATATTAAAATCAAAATTTAGAATTAAATTAAATTTTTAATTTTTTAATAAAAAGCATAAAAAAAAGCACCGGAGGCAGAAGACTTCTACTCCAGCTCAGAGCCGATGCTGCTGACCAAGGGTAGATTCATCATTAATGTAATCTCTTATAAAAGTAATTGTATCTCCATTTTTTGGAAAATAGATTTAATTTAGTGTTAATTTTTTACTTATTATGTTATAATTTTGGAATTTTTAGATTCGTTATTACTGAGAGAAAAAGGATCAATTAGGTTTAAAATGACAAATGATTATATTGTAGTTTTACCAAAGACTTCGGTAAGGCTCGACTCGGGAAAAAAATCTTTTATCTTTTAATTATATATTTTTTTATAACATACATTAAAATTTATTAAGAATTAAATTTTAAACCTTAACCTCAGTTTTCACGTCCTAATCCTTAAATTTTATACCTTAAAAATATACTTTACTTTAATTCTGTATACTTTAACTACAATCTCTAACCTTAAATCTTATCCATAAACCCTTAAACACATTATTTTAAAATAAGACACTAATAAAAACATATTTACGCCTTTAACTTATCCTTACAAATAAACATTATTTTGACTAATCTTAATCTCATTCATGAAGATAATGAACTAAACTATTGGAACATAAGGACAAAACATATAGTATTTATTTATGTTCAGACACATGAAATTCAAAGATTAGAAGCAGAACCGAGGCAAAAATTATTGTTTTCGCCTACATTTTTATGGATTTCAAGGCAGCAACTTCCTATTTCCAAGCAATTCATTTCATTGAAAACCAAACCCAACATTGTAAAACATGGAGAGTATATCTTTGTCTGAACATATAGAGGAATGTCGAAGCATAGATATAATTATCAATATTTAACAAAGTTTTTTATATAAAAAAGAAGAGAAAAAAAGGTAAATTACCATTACAACGTGAAATCTGCAACTACAACATTAAAATTAACATTACCCTAGTTTCATCATGGCTAAACCTAGAGGGAACTTAAACGAAGATCCAACGGTGGATGATCCATTTCTGGGTTATTGATTGTATAAGGAAATGATGATGTTTCCCTACATTCGTTTGCATGGAATCTCAGCTTCTCCTGCTCAGTTTCTCCGAAGGAATTCAATGGAAACAGTTGTAAAGTCTCGATAACCCTTTGATCTGTCTGATATTCCTTAACCTCAAAAAACCCTGAAAAAGACAAAGAAAAAAACATCAAATCTAAGGGAAGTTTAGTAAGTATCTATATCCGACATATTGATTAACTAATCCGGATCAGATTTTGCAAATGAAAGTCGAAATTTATTTTTCTCTAATCATAACGCTAGGATTCGAAACACCAGAAAATTTAGTAGTTTACGCACACAATGACAAAACCCAAGTTTTTTTAAGACAGCAGAACCCTACGTTTTGAGGAAGAAATCTTGTTGTTGATGTTGCTGAGGTTGTCTCTAGAAATGAAGTCATTCTCATCAATGGAGACCTTCCGACGCTTTTGTCTTTCCCTAGCTTTATGATTCTGGAACCAATAGAAAACATTCTTGCTTTCGATCTTCCCATAAAAGCTGAGCTGAGTTGAAATCTTCTGGATTTGATCGGTGCTCGGTGTTCGAAGTCCCGACCGGAACAGTTCGGTTAAAACCTTAACCTGTTCAGTCGTAGGGTTCCATCTCCCACACTTTGTTCCACCACCGCTGCCGCCGTTGTTGTTTCCACTGCCACGAATACTCCCTTTCATGCAGAAAGCTGACAACCCTTCATCCATTTCCAAATCTCTTTGTTTCTTTTCTGCAGTTCTGAATCTGAACTGAAACGACACTGGTTCGTGTGTTACATATATATATATATATTAATTATTAACTACACAACTTTTTGTTGTTTTCCACTTGGTTTATGTGATTATTTTATTCGAGTTATGTTTTAAATTTAAGGTTTATGAAATTGATTTTTATGAAAATGTTTGATATGATCGTCTGGTTTTTTGTGCAGAGACATGCGTAAAAGCTGCCACTGTTCAAACACTTTGCACGTATAGAAAGGTGGCGATGTTGTGTTTTTTTTAAGTATACACTTTTCACTATATAAATATAGTTATTTTTTATTGTTTTTTTCTGGATTTTAAAATTCTATTTTGAATAATTTAGATTGATTTGTATTATATATATAACGTTTCGAACTCGAAATTTGCTTAAACGAAATTAATTGCTTATTAGTTGGACCAAAATCTATCGATTATATAAATATAATTACTAATTTGTTGCGTTTGTGCATGCTTTTACATTAATGGAGATCTCCAAGTAGGAGAGTCCAAACCCTACCACGACAAATGAATAATCCAAGATTTGCTTCCAAATTGATTATTAAATATTTGCTTAAGAATGTAATAATTAATGTTTCGGTATTTATATATTGTTAATATTTCAAGTGGTAAGCAAAGTAAAGTGTTTTAGTTAGGTAGAGGAAACAAATCAAAGTGGTGTACTCGTTAATGGGTTCACCGTTATTACTTTTGATTTTAAAAATATTTAATAAATATTATTTTTAAAATTAACGAAATAAAACAGATATTTATTTTAAAAAATTAGGCGTCTAAAGTAAAGAAAGATGTATAATTTGAGTACTTATTGGATTATTCCAATAAACCTTATAGGAACTATATCCACCTTTAAACCTACTATATAATCTTCTCATCTCATTAAGGTTGTTAGGAATTTGGTATGCGAAAAATAACCAAGGCGAGAAACATAAAATAAGATACGTACAAGGACAAGATTTAATTTAGTTTAGTTTTATCTGTCTCTATTGATGAGGAGAAATGATTACATGGATCGATTTCATCACCTAAGATATGATTTTAACCAATTAAATTAAGACGCATAATATATTTTTTCCATATCATATTCACACATAAGTATTATCTAAATCATCCACTTTAATGTCTTTGATTAAAAATAGAAAAAAATATTATCAAAGATTTTTTTATGTTGTCTTCCTCTTTATTGTTTAATTTTTTAATTAATTTTTTCTAACCCCTAACCCTAAACTCTAACCTTAACCCTAAACCTAAACAATAACCACTAACATTAAACCTTAATTCTAACACTAAACCCTAAAACATATAAACCATAAACCTTAAACCCCTAATCTCTAACCTTAAACCTTAATTCTAACCCTAAACCTAAACACTAAACACTAAACCATATAAACCATAAATCTTAACCCCTAATCTCTAACCTTAAACCCTAATTCTAACCTTAAACCTAAACACTAATCACCAAACCACATAAACCCTAAATCCTAAATCCATAATCTCTAACCCTAAACCTCAAGCTCTAAATCTTAAACCCAAATCTATATAAAAAAAATAATTAGGAAAAATTTTAAAGAATAGAGAGAAAGATGATACAAGAAATCTTTGGTAATATTTTTTCTTTTTTAAATCAAAGACATTAAATTAGATGATTTAGACAATGCTTATGTGTAAATATGATATAGAAAAAATATATTATGTATCTTAATTTAATTGGTTAGGGATTATATCTTAGGTGGTGAAACTGGTTCATGTAATAATTTTTCATTGATGAGAGAAACGGATAATTCACTATCAACGTAGAGAATATAAAGAGTACAAATATATGATATCTTATGTTAGCATGTATCCCAAAATTAGTATATATCTCAGAATCCGATATATCCAAAACACTCTTTCCAACGCTTTGTAAAATAATTCTCTCTTGTAATTATAAAGATTAACTCTAATCTATATTTATATACTCAAAAACTTGAACACGGAAAAATCTTATTCAGTAAGATCTCGTATAAAATTTGAACCAAATAAACCCAACATTCAACCACAAGAATTACAACAAAACTCAACAACTTATTACAAGTGACAAAGAATATTGATGTAAGTGAAAGTCAAAGTACACATTGTTTATATCTTGTTTGGAGGGTTGTGATCGAAGCTACTGACAAAGATAGACTGAGTTAAGTTGACTCAGTGAGTAGTAACATTTAATTTGTTAGTAAAAAAACACGTTTTTTTAGGAATTGTAGTAATTTGTAAATATTTGTAAAAACCTGGTTTTAAGGGAGTAAGAACACAAACTAGAAGACAATTAAGCCTACCATGACTGAGATTCGGGAACGACAGACAACTCATGACCAGCCAAAAAGTTCACAAGAAACTAAAATAAAAAAAAAATAAAAAACTTTGATTTTTCTTATGTCATTGTGCTTCCTGTCTTTAGGCAACCAGTTTCTTTAAAAAAATGAAACTTCCTTTCGGGATAAGAGAAGGGTTAACAAGTATTTAAATCAAATCGAATCAAGAACCAGTAAATATTATTTTTTTAAAAAATAATTGTATAAATTAATTGAAGGTCGTTAATAAAGAAAATAATTCGTAATGTTAGGATTTAAATTTCAAAGCTATTACATTTTAGTATACACAATTCATTAAATATTAAGAGTGTTCAAACATTCTATTTATTTAATAACTGAATAATATTATCATAAATTAAATTAATTAAAATGTTAAAGTTTTATTTTTTTTAAATATTATGTTTAGTATGAACTATATCAATTTTATTATTTATGTTCTGAATTTGTGGTTTGTCCTTGCAATAATATCATTTTAAAAATTTTGATTTGTAACAAAATATATGTTATTAAAATGATATAGTCTTTGACTGACTGACTGACTGATTAATCGAAAATCAAATTTAAAACATCTTTTCTCATAATTAATTCAACTTTAGTATTTGACCGATCGGTTAATCGAAAAATTTTGATTCGGTTATAAAAATATGGTTTAATCAAAGTTTAAACACCCTTATTACATAAGATCTAACCCTAATTATAATAGAACTAATAGTTTAATATTTTGTCGACCTATTACACTACTCTTACCAAGAACTCTCACGTTCAAAATGTTTTTTAATGTGAAGATTAAGAAAAGCAGAATCATAATAAAACTAAAGATCGTGCCAAAGGAGTTGGATCGGTAAAAGAGCCAAAATGTCTGGTATGGATGTCGGGTTCTGATGTACTATACGACGTAGATTGTAAGACAAGTGAATCCGACATCCAAAGACAAAGAGGGCAAACGGAAAATGTTTATCAGTGAGAAAGTAACGAGAAAATCCTATAAACCCTAAACCTAATAAATCTTATATTATAAAATATGGGTTTTGAAGATTTCACGTATGGAAGAAACAGAAAGAGAAATCGAGGGGCACGCGTGAAATCTAGGCCGACCCGAACCCTACTTTGTTTTTGGCAGTTTGTCAATTGTCTCCACTAATCTTTGTCGGAAAATACATGAAGTCACTGATCGTGTTTTATTTTAATTTAATTAGTTTAGAGTTTAGGGATTAGAGTTAGAAATTGTGGTTAGTGTTTAAAGAATTAAATGTCGAGTATATTTTTAGGTTTAATTAGAACGTAAAAAAGGAAGGTTAAGGTTTAAAATTTAACTTTTTAAAAATTTTATTAGAAAGCAAAAAAAGAAACGTGATAAAGAGACAGAGGATATCAATTCGAAACGGTGTTTGTTGGGTTAATTAGTAAAAAATTTAATACGTTTGGGATAAGATTTTAAGTAGGAGGGTGTAAAATTCAATTGAATTTTTGAACTCGACTTGATTTAACTCGAATCATAATTTTATAAACTACACTTAATTTAAAAAAATACAAATAAAGTTTGAGATATAAACTGAGTCTCGAATAATTATAAACTTTTAATAATTAATGGATCGATTTTTAAATTTGAAATCAACTTTATCCGATATTTATAAGCTTAAATGGTGGAAATGTGAGTGTTATGGCGACACAGATAAACATGGGATGCTGATGATTACCATTTACAAGACAAATCCCCCATGTTTTTTTAGCTCGATGCCTTGTTTCATGGAGTTTTGAAGTGGGGATTTGGTCATCGAGCACTTGGGGAGAGTAGATAGTGTTCAAATGTTCTTCTACCATTTTTTATTTATGGATTTTATATCTATTTCATGGTCTATATATAAAATTTGTGATTTTTTGTTAAATAATAGCGTATTTAAATTTAAATTTAGATTGGTTTTAAACCTCCTGTATTTTAACATTAGGTAAAAATCATGTCTTTTTTTTATGTTTTTTTTCGTGTTTTTTTGAAAAATTAATAAAATAATAAAATTTTAACTCTAACCCTTATTTTTTATACATAAACTCTAAACCCTAAAAATTATAACATACCCTTAATTTCCTAAACTCTAACCACAGCCCCTAAACTTGAACCTTAAATTCTAAACCCTAAACCCTCTAATTTAAAATAGAGGCATGGAAGGAGGCATGAAAAAAAGATAGATGATTTTGGTCCCTTAGTATTATATTCAATAAATAACTTTTATTTGGATACAACGAGTATTCTCGATGGATAATATTATGTTCATTCTAAGAGATTCGAGTTCTACTAGTTTTATTTGCAAGGTGTGTGTTTTATTACATGGTTTAGAAAAGCATGAACAATATTATCTCGTAAATCATCTTACGATTATTTTTTAAAAAATAACTTTCTATTTATAATTAAACAAGCATGTAAATTCCAAAACCGATCCAGTCGTAAAATTGAATTCCGATGATCGAAAATATTATTCCGACAAGTCAAACATTAGGGATGACTTTTGACCAAATGGTCAAAAGTGTCTTTGATAAGTCTAATTTGAAGTAATTTGATCATGAAAACTATATTGGGAGGATTCAAATTTTAAGCATCAAAATTTAGTGATTAAAATATAAAAATTGAAATTTTAAGATTGAAAGTGTAAAAAAGATTTAAAGGGTTAAAGTTTGATTTAAGTTGCTTGTCGTTCTTCACGTGTGTCGAACAACGCTAAATCCTACTAACGATGAACATCGTTGAACACTATTAAATTAATTAATAAATATTAAAAATCTTAAAGATTCAAGATTAAAATAAAACTATACAAAAATACTTACAGAAATAGTAAAAATTTTGGTATCGATTTTTATATACATACAAAAATACTTATAAAATCAATAAATATTTTTATATATACTAAAATTTTTATTATTTTTATAAATACTTTTATAATATATAAAAATCGATATCAAAATTTTTGCTAATTTAAATATTTTTATATATCAAAAAGATCAAAGTATGAAAAGAAGAACACATTGAGAATGAAATTTCACAAAACCTGCAGATCACAATGGTATGAATGTGAAGAAAATAAAATGATTCATTAAAAGAGGAAGGATACAAAATCTATTTGGGTAAACTACATCATCTTCTGCTCAAGTATTAGCATGTTTCAATTTTAGTCACCCAATTCTGAAAACTTTTCATTTTGCCATTCAATTTTACGGCTACTTCTTCGATAAATCATTCATGAAAACCTTATGTATGTGACAATTTTTAATTGGTATAATAATTTATTTAGTTTTTAATATAAGTTATGTTTTGCATGAACTCCTAAATTGTTTGGTATAATTGTATTTGAGGTCCCTCTTAATTTGAATAGTAATAAAATAAGGTTTTGTACCTTTTAATTTTTAGATTTAAAAGCTTAACATACGTTTATCCCTCCCAATGTTTGATCCTAACTCCGTACCTGTTAATATTTATCTATTTTATTGATTTTAAAAAATATATTTGATTTATTTGGTCCTTTAACTCGCGGTACGTGACAACTGCAGGTACCAAGAACTGGAATATTTACTTCCAGACTAAAATTCCATCCATGCTTCCAAAGAGCCTAGGGTAGGTGCCTGCAGATACTCCCCTTCTCCACTTTTATCAATCCTACTCATGTCTCATCATCATCATCATCATCATCATCAGGATGCTAGTGCCCGCAACAGCATGCTCAAAGACCCTGCGTGATTTATATAACAGGAGATCAAGTTGTGCAGTTATCAGAAGCAAATGTATTTGCTAAGTTCCGCTTACCTGTGCTGATCTTCTTGCCCTCTGCAGCTTTCATCTCCTGAGGCTGCTGCATATTCGATTCCTACAGAAAACGCCATGAGGATGCTGAAGTTGAAATATGAACTCAAACATCCAGCAGAAGAACTTTTGTTTCCTGAAAACAGGACACAAAGATCTCATGAAATAGTAATATATTTCAATCTTAGAGGCCCTTCATCTCCTATCTCGAAATCAGGTCCTCCATCCGCTTCTTCTCCATCATGGCATAAACTTCCTCATCATTCTCTGCATCTACGTAAGATACATGAACACCACATTTCTCCACCTTGATACCTTCTCGTCTGTCACCGTAGAAATTAAATGAAGCCTCTTCAAAACCCTCGTCTTTTATAATCATACCACTGCTAAACAGAATCAACACATGATCACCCACGTACTCATGCTTTTTCTGAAAATCTAGCTCATTGAACCACCCGTTGTTGCTATAGCGAGAACGACAACCAGCAGCAGAGGATGTCAATTTAAAGGTACATCCAAAACGTTCAAATTTTGTGGCATACGTGAGATCAGACACAAGGCAGATAGAAAATACCAAGTATCTGCTCCCACCACACCTGTTGGGGTCTATCTTCAACATTAAAGAACTCCCACCACACCTGTCGGGGTCTATCTTCAACATTAAAGAAGAACACACGCTCTGATACTCAAACATACTTGGTGGAATTTCGTTTCCCGGAAAACAGCAAATCAAATTTTTTGGACCATAAACATACTTCCTAATCCACTTGTCTGCTATGGATCCAATTTTGAGCATGGCATTTGCCACAATGTTATCAATTGAATCTTGATTCAAGCTCAAGCAATTAGAAAATATCATGAAAAAGTCATCATTACCATCAAAAGAACAGGGTTCATAGATATGCTGGTTTTGATCTGTGAATGATACCTCTTCTAACAATGTGCAGCCATGTGCGTTCAAGTACCGCAGATATGGTGGAAGCTCTGAGAGTAATTTCAGGTTCATGCAATAATCTATTTTCAAATATCCGAGGCTTAAGATTGATGAGGACACATCAACTGTCAAAATCTCTCTCGAGCCAGAGATGCCAATATTGCATTGTAGCTTTTGAATACTTGAGCCACTCATATGTAAGTATTGAAGAATGCTTAAAGAGTGGAAGGACAGGGACACTTGCTCAATTTGTGTCTCAGATAAGTATAATTCTTTTAAGCTTCTTGGGATTTCTGGAAACTTGGTGAGCGGGCAATGACTAAGATCCAGACAGTGAAGGGATTCCAACTTCAAAATATTGTTTGACACATTTTTAACACTTGAGTTTCTCAAGCACAGCTTTCTAAGTCGGATGAGATGCTCAATCGAATCAGGAACTTCCTCTATACCAGTTTCTTCTAAGCAGTGCAAAGACAAATGATTTGGGAGCTCAGGAAACTTCTTGAGCTTATGACATCCCTGAAAGTCAAGTCTTTTAAGAGACAACAAGTGATTGAGGCAAGGAAGTTCAACCAAGCTTTCACACCCCTTACAGCAAAGGATTTCGAGGTGGATTGCTCCGAATAGATTAGGAATCTTTCTTAACTTCTTGCAATGAGAAAGGTCCATTTCCCTTAAATTACCAAGACCCTGTATGATGAAAATAGCTATATTACATTTAAGCATGGTCTACATCAAGTATATATACTTTTCATTCTGAAAAAACAACTGGATGAAGAAAGTATGAAAGATTATACCTGATACTCATCTTCATTCCAAAGTTGTTCTATGTCTCCATGTGGTAATTTCAGCACAAGAAGATTCTTTGGATTAAAATTTGATGATAAATATCTAAATGGGTAATACTCCCAATGGAGAAACCTTAGCTCATCAGGAAGGGATAAAATTCCACCTTCATCTGCATGTAACTTCTTGTACTGCCCAGCACTAAATGGAGGAAAATAGAAGTTGATATATCTAAGATTATGCATCTTCTCAAAAACAGTAGGAAAAAACTTCAGATTATCAATTCGAGACACGTCTAACTTCATTCCTTCAATTCGGTCGGTCCCCTAATAACAAAAGCAGTTTATCAAGTGTTAGCATGGAGAAATTTACACACACAGAATATAAATGCAATTAGAGCTTACTTTGTTATGTACAAGCACTTGAGACAAGTCTTCAAGAGTCCATAACCTGCTGCGCTTGCCAGGGTCTTTAGATTCTTGGCAAACAATCTTCTTGCCCATCTCTTCAAGCATATCATGCATAGAAACAGATTGATCAAGGAAGTTGGTTATTCCAACCCCGACGACCCTACAATGGCTAGTTGTCGACCAAGAATTTTTTAATTGGTAATGCTTTCTCATGATTTCTCGCTTATTAAATCTTTCAGCCACAGGGATTTCTTTAATAGGTGATATATCAAGTAGATGCTTGTCCACCAAGTTGCTTATTCCACACACTGCACCTTTATACAGACAACTTAGAATTGTTTCTATATTTTTCAGAGGTTCCCCTTTAAAGAAGCATGCTATATCAAGAAATACATTCTTCTCTAGCTCATCTAGCTCATCAAAGCTACTCTTCAAAATTTGGTAAATTTCAGGCTGACCATACTCCTTTAGCTTATCCATCTCACTTTCCCACTCTTTTTTAGACCTTTTATATAGTTTAGAACCCAGAACTTTGAGAGCAAGAGGATTGCCTTGGGCGTACTCTAAAAACTTATTCGACAGATCTCGAAAATCTGCATCAGGATTCAACTGCTTAAATGCAAATGTAGAGAAAAGTTGAAGAGAGTCATCCACATTTAACTTCTCTACCTCATGTATCTTGTCAACTCCTACATTCTTGAGTACTTGTCTGTCTCTAGATGTTACAATGATTATACTTCCATTACCAAAATGCCTAACACCCATAAAATCAATCTGGTCTGGGTGACTAACATCATCAAAGACAGCAGCTATTCTTATATTATTCAGCCTCTCTTGGTAAGGAGATCCTATAGAAAGGGTGTCGATACGAATTTCTTTCTCCTTTAATACCTTGGAAAGAAGTTCATTTCGTAAAGATTCCCTCCCTTGCTTTTTTATCTTCTCACTAACATTTTGAAGAAAGAAACTACGATCAAACTGATCAAACCTTCCGAAGCGGTCTTCGAAGTGGTAACCGGAGATTTGATTGTATACAGAGTCAGCAAGCGTAGTTTTGCCTATACCACCCATTCCCCATAGTCCTATGACCCGAATTTCCTTTTGCTTCACCAGACTCAAAATCATCTTTCTCTGAAAATCTATTCCAACTAGTCCTTCAGAAGGGCTTGATCTAGACATACTACTCATCAATTTTTTTGTAACATCATCAACAATCTTCTCGATGTATTCAGTTTCAGGTCTAGCAGAACATCAAATATATATAATCAAAAACAAAGATGGATCAAATGTAAGAAGACGAGAAAAACATGTATAGTACTTTACCTGTCGACTTTGCCTCCTTTGATATGCCATCCTGGTATTTCACTGACTTTAGCAAAGGCAACTTTCCATCTCTTCACTTGGTCGACAGGCCTGTTTTTTTCATGCTTTTCAAAGGAAGCCTTAAAACTCCCACCAAACCCTCCCACATGAGAAGGATTAACATGGTAAAATATGGGAATAACGATTCTTCCATGAGTGTGCCTGCGTTCCATCGTGTCGGAGAGCTCATCCAAGCATGAATCAGAAGAAGCATAGTGTCACGGGGTCAGAATTTTGACGCAGGGACAACCACCCCGTGCGGCACCTCAGGCCTCTCGCACACCCGAGGTTCAGCCTTAACCATCTCGATGCTTACTGGTTTCGCCCTCCCATGGGCTCATCAGGGAAGCGGGGACAGCTCCCGACCAGTGTGGTGCGCGATCAACACGCCCGTCCGAAGATAGGACGGCTGCTCGGTACGTACTACACCCTTAATGCTATCCCGCTCCCAAGAGTTAAGCACAACCAGAAAACATCTCACCCGGTCCCGCGTTGCTACGATACACGGACGGTGACAATAGTCTTTAGATAAAACGATCAATGAGATTTTTGAGGTTGCAATTGCTTTAGAAAGTGCTGGTGAAACATATTCCTTCCCTTTTTCCAGACCTTTCTCATCGAAGAAGACAGATATTCCCTTGTCTTCCAAAGCTTTGAGTAGATGAGCGGTGAAGTTAAGCCGTGTGTCTTCGCCTCTGAAGCTCAAGAAAACTTGATGCTTTATTGGACGAGGAGGAAGAGAGGAAGAAGAAGAAGCAATTGATTGAGGAAGTGCTTTTGAAGGTTGGTCGACTTTTCTCGATGTTTCTTCATGGGAGAAGATATTGATTAGGGTATCTATGAAAGCTTTGAGTAGAGTAGTGATGAAGTTAAGGCATGTGTCTCTTTGAAGAGCAGAGGAGGAAGAAGAAGACGCCATGAAAGAGGAGGCAAACACAGCAAAGTCTATCTTCCACTTTGTACAGCATATGTTCACCAACATTGGTATCCTTCTGTATTAGTCCATGGAAGGGAATTTTGAAAAGTCCATGTGCGTGTGGACCCTTCAAATTCATTCAGTTCAGAAGCCTTGAAACCTACTTTAGACTTTTCTGCTCTTGTTTCGTTTCCGAATTAAAACTCACAACTACTTCATAGTTGTCCTGTTCAAAGACTTAAAGGATATGAAGAATACAAATGGATTTGTCTTAGATTTTAGAATTTAGAATTTAGAATTCAAAATTTAGTGTAAAAGACGTAAAATTTAAAGTTTATAGTTAAAATTTAGACTAAGCTTACATTCGTTACATTAACACGATTAAAAAAAACAAGCAAACAAAATAAATTTTAATAGATGAATATTTGCACTCTTAAAGCTATCACTCAAACCTGATATATTTAAACGTATATTAATAATTAAGCTCGTAAATGTAGTTTATATAAAAATATAAAATATATTTACAAAAAATTCTTTTAAAATCATATACATGTTGACGTTATGATTATTAGTTATTCTAAGTGTTTGACGGGTCTTGTTAGGCTCAATGTTCACTCGATCGTTGCTTGTCAATAGCGGAACAAATTGATTTTTTGGTGGTTGAAGTTGAAGCTAAAAGATAAAAATATATGCATAAATATTTATAGTGATTCGATTTTTTATCAAATACATACATTTATAACCTTAACTTCTCAATATGTATTTCAATTAATTTACTAAAATTTTATCATTTTTTAAGATACGGAGAGAACTGTTATAACCTAAATTTATAACATGGATCTAGTATCTAAAATTCACAACTTGAATTTCAAAAAAATCCTATAAAATAAGAGAAAAATTAACGAACAAAATTCTTCTAATCGTTTCTCCTCTCACGCCTTTTATTAAAAAAAGTCTTAAAAAGTTAAATTTTAAACCCTAGTTTTAATTTTCTATGTCTTAAACCCTATCCCTTAAAAATACACCCTACTCTTAATTCTTAAAATCTTAACCCTAACTTTTAATCTTAAACCCCAAACCCACTTAAAGTGAAAACACTAATATAAATATAATTAGAAGACAGACGATTTATCCCTGATAACAGATGTAGTTTTTCCAATACCACTCATTCCCCAGAGTCCTATTACATGACCATCTTCTTGCTTAACCATATCCAAAAACAGTATGATTAATTGATCTTATCCAATAAACCAGTGAATACATAACTATGCATGTAGTCGCTTTCCTTACCTCAATTATTACATATATAATACAAGTATCACACCTCAGTGCAGCAAATATAATACTACTATGAAAAAGAGATGCAACACCTAACCAAGTTGAAACTTCATAATTTAGAACAAAAGACAGGGAAGTAGGGTCTGGTTGATGTTGTTATGAAAATGACAGTTCACAAATCACAGACATGCAGATTACAATGCCAGCTTTGTGTTGGGTACAATATGCCATCACCATTACAGCAATATTCTTACATGTACAAAGACAAAGAGCATACAAACAAAAGGGAAATGGGAAAATTAACAAACTTTAAGGAGCTGGTGTAACATTTGTTTCTTCATAACAGGATCATGACCCTTGGTTTTCATCACTTTGATTTGAAGGGAATGGCTCTGATGATAACTACATGGTAGAGGGCTGCTAGTGCTGCTCCAATCATTGGACCAACCCAGAAGATCCACTGCAACAAGACCAGACCAAAGTAGATAAGTATCATTCATTGTTAGAACTTAGAGTATCAGTGGGGAAGATGGTGAAAGTATTGGCTTACATGGTCATCCCAGCCCTTGTCCTTGTTGAAGATGATGGCTGCCCCGAGACTACGAGCCGGGTTGATACCGGTTCCGGTGATAGGGATGGTGGCTAAGTGAACCAAGAACACTGCGAACCCGATTGGCAAGGGTGCTAGAATCTAGACAACAAACACAAGGTTAAAGTGATGAATTCGTAGTTTTCTAATCGATTCGATCATTCGTAATATCAAAATTTGAACTTACAGGAACGTGTGAGTCTCTCGCACTGCGCTTGGCATCAGTGGCTGAGAAGACAGTGTAAACAAGAACAAAGGTGCCAACAATTTCAGCACCAAGGCCATCGCCCTTGGTGTAGCCATGAGCCACCGAGTTGGCTCCACCGCCTAAAGCACCGTACCTAGTCTTCCCCATGAACCCTTTAACCACACCAGCACCACATATGGCTCCCAAGCACTGCATCACCATGTAGAAAATCGTCCTTGTCAAGGACAGTTTCCTCCCCAAGAACAACCCAAAAGTCACAGCCGGGTTGATATGACCACCTAATATACACCATCATCATATATAAACCATCAATACAATAATCCCATCATACATTTTCCTGAGAAACAAACAAGGGATATACCATATAGAGACTAGAGATAGTCACCTGAAATACCAGCTGTGCAGTAAACAAGAGCAAAGATCATACCACCAAAAGCCCAAGCAATCCCTTGGATCCCAACAGTTGAGCACTTGGTTGGTTCTTTAACAACGCCCATAACTGTCAACACCGAGATATACAAGAACAGGAAAGTGGCAACGAACTCGGCGATTCCAGCTCGATAAAACGACCAAGATGTCAACTCACTGGGCTCAAACAAGGGTGCTGGTGGTGGCTCGGTGTAGTCCTTGTCATCTTGGGACTGAGCTGCCGTCCCAATAGGCTGCCTCTCTGAGAACTTGTTGGCTCCCAATCTAACATCCTCTTCTTTCCCTTCCATTTCTTTTCTTCCTTTTGCTCTTTAGTTACTACAGAATCTTGAAAACAATGAGACCTGCAAGGCAAAGAAAGAAAAGTCTGGTTTATATACAGAGTTGGATGAATATAAATGATTACATTTATTGTTTTTGATATTAAAAATGATGAATTATGACCGACCAATGGTTTTCTGGCAATTTTGTTTTGTGAGGGAAAATGACATTGGAATGTTTAGTATTTCTCAAGGACAAGGGCATTGGTGGGGTGGCAGCTTAGTTGGCGTCGTTTTGGCCACAAAGTTGTGAGCGGACGATCATCAACCACCGCCCCTTTGCCAGACGGACGGAACAGGAAATGATTGGACTAATTAGAATATTTGTTATATTTAATGCCCATAACCTAACCTCATTTTATTTAAATAATTTCTGTCATTGGACTGACATGTATAAGGATAACATATAATAATTCATCTACTATTGACATATATCATCAAATTCAGAATCTTATAGCTTTTATCATTTATATATGCTGGCAAAAACTTTAGGTTACAGACATCATCGTATAATATATAGTTTGGACAAAGACTTCCATAAACATGAAACTTTGGAATAAAATATAATAAAGTTCCAATGGGACCGTCATTATCTTCCTAAAAAGATATGGCCATAGTTTTCTGCATTTCATTGGATTTCTAATATAATAATTAGCTTACAGAAAATCAAATTGTTTGGAATTTTAATTATTTATGGTTGAGGCTTAGAGTTGTCAGATTTGGCCGTCATATATTTATAATGTTCGGAGTTACATAATTTTAAGGTTGCGTTTAGTATTACGTTTTAAAAATGCAGAAATATGCGAAAAAAAATGTGTTTAAAAGTGTTTTTCAACTCAAACATAAAAGTTAAAATCTTTAGTTTTTACGGTTGAAATAAGAGTCAGATTATAATTTTAACATTCATTTACTATGTTTTATTATAATTTAATTTTTACAAATACGTAATTATATTTAACATAAATTATTTTTTTGGTTTAAAAATTATATATTCACGTCAAATTAAAAAGAAACACTTTTGAAAAGCACTTTTCTCAAAAACACTTTTCAAAAATGATTTATGTATTTATTTATTAATATTTTATATTTTATCATAATTTAAGTTAATATTATAATATAAAAGAATTTGATTATCATTTAAATATTTTTAACTTATAACATGTGTAAAATAATCATTTATTTTCTCAAAATTACATTTTAACAGCAATACTAAACACATATATCTCAAAAAAAAATCCAAAAAAAAAATTTCATCATACTTTTCAAAAATAATACTAAATTAGCCCTAAATTTAAGTTATTTTAGGTTTTTGAATTAATTTGGATTTTAAATAAAAAACAAAAAAATCAGTCGTCGAATATATTTGTAAATATTAAATAAACGAAAAGAAACATTTTAAAAATAAATATACTTTTAAAACAAATATAAATGTATAATTAAAATTTAATAAACATAAATAAAATATAAAAAACTTGAAAAATAAACATTTATTAATTTCGTTATTCGACAAATCTTTCTCCCTCAGTCTAGTAATGGGGGGGTTGCTGATGGGAGATAATCGTCAGCTCAATATCTGTGGTCCAGAATAAGCCACGTAAGATGTCTGAGTAGCCATCCTTGACCGCACCAGTGTCGTTCATGAAGAATAAAATAATCATTCCAAGTGTTCAACTGTTGGGATCCAAGGGATTGCTTGGGCCTTGGGTGGTATGATCCTTGCTCTTGTTTACTGCACAGCTGCTATTCCAGGTGAATATGTCTATTATTTATACGGTATATCCCTTGTTTGTTTCTCAGGAAAAATGTATGATGGGATTATTGTATGTAAATGGCTTTGATGCGAACATGCACATCGTATATATAAACACCATGCAAAGACACACAACTGCCATTGCTTATTGAACAGACATGTTACAAACGATGAGAAGCGAAATGTAGATGACAATCAACGGTAAGTATCCGAACATTCAGACCGATGGAAATGGCGAGAACCGTTGGGACTATCTGTAGTGCCAGTGAAGCTCCAGGGAAACTTCTTCGTCCACACCCGAATGGCAACAAGCTGAAATGCTGTCCCCTAACATCTAGAAACTGGTTCTTTCCTTGTCTCCAGTGTTCAGTAAGAAACCTCTCAGGTACAAACTCCAGGGGGTTTCCCATTGATTGGGGTCCCTGCCGAGACCCCACAGATTGACAAAGAGTCTGGCTCCTTTTGGGATCTCATAACCACCAATGGTACAATCTCTGTTGACTCTCTCACAACTAAGGGTGCACCAGGATGAAGCCTCAGTGTTTCCTTTACTATAGACTGCAGATATGGGAGGTTTTCGATGTCGGATTCTTCGAGTATTCTGTTTTTCCCGAAGACAGAGTCGATCTCTTTTTGCGCTTTCTCCATCACATGTGGGTGATTAACGAGATCTTTGTCACGGACCTATCCCTCGCATCTTTAGGTGGCGGGTTTTAGCCCTCACACACCTAAACGACTAAGCCGTGCGGCACTTGAAAAGGAACACATCCTAGACAAGTCAGTCTTCACTACACATCCTTCACTAAAGATCCATCACGCAAGCGTCAGCATCAAGGCCATATAAGTCTATTCTCATCCACAACACTAGTTTTTAAGCCACAACCGAAATCGTGGGGCATAGCAGATGCACCAAGTAGAACTCGACTTTCTTCATAAAAAAATAAAAGTGATCTTATTAAATAAAGCGTTGGGATTATAAGAAAGACAAAAGCACATCATCGTCTAGCGGTAGGGGCCGCCCCAATGATGTGTAGGAATTCACCTATGCCTAGACCCGTGGAGCAGTCTACTTAACTGTCCACCCCCTACATATATGCGAATAAAACATTATGTAAATGTCTCGAGTACACGTTCATTTGCTCGAACGGGAGACACTTTTCCAAAGCCCTAAAGGAAAACACTTAAAACATGGAAAAACAATAAAACAAGAACCTTGTTCCTAATAAACATAAAACATAATGACGCTTAAAAGGGAGACACTTGTTCATCACCAAGCTCTGAGGCGACATACACGGTTGTCTCGGACGCAGCTTGCTCGGTTATAGCCAAGGAAAGGAGATGGCCATAATACTCTGCTAATCCCCATCCAATAGTATCCGATGATGACTCCGTCCCAGCCGAAAAAGATTCTGCAAAATGCATATCTTACATGTTAGTGGCACAAAAAAGTATGCTCTATTGAACATAGTATGTTTCTGGTCTTAATGGTTTGAAGTGTGCTCATGCCTCATGATCAATCAATAACCATTACCATAACAAAGGCTTTAACGTTTTCGTCTTCCGATATTTCGATCAAAATATCGAGTACGTCTTTCACAATATCTCCTGCAGATCCATTGTGATTGTTCTGTCTTGCTTCCTTGTGTTCCGATATGATCTTCTCCATCAGAACATCGTATCTGTCCTGAACATTCTTAATATTTTTCGGTGTTTTTTAGACAATTTTAACAGGATATATTGAAATTTTGTGCTTTAAGAAGGGAAAGAGTTTCTTATTAAAGCTGAATAACCAACATATACATAAAGCAAAGCACACCTTAGGCTAAGTCTGATTCAAACATAAACCAGAAAAAACATGTTCAATTCAATATCCAAAACCCAGACCAGACCCCTTAAATTTCATGGCTGTAATATTGTTCAACTTCTGTTCCATCTCATCAGTGAAGTGGTTCTTCCAGTCCCCAACAATGCCACGCCTGAAATAATGCTTGTAATCAATGCCTAACACAGGGTCGACTCCATGTCGGTTCACCTCCAAGTTCTTGAGCCTCTCCAGGCTGCATCTTCGCAACACATTGTCTACCTCTTGTTCATTCTCGAAGGATGTCCGAGGAAACAAGCCAGCCTCTGCAGTTCCCCCCTCGGGTCCTTCTTCATGTCTTCATATCTCATGAAATGTATCTTCTCGGGCCTGTTTAAACTCTCTTTCCAGTAACCTAAAACATGATATTGGAATGGCCCGAAAGCATGAACCCCTTTGCAGAAACATTCGAAAGCTTCGTCCATCGGCCAAGGATCTATTCCTTTGGGAGTCATCACAGAGTTCATGAAGTGCCAAGTTGACACAAACGTATCTTTAGGCTCCCGAGTGATGTACACAATCTTGCAAGCAGAGTTTTTGACAGATTCGGGTAGCATTGGGAAAGGAACATGCGTTCGAAATAGTCTCGGAGATGGCAAACCTGAGAGATCAGCGTTGGGATTTTCCAGGAAAAGTTGAACTTCCAGAGATGGCATCAACTCATTAGGATGGTGGTTGAGCAAAGGGTCATCGTTGTCTTCGTTCTTTATTCGAGCATCGTGATTCATTGTTGTCGGGATGATGGCTTTGAGCCATGTGGTGCCTGTCTTCATAGAGGAAGCCAGAAACACATCTGAATTGTTTGCTAGGAAGCTTGACCTTGCAGCCATGGCAGCAGAAAGGTAATGAGGGATATACCAGAAGCCTTCCCAGTTGTAAAGATCCAAATCATGCCATGTTTCTTTAGGGAGTTGATCGAGGAGAGTAGATTCCATCGGCAGGTTGCTTTCAGATAAGGAAGAGCACAAGAAAATATGAAATTGATTATCTTCAGCTTGTGCCAATATTTAATTTTCATCCATGCTTTTGGATATAAGGGTAAATTACAATGAGGGCCATTTATTTATTAGTAAGATTATATTTGAATATGTCAATTATTAAAAAAATATTTTTATGTTCTATCAGTTTAGTCCAAATTTAAAATAATTAGTCCAAATATTTATGAGGGTCAATATTTTTAAATAATTTATCATAATTAGTTAGGTTTTAGATTTGATGTTGAACATCTATATCTTTTTAATATAACCCAAAATTTTTAATTACCTTTGTAATATATATTTTTTTAAAAATTAATTAATTAAATATTTTCCCTACTTTAAATCTTCTCAAAATACAATAACAATTGTCAAATATCACTCATACGAAGTATAGAGGCAACTTTGAATACTATTACCAAATTTTGCCACAATTAGACTTTTGATTTCACATTGTTTTAGTTCCAAAAGCATCAAAGATCTGTGCATCTACTTCATGCACACAAGGTCTTTTGGAAAATATCTAGCAATTTTCTTACATATTTGGCTGACTGAACTGATCCAAAGTTGTTGGACGACATAGAGTAAAGTTGTCTGTCACTCCCATGGAAGCATAAAACACTTATTATCATAGTAACATAATCTTTAGTTACTGTCATACTAGCCCAGTGGATAGCATGTCCCTTCACCACCAGTTCCCCATAGGAAATATGCATACTTGGATGCTCGAAACGGGTTCTTCACGTCAGCCTCGAGCGCTTCCAGGTACCTTTCTTCGGCCTCCGGATGGTCGTTCCTCACCTTCCATAAGAAGTCTGCGTATTGCTCCAATGCCTCGGGGTCTTGCGGTTCGATTTGAATTGCACGTTTGAAGTACTCCTCCGCCCTGTTGAGTCGCAAAGATCGGTAATCCGGATTGAGACGGTGAAGACAATATCAAATCTATTAGGATTGGAGATTGTACCTGTCATGGTCCTCAACGACATGGTAAAGAAACTGAGCATAATTCAAAAGCAGAAGAGAATTCTCCGGTTCCTCGGCGATGCGTGTCTGATAAATGAGGTTCATTCTCGAATTCGTTACGTGGTTATTATCTGGCTCGAGCTGCACATTTAGGGGAGACACCAACTGCTGCCGGATCTGACTATCAATAACCTTATACACCTCTCCTTGCATCCTTGAAGCCTCCTCCACCATTGACTTCCATAGTCCTACTTCTCCATCAACCTTATCCGGCTCAACATCGATGTATTCATCGGTTTCTACCGCAATTGGTTGTGGACTAACATCGATAAAGGCCTTATCAGTCATCGAATGTACCGAGAAGTTTGCCAAGAGGAGCATCACATAGACCATGAGAGTCGGAGTTTTCGAAAACACTTGCTGAAATAACCACACAAACGTTAGTGTCATGTCCCTTTGCATCTTGTTCATAACATCAATCAAATCTTCACAGTTTAATCCTTCCCTTATGACCAATGTGTAGCTCTGAAGCTCTCGTATGATCAAAACGAGTGACGAAAACGCCTTCTTAACCGAGCAGTAGGCAAACTCCCCTGCATCCACAAAACCCTCTTTCCACTTCTGCTTCTTCTTTATCATCCGTAGCGAATGCGGGATGCCGAAACACTTTGCTTTCTGCTCGATATCCATCCGACAAACCTCGTCTCTCTCGGGCCAATCCGGCGGATCCGGCCAGATCCCAAGCAAAACAGGGTCAAGCAACTCTACATTAGATGGGAAAATCTGCATAGAACAATTCATATCTACCCTCTTTTGGCCTCCGTTTTCGTCATCGGACAAACCATCGAACCGTGCACAGAAAGCAAGTCTCGGGTTACGTCCTTTGAACTTTCTTAAGCTCAAACCAAAGGCCAAAGGTTGCTGATTGAACCCACCATGATTGGCAAACCAGACAGCAGAGATCAAAAAGGCTGATTTTTGTGGGATTTTGTGTAAGAACATACTCTTTGGTGCTAAATTTAGCTCCATAATCTCTAAATCTGATCTGTTTATCTGCTAAAACAAGACCAAAACTAGAAATTAAGACAGAACTGAAACAAAACTAGAAAATCCCAAGCTTAAAGTTGACATTTTTCTTCCCATTATAATACAATATAAACCTATATCAGATGACAGATAAGCCTATATGTAGCAGCAAGCAAGATGCTATTGCTTTTACTGCAATCCAACCTGAAAGTTCTGATACAATCAAATCTGTTCAAACTCAATAACATGCAACAACAAGCCACAATATTTAAATGTGACCTATTCGAATCCGAAATTTAATTCAGTTGATTCATATATCCGAACATTTACTACTCGAAAAATGTTAAAAATGGAGTTGAAAAGCTTACCAGAAGCTGGAGATTACCTGGGGAAAATGAGGGAAAATCAAAAGAACTTTAAGGTATGAATCAAAGGAAATGAGAAAGAACTCAGATTTCGGTGGTTGAAGAGTGTACCACGTGGTTTGAGTTCATTGTTTGGTGATATAGGTGAAATCATGGGAACCTCTCCAGATCAGTTCCGAGTCTTGTGCTGGAAAATAGGATTGGAAAAAGGTTTGGGTGTGTTGACACTTGGCGTTATTACCAGAGACACGTTGCTGTCGGGTAATGTGGTTTGACTCTTGGGTTGTAGGATGAGATTGAATGTCTGGTTTTGTGCTTTGACCTTGTCCAAAGAGATTTTTTTGATCTGTTCTCTGAAAATCTTTAAAAAAGTGATGTTTTTGATAAGTCAGAACCAGGAAAAAAAAAACGATCTTGGATTGGGTATTCCTTTTTTAATTTGGATAATTCATGTAATTTTTTATTAAATAGATATTTATTATATTTCATAAATATCAAGATTGGATAGGTAAGATAAAATAAAATAAATATTTTTAATTATTATCATATAGTTAAAAACAAAAATCATATTTCAATCGGAATGAGATAATATATAATGATAAAATATAACCATGCTCCAGAAGATTTTAATATAATTTAAAATATTAATTTCGTATCACTCGAATTTTTTTAAATTTAAAATTAAAATACTAAACATCATCATATATTTAATTATTATCAAGAACAAAATTACGTGGGATAGAAAATTCCCATAAAAAATTTAACCTTTGTATTTTTTATTTAAATTATTATTTTTAACCCTCAATTTTATACATAAATTTTTATTACAGTAAATTGAATTATCATTTTTTTTCACGAAAATTGATATGTACTATTGAAAAAAATCATATTTTAAAGATTATAAAAAAATAATCTAAATGAATATTATTATTATGAAGCAATCGTAAGAAATAATTTCTCTTTTAATAAATAATGAATTTCCCATTTAATTGTACAAAAAATTTAAAGTATACACGATAATCGACTCCCAAATATTAAAAATAAAAAGAATAGATTTTTTTTCATTTTGCTTCTCTCTTAAACCAAATTAAAATTTTCACTCAATGAGAAGTCGACCGAGCCAACCCACCTGGTTCATGACACCAAAACTCGCCCAAAAACGTCTTCGCCGCATCCAAACTAGGGAAATAAGTAGGCTCCAAGAATATCCGACTCAACGAGTCACAAGAGTCGCAACTCGTCATGACTCGGTTCCCTTTCGCCTCCAAACTCCCTATAACCACCACCAGCACTTGTTTGTACCCGTAGAAGAAACGTTTCAACGCTCCTTCGATGGATTGCAACGATTGTAACAAAAAGACCTTGTTACCCTCATGCTTCTCTGAGTACAATCTCATCGCAGCTTCTTGAATCTTGGGCCCACCTCTGGGGTCCACCTCCACGTTCAAGATGAACGGGACCTTGTGTTTTAATTCTTTGGACATTTCTGTAATTTCGATTAACCCCTTCGACCTGAAACAAAACGACTCCGTTTCGTTTATCGATTTTATCATCAATTGGCTTTTCAAGCGAAGGAAATCGTCGGGGTCCATTAATAGATGGAGGTCTTCGATTTCGGATAGAAGCTTCCAGATCTTTTCCGTTAAGTAACCGTCGCTCGCGGCGGATTCGAAGCTGCCGGAGTTGATTCTTGAAACGATACGTTTCAACACTTGTTTCGCCGTCTCGATCCATGATTCGAGGATCTGGTGTGTGGTGTAAAGTGCAGCGTTCTCGTGGTTGTCGATGTGATCTAATGGGCTTTTCTTCAGAGCGTGGAGTTCGTTCGGCCTGCAAATGGCGTCGTAATCCAGATTCGGCTTGCCGGAGAGGTTCGGTTCTCCAAGACCGAAAGTGTACGGACACCGTCTCATCTCGCACTCGATAAAGTAAAGGATTCTCTGCGCTACGTCCTCTGCTTTCTGCCACGAGACGAGCCGCGGTAGCAAGCTGGCTTCGCTGGTCCGGTTCACGATCGTCGTTTCGCCGTGAAGCTTCCAAACCTCAGTGGAGCTGCAGTCGCGTGCGAGTACACCTTTCGAGGACGTTAGATCGACGATCGGTGCCGTTCCTGCCGTCGTTTTGTCTTCATTCTCGTCTTCACAAATCATAGCGATAAGTTCGATCTGACTCTTCGCCAGTGACTCAAGCCGACGCGTCCACTCCTTACGATTCGAATACGGCCTAGGATCCGACAAGACGATGGAAATGAACCGGAACGTGATCTCCAGAGCATGCAAAGCCGGCTTCAGAACGGCTTCGTTTTGCCAATCTGGAAACTCCTTTGTTTCCCACAACATCCTCAGCTCCGGTAGGCGAAGATAGTATTCGTAAGCAGCAGAAACCGAAGCTGAAGTCGAAAGCGGCGGCGAAACATTCAAGAAACGAGACGACGGCGGAACTGAAACTTGTGGTTTATCAGAGGATTTGTTACTGATATCTGAAGAAACCATTTTCGAATTCCAATCAAAATCAAGCATTCTCAGAATAAAAAAAAAAAAGAAAATAAGAACAGATAATTTCAATCTTCTTTTACTTTGAATTGAGATTTGGTGTTGTTTTACCGAAGAGAAACTGGGTATTTATAGTTCAAAGCAAATTGCGTTTAATGGAAAACAGGCGCGTGGAAAGAACGAAAGGCCTTGGGTTTAGGGATTTTTAATTTGTTTCTTTGCTAAGAGGAAATTTCAAATTTTAAAAATAAAATCAATTGAAGCTTATCCAAAATTGATTTTTCAGAGCAAACTTTGGAACAGAAATACGGCGTCGTGTTGGAATCTGATGTTCGGAAAGGGGTAACTTAAACTTTGGGCGGTCGTTCCCATTTATTTTTTCAATTAAATAAAGGGATGCAACATGACTCGGCCGAGTAGGTTTTTGGCCATCATGATTTTTTTTAAAAAATCAAAATATTTATTTTAATTTTAATCCGATTCGATTATAATATATTTTATTATTAATTTAATTTGATATAATATAAATTATAATATGATTCCGACTTAATTATGAGGGAATCAAATACCAAATTTCTGCATAACGAGGGACTAAACCTAAAATTAGCCCAAACATTTGTTCTTACGCAATCTATGGGATAAAGATGCTTCCTCAATTCTCGGCCGGTGTTCTCGCGAACAGACAAGTTTCTCTTTCAGAGTCAAAATGTCAACCTCTTGACCTATCCAAAAATTATCCAAACTTCACCATCAATTTACAATTATACCATTATCAACCTTCTTTGAAAGCTGCACAATAAAACACAGCTTATATTCTACGACAAAAATTATTTGCCCTTAATCATGCTTATTTTTATCTCTCATTAAAAGATATTAAAAAATAATTTTTAATTTTAATTTTTTAAATATAAATTATAAATTATATACTCTAAAAAATATATAATATCTCTAATTTCTTAAACTTTAATATTAAATTATAATCCATAAATTAATTATTTTAAAATAAAGTACCAAAGAAGGTGCAATAAAAAAATAGAGAATTTATACCTTATATTTAAACCCCTTTATTGGATTCCGTTGTAAAATATAATGTTATCCACTTTAAGACGTTAAAATTCAAACAGTTCCATTTATCGATAAAATAAAATAAATTTTAATAAATATTATTTTATAATATTTTATACTGTTAAAAAATACACTTTGTATTTTGTTTTTAGTTTCTGAATTATACTAAATATTAGGGGTATAAAAAAATTGATCCGTTGATCCAATTTGAAATTTTAAATATTTAATCTGTTTTTTTTTATAAAAAAGAAATAGAATAAAATCACAAAAATTAATGCATAAATGGTTTTGACAAAGAAAAATGTTTACCTACCAATTTAGTTCAAGAAAAGAAAAATGTGAATAGGAATTAAATGCATGGACCAATCCCTAGTATTTAGTATTAATTGTGAAAGAACATTTAGAATATATAATATTCTATGATATATTAGTTATCTGTGTATTTATTTGATCTAATTTATTGATTCATTTCTGATTTATTCGATCTGATTATAATTGTTGAAAAAAAAAAACTTAACGCTTGAACTTTAACATTATTGGCTTATAATGGGAACATAGAAGTAATTCAATATATTTAAAATTTTATTTTCGAATATATCATATAAAAATTTTAAACACATGTTTCATATGCATAAATGATTCTTTTTCTTCTTAAGGAAATAAAGTTTGGAATGTCCTTGAATGCATGGACCAACCCTAGTATTTAGTAGATTAGTAGTTGTAAAAGAATATAATGAATATGTACATATTCTATGATCTATTTTGTTTCTAAATGGTGTTCAACCACCAAAGGACAATACATAGAAGTTAACGTGCGTTGATGGTTGGTTAGTCAGAGTTACTTATCTATTTTTATTTCGTTTAGGTTTCGAGTTTAAGATCGATCAGGAGTATTTCTTCTTCTAGAATCTTCCCTTCCCCCTTTAGGTAGAAGTAGAAAATAGGCTTTATCATCAAAACTATAAAATGTGATTTGGGGTTGATTACGTCATTCTTTAACCATGAGATTAGGAGTATGATCCCTATCGGTCAAAATAAAGTATATTTTATAATCATCGATTTATTTTCTATTGGAAAAATTATTAGATGAACCTTATTCACCACGTCATATATAACCTTATTCACCACGTTATATATGGTCCTAACCAATCAGATTCGTACATTTCATCTTTTTTCAAGATGAATCATCATCTATTTCCTGCATATAATTGAAGAAAAGATAGTTATTAAGTAGTTATTTTAAGATAAACGGACTAGATTAGTTAAATTAAAAAATTATTATTATTATTATTAACGGTAAATATTTTAGATCAAACCAAAAAATATTTGAATTTAATTCTTATAGATAGTGTTATAGAGATTTTGATTTTTTACAATATATTTACTTTAATTTTAAAATTAAATTACTAATTTCAAATTCTCTATATATAGACCTTAATCTCTAATTTAACCCCTAGATTCATAGCCTGCTTATAGAATATTTTTATTTCATATTGTATAAAATAATAATCTTATTTATAAACTTTTTTTTACTAGATTTTTTTAATCAGTTTTATCGATTTGATTTAAAAAATATTGTTCGTTGGATAAGTCTCCTCGTCGCATTGTTTTAATACTCGTTGAATTGAATCTCCGCGTTTGCCGCCTTAAAACCGCCATATCGGCGCAAAAGCCACCGTCTTTGATTGAGAACACGTGTCCTTGCTTTATTGATTTTCACGAGCCGACATGGCCATCATGCTCTCCAGCTCAGCCACGCTTGATCCGCCAAATTGTCACGCGCCCACACGACACGTGATCCGCCGTTCATTCAAAGGAAGCAGATGTCCCATGGTCTCCGAACAAAGAAATTATATCTAAATCTTTTCTGCTACGTTATTTATAATATAAATAATTATATCTATTAATTAATATTTTTTATTTATAAAAAATTAAAATTTATATAAATTCAAAAAATATAATAAAAATTAAAATAATTATTCAAATAAAAGTTATGATTTTTTTAATATTATACCTAAAATAAATAAGTACCTCAAAACTGGCTTTTCAGTTCTCATGCTTGCTAAACTGTCTCATGTAAATAAAAATATCTTTCTTGAGTTAAAATTATATTCAAACTTATCTACTCTTCATCAACTTTTTCTTACAGATATGGCTGCAGTTTAATTTATTTATTAAAAGTAGAAATTTCACTTTTTGAAAATAAAAAATAAATCTTTTAATTCGGTCATTCAAATTGATTTTGGATCGAATCAGTTCAGGTTTTAATTTTTTTTCTTACAGATATGGCTGCAGTTTAATTTTTTTATTTTACATATAAATGAGTAGTTCATTATAAAAAATAATTAATCTGTATGTTATTAAACATATAATTGAATAATTTATTAATAAAAAATAAATAATTTATTTGTTAATAAATACCATCAATTTAATTTTATATAATTTTAAGTTAAATTTGAATTTGAACCCGAGCCGGTATAAACATGATCTTTAATGTCGGATAGGCATTGATTATTACAATGCAAAGTATAAGATCCCATATCTTTAGCAGCCTTTCCATAAGTTATCACAATTTTGAATTTTTAGTATGCTGTAATTATTACAATTATAGCAAAATAATTAGTGTGTTTAATAGGGTTGCATACACTTAGTGTACTTTTCCTTCTTAATATTATCCATTAACTTTATATTAATTTTTAAGGAATATGTATGCATTTTTAATGTAGACATATTAAAATATAATTTAATATAATATTTATATTCGAGAAATTATATCATAAATTATGTTCATCACGTCATTCATAGTCTAAGCAATCAGGTCCGTTCATCTTTAAATAACTATTTAATAACTACTCACACATTGATTGTATGTAGGAAAAAGATGACAATTCACTCGAACAATAAAATAGATAAATCTGATTGATTGAAACTACGGATAATATTGTGAAAAAATCCATGATATAATTTCTCTTTATATTCAAACCTCTCTCCACTTATAAAGGAAAGTAGTGAATATTTTATCATGTTTGATTTTATCTTCTATATATTATATTAGAAACAATATCAAGCGAACTAAACTCAATAAATATATAAAATAGATAAATCTGATTGATTGAAACTACGGATAATATTGTGAAAAAATCCATGATATAATTTCTCTTTATATTCAAACCTCTCTCCACTTATAAAGGAAAGTAGTGAATATTTTATCATGTTTGATTTTATCTTCTATATATTATATTAGAAACAATATCAAGCGAACTAAACTCAATAAATATATAATTATATTTAAAAAAAGGTAAAAATTAATAAATATAAGAATCAAATTCAATTACATTTGATCTTTCTGCATACTAAAGTACAACTTTTTTTATAAGCTTATGGTGCAACTTTACTGACTATTAATTAGTCTAATAAGATGAGATGTTAAGTCTTTTAAATAAGGTTCAGAGTTAAAATTTTATACTAATGGAGCAAACATAATTGCAAGGATCACCTTCGTATTGAACTTTAATATATTGATAAAAAAATTTACCTAAATTTCAATTTAATAACTTATATTATCCTTAAAATCTAAAGAGTTCAACTTTAATACGTAGTATATCTCTGAAGTCAAAAGTTCGATTCCTATTAATAAGAATGTACTACCTCTCATGTCAACCGTTTATCTCTTAATGAAAATATCTATGATGAGAAGATTAATCACCGCTATCAACGATAAATATCTTGATTCCAACTAAAAAAACTTTGATATATATCGATAAAAAAAATTATCTAAACCCTAAAATTTAATTTACTTAACTTATACTATCCATTAAAAACATTAGTCAAATATGAATGTTAAACCCTACCATACTCAACTATATATAAAAAATGAATAGATATTATCCCACTTTGAAAATTTTGGTCAAGACCACAAATTCATTGAATATCAAATGTGTGCAAGGTATTTATCCATAGAGACCACTTGATAGAAATTATTGTCCACTAGGAACCTAGACTTGTAGGACAAGTATCCCAATCAAGACCTAGAAAATGAACAATATAAATAGACCAAACTTTAACCTAGTCAACAATAATTTGGAAAATATTTTAATTTTACCATAGTTTAATAATATAAAACATGGTTTCATTTTAAGGGTATTGACTGAAAAATTTCAATATGTTAAAATCATTTTTACCTAGTCATTTGTATGAATTTTACTATATAAGTAGTACGAACCGTCTATCCTCATCGGTTAAAGAATGGTTGTTGTTTTTAGAGGTCACGGGTTCGAGCACCAATGTTGTTAGCTAATTGAGCGATCAATGTTGAAAGGATAAATGGATATTAAGTCGGTGGGAGTATAATTAGAAAATCTTTATTTTAAAAAGATAATTAACATCATAAATAATTAGTAAAAAGTTTTTTTATATAAGCGTACTATTAAAGTTGTTATATAATTCTTTTCAGGGATGGTAAATCTTAAATTTTGAATTTAAAATATATTTTTTAAAATCTTAAGTATTATACATAAACACTAAAATTTTAACTATAAATCATAAAAATTAAACACTTACGTAAATTATTTATCATTGGTGTGTAAAATATTTTTAATATTATTATAAAAATAATTATATATATATTTTTATATAATCATTAAATAAGATAACAACGTTTTTATTTTATGTTTAAACAAGAAATTGGTAGTTAATAAGTCTTATTTTTTATATTTTCATGCTTCTACGAATTTTTCCAGTTGATGTTTGAATATAAAATATTTTTATTCACCTAAGATGAAATCTAATAGTAGAATATATATTTTAAAATATTGACATTCAATCAATTGATGGGATTTGAACCTTTAACATTATTTAAAGATTTAACATATCATTTTATTAAACTAGCTAAATGTTAGTTAATTTTTTTAATAATTTAAGTTTATAAATCATTTATCGAGATTTTTTTCTTGATAGTCTAAAGGCGATTATAATATAATCTGTGTTCATAACTTTTTTTAGTCCTTTGATAAGGTATATACACGTTACAAACAAAACTTATTGAAACTAAATCTCTTATGATGGATATTATATTTATAATTTATCGAACCTTACAAATATATAAGTAGTCTATGTGGGTCTGTTGCCCCTTCTAGAATTTTTGGGATGATTACATTTTAGGTCCGTTTTATTTTAAATATTATTTAAATAAGTCATTTGTTTTTCTTAAGTTTTAGATTTAAATACTTAATAGACTCTTGTCTAAGGATGAAACTATGTTTAGCATGGGAGGGGCTCTTGCCCCTTCTAAATTTTTTGGTATAATTGCACTTGAGGTCCCTCTTAGTTTAAATAACAATAAATAAGAATTTTGTTCTTTCTAATTTTAGATTTACAAGTTTAATAGACCTTTTTTCTCTTAATATTTGATCTTAGCTCTGTCTATGTTCTTATTCTCTTAATGTTTGATCGTAATTCCGTCCCTGATGATGACAATATCCTTAATTCTTATCATATGTAAGCTTTGAGTTGATGTATCAACCTTTATGATTCAATCTTTTTGAATCTGAAGCACCACTTGAGCAAGTCCTTCAAGGCATATCTTCTCCTTTACGTGGTTCTGTTAATTTATCATAAATCTTTCCATTCTTTCTTTTGCAAATCCGAAAATTCGAACAATCTTGAAGAAATAAAAACAAACTATGAAAAATAATTTAAGTAGATGATGACACGTATCTTATAACCATGTCATTTGTATGCTTAATGTAAGTAGACTTAGTCGACGAGGCTGAATCCCATGTCGTCGTCGGATTCCTCTTCTAATTCGGTTTCTTCTCCTCTTCGGCAACAGCGGCGGCAGGAGCAGAACCAGCATCGGAAGCAACAGCAAACTTACTCGGATCCTGGAAGGAAAACTTGATTTTACCTAACAACATTTATGGACAACAAAATGAACATATTCAGCCTCGTTGAGGTCCAGCACCTCAGGGTTAAAGACTGACCCATTGTCGTAAACAGACAGGACAACAAGACCATACAAGAATGGCCTAATTCCGAGCTTCACAAGAAGAGCAGCCTATGAATGTGATTGTTGCAGCAGCGACAAGCTCGTCGATGTTCAATGATCCGGTTGTTGATATTACCACCTTGAACACGGCACTTTCATAGTAAATTATATTAATCCAGGGTTAATTTTCACAGTAAATTATGTATTAATATTTTAAAGTACTTTTAATTTAAATTTAATTTAAAAATAAAAATACTTTTAATATTTTATTAATATATAAATAATAAAAGATGTTTTCGAGTTAATTTATTAAAAAATTTATTATATGATTGATTCATTCAAATTAAATATTATATAAATTTATTATATGATTGATTCAACTAAATTAATTTTCTACATTCACAATATTATAATTCAAATCTTTAACTTAACCTAATTATTCTAAAATCTAAAATTTAACCTAATTAATTTATATATAATTACCTTTAAAATATCAGAATTTATTTATCTTTGAAGTAACCTTTTGTTAAAAAAAGCCCGTAACATGCCTGATTCACCCATCTTCTATCAAAAGATTAATGCATAATAATTACATTTGGAATTAATTAATACAATGTTTAAGTGGAACTATAATTGTAATTAATGAATTATGGTAAAGAAATAATAAATGAACCATCGAATTCAATGAGTGATCCTAATAAAGAAAGAGGTGATATTTAACTTAAAAGACTCGAATTCAATCAGTTTTGCTTGCAAGATATATCTATTATCAAAATATTAAAAATAATGAACAAATACTATCTTTTAATCATCTTAGACTAAAAATAAATAATCAAAATACATTATAATTAGAACTTAAGATTTAAGTTTTGAGTCAAAACTTTAAGATTTTAAGGTTATAAATTTAAATTTTATATTTTAACTCAGAAATAAGCAAATTTATGTAAAAATTTATATGATCAATATATCAAATACTCACCTTTTATTCCTAGACTTATTATTCAAATATATTTTTATAAAGGAAATTGAAATTTATGTGAATTTATAACATACTATTCATTAAGGGTGTTTAAAATCAGCCTAATGGGTACCCAACGACCCAATAAACTCATATGTAAGTTAAAAAATAAAAATTAAAATATAATAATAAAATATTAATATTAAATTTATTAGACCGCTGAATACCTATTTGATTAGTTTTGAACACCCTTATTATTAATAATTATTGATAGTTTAATTTTATATTTATAAAAAATATTTTTTAACACAAATATACACCTTTTAAATTGAACCAAATTTATGGTCAATGGCACTTGAAAAGATGCCTAATCATTCAAGTATATTTGAGTGGAGGAATAGCTTGGCATTGCACATATGAACGCTATCCCTAAAGAGGAATATATTATTTTTGGCATCATAAATCATAATTGCAAGTAAAAAAAGTAATATTTATTTATTAATATATATTTTATAAATTATAAGAATATAATATAAAATATAAATAATTATTAAAATGATTATAAAAATATTTATTAAATTTACTTTATTCGCATGCAGACCATAAATAAGAATCACTTGTAGCCTTTCCTTTCCTTTTTCCTTGTATTAATTTCAATTAAATCTTGGTGACTCATTTCTTAAGCATAACAAAATAATTAGTAACCATTAGTTATTATTTGATTGCATAATTTTTTAAAAATATTAAATTATTTATTTGATTTGATTTAAAAATATTTAATTTTTTTTATTTTATTTAAAACTATTTAAATAAAGTTTAAATTATAAAATAAAAATTTTAAATATTGTCTCAATTTTTAAGATTTTTACTCTAAAATCGTTGATATGATCAATTTGGTCATTAACTCGATTTTTATAACATTAGTTATTACCTATCTGAGTTTAAATTTAAAACACACTTTAATACTTAAAAATAATATTTGTCCGAAAAAAAAATGAGACTTTAAAGAAAAAGATGATTTTAATATGTTTTGAATCCGAGAACTAAAAAAAAGAGATTGAAAGTAAAAAAATAGCTCTGATCAATTAATATTAACACTCATTTATTTTTTATATAAATTAAAAATTAAAAAAATATTTATTTAAATTATTCATCATCACTTTCATTTTTTTTACTTATTTTTCAAGAATGATGAGTGCAAGCTTTGTTGGAGTTGATGATTAATGGTTTGTGAATGATGGGTGTAGGCTTTGTAGTTATGGAAGTTCAAGTGATTTCTACAATTACTTCATTATCATCATGATGACAATTCATTATCATGATATATACATATATATATATTTATAAATAATTTTTTAAATATAAATAATTTATTATTTATAAATTTAAGTTTAGGATTTAGTTATATATTTAGAATTAATAATTTAATTAATTATATATTTAGGGTTAATAATTTAATTAATTATATATGATTCAGGGTTTAAGGTTTAGTTATATATATTATAAATAATATTTTAATTTTTAATATAAATTATAATTAATATTAACTAATAAATATTATAAAATTATATTACGAGATAAATAAAATTAAGTTCAATAGTAAAATTATTTTTATATTATCTTTTTGTTAGAATGATATCAAGCTTTTAAATTGGTTTGGTGATAATATATTTTTTATTTTTTTTTTCTAACAAAACGGTATTTTTTAAATTTATCTTAAGCATCAAAACAATTATATCAAAAGGATATTATTTTATATTTAATTTGTATGTTATAATTTAAACGATTGAATGATATTTCATATAATTTATAATAGTTCAATGATATAATAGTAACAAAAATAAAATTTAACATATAAAATTTAATGAGATTTTTAAAATAAAGTTAGATGATCGATTTTGATATTATAAATAAATTAAATTAGGTTTAATATTTATTTTATATTAAATTTTTATAATATATGATCTAAATTAATTAATTAATAAATTATTAAAAATAAATAACGTTCAAGTAATAAGACAAAATAACTCTCTGCCACTCTTTATGCGTCTTAAAAACAGAAAACTCTCCCTGCTTTTTTTAAAAGATCAAAAAAGATTTCAACTTGCTTTTGGCACTGTCCACTGGTATTTCCTTAAGAACAAGCACTGTAAAAGGCAAGCAAAGGCTACCTCTTGTTTGTAGTTCCCTAATTACTACCCTTGGTTTCCATTTTGGGTTCCTTCAATTGTTGCATTTTTTAATGGCAGATCTCGTTTTTTTCAAGGAAAAAGAAAAGGGTTGTTCATTTCTTCTTCAAAGACAAGCTTTTTATTGTCTTTGGATCATTGAGATTTGAGTGTTAAAAAGAAGTGGTTTTTCTTGGTGGATTAGCTTTTTGATGGAGAGTTAAGGCACTGATAACTTTGGAATTATGAGTTCTTTTCTGTCTGCAATTATATAAATCCTTTGCATTTGAACCAGAAAAAAGACAATAAAGCTGCAACAGCCACCCTAAAACTGTGGTTTCTTGTTCTGAAAGGCAAAACGAGATAAATACACACACAATTCTCTCCACTTTCTCTGCCAGTTTTCTCTTTGATATCAGTTAAAGAAAATCTTAAGCTGATTTCTGGGTGGTTTCACATTTGTTGTGAAGGAGTTGTCTTTTTCTTTGCCTATTTAAGGTAACATAATCAGAAATGTTTGAGGGTTCATGTTCTAAAAAAACCTTTGTTTTGGCCTGATTTTGTGTTTGTGTTTGTGAAGCAATGTCTGGAGAGAAACAGGCAGAGGATGCTATTGTTTCAAGCTTTAATAACACCATGGAACATGAAAAAGATGAAGAGGAAGTAGACCATTCCATTTTCAGTGTCAAGAGCCTTCTTTGGCATGGTGGTTCTGTTTATGATGCCTGGTTCAGTTGTGCTTCAAACCAGGTCACCAAACCAGTGTAGAAATCGTATCATTTTGCTGTTCAGCTGATAAAAGATTCTTACTTTTTTTTTTCTGGTGCTTTTTGCAGGTGGCTCAAGTTCTATTAACATTGCCATACTCTTTTTCTCAAATGGGAATGCTTTCTGGGATCATTCTCCAGATTTTCTATGGTTTTCTTGGTTGTTGGACTGCTTATTTGATCAGTGTTCTATACATTGAGTACAGAAGCAGAAAGGAAAAAGAAAATGTCAGCTTCAGGAATCATGTTATCCAGGTAACCTTCTAAAAAACATAAAAAAATATTTGTTATTTTTCGCAACATGTTTTCATAAATGTTTGATTTTCTGTCTTTAAAATACAGTGGTTTGAAGTGTTGGACGGTCTGTTGGGACCTTACTGGAAAGCTATTGGCCTGGCCTTCAACTGCACTTTTCTCCTCTTTGGATCTGTCATTCAACTAATAGCTTGTGCAAGGTTTTCACTTTTCAACATTCCCTTAAACTTTTTTCTTGTTTTTTAAAGCTTACTCATCTGGTTTCTGATTCTTGTTTATGAATTTGATTACAGCAACATATATTACATTAATGACAAGCTAGACAAGAGAACATGGACTTATATCTTTGGAGCTTGTTGTGCCACAACGGTGTTCATCCCTTCATTCCACAACTACAGAATCTGGTCCTTTTTGGGGCTTGGGATGACCACTTACACTGCTTGGTATTTGACCATTGCTGCTCTTGTTCATGGCCAGGTAAAAAACAAAGAAAAGGGTTTAATTTGATCTAAAAATTCTTTCAAAATTTGAACTTTGTGTTATAGGTGGAAGGTGTAACTCACCAAGGTCCAACTAAGATGGTTCTGTACTTCACTGGCGCTACCAATATCCTCTACACTTTCGGCGGACATGCTGTCACAGTGTAGGTGTTGTTATTAAAGAATTAATGAGTTTTTGCTTTATTTTATTGAAAAAAATGAAAAAAGTAGTGTTCTTAGTTCTTACAGTAGGATATTATTAGCAGCTTTTGCTGGAAAATTCTTGGGATTTGAGAAGGAGACATGTTTTTAAGAAACAAAATCATCAATATCCCTTTGTTCACTTGGTAAAGTTACCATCGAGTCAATTCTTTCTGGTTTGGCATCTTTCTTGTCTCTTGTTTTGGTCAAAAGTTGCAGTGAATTCCTTTATTAAATGATTTTGCTGTAAAATCATCAATTCTGGTCTGTTGGTAATTTTGGAAGTTCTACTGGTTGTAATTGCATGGGGTCATCTGCTACTTCAACCAAGAATCTCCCCCCCCCCCCCCCTACTCTTTAGCTTTAGAAGTTTGTCACTCGAATCGAGTTAAACTATTCTCGTATTTATTGTCCGAATATGTGCTAAAAATGGGTGTTACTTGTTGGATACATGTACTGATTAATTTGATGTTTGCAGTGAAATTATGCATGCTATGTGGAAGCCTCAGAAGTTCAAGTATATATATCTGTTGGCCACTCTCTATGTCTTCACCTTAACCATCCCGTCTGCTGCCGCGGTCTACTGGGCTTTTGGGGATCAACTCCTTAACCATTCCAATGCCTTTTCACTCCTCCCGAAGTCTGGGTGGCGCGATGCTGCTGTTATCTTAATGCTAATCCACCAGGTTTGTGACTGTATTTTTGCTACTATTGTCATCTGTGATTAAGTGAAATTGACTCTATGAATTGTTTTGGCAGTTTATCACCTTCGGGTTCGCCTGCACGCCGTTGTACTTTGTGTGGGAGAAAGTAGTGGGGATGCACAACACGAAGAGCATGTGTTTAAGAGCCGTTTCCCGTTTACCTGTGGTGATACCTATATGGTTCTTGGCTATCATATTTCCTTTCTTTGGTCCCATTAACTCAGCTGTAGGGTCTCTCCTGGTGAGCTTCACTGTCTACATCATCCCAGCCTTGGCTCATATGCTCACATATAAATCGGCCTCCGCACGAAAGGTAAATTCGTAAACAGACTAATCTCGTCATTTGCTAGTAAATGTTTCTGCTGTCCGACCTCTGCTCGGACTTATCATGTTAGATGACATTAGTTGCTGCAAAATCATAATTCCCAACTACATAGTGAAAGTGAAGCAATCATGCTAAGTCTTTTAGCACTTTGTGACAAGTCCACAATCATGTCGTACTATTTTGCGAATACATTCAAGACATAGGATCGTAGGTCGATTTCATGTACTATTTCCCGAGAATTTTCGACATTACTCATAAGATCACTCACAAGAGTTCGGTGATTCTTGTATGAACAGAATGCAGTTGAGAAGCCTCCTTTCTTCCTCCCAAGCTGGACAATAATCTATGCAGTGAACACATTTACCGTGATATGGGTGTTCGTAGTCGGCTTCGGATTGGGTGGTTGGGCTAGCATGACAAATTTCATCAAACAAGTCGACACATTCGGACTCTTTGCTAAGTGCTACCAGTGTCCCCCTTCATCATCATCAAAACATCACTGATTCAAGAACTTTGATTCAAACTCGAACCCCCTTTTGTTTGTTTGTTTACATTTCAACCACAGCGCATTATAACATCGGCATAGCCGGAATCCACATATTTCAGTGCTCTGTAGTAACATCTCTGTTTGTTCTGCCTTGCTCTACAAGTAATCAATGATCATGAAGGGTTTTCATATTATATCTACATATAGTTTGTTACAATGGAGGAAAAGTATTCTTGCCCTATTTCATATGATTCAGCAAATAGTTGTGCTCCAAGTATATCTAAAATTTATGACCCAAGAAATACGAGAAAATAAAGATTAATAGTTTATTTGATCGATTAAATAAAACAATATAATTTCTAGATAATTAATATAGAACTCAATAAATTATTTTCAAAAAATCCCGTCCTTGCTAAGATTTCAACTAAATTTTTGGTTCAAATTATGTATGGGCCTTAGCTGTTGCTCTAAAATCAAGCACAAACAGAAACCCTGCTTAAGATTTCAACCAATCCAGTAGTTCCACGTGTATAGAAATAGAAACACGGTAGCCTTCTCTTACGTGACTGGGAGAAACTTATGAGTCCGACTAAATATGGAAGTGGAGTCTGAAAAAAGCCTTTTCCTTTCTTTTTCTTTTTCCTCCGAGTCGAAGCAGTGTTTGAGTTAATGACTGAGTGAACGATGGCTCCGAGAGGACGTGCGAAAAAGGTAACATTTTTCCCTTTGATTTCTCTTATGTTTGATTTCAAAAAAGTTTACTTTTTTTTTTTTTTTTATGTTTATTTGCTGCAGAATACAAGAAAGGATGCTGCCATTGATGCAATGAAGCAATATGGTTTTGATATAAACGTGGTTAAAAGAACCATAAAGGAGCTGCTGGATGTGGGGTTTTGTAGTTTTGAGTTCTTTTTTGTTTTTGGGGTTTTCTTTTGTAACTTAATGAAAATGTGGGTTTGGTTTGGTTTCAGGTTTATGGGGAAGATGGATGGCCATTCATTGAAGATTCTGCTTACAAGGTTTTGCTTGAAGCCATTCTTGAAAAGGTTGTAAAGGTAGAATCTTTTGTTTTTGCTTGTAAAGGTTGGGTTTTTATAGAATTTTAAGTGCTTTGTGGTGAATGGTGACATGATCTTTTTCTGATACCGGTTGTTTATTGTTCTTCCTGTTGTTGTACTATGTTGTTTGAACATGTTGCATATGTCTGTCATGTTATTTTCGATGATTGCTTGTGTTGCTTTCTGGATAGCTTTCTTGTTATGCACTTGATTAGGTTATGCCCGAACCAATGGCAGTACTGTTTTCGATGTTCGATTTTGTTTGTTGAAGGAAACTGGGGAAGGAACAAGTCATTCCAAGAAACTGGATACTGAGATTTCTAGTAATGGGACGGCTCTTGAATCTCCATGCTCAGTTGTGAATCCAGTTAACATCAATGGCTTGGACTGTGCATTAGAGGCTAATGAGGCTTTGTGCACACCACAGCTGACAAAGAAATCCGGTAACCGGCTTTCCCTTTCCATTTGTTCCATTGAAATTTTCGGTTTTGGGTCTTGTTTCGAGTGAATCTGATTAACTAGCACCCTTTAGTCTATGCTAGTGTCATTCACTGTGATTATTCTTGTTTTCTGAGGAAGGTAAGGACCTCCCACCTGTGGATGCGGAAGGCTCTATTAGAAGCGATGTTCAGTACCCTCATAGCAGCAGCCACTTCACTCCTAGTCTCGACCCACCACCACTGCAAGTTAGTAACACAAAGGCAAAGCGCTATGGCTGGATTTGCAGCGATGACGAGGAAGATATAGTTGAGCTTACACCGGGACCGTTAGCAGAAGAAATGGAAGGTTACCTTAGAAGCTTCATGGAGCACAAAAAGAGATGGGATATAAAATCTGATGATCTGTGAAACTGTTTTCGGCTGTATATTCTCTTAGGACGAAAACTCATGTCTTTTGAAGATAACATTGAAGTTAACATAATATTAATGTCTTCTGAATATGTTTTTGCTCGACATTGTCTCGAGGTTGATTCTTGGACAACGTTTACTCGAATAAAAATATATGCAAATTAACATCTAAAAGAACTGCACCATACATTTGATCCAATGATTGATGTATTTATTCAAAAACCGAATCTAAATTGTGTCAACAATGATTTGATTTGTTCCATAATTTGAAAGAAATTTCTAAAAGTTGAAACAAAGTGAATTGAATGTAGTTTCCTGTAAAAATTCCAATTCTTCAAAAAGTGGAAGCTTTCTTACTGTTTTTCATGCTTTGCCAATGAATTCCACATCAAAGAGGAGAACTGAATCTGGGGGTATAATACATGAACCTGCAACACATCCAATATATATATATATATGTATGTATAATAATAATGAGAGAGAGATTCTAAAGATTAACAATAAGAGTAGTAAAATTCTTATGTTGGCCGATGCCGATGTTTGGATCAATCCACTTTTCTACTGATCTTAAGATCAAGCTCTCAAAGATCTAAATCGGTTCGATAATAAAAGGCTAGTCTACCAAGAGAATAGATGTAAATTTATACTTCTTAACCAATATAACTCAAAAAATAAATATATCTATAAGTCGAAGATTCTAATTCTAATGTCTAGAACCCTTTAGCTTCTTACCTCCTTTACAGCCGGCACCTCTCATACCATATCCAAGCTCCGGAGGAAGTCGCAACGTTCGTTTCCCACCTAAATTATGATGGAAAAACTAAATTACTAGTATTAATTTTGTATAGTGAATTAAGAATTCAGATTCAGATTCCTATCTCTTACCAGCAAGCATGGGGGGAACTCCATCACCACCTAGAATACCCTGGTCCCAGCCTTTAATCACCTGCGGCAATTCCCATGAAATACCGTTCTTTTATTTCTTTTTCTCAGCAAATAATTTATTACAACTAGAAAGGTAATATCGGAACATAACACCAGAAAAGGACATTCAAGTACAATCTCATAAGCATCAAACGAAATATCAAATAGAATACTAAAACTCCCTGATAAATAAACCGGCAAAATCACGAGACATAGCATATAAAAAGCAATGTATTTCACATCCTTGTCATCCCCTGTGTTAACCGGGGCAAGTGCAACAACCAACACCAACATGTATCAGAACAACACCTCCATTATCAAGTCCAAATCCACGCAACAAACTGATTGAACCTGTCAGTTTCGGTTATATCGGGAGCATTGGCTAATCCATTTGCTTCCCTAGTGACAGTCACCTCTTTAAATTCACCGAGTAAACCACCATGTTAACATAAAGCAGTTACCAAAGAACAACCAACAAATAGATGATCAATGGTCTCAAGGGAATTATTACACCAAGGGCACAATATTGAAGTTTGAACCTCATCAATGGGAATCCCTCAACAGTGAGCAGATTTTCCTTGACATACCCTCAGGATGAACTGATATGAGACATCTTCAAGTTTCAGTTGTCCCCACTAAACACTTCTGTAGCTTTGTTACGGTACTATTCTCGACAACTCCATGGATTCTTAGTAGACTCTTCTCCGCATCAGATTGGGAAACCTTTGCTTCATCACTGTCAAATACCTTATCCTATATACTCCGAAACCAATGTTGCATACAATCATTGTACCGTTCTTCACACATCAGCTACACGAGAATCTCACAAAACCAAATCTTTGATTGTATTTGTTCTTCTTTAGTGGTATAAAAGATTCAACAACTTCACCATAAAACTCGAATATTTTCCAGAGACCCTACCATTGCATCCTTGTCGGAATACTCCGAATGAAAACTGTACACACTTCATGGCCATCCAGGAAGAACCGTAGCTCATAACTACTTTTACATTTTAGTACATAAACAGTCTCATTCATCTCATAACTGATTTCGACATAAAGCTACTAGAATCTCCAAATTGAAGAATAAGGGAACAAGTGAAATAAGAGAAGTATCAGAAGTACCTCGCCGACACCGACACGGAATGTAAGAGGCTTCCCACGATTATAGCTGCTATCAAATACTGTCCCATTCTCCAATCTCCCTACATAATGTGCCTGTTCCATTTACATACACATACATAATTTGAATAATCATGCTTTCATACTAATTCACAGTTCAAAATTGTTCAAATTTATTGATATGAAGAATTATTAATTCACTAACCTTAATCAGCTGTCCTTTCACAGCCTCGGGGCCTTTCCCCACAACTTTATCACAGAAGGCCAAACCTGAAGGGCTAACAGTCAATTCACAAGCTTCAATGGCTGCAACACTGGGACCGGGTTGTGGCAGCATCTGCAACAAAACATCAGCAATCCCAGCACATAAACCGAGACCAAGTCCTTGTCTTCTCTTCACCAACACCTTATTAGAGTTCTCATTTTGTTGATGAACACTGTCTATGGAACCCAAGTTTGGGTTGGTTTTTGAGCATCTAATTACTGGGTTTATGGCGTTTTTGAATGGGGTTTTGGGGTTGGGGATTCTGGGGATGTAAGTTCCTGCTGAAAATGGTAGTGACTTCATTTTCTCACTGGCTACAATTTTTTTTTTTCTGGGGAGAATAGGGGATAAGCTTACAGCACTGTTCTGGAGAGAAGCTAAAGGAGCAGAATTTTCTAATCAAGGGCTGTGGATAAGGAGAAATTACTAGCTTTAGTTTGGTCTGAGAGAAAAAAATTAAGAATCTAACCCATGTTGGATAATTTATAGTAGAATATAAGTTTGAAAATTATGATTATGTGAATTGAAATATTTATTAAATCTACAATTAATTTTATTTTTTATAATAAAAATAAGTATTTTATATTCCAACAATAAAAATAATTATTATCCTAAAAAAATATACCATACCCTTAATTTTCTAAACCTTAACCTCAACCTCTAACCTTGAATTCTAAGCACACTAATTTAAAGTGAAGACGCCAATGAAATTACGATTAAGAGATAACGATTTGTACCTAAAATTTCCACCATACAACCAAAATTCTCTAACCTTAAAATTAAAAGCTTGTGTAACACAAACTTGTATATCAAAGTATTTTTTTTAATATTGATCATATTGAACAAGCTAATTATATCACGTATATATTTTTCAATACTTAATCTTTTAATTTATCAAATTTTTTGTTTATCATTTATTTTTTATCTCGTAAAGTATCTCGTTTGGCTAAAGACAAAAAACCATAAAATTTTTTAAGTTCTAATATACGTTAATCTTCGTAAAAAAGTTTGTTTTTCTTTGTATCTTTGTAAAAAATTTTAATAGATTAATTTTTTATATATTATATTTATAATATCTTTCATGATAATAAAATTCAGATATAATTACTCATAGAAATATTTTTTACATAATATCTCATTCTTTTCAGTTTTCTCCAATATCTCATTCTTCATTACAATGCATACATACAAAAATACATATTAGTACAATTCAAGTGGCTATACTTTTGTGTGTTTAGCTGCAATTTTCTGAGAGAGACAATAAGCAATAGACATAATAGTAATCATGGGATTAACACCAATGGCACTAGGCAACACACTGCCATCACAAACAAACAATCCTTCAGCTTCCCAACTCTCACCATTTTCGTCGACAGCACCATCGATTCCGTTAATCCCCATCCGGCAACTCCCCATTTGGTGTGCACTGGTGTGGATGTCCCAGTTTTCGCCACTAAACAATGGTCCGCCTACTGGCGAAATCGAGTCCAAAAACTCCTCCAATTCGTCATCGCTTACCCCTTTGCATCTTAGTTTCTGCCCGTCGCTTCGATGAGTCCCGACCTCGACCGCCCCAGCTGATGTTAAAATCCTCAATGATTGTCTCAAACCGGCTCGTATGTTTTCTTGATCTGATGCGTCGAACTTGTACGTTATGCGTCCACCGGTGTGAACTGTTCCGGACCCTTGGTCCCTTACTATTGCTATTAGATGAGCAGTTCTTGAAAATTTTAGCATTCTTTGCTTGATGTCTAGACCAGAGACCCAGGGGCATAGCGCAGTGTACTGTGCTGGCCCTATTGATGGAGTTTCGATAATGGCTTGCACTTTGTTATCGGATCCTAGCACTTTATGAACCGATGTGATGATCCCTCCCTCGGTGGCTTTACCTTGAAAGTCTGAATCTGAATCCGGAAAGTAACCCCATGCCATTAGAACCGGATGGAGATGGAGGTTCCGACCGATGTTCCGATTTTTAAGGCCGCTAAAATACATCAAAAGAGGTGTCTGAAGTGCCCCACAGGCAGAAATTGTTACTTTGGCTACTATTTGGAGTTTCTTGGTGATGTTCTGGTTTGACGATTTTGCAATAACACCCGAACACTTCATCTTTCTCGTACTCGATGTGTCGTTTCGTTCCAACATCAAGCGTTCTGCCGTGCAGGCTGTTAAAATGACTGCGCCATTGTTAACAGCATCGACCAGCCATGTTGTCTCGGTCCCTTTCTTGTCTCCTCGTCTGCATCCAAACCCGCACGATCCACAATAATGGCTCTCCGAAGAATTTCGCGGCACGTTTTCAAATTCTAGGCCGAGATTCCGACACCCTTTACGAAGAATTTGATTTTGGAAACCTTCCTGTTTACAATCATATGTGACACCAATTCTCTTACAAACAATATCCATGGCTGAAACATACTCTTGGCTCCCAAAAAGTGGGATCTTACACTCGTCGGCCCATTCTCGAAGAACCGATTCCGGTGTCTTAATACAAGCCGACCAGTTAACGGCCGAGCCACCACCAACCGTCGATCCTGCGAGAACCAGTAACTGCCCATCGATACTCGGAAGAATACCACTCGCTTCGTATAGTTTCTCCATCGAAGGACGTTCAAAGGGGGAGTAATCCGCCGGACCGAAATAGTTGCCTTTCTCTAAAACTACCACCTTGAGTCCGGAACTAGCCAGCATAGCCGCCGCGACACCACCGCCGCATCCCGAGCCAACTATTACGACATCGCATTTGATTCCGATGACGTTTTTCTTGTGATGTTCGGCGACTTCAAGGCCTTGTTTTATTAGTGATATGCATAGATCAGTTGAGTCTTTAGCATGCATTGTCTCAACCATTCCATTTTGAAGAGGCCTCTCCTTTGGAACATTCTCAACTTTGTCTACACTATACCCTATAGCTTCCCAGGCTGGGTTTTCACCATTTTCATCAACCTGAGGATCAAATTATTAACAAGAAGTAGAGGGATTAAATTCTCAAAACTAAAAATAAAAGGATTGAATTATAGCAAACACAAAAATATGAGGACTTAGAACATACTTTACCCAATTGTAAATATAATTCCAGTAAGTTTTTGAATGACGATAGCATGCATGCAATATTTTATTGGTTACCTCAAAAAGTCTAAAACTCTATTCTATAAATTTAAATATTATTAAATAAATTTATCAATTACAAATTAGTTTAATATTAGTAAATGAAATAAATGAATCTTAAATATCGTTTATAATAAATAATTTTATATATTATTTAATTTATTTTCGTTAACCATTAATAAATCGTATTTGGTGACAGAATTATATGAGATTAAAGAAAAGTTATCGTTTTGTTTATTTTAAAGAATTTTTTGGGATCGAGAGTATGATCGATTAACTGATCAGTTACCCGAGAGAACAGGGTGAAAAGGATGGCGACTTTGAAGTAGACGAAAGCAATCCTAATGGGAGTGAAGATGCCATGCTTAAACCAGGCTTGCAGAACTTGCTCTCGTCCGGCCAACGGGATGCTCGAGAATCGGTTGATGTACGGCCATTGTAGCACCAGACAATGCCTTCCACAAAGCAGCAAACTCCCCACTCTGGTCGACAGCAACAGCAACACAATCCTTACCAGAACCAAACATTCGATGAATGTTCTTTTCCATAACATCTCTGCTGCCTGCAAAACCACATATGAACATGTTGTTATCCTAATGTTCTTTTCCGTCCGTCTTTTTTCTTAACGGCTTAATATAAAAAAATTACCATAAACTTGACATTTTTTATCAGATAGATTTTTGAATTTGATAGATTTTATCGAGTTAGTTTGACGCGTGTCACCGTTTTAATGGTCCGCGTCTGAGGATAGAGTTAAAACAGTGACGGGTTCACTCTGAACTTTTTGAAGTTTACATATTTACCTTTTATTTTTTAATTCTTATGAATTAATCTTTAAGTTTTTTTAATATTTAAGGTTTGTACCCATCCTAAGATTTTAAAAATTTATATGTGATTACCTTCAAATAAATTTTTGGATCCACCGGTGATCATGATTGAACTATGAGTGGAGGCAAGTAATGACCAACTCAGGGACTAATTTGCATACATTTGCCAACCTTAGTAGCCGGTTTGACCCAAAAGAAAGTTCAGGACCCAATTTGATAACAAAAATATCCGTTTCAGAACCGATCTTAAATGGACGTAACCTACTTTGTTAAATGGAATAATTACACATTTGGTACCTCTTTAAATCTGACTCGACATAAACTGACTAAAAACATGAACATGACGCAAACATTTGAACGTGTAATAATCATAATCGTGCTTGAAAAAAAGGAAAGAAAAACTCAATTTACCTCGTCTAGAAATGGGGATTCCGAGGCTGAAGTTTCCATGAAAATCCGAACAGGTTTGCTTCTTGTCTGGTTTTCTTGTGTTTCAAAACAAGAAGGTGAGAAAGAAGGGAACAGAGTTTCAGCTATGGCGGCCAGTGTGTGCACCTCCGTCGAAGAAAACCGATGATCGTACTTCCTTTCCTCCCTTTTCCCTCCCTTCCCAAATGGCTTCCCAAGCTTTCCTCCCATTTCCCTCCTCTGTTTCTCTTCTTCTCTCTTTGGTTTTGGAACAAAAAGATGATTTTATTTCCTTCTGTTTGATCCTTTATATAGGGAAAGTAAGTCATAGATGGAGAAATTATATTATGGGTACGGATCATTTTTCTTTAATTTAACCTCTACTTATTAAATATTGATAAATTTTTATATTTTTTATTTTAAATATTTATTTTTACGAGAATTACAAATAGAGCCAAAGGAGTTTTACCCATTCATTTATGTCGTATATTATTATATAATACATATCAATGTTTATATGACAATTAATAATTTTTATAATGATTTTTTAGCATCAGATATGGTTAGCATACACCGACAGATTGGAGATAAAATTAAAATATTCAAAAGTTTGAGGATCAATTTAGAATGAGAATCATAATTTGGGTATAATATTGAAATGTTCAAAAATTTGAGGATCAATTTAAAATAAGAATAAGATGAAGTTAAATTTTTTAACAATTTGAAGATTAATTTAAAATAAGGATCATTCTTTAAGGACATTTGTTGTAATTAACTCATATTTTTTTACAATTTTTGAATATAATATTTTTCTTTAATTAGTATTTAATCATTGGTTTTGTTTAATATAGGTTTACTTATTCATCAAACAGTTTCAAATCGATCTAATATCTTTACCTTAGCAATAGAAAATATGATCTTTATCGAAATATATTTAACATCTGATTTTTTTTATATAATATTATGTGTGAAATTATTAATATTTAAATAATATTACTTATTATTTTTAATATATTTTATTTATGAGAGCAAACAAGCAATGACAGATCTAAAAATATATTTGAAAGCAAACATACATAAAATTTTAAAATTTCAGGTTAAACACAAATTATAAATATTATAAAATTTTAAGGACTAATTCATAAAAATTAAAAAAACTAAAAGTAAAAGTGTGAATTTTAAAAAATCCAGGGGACACATACCTCACACTGCTCATATTTATCCCCTTATATTCTCTTAGGTTATATAGGGACAGAATTAAGACTAAACTATGAAAGAGCTTAAAATATAATTAAACTATGAAAATTGAGAGAATTTAAGTTCAATTTTATAAATTTTAAAATTTAAAGTACTTAAAATATAATTAAACAAAAAAATAAAAAGGTTAAAGTTCAATTTTATTAATTTTAAATGATAAGATCCTAAAAGAATGATAAATAAAAAAAATTGGAAGGAACAATGGTTTAATTGCAATATTTTCAAAATTATTTGAACCTAAAGTATAATTAACGCAACAAGTTTTTCCCCCACTTTACACATAGCACGTCCTAAGTTCATGAATTCTATATCCACTAGGAACACTCTCCTTTCTTTTTCTAAATTCCTTTTTTAAAAGTAAATATCTTATCTTATTCGGTCAAGTTGAACATTTTACCTGATTCGATCAAGTTTTAATTTGGACAGGTTAGATATTTTATTAAAAATTAAAGTCGGATTGGATCAAATTTTTCTTAAAAGTTGAGTTTAGATTTAGATAAGAGTGACAATACGATGGGTCAGGACAGTTACCACAATATATAACCTTATTTTTTAAAATTTTTTTATAAAATTTAAAGAAAATTTTTATACACTCCAAACTCGTCATATTATACTGTGAGAAATTAGATTTGGTTGAAAAATAGATAAATTATCTTTATGACTATCTAATTTTATAAAAATATTATAATCTCTACGGATATTTTTCAAGAATTCCTACAACCATCTATATAAACACAGTTCGATTATCCTTATGGTTTAGATATAACAATCTCTATCTCTATTTCAGTTATTTTTCATACCCTTTTACTCATGTAAATCAAAAATCCGATTCAATCCGTACTCATTACTATTCCATTTTCTTTTCCTCCGAATAGAATTATAATTAAATTAAAATTTATAAAAAATATTAAATAATATTTTAATTTATATACCCATCAAGTCTATCAACATCCTCACAAAGCACTAGTTGAGAGAATTAATTGTCCCCTAAATATGTGAACCTCCTCAACTAACAAAAAAGGAAGACAACGCAATCATACAACAAAGGACGACTAATACCCAAAACAACCCAGCTAATCAACTAGTTTTTCAGCTTGCATTTATGTACAACCTATTTTGGAACGAAACATAGTACTGAGTACCGCGATAAATGACGGATTCAAAAATATTTTTGAAGTTTAACGCATAAAATTTTAAAAATTTATAAATATAATTCATAAAATTTAAGAAAATTAAAATAAAATTCGTAAAGTAGACATAGATTTGTCACTGACTACAACACCATACACTTAGGGGTGTATAAAATCGGGTTCGGTTAATATTAACAAATTATTTTGATTAACCGGTATGTTCGTGTCAACCAATTTTTGACCCTAAACCGTAATCTTTCAACCGGTTAACCGTTTATCCGGTTAACCCGAAAACTTCGGTTCGGATCGTTTGGGTAACCGTTTTTTAATTTTATTTATAATGATATAAATTTTAATAACATGTTAAAAAAATATATAATTTTAAAAAATAACACATTATATTAGTATATTTTTTTTAATATTAGCAAATTAAACACTTAAATTTTATAAAATAAAATTATAATTTTACTTTTCTAAAATTAAAAAATAAATTAAAATATAATTTTCAATATAAAATATTAAAATATATGTAATATAATATATATTATATAACTAGTCGGTTTGGTTAATCGATTTTTTCTAGAATCGTAAATCATAACCGAACTGATTTTATAAAAAGAATAAAAACCCAACGCTAAATCGATTTTTCGATTCGGTTAACTATTTTTTCAGTTTGATTTTTTTGAGTTCAGAATCGATTTCGGTTTACGTTTTTTTTTTTACACCCGTACATACACCTAGGCAAACACACACATCAGGACATCAAAATTTTCGCACATAACTATCCACGACACACGACAAGACTCAAACACGAGACCCCAGAATTTTTAAAACTTTGGGTTTAGCATTAAATTGAGGATTAATTAGTGAAATAGTTTTATTTCGAATTTAATTCAACTAATTTATATTAAAGCTTGCAACTAGTTATGGGTCTAACCATTAATGCTATCCTTTTCTTTTGAAGGACATTTTTCACAGAATAGGAGTATGTACTGATAGGAGAGGGTACCTAATAAATGCAAATGATTTCTATATTTGTGATGGTAGATTTAAGTGAAATAGGACAAGTCGGTTCACTCATAAATTTTGGGTCATTTTTTTTTCTTCAATTTAATCCACTTGGTTAGGTGGATAGTTGTGGAAGCAACTGTGTCGATATCTATCCACGATCGATTGGTCTAACGGGATAAGATATTACATCATTTAAGTAAAGTTAAAAGTTCGAATTCTGATGTTGTGAATGAAATAAATTGAGTTAAGTAGATTATCTCATAATAGACATTTTTAGTATCTGTTATGAACCGGTCAATCAATAAATGTTAAATTATTAAAATATCAAATTTATGATTCAACCGATTGAATTGATCGATCTTCGGTTTATTTTATAAATTTTCATTTAACCCTAAGTGGTGAGGAGTACGAGATAGAATTATAAAAAATTTGGGTGGTCAAAAGCTTATAAAATGTGTTAAAAGGCTTAAATTGAAGTAGTATTTTTAAGGGGTCTACATATGTTAATTTCCCAATTTTTATATTTACTTTAAGGATTAAACTAATATATATTTGATATATCCTTAAAAGAGGAGCAGGCAAGGTAGGTCTTCCCACATCCAAATGGCCAATTTGTGTTTTGAGTCCATTTAATTTTATAAATTTCAATTAATATAAATGGTAAAATTCCACTTTTCCCCCTAAATTGTAAGTTTATGATTTAGTAGCCATTAAAATTATAATATATTAAACCAATACAATGAAAAAAATGCATTTTGACTCTAATTTTTTTATTTAATTTCAGCTCTTAAAAAATTTAATGTTCATCTCTTGGAATTAATATTCGTATCTAACACTCGTCTTGAATATGAATCACATAATGTGAAGGTCAGATCATGAATGGTCACAATTTAATTCTTTTTTTCGTTACCAATTTCTACGGGGATGGTTATAATTTCACCCTTTTTTCCGCAATACTTTAGGGATCGTTAACGTACCCTACTCTCTTTTGGTTTGTCATTATATCGATAGATAAGATCATGCTAATTTGTTATTATGTTGATTTTTCCTACTTTAAACTCTTAGATTGGATTTACATACAGATCTAATTTGTAATTGTCGTTGTCTTTCAATAATTTGATTTTCTTTTGCGGTTCGTTTTTTGATACAATTAGATATATCCGTATCTATTTTTTGTTCGAATCTTTTAATTAAAATTTTAACATTTTTATTGAATGCTCCTTGTATGATATCAAATGACTATTTTTTTGTTACAATAAAATGTTCAAATCATGTGTTGAGTTTACGATTATAATTATAAAACATTATTGTAATCTTGAATATTTTCGATTCTCTTTTATAGATTTAATAATTTTAAACGTGATAAAAATACGAAATAACGTGATATTTTAATAGATATAAATACAATATAATAAGCATGGTTCATATGATTGCAAGATACATTTGGTATGCATGTATTGTAATTGTTATGATTTTAATACATTATAAAAACACTATTATAATTCAGAAATTAATGAGAAAGAAAGAACAAATCTGATCCACATAGTTGTCAAATAAGTTGGACGAATTTTTAACTATAAAAATTTAATTATTTCATCATTAATGGATGAACAAGTTTTTATATATATATAAAAAATCTGACTCGACTCGAATATAACTTTTAATCAAAAAATTCGACCTAATTGAATAAAAAACCAATCGAATGGAGTAAAATGCTCATACTTAATTTTAATAAATTTATCATATAATATTTAATAAGTTCTAATCAGGCTACCAACCGTTAAAAAATAGAGATGTTAATGTGATTGTTAAATAAAATTAGAATAATTGTATATATGATATCCATTATTTATACAATCAATCACTTTAATCTTAATTTTAATTTAATAAAATAAATTAATTATTTGATTAAGTGATAACACATGTCATTTTATTGGAGAAAAAAAATCTTGTGAGAATTCAAACCAAGATCCTCTTTATTCGAGTGGTACATGCTTACCATTGGCTCAAACATATTTTTGTGATACGAAGTACATCATTTAATATATGTGTTAGATGATTGTTAATGCTTGAAAAATAAAGGAAATATAACTTTAAGAAATTCGAATATAAAATACTTATGATTCATAAAAATATCTAACTTAATTAAATAAATTTGATAATTAAATTAAAAATAATAATTTCTATATATTTTAGATTATAGTTATTGCACAAAAGTGGCTAGGAAATGAGAACACCAAGTTGGGTTCATTTGAAAGCGACTGTATTAGCATCTTTGTGGTGATAGTTGTAGTTTAACTTTTTGTCTGATTAAATCGATTAAACTACATCGTTCTTAAAATTAAAAATAAAAATAACTTTTAAAGTAAAAAAAAATAATTTATTACTTTAAGATTTTTAAAAATTTATATTAAACTTTTAAATTTTAAATATTTTAATTAAATTATCTCTTACAATTTTTTAATAAATAATAATTCGAATCTTACCTTAAAAAGGGAGAAGACTCCAAAAAAGAAAGAGAGTGCTCCTAAGTCCTGATAGGTATAGTGTCCATGACTTAAGGGTTATGAGAGAACAAAGATGAATAGCTTGATAAATCGATCAAATATACTTTTTTTTTCTTATAATTCTTAAATATTCTTATTAAATTTCTAAAATTTATTAAAGAATTTAGTTTAAATGTCTAATTTTTATAAAAACTTAAGTTGATCCTCATCTCTGGGATTGACTTTGGGCTTTTTCTGTGCAACTTAGGTGGAAGGAGAAGAAGGCTTCCTTCCGGGGGTCCCGAGCCATTAGTGAGATACCACCCTGAAAAAACTAAAATTTTAATATTGTGTCAGGACATGCGGGCCAAGAGATAGTCTCAGTTAGACAATTTCTATGGGGCATAAGCCTCCCAAAAAGTAATGAAGGCGTGCAAAGGTTTTCTTGAGCTGATCGGTGATTGAGCCTCGAGTGTAAAGGCATAAGACCTCAAATTTCATCATTAGTTTTCTAATTTTTCAGTTTATCTTGTATGATTAAATCATCAAACAAATCAGGTCTATATGATATGTTTCTCGTAATCATTTATCACAAGAGCTTTGTAACTAATTTCGTAAAATTTAGTAAACACAATGAATCAAAAAATTTAAGAGACAAATTGAGACAAACAAGTATAGTTTAGAGGTAAAAAGTGTACTACATCTTTATTTATTTATGATATCAAAAGAATATATCATGTTTAATACAAATTATAAACCATATATATATATATATTATCCTCAAAGCTGATTTTCCTTGGGAGAAATCTGTAGTACTGGAAATACCAGATACAATGTGATTTTCCCGACCAACGTCTCTCAAGTTCATTGACATTATGGCATCTTAGGTACCTGTAACGTGGGAAAACAAGTAATAATGGATTTTACCTGTAACAATGGATTGTTTTGTTAACATCAATGTAGGTTGTTTACTTCAGTATAAGAAGACATTATTGTATACCTGCTGATTGAACATCATATACAATTTTGTGATCTCGATGTAATCGAGTTGGACGAAGAAGCTTGTCTCTAGTCGAACTGAGTTTGGTAACAACATCACTCATGTCCATCCGCTCACTAGCTGATTCGACAGAACAAGCAAGTCCTATTTTAAATATCGAATTCAAGTGTAGAAGATGCATGTCATTGAGAGTGACATGATCTGCTAGTGTTCCTTGAATAGCTCCGTCTTGAAGAAAGATAGGATCTATAATCTCAAACACTCGATTACGCAAAGCTTCCATGACAAAGTTGCGAATACTGTAACCTTCTTTGAACATGTCATGAGTTGGTCTTTTTCCCGTAAACATCTCTAGCAAGAGAATACCATAGCTATACACATCACCTTTTGTTGACAACTCACCTCCCATGCCATATTCTGCAATTAATTTATCACAAATTATATAGTAATATTTGAAAAGGTATCCTCAGAAATGATTGATTATACAAATGAAGAAAAGAGTGAAGTGAATGGACCTGGTGGAGCATAACCTATAGTTCCTCTGAAACCAAGAAAGCTTGACTGATTAAGAGAATTGTTATGTCTGTCTGCAGAAAGGATTTTTGCTATGCCGAAGTCACTTAGATGGCCCACCATTTCCTCGTCGAGTAGGATGTTACTTGGCTTGAGGTCACAATGAACGATCGGTGTTTCACAACGATGGTGCAAATACTCCAGTGCATGAGCAACATCTATGGCCACATTTAATCTTTGAAAGAAGTCTAGGTTTCTCATCATATCCGATTCATTCATACATGTTGATGGGTGCAGCCAATCCTCCAAGCTCCCATTTGCCATGAACTCATAAACCAGGGCTTTAAAATCATTTCCTTGATAATCGACACCTGAAATTGCTGTTAATATCTTGACAAGATTTCGGTGTCGAATATTCTTCAAGGCCTCGCATTCAACCAAGAAACTCCTAGAAGCTCCGCGATTCAGAAGATTAAGCACCTTTACTGCAATAAATGTTCCATTTTCTTCAAGGATTCCTTTGTATACAGAACCAAAACTTCCTGAACCAATCAAATTCTGCATGGAAAATCCATTCGTAGCCTGTAGGATGTTTTGGTACGATAACTGTAAAATCGAATTTTCTAGACAAGTTGTTCTTGGCTGATGCTCTGTCTTCTTTCTAAACCATATGAGGAAGAGGATAGAAGAGAATGCCACAGTCACTCCTAGAATGCATACCACAATTGCAATTTTTAGTTTGAGAGAAGTGCTTGGTGACGTTCTCGGGTTACATCTTGACAAGTTTAACTCAGTGATGCCTCCACAAAGCTTATTGTTTCCCACAATGAATATAGCACTTGCATTCTTAAACACTCCTTCACTTGGTATGACTCCCTCAAAATCATTGAAAGAGAGATTTAAATACTTCAATGCCCCAAAGCTCACAAAAAATTCTGGAATCACACCTGAGAGATGATTGTCGGATATGTCCAATTCGACGAGGCCTCTCAACGAATTCAAAGATGAAGGAATGGACCCTTCAAAGGAATTTCCATTCAAAAACAACTCCTCAAGACTTACACAGCTACCAAGGTTGTTTGGAAGCAAACCAGATAGCCTATTTTGAGAAACATCCAATGCTCCTAGATTTTTCAGATTTTCTACTTCTAAAGGAAGCTCACCGGTCAAACAATTCGATGATAAGTCTAATGCAATGGACAAGGATGGGATTCTAAATATCTCAGGGGGTATTGCTCCACTAAGATTGTTCATAGAAAAACTCAATGAATTCAAATTTTGGCAGTAGCTTAGACTTGAAGGAATGCTTCCATGAAGATTGTTGCCATGTAAATCAAGTCCAATTAACACTGTTAAGTTTCCAATAGAGTAGGGAATATTCCCAGAGAGAAAGTTGCTATGAGCAGAAAACATCTTTAGCTTCTGAAGTTTCCCAACATTAAATGGAATGGGACCAGATAGTTGATTCTGTGAAGCCCATAGAATCTCCAAATTGATGAGATTTCCAATCCCATTTGGGATTCTTCCCAATATTTTGTTCCCACCATATTGTAAACTCCAAAGGGTAATAGAAAAATTGCTAATGCATTTGGGAAATGTTCCTCCAAAATTATTTCCACTTATATCTATAATTTCCAGTTTGGTATCATTGACTAAAGTGCAGAGAAAGTTCAAGTCACCTTCTTCCCCATGTCCCAAATAGTTTATGTCTACTAGAAGTTGAGACAGTTTATCCAACTTTTCTAAGGATGGCACTTTTCCAGTGAATTTGTTTTCATCAAATTGAAGTAAATTTAGATTTGAAGCATTGGATATCGAAGTCGGGATTGTTCCAGAGAATTGGTTAATCGATACAGAAAAGAACTCAAGATATGGCATAGTGGTTGCCAAGTTAGAAGGAAGAGTACCTTGGATCTTGTTTTCACCAATATCAAAGTCTCTAATGTTTGAGAGATTGAACATTGTGACTGGAACAACACCAGATATTGCATTTCTGAATACGGAGAAAGCCAAAAGATGTTTCAGTTGCCCCAAAGCTTCAGGTATAATCCCAGTTAATCCATTCATCATCAAAGCAAGTACCTCCAGGGATGACAAGTTCCCTAATGAAGATGGGATACTCCCTCTCAAACTGTTGTTGAACAAAAATAAGGATTTAAGGTTTGACAAGAGACCTAGCAAGGCAGGTATTTCTCCTGTCAACTGGTTGCTTCTCATATCAACTAATGTAAGCTTCGAACAAGCAGACAAATTGGAAGGAATTTCACCACTGAGGGAGTTATTGATCAGGTCTAATATTTCGAGTCTTCTTAAACAACCAATCTCTTGAGGGATCTCACTGTAGAAGTTGTTGCCTGCAAGACTTAACTCCCTGAGAAAGCTCAAATTTCCAATGTATGGTGACAAAGATCCAGAGAGTTCCAAAGATTTCAGTTCCAGCTTGGTGACTCTCCGATGCTTGCGACCGCATGTAACACCATGCCACTGACAGAAGTGACTGGAACTATTCCAGGACTTCATAATTTCGAGGTGGTCACCTGTTATCTTGGCTTTGAACTGGAGCAGAGCTTGCTGATCAGTGCCATTTCCTCTAGCTTCAGGGCTTGCTGTTGCTAAACCAAGCAAGTTAAGACCCTGCAAGTTGATGCGTGAGATTGAGAAGAGAATTACAATCTGAATGCAAACAAGGAAAAAAGAGGTGGGTGCTTCTATATGCTTTTTGGCTATCCCCATCTTACTTGATGAGATTGATTTGCATTTGAGAATGCAATATTTAACTCTAATATTTTCTTACTCTATACCACCACCACTTTCTACATGAATATCTTGTACCTGAAAATGATGGAAGGCGACTTCCAAAGTGGGAAAGAGTATGGATTCAATAGTGGAGATCCACTGTTTTAAGTCATTTGATTAAGAGTAACCAAACAAGTCCATCCTCTTACTCCCATCATCCAAGACTTTGAAAGATGAATGCCTAGCTCACAGTGGAGCTCTTGCATCATGTTAATGGCACAAAGAATTGAAATAGTTGACAGTAATGATTGTGAATGTTTGCAACTTGGAAAATGGGTTGGTAGTGCAAGTTGAACTGGATATCCCAAGTATATCCCAAGTGCTGCACTATAAAAAGAGTAGTTGTTACTTTTGCCATTATGGGATACTCAACTCAACTCAACTCGTTTTATTCACAATGTCGTAATTCGAACCTTTGATCTTATTTACGAGATCTGATAACTCATTTTATAGATTCAAGGCCCAGTAGTCAGTAGGAGCAAAATTCCCCATTCCCCTAGGTAGATGGTAAATGCCGAGGCCTCTTGGTACTCTCGAGTTGGTCGATGGTGTGATTTGTTCCAAAGCAAATATTGATGGACCTTGGATTGCCAATAATGATGGAACTTATGATCCAGGTGCGGCACAGGTTAGGGCGATGGGAAAGGTGGATGATGATTGTGCATGAATGCTTGCGGTATAGATATATACATTATAAGTAATGAATTGAATTCGTATCTTTTAAAATAAATATCATTTATTCTTTTAATATTATACTTATTGGGTTTGAAATTACGGTTATTGATCGGAAAAAAATGATTATTTATAGACTATAATTTCATCCAAAACAAAATTCTATGAAAAAGGCCTTTGGCCAATTTCCTCTTTCTTAAAACTATTGATATATGCAATACAAACTGTACAGATAGAATTGTAAAAGAATGGTAATCTATCCTAGAAATCTACTCTCCAAGGGATACACAACCACCAGCTACATCATTTTATACGTATACGGTATACGTATATATATGTATAATATGTTTGTATATACCACTTCCATTTCCAGGTACTGATTTTCAATGGATAAATCTGCAAAAAAAATCAAAATACCCCTGATTTAATATTTTAGTGTGAGTTGAATTAGAGTGAAATATATATTTTTATTAAAATAAAATTAAATGTGTGACGTACATAAAAATCGAGTAGAATCGAGAAAAAAATCGACTTACCTTCAACCCGGCATGGAAGTATACTTGATGAGCCAAGAGGAGAGTAAAAAGATTGAGTTTTTACTTCTTGTTAAAAGTAGTTTTACTAATTACTTCACTCTCTCTTCTTGGAGAATCTTATGATACCTTGGAAACCCATTCTTGCAAGCAGAAACCTGTACATAAAAAACATTTAGAAGTCTAGCAAACTACCAATAAAAAAATAATTGTATTTAAATATATTCGAATTTATAATTTTATAAAGTATTAATTAAATTAAAATTCAGTCGGTCGAAAAAATTTAATGTGAATCCATGGCCAAGGCGGCTGCCTCGTGCCTTGGCCAGCAGGACAGATTCCATGTATTTCGTTTCACATGGAATTTTGAATTCTCAAATCTAAAATTAATAATAAAAACATGGACCGTCGAGATTATGTCCACTTTCTAGACGCCTTTTATTTTTACGAAGGAGAATGTTGACAAGACTAGAGTCTAGACATCCAATTCTGACCGTTCCTTTAGATGAGTCAACTTCAAGGGTGGATTTGAATTATTATTGATTTTATATTATATATTTTTAAATTATAGTTTTTATTTTTATTTTAATTTTTAATTTTATTTTAGATTGAGATTTTTATTTAACTCAATCCGATTGATACCTAGAACCACAAGTGGTTTTGGCATTAACCTTAAGTAGCAATTTTTCTACAAAATGGGTATGAATTGGTGGAGTTTCCTTTTTCTTCTCTTACAAGCATCTTAGGATGAAGTATTTTCCTAAGCAAATTTTGTCATAAGTTATAATTAATTGTGTAATTAAACATATGTTTTGTCTCTCAACTTTGTTTATAATGTCGGTAAAATATCGTCGGTTCGGACAATGATATTTGATCTAATATTTCGATTAATTTAACGAAAACAGAGAGAGAGGAAGATCATACCGCTTCAATGTCAATTTTGTAAACCAGGAGTTTCCTTCTTTCTCTGCAACTTGTTCTATAAGCCACAATCATATGAGCAATGGCAAGGGAAAACGAACAGATGAAAAGAGCAGTTTCCATGGCGGAAACATTCGAACCTTCTTCTCTAACAAAACTCGAACCGAACACGAACGAAGCTTTCACCGATACGAAAATCAACGACGATACAGAGCATATCATAGTGATTCCTAGGTAAGGTCCCCTAGAGAGACTCGGACCATCACAAAAGCAATAAACAACTGCAAAAAAAACCCGATCGCGAGTAACGAGTATTAAATTACAGTCGTAACACATCGTAACAGTTTTTAAAATTCACATAGGGAACATATGTAACCGAGACTGCAATCGTAATTTAATATTATATCTCGTATTGTTCCATTTCGGAAGGTACTTACAGATTATAACAGCTGATCTGACGACGGATACGATCGGGATATCAACGAGAGAATATCTGAAATCGTAGTTATTAATATGCGAACCAAATGTTTCGAACAAGGAAGAAGAAGAAGAAGGTGAAAGTGAAGCAGACAGCAAAGCAGAAGGCACAAGCGTATCAACAATAACAAAGAAAACAGGCGCAGAAAACACAAGGAAAGAAACCACCATAGCTATCAAGAAGAACACTGTTTTAAAACCTCTCAGAATTCTTCTTGCTTTCTCTTCCTTTGAAAACCCCATTTTTTCCTCTTCTCTGGGTTTTCAAAAACCAGAGCTTTTATGCACAAGGAGAAAGGAAAGTTTAGGTTTTGATTTTAAAGAAATGGCGACGAAAGTTCGAATTGTTGACCTGACTTGTCTAAAGTGACGACAAAGACTACGCAATATTCACGCGGAAGCAGCCGGTCAAGGGGATTTGGAAGATGAGCCTAATTAACGGAAAAAACTATATAAATATCTGGCTTAAAATATGTTCCAAGTCCCTATACGTTTTACATATTTAAAATTTAGTTATCTTAGTTTTATTTTTAAAAATTTATTCATTCTATTTTTTTTTTCAAATTTAATAATTCGAATTCATTTGTTAATCTATA